>JBAMCE010000678.1:4330000-5628792 GCA_037075305.1 Drosophila kanekoi | reverse complement strand
TTTTGGTCTACAACTTTTTTGAACCAACCGATTTTTGAATTCTTTGAATGCCAATGATAGTATGGATCCGTACGAATTCAAAAAGGTATAACATTTAAAAATCAGACGTTATTTACCCGAGATATTACAAAAAAAATCATGAAAAAGTTTCCATTTTCGAACAACTACAGGAGTTGTTA
Organism: Drosophila kanekoi; assembly: GCA_037075305.1. Classification (NCBI taxonomy): domain Eukaryota; kingdom Metazoa; phylum Arthropoda; class Insecta; order Diptera; family Drosophilidae; genus Drosophila; species Drosophila kanekoi. Next base: position 5,628,613 of record JBAMCE010000678.1, on the reverse strand, counting down.
CAGTGTTGGAAAGTGGTTTAAACGACCAAGCAGTATTGAAAGATAACTGAAAAGCTCTACCGTTTCGGATTCACAACACTTTTTCTTGTTGTTCAAAGATTTAACCATCGAATGCAAAGTAAATAATATGGAATTCCGATATAAATTGATATTAGAATAAGTTATATTGAGCAGTAGCAAAATTTAACAGGGAAACTGTAAAATCAGTCTATATTTAAAAATAAGTGTTGGACAAGTAATTAAATGCTTTATTTACTCAGCTTGACAGCTTTAACTAGTTAGCTGTTAACTGAATTAATAATTTATTATAACTAATAGCTCAAAAGATGTACTCACTTATGGATATGATGGTGGATCCCAGCGAGTCCATGTGAAAGGAAAGCAAATAGGCGCCAAGTAGAAAACCAACAACAGGTCCAAAGGCCGCCATGCTGTACATGCAGCCGATGTACATCGAGGAGCTCTCGGTGCGCACATGATCGTCGACATAGGTGGTGCCCAGCGTGAAGAGCGGACTGCCACCGCAGCCGAGGAGCAGTTGGGCAAGAACAAAGAGCAGCACGGGACCGGTCGTGGAGGCCTTGCCCTCCAGGCAATTGTCCTCGCGCAGCGTGTGCGGAGCCAGCGGCTGATTGGAGAGACCACTTGAAAGTCGCCCGAGATCCATGTCTTGGTCACGTACCAATGCGCTGCGACAAATGTTATCGCTGCTCTTGTTCTTGATCGCAATGCCCGGATTGGGCTCGCCCGTAAAGTGCGGCACCATAAACACCAGCGAGCCAATGCCCATGATCACCGCCCCGATGCCAATCCAGACGGGTATGTGCCGACGACTGCCCAAATAGCTGACGAATATGACGGTTATCACGTTGCCGATCTCATAGCTGGATGCGATCAGACCCGAATAGCTGGAGGGTATCTCGAAGCGTTTCTCAATGGTCGTTATCACCGAGTTGATGTAGCCGGAGCTCAGCGCCTGCTGCATCATTACCAGCAGCGAGAGCAGCAGCACGAATATCTTAATCCTAGCAAATCTTTGTATGCCATACGGCCGGCAATTCAATATGCCGCAGTCTCGCGTACGGAACTCTTCCTCTTCCTCGTCATCCTCGCGCTGATGATCCGTACTGGTGCACTTGGTGGCCGCCGCCACAGCAGCAGCAGATGGCTGTCGACTGTGGCACTTGAGGACTGCATTATCCATGGCCGTCGTAGTCGTTGTCGTCGTCGTGGTCAGCGTCGTTGGCTTGGACAGCTCGCCGACATGGGAGCCTGAGTCGTGGGTGGCATCTATGCTGCTATCGTCGCCGCTGTTCGTTTCCGAATAGAGGCCTGTCATCTGGTACATTGATTCCTGTCGCCTGCAAGTAGACAAAAACGATCAGCTGCTGTACCACACTATTCTCATGACTTTTCTTCGCCGAAAAGTAATCTAAACTTCAATTTTGAAACAAGCAAAAAACAACAATTTCAATTAATTTTCAAAATCTTGACGTTTTAATGATCAGGCAACTATGAACTTATCATAATAATATTGGCGGAACTTCAAGAAATATCCTTAGCTAAATATTAAATGATCGATAACACAATCAATCGATAACTTTTGACATGCTATCAACATGCTCTTCACGAAACTATACAAAAACTACTCGACTAGAAGATACCGCTCAAGTAGATTCTGGTAGATAATATTGGCGGAACTTCAAGAAATATCCTGAGCTACAAATCAAATGATCGATAACACAATCAATCGATAACTTTTGACATGCTATCAACATCAAACTTGAAGATGCCGCTCAAGTTGATTCTGGAGTTTTTAAACTACACAAAAAACTTTTATTTGTTCATTCGTGAAGATCTCTCTCAAAGCTCGTTACAATTTTTTATTTTATTTATTTTGTTTTGAAGATACAAAACAACTTTTGAAAGTCTGTAACAAATTTGGAAAACATCTGAACTTCAAGGGGAAAAACAACACAATCCGTTAAAGCTCATCAAAAATTTTGTAAATTAAGATGTAAAATTTACAAAAAGTAAAAAGCAAAAACAAAAACATGGAATTGATGGAAGATCTCCATGTACAAACAATTGCTGGCCTAGAACTTGCCTCTGCGGAAATTGAAGGACTACGGTCGAGGTCGAGGACAACTCACTTGCAATATTGCGATTCAATGCCAGACAAAGGCTTTTCTTTTCAGGCCAGGGGCCAATTCTTTTACTTGGCAACTGCAGCTACATAATCAACTAACCAACCAACCAACCAACTAGGCAGAGAACTCGCGGAGTAACTGAATGTGGCCAAAAGGCTCACGTGCCCGACAGCCCGTCGGCCTGTCGGCCTGTCCCTGACTTGTGCATTGATGAGGGAGGCCGTGGTATACTCTATCAATATTTCAATATTTGACCGAGTCGTCGTAATCGACTGCCATCGATTGTTTCCTATCCCTAATGAATTATTGAAGGCGCACGAGCTGCAGCCAAACAGAGCTCTGAAGTCTAGCTCCCCTGGCTAATTACACCCATATTCAAATATTCAGGCATTCGACTTGTTATTGAGTATCGAGTACAATAATGTCGGGCTGTATTTGCTCCGGCTAGGTGTCAACTTATGTAAATGCTCGCGTTTCGGGTCGTAGGAAATGGAAATGCCTTGACTAATGTCGTGCCATTGCACATTCTCTCACCTGTGACCTTTGCGATGTGTCGTGCCCGCCTCGGCATCGCTTATGCATACACCTGCACCTGAACCTGAACCTGAGCCTGAGTTCGAGCCGGCTGCGGCGCCAATGCCCGTGTCCGGGTCAGTTCCTATCAGCGAGCCCGCGGTGCTTTTGTTTGTTCCTGCTGCTGTTGTTGTTGCTCCTGTGGCCGGGATGAGTTCCTGCTCAAAGGAGGGATTCGTATACTGTTCTGTATGTATTTGCTGTGGACCGGATCTCGTGGCTGACATAATGTTGCATTTATGTTAGAAAACCATCTGTTTTCCACGACCATTCAATCAGTTCTTTTGCGTTTTTCCTGTGCTCAAGCTTTGTGGCATAATTCTGCAAACAACAAAGAAGAAAATGATTGATTACTTGATGAATACACGTGAGAAAACCCACTTGATTGATGTCTAAAGTTCCTTTATACATTATGCACATTGAAATGTTTAACAAGGAAAAAAGATTTCCTGCATTCCCAATATGCTTTTTAAAGTCATTTGGAGATATAGGAGAAAAATATCAGGAATCGATTAATACAAATACGGATGAATTGGAAAAATTGGATATAACTATTGAGGAAAAGAAACATACATATATCAATAAGATAATAGTTGATTTTGAAATCTACCATAAAAGTCAAAGAGCTATTAAGAACCAGCAGGTATTACCCGGCTTTGCTGGAGCAAAGTTTCCACAGTTTCTTACACATTTCCCGACCTTGGGCTAAGCTTTCAAAAAGAACTGAAACACGTTTCTGTTAAGGCTTATAAGAAATAATGTGCTAAGAAATGTGCTCATACAACCCTTGACAATCTAATTGCTACACAGATGTTAATAGGGTATTAAATGGGTTTGTGGAAATGAGCTTAGTTCGAATTGAACCCACAGTTGTGGGTGGAATTTTCTGACGCTACCTCACGCTTCCTTAAGCTGACTACAGTTAAAGAAATGTGCGTTGATTACCAGTCAGTAAGTCGGGCCAGACAGTTGAAGACTACGCATTTCTATGGAAGTCATGTCATGTGAGAGATTCGTTGTACGTTTCAACTTCCGGGTGTCCTGAAGTGTTGGATTCTATTGCACGACTAATTGTGCCTCAAATCATTGTGCCAGCAAACGACAAGTGGCCATGAGCTGCTGCACATGCGGAATAATTACGGAAGGCGCCATCCAGTCAGCACTTTAGTGTTGACACGCCCCTCTCCCCGTTCCCCCTTCCCGCTGAGCTGGCACACATGTGAACCAGCTCGGTGGAGGCTGGAAAGGCAGACAATGGGGCACGGGCATTAGCTGGAGGATGGGGCTGGTGCCGTTTCGGATTAAAAATACACACGTTACATGACCATGTGGCTGTGGACTCGTTTCTCGAAAGGGCTGAGGACGAGGACGCACAGCTTGGCGCTGGGCAACAACAGTCGAATGAATGGCCAACAAAAGACGCAGTGGCAAGACTCGACGCGACGCGACGAGACGCAACGCGACAGACGTCAGCTGCTGATTTCCCTTTCATTAATATGCGGCTCCGCAAAGAGCAGCAACAGCGACAACTACAACAAGCCCATCACTTGAACACGCCCACATTCACCCACATTTATAAATAAATATATATATGCATAGGTATATATATATATATATGTATATAACTATATATGTAAATGTGCCAGTCTTTGGTCATTGCAGAGAGTTATCGATTGGCAATGCCGCCGCAGCAAATATGTGACCGACTGCGAAATACTCATTAATAGACCAAATACTGCATTGAAAATGTAGTAAAAGATATTAAATATCTATCTATATAGATCTTTAAAGTAGCTCATGGGGAATGATGGGCATTACCTCCAAAACTTCAGAAACTGGCCAACCAAATTCGATCTTTCTGTGTTGTTTAGAGGATCTGGTCTGTGGGTTGATCACCAATCAGTCAGACAGTCAGTCAGTCAGCTAGTCAGTTAGTCAGTCAGTTAGTCGGTTAGTCAGTTTTCTATATAGAGATAGATCTTTAAAGAAGCTCAGGGGTAATCATCATTCTAAGCTGATTACCTGCAAGACTCTGGAAACTGCAGTCAGATTTCGTCAGGAGTTGAGTCTAGCTTTAAAGAAGTAAGACATGTTGATATAAGGACTATATAGTTCAGTCTAAAACCAATATACCCGCTTTCACTTTCGTACTCACGCGTATAATCAGCAAATGGCCAACGTTCCACCTGCTGTGCTGTTGGCACATTCAACCCCTGCTCGAGTCCGGCACGCGGTTGGCTCATGTAAATTGCATGAGCGGCGGCTAATTGAAGATTTGCCGTGCTCCAAGTTCTGGTTCTACTCTGCTTAAACGTAATTTACGGCTTCCAATCTGACCCATTTGCCGGGGCAAATGCCCGGCTAATGTTGAGCCCGGACTGCACTGAACCAGTTAACCAATTATGTGCGGCTCTTAATGCTCATATATGTTATATACCCTGGCATGTAGTTGCCCCCGCCCCCATGACCAGACCCAAAAAGGGGGCCTACCTATCGCATATTCTATTCGGCTCTTCGTGCTGACCCACAAATGGCTCAGCTTATTGCTTTCATGTTTTCCATTTTTGGTGTCACGGCAAAAGTTGCCGCTTATGTCGCATCTGCGCATCCAAAATGACAAAATGTTATAAATTCCTCCTCTTGTTCTTCTCTTCTGCCTCGTTTTTTGGCCAGCAGCCAATGCAATTTTTTATCCGACCTAGTCCATGCCCCAAATGCAGGAGTCCCAAAATGAATTAAATTCATCAATATTGATGGATTATAATTGAAATTTCTTCTTTTTTTTTTTGTTTCCAGTGGAAATGTTGTCAGAGTAAACAGAAAAATAGTTTTTACGGGTTGAATTAAAAAAAACAGTTACAACAGAGGACATGGCTTTTATCGTGTAATCCCATTGAAGGACCATGAAGTCCTTGTTAACAAGTGAATGTACAAAAAAGTTTTCAGTGTGACCGTATTTACTTGTGACTGTGCTTTAACCATATTTGCAGTGAGATTGTGTTTAAGTGTAAACGAATTGTCAGTGTGACCACGTTCTTAATATAACTTCCATAAGATAGTTCAGTTTGATCTTCTGGTAAGTGTGACCCTATTTTTGTGAGAGTATTTTTAGTATAACAGTGTTATCGTATTTCAGAGGAACCGTTATTTCCGTAGAGCCGTTTATCTGTACTTAAGTGTTACCATATTTTTAGTGTGGCTGCATATTATAAAGAATGTTTTTAAGTGTGTTTTACGCCTATCATATCCAATAAAAATATTTGAATTGTGCAAGGTTAACAACTCTATGTCGATACATGTTAAATATTCATGTATAAATACATTTTCTCAATCATTTGTCATTTCCAATTAAGTAGATAATAAGTCGAACAAGTTAATTTCCACAGGGCAATTGTCAGAAATAATGTCAATAAATTTCATATGAGAAAAAACGAGATCAACATAGCCTGAATAAAGTACTTGAACTCCACAGATCTGTGCTTATTAACAGGGAACTGACATTCTTGACATTGTGCGCGGTGAAAGTACAAAAGTGACCACAATATGAAATTAACTTTAAAATCCACTTGACTTTTCGGCAATTAAAGATAATGTAAAGCATTAAGTTTGTCCCCAGCAGCAATGAGTTGGGACCCGAGACAGTGGACCAACTGCTGATCAGCGGATGGGTTTTTGTCATGACGTTGATTATAAAACGCAAATGATGGTAGATATTACATAACTAGTGTATGTAAGGTTTTTTTTGCTTGTGAACACAAAATGTGGAAAATGTGGATATGTATGGTCATGTAAGGGGCAAGACATTTTCATAATATGCTATTTTTTACAGACGAAAGTGTTTCGAGTTTTTCGTGATTAAAGTTACAAGCTACTTTACCATGATGTTAAATTTAAATTCGTATTTAAGCATTCTCTCTCACTCTATCTTTTCTATATATTATTCTCAGAGGTGTTGCCACTTTATGGACGTGGCGTTGCCAGTAGTTTTAAGATATTTAACTTTTGGTTGGCATGCAAATGCGCAAGCTGAAAGTCTGTTTTACAAGTCATATGCAAAAGATTAAAAGAAAACTTAACTAGAAATCTGTTTTTATATATAAATAAGCTAAATGAGCTTGAGTAAAAACAACTAACAAACATATGTTAGTCGAATGTGAATGGATAATTATAATATACTTCTGCCACAGTAGATTACATTGTTCTGAACGTGTTTTTAGCATTCGCCAACATATTCAAATTGCAAAGGGTCAGCTGTTAATTAAGAGCACGTCATTCTGGCGACTTTAACTATTATATTATTGCTTTTGCCTATTTTCAATTTATTTATTCAATGTAGTCCAATGTGTATTGTCATTTAGTTTTGCATAACTTTTTAAACGACATACATAATCCAGTTAGGCATGACGCACTGTCAACCAAAGTGGAACCGCGTGGCCTTCAAAGCTGGCCAAAGCATGAACCATTACCAATGGCCACGAATACAGATACAGATACATTTATACCTACAGTTACAGATACATTTATACCTACAGCTACAGATACATTTACACGAACAATTACGAATACCGGTTGGAGAAACACACCCACATGCTGGTCACTTGCCCGACGGACGGATCTAATTCATTAGACGGAATTGCCATTTGGGAATAGCTTATTGTCGATATGCAAAATATGTTGGATCGTCTGAAGCTCGTGATTAACGGTGCTGCGACTAACTAACTATACCGTTGCTAATAATCGAGGCCAATGCTTGGGAATGCACAAGCAGCAGAAGAACAAAGACAAACAAGATCAAAACTGTCGAGCAGAAGCCGCAAGTTGGCGTCCATTCAACTCGTGGCGAGTGACTCAGGTGGCACCTTCGCGTGCCGCCCAGATGATTCGAGAGGCAGACCCAGACGCAGATGGGCACAGATCTTGAGCAACAATTACAACAACAAAGGCCGAGTCAAAGCCAATGAACGCGCGCGCACTCTGTGTGTGGCACATTCAAAGTGACATGTGACTTTTTGCACAATTAACAATAATAATAATTTATACAATTGCATATTGTGCGCTGCGTATTGCATTGTGTGTAGAGTGCGGTGTGTGTGGAGTGTGGTGTGTGTGGAGTGAGGTGCACAAAAATGTTGGCAACTGGTTAAGAGGATTAGTTGCTCCCTCTGCTCCCACAGCTCCCCCTGCTGGAAACGAGCCGAAACACTGACTCAACCGACCTGTAATCCGAGACAGTCCATCTAACACTCACAACAACCCGTCGTTGTCGGCGTTGTGCTCTGCGAGTCATTTGGGTGGGTGGCCAAGCACGTCAACAATATGGAAGCCCCTCGCATTCAGACAGGTATTTTGCTTTATTTCTCAAAAGCCTTCCCAGCCCGTAGTTAATGCACGAATGTCTCAATTGCAGCCAATGGGAGCAGTGAGGGCATTGGGAAACTCGAGTTTGCAAAAACAAAAACTTACTTTAAAGTTGGCAACAAAAAACCCAAATTGGGCTAAATTTAATTGCTGCCCAGCAAGAAATTTGACATTGTATAATTTTCTTGGGAAAAACAAAATTATGATACATCAAATTCCCAAGATATTTGAACGGGTTTTACACTGGACAAAATGTTTTATATATGATATGGAAGAAATTTTCATATATTTCTGAACCAGTTGAAAGCTGAGCTTGAACGAGTTCAATTTCAATTAAATGACGAACCAGTTTAAATGGAACCTAAATGTTGCTTTTAAGTAATAAATTATTACGATTTATTAGAGGGAATTACTTAATATATATACTATATATAGGGTCTTCGCATTTGAATTACGCATTTAGCATTCCATTATTAATCTCTACAAAATTCCCTCAATGTATTTATTATTTTGATTACCGAAATATGGGTCACAAAGTCAAGCAACTTTATAATCTAACAAAAATTCTTATCATTCAAATATGCTGCCCGAGCGCTTATTTAATATTGACAATTTCTTATCGCTATGCAAAATGCAATAGTATGTACTTTGTGCTAAATATGTTAAGTACAATTAGATGCAAACTAAATTTGTTATTGCTCAAGTAATACGAAAGTCCTTTCTTGTCTTTTGTATGAAAATACCTTTAAAGCTGAGATAAACAGACTTGATTATGGATTATGCTCCTGAATCTATCTATCTCTCAGTACTTCCCTTCTTGCAAGAGACAAGTAACTAGACAAAATCATTGTACCTGCCGTTAGGGTATAAGATCATGCCACTTTGTGTATGTTTGCACATAAACGCGGGCAGTAAATTACAAATTGCCCAACATAATTGTGTACAAAGTTTGCGATAAATGTGCGCGCTTTTTAGGTAGAGCTTGAACATGAAGTTTACGCGCACAATAAATAGACTTTCCGGTCTCGCCGACTTTTGAGGTTTTACTTAGGGCTTAGGAAGGGAAAAATTAAAAAGAAAACGTGCGTGCCCGCTCCAGAGAGATTATCAAATCATCAATGTCAAATAAAAAAAACGGTCGAGGCCAAGCAGCATTACATGAGCAAAGCAGAGCAAAGTAGAGTAGAGTACGTAGTCGGATATTGTTCCGTGGAGACTAGGTACTTGGCAATGTGTGTGTTAGTGTGCATGTGTGTGTATATGTGCGTGTGTGTGTGTGTGTGTAAGTGTGCCTGTAAAGTTGGGCACGATGCGTTGTCATAATTCTAATTGTTTAGTTTTCAAAATGTCCGCAGTCTTATCAGCTTGTTTATACAATATATTTTCGTAATTGCTTCCACGGCTGCTTCTATGGACAACAGTTTTTCTATTTGCTCAAATGTGCCTCTAAAACAAAGTATATACATGTATATACACACATGTATATGAACGGCAGTGGAAAATGATGAAGACTTTGGCCAGACAGCAACAAAGCAAGAATTTTCAAAGACTTGAAAACAGCTGCTGTCTGCAATGTGCATAATTATCAGCACAGTTCCGCAGCTCTTATCAATTGGCAAATGGAATATTCGAGTGCCAGCAATTATCATTTATCATTTGCTCCCATTTTTATCAGCTGAGATGTTGTCGCATAAATGAACAAATTGTATCTCAAAGTGCGCACTCATCCAATCGACGAGTTCCAAGAAAAGGGAATATATTTGTATTTGTCTATTTGATCGTTTGTTTTGGTTCCAACTGATCTGATCTACTTTGACTTCTATTTTATTCGACATAAGTTAGGCTACAGCAAGGAAAAACTTTGTTAGTTCCACGTTTTTAACCAGTTACTAAAATATAGTTCGGTTCATTGAACCGATTTTGATTCCAAGCTTATCTTGCATTTGGTTTGGTTCCCCAGAACGAACCAGTAACTAAAAAGCTTGGTTCATTTATTTATTGTGCTTAAATGTTATTTTCATGGTGAAATTATCTTTTTCAAAAGCTGAATATCTCTGAGAATTCTTCTTGCTATGGTTTTGCATTTTGAACCAGTGACTCATGAACTCTTTTTATTCTTAGTCTAGACTTTATTATTTTATAGCCCTTTTATGAGTCTGTTCCATAAGAAGGTACAGGAGTTGGTTTATTGCCTCGAAGGTATGACTCAAGTGTAACAATGTTCATGTACCCTTTTTGTACAATGTGTAAATTTAGACATGTTTATTAGCTGCGTCACATTAGTGCAACAAGGCTCAATGCATTGGTTCTTTTGTTCGCATTAATGAATAAAAGAAAAGGAAGTTGATTGCTTATAAGAAATGCACATTGAATCAGACTATATAAGATGAACTTCCAGCTACAAACAGAAAAGTATTAATTGAAACTTAACCTAGTTCAAGCTGAAGAATCGCCTGTCAAAACTTTATATACACCTGTCATATTTAACATGCAGATAAGTTATAAGATGACAGCGAAGAAGCGCGAATTTAAAGCTTTGTGAAAGTTTGTAGCTTGTAGCTTTGAATGCTTTACTACTAGCACAGAAGCCAAAACAAGCCAACGAACCGACGGCGGAAAAAACAAGTTTTGCAAATTCACTTCCCGTATGAAAAAAACTTATATATTGTATGAATACATATGATGCATATATATAGTATATAGAACTGCAAGTTGGAGGCTTGCTCGTTTAGAGTTATGTGCAAGGAACAATGAATGCATTTTGAATCAAAATTCGTTTTGTTAATGCAATTATTGTATTCACTTTCCGTACACACAGCCGATGAACACTTTTGATGATTGCCTCAAAATATCCATTAGGATTCTAAAAATGTCGCCACACTAAATGAATGAAGCGGACGGGCAATTAAACAGTACAGAGAATAAAAACTGAATTACAGAATGAAATAAAAATACGAAAAACAAAAAGTAAAACTGTTAACTTTCATACTCCGATGATTGAATACCCTTATAGAGAATATGACTTACAGCTGGGCAGATATATCAAGGGAATTGCGAAGCTCACGAGTTGTTCATATAATAACTCATTTTTGAATCGATTCTTCCAATAGATATATATGGAAATTATATATTGATAGGATAAGCAGATATGCTTGATCAAGATATCTTGAAATACAAATAAAACCTAAATTTCAATCGAATGATCAAATCTATGGCAGCTATAAGGTATACAGATCCGATGCGATATATCTTTTGCCAGATAGACGGACGTGTGCAGAATCTTTTGACGAACATGTCTATTTCGAATTGGCTCTAGATACTGATCAAGAATCTATATCCCTAGAATAGTATCGGTTAAGTCTCCTCAAATACGTTACACATTTCATCACAATATTGCCATACCCTTTGTAAGGGTATACGAAAGTCACTTCAAAGCATGACACATGCCCCATTGAAAGCGCCAACCTGCTGGACAATTTACGAGTCTGTTGCTCAAACAAGTTTCTTTATTTGGCGCTCTGAGAAGTGGCTTTGAAAACTTTTTGCGCATTAATGACCTTTACCATTTTAGCCAAAAGTCAGCACACAAACACACACACTAGCACACACGCACACAGACAGAGACACACACAAAACAATCTCAGAGTCAATGTTGACAGCAAGAAGAAGTAGAAAAAACATACGGAACTAACTGTGTGCACTTACTTGCTTGCGAGCTTAGAAATTCTTATATTTGTACAGTCTCCGATTATCACATTTTGTGCTTAATTACATCAGCTTCATCAGACGCATCAGACTTCAGTTCAGTTGGGGTTCAGGTTCAATGTACGCCCGCAGAGACAAAGACCGAAGAACCAGACAGAAAACTGGGATCCGAGTGCGTGATCCGCATCAGCAGAGCGCTGATAGTCAGATACTCGGACTATGGAATAACCCACAAAGGACGTGACATATGAACAGATATATATATATGTAAGCGATCTTTCTGATAGATATAAGGTATATAAATAGATGTACATAGCATGAATTTTAAAACTAAAAATTTGCGGCACATTTTGCATGGCAAATAGTTGTATTTTGCTTTGCTTCTGGTTTCTACAGATCCATCACAAGAAGAAGAAGAATTTCTATTTATTTCAATAAATTTCAATTCACAAAGAACCTGAAGTTTTATTCATGTTAGCCACTGTCAACAGAATATTCTAGATGTATAACAGCTACTTTCTTAACTTTGTAATTTCTGGCAATTTATAACAACATTTTTACAGGTTTATCACAATTGATCCCATTTCTAGAACAGAATTAAGATCTAACTTATTGAAAAGATTACTAGAAAAGACTTGTAAATTGTCCAAACATCACAATTAGCGAATTGAGCAAATGTTATAAAATATGTAAAGCTCAGCAGTCAACTTTTTCGTTCATTATCTCACTTCAAGGTTGAAAAACAACAGCAAGAAGCGTGCATTTACCTATGTTATTTACATTTACATGTTATGTTAATGTTAAGTGTGCTGTGAGCTGAAATGGCCAACGAGTGCATTTGATTAGAAGATGCATTAACAGCCGCATTTAAGAACATGTTTAACATGCTTGCCATTGCATACTTTCGGGATACTTGCTTTTGGAGATTGACATAAGCAGCACCTACGCAAATAGCACGATTGAATTATGTGATTGATTCTCAGACAGGTAAACAGCGCTCATAGATTGTGACGTCAAACTGCAAATCAATGTGCAAACAGAGCGAGCTTTTCTTTATAAGAAGGCGAAGTCATAACCCGATTGCGCACATTCGCCCCTCCCCCAGCCCGAACGCAAACAGACATAATCGCAACATGTCTATTGATATCAAGGTCCACGACTATTTGCGGCACACATGCACTTTGACGTCACAGATGTGCTTTTCTTGATGGCGACGAAAAAAAAACCCAACAAGTTGGGAATTATATGAATTGTCTGCGGCACTTTCATTTTGTCTTAATCTAAAGCGTGGCCAATTCAGTTTTACAATCGGCAGCTGGGCAAACATCAGCTAAATGTGCGTCAATTATTTTGATATGTATACGTAAACAAACGTGATTATTTTCCCATTGTCTTTATTGTTTATAAAATATGCAATAAACATAATTAGATTAGCACAAAATATGAAAAGAGCAGCAGAAACAACGACACGCGTTGACACAAATGTGTGCGTGTGTGTGTATTTTGAGGCACGTGTTGTGTGTGTGTGTGTGTGTCTGTAGCCAGCGGGACATCAATACAAAAATAACTTTTAGCTTAAACACACACACCCACACACACACACCCACACATACACATTAGCACACAGACTGGCAAATAGCTGTAGTGAGAACGTGGCACAGCAACAGACGAAAAATCTCGTAGGAGGCTGACAACACGACGACACGGACCGCATTGAGATTATAAATAAATTTACCATTAAGCCGCAAGAGGAAGAGAAACAGCTAAAACAACAGCAACTTAACCTGCTGCTAACTGGAGTAGAGTATGGGAGACTGTGAATGCCCAGAGCTGTTTTATTAATGGACAATTTGAAGCATGAGACCAAGTGGAAGGCTTTGTTTCCCAAGCTCTTGTTAAAGTTAACAATAATATCAAACTGTGATTAAATCATCTTAAGAACGTCAAAAAATACGTATGTCTATTGTTTTAATGCGCTTCTTAAAGTTAACAAAAGCTGCATTCAAGTGAATTTGACATGAAGCAGAGAAAAGTCTACACAAAAGTTAAATATTCCTTTGACTTATTAAAAGAAAAGGAACAATACTTAAAAGAAGAATACAAATTCTTGATTCAATTGTTTTAAGTACACGAAATACCAGGAATGAAGTTTGATCAGAGATGTCTGTTAGTCATGCATACTGCTTTATATTTGTATTTACAGGGTATTCAAATTGGCAGCTGCTGTGCGCTACTGCCGTTGATCTTATTGCCTTGCGAGTGCTCATCGTTATGTGAATTGTATTTACTAAAGAAAACAAACAGATTGCGAGCTGATTATAAAGATAGACCCACAAAGTGTTGCCCGGAACATCAACTCGGCATTATCTGGGCATCAGGCGCAGCCACAAAAAGCTCTTTGTGGCAAGTGCTTGTTTGTTCAACTCGGGCTATTTACGTGCTGTTTGTGTTTGGACTAAAATACTCGCGCTTCATTGGATTAGCTAGAACAACATCTAAGAAGATACAAATGCATCCGCAACGACTGCAGTCAGTGATCCGAAAAGAACAACAAGGCACAAAAATAACTTGAAAGTGTTCACGCCTCGGAGAATTTACATTGTTTTTGAATAGAAAGGAAGACGCAAATGCTCTATATTATTTATTTGAAAAATGTAAATTGTATTTATGCCAAATCAAAGACTTTCTCAATGCTAAGCCAATAATTTGTGTAGCCCTCTTCTTGTAAACTATTTACTGAACTTTAAGCAAAAATCGTGAATCAAGATTTTTACATCTGTAAACTGAAATTCCTGGCATATCGATCGTCCTCAAACTCATTTTCAAAGATATTTGCTCAAATTCATTTGAAACACACTTTTGTTTAGTTTTATAAGAGAAATCGCTAGTTCAAACCCACAAATTTATATGTAAAACTTGTTTGCTTACCATTCGATGGACCTCAAACTCATTTTCAAAGATCTTTGCTCAAATTCATTTGAAACACACTTTTGTTTAGGTTTATAAGAGAAGTCGCTGGTTCAAAGAATACTTCTGCGTTTAGCAGTATCTGTTTACAACGAAGTAAGCCATTTGAATAAATTTGTTTTTCCAAATTAAGAGCTTATCTGGCACTTATCTGGCCGCTTCCGGCTTGCGGAAAGTGGGAAATATGTATGAAAAGCACCCAGCGCTTAGGTCAGAAAAATGAATTTTAATTGCGCGTCTCATGCAAAAATCGTGTGTATTTTTATTCCCAAATCATTTTCAGATAAACACAACACGAATTGCAATTGCAACAATGACAAAACAAAAAAAAACACACACATAAAAATGACCTAAAAACAAATGTGTAAAATTCAAACATGCGACAAAGTAAAAGCAAGCACACACACACACACACACACACTCGTTACACACATGAGTTCCCATGTGTAGACACCGTGTTGTGCCATAACAAAAAATTAAATAAATAGGTGAATAGGTGCGCCCTAAATCTGTTTCAATCTGTCAGTTGACACACAGATACAGAAACAAATACAGATACAGATACAGATATAGATACAAATACAAATACAGATACAGATACAGATACAGATATAGATACAGATACAGATACAGATACGAATACAGAGATACACAAACAGAGATACGCACAGAAGTTAACTTGTTGTTGTAGTTTCCGTGAAGTTAGACAAACATTACTATTATTATATTTGTTTTGTCGAATGAGGTGTATAATTATACCCTGTAGACAACAATCAGCTCATCAGGGCATGTACACATGCAGAACATGGACATATTAGAGCGCATGCAGGATATTTTCACTCAAGTTTAGGGTATATTTTATTTATATATAAGTATTTATGCAATTCCCTATAATGTTTCACAGTCAAGCTTATATTCTATCTACTTCACTTATTAAAAAGTATATTAATGTAATAGCCTATACCATTAGAGCGCATGCAGGGTATGTCACATTCAAGCACTACTTTATTAACAAATATATGTTTTATTCCCTATACCATTAAGTCGCATGCAGGGTATTTCACAGTCAGGCCCTAAGGTCTTTCTGTTTTATTAGGTGTTGTTTGTGCAACAAAATCACGCATTGTTTTTTGTTACTTGATCAACGTCACCTGCTTTCTCCCAGCGCTGAGAATGAAAAGCGAAAACAAGAAAACTGTTTTTTTAATTTCCATGTAATTTTTTGTTTTGTGCATTTTCCATTTTTGCCATTTCTCATAGTCTAGGCAATTAAAATTGAATTCAAATTGTGTACTTTAGGTATTTTGATTACACTGTTTAGATATTTTAAGTGCTGGCCATTTATTTAGTTGATTTTATACCCTGCACCCATTGAAAATGGCTAAAAAGGGTATATTGTATTTGTGCAAATGTATGTAACAGGCAGGAGGAAACATCTACGACCCCATAAAGTATATATATTCTTGATCAGCATCTATAGCCGAGTCGATCTAGCCACGTCCGTCTGTCTGTCTGTCCGTCCGTCCGTCCACCTGTCCGTATGTATGAACGCAAGGATATCAGAACCTATAAGAGCTAGCTTAGCTGTTGGTCCTCCTATTGCCTACGCAGATCTAGTTTGTTTCCGATATTCGATAACTTGCCCCGTTTCCAAGCAATCGATAAAAATCGCAATCGACATCCTGTGTTTTAAGCAAATTGGGTAAATAATAGGAGCTAGCGTCAGCAAACTTGATATGTAGCTTCTAGAATAGTATATATATCTGCATTTGGTGTTGAAAGAAGAGGGTGCAGGGTATCTCCCAGTCGGAAGCTCCCTCGTTTTCACATTAAAGCTGTCCGTGAGCCCCATATAAAATGTAAGCAGTTTGTAAACTGAAAATTTAAGTGCGCGTTTAGTTATTTTTATG
This sequence comes from Drosophila kanekoi, assembly GCA_037075305.1. Taxonomy (NCBI): domain Eukaryota; kingdom Metazoa; phylum Arthropoda; class Insecta; order Diptera; family Drosophilidae; genus Drosophila; species Drosophila kanekoi. The sequence continues at coordinate 5,611,950 of JBAMCE010000678.1, read as the reverse complement.
CGCTTCTAATGGCAACTGAAACGGAAAATTTAGACAGCAGAACACATCGAATGGGCCGTACAACTTTAAGTGCTTGTGTTAAAAACAAAAAAGTTTTCTGTTGTTGTTTTTTTAATGCTTTGCGCCTACTTCCTATGAAGTTGTTTTGCTTTTGTTTATGCTCGGGGCGTCAATATTGTTTTAGCTTTTTCTGGTTAAGCAGAGCGTTAAATTGAAATAATGCTATGAAAAAAGTTTTGGCTTTACCAAGCTTTTTATTATGCTAGGTGTCTGGCAGAGCGTATGCTGCGATAATTGATAATTGCGCGGCTTTGTGCGGCTTTTTGATTAGAGTTGAGCTATATTTCTTCATTGCCCAGCTTTTCCCCCATATAGGCGGAATATTCGGAAATATTGCGTGAACATTTGTTTTCTAACAATTGTTTTCACTCTTTTTCCACACATGATAGTGGAAATTTATCAGTTTTCTCAATAAATTTTTAGCTGCGCGGCTTTGTTTCGTTTTTGAATGATTTTAAAGATGTTTTATTGTCATTGCGCAGCTTTCCACCCATATTCCGCTAATTAAGGTGGTTTATGTTGTGGAAAAGGTTCTTCTTTCTCTTCTCACAACAATTTTCACCCTTATTCCACCCTCTCTCGTGGATATACATCAACTATGACAATAAAGTTTGTAATTAGGCTAATACGCAAAATATTGCTTCATAGATTACGCCTAATTATAGATTAGATTCAGGCAATACCTTAATTAATATGTATGTTTTGTATTGTTTGTTAATAAATTTGTGTATACAATTTTCCTTATTATTCAACCGACATCAGAGCTTTTTGGCTTTTACATGCATTGTGTTACATAAACTGAAACTGTTTTTATAATTGAGAGCTAAAAAACCGTTTTCTATCAGATTAAAAATACATTTCCTACTAGGCCAATGCGCATGTTTCACAATTTCACAAAAATTTATTATGCGCTTTTACTGGTAATTAGACAACAGCAAAAACCCATTCAATGATTACAACAATATTTTACACACAAACACACACACACACACAGACACCCCATTTTATATAACTTAATTGTAATGAAGGGCTGAGGCTAAGGTAATGGGCCTTAATGAAAGACGAAGGTGCGTCTGGGCCCAAAGCAAAGCACACAAAGCCCAACGATAACTGGGGATAATGTTGAGAATTGCTCTAGATAGTTGTATTACGAAAGAGTTGGCGAAAAAAGAAGAAGGTGAAACGTGTAAACAGAAAATATAAGAGAAGCTACGAGTGGCACTTTGATTGAAGGTTCTGACGGCGGAAATTCTGTGGGCTGACAAACAATTTTTTCTGGTCGGTAGCTTCCAAGTTTTTCCATTACGTTGTTTTAATCGATTTTCCACACATTTTCCATGCCTTGATTGTTGGCAGCAGCAGCAGCAGCAACAAAATTCCGTCAAACATTTTGCTAGTTTCTAAAGTTATTCGTGAGTGTGTGTGTGAGTGTGTGAATGTTTTGTGAGTGTTTCGTGTGAGTGTTTCGTGCTCAGTGGAATCGTTTGCTGGGTTTTGGGCCTACATTTTGGCTTTCAACAATAGTTGCTCTTGTGACTTTGAATTTGATTGATATTCGTAGTCACACTTTTTTCAAGACAATTTTTCTTCCCGCTTCGATTGCGAATCGTTTTTCAAAACGACAACAAATCACGTAATATCCAAAATGTAATCAAACTATTCAAATGCTAATGACACAATTTCCCAAATGGCTCGTCTTGAAAGTTTATGCAGCTTGCGAAATTTCTTGTTCAACATCACAGTAAAAAGCTATTCAAAACTTTGGCATAGAAAAAACTAGTTCAAGTACTTAATATTTGTAAATAAACAAAGTTTAAACAATAAACGTTGCTATAAATGTCACTCGAATGCAGTTCTATTACTGCTGTGCACTAACTTACTCGGCCAAGTTCAATAAATTGACGGGTATTTCAGAAGCAGTTCAACGTCCACAAATATTTAACATTTATATTTATAAGTTATGCATATTTATAAATTGGGTGGCACACTTTTGCCAACACCTGTATCATCTAAAACAGGTGTAAAACAAAATCGTATAGTTAAATAGAATGATGTATGCATGAACAACATAAGATCTCTTCATATTCGACTTCCGAGACAGCAAGTTTGGAAAGGTTTATATATGTATATATACGTATATCTCTGAGCTTATAGGATCAATAGACTATATGTATATAGAATATGTGGAAACCTGGTTCAGTTCAGCTTTGGTATATTCACACGCTAGCTTCTTTCTTAGGTTCTGGTGCGAGACTCGCTCACTTGCTCAGAGAACAAGAGAGTAAGAGAGCCAAACGATTTTTGTGAGACGTTGTATGGTTTATGGTTTAGAATATGTCTTTACACATAAAAAGCTTATCGTTTATCGAAACCCCAATTGCATATTTACATTTTTCATTAGTTGACAAATTATCAACCAATTTAGAGGAATTTATTTCCAAAATTAGATGTATGTACTTTGCTCTTTATTATCACTTCGTTAATATTTAAGGCCAACATAATCAAGTAACTGAGTCTGCTTCACAAAAAATATCCCACTATAAATATCCCACCAATATCCCATAAATATCTTACCAATATTCCACAAATATTCCAGAAATATCTCACGAATATCCCACAAATATCCCACAAATATCCCACAAATATCCAACAAATATCCCACTGATCCCAGTCAAATTACTCTTGATAAACTCACATACATATATCAGTATTTGCAAAACTAGGAAGCTTAATTGTGTTTATATTGTCACTCACCGTTTATGCCATATTATTAAATGTGTGTATTTATGCTATAAATAGTCGAATATCCTTGGACGCTTGACGCTTGACAGCTGCACAAGATTTCACTTAATTTTTCAGATGCTTTGTGGTATTTTTTTCTTTCTTTTGTTGCAATTTTCAGCACATTTTTATGTTTATAAACAAAATTGTTGTTGTATCTAACGTGAATATTTAGCTATTTGGCAATCACATAGGTAAAACTTTTTGTTTATTTTTTATTTGCTGAAAAGATGTGTGGATGTTAACTTATTGCATTTCATTAAAATATATTAAGGCGCAGATATATCAAAGAATTGTTTTGATCATGCCAATATGAACCGCATACTAAATGGCACACACACCGAGAGAAACACGCACACGCTTTGAGTGAGAGAGACCCGCTTCGACGAGCAACTCGAGCGAACGAAGGAGCGAGCGAGCAAATGAGCAAACGAACCGACCAACGAAACGGAACCGGTTTTGAGTTTTCTGAATGGTATGTACCAATGAGATACACAAACACCGTTAGATCTGCGACTTGTGTTGATTATGTTGATTTTTGCATTTCGGTTACGAGCAAAGTTTTTTCTTTCTTTTCTGTTTCTTTTTTTTGGCAAGCGAGCCCAACAGGTCTGCTGCCGCGACGGCTAATTGCGAGCTGAGCCAAACACGTGGAGAACTGGAACACCAAGGGGTAAGCAGCGAGAGAGCGAGAGCAGCCCAAGGTGGGCGGCCATGTGTTGGGGAGGAAGAGAGCGCCATCTGGAGGCAGCCAACCGCAAGAAATGGGAACAGCTACACGAATATTGGGCCACAATTCAACATAAACACGCATACATCTATACATATATGCACACCTATAGCTATGCAAGAGTTAACATTTGAAATTATAGCTAATGTTAATTGGAATTATGTACCTACATACACATGTACATAGGCATATAGGCATATAAATCTGAAGAAATTTCGCAAAACTATAAAAGTCCAAAAAATACTTGGGATATTTTTATTTCTCTTGAAATCATTCGTTATGCTGGATTTTATAGCATATCATAAGTGAATTGAGCATAATAGACGCATATATTTATAGATCTGTAGCGATTTTTTGCTGCAATAAAAAACAGCTTTTTAATTGAGGTGGAAAATATATATATATCCAATTAATTAGGACATATTTTTCATAATTATACTTAAGTCATAAAATGTGACCGGACAATGAACTGATTCGATGTATACATCTATCCATCACGCTATAAATCAGCTGAACATTGAGATTTTAAATGAAATATAGAATACATAAATACAGAAATTTATATATATAATATATTCCAACTATTCTAAAAGAAAGAAAGCTTTTCTCATTTGTTATTCAAATATCAGTTTTCCAAAATAATCCGTGCAGATATTAAAACAGTTTGTCGTTTAATTGATAAATATGTTCTTATATATATATCATTTGCAAAAAACACCTTTTGGCACAAGCTATAAACATTTGAATTAATTAAAGCACATATTGCTTAGAAACTTGCACACATTTGTTCTATAAATATTGAACACTTTAGTCACGCTTTCGCATGCCGATAATTTCATTAATTTATCTAATACTCGAGCATGGATAAGCCGATGACTCAGCAGCTGCTTAAAGAACAAGTATTTGTATCTGTATCTGTATCTGTATCTGTGTCTGTATTTGTATCTGTATCTGTATCTGTATTCGTCTCTGTATCTGTATCTGTATCTGTATCTGTATCTGTATCTGTGTCTGGTTGTCAGTGTATCTGAGTGTCAAATCCAGTTTTCTTCTTGTCGACCGATCTGATTGCAGTTTGTCAACAGCCTAGCTCAGCAAAAAACAAAATGACCAACCGCTAACTTTTGCCATGACCAAACTCAAGAACTCGTTACGAAACGAAAGTGGGATTAAGGTAAAATACATGTGGAATCAAGATACCTCGCAAAAGACAAGCGATTGTGGTCGAAATAAAAACAAGTAAAATAGTTAAAGAGCTATAAAACTACTTAAAAGTTGCCTAAAAGAAAAACATTCTTTGAATCTTGTTGTAGAAGTTGCTTTTAAGACAAATAAAATATATATAAATAAAGTGAAAACATTTTGTTTCGATTGGGAACACATTTTGGGAATATTCGAAACCCATTTCAAATCATTTCATTTCCTTATAAGAATCACAAAGTTCCTAAAATGGAATAGGTGACAAAATAATAAGCAAAAAAAAGTTTTTGGACTTATTTTGTTGTTGTTGCTGGCCACGAGTGAAAGTGGAAGCCGTTGTGAACAGAATGGAAATTATTGTTGTTGCTATAAAAATACCTGAATCTGTTCTCAAAATGGAAAATATGCAGCTTAAGCTGAGATACAAACAACAGATACAGATACAGATTCAGACGGACGGTCGGACAGACTAGATCGACTCGGCTATAAATGCTGATCAAGAATGTATATACCTTATGGGGTAGGAGATGCTTCCTTTTGCCTGTTACATACATTTGCACATATACAATATACCCCTTCTCAATGGGTGCAGGGAATAAAAAACTACGCACAATTATTCCACACTTACCCATTAGTTAAAGTTTAATTACAGTTATGTGAATTTTTGCTATTATGAGGCATATTTAGCACATGCTTGAGTGTATGCATGCATGTGTGTGTGTAAGCAAATACATATACTTATAAACAAGACTTGTGTGTATACAATTGATTCGGCCATGGCCAAAAGTACTTAACGTGTACTAAACTTATAAATTTTGGTCTAGCGAGAAACGTTTATGCAAAAACAAATCAATTCGCAACTAGAAAATGAAATGCAATAAGAATGCGCGACTGAAGGATACCCTGCACATTTGTTCTGCCTCATTTACAGAGAATTGTTTATAGGAAGAACTTATTACTTGACACAAGTAGAAAGTATTATTAAATATTATTAACTTTTCGTGGAAATTCTTCGTAAATGATATTCGTAGCGAATAAATGTAATTAAAAGCCTCTAAGAACGAAGAGACAGATTAACGAACAGCTCTAATACTCCTTCATCTTATACAAGTTATACAGGGTGTTGGAGGAAAAACAACAAGAAAAAGGCAAGCGACAGCGAAAACAAAGAAAGACCTTTTGCGTTGCGGGGGAGCTGTCGGAGAAAACCCAAATTGAACTGTAACAAGTGCGCCACACACACACATAGCTATAATCATATATGTATGCCTATCAGCCATGTATGTATGTATGTAATGTACAGCTGTAGGGCAAAAACAAGTCTTGCTGAAAGGGGGGCTGCTGCGCAGGTGGGGGCTGCAGGGGGAGCAACATATGACTGGGACGCCTTGCTGGCCAGACAAGGCAGAAGCCAAAAAGAAGACGAGCCACGTCTATAGGTGTTTGCGCACATGTGTCTGTGTGTGTGACTGTGTGAGTGTGTCTTTATGGAGGCGCACGCACACATTGACGTGTTGGTTGTAAGTTGTGGCATTGATATATTTATCATATAATATTTTGTGCTGATGTTGCTGCATTTGTTGTACAATATGCAAAGTACTTTGTTTTTGTTATTGTTTTGCAGCTCTCTTTTACGTTTGCTTTCTCAATGCACACACACACACACACTAACACGCTCACACAAGTATTTTGTTTGGCTGCAGTTGCATCACTTTGCGTGTGCGTGTGTGTGTGCGTGTGGGGGGGACTTTTAAACCAAATTGTATTTCGTTAGCCGTGAAATTTACCTCTTTTTCTCCTGGCTGTGAATTGATATTAATTATAATTGTTGCTGCTTTGATTACTATTGTTATTAATTATTGTTATTGTTTTGTTGTCGGGTGATTGACCCTTTAATTGCACATGATTTTTGTTTGCTTTCATCACACCTTCAAACTCTGACACACAAATGCACACGCACCCACACACACACACACACACGCACACTCACAGCCAAACATGCAACGCACGGACCGCACGCAGTGCATAAAATCAATTCAATTTTATTTACTTTTTGTTAATTTTCTAAATTACACTCTGTACAATGTGTTAACAGCTGAGTTGCTTGGACTTTTGTTTGTTTCTTGGCATTACGCGTATGTTTTGTTTTTAAACGGAATAAATGCGACAAGTTGGCATATTAATCAGCAGTTAAAACAGCGCGAAGCACAACCGTACCGTATGAAATCCAACAACAAATTAAATAACAATGAGCTCAGTGCTGCCAGCTAAGTCGGTTATCAAAACATGACCAGGTGGCAGCCCTCAGGCGACGCAGGCCACCATTCGCAGCTAACTTCACGTAACGCAAATTTGCGAGCACAGCTAACATTATGCAGCACACGGTTAACAGAATGCTGTTAATGTACATTGGGCGCGCAAAAGTTGGCGAATTTGAAATCTTAGAGCTGACTTAAGTATGTTACGAAATTTATTTTATAATAACTTATATTGCTAAAAGACGTGTGTTATACATTTATTACTTATGTTACACTTATTGGTTAAAATAGACAGCTTACGATTATTAATGAGACCAGTTCGGCTGTAAAAAAGTTAATTTGATAAATTGAAAGCGAATCAATGCGCGTGTCAAATAAACATTTTTTTAAATAGATTAATTGGCATTTAAATTTAAATGGCAGTGGCGACAGCTAATTTACTTCAGTTCCTGAGTCTGTTTTTATAGTTGGGCTTAAAGTTCGGAATCTTTCTTGGCATTCGCCGATTCGCTGGGTGGCACATAGAACCACCAGGCGCCCAGAAAGAACAGTACGGAGCAGAGTTTGCCAATGAGGGCCAGCAGCCACATGTAGCTGCAACAAGAACAGATTAAACGGAATATTAACTAAATGCAATTGGTTCACAACTAACCGACTTATGTAGAAATTATCGTAGACCAGGCACGCACCGCCTGCAGGCGCATCGCAGGATTCATGCCAGAGCACGCAGGATTCGTCGATCAGAGCGCCAAAGATTAGGGGTGCGGGTATGGTGCCCAGCAAACGCACCTTGATCCACTGCAGGCCCAAGGCAAAGGACCGCTGCTCATCCTGCACGCATCTAAAATGGAAACTCAAGCTGAGGATTGGCCAGGGGGAGCAGATGCAGCAGCAGCTTACCTGAGCGTAGCGGACAGCGCGGGCATTGTGGCCAGAAAGGTGAAGAACATGAGGACGAAGCAGAGCGCCACGAAGTAGGGCAGATTCTGGCACTTGGACTCGCACACGACATTCGTCGCCTCGGACAGCTCGGCCTGCTCGGCCTGCCAGCGCCCAATGCAGCTGCAGTTGCTGTAGTTCTTCAAGGTGTCCAGCTGCTGCTCGTTACCGCAGCCCGCAAAGCAGGGACTGTAGTACATGACGCCATCGGCGCCACAAATGGGATCATAGTTGCTGCGACTGCAGCCGCAGTTGGCATTGCAGGAGGCCTCCAGCGTGAGGGCGCCCGCCTGGCCCGGTTCGTAGGCTGTGGTGACGCCTGCGAACTGCGCATTGGGGCACGTGATCAGAAAGCAGCTGGTGAAGAAGGTGGCCACCAGCGTGGCCAGCAGGCACATTTTGATGATGCCGCCGCAGGCCAGCTGCCACTTCTTCACCAGGTAGCCGCCCAGAAAGGTGCCGCCGCCGCCGGCGGGCACCGTGATGAGACCCATCACCAGGGCCGAGATCACGGGCGAGATGCCGAACTGATTCTCGATTTGCTTGGGCAGAAAGGCGGCAAAGCCCGCTATCACCAGACCCTCCGTCGCGCCAGCCAGGTTGAGAAAGAAGAACGTGGGATTCCGGAACAGGGTCAGCACGGCGTGCGGCAGCTCGCCAAGACGCCGCCCCGGCTCCGATTTACTTGCCACGCCATCCAGTTCCGGTTCAGCCGCTTTTTTGGTGTGCGCCTCCGAGACCTTGGCCAGCTGCAGCTGCTCAGCGCCAGGCAGTGATTTCGGATAGCCAAAGATCGGTATGGCTATGAGAAGACACACCAAGGCGGCGAACACAAAGCCAATCCACCAGGCGCCTATCCACACCTTGCTGTCGCTCGTCAGGCTCAGGCTGTGGCAAAAGATAAAGCAAAAATTTCAATTAGTTATTTTTAAAATTAAAAAAACGACTATATAAATTGCGAAAATAACAACCGGTCGCTTTTAAAGAGATCTTTTTAATCTTTTAAAAAGATTTAAAGGGAACAAGTTTATTTCCCTTTGGCCCTAATAATTTCCCGTGGTTCTTGTCTATATTATCTTTGCTTAAATACAGGTTTTTCTTAGTTTAAGTCAAAGTTATGCTTAAGAGCCGGAAGAACAGATAGAAAGTGCGGAAAAGTGGGATATTCTCAACAAGTTCCACATTGAATCAGAGCTGAGAATCAAAAATGGCTTAAGCTGAAAATCCTTTGTAGTCCACCGCAAAGCTGTTATCTATCTATCTATGTGTATTCCACGTATTCAAATAAATCGTAATGTCGTTAATTTACATTTATCAGCCAGGTAAAGGTGCGAAACTCCCTTTGTGGCAGGCATAAACAACCATTTTATTTCTCTGCTCCGTTTTTTTCGGCCCTTTGTTGTTGTCGTGTTTTCACATAATTTAGTAGCGCGACGTATGACTTATGGCCTATCACCTTGACAATAAGCCGTGTGGCTTAGCCGGAATGCAATGCAGCAATCCGGCGGGTGCTCGCTCCGTCCGTGAATCAAACGAATGCCTCACGCTCTCGTTCGCACCTTATTTGCTCGTTGTCAGCACGAAATGTTGTTTTATTAGTCTCCGGAGATACTTACGCTCCGGCTCCGGCGTGCCGTCTGCTTGTGGCATTTGCCCCGTTGCCTGGGGCAACAACAAATAAAACCCGTGAAGCCCCACGCGGAGCGCCATTAAAGCCATTTGCAGCCCGCGATTAATAACAATCAACCGGGACTTATCAGATACTTAAGCGCTATCCGAGCTCTATAGAACACTTACTCGGCCGCGTCCACGGCAACGAAATCCGTATAAATGAGCAGCAATTGACCGCCCAGAACGTAGCCAACGGCCGGTCCAATTATGGCCATCGTATAGTAAATACCTGTCAATATTACAACAATAAAAAGTACTCGATTACCAATTGAACAAATTTCATTTAAAATTATAATAATATGTTGCACAATACAATTGAAATAATTGATTTACATGGGCGAGAATCAAAATATGTTTGCATAAAAGAAAGGTGGAGTCGGAGTCGGAGTAGGAGTCGCAGTCGGAGTCGAATATTAAATACCCTTGCAAATAAAAGGCTTACACTATTGCAGATAGAGGATTCTCAGGGTAGAGAATAGTAAAGTTCGTAATTGGAAAGTTTTTGATGATATCTTGAAGCAAAAGAAAGTGATTCCATCTCCCAATTATTCTACTCATTCCACTTTCACATTCTGCTCATTCTACTCATTCTACTCATTCCACTCTCAATCCTTCTACTCATTCCACTCTCTCATTCTACTCATTCTACTCGTTCCTTACCGATTATACCCATAAAGCATTTTATTATACATATATTGAAAATGGAAAGAGTTGTTGAAAAGAGCTTCAATTTCAAGCAATTCTTCCTCTGATATCTATATCATATAGTCAACCGATCCGGCTGCTGACGATATACTTACTATTATGTACTACTGTGAAAATATAATATTCTGTATCTGTAAGCTAAGATATGTATGTATATCTGAGAATCGATTCTTATCGATTTCGAGAAAGAGTTACGAGTTAAGACATATGATATAGTGATCCGATGTTGATGAGATTTTGAACATAGCATATATGAAAAGCAAAGTGAGAAACAAATAAATGCCGCATTAAGTCAAGATATCTTGATAAGCACAAAGGATGTTCATACAAGACCCTACTCTTCGACCGATCATTCCTATACCAGCTAGACATATAGACTATATAGTCTCCCGATTTTTTATAGGAATGTGCATAAAGGCAGGAAGCAAAGTAAAGCTTCGGAATGTCGAATTTGTCTAGATAAACCAAAAGAGTTTTCAATACAAGTACCTAAATTTCCCGACCGATCGTTCATATGGCAGCTATATAGCTTAGTTGTCCGATCCGGCCATATCTATGCAAGGTTTGAAAGACGAAAACTTCAAAACTGGGAGACTTTTTCGGATAGAAATCAAGAGATGAACAGACGGACAGACGAATGGTCGTCGGCTATTGAATTTGATCTGGGATATATATAAACTTTCCTTGGTGGGTTGCACATTCCATGGCAATCTTATGATACCCTGCACAAGGCTATAAGAAGTAGGAATAGAATAAATAGATCGAGTTTGAATTTCTAAATGAAATTAAATACTTTGAGCTGAATTATTTCGTCAGACTGCAACAAGGACTGCAAAAGGCTGCCTTCTGCCGCAAATGATGCGCCTTCGTTGGGAGGCTGCCTCTTGCCACAGAATTTGTTGCCTGTCTTTGGCCAATAAGTCGATGCGTGTTTTATCATTTGGCTGCATCTTAATTTGCATGACAATGCGCAAAGGACGAAGTCAAAGCGGCAAGTGGCAAACGGCAAGTGGCAAGGGGCAAGGGGCAGGATTGTGGGGCACGACGAGGGCAACTGCGAGTTTAATAACTTGTGCGAATGTGTTTGCACATTATCCGCTTTTGGCTGCGAGCAACAAATAAGTAAACGAAAAAAACAAAAACAAAAAGTAGTCAAAATCCCCAAAAACGAATTTCAATTGTTTCAAAGCGGCAGACAACGTAGCTGGACGGGTCTGATAATTCCGGGCCCGTCGAGGATGGGGCTGCGCGATAAACTCAACTAAGAGGCAATAAATTTCGCTGCTGTCCTCGTGCTTAGCCCGGGCTGACATGAGTCCTGGCATCAGGTCCTGAGTCAGCTTTAAAATTGGGTCAACAGGCGGGGGCGGGGCGGTTGGAGGCAAGACGCAGCTTCGCCTGGTTTGGGCTCGGATATGGGCCCGGGGTGCACTTGGTAAATAGCAAGGATTCGGTTCGCTTTGTAGCCCGGCAAATAAAAATAAATATGCATGTGTGCGTCTGTAATAGATCCTTTGATATGCCCGCAAGCAGCCTGGCGTTTGCTTAGCTCGGCAGACAGACAGACAGACAGACAGACAAAAGTTTGCCCCAATGTCCTTATCAATGAGACAGTCGAACTTACCCAAGTAAACAGATGACATCTTTGTGGATACGTTCTCATCCAGATAGGTGACGCCCAGCGTGAAGAGCGGCGAGGCGCCGGCGCCATGCAAAAGTTGCGCCGCAAAGAACAGCCAGACCGTCCAAGTTAGACTCTCGCCCAGCTCCAGTTCCTGCTCCTGCTCCAGCTCCAGCAACTCACAGCCCTGCTGCAAAGGGGAATGTTGCATTTAGTGCCAGTTGGAAAACTGATAGAAACTTTCCGTGGACGCACCGTCGTCTGGTTGGCCCGTTCGCAGACGTTCGCCTCGGCTATGGTCGCCCGATAGCTGCCGACCAGGAAGTGCGGCAGCGCGAAGATCAACGAGCCCAGCCCCATCAGCAGCAGCCCAATGGCAATGAAGCATGGCTTGGACGCGCCCTTCCTGCCGCCGTAGTACGTCACGGGCACCAGGCACACAAACGAGGCCAGATCGTAGCCGCTGGCCACAAGGCCCGTCTGGCGGGAACGCAAGCCGAACCGCCGTTCGATCGTCGAAATGTTCACATTCACAAAGCCATTAACAATTAGACCTGCGCAGGCATTAAGAATTTAGTTTAAACATATTTTAATCAAATTAAATCAAGAGTGCAAGCCGAATGTAAGCCAAGCTCTAATTGAACCCAGATGCTTATCTGGGATAAAGATCTTATTGTGCACTAAATTGCATATCTACCTACCCTTACCTCCCGACTAGGGAATACCCTAAACCCTCTTCTTCCAACACCAAATGCAGATATATATACTAAGTATTCTAGAAGCAACATATCAAGTTTAATAACTCAAATAACAGGATCGATATCGATTTGTATCGATTACTTGAAAACGGGACAAGTTATCGATTATCGGAAACAAACTCGATCTGCGTAGGCACTAGGAGGACCTACAGCTAAGCTAGCTCTTATAGGCTCTGATATCCTTGTAGCATATCCTTGTAACATACATTTACATTTCGAAAAAAAAACAATATACCCTTTTTACCCAGTTATAATGGGTTCAGGGTATAAAAAGTACAATATGCGATTGGAATCAATGTTTAGCTACGCTTTAAAAATATTATGACAAAATGCTATCAGTGCACCGTGAACTGATAAACTGTAACTAATTCCGGATTTCATTTGATCCCAGCAGAGTTTAGCCCCGGCTCCGGCTCTGGACAGGATTCAACCCCCTATTGACCCATTGCCAGCATCATCCCTCAAAGCGGATGTCATAGAAAAAAACCAAAAAAAAATAAAGACCAGCTAAGATGATTTTATGACTTTGGTGGCAAATTCGAATTGTCGGCAACATCAACAGATTGCAATAAGAAATGAACAGGGAGCGAGTCGGGGGTTAACAAATTAAATATCTGTTCGACAAATTGATTTTGCTCATAAATAAAAAAATATATATAATATTTGTAAGGTGTCCATTGTGTTGCTTAGAATATGACTTGGCGACAACAAATTCAATTTATTTTCCAATAATCGAGCTGCTTGAAAAATGTCCTTTTGGTCACATGTTGGACGGGAGAGCTGAACCCCCCCGCTGAGAGTGAAAAACGGACGGGGTCAGGGTCGGAGAAGGGGTCCAGGGGTTGGGCTTAAATGTCTCAAGCACTCATAAGTCATTTACCCCCTGAAAAGTGCAATAATATGGATCAATTTCCCCTATGAGTAATGCGGAAGTGAGAGCCGCCCACAAGCTCCGGGAAAAACGGAGACGGAAAGCGACTTGCCGGGAAGTCAAGGAGTCAAGTGAAGTGTTGTCGGCTTTGTTGCATACGTGACAATCTGACGATTTGTTAGTGGACATCGATTGGCTTTTAAAAAAAATCTCAAGGCGTTTGCGAAAGGAGTGGAAAGCGATGAAAGCTCTCGCTTCAATTAGCAGGTTGTCCTTAAACTAATTGAATTAGGGGCAAGTTTTCTATAAAAGCCGGAAGCTTTACCTTATATAGTAAATCCCCCCTTGTTTAGAGTAAGCCCGAGACGAAACGTACTTTTTTCCAAAGAGTGTTCGATATTCGAGAAGTTTTTTGCCTCTTGAATTTCTGAGACTTTAAGGAACATTAAAATGTTTTCAAATTCGCTAACAGAATACACATTATGTAAATTTAACATTTTAGGACTACAAAGTTTGTCTTTAGAAGCCAGCCTGGAACTTCTAAGAACTCGTTGGTTTATGGTTAACCATGAAGATAAAAGATAATAGATAATGCCTAAAATTAATAAATGTTAATTTTGAGAGCTTCTAGAGACTAGATTCACATATCGAACCCTTGGACGAGGCATTGACTCCCATCGGAGTATATATTCTCATGGAAATCCGTTTTCTTTGTAAGCAAATCTCTTTAGTTTTAAAAGCTAGAGTCTGCAAAGCTTACGTGTCGATTCTCGAAAAGTATAAATCCCGTCTCCCTCCCTATAGCTAGGAGAAGGTTCAGTTAACTCCCTAGTCAGGCATTCCCGACTGGAGGCCTCTTACTTGTCTTCTCTTAAGATCGACAGCATTCACAAAGACTCCATATTCTGAGCTAAGATTGCCAATTCTCCAATTGATGATGCCTCTGTATGCTCCCATATATAACTAAATTTATATATTTAGTTAAGTTTTTAAGCCCTGAAAGGGTTTATTAACACACAAAGAACGCCAATGAAAGAAATCAAATGTTAAGCTTTGATGTGGAACAGCAAGTGGAAAGCTGGCGAAAAGCCGTAGGAAAAAAGAGCCCAAATTGTTGCGGATGATTTATGTTAATGCCATGTCAACTGATTAATATTTTTGGTCACGTGCCGCCATTCATAACCGAGATGCGCTGGACAAACAGCACGCCCGAAGAGGAGGGAGATGGGGCAGCTGGGAGATTTATCGCAGCACGCGACCTGGCAAACACTTCGAAGCTGAAAGCTGGAGGCCGGAGGCGTTCAGGCTTGTCATCGCTTTGACACCAGAGACCGGAAGCTGGGCAGAGGGGGAATCCGAGTCGGAAATGCGCTCACGTAGCGCAATGTGCAACAGATGCCAACCGGGGTAGTCCATGCATATAATCTGCCGGGTTTGTTTATGGCACGACCAAGACATAAATACGCTCGTTGCCGTTGTCGGGGGCAACCGGACGCGGACGGCTAATCCCTGGAACACGGCCTAATCCGTGCAGCAATTGCTGAATTTTAATTAACCACATGAATATGGAGGCGCTCGCTGCCGTTGTCCTGGCTACCCGCCTAGTTGAGTACCCTCTGATTGGCGCTGCTCCCGATTTGTGCCTATAACAACACACACAAGCACACAACACCTACACACACACACCTACACACACTGCTACACACCCCCACACCCCCACACACATTCACACGGGCAGGGCACACTCAGCTTCCCGCTTTGGGTAAGGTATTCAGCGCCTCCTTTTCAAACTATTCAGGACAGTTTTTTGAGGTTAATGCATCCTGGGGCTAAGAAAATGGGAAAAAGGAGAAAAAAGTAACGTCTGTTGACTGCTTTGGGCTGATATTAATTATTAACTCGCTTCCCATTCAGAAATATGCGCTTATCTGTTGCACACAGCCCTCGGCTGGGAGCCGAGCCGCAAAATTGCCCGGCGATGCTAATGAAGCGTTCCACTTGGCCCAGTCTCTTCCGTCTCTCACACAGACTTTGTGCCTAGTTCTTAATTCAGGTTGCCACCAAGTTGATTTAAGATCTCGGGCTTGGGCCAGTGTTGCATAACTTGCAATTAGTGTGCATCAGTTGCGGGGCCTTAAACTAACCAATAACTGAATTCTTTTTGGGTTTGTTAGGTAAACTTAGGTTCTGTGTCAAATATTTCAATTTACATTCATTTCAGCAAACAAATGTCTATTTAACACAAAATCAGTTTCGAAATATGTAACACCAGCTGCTAATTAACTTTAAGCTAAGTCCAGAGACGTTTGCTCGAAAAAGAACAGTATTTTGATTGCTTAACCAATTCGGAAACCTGGTAATATGGAAAATGCTAAATTATTAAGCTATTAGCTGTTAACTATGAACAAGTCAAATCTATCAGCTTTTATAATTACCTTTACTCAGTTTAAATTAGGTAAATGAATAAATAAATCAATCTATATTGCAACTTTTGTAAATTTTGCTTCAGGTCCGTTCAGCTAGAAACTGTGAAAACTCGCGACGGCAAATTTAACAAAAGTTTCACTTAAATATTTAAAGTAAATTCTTGCTACTCCAACAAAAAATCAAACCAAAATTACTTGAAAAATATTGAAATATTATGTTAATGCGCGTGGAATATTAAAGAGCACAGCTTGTAATATCTTAAAGTTCAACAAGGGCATATCTTATGCTTATTTAAGAATAATATAATATATATATACCCTAAACCCTTTGAAAATGACTAAGAAGGTTATATTGTATTTGTGCTAATGTATGTAACAGGCAGAAGGAAGCATCTCCGACCCCATAAAGTATACATATTCTTGATCAGCATCAATAGCCGAGTCCATGTCCGTCTGTCTGTCCGCCCGTATGCCCGCCCGTCCGTCCGTCTGTCTGACAGTATGTATGAAGGCAAGGATATCAGAGCCTATAAGAGATAGCTTAGCTGTAGTTCCTCCCAGTGCCTACGCAGATCGAGTTTGTTTCCGATAATCGATAACTTGCCCCATTTCCAAGCAATCGATAAGAATCGATATCGACATCCTGTTTTTGAGCAAATTGGGCGAATAATAAGAGCTAGAGTCAGCAAACTGGACATATAGCTTCTAGAATAGTATATATTTTTGGTGTTGGAAGAAGAGGGTTCAGGGTATTCCCTAGTCGGAAGCTCCCGACTAGAACCTCCGACTTGTTTTTTATTCATTTAATTTATGTCTTATGTCCAAATACCGTTCGGGAAGTTCAAAACTTTCTTACACCTCTATCAAACTTGTTAATTTGGGAACCACTTTTTAATAGGTTTTTTAAAAATTCCGTCTTGCAAAAGAATCCCAATGTTTGCTTTTATTACGATAGGGATTATACCAATTTATTACTAGATTGCAGCATTGCCAGGTGCATAAAGTGTTTTGTTTTTTTAAATTTGTAACTAATTTGCATTTTATTTACTTAACAAATGAACTCCATATGGCTAAACCAGAATAGATAACTGCATCAGATAGTCGTTAGATAAGATGGGATTGTCAAACAATTGAATCATTTGCACTATAAAACGGGCCATTTTTTTGGCTGCACTTTTATATTATTGTTTTTTACATTCCTTTATGTTATATTTCTTATTAACTTTACTAACTTTATATTATCTTATTAAATATATTCTACTTATGTGCCCGAAAGAGCTGTGTTCAAGAACAATGTAGCATGTGGGCGGATCAGCGAGACGGAGCTGTTAAATGAATTAAGCGCGGCTCACAATGAAAATTGGTGTGTGTGCCGATAGATACCCTGTACCCCCTACTACTCCACGCACACGCACTTACCCTGCAATGCGCCGCCCCAGCAGAGCCAGAAGAGCGCCCACTTGGCGGTGCAGAAGCACTGCAGCCACTTTGGCTGGAAGCGATGCCAGCCAAAGCGTTGCTCCTCCACAGCTGCGGCATCCGTGCCGGTGCCCGTTGCGCTGCCAACGCGGCTGGAACGGGCGCTATTGTTGTTGTTCATGCTGCCGTTGCCGTTGCCGTTGCCATTGCTGTGCTTTGGCGCACTCGTCTCCAGTGTGGCAACGCTTGACACATTATTGGACTCGCCAACAACAGCCTGGGATGTGGACATTTTCGAATTGAACTTGCTTTTCAATTTGTTTGTCTTGAATATTTCACTGGCACTCGCGACTGTTGCGATCCGCACCGAACGAAGCGCCAACTGCAACTGAACGCACAGATTTCAATTGCGCCAAGCCAGAGCTCAGCCTCAGCCTCAGCCTCCGCCGCAGAGACGTTTCCTGATGCTCGCCGCTTAACAGCGCTCAGGACTTAACATTAACAGCGCTCTGTTAGCTGGCAAAAGCAACCCCAAGCAAATACCAACACACACACACACACACATACATATACAATCACATCTCTTGGCGTAAACAAACTCGGGACTTTATGAATGAAATTTTATGCCGTTTACCCCCACACTGCGCTCCCCCCCAACCCCCCTGCCAGCCTGACATGTGGTTCGCATATCAACAGTTGTCAAGATATTTAATTTGATTCTAATTTAAAAATAACTTAATGTGCTCGGTTGCAGCGAATTATATTTAAAGAGCACTTAAATAATGCAAAAATAAATTATTATTTCTCTCTCTACTACATAATAATGAAAGCTATTATTTCATTTGTTTGCATCTGAACAACAATTAGCTTTGGTTGTGATATTTAACTATTTGTTGTGACATTTTAATTATTCCCACGAATTACTTATTCTGAACGGATCTTTAAAATGTATAAAGTGTTCTTTGAATCAAAAATTAAATGCTTATTTCTGAGATACAATATTTATCTATTGTTATCTTAACTTTTTGAACAGGCAGAAACACTTTTCATCTCACTTTTAATACTCTGTTCACAAAGTAAAACGAGCATATTCGTTTTGTGCAAAAGTCTGACTTTGTTCAGAGAGGTTCAATTTGTAATGTATACGCGTATATTGCCTTGGTAAAGACTTTTTGGAGACAATACCTTAAAGAACTCTTATCAAGAGAGTCCTTTAATAACTAAATCAAATCAATATAAGTTCCACTTCCCCCAGTTCAAATAACAAAAAGTATGCCTGAATAGTCGTAGGTTTAACAGTTACAGTTTAACAGTTACTTATCCTAAGCCCACAAGTTCTCAGCTGTAAACAGAGTATTAGGCAGTCGGTTGCACAAATGTGTGACTATCATTAAGTATAAATAGTATATATATATATATACATGTATATTTGTTAAACGTTATAGTTTTTCCTAACGTTACACTTTGGCATGTGGAACTTAACTACAGGATAAACTTTAATGGCAAATGTTAAATCTCACGCTTGCTTTCGTTTCACTTTCACGCACAGGCAAAACCCCAGAATAACTAAGGTTTTGACTAAAATCATTAGTTAATTTATTTAGAAATAAGGAAAAACTTGTATCAGCAAAAATAAATAAAAAGGACATTTCATTGTCTTTAAGAGTCGCCGCCCAAAAGAATCAATCGCCCGTCATCATTTCCATGAACTCTGCCAAAAGAAGAACGCGCAAAGATTTAAATATAGATAGATTAGCTAATCGAATCGGATGGATTATGTATTGGACATACCATCAAAATCGACGGTGCCGGAGCCGTCGGTATCGATTTCGGCAATGATGCCGTCCAGATCGCTGGAGGAGAGCTTGTCGTCCAGGGCGGCCAGGATCTCCTTGAGTGTGGATGTCGTTATGTAACCGTTGCCCTCGCGATCGTAGAGACGGAACGCCTCCTTCAGCTCCTTTTGTATGGCCTCGGCGTCCTCCTCCTCGAGAAAGTGGGCAGCGATGCTGCAGAAGCCATCGAAATTCACCTTGCCCGTATCCTCGGGATCGTTCTCATCGATCAGATCCTGCAGCTCGCTCTCCTCGAACATTTGACCCATGCTGTTCAGTATGGTCTTCAGTCGCAGGGTCTCGATAAAGCCCGACTTTTGGGTGTCGAACATCTGGAATGCCTTGCGCATAATGTCCATTTTCTCATCGTCTTCCTAAATATGTATATAGCATATATAGATATGGAACACCTCTGCACTATGATATAATACCCGATGGCAGCAATGCGTACCATTTTATATTATTGCCGCCGGTTCGCTTTGCTGTTCCGATTATGAATGTGGGCTAAACCGAATCCGAATCCGAATGCGAATGAGAATGCGAATGCGAGTGTTTCTTGGGCAACTGCCTTTGTACGAGCTGCTGCGTTGGAACGCGAACGTGCACTAATCCGATCGTCTGGCCAAGATCATTATTTATAAACAACAAATATTCAGCTAAGTGACTACGTCACACGCACGCCCCGTCCCCCGCCCATCCGCCCACTACGGCCCCCATTCCTTGAGAATGGGTTATTGTTGTTTTGGCTTTGGCCGCAACGCCTTATTAAAAATGACCAAATATAACCGAAGCGCTCTCCTCATCATCACACACATATGCATATAATTATTGGAATGTGCGCCGCGAGGGCGGGGGCAGGGGCGGGGGCGGGACACACAGATCAAAGTGGTGCACGACCAGGTCGGTCAGTCTAAGGTCGGTCGGCCACCACAAAAAACGACGACGTCATTCTTCAACTCTCTTCCACATCTCCGGACAAAATATGATTCAATCAGCAGCCGAAGTGCCAAATGGCAAATGGCCGCACACACTCACCCACCCCGCCTCCCCGCCCCCCCCCCCATCCCCCGCAGTCTCAGTCACTAAAAATCGGCTATAAACGTCCTCACAATCAGTCACAAAATCAGCGCAAATTTCTCACGGTAATTGTATTTTTAGTACTTTATAGCAATTTTTTCCATATGATCATGCGAGTGGGCCAGATGTCGATGGCGATGCCGATGCCGATGGCGATGGCGATGCCGATGGCGCTGGGACTGGTGCTGGTGCTGGTGCTGGTGATGCCGATCCCGATGCTCTTTCTAGCTGTTATAGTTACGGAGCACCAACAAAAATTCACCTCTCCGGGCGCGTAAATTGTTTTCTGCGGAAAAAAACAAACAACTAAGCGTGCTCTGGTCGGGTGTGCCCGACCAAGAGATACCCCAAATGCAGCGCAAGGCTGGCATTGCACACATTTTAGCTATCTCCCATACATACACACATACACACATACACACATACACACATACACACACACACTTACACACACTAACACACTGCCCCAAGCTGTAGGCAATGCTTTTTTGAATAGCTTCGGAGCGTATAGTCCGATCATTATGAAATTTACAGGGCTTAGATATAAAGACTCTTTATTCATATCTGGATCTAACAACTTGCGAGTTATGCTTTAAAAAGCCAAGTTATAAAATCCATATTTAACAATTCAAGGGAATAAAGATCTTATTTTGCCAAATTCCAGTCTATAGCTCTGCTAGCTTCCCAGATCTTGGGGTGCATACAGACGGACTTTCTATCTATTTTATAAGCTTCCTTTCTTCTGCCTGTTACATACATTTGGACAAGCACATCATACCCTTTCTGTGCATTTTCAATGGGTTAAGGGTATAAAAAATGTTGATGTGGTTTTAGATTTTTGCGTTAAAATAAACAAACAGGCATTTCAGGCTGGCAAATGGACATCAGAAATTGTTGGACGTGCACCAAGCCAGTGGACAGGTCGGGCGGGGGGCGTGGTGTTGCAGCGGCCTTAACGCCCCTGCGTCTGTGTGGTTAGTGTGTGTATGACGGTGTGTGTGTGTGTGTGTACGTATATGTTGTGTATAACCTTCTGATGAATTGGTTCGTTTTGTGTGCGGCATTTTTGGCAATAGCCAAAGGCAATTTGATTTTTATTATTTATGACAAAACGTGAAGCACTTTGGAAAGCACTTGTCTGTACGTGCGTGTGTATGCATGTGTGTGCGTGTGTGTGTGTGTGTGGTTCGGCAATGAGTGCACTTATACATGCACACACACCCGCACACACACACATGCACAGAGAGAGACGCGTGTGTGTACCTGGCAGATACTTTGCTCGATTGTTTTTTGAATATTTCGGTTGGAATATATCGTATAAATAGCACATACATTCGAATATGTCGTAAGTTTTAATTTAGTTGCTGACAGTTGGTGGCTAAATTTACGGTTAATTAACCAAAATAAATTGTATAATCCAGAAGCGTTGCGAGCCTTTGAAAATTTCCCAACATCTCGTACAGTCGACCCGTCAATCTTTTCTCTAAGTAATGCATGGGCTATAAATAAAATTTGTTTAATTTCAGTTGAGTTTCGGTTAAGGTATTCGAAAAGTGAAATATTTTTTTATTTGTTTATGCTATGCGCGCAACTACATGCCAAATTTGGTGATCTCTAGCTCTCAAAAGCATCGGGATGTGCTTCAAAATATGGGGCTAGAAATCGATATTTATCAAAAAAAAAAACAGAAAGGGAACAAAAAAATAGGGAACAAAAAAAAGGGGGATCAAAATAAAGAAAGGACACAAAAAAAGAGCGTAGACTTCAGGCCAAACCGTGAACTGAACCAGTTCCAGACAAGAGATCCGATCCCAAGCATGAACCATAATTGACTCAGGCTCTAACCAAACCATATTTATGGCTGCCAACTTTGGCTGGAGATCAATCAATCAATCAATTATTTAGTTTTTTATGTTGCCTGAACTCTAGCAGCAATACAATTTTTGAAAGAATATCAACTGATTAGGAAGTAAAGAAATGTGGGAAATTAGCCAATTCAAGAACCCTCCATGAACCTATGCCCATTTTTATTGTATATTATACGGCCATGTTTTGTGCTAACTCGAAAGCCCCAGACATTAACTGATTCAAATACTGCTTGATATATTCAAATACCTTCGATTGATGCCCCATTTATATAACTCTTCACTCTACCAGAGTGAGCAAATGCATGAATACTTTCTTGCCTTGTGCACAGATGAAGAAACATATAAATTTCCTTATAATTTCCTTTCAATTTCCTTATAATTTCCCTTCAATTTCCTTATATACATTATACGACTGTTATCTTAGTTTATCCCGCTTAAATTCCTAAAATATAGTAATATCCCAAGCTTGAAAAAATCCCCTTAATATTTGATGTACAACAGACAGCAATTGGGAATTTTGGGAAAAAGTCGTGGATGCTGCAATCCAAAATGATTGCGAATGATTAAGTTAATGCCATGTCATGATTAATATTTTCGGTCACGTGCCGCCATTCATAGCCGAACACACACCCACACACACATTGTCGAGGTGTTTTTAATTTATTATGAATCTTTTTTTGTCTTTTATTAAAAAACAGAACAAAATTGGAACAGAAGTGAGTGTGGGCGGATTAGCGACAGCGCTATTAAATGAATTAAAATGAAAATTTGTGTGTCTGCCGATTACCCACAATTTCCAGCAGAGAGGAATTAATGGACCTCCTCCAGTTAAACTTGGTTTTTAATTTGATTTTAATATTTGACGGGCACTCGCGACTGTTGCGATCCGCACTGAACGAAGCGCCAACTGCAACTGAACGCACAGATTTCAATTGCGCCAAGCCAGAGCTCAGCCTCAGCCTCCGCATTAGTAATGTTTCCTGATGCTCGCCGCTTAACAGCGCTCAGGACTTAACATTAACAGCGCTCTGTTAGCTGGCAAAAGCAACCCCAAGCAAATACCAACACACACACACACATACATATACACTCACCACACACTCACATCTCTTGGCGTAAACAAACTCGGGACTTTATGAATGAAATTTTATGCCGTTTACCCACACACTGCGCTCCCCCCCAACCACCCTGCCAGCCTGACATGTGGTTCGCATATCAACAGTTGTCAAGATATTTAATTTGATTCTAATTTAAAAATATCTTAATGTATTCTCGAGCAGCAAATAATATTTAAAGAGCTCTTAAAGAATTTGCAAATAATTTATTTGAATGAAATTTATTCAGGCATAAAAATGCAGTCATTATACAAACAAATCATCTCAACAAAAGTGTGCTTGAATGTTAGAGCTCCTCGCAGGCCTAATACGAATAATTTCGGAAGAATTACGAAACTAAAAAACGATTCCAATAGATTTCGCAGGAAGGAAACTGCGCTCCTTTGCGGCATATTCAATGGAAGGTACAGCTTTTCGTCTGGATATAAGAAAAGATATCGCCCGGAAGATGCGTATACGATATAAATGATAACGAATCTTGGACTGTCACTTAATAACTTATTCGGGATATATTATATGCTATCTTCCCGGCGATGTAAAGACGAGTCACTTTCAAATTCAATATCGTCATGTTATCCTCCCGGCGATGTTAAGAAGAAATGCTTTCAAATTCAATAACGCCATGCTATCCTCTCGGCAATGTAAGAAAGAAACACTTTCAAATTCAATATCGCCATGCTATCCATCCGGCGATGTAATGGAGAAACACTTTCAAATTCAATAAAGCGAATAAAACAAGATATTTTTGACATTTACACTTGACTTCATTATAACTTTTAAAAGTTTATTCAGTAATTTTTTAGTAGTTTCTCTTGGTTCACTAAATATGAGCTTAAATTATAAAAATATGTGTCTACAAATAGTTAGCCAATCTCAGCCGAGAAAACAAATGTGCATTCATTTCCAGAATTGTCCATTTTGAACATCTTTTTACGTTCTTAAGAAATCAATGCCTGACGAGTCGAATTCTCAAATAATTACAATTTGTAAATTAAGTACAAACAAAATGTTTGGATGAAGACAGAAAAAAAAAACTCAAACAATAAACTGTGATCAAAACAAAAACAAAAAGCGCAACATTAACAACAAAAATGATAAGAAAAACTTAAACTTAAAATTGTATTTAGTTTAATGCGTAAATAGTTCAAATGTGGCTGCTGCGTCTAAAACAATTATCAATTATTTACAAGATCTTTTCATACACGATACTTAGCATGAATATTTATTTTTCTCTAGAATTGTCAGCTCGAAAAGTTGTATTCTTTTATCATATTTTTTCTTTGGCATTTGCAACAGGCTGCGCTTAAGCTGAATATTTTTAAGATAATATTATTTAAAGAAAAGAAAAAAACATATATATGCGTTTAGTTTTGAAAAATGTTTGCCTTTTGTTGGGGTTTTGTTTTGGGGTTTGGTTCGCTTTGAGCGAATTTGTTGTTGATACAGTGAACGCTTTGGGCACTACGACAAATATCACATAATGAGATCAATTGGATTTATTTTGGGTTTGTTTTTTGTTTTTTGTATACTTTCTTTCGTGAATATATATATATATACTTGTAAGAATGTACGATGTCATTTGAACTTAACATTGCCTACTGATTGACTCTGGTGGGTTTATCATTCAATTATAGTATTTCGAGCAAACGAATTTCTCAACAAATCATATTCACATATATGTTATATATAGGCCAGGCGCAGCCTGTGGCAGGCCAAACAAAACACACAAGTCTTCTATTATAATATGTAAGTAAGTATTTATGCTCTATAAGTAATTGCTTGCCATTTGTCGAGGTTTGTTTATTATAATGCTTGTCATTTCAATATATATATATATATCATTTAAGCAAACATAATATAATGTGTTCCTGGATTGAACTTAAGTATGCATAACAATCTTTTTGGTTTGTGTTTAACTATTATCGGGTAAGTACAAAATTAATAATTATACAAGAATACAACTTTTCGAATGCCAATATCAAACTCAAGTTGCCCGAAAGTTTCGATAATTATATAGTTAGTTGTTAGTTGTTTTCATTTAGCCTAATTTGCTGGCCTAATTTACATACATTTAAGTAGTTGTTTTCATATTTCATTTAAAGTTTTTGCAGCTTTCACATGCCGTATGATATCATAGTTAAAATATATATATATATATAGATATATATTTTTGTATAATTAGGTATATAAGTATATAAAACTTAAAAAGAATTTAACCAAAAAAAATAGATATATATATATGTATATGTGTGTGTATATGTGTATAGTAAAATATTAAAATAAAACAAAGTTATGTTTTAAACTTGTGTACTTTTGTTTCTTATTGTTACAGTATTTTCTCTGTGTGTGTGTGAAGGTGTGTGGGTGTGTGTGTGTGTGTGTGAGAGAGTTGGGTTGGGTTGGGTTGAATTGGGTTGGGTTGGGCTGAGGAGAAGCAGAAGGGTATACCCTTGCTTTTAGTGTCTTGACAGAGGGTGGGCTACAGAAAGAGAGTGAGAAAGAGAGAGGGGGGAGAGAGAGTAAGGGAGGAAGGGAGATACTGCCGAGGTGGGTGTTTGCTAATGCTGCCTGTCCTGCTCAACATTGTCAAATTGCACACGTCATTTTTGTTGCTTTTATTGGGTTAAGTATTTAATGACCTAAACTAGCACCCAGATCCTCCTGCTGCGCCGGCTGTTGCTGCTGCTGCTCGGCTTCCGGCATATCGGACACCTCGCTGTGCATCACAATCTCAATGTCGCCCAACTCGGCAGCAGCCTCGGCCGACAGCGTCATATCCTCGACGCGCGACAGCTTCTGTAGCGTGTGCAGCGTCTCCTCGTTAATGGTATGCTCCGGCGAAATGTTCTCCTTGAGTTCACGCTTCAGGCTCAATGGCATGTGCACTGCATTGCATTCTGGAGGCGATGGCGACTCGGCAACATTGCTCAATATTGGCGATGTCGCCATGGCCACCGCACTGGGATTGACATCCAGCTGCGACGCAGCGCCCATTCCATCACCGCTGTTGTTGAACGAAAGGTTCTGACGGAACACCTGCTTCCCAAAGTCACGCAGCTGACGCGACGCTGTGTCCAGGAATGAGCTGCTGCCGGCGCCAGTCTCCAATCCCGATCCTCCTGTCGCCAACGACCCCGCTCCCGCTCCAGCTCCCCCTGCAGCTGTTGCTGCTGCTGTCGTCGCATTGTTGCTGCTGCCGTTGCCTCTCGACGGCGGCGTTGTCTTGCGTGTCGCCAACAGCGTCACGTTGACGTCACCGCTGCCGCATGTTGTGGTATTTGTTGTTGTTGATATATCTGCGAACAGCACAAAATTAAACATTGCAGACGATTATCAAGTAAAATGAAAAAACTTTGCAAACGGAGGAAATTCATGCTTAAATTCTTAAAGCAAAAACTAAATCCCAAGAACTTTATGCCCTTTGCCTGGCGAATTCACTGAACAACCTTTCGAATTACACTGGCCAAACAATTTCAACATGAACATCTCTCTTGCATCATTTTATAAAAGCTTGCACTTGTATAAGGACTCTGTCCTTTAACACACAACAGTCTGGCTTGTCCGTGTACTCGGGATTTGTCATCTTATCTATATCTTATATCTGCCAACATTTCTAGCCTTTATCCGAAGCAAAGATATATTAATCGGCAATTAACTTTTCTTTGCTTGAAATTCTAATATCCCAAATGCACATGGAGGCGTACTTCCCAAAATAGCTGAAATGTGTGTCTTCCTTGCCCATACAAACTTGACATCCATTTTCCACCCGTAGAGGTGAACTTTCGGCAAAGTGTGTAGACAATAAAGTCGCATACAAAGCTTTCCACCAATTTTCCGCTCTTCCGGGTGGAATTTATCAAAATGCCGAGTAATCATTGAGCTTCTTTCCGTCTTGGTCTGAGTGTTGAACAGTCAACTGTTAATCAGTCAGTCGATCAGTGTTGAAAAACGCTTTTATACAGATAAGCCGAAATATGTCTTAACTAAATAATAAACTTAAGATACCCATTAATAACCTAGCCTTTCAGCTAACCTGTGTCACAAATGCAAACTTCCTGCTTGATATATACCCCAAAACCCTTGAAGCATGGAAACGGATCACGATTACATAATATTTGCTGCCTACAACCCAACTTCAGTTAGAAATATGTTTAGAATTGAAAAAAGTTAATGACTTTTGACTAACTCTGTGCGTTATTTGTGAGCGGAGCCACAGCTGAAGCGGGAACCGCCTTTGATTCCGGCGAAGAGCTGCGCTGAAAAATGGCGCTCGGATTGAATAGGGTGAGCAGCTTGTCCACAGTTGTCGGATTGGCTATCCACGAGGATTTGCGTGCACGTGTCGCCGGTTGTTGAAGCTGCTGTTGTTGTTGTTGCTGCTGCTGCTGTCCTGTTGCAGTTGCAGTCGGTGTGGACTCTGCGGGAGGATTGCCGGCATCCGTGCTGATTGAGGCAGCTGCCGAGAGCGCCGCACCGGCGGCCGAGTCCTTGGTGAGCGTTATATCATTGTCACCAAAGACGGCAATGGGACAGCTCTTGGCAACAACAATGGTAGCCGGCACCTCCGGGCTGGCGGAGTTATCCGTGTTGTCGGTGGTCACGTTGCTGGCGCCGCTGCTGCTGCTGCTGCTTGTTGCACTGGACACGGACACTGGCGAGGTGCTGCATGAACTGGATGAAGTGCTGGGCGAGTTGGGCGATAGCTTCTGTATAGCTACCTCCTCTTGCTCCATCCCATTTGTACTTTGTTGGTGTGCGTTGTCATTGTCCGCGACGGTGGGTGATGGCTCCACAATAATCACGCTGCTGATGGGCATCGCTGTGGTTGTTGCCGCCGTTGTCATTGTGCCGGCGGCCATTGTCGGTTCGGGTTCAACTGCTGTGATTGTTGCCTCAGCCAGCTGAGCGACGGCGGCGGCGGCCTTGCGCGCCGACTTGAGCATCGGCGTTGGCGGCAAGTGAATCGGTGGCGTCTGCGGATCCTCGTAGATCCTCGAGACATGAAAGCGCGAACGCGGCGACACGGACAACCGCTTAACGGTCTGTGTGGATGATGTTATCGATGCCATCGATGGCAGCGAACTGGACGTGGGCAACGGCAGCACGGCCATGGCATTAAGGCTGCTCTGGCTGCCCAGCAGCCCGCCGGCACCGATGCCTCCATTGCTGCTGGTGCTGCTGCTGCTGATGCCGCTGGCTGTCGGTATGGACATGCAGCTGCTGGAGGAGCGCGGCGTCGGCGGATGCTGGGGCGGCATCTGGGCCAGGGGTGAGGTCAACGGGCTGCTTATCTCGTTGACGCGCGACACATGAAAGCGGCTACGATTGGGCGAGGAGGACGGCGATATCGTGGGCGGACTGGGACCCGGTGAGCGCAGACGCGCGTTCGTCTTGCGCTTCACCTCCAGTTTGGCAGCCGGCGTCGGCATTGCGGTTACTGCTAGCGCAGCGGACACAGTGCCAGTCGCTGCGTCCACCAGCGGCCGACTGTGGCACGTCAGCGAAATCTTCCGCGAGCCCAAGTAGTAACCGCCGCGACACCGATTCTTCATGGCCGATCCACCGAGGGCGCCATTACTGCTGCTGCCGCTGGCGTTGTTGTTGCTGCTGCTGCTGCCGCCACCGCCCACGTTCGCCGCCTTCTCCGCCAGCTCCAGCTCCTCCGCCTGCATTTTCTCATTGCGCGAGCACATGGAGCGCACTGTGCCCAAAACTCGCGTATAATCCAAATGCGCATCGCTGCCGATCTGCAATAAAAAACCAACAGCATTTAATTCCAAATATGATTTGCATTTTATCTAAAACGAATATAAATAAATACAATTATTTGTAGTGTGTGCAAAACTAAGAAAGCATTCTTTTATTTTTAACAATATATTCTTTTAGTCATTTCAGTTTAGTTTGAGAACTTTGAGAAATATTTGCAACTAAATTGATGAACCAGTTCAAAAGGAATTTCTTGGCCATTTACTGAAGTTTCTGCATATGGTTCTTGGAACTAGTTCCTCAACCTTAAAACCAGGCTCCAAATCTAAACTAACCGGTTTGTATATTGAGTTTTAATAATTACCAGTTCTTTGTACACTATGAACTACATTTGGAACTGGATCATATTTGGAACCAAAATGATGGTTAGCCATTTACTACATTTTCTCCATTTAGTTCCTGGAACTAGTTACTGAAAACCAGGCTCGAAATTTAATCTAGCTAAACGGTTCGTATCCTTAATATTAATGATGTACACTATGAACTGCATCTGGAGCTGGATCACATTTGAAACTAATATGATGAACAAGCTAAAAAGGAATTTATTGGCTATTTCCATTTAGTTCCTGGAACTAGTTACTGCAAAACAAGGCTTCAAGTCTAAGCTAACCGGTTCATATCCTGATTATTAATGTGGTACTTTATGAAGTGCATCTGGCACTGGATCAGGCAAAATAGAAAGTGCGGTTCGCGACTTTCGCTCAAGCCGTGAACCGAACCACCGACAACTTTCTTTTGGAATTCTTGGACTGGAGAGGTCTTTAACTAGCTTCAAAACTAGTTCTATTGAATTAGAAACGAGTTCTAAGCTTTTAAACAAAATAGTTTGAATACAAAATATAAAATTAAATTTGATGCTTAAAATATTTTAATTGTGTTCAAAGGAACGAATCTGAAGATTCTGATTAAGTTGTTATGCATATTATAGAATATATTTTTAAAAATATTTAGTTTTTATTAAACACATTTCAGTTAAGCACACGCTCAAATAGTTGCTATAAAGAAAAATGTAGATCGTGCTCAGATTTTTGTATTTGTTTTCTGTTTTCTCTTTGTTTTTTAGCAAAGGTGATTTTAATAAAAAAAAAACGAAATTGCAGCTGCAGAACTTTTGCGTTGTTAGCATTGTTAGCGATATTATTATTAGTGGTAGCAAGCCAAGAGATCTCGATGCGATTATGGCCAAGAGCAGGCGGAGAAGTACTTAAGAGAGGAGCGAGAAAATATTGCTGGATGCTATGGGATTTACTTACGCTATCCTGGGCCATTGGCGTTGGCGGCACAACTCTGACAATCGGCACAATGGGTAACTTTGCGATGAAGAAGGAGTTGGGCAACAATAGCAACAATAACAGCACGAAATGAAAATGATTCAATTAAATGTCAACAATCAACGCAACGCACAACTGGGATATGCTAGAGAGTCGGATATCTTCGGCTGGGGCCAAAGTCATGAATGTCAATTAACTAGGCAAAAGCAAAGGCAAATCCAGATGGAACTTCGTATATAAATAGAAATATTTGGAAGGAAATGTTGAGAGACTAAACCCAATATTTAGTTAGTTCTTAAAGAACTTCTTGAAACGCAATTGGAACTTGAGGCCTGCAAATAGTTAAGACCAAATTCTACGGAAGCTTAAATCGGACAATTTGAAATAGTCAAAAGTAGAACTCGGCATTATTCTGTTCCAAGAGCAAAGTTTTATAGGGTATACGTGTCAAAATATTTCAGATATTTTGTATCTGTGAGCTTTGAAATCCATTCAAATAGGGCTTTTAACAACCAAAAAACTGCTTCAACTTAGGCATGATCAGTTCTTTAGATATAAGATACCCTATAAACCCCTATACCCTATAATTGCTGCCTGCTACTTTAGCTCAGTTGATTGACATTGAGATACGTAAAACAACAAAATAACTTCTTTAACAACTCAGCAGCAGCTCCTGCACACGCATCATATGTATGGGAAGCAAATATATATTAACGTGTTCGATGGGCGGGCGGGCGTTGATAAGGTCAAAGGTCAAAGGTCAAGGGACATCATAAATAACTTACCGTTAGACGCTTGGGCTCATCATTGATGTCAATCTGGGTGATCGTCTTGTTGGACTTGAGCACCTCGGCAATTATGTTCAGACTTTCCACCTCTAGTTTATTGTCACGTATATCGATGCGCTGCAATTTGCTGTTGCCGCCAAAGGTGAGGATGGAGGCGAGCGTCTCGATGCCCTTGGCGCTGAGATGGGCGCTCTGCAGGCCGAGCGTGGTGAGCGTCGTGTTCCTGGTCAGGCTGTCCTTGATGGTGGCCACGAAGTCATTGGACAAACAGTTCTTGCCAATGTTAAGCAGCTCCAGCGAGGAGCTGCGCGAAAGCAGTTCGGCAATGCAGGGGCCGCATTCCTTGGTCAGATTGTTGCTCCACAGGGCGAGCGCCTTGAGGCCGCTGGGCGCACGATTGGCCGCCTCCAGTGTGGCATCGACCAGCTGACGGCGCGACAATGTATCGTTCTTGGTCAGCTTCTCGGCCAGATGCGGATCGGCTGCACTTGTGCTGCCGTCCAACGAGTTCTCGCTGCACAGACTGTCCGAGCTCTGGGAGCGATTGCGCGTCGACTGATTGAGATAGGCACAGCTGGATTCGGTGCGACGCAGGCCGCTGCTGACACCGCCCGGAGATGTCGATGGTGGCGGCGGTGTCGGTGTTGGACTGGGACATGGACTGGCACTGGGCTCCTTCTCCTTGGCCGCAATCGTTACTTTGGGCACCGTCGCCACAATCACTTCGGGTGTCTCCAGCTGCGGCTGCGGCTGCGGCTGCATGTGCACAACTAGCGTGGGCGTGGGCGTGGAGGCGGGCGTGGCTGCCTCCTCGGCCACCAGCAGACACTCGGTAGACTCACTGGCTATGGTCGCCGTCTCAATGGCCATCTCTTTGGCCATGTCATCCAGCCGCGTGCTCTCCAGCGACACGGACAGACGACTAAACTCATCCGGCAAATGGCGACTGATGTCGCCCTCCGAGGCGCTCTCGAATGCCGAATCTGTGCTGTGCGTATCCTCGAAATCATCACCAGCATTCTTGGCATTCTTGTTCATGTCCAGCGGCCGCGAGCCGCTCGGCCCTGCCAAGCCGCCATTGATGCAGTCGCTCTCCTCGGCGGTCACCTCGTAGATGGATGCGGCACCGCTTGAACTAACGGCGACTGTTGCCACCTCAGTCGCAGCTATTTGGTTTAGTATTACAGGATTGTTATTATGGTTGTGGTTGTTGCTGTTGTTGTGGTTGTTGCTGTTGTTGTGGTTGTTGTTGTTGTTATTGTGGGAATTAGCATTGTTATTCTGTACACAGGTTTCATTGGGTTCAACGGTTTTAGCCTCTGTTGAGGGAGTAATATCTGCAAAATGAAACATTCAAGAAAACAATTAAATATAAATACTTCAACAAATACAACAATTAAGTGGAATCTGACGTAGTTAAAGCAATTTTAATGTATCCTACGTGTAGGTGAGTGCTATTAACAAACCTTTTAAGTCTATTTAACTAACATATGCAGATTAACTTTTAAACATAAAACAAAGCTTTACTAGAAATCGGCTACTATTTAAGATACTCATGATGAGTTTTACTAGAAATAAGATAACAAGAGTTCAAACCGTAAACGAGGCTTAAACATAAAACAAAACTAAACAATAATAATGTTTGCTCGAATATTAGAATTGAATTGGAAACTAAAATTACAATTTCTTTAGAACTTTGAACGAACCCAATAAAATGGATCTAAGATAAAGTCTTAATACATTAATTTTTTGCATTCTTCAATAGTTTTGCGCATCTTGTTCTGCTTTATATTGACTTTATTAATATTCTTAAACATACAAATCTTTTATTTAATAATTATTCGATTAGGCTTTTAAGCTTTGGCGCCAGAATCTTCTGATTTTCGAGCAATCAATATAGTGCTAGATCATATAACTGTGGCCTAAGTGATCCTCTCCATTCATACAAAGGATATCCATAAAAATTGAATACTTTACAGCTCCTTTTGGCATACAAGATAATACTTTACAACTTTAAGGATGTATTTTATCTATATATATAAACTCTTTCAATTAACTAAGTAAATATATATATATATATATATATAGTATATATTCGCTTGGTCAGATTTTGTGAAATGTGAATTTGATTTTGGCCGTTCCGACTTTCACTTTCGGCAAGATCATGCGGTTACAAGTCCCTAAAGTAAATACGGGTAAATTCCCAATAAACAATCTGCAAGTTCAGCTGCAAAAATGTCAGTTAATTATGTTAGTAATAGTTGGCAAGTATTTCATAAATAGCTATAAAACCAATTCAATTGCTTTTAGAGATCGAAAATGTATATTACCACATAAGTTGCGTTCATTTTGGGAACTTTGCTGTTGCTGCTGTTGCTGGATCGCTGGAGCTAGTTGCTCCAGAATTGGATCTACCAGCGTCGCTGTGGACTCATCCGTGGACGCTGTCGCAGCTGCTGCTGATTGCAATTTGCCAGCAGGATCGTAAATATCATTGCTGATCTCGCTAATGTCCTCGGAGCAGCAGGCGGCTAGTGTGTCGGTGGATATATTGGATGGCGCCTCCTCGCTGCTGCTGTCGCTGTTCATCGAGAGCAATTTGTCCAGCATCGATTGACCAGTTGCACTCTGATTGCCGCTCCTCAGAGTGCGCACCGTGTCTGTCTCTGTATTGTCATCGTCAGCATCGTTGTCCACATCCACCAGCAGGCCAACGGCTGGTTCACTGCTGCTGGGCTCTTCAGCTGCTGCTCCTCCTGCTGCTGCTGCTCCTGCTGCTGCTGCTCCTGCTAATGGCTGCTGCTCGACAACAGTTTCCAGGACTTCAATAGCTTTTGGCGTTGTGCTGGTGTCAATAGCATGCGCCTCGGACTGTGTTTGGTTGCTGCATTGCTCGCCGCGGCCTGCCAACTGCCCCGACGCCGTTGTCTCCATGGGCGACACCAGCTCGTCGTCCTCAATGGCTCGCGCACGCTGCAGCGGCAGGCCACTGCGACGCTCCAGCTCTATGGCCTGCATGATGAGCGCCTGCACCAGGTACTTGACGCCCTCGTCGCGTATGTTGTTGTTGCTAATGTCAATCAGCTCGATGCTGTGGTTAAAGCGCAGCATATCCGCAATATGTTGAGCATCGGTGCAATCCAAATCATTGTAGCCCAGCCACAGCTCCTTCAGTATTTTGTTGTGGTACAGCTTGCAGCCTAAAAATGTTAAAGGACAAATCAAAAATCAGAATGTTACACAACATGTAATTGTAATGTTAATAACAGTCGCTCACATCCTTCTGTGAGTTAAGAGTTTTAACACATTTATACCAAATGTTAAAAAAATTCTACTAACAGCCCTTAAGAGTGCTCTGTTAATATAATGGGAAATTCTATTTGAAAGTCATTTACAATAACAACTACTTTTGATTTTAACTTTAACAGAGAAGGAACTTTGTTAACAAGGTTGCATTATGTTATTATGTTAACTATACGCTCGGAAAGGAATACAAAATAAACGTTGTGGAGGATAATGTTACAGGATTGTTTACAGTACATGGATACAAGTGTAACATAATTGTAACAGACATCAATTTAACATTTCAATTAACATTTTTGAGATTATTCAGGCATATTTTAATTAATCAGACTAGTTTCAATGTACTATCAAATTAATGCACACGAAGACACACACACGCACACACACAGACACACACGAATGCACTCACACTTACAAAAATTGGTGAGTGGAGGTCCTTTGAGGCCGCAATGCTCCAGTTTAAGCGTATGCAGATTGGATAGACTCAGCGCGGTACCCAAATTCTCGGCGCCCACTTTTGATATCTGGTTGCCCTCGGCATTGAGCAGCTGCAGCTCCTGGCTGCGGCCAACCATATGGGTGCAGAGTCCCCAGCCACGGACCGTCATCTGCTCCTTGTTGTACGAGATATCCAATTCATTGGCAGCCTCATAGTACTCAATCATCTGGCAGAGTGCACTCAGGCAGCTCTCGTTCAACGGGCACTCTGATAAATCGATGGCTTTGTATTGAATCTGTTGGGGTTTTGTAAAACAAAATCAAATTAAGTAATTGCCTTGCAGCAGGAACATGTTTCTGCGCCACATACCCGCATGAATATCTCCTCCAGCGGCTCGCAATCATTGGGCGTCAGCTGAATGCCTTTCAGCGATAGCAGCGGCTGCCGCGCCAGGTGCAGATCCAGCGCCTTCAGGTGCTCCATGATGTTCTTCAGCGGCTGTGTGTGATGCTTGTAACACGATTTCACATACAGCTCGGAGATCTCAGCAATGCTAGACACCTGGCAGACTAAACAAACAAGATAAATGATAAGACATTTTTGTTACTATATCATATAATTAGATATTTAAAGATATAATATATATATTAGGCAGAGCCAGAGTTGAGCTTTACATAAACAGTAGAAAGCTTAAGCCTAAATCTACCCAATCTCTTTGTTCTTGAAGTAATATTATTAGAATTACTTGAACCGACCAGAGATTGGGAACGCATTGAACTTAAATAACCAACCAATCTTTAATCCTAAAAGATAAAACATTCTCCTTATATAAGACACTGCGAAGTCTAAATCGAATGTTGATTGATAATTTTGACTTCTTCCAAATTGTTTTCCAAGTTGTACCCAAGCTTTTCAATTATTTAAAAAATATCTAATCGCATGAGTAGAAAGCATTCATAGCTATTCAATTACATTTAATAAGCGTTATAATTTCTAGGAAAAAATATATAAGTATAATTTTCAGTAGCTTGGGAAAAACAAACATAACTGAACAATTTTCAATTGCCGCACGCGCGCACACGTCATAGCTGGAAGTCTACCAAGTACATACATGTCATCTATATCTATATCTATATATATATATAGTTAGATATACATATATATATTCACGGTGGCAACTGATCAAAATTCCGCAATTTGTGATCAAAAATACATAAAACAAAGAACATTGTTGAGTCAATAAACTGTTGACTCTTCCGTTTGTCATGCAATGTGACAATTTCAAAGCAACTGCGTCGAAATAGAGATACATGACAACAACAAAAACTGATCGACTAGAGCATACCCTGTAAATGGGAATGACATAGATGGTAAAGTATAGAAAGGTTAAAAATATACAAAAAGATGCTGTATAAGTTCCATAAAAGTTGAGTGTATCTCATGAACATAACCAAAAACAGCTCGACTAGAGCACACCCTGTAAGGATGACTAACACACAAAGATGGTAATGTATAGAAAAGTTAGGAAAATCATTTAACAGAGACATTTATTTTAATTGAATATACAAAAAGATGCTCCATAATAGTTGAATGTATCTCAAGAGCCCACGCATACGCCCCTTGTGGCGCGCCTTATAGGGCATAACAATCATTTGCCATTGTATAAAGTCATTCAAACATTTGTCACAAATAAAACCCATTTACATACAACTTTATACTCAACAAATATGGCAAATAAAACGTAGCTTTTGGCGCGTGCGTATCTACCCCACACACCCAACATCATCATCATCATCATCATCATCATTATAATGATCGTCATCACCATTGTCATCATCATCAAGATGAGTGCCGTAAGACATAGACAAATTGTCCGCAAATGTCAAAATGAAATTGCGGCATTTCCAAACGAATTTGTGGCCCGACAAATCGTGAACTTGTAATTTGCGACTACGAGACGGAGCTGGGGCTGGGGCTGCGGCTGCGGCTGGGGCTGCGAGTTGGACAAGTTCCTGTCTATCATTTGGGACGCACTCGGTAGTCAAGTAATTTTCTGTCTAAATTTAGAAGCTCTTTTATGATTACCATATAATTTGACAAGGGGCAATCGAAACATGAAAATCACTTTATAGACAAACGTAATATTATTTGTCTCTTGATACGACGAGCGGCTGCACAAAGGTAAAACTATAAGTTTATACAGAGAATTGCCCAATGCAAATATGTACATTGGGGGCGTATCAAATCGTGCTTTATATACATATATATACAAATCGTGTAGACATACTTAATTTAAGCATTTCAGGGCGACAAAGAAACGTAAATTGTGCCAAATGCCAAGTGCATTGAAAGACATAACGACAGAAAGTTTTTAAAAATAGTTTTAGTTCAGTTTCATGAGAAATGTAAACAAATTAATCTATCATTGCATTATCTGGCCACAGAGCGAGAGAGAGAGAGCGGCCAATTAAACGATCCATTTTATTTCAATGACAAAATTTGATGCCAACACGCAAAATGCTCGCATTTTATATTATTTTTGTAATCCCGTGTAAAGGGTATTATGACGAAGACATCTCCGACCTCATTAGGTATATAAATATATACATATATATTCATGATCAGTATCAGCGATTATATATTGACATGTTCGGTCATCTATTCGTATCTGTGAACGCGCTGATCTCAGAGATTGTAGGAGCTAGAGATGTGCTAAATCGTTCGCTTAAAGTAATCGATGCTTGGTCCGATTCTAAGAAATCGATTAATCGATTTCAGATTGCATTTTCCGATCGAGTGGGCGTATCTGTGAACTCGACGTTCTCAGTATCTAAGAAAGTTCGAACAATGCTCCCACTATTTCCAATGCGGAATGATTATAAGTAATCGATACTTGTCCTGATTTCAATAAATCGATCATTTTCTTTCAGATTTCGCTGTCATTTCAGAGACCTTAAGGGCTAGATATGCGAAATGTTAAACGTAGCTTTTGCTACTTAGAATGCAGATCGTTTAAAGTAATCGATGTTTGGCCCGATTCCAATAAATCGACTATTCGATTTCAGATTGTCGATTACAGATTTCCGTCCGTTCATCTATTCGTCTGTGTGTAAACGCGACGATTTCAAAAACCTTAAGCGCTATAGATGTGAAATGTCGAACGTAGCTCTTGCTATTTAGTATGTAGATCTCTTAAACTTATCGATTCTTAAACCAATTCCATAAAATCGATATGAATCGATAACGATATTTTGCACTTTGAACATATTCCTGAGCTTATATACACAACCATTTCTTAGATATATTCATCTCCTAAACATTGCATAAAGATCGAAGAATAAATACCGAGGATCTAAAACAGGCACAACGTAATCTTCATATATGTCTTGAAGTAAACCAGGTACAGGGTATTTGCTAGTCAGGCACTTGTGACTGGTGCACTCTTGATGTAGTTTTTTATATTTATTTTCGCTTGCTCTTCAAACAAAATATTTTCTTTTGGCAATAATTCAAAAAGTGTCGCATTCGTCTCAGTTTTCATAGCTTCAGCTTTTGCCTTTGCCGTACGAGACGGGCATCTGCTAAATGATTCATTAGTGGTTCGCATGCTCAGTAAAAACATCAATTTCTCAGAATCATTATTATATACGTAAATGTACATATATAGCGTATATATATGTACATATGTATATATATGCTTGTATACAGCTTTTTTGCGCTGGCAGACAATGTGACGACCGGCTTCCACTTTTCATGTTTTGTGTGTGCTTCAGTTAATTGTAAATAATTTTTCAACAACTGATAAAATATTTTTCACTGTCAGACTCGAGTGTGTCCCGACGCGACGTTTATCAATTACACATAGTCTTAGCTTTTATTGCCCGTTTGTACTTGCAAGTAATTAAATGTTGTCTATCAACAATTTAAATTTTATAAATCACATTAGTTGATAAACGAAACAAAACACAATTTATCACAGTCCAAATAATTTTATAAGCGAAAGCCGGGAGTTAAGCGTAATATGACATAACTTCTATTTCGGTCTGTCTGGCCTAACAAAATGGAGTGGAAACTGAAGTGAAAATCGATATTTATCGATTTGTGGCAGCAAATATGTAATTAGCTCTTTTTGGCGTCTAAAGCTCTTTGGCATCTAAAGCTCACATACTGAATGAATGAAGAAGTTGATATTAACTTATCCATTATAATCAAATGGGTTCAGTTGTGAAGAATGTGACAAAGTTGATCTGAGTATACTAAAAAAGAAGCTAACTCTTAAGAGTTCTGGTCAGATCGAAGCATTTTATCAACAGTCTTGTCTAGCTTAACTAGGCCCCTTAATGCTGATCAAGCCTAACAAATTGCATTATTCAATATTATATAATTCTCGAGTTATTATTACGAAGCACTTTTGAAAAACTTCTAAGAAGAGCTTCTTATAAAACTCTTTTTGATCTATCAGTATGGAGAACTTTTTTCTTTGTAGAAAGCATACAGTTTTGGGCTTTTAACATCCTCATACAGTTAGATATAGTAATAACCTGCCTGGTAACAGAGTAATCCCATGCAATCTATAGGCAATCCACAGTTCTAGACTCTTCTTATGCTCGTCCAGTTAGTAGTAATAGTAATAAGCTGCTTGGTAACTGAGTAATCCCATGCAATCTATAAGTATCCTACAGTTCTAGACTCTTAAGATCCTCACACAATTATATTGCTATAGAAATGAACTAATCTCAAACTATAATCCCAGCTAATCCCAATCTATAACTAATCTATAATCTTCCAGCAATCTTTAAGCAATCGCTTAATTAAATTTAATAAATGCTTAGTTCTGGTCCAGAAAAGTGCTCATGATCTTCTTGATCTGCTTTCTAAGACAATACATGAATCCTTAGTTCTGATCTCCCTTTTCGCACTTTGACCCACGCTCAGCATACCCCTTGGGCACACCCAAGAATGCAGAGTATCAACAAAAAGTGCGCCTACGAGCACGAAAATAGCGAGCAAATTTGACGATCGCCAAGGTAAATCATAAACAACTTTAGAATGTAAATAAAAACAAAATGAAACCAGAAACACAATTCGAAATCTACAAACAGAATTTGTATAATTTCTTTTCATTTCTTTTTTTATGGGGCCCGCTTATCTCAGCCCCAGCTATAAAAACATTTTGTTTACTTCAATAAATAATACGAATATCTTAATCAAAAGTAGCCAAGTTTTTGGCATGTTTTTTGCTGCATTGTGTTAATTAGTCAGCATTTGGACTGCGTATACTTGATAAATGTCAGCTAAATTGTTGTTGTTCACAATGTATAAATAAATAAATATAAATAAATAAATATACTTAAAAGCTCATTTCTATTTTAATAGAAATATCTATTTTTTGCACAAATTGTGGACAGGCCAAAAATATAACTCAACTTGTTTGGTTATGCACATGTTAATGCTCCACAAGGCGTGCCATAAAGCCAACTTCATGGCAATCACATGATAGATTTTTTAACATGCGGATCCCTTAACGCCAAGCAGCTGGTTAAGGCACCCAACGGCCGATTTTATGATTCAATTATCGATCGACAGCGAATTAGCTCATCCGTCGGTTAAAACTTAGAAAAATAACGCGTGCCTGCAGGCAGCTGTTTCGTAAGTGTGTGTGTGTGTGTGTGTGTGTGTGTGTGTGTGTGTGTGTATTGGGTGTGTGTGCATGAATGTATGTGTGCATTTGTATTGTGTGTGTGTATGTGTACTGTAGATGTGTGTATCTGTACTGTATATGTGCGTTCGTGTACTGTATGTGTGTGTGTGTCCTGTATATGTGCGTGTGTATTGTGTGTGTGTGTACTGTATATGGCATGTGTGTGTGTGTAGCATATATGTGAGTGTGTTTTGTGTGCAAGTGTACTGTCCGTGTGCGTGTGTGTGTGTGTTTGTATTGTATATGTGTGTGTTGTATACGTGTGTATTGCGTGCGTGTGTATTGTGTGTACGTGTGTATTGTGTGTGCGTGTGTGTTGTGTATGGCAATTGGCGCATGAAATGCTTTTCAATTTTTTATTATTCTATTGATTTTTATGCGTTATCGACAGGCGTCGCCTTTGCGAAGGGTACGGGGAGAGGGGGAAGGGGGAGCGGGGGCAAAGGCAAAAGAAACAGCAAAAACAACAACAAAAAACAACAAAAGGCAAAGCACGCTATAAGCCAAAACAAAAAGGCGAGCGAAAAATTGTTCAATTAAATTGCTGTTAATTTTCTGCTAAACATTTACAATGTCGGCAATTCGAGCGAATGTATCTCGAAACTTGTTCTCGACGTTTGCCATTTATTGAATTTTGTTTCATTTTATTTTTTTCTTCTGTTTTTTTTCTCTGTGTTGGCAACAGCCTTCGCCAAAAACAAAATGAAAGCCAAAGCGCAGACAGAGACAAATGACCGTACAAAATGTAGATAGAAAGAACTACTAAAAAACAAAAACAAGAGGTTCGAGTCGGGAGCTCCCGAGTAGGGGATACCCTGAACCCTCTTCTTCCAACACCAAAGGCAGATATATTCTTACTCTAGCTCTTATTATTTACGAAAATTGCTCAAAAAACAGGATGTCGATATAGATTTTAATCGATTACTTGCAAGCGGGGCAAGTTATCGATTATCGGAAACAAAACTCGATCAGGGTACGGACTAGGAGGACTTATAGCTAAGATTTCAAGTCTCTTGCTCTTATAGATTCTGATATCCTTGCACTCATACAGACAGACGGACATGGCTAGATCGACTCGGCTATTGATGCTGATCAAGAATGTATATACTTTATGAGGTCGGAGATGCTTCCTTCTGCCTGTTACATACATTTCGTATACCCCCATTATACCCATTTTGAATGGGTTCAGGGTATTAAAAAATGGCTAAAACAAAAGAGAAAATAAAAAAAATAAATAAAAAATTGGCATCAAGTCGATAATTTACTTAGTCGGAAAGCCTAGGCAGATGAGCCTGTCAATAAAATGTTCGTTGAAAACGTGAATAAATCCGTTTAGATCATAATAAAAACTCGAGAAATTTTCTATTAAAAATTGCGCAAGATTTGCACTAAATTTGTTTATCGGTGAATCAATAATTAGTAAAAGAATGTTGAGATCCTCGTGTTTCAATTCCAGTGTTTCGAAAAAGTATTCAAGTAAATTTCAAAAGATTTTAATTGTTAATAACTTGGTGCTTTTTTTCAGTTTTCAATTTCCATTTTTTTAAAGTATATCAAAAAATAATTATCTGCGAATTTATTTGCGAATAACTTGAAGCTTTAGTGTTCCAATTCCAAAGTGTTTAAGAAACATGGAACAAATTTCAAAAGCTTTCAATTGTGAAACATTTAGAGCTTTTGCTGTTTCATTTTCAGCGTTTCAACAAATAAATAACGCCAATTTCAAAAGCTTTCAATTCCAAAAAATGTTGAGATGTTCGTGTTTGAATTCCAAAATGTTTCAAGCTGCACAACCCGTAGCAGAAAGGCTGCAAGCTGAGTTTGTATCAAACTGGGTATCGAACTAGTTCACGTTCGGAGTTTCGGTTGATTTTGTGCTATGAACCGAACCATAATCCAAACCAATTAGCCAGTAAAGAACCGAACTGAAGCCAAAACTAAAGTTATCGAACTGCATTCGGTTGAAGACAAGACGATTCAGGTAGACTTTGTAAAGGTAAAGTTATCTATTTTCGCGTAGCTGACAACGAAGTTAAGAAGTTCTCAATACTGTGCGCTTGTTGGTTAAACGCCAAATGAGTTACACGAAAATCAGACTTTCAAAAGGATTTCTTTTTTGAACTATGGTTTGAGTAAACCTTGCTTCAAAGCTGATCAAAGCTATCTATCCAATATTCATTTTTATATAAATATCATTAAAATCTTTAGATACATTTGTTCAGTTGTGCTGAAAACAATATTGGATTTATTTTTACGCATAGATAATGCGCTTTTACATTTGAAAGCAAACTCTATAAAAAACACTTCTTATCGCCCTGTTTTCTTTCTACGCAAACAGGTAATCAGCTTGGCGATAGACGAAAAATTAAGTGCCTGGCATGGTTTATCATTGTTGAAGACCAAAATCTGGAAGAATGCCCAAAAAATGCAAAAAAAAAAAAAAAACAAGTAAGAGGTTCTAGTCGGGAGCACGCGACCGGGGATACCTTGAGCCCTCTTCTTCCAACACTAAATGCAGATATATATACTATTCGAGAAGCTATATGTCCAGTTTGCTGACTCTAGCTCTTATTATTCGCCCAATTTGCTCAAAAAACAGGATTTCGATATCGATTTTTATCGATTGCTTGCAAACGAAGTAAGTTATCGAGTATCGAAAACAAAACTCGATCTGCGTAGGCAATAGGAGGACATACAGCTTAAAGTCTCTAGCTCTTATAGGTTCTGAGGTCCTTGCGTTCATACATACGGACTAGACGGACATGGCTAGATCGACTCGGCTATTGATGCTGATCGAGAATATATATACTTTATGGGGTCGGAGATGCTTCCCTTTGCCTGTTACATACA
Source organism: Drosophila kanekoi (assembly GCA_037075305.1). NCBI lineage: Eukaryota > Metazoa > Arthropoda > Insecta > Diptera > Drosophilidae > Drosophila > Drosophila kanekoi. Next base: position 5,568,498 of record JBAMCE010000678.1, on the reverse strand, counting down.
TTTCGTATTCCCACATTATACCCCTTTTACCCATTTCCAATTGGGTTCAGGGAATAGAAAGAGAAAAACAAATGTTTTACGAAAAGTAATGGGAAATTAAGTTATGCATTTAATAAAATAGATTCCAACATTTGCTGGCAAATAGTTTATTTATGTGCGTGGAATTGTTTCCGCAAAAGCAAAAAAAAAAGCACAAATGACATTTAAGCTAAATTCAAAGATTAGCATTAATATTTATTTTGCTGTTTTCTTCTGTTTTTATTTACTGTTTTTTACTGTTTTTCTTGATTCTGTTTCTGTTTCTGTTTGTGTTTGTTTTGTTCTTTGTTGATTTGCTTTATGCTCGTTTTCCTTGCTTTGCTTTAGTTTGCTTTACTTTGCTGGAATTGCATTAATTAATTACATCGAAATGTGCATTAATCGAGCTCGTGACATTTTTATCATCTTTCATTCGAACTTTAAGTGATACACAAATACATATACATATATGTGTATATATATATATATATATATACATATAAATTTAACATATATTTGTACATATGCGCATTAAGCTTCAGCTCTTCAGCGAAATGCTGAATATGCATTTCCTTGCTCCATTAATTGTTGCAATAATTTCCTTTTGGCCGTTGTTAACAATTTTCTACAACGAAACCAATTTGTCAGATCCAATTTTTCATCAATATTTATCTAATAGATGCGAAATGAGAAGTTAACTAGAAGGCACAGCTAAAGTTGTTAAATTCAACAATTGCTTTTAAAATGAGGCTGTGCCTCACTTGTTTTCCTACTAAATAATACACTGCTCCGACCCCTTATTAGGGCATATACATTCCTGATCAGCTTCTTGATCATCAATAGCCTAGTCGATCTGGCCATAACTGTCTGTCCGTCTGGACGGAAGCAGATCTCAGAAGCTGTAGGAGCTATACATTTTGAATGGAGCTCCATCTAGTACCCGGTCAGTACGAGTTTGTTTCCGTTAATCGATAACTTGCCCCGATTACAAGCAATCGATAAGAATCGATATGGAAATAAGGCTTTAAAAGCTACTATGTTTATCCCCCAAATAACTAAGAATTCAAATCAATAAATTAATTGAAACTAACTAACGAGTGTAGAGCCGGATTCAGGGTATTCGGTAGTCGGTAGAACCCCTGACTAGAGCTTTTTAAAGGCTTTTACTTTAGATGAAGACTAAAACATATTTAAATGTGTTTTCTTATCTGTTATTTATTGAAGTATAATACTTAATTATCATCTATGAGCATAAGGAAACATCGTTTTTTTCATTTGTTTTTGTTTATATCCAAAATCTATTTTGTATTGAACCATAATTCTTCAATGATATCTGAGAGTTTATCCATAGACATGAAAGTTTTCATTTGTATTACTTTATATGCATAAAAGTAAATACAAATCTATATCATTTATCATCTCATTAATCGAATCTTTTCTCCTATTATCCCCCTACTACTATTTCAAGTACTTTTCCCAATAGAAAGTATTCAAAACGCTGCGGCACGTAAATGCAACATTTGATTTAAGTATTAAACAATGCAAATGTTTGCAAATAAGTACATATATATATAGAGTTTCAGATATTCATAAGGTAAATTTGCATGTTGTCTGACTCTCTTTTATGATGACGATGACATCACATGCTACGAGTTATTACACCTACAAAGGGGAAGAAGAAGTTGAATAACAGCAACAAAAACTACAGCAAATCTAGCTAGATATAAACAAGAGACAAGACACGACAACGAATTAAAGCAAACAATAAGAGACAGTATGCGTGTGCGTGTGTGTGTATATATATATATGCATATACATATAAGACATAAGTATTTACATGCCAACTTATACACATACATATGTACATATGTACGTACGTACGTACAACTGTATGGAAACAAACACGTTGAACAAATCGTAAACGTTCCAACAATTTATATAGCATTTGCGGTGAGAAAACAGAAAGCAGACAAATGGCAGACAAAATGCGAGCCTACAAATGGAGCCGGTAAAAAACAAAAAACAACAAGTTAACGCAGAACGAGAGAACAGACACGCAGAGAGAGAGTAGAGAGAGAGAGTAGAGAGAGTGAGAAGAGAGAGAGCTTTATGAACTGAGCGCAAATCTAAACCGTAAACGATCCGAGCCCAAAACCCGAATCGTTCGAATTGTACGAATCGTCGAATTCGTATCTTATCAGTGATTCTGCCGTTGTCTTTATCGCTGTGGCAAGGAAAAACAAAAAAAAAATACGAGTAGAAACGAATAATAAAATCAAAGGCAAGCAATAAGAAAAAAGAAACTATTAGCCAATCACTCATGACCAAAATACAAAAAACAAGAACAAACGGCGACAAACACCCAAACGGATATTGTTTAAATTTAATGGGTATACGCGATAAATACAAAGAGTGTTAAATTGCGAATATTGTAGTATCTATAGATTCAAGATACAATCCAGAAGTTACAATTTTTTATTTTATTGTTATAATGTTCGAAAACATGCTTGGAATAATGCGCATCTCGATAAGAGGAGAAAATCTCTTTTTTGGGAAAAACAAGAAATATAAAAATGGATAATACGAAATGAATAGAATATAGAATATTTCCGCTGGAACTTTGCCTAATATTGAATAAAACTAACTAAAACTAGAACTCCTTAGTAACCGCTGAGGTTAGTTAGTCAAAAACTAAATGAAACTAGGGAATCCCCATGAATCATATGTCCATACATAAAACTATATGGAAAAGCAAAGAAACGAATCAATCTACCCTAGTGCATTGGTACTCACACCTTTGCCTGCACGCGTGCACATACATAAGCACCTACATAGATACATGCACACACATATTATAAAAATTGCAAAGCTGCAAAAAGTTGGCAACGTCGTCGCCCCACTCAATTGTCAACTGTCAACAATTCGCACTATATGATTGAATTGTGTGCGCATCGCTCGCACTGGAAAAGGAGGAAAGAGAACGCGCACAGCACAAGAAACGTCAAAAATGCATTGCGCTTGGCAACAAACGTCATTATCGTCATTTATTGCGTTCCGTTATTTCGAGTGCAGCGCCATTCAGACGTTCACTCGTTCACTCACATAAATATTTGTGCGCACTTCATTGAATTGGCTTCATTTCTTTGATTCTTCTTTGATTTGGCAGCCACCCACCCACACACACGTTCTTGCCGCCCCGTGTTTCTTCTTCCTTTCTCTTTCTCTCTCACTTTGCATCTGGCAGCAACACTTGCCGGCAGCATGATCAACCGTTCGTTTTGCTTGATTGGTTATTTGAGTCCTTTTCGCACTGCACGCGAATTGCCGTTGTCGTTGTTGTTGTTATAGTAGTTGTTGTTTTTCTTCTTGCCTTTGCTGTTGTTGTTCTTGTTATGGTTTTTGTTTGCTTATACGTTTCTCTTAGTTTTTCAATGCATTTCAATTTTCGCAAGCAAATTAATCTGTTTAATTGAAATAAATCACAGGAAGTGCAATTTACGACATGTGTCTCAAGTTTTACTTCCGTGTTTGCACGAGTTCCCGAATAATAAGACGTATGCCGATATTTGAGGCGTAGTCCATATACCTAAGGAAATTGTCTACCGGATCACGTATTACTGCACGCGTATATAGAAATCGAAACATAGACTCAAAAGCAATTATTGTTTTCACTATATAACATTAGTTAGCATTGGCCCCAAGTACCAGGATGTATATCCTTATTAAGAAAGCGTAAGTCTAAGAAATTAATATTCCCTTAATTATAAAAACGTGTTTCGGGGTACAAACAATATTAAAGCTTTTGAAAAAAAAAAACTGTCCTTTTTGAATATGAAAGCATGTTTACATACTTTTTGTAATATTGTGAAATCGAAAATAAGTGTATCCAAATTTATCAAATACAAAAAACTGAAATTTAGGCATATCTGTGATGCCAGATCGCCACAGTTGCATTTTGAATATTCGACGATTGCTACTGATTGGCATACTTTTATCTTGTAGATGACTTACCTTTTTCCCATGGATTGGCCGGCTCAAGATATCCGGTTACAAGCTCCTTATCACTTTCCGGGAATGAGACGCGACGCGGCATCGTTGCTGCATTGAATGAGCTGTCCGAGAATTTGCGCTGCAATAGACTGGGCGCTGTCGAGTAACTGCTGTGGGCTCTGCTGGTGGCCAAGGTTTCGGTCGATCCGGCGTCGCTTCTGTTTGAGCTCGAATTGGAAGCGAGCGAATCGGTTCTCCATACTGCGCTCTGTTTGGCGCCGTGATAAATTCTTATTTTCTGTTGTTGCTGCGTACGCATCTGAACATCGAATGCTGCTGGCTCTGGCTCTGGCTCTGCCTCAGGCTGGGGCTCGCTGGCAGAGCTAACGGCAGAGCTAGCGACAGAGGCAGCGGCAGCGGCATCAGCTGTTGTCGCTAATTCAGTGTGCTCTGCCGCAGATGACAGCGGCAATGGCGTCGGTGTATTGTTGGCTGTCACTGTCATTGTTGCTGTTTCTGTTGCTTGACCCTCAGCAGCTGCTGCTGTTGCTGCTGCGACGACGACGACAACAGCGTTGGCGTCAGCAGCTACAACAACCGCAGTGACTGTTTCTTGTTCCGTAGCAACAGCAGCCGCCGCTGATGTTGTTGTTGTTGCTGTTGATGTTGTTGTTGTTGTTGGTTCTATTGTCGCCGTCGCATTTGCAAGGTGCGTTGAAATTGTTGGCTCCGTTCCATTGCCAGTTGTTTCTGCCGCGGCCATAATTGTTGTACTTGTTGTTGTTGTTGTTGGTGTTGGTGTTGACGTTACAGTTGGCGCGGCATTTTCATCAATTTTATGCAACATGGTAACTAGACTACAATTTGTTTCCTTTTTTTTTAATCAATTTGTTACAATCGTTTGTTTAGATTTATTAGTTTTTTAGTTTTAATTTTTTATTTGCACACGCACATCAATTAATTTACACTCCGTTTTGTAGCTTTTTACAAAAAAATTTGTTTGCGTGTGGCATTTACATTTTTTCGGCGATTTCAAATGCAGTGGCTCAACAAACAACAAAAATTTAGACTAAATGTGTAAGTATGTGCATATGTATTAATGGTTTGGTCAACACTGCGAATAAAAACTTAATAAGACTTTATATACATTTCATTTGATATCATATAAAATTTGACTTCTAATCAGAACATTACAACCACGAAAATTTTCCTCTCTAAAACACACAAAACTTTCCATGTAAAAACTGTTTCAAAACAAAAGTCAAACAAAAAACAAAAACCAAAAAAAAAAACCTCAGCGGCATTGAAATGGGCGCGCGCGTTGTTCTCTCGCTCTCGCTCTCCCTCTCGCGTATCGGCTCTCGCAACTGAACGAAAAGACGACGCAAAAGAGAATGGCGTAAAAACATTACCTAATTGTTGTTATTGTTTTTGTTTTGTTGCTTTTGCTTGATATTTGCGAGAAAAATGGTTTGCTCAGTGGGGAGCAGGCGGCGGCGGCGGCGGTTGCGTTGGTTAGTTCGACAGCTCCGCCGCTATTTTGTTATGTTTTTCCTTCATTAATTCCATGCCATTGTCGTTGTTATTGTTGATATCGTTTTCCCCATGCACATTTTGTATTTTTGTTTACCACACCACAGCTTGCCTTTCTCTCATGGGACGTTCGTCGTATGTGTGTTGCGTGTGCATATATGTATATATATATATATGTATATAAATGTGTGTGTGTGTGCGAATAACACGCGCCCTGTTGCATGCAAAATTCAAATTAAAAGGCAATTGCAATTGGTAATTACAAACTGTCAAGAGGGACGTACAAATGCACACGCTCCTGTTATATTTGTATTTTTCTGTTTCGTTTTTTGGCAATTTGCTTTCGATATTTGTTTAGAATAAATATAAATTACGTCACATTCTATATCGCTCCCTCACTCACTCCTCTCGCTCTCTCTCTTTCGTTGGAGAGTGAACTTTTGAAAAAACACTTTTTATTGTTGGCATTTGTATGCGAACAAAGGATTTTAACTTTTTTCAGTGCATAGAATTTTGGTCAGATTTCGGTAATTTGTTTTTTTTTTACTTCGTTGTTGCTTTTACATTGGAGTTGACTTTTGCTTTGCGTTGGCTTGCATTTGGTTTGGGCGCTGTGCGTTTCGTTGTTTCACAGGCCCATGTTATTGTTTTTTGTTACACTTTGGCATTTGGTTGGTTTTACTTTGCGCAGTTTTAACACAGATATAAATATATATTTTTTATTGGCGCATTCTTTTGCACATATTTTGATCTGTTACACAATATACATTTCATTCGAAGGCTGGTACGTTAAAGGAAATTAAAACGTACAAAGTAACTGAATCGCATCCGAGCAACAACCAACAACAACCGATCACAAAGACGTTTAAAATGCAAAAGGTAGAAATCGAAAATAATGAGCAGTAGCAAGCAGCAGCAGCAGCAGGAACACGCACTCCGACTGGTCTCTCTCTCTCTCTCTGCCTAGCTGATAGTGATGCGCGTTTTAAATCACGACAAAATCAGTACTAAATTATAAAACTGATAATGTTACAATTCGGTAAAGCTAAATAAGTAGCACAACACGCGTATGCAACTCAAATACATTTCAAGCATATATCTTTATTTGAAAACGACTTAAATATTATAATTATATGTTGTCGACCAAATATATGTCACGACGAGAACACGACACGCGCACAGAGCTAATTTTTGACAGCGCGCACAGCGTTGCCAGAATGGTAAGAGCAATTTCGCTTCTTATCACAGCTAATATTGCACCGTATTATGTACTAAAATGTGTTTTTATTTAATATTGAATTCTTTGTTACTTGCTAATATCCTTCGATTAATATTTTACACTATTCATTGGGAAAACTAACTCACGACTTTGAAATTGCACATCTGGCAGCGCACTAAATATCGCGCTCTTTTTACGCAGCTCCCCTCCCAACAATAGAATTAAATGCACATAAAAACGAAAATAACATAACTGCCTAAATTGACATTTCGCTAGTCAAATTCACTTGCACGAATATTAACATGCCAATTTCGGTCATTTTTAAAGGCAACAAACTCTCTGCTGCTCTCTTTTAAGAACTACCACAGAACAACACAAAATATTAACATTAGAGACAAAAACCTTTTTGCTGGCTTGTGTACTTTATAACTGTCGCGTGTACATTTAAGCGCGTTCACATTTTTGCACTTTAGGTTTACTAAAAACAGACTAAAGCGTTTAAAATGTAGCTATTGCCAGAGACTTTGCAGTGTGACCGCAGCCGGTCAATGAAAAAATACACACCACATAATTGCAAATAACACTAAGATACCAAAATTTTAATATTTCTATAAGGAAGAATTAAATTAACAGTTATGTGGTAATTGACACAACGTTGATTTACATCAAGAAAACTAATGTAATTGCGAGCAACCTTAGCATTTAATCAGTATATATAAATCTATCGATAAATCGATTTATTTTACAAATGTGGCAGCACCGACAAGCAGCTGTTGTGACGAAAAGCCAACTCAGCTAATGTGAAGAAATTTTTAATACACAAAAAAAATTTCGCACACAAACTGTATTGTTATATTAGCCGTTGTTTAGTTTAATTCGATTGTTAACAGTGCAAGAAACAAAGACAATGCAAAATGCGGCCAACAAACGCAAATGCCCCAACCAATGCGCCGTGGAGTGATTTCGCCATTTACCTGACCATAACACTAACACTTTCCCTTTCATGTCTTCCGACGACGTGGGCTTTGTCCGACAAAAGACTGTGCGCTGACGAAAAATGTGAACGTAAGTATTGCGAGCAATACATAAAACACAATTACCGGGATAAAACTACGAAATAAAGCTTAAATATATGCAGGCCAAATGAATTAACCCTGACATTTTTTCTGGCTGCGATAAGAAACCCCATTTATAATACTTTGATTTATTTATTGTTTTTTCCAACCTTTCGCAGAGATCATCTCTTTCGGTACGGCTAAAATCAGCTATACGTCTGGCGAAGATGGTATGCTGCCCTTTAAGATCCATTCGCCGGTGCGCATATTGTCCAAGAGCGCTGGCAACAATCCAAAGCTGTGGGGCGTAGAGATTAATGGACGTCGTGGCTATGCCAACAAGGAGTTCATTATGGAAAAGAGAGTTGTGATTAAAGAAAAAGATCTCAAGCATGAAGTGCCCGTAGTTTGGCCACCCAAACCAGCAACAGCTGCGGCACCAGCAACAGTTCCAATTGCGAACAATCCAGCTCAAGACCCACAAGTGCCGCCGGAGCAAGCGCCAGCGCCAGCTGTGCTCAATGCTTCCGAGACAGTCGATGATATAGCAACAACAACCACCTCGCCGCTGGACACACTCAAGCTGGCCATACTCACCGAGCAGGAGCAAACCAGCAGCAGTGAAGCACCATCTCCCATCACACCTGTACAGCCCAATCTTCAGCTGGTCGATGGCACGGAATTGCCGCTGGAGGCTGTGGCCGCTGTCACAGAACGAATTCAGAACCTTTCCCAGGCAGACGCCACAAATAGCGTAGTCAAAAACAATGCTGAGCTCGAGGGCAAAACGAAAAGCGATGACACATTCGATTACGCTGCAGATGACGAGGAAATTTACGACGAAGACGACGACGATGTCGAGGAAACACTTGATAGCCAAGTTAACGATAAACAAAACGAAACAGAAGCCGATAACAAAGCAAATGCTGCAGCCGCTCAAGTGGCCAAAACACCTGAGCCAGAGGCAACACAGCCAGCAGCAGCAACAGCAGCAGTGGCGGACGCGCAGCAAACGAATGCCACAAACGCAGATAAGGAAACGCAAGCAGCCTTAGCTGGGAATGAAAGCCAAGACGTTGCGGCCCAGCCGGACGTTATTCCTAAGGCAACGCCAGCTGCGCTGCTTATAGAAACGCGCAATGTCAGCGCTGTGCCCACGGAGGAGCAGCTGAAGCTGGAGGCAAAGCCACAAGCAGAAATAGCTGTAGGGGCAACAGAATCTGAGCACCATGGAGCACCAGCAACAGAACCTGATGCAGAGCTGCCCAAAGAGGAAACGAAAGATCACCCGATTTCGGATCTCGTCGCAGAGCCCACGGCTAAAGAGGAAAGTGCTGCGAAGACTTTGCCAATTCAAACGGTAGCTCCAGCTCAGGGGATAAGCGAGCAGACTGAAAAAGAAAACCAGCTAAAAGAAGCGAGCTCCAAGCCAACAACAGAGACTGGAGCAGCTGAAACCAGCAAGGCGCAAGTTGAAGGGGCAGTAAAGGCGCAGCAAGATCCAATTGTAGCAGAGCCAACACAAGAGCCGAAGGCAGCGCAGCTAAATGAAACTGAGTCCGTTAATGTGCAAGCCGAAGCGCCAGTTGCAGCCAATGTCGAGGAACCAAGTGTGCCAAGCGAAGCATCGGAGACAGCAGCTGCAGTCAATGCAGCTCAACAGGAAGCGCAGGCAAAAGTAGAGGAAGTCCAGACAGTCAATGATGTGGCTAGCTCGACGGCCACGCCCACTGAGGAGTCGGTTGTGCCGGTCAGTTTGCCTCCATTGTTCAAAAAGCAACATTTCCAGCTTAATCCAAATGAATACTACAAACAGCTGCAGGAACAAGAGCAGCAACAGCAGGAGCAAAAGCAAAAGGAGCAACAGCAAGACCAGCAACAGGAGCAACAACAGCTGCAGGAACAGCAGAAAAAGCAGCAGGAAGAGTTGCTGGAACAGCAAAAGCAGCAGCAGGAAAAGCAACAGCAAAAGGAGAAGCAACAGCAGGAGGAGCTGCAGGAACAGCAGAAGCAGCAGCAGGAAGAGTTGCTGGAACAGCAAAAGCAGCAGCAGGAAGAGCAACAGCAAAAGGAAAGGCAGCAACAGGAGGACCAGCAGCGAGAACAGCTACTGGAAAGGCAAAAGCAGGAACAGCAGCAGCTAAAAGAGGTGCTGGAAAGGCAGAAGCAAGAGGAGCAACAGCAGAAGGAGAAGCTGCAGAAGGAGCAACAGCAAAAGGAGAAGCTGCAGGAGCAACTAGCCGGGAATGCGGTGCCGCACACCACGCCCACGCCATCCGCATTTGATGCATATGATGCAGTTAACCAGGCAGAGCCGACGCCTGCGCCACCCGCACGCGGCGTAGTCGAGCAAATCATCGCTACCGACCCCGTGGAGCCAACTGGATTGCCATCGGAAACGCTCAAAGAAGATGCTGGACCGGGACTGGGACTGGGACTCTTTGGCACCATTGTGGACACTGTCAACTCTTTCATATCTCAACAAGATCACAAGGAACCAAAAAATGCGCCGCGAACAGACAATCATGATGATCTGCATCGTTTGCTCTATCCAGATGCGGCTATTCCACAAGGTAAGTCTGCGATTTAAGCACTTCTTTTAATTACAGTTCATTTACTTGAGTAGAACTCCGACTAGCTAAGGCTGTAAAGGATTTATTGACAAAGTCCTTTTCCTTTTGTCCTTTTCGTGTTGTTCTCAAAATTGAATTGGATCAGAATATCGTCTAACTTCCATGGAATACATTCTAGTATAAAAAAACATTACTCTCCTAAAGAAGTGCTCAGTAAAACAAGAAAGAAACGTTTTCTAGGGAGTTCCTCCCAATATTAAATACCTTTTAGAAGTTTTCTTATATGAGAAGCCATACATAACTCTATTATTTGGAATCAACTTTGAGGCTAAGTTTATATGAGAAAACTTTTAAAAGGTAGTATCAGATATTGGAAAGAAATGTACTTCGATACAGATAATGGTTAAAAACCGAGCAAGTTCCAATATTCACTTTACTCTGAACCTACAATTTAACTTAAAACCCTGAACTAAACAAAAAAACTAAATCAAAGCGGAAATCGCGTCACCAAAGCACAAATTTCTTTGGCCCCGACAATTGGATGCATCCTACCATGTTTGGTAGGCTCCAAATTTTGGGTGAAGATCGAAATTTAGCCCGCAACTTGCATATGAAAATATTTACGGTATGCAATATTTTCTGTACAACGGGCAATCGTAAGAAAGAAATATAATTATTTAATTAAATTAATGACAAATTACGTTTTGGAGCAAAAATTTGAAACTGGAATATGGAACTTTGCGAATGAAACCCAAAGGCAGAGAATCAATTTGATTGGATCCGCAGCCCTGCTTCTAATCTATAGATGAAATCCCTTTAATCCTTTTTTGTCAATTTCTGATTTATATGAATTGAAATTCTTAAAACTAATCATATTATATGAATCCACATAGCTGATGCCCATGGCGAGGGTTATTGCACGCGGCCTTCGAATGGCGACTGCCATGCTGCCATTACCCTGGACAATTTCGTGGAGGTGTTGGCGGCGAAGCTGTTGGAGCATAGCCTGTTGTTGCTCTGCGTGGTCATTGCGGCTGCCTCGTCGCTGTTCTTTATATTCACCTATTATTGCTTCTGCAACAGCAGCCAGGAGGGTGCGCTGCTCGCCAAGCTGAATCATCTGGAGCGCAGTTTGCTGTCCGCGCACAAGGAGAACCTGATAATCAAGCACGAACTGATGACAACACGCACGAAGCTCTCGAGCATTGAGGATAACTCCTTCGGCTCGAACGACATGGTCGTTGCGCTGAAGAAACAGCTCGAGAAGGAGCTCTACGAGAAAGCCAAGCTGCAGGAGCAAGTTAGCTCCCTGGAGAAGGTGAGGCAAAGGAAAAATATATAGAAAGTTTATACTAAAATTATATTTCTTTATGCATCACACAGGATTTGGACAATGCCGCCGAAGCGGGCTTGGAGCTGAACAAAATGTTGTCCGAGGTGTTGAACAGCCAGAATGGCGATGAGGCATTCATGAGCACTGTTGACGAGCTGCAGCGCCAGCTCAACGATCAGGAAAGTGAGTAAACAGCATATGGATAGCCTGTAGAAACTAGTGATTCATTTTGCATATCCATTTATCGCAGAGATCATCATTGACATCAACGCAAGTCTGGCTGAGAAGAGTCGCGAAAATAGCGAGCTGCAATATTCCTATACGGAGTCGACAACGCGCCTGAACAGCGAAATGAAATCGCTGCAGCAGGATAACTACGAGCTGGAAATGGACAAGTCGAAGCTGCAGACGCGCCTTGAGGAAATCCAAGCGGAGTCTGAACAGGAGCTAGCCAAGGCTCTAGAGGCGCGCAACTATGAAATGCAGCGGCTGCAGCATCAGATCATGGAACTGAATGCCAAATACGACAAAGAGCATAGCGAACTGCAAACCAGCCTAGCCAAAATCGAGGCGCTCGAAGATTGCCTCAAAGCGATCAAGAGGGACGGCAATACTAAAATCCAGGAGCTAATAACATCAGCCAAGACTCGCGGCGAACTGAATGCAGCGCAGAAAAAATTTATGTCACTGCAAACGAAACTGGAACAGGAACTGGCCAACAAGGCGCGACTCGAGAGCCAGCTGCAGGCATCCAGCGCGGACGTCGAACAGCTTAAGCAGGACTTCAATCAGTCCGAACGCGACAAACTCGAGGCGCAAACGCGTCTCGAAGTACTCTCCGGCTATTTCCGTGAAAAGGAGACGCAGCTGCAAAAGTGGGTTACCTAAAATTAACACTAGCTTTTCGTAGGGGTGGATTGTGACAAAAGACTGAAAAACAAATCGATTTCTCTTAGCTAAAAGTATTTATAGAAAATGTCTATCAAATGCCTTTTTGCATAGATCTTTAAAAAGCCACATTCGAAGCCCCATTCCCTTCTGTAAAACTTCAGATTCATAGGCATTGTTTTATGTACAATTTATTATAATGTAATACCTTTTCCTTTTCCAGAGAGCTCAGCTTGCAGGAGGCCAAGTGGCTGCAGCACCAGGGCGAGAATGCCAGCACTGTGGAGACGCAAACGCTGATGAAGAATGAAATTCAGATGCTGAAGTAAGTTAAATATATATTTATATTTAAATCCATATTCGACTATTTATACTTTGCCAGATCTCAAAACGATGAGCTGCGCGCCGAGATTGAGGCACAGATTGCCTCGCACAAGGCACAGATGGGCACGCTGGAGAATCGTGCCCACGAGTCTTGGCTGGCGGCGCGTCAATCGGAGCGACGTTGCGAGGAGGCGCAGGCCGAGGCCGCCGGACTGCGGCGCAAGCTGACGGCCATGGCAAGTGGCTCGGGCGAGGTGTCGCTGGATGCGCTGCCCGCCAACGGCGGCATTTTGGGTGCAGCCGAACTGACGACCACGCCGTCGCCGTTGCCATTGCCCGGCTCGCCCGGTCTGTTGAGCATGCCCAATCCACTGCCATTCCTTCCGGCGCCATTTACGCCGTTCATGGGGCTGCCACCGCCATTTTTGCCACCACCAGTAGCCGCCGGCGGTACGCGTCCACCGCCGCTAGGCCGCATGCGTTCGCCGCCCCCGACCTCGTCGTCGCGCGATCGTTACTCACCGCATCGCGATGACCGCGACGACTACAGCGACTATGATGACTACGACGACGATGATGATGATGATCGCGGCATGGACCGGCACAGGCGACACAGTGGCAGCTGGGGCCGTCGCGGCTCCTACATGCACTCGCCGCGCACATATCGCTCGCTGTCGCCATCGGACAGCCGCTACAATTATAACGATACGGAAACGGACCTCAGTCCGCCGCCGAGCCCGCGCCCCCCGCGTAAGAGCTCGCGGCCCATCAGCGAAGTATAAAATGCGGCACTGTGTACTTTACATAAGAAGCAAAAAAAAAAAGGACACCAACATCCTAAAATATTATGTACGAGTAGTTGCAGAAACTCAAAACTAGTTCAAATCTATGTATATTTATTACTGATCATCGGGTTAACTACGACTAAGAGCGACTCACATACTTATATACACACAATTCCCATATTACGAATTTGAGGCATTTTCAAAATAAAAACATCAGCAATTTGGTGACTCAATGGTAAACGATATCAAATGGAAAACTAAAATAAACCAAACATTAAAAACACCAAAATTTACGCGTGATTATTTATAGAGCTGAAAAGGGAATTCAAAATACTTTTTAATTATAAGAAACATTATGGTAAGTTTATTCGCATTCAATTGTAAATGTCAGTTTTCTTATCCTCACGGCAAAGTTCATGGTACTTGCCATGAGCATAACAATTTTTATAAATATGTGGCAACATCAAGTCGACTTTACCCAGCCCACGTCAAATATCTACAAGGCAGATTAACTACCTGGTACGCTGGCAGATAAGCTGACAATAGCATGCGAAATCGAGTTTAGATATTTTATATTTAATCTAGAAGATAAACTGTGCCCAAGTCTGCATCTTTAGGTCCTATCATGAGAATCGCATAGTGGGGCGTTGATTAATTTGCTAATTGAAATAATTGAAAAATTGTTCAAGGCCAGCTATTATAGAGGTTAAATAGTCTAATCCACATGCACTACCCTACCATGCACTATGTTAAGTAGAGCAATTTAATAACGATAAGATTAACGCGGCATTGCTCATAAATTCATTTTGTAATGCGTTGTCGTAAAGCGAATTGTCTATAAAATTGCTGATAATCCAGCTTAATCGATTTCCAATTTACGAAATGAACCTACTGCACCAAACGAGCTGCATTTATCCAGAGCGGGACTGCTAAAGTCGCGCAGCTTTTCATCGGTGCCAAAGTGCTGCGATGCCAGGAAATATTGTGCGTATCCGAAAAGCTTCCTCTCCATGGCGTGGCTAATGTCCTCGACTATGCCGTGAGTGCCGCCATATTCCAGGGGCAAATAATCCCGCGGCACAATATTGAATATGGCATCTGGATCGGAACTCACTGAAATCTGCAAGGCAAAACAAATTGCCGGAATAATTCTCATTCCGGTGCTGAAACTATGACTGCACTTACCCGACTCTTAATCTTTGCCGGAAAGAAAGATCGCAATGTATTGAAGCCCGTCTCAAAGGCTGGCGGCACATTGATGAAATGTATGCCCTTCTGGCGTGTGGGCATTGCCTCATCAGCGTACGCTGAGAATTTACGCAATAGCTCCGGCTGTAGGGCGAACAGATGGGTGCCAGTTACGCCCTTCATGTCCATGATCTCAACGTAACCGGAAACAGTTGCATTTTCATCCTCGAACATCATGATCTCCCCGAACATGGAACCAACGCGTATGATATCCTGAAACTTATATTTGCTGGTATCGTACGAGCCGGCACGTATGATGGACACGCAGGGTCCGGTATCTTCTTCATCTTGCGGTATGCGTAGCAAAATGCTGAAAGAAATAGGCAAAAATATGTATTTAGTTTGAGCTTTAAACTAAGGCACAGTCATTTTTTCGGTGTGCAGACAATAAAATTTAACTGAAAACGAGAAAAATTGGGCAAGAATTTCAATAAGAAGTAAAAACTTGTAAAATACCGTAACTTTTAAAGTGACACTGTTAATGTTAACACAGCATACAGCCGTTAAGTGAGAAAGTTTATGCTAACAGCTGTTAAGGACACGCTGTTAATGTAAACATAGCATACAGCCATTGCTTGACAATGTTTATGTTAACAGATGTTAATGTTAATGCGACGCTGTTAATGTTACACAGGAGACAGCTGTTAAGGACACGCTGTGTATGTTAACATAGCATACAACAGTTTGTAAAAGTGTTTCAGTCATATTCAATTTGAAGCAACAATATACCTACCCTGAGCGTATAATATCTAAGACCAATGGATCTGTTGCCAAACGTCGCTCGTTGAACACCTCTGGGATCGATGCTTGCAGCGTATAGAAGCGATCGTATTTCTGTTTGGCACGCTCCAAACTGAATTTGGTGCCGCGCAAAAAGGCCAACAAAAACTGTTGGTCGATGCAGCCCCGCAAATGCGGCTGCTTGAGCACCCAATCCCTCAGAGCATCAATGTCATCGGCAACCCGATGCGGCACCTCGTTCAGCTCCTGCACGGCAATTGCCTGCAGTGCCGGCTTAAGGGGGCGTATACGCAATGTGCTCATTGCTCTGAAATTATAAAAAAATTTAAGTGTTAACTGTTTGTAAGAGTAATATTAGCTAAATTGGTAATACTAAGAATTCAAAAGATCAAAAATTATTTCAAATAAGAGATTTTTAAGACACTTTTTAGGCTTTACTGATTATTACGCATACGACATGTTGTCCTGAAACAACGCTGTAAATTGTCTGTTATTAAATGAATCCATAATTTCTCAAGAATACAAATGAATGTATGCAATTAACAAGCAATCTTTATAATTATTACTTCTATAAGCATTAAATATTTATGTATTTTTGACAACTTGGCCTACTTGAATTCCTAATTGGAATCCAATAAGTAATAGACAAGTCAATATCTAACAGTGGTACACGCACTTAAGTTTGCGCTTAAAATCAATTATATTTTTTGTTAAATGCAATCCGGAAACGTTTAAAGTTAACTACACCCACATTATGGCTAAATTCCAGCTTTTAATTGAACGTTTTCAATTAGCTGAGCTACAAATAATTCCGGCGCAGGTGTTTTTGCTTCGTTTAACGTAAAGTAAACGCTTCAGTTGCGATTTTCGATTTTCCTTTGAATTTTTCCTTTTCTTTCCAGCTGTAGTTGCGCGTGTTTACCGTTTGAAGACGCAGCACCGACTGATACGAAACGAAAACAAAAATGGCAAAAATGGCAAATCAACGAACTTGGACGTGTTTATTTCTGTTGATCAGAAGCCGATTTAACGGCACACGAAGCAGATTTTTTGTTATTCGTACCTTTTTTGTTTCTATTATTATGATTATCGGCAAACACTAAACGGGGTAAGAAGAAATGGTTTATTTAAGTTCGGGTGCCAGGCGCCGGCGGCCACATGGTATTTGCTGTGGGTGGCTTTTCAACAATTGATTGTCTTAATTGGCTTTGGATTTGGCCACACACACGCACACATATGTCTACATGTATTCAGTATTGCACTCACACACTCGCGCTTTTGAGTGCATGCGGCTGCGCCCTTCCTTCATTGGCTTTGGACTTGGCCACACACACACAAGCACAAGCACGCACGCATTTGCATATATGAACATGTTTGGATTTGGCCACACACACACAAATATGCATATATATACATATAAAGGTATTCTCACACACACACGCACGCACTTTTGAGTGCATGCGGCTGCGCTTTCCTTCATTGGCTATGGATTTGGACACACACACACACAAATATGCATATATATGTACATGTAAATGTGTTCTCACACACAGACACACGCACTTTCGAGTGCATGCGGCTGCGCCCTTCCCCTAGTTTCCCCCACATATGCTGAGAACTAGCCATGTTGTACTTAATTATTTACATGTAATTGGCAGATTTGAGTGCGTCAATGGATTGATCAAAATTACTTCTGTATTTTATGGATTGGCATAATTAATTGAATGCTGATTGTAGAGGTTACTTGAGTGCATTTTGCCAATTTGATAGAGAATATCAAATTGATTTATTACTATTTTATTTTCAATTATGACATTTTTGTATTTTATTTATTTTGCAAAAATTATGTATTTGATTGACTTATTTAACTTTTCTTTTCGGTTATAATCTAGACTGGAAACATAATAATTACTATGTATACAATATCATGTTGGATAGATTTTTGGTCAGAAATAATGCTTAGTTCAATCGTTCTTTAAGCTGTTATCCCTTTTTTTGGAAAGCTCATCCTTTGGAGGACTTTCTTATAAAGAAAACAACAGAAACTTTATCCTATAATCATTCACGAATCCTTTTTCAAATTTTTTGGCCTTGAATTTATCGAGTAACCGCTGTACTTTGATTACGCCCAAATATTTACTATTAACAGATTTTCACTTAAAGCGCATATTAGTTGCTGGTACGTTAATTAAAGCAATTTTATAAGATTTGTTTTACGAAACGCAAAAAAACTTTTCATACAACATTTTTGTTAGTTTCAATTGAACTCGAAAATCGTTTTTGTTTTTAAATATTCACAATTTAAAAGCTTGCAGCAAAAAATACCATAAATACCGCTTGGTATTAATTATTATTTAGTATTTACTCATTCGATAAATGTATTCGATTGCTCGATTTTTGTGCTAATTCGCATAGTGACACAGTGACAGGTAGCAGAAAATATAAAAATTTTTAATAATATTGTAAAAGCCATAATTGACCTTAACTTTACAACTTAAAAAAAAACTATGCAGGTCGCAACAATGTCCAACGTTGGAGACACCGAGAATCCGTTCGCAGCTCTGCTGCAGGATGGCACCCAGGCCAATGGCGTGTCCAAGCAGCTGATCGAATCAATTTTGCTCTTTACACTGAGCAAAGATGTGGACACCAAGCGAAATCGGGCGGTGCTCTGTCTGGCCGATGTCGTTGTGGCCGACAATAGCACCGAGGACACCCTCAGCGAGGATCTGCTGGCGCATGCCCTGTTCGAGCGCCTCATGCTGGAAGAGACCACAAAATACCTGATGCCATCGGGACAGGTTGATCAAAAGCAGCAGGAGCAAGCGCTGGAGACGCGGGCCATCATTTACCTGCACGGTGCATTCACCAGATGGGAGGAGATACAGCGAACTGGCAGCCCGCAGAAAAAGCAACATAGCGATCGAATTCTTGACCTGATCCTAAACAATGCAAGCACATGCATGCGCCAGCCGGATCTATTTGCACTACAAACATTCTCAGCACAGTGGCTAGAGCTGTTCGAGGAGGCGGACGAGCATGATACCAGCACGCAGGAGTTTCTGATCCGTGTGGCAGAGAAGGTGCTCGAAGATGTTGAGCAACTGGAGGCGCTGGGCGCTCTCAAGGCCATATTCTACCCTATGCTAAGTGAATTGCAAAAGCAATTGTTCAAAGACAATTTGATAACAATCAGAAAGAATATATTCTGGATTCTGGGCTTCTTCGTGCGCGAAAAACGCGCAGTCATTCTCGGCGAGCTGCTCATTGACTTCGCCACACCCAATCCTAAGGCTAAAGGTAGGCAATCCCATAACGAAAGAAGCGAAATACTCAAATTTATACTTTTTAGGTGGTGAATACATGGATACGCTTTTAGGCCAATTGCTGTGCATGTCCATTATGCCCAAGACTCAAACGGCGCCCTATGAATTCTTCCGCGACATATCGCTGATCTCCCAGCAATCGGATCCCTCGCTCTGGCAGCTGCTGGCCCATCATCAGCAGGCCATGTTTACGCTGGTCAAACAACTGCTCGTGCAGTCATCCACCACCAAGAAGAAGACGCTGCAGTGGATTGCCAATTGTCTGGATGCGAATGTGGCGCGTGGTCATTTGTGGAGCACCATTAACTTGAATCTGGAGCAGACAGTGCACAGCACCGCCAGCGATGCATTTATGACCAGCCTCAGCGCCGTGCTCATGCGTCTGTGTGCGCCGCTCTGCGCACCCACCTTAAAGGTACATGACCAGCTTGGACTCTTGTCGCATCATATATTAAAGCTGAAACTCAATTGCAGGTGCTGATGGTAGATCCCACATACTGTGCGGTGGCGGATCCGGCAGATCGCCAATCGAAGGGCGTTAACATGCTGAAGGCGTTTGAAGAGACGTGCCTTCTGCCCACCGAGGAAGGGGAACAGCGCCTAACAGCGGATAAGTACAATTTCATCACCGAGATCTTCTATTTGGCGCACAAGGCATTCGAGCTGGGCAATCGAGCGTGCATTGAGCGACTGACGCGCATGATGCGTGAACTGCAGAACACACAGACCGCCTACCAGGATGTGGTGGCCAGCGATCCCAACAACGATCTAACCAAGAATCTGTTGCGCATGCTGCAGGATCAGATGCAACAGGTGCTTTGCATTAGGAATGGCCTGGCCGAGCCTGAAAATGATACCGCCATCCTCAAGTTCTTTGAGGCCTCCGCCATTTGGCTCACTGAGATAGCGATGCTGCCGCGCGAATCCTACGAGGCGGGACTGGACAAAAAGGACTTTGCGCCACAGCTGTTGCGCGATCTGGAATTGTTGTCCGACACGCCGCCCTTTGTGGCGCCATATATGAAATCGGTGCCGGAGAATATTATCGACAACATTGCGGCCTATTTGAACTTCTGTCGCAGCTTTCCCGGCGATCAGTATATACAAATGTACACCAGCTCGCACGATGCGTTCTTCAAGATGATTTTACTGTTCATGGGCAGCTCGGGACTGGTCAAGAATCCGCATTTGCGCGCCAAATTGGCGGACGCTCTAGAGTTTCTGCTGCCGACACAAATCTCCGGCAGCAATCGCAAGGCATTCCATACACACGTCTTTGACAGTCACCCAGATCGGCTGCAGGTGGTGCGCAGTCTGCTCAACGTGTTCGTCAGCATCGAAATGACCGGGCAGTCGGTGCAATTTGAGCAGAAGTTCAATTATCGCCGTCCCATGTACGCGATCATGGAGTTTCTCTGGACCAAGGAGGAGCAAGTCGAGTGCTTTAGGCAGCTGGCGCAGGACGCCGAACGCAACATGGAGGCCATTGAGCCGCCAATATTTTTGCGCTTCATCAATCTGCTGATCAACGATGCCATCTTCCTTTTGGACGAATCGCTCTCCAATCTGGAGCAAATCAAACAGCTTCAACAGGCCCAAGACAACGGCGAATGGAATAACCTGTCGCACAGCGAGCGTCAACAGCAGACCACAAATCTGCATCATCTGGGCATGTTGGCACGCTTCGATAATATACTGGGCCGTGACACCATCAATCTACTGAAACTGCTGACCACCGAGATCAAGAGCATCTTCTGCCATAACAGCATGGTCGATCGCATTGCGGCCATGCTCAACTATTTTCTATTGCATTTGGTGGGGCCTCAGCGCGAACGCTTCAAGGTTAAGGACAAAAAGGAGTTCGAATTTGATCCGGCCCAAATGGTGCTGGAGATAGCGCACATCTACATAAATCTAAGTACGGACAATTCCTTCTGTCTGGCCGTATCCCAGGATGGACGCTCCTACAGCAACCAGCTTTTCGGCTACGCCGAGAATATATTGATACGCATCGGTGGCGGTCAGCTAATTGGCGACATGGCCGAGTTTGCGGCCAAGGTGCAGAAAATGGGCGACGACTACAAGGAAGAGCAAGAGCTGCTGGCCGATGCGCCCGAAGAATATCTGGATCCGATTATATCAACGCTCATGACCGATCCCGTGGTGCTGCCCAGCTCAAACGTGACCGTCGATCGTTCCACAATTGCTCGCCACCTGCTCAGCGATCAGACAGATCCGTTCAATCGCGAACCCCTCACCATGGACAAGGTCAAGTCGAATGAGGCGCTCAAGCTGGAGATTGAGCAATGGATCGAGGGCAAACGCAACGCGGCGCGTGTCAAGAGCTGAGCAACCAATCCCGGCTAGGGCACGCGCATAACCAAAGAATTAGGCTCGTCTTGGGGGTAACCGGATAAGGCTTTAGTTTAATGTCAGTTTTCCTTACAATTCCAGTTTATGTACAATATGTACATAAACAACCTTTGCAATTTTCCAATAAATTCTACACTTCACTGGTTGAGTTGGGACTCGAGTTTGTGTAACACGTACGTATAATAAATAATCAATGTAAATATGTTTGTATAATTAGTCGGCATTCCGAGCGAATGTTTTGAAATCAAATAAATAATTCTTTGAGCCATTGCGTATGGCAAACAAAAATTCCACTTACAATTTTTGTTTAAATTCTTTGCAAATATTTGGTTACATGCAATAGAAAGTTATCTTCTGTGTTCCGAAGATTACATTTTACTTTGTTTACAAACATACAAAGATATTTACTTAACGATCTTGACAGAATTTATACCCTGTCTTTAAGAGCGAGCCATAGGTTGGGTTTACAATGAAAAGCTTTCGAACTTTATAGACTCAATCCCAATGGATCTATCTATACCCTAGATATCTCCTTCTATGACAAAAACATAATGAAACCCGGTCAGGACATGAAACGCGCAACAATTTTGTGCTGGAGGTAGAAGTTGCTGCATATTATTTGATTTGATTATTAACTATTTACACAATTTAACGAATGCTTTGAAGCTTAGCTGCGTGTGTTTATATCATGTCTCATGATCTTCAACAACATCATGAGTCAGGTGCTCGAATTGCTCGGTGATCAATTGATGGGCGAGGCAATCGCCGCATAGATTTAGATAGCAGTAGCAACTGTTGCAATGCCAACGCTTTTGCGTTACGGCCGACTCCTCGCATTCGGCGCACTTGGGCGCCAGCGGATCGGGACTGTAGCCGTCCTCGGTTTGCACCTTTTCATCGCGTATAGCTGTTAATATTTTCAGCTGCAGCAGCTTCTTTCGCTGCGTTTCCGATTCGAGCGCATCTGGCTCCAGCTTGGGCTCGATTTTAACTGCTGACGGTGGCGGGGGAGACGGCGCAACGGGCATCAGGTCATCCAATGTGTACTCATCCTCTGGCATTTGTATTTGGATATTCTGGGCCGGAAAGAATGTGGAACGGCGTACGTTAAACTTGGGTCGTGTGGGGCCGCCTGCGCGCCTGTACTTGGGCAGGCGACCCGGCACAGGCATTCCGGCATCGTGGAGCTTCTGAAAGTACTTCTGGACACGGCTAAATACTTGTTGCGCTGTTCGATTGCCCAGCGCTTTGGCGATTTTGCCAAAGCGCCGCATTTCCACCTCTTCCGGCGGATACTCGATGAGCAACTGTTCCAGGCGTAGTTGCTCCTCGTTCGTCCACAAACGCGTTTGCGTTTTGCTGCCATTTTTATTGTTCTTGTCCTCCTCCATAGTCTGAGCATTGGGCGCTGGTATCTCGGTTTTGACCTCTTGCTTAACTGTTAATGTAGGCAACTCAGGCAGGCGAATGGGGGTTAAGTAATTGGGCGCTATCAGCGGCTCCTTGTTACGCAACCTGTCCAGCAACAGATGCGGATTCTCCAGATACAAATCGCGCGTTTTCTCCAGCTCGTCTATTTGTTGATGGACCCGAATGCGCTGAGCCTGCAGCGTGGCAATGGTCCGCAGCAGGTTGCCATAGCATTGATTGCCACGTAACGCCAAGTGCTCCGTTTCAAAATGGAACACATCCTCGTTCTCGTTCTCGTCATCGCTTCCATCGCTCTCGTCCCTGATGCTTTTTGTATCCGTTTCTTTTTGTTTGTTGTCGTTTTCCATCTGTTTGCGCGTGCCGAGAATGGGAGCTAGAGATGAGCAAAGCTCAAAGTATCCGTGACTTCGATAGTACGGCTGTAATAATCGATAGTTACTGTTTGGCGCTAATTTAATGAATTCAAAATCATAAATATTAGGAGCTACAATGCATTATACTTTCGTCAATTTATATTCACTTATATTACAAATAAA
The DNA here is from genome assembly GCA_037075305.1 of Drosophila kanekoi. Lineage (NCBI taxonomy): Eukaryota > Metazoa > Arthropoda > Insecta > Diptera > Drosophilidae > Drosophila > Drosophila kanekoi. The sequence continues at coordinate 5,545,125 of JBAMCE010000678.1, read as the reverse complement.
ACCACGATTTTCTAATCGATCGCAACAACTCATCTTTATCGATAACAAGCTATCGAAGTGATGGTTACAGTGATGTGCTTTCAAATATTTAAATTTTAAGGCAATTATCCTGCTAAAGACAATTATATCCTGTTCTATGAAGAAACGCATTTTTATAAGGATTTTAATGTTTGAATGATATTTGCCAGAACTTTTTATATAATTAGTAGATAACTCTAGATCATTCTGATAAGCAACAGCTGTTTGTTTTGTTCAAGAAGAAGCACCGAACGCAACAAGTTGCACTTTATATATTTGCCATTATGCTTATTCCGCGATATTTGGCTCGTCCTCTATTCCAGTGCTCTGCCACTGTAAGTCCGCTGTATAGCATAGTAGCCAATTCAAATAAAACCCAAAAACTTACAGGGCAGGAATGCGAGGCTGATGTCCCAGGTGTCAGCGGCGGCCGTGCGTATTGTGGAGGTGGGACCGCGCGATGGTCTGCAAAACGAGCCCAAGCTGCTGCCGGCTGCCACAAAAATCGAGCTTATTGATCGTCTGTCGGAGACTGGACTGCAAACAATTGAGGCCACCAGCTTTGTTAGCGCCAAATGGGTACCCCAGATGGGGGACAATGCGGAGGTTTTGCGCGGCATACGCCGGGTGCCTGGCATAAGTTATCCCGTTCTGACGCCCAATCTTAAAGGATTCGAGAGTGCTTTGGCGGCGGGCGCCGAGGAGGTGGCCGTTTTTGGAGCTGCCTCCGATGCTTTTTCGCTTAAAAATGTCAACTGTACGGCGGCGGAGGCCATCGAGCGCTTCAAGCCCGTCCTTGCAGCCGCTAAGCAAAATGGAGTTCGTGTGCGCGGCTACGTTTCGACTGTGGTGAGCATGGTTCTTCAAATAATGATAGTTGTGCTCCAATGCTACAGCTCTTATGTACCTGCTAGGTGGGCTGTCCATACGAGGGTGCTGTGCCGCCCAAGGCTGTGGTACAGGTGGTGGCTGCACTGCACGATATGGGCTGCTATGAGATCTCGCTGGGAGACACCATCGGTGTGGGCACGCCCGGCAGCATGCGCAAAATGCTGGACAAGGTAACGCGCGCTGTGCCTGCACAGCAACTGGCCGTTCACTGCCATGATACATACGGCCAGGCGTTGTCTAACATATTAACTTCGCTGGAGTACGGAATACGCGTTGTGGACGCCTCCGTCTCCGGTCTGGGTGGCTGTCCCTATGCACGCGGCGCCTCCGGCAATGCTGCTACCGAGGATGTCGTCTATATGCTGCACGGAATGGGCATAAACACGGGCGTAAATTTGGACAAGCTCATTGAAGTGGGACGCTACATATGCACGGAATTGGGCAGAGCTTCCGAATCGAAAGTGAATCGTGCTTGGAAAGGACCTCAGGCTAAAAAGGCATAATCATAGCCGAGCCCAAGAAGTAATTGATGGCATTTACTAGTTAATAATTGTTGCGTGTTTTGTATCTTAGTGTGTATTTGTTATAAACTTAAAAACAAATCGCGATCCGCTTTATGAAATTGTTACGAATCCCATGTTAAATCCCTTTTCCTGTTGTGTTTATCAATAATAATTAAAACTTTTGAGCATCCTTGAGTGTGTACAACGAGATGTCGCCCGAGGCAAGCGACAGATCGGCCAGACTCTGATTGGGACGGCGCGGTATGTACGATGTATTCCTGCTGCTGTTGCTCTGGGCGGGCATTTTCATCTTGCCATCGTGGCGGAGCACCGTCGGCTCCACGGCCGAGTTCAGATACTTTTGTATTTTCGGCACATTCGGCATCGGCATTGGAGTGCGTTCATCCACGACCTGGTGGGAAAGTGATTGTTAATATCAGATCTGATTGTGCATAAAATATTTTTCAATAAATTTAGATTAGTTTTAACCCTTGCCCGGAATTATAAGTTCGAAACCAATCGGACGAAAAAATTGCATTTTCTCCCCCTTCAAACTCACCTGCTTCAGCTCAGACGAAATGTATGCCTTCTTGGGCAGCAATCCAGCAGAAGGATCAATGCAGCCGAGAGTTAGCTGCGATTGGTTGCAATTGCCAGATGCAACAGTCTGTCCGCGTTTCAATTGACACAAACGTGACTCCTCCTCCAATTCCTTGATGCTCAGCTTGTTGAATGCATCGTTGATGTTCGGCTTTTCCCGGAACATGCTCATTAGTGGGGCGGTGCCCGACTTTTGTGTATAGGTGCGTATGGGACTAACAATGTGTGCGAAATGATCTTTTTGGATTTTCAATTGGCGTCGCATTGGTATGGCCGAAGGTTGCTTGAAGAACTTGGTTTTTGGCGGATCCATATTTATGGCGTAGCGCGATTTGCAAGTTCCAGTTAGCAGCTTGGAGCCGGAGCCTTGGCGAAGTGGCGATGAGGCTCCTTTTTGGGGCGTCAACAAAAACGTATTCTGCTTGGGCAGTTTCTGATGCAAATGAATAACATCAGGGTCGGATACGGGTTTGCCTGGCGTTGGCGATGGTGATGGCGATGTCTCCTTGGCAGCCATATATTCACGTGCCTTTTGCATCATATACTCCATTTCCTCCATGGTGCCATTCAAATGTATTGACTTGTTCTCCTTGTCCTCTTCTTCTGCTTCTGAATCAATTAACGAAGATTCCTCTTGTTTTATGTCGGCATTGAGATCGTCGCCGCCTTTCAGCTCCTGATCCTCGTCCCCCTCCTCGCTGGATGAGGACAACTCGATGATCGTGCTGTCAGCTGCATCGTTGACCGCCAGATCCATTAGAGTTTCATGCAAATCGCCCAAGAGCTCTTGCTGCTCGCCCTTGGAGATGCCATGCGGCTTGGCCTTGGCAATGGCCGCATAAAACAAGTCATCAACGCTCAACGTTGTTGCCTCCTTCGAGCTGCTGGCCAGCGAATTGTCAGCGGCCGTCTCGTAGCAGCTCGAACCAGAGGCAATTGTCTCGCTGCTTTGAGCCGTTTTCAGGGTATGGGCGGTCAGAAAGCTGCTGTTGTGCGACGACGACTCGTCGGATTGCAGGCCCGTCAGGTCGGCCTCGTTGGCCTCCAATATGGTTGAGGGTCGCATCAGGCCAACCATTTTCACAGGCGACGTCTGTGCGCTTGGGTGAAAAACAGAATCGTTGCCATTGACTGTGAAGTCATTATCCCACAAGCGAGATGGCGCCTCAATATCCTCCAGCTGTGTGCACTCAGCACTCTTCAGCGGACTTTCGTTGCATAGCTGATCCTGGTCGTCCACATCCTCCAGCATGCGACGCAGTGCACACATTTCCATATCACTGGCTGTATAAGAAAATAATAAATATTAATAAACAAATAATAGCTAGAAGCTGGCATGAACCTGGCCACGAATTGCCGCAACATTCGTTTCTACACAGAAGCAAACATGTTTGCCGAAGCACCTTACTATAGAACACATAATAACTTATCTGTTTTCTATCCTAAAGCTGTTCTCACGTAATCTCACAATACTTTTTTTCTTTGTCAGCGTAAGATTGCCAGCATAAGATGATGCAAACAACTCCGTATAGAAATATATAATTCCCTAGTTAAACAAGATCAATGTGTATATATGGACTGAGGGAAATTGATAGATCGGGATTGCGATGGACGATGCCTTCTAGCTGAAATGCTCAAAGGGCTGATGCAAATGTCTGCCTATCTGGATGAAACTATGCAGAAGTCCCTCTTTCTGTTGCACGCAGTACATATGTCGGAGCCGGCTGGATCGGACGACTATATCACAAAGCTGCTATTGGAGTGATCGGTCGAAAATCAAGTTGTTGCATGGAAAACTGTTTTGATTTCAAAATATCTTAACCATACTTGGCATTAACTATTTTCCCTGAGCTTCTTAACTAAGGGCGAACCAATATGAGCCTTATGAAAAGGTTGCACCTGCAAGGGTATTAAATCTTCGGCGTGCCGAAGATAGCACTTCTTTCTCGTTAGCAACATTGGGAACTGATTTTTGATTTGTCAGGAAGCCCGCAAATACACTCACATTTATCGGCACGAGTGCTACGCTCCTTGGCCAAGGCCAAGACCTTCTCCTTATCATCGCTGTTCAGGTATTGAAAGAGTGTGCTATCAGGATCGGAGCCGGTTTTATCGCACATGCGTTCGAGCGCATCGAAACTCTCGTCGGCATTTTGCTGCTGCGTATCGTTGAGGACCCGGAACGTGCTCTCGCTTTTGATGCTTAGATTTATGGCCGAGCTGGTTGTGTGAGTCTCACGCTGCTGCTGATCCTCCAGCTGGGCCTTGCGGGCCTGCATCAATGCCTTAAAGTCCAGGACAATGTCTAAGCTGTGGCGGCGCTCCATTGATTCACGTTGGGGTTTCGGTGCGGCAGGTGGAGGCCTTTTTAAATGCAAGAAAAAGTTAAGATCGATCTATTTTGTACGCATTTATGTGCCTGACACTACGCTAAATGAAAAGTTGTTGTTTTTTGTTGTCACATGCAGAGCATTTCAAAATAATTCATGCTACACTCGAGCTACATTTGTCCACTCTACAGTTATTAACAGATATTTATCTATTTACCGATCCAGAAGCAAATGGTTGAGCAATTTCCGACGCCAAGCCGGAGTATCTTGAAATTTTTCCAGGCCCGACATATTGATTGCGTCCTTCTCTTACTTAATAAAAACACAAAACCAAAGAATTCACACGCCAAATACGAATGTTCTTATTTTGCAATGCCAAACACACAATTAGCGTGTAAAGTTACTCACAGTTACTCCCTTGAAAAGTAAAAAATATATAATTAGCAAAAGGACAAATTTTGCAGCCGCTTCTGTTCAAATGACTTGATCGTACACGAGTAAGTATCGACGCGCTGCAAATGGTCGGGTAATTTTAAAACCGATACTTGTATCTTTGGCGCCAGGGCTGCACAAATGCGAACAAAAATTGAAAGAGTAAACGAAAGAAAAACAATTTATTTCATATATTCAATTATAATTGACATAAATATAGATCATTAAACAAAATATTTTTAGCATTTTATATACGACGAAATCGTTGCCTCACTAAACGGGAATTTCTATCATAATGCGGCGAGGCATTATTAACTGGGGTGCATGGACTATCTTTGCTTTGGTACAGAAAATCCTTGTTCATTGTATCATTAATTATGCTTAGGTCCAAGCTTCTATTTCCGAAAGAGCTCCTTAAATTTGCATATTCCAGGATGCACGTTGGTTTGCTAAGTTCCACTTGCTGATCATTTTTGAAGCTGCTTAGGAATGTACCAGTGGATCCAAACAATATTTCTTTATCCGCATACTCTGTTATTCTATCATTTGTATTATTTTTGATCAAGTCTGATTGGTTCAAGCTTCTTGTTGACTGCTCGTGGTAAAATGCTTCATCTGAACAAGCCGAATTGGTGTCCGGGGAGACCCAAGAAATTGTCGAATGGAGTGTTTTATCAGCTTCCAGTTTGTGAACCATATCACTGAACTCAGCATCAAAATCCATATTGAAAACACAAGCAAAGTCAATTTACATTTGTCTTTGCAGATGTAAGTAAAAAGTAACTGTTCTTTATCGAAATACGCGGCGACCATTTTGTTATCGATATACATATATAAATTCGATAACGATGTTATCAGGTGGCCTTTAAATGCCGGCGCAAGAAGAAGATAGATAACAAAGACTGTGCGTAGCCTTTAAAAGAGTTTTATATGCAATACAGCACCTAAATATGAACGCTTTAAGACACACCATGTCCCTGGTGTCCCTGGGCACCTTCCAGCTCGGGCGACGCATGAAAAGCCAACACGTACGCGGCTTTTTGCTTGGCACTGGGCTGGGCCTTTCCACCTTCGCAACGGTCACGTACGCACAAGCAGAGGCCGCAAAGGTCGATCGTAAGTTGAACATATCCAAGTTCATGGCAGAGCCCATTACGGATCAGTCCAAGTTGCTGGAGGATAAACAAAACATGCGCCATCGCATGGAACTGATGATTATGGAGATTCAAGCCGAATTCTGTCGCGCCCTCGAGTCCGAGGAGTTCAATGGCCAGAAATTCAAGGTGGACCGTTGGCTGCGCAAAGAGGGTGGCGGCGGCGTCACCTGCGTCCTGCAAGACGGCGAAGTCTTCGAAAAGGCCGGCGTCAATGTGTCGGTCGTAACGGGCATGCTGCCACCAGCCGCCGTGCAGCAGATGCGAGCGCGGGGCAAAGAATTGAAGGAGAATGTAAAGCTGCCATTTTTCGCAAGCGGCGTCAGTGCCGTAATACATCCACGTAATCCCCATGTGCCGACCATACACTTTAACTACCGCTATTTCGAAGTGGAACTGCCCGACGGCAAGAAACAATGGTGGTTCGGAGGCGGCACAGACCTGACGCCCTACTACCTGGACGAAAACGATGCGCGGCACTTTCACAAGACGCTAAAGAGCGCCTGTGACGAGCACGACACCAGCTATTATCCCAGGTTTAAGAAATGGTGCGACGATTACTTCCACATCAAGCATCGCAACGAGTCGCGCGGCATCGGAGGCATCTTCTTCGATGACATCGATGAGCCCAGCCAGGACAGCGCCTTCAACTTTGTTACCAGCTGCGCTCGTGCCGTAATCCCATCGTATCTGCCGCTGGTGCAGAAGCACAAGAATGCCGACTACGGCACCAACGAGCGACAGTGGCAGCTCCTGCGACGTGGCCGCTACGTGGAGTTCAACCTGATCTATGATCGCGGCACCAAGTTCGGCCTGTACACGCCGGGTGCGCGCTATGAGAGCATTCTAATGTCGCTGCCATTGCACGCCCGTTGGGAATACATGCATGAGCCGAAGTCCACATCCAAGGAAAACGATTTGTTAATGGTTCTGCGCAATCCCAAGGAATGGGTTTAATATTTTTAAAGTCGAGAAGTTGATATTTATATTTTGTTAATTGCTTTAATGGGTAATGGTGCCTTTTATGATAATGTTTTTATTAGAAACGTAAAAATTAAGAATATTATTGCCTGTACAGATTTTTCGTTAAAAAATTAAAGTTTATTCTTACAAACATACAAAAAAATATATTTTTTTTAATAAGTTATCTATTAACAGGCATTTGCACACACATACATACATATTGTATGTGTGCTTCAACTCTTTTCAAAGAAATACATATAAGTTTTTACCATGTACATCTCTCCATGTATACCCGGACGTATCTAAATTTCATATATTTTCGAAATTTTGAATCATCTGGCCCACAATTTTTAAGGTTATGTTATGTTAACCCATACACGCATACGTATGTATCTATTCTCGACCCTTCCACTGCGGATGACGTCATCTTTTCCATATATGTATTTTGAGGTTATGTTTTTAGATCTAAATGATTATGTCGCCATATATCTACATTTTTGCCTGATATGTAACGTTTATGAAATCATATTAATCTCTGTATATAAACACATGTATTTACCTATTTATGTATGTTTTCCGTTTACACATGGACAGATGTCTGTCTGCCTGCATTGTGTATGTATACTCGTTTTCACACACATACACACAAGCAACCACAGTTGCTGTACTGTACACAAATCGTGTCTGTGTGTACCAACAATGTTGAAGCCCTCACCCATACACACATACACCATTTTAGAAGCGCTTCACGTGTGCGTGTGTGTGACAACATTAGGGATATAAAGCGGGAAATGCGCGCCACCGGCAATTTACCCACCAAAGTCAAAGTTTGACAAACCAATACAAAATAATTTGTTCATGAATCATTCTTAAATTATAGTTTACAAAATGCTTTATTTTCCAGTTTTTTGTTTATTTTTTTTTTATCAAATATCTAGATCTTTGTGGGGATACTTCTTTAAACTATTTTCATTGTGTGTACAAAAAAAAACCAAACTGAACAACAGAATTGATATTTTTCTTTTGTTTATTTATGTAGAATAATGCTCGCTTAATTGTTGTTGCTGCTGCTGCTGTTTTTGTTGTTGTTGTCGTTAAAATGAAGAGTAACTAGCTTAACTACATTCATACAAGTATATATTTAATAAACACCGCCGGTCTGCTGCTGGTACACCTCAATAGTATCGCCCTCCTCCATCTCAAGCGAGGTCGGAGTATCGTTCTCATTGATGGGCTGGCCGTCAAAACGGAAGCGTACCACCTGCATGGAGAGTCCGGCACGGTCACAGTAGGCATTCATCAGCTTTCGCAAAGGTGTGTGTTTCTTAATTTTAAATTGGACCACCGCATTATCCTGTCCAAGTACTTTCAGATTGATGTGCTCGGTTTCGCCTCCCTTCTTTTCGTCAGACATGTTTTTTTTCGCTATGTACGCGCTTGACGATATTCACAAATGTAAAATGCAATGATGCCGGGCGTGCGTGCTGAACAAAAATGCAAAGAACCCGTATAAATTAATAAGAATTCACCGTTTATTATATATTTACTGTTTTGCACTGTAAAATTGCGTTTGCAAATAGAAAATTTTCTTACTTTTGAATACGTTTCACCACTCGCTTCCTTCTTTTAAGATTACCAAGCGGCTTGCGCTAGCTACACACACGCCAAAAAATGGTTGTATTTTGAGTGTCTCCCTATTCGCACAGCGAAAAAATTATCAGCAAGATAATGCACTAAAAATTACCACGACGCCGACAGGCAGGGTTGCACTTCAATGTGCAACCAATTTAATTGCAAAAAACAAAATAGGACGGAGACAGATTCTTCACTTTATTAGATTCGCACTCAATTACAAGTTAATATTTTTATATTGATTGGATATGATTGCAATTAATTACTTTTTGCAATGCCTACTTTATAAGGGGCACAAAATCCATTTGCGAATATGTATTTGAATAATCGTTATCGGAATTAATTGGGTAAAATGATAATTGAAGGAGTATTCCTGACACGAAAAAGCTTAAAGTTAACTAAAACCCCATAAAAGCGTGTTAACTAACAACACAATATTAATTAAGATAAGTGCCTGCTTTAAAATATTAAAGTTGCTTATCGCAAAACCAGCCAAGCCAGATGGTTATCGATAGCGATAACAAGTCTATTTTCGACAACACCAAAACAAACTGGCGCGCTATTCAATTTGAAATCATGAGCACGTGCAACAGAAGAAAAAACTACAACTACATTACTTTACATAGTAAATGTTGGTACCCAAAATATATATATATATTTATCATTTTTAACCCAATCAAAATCTATCTTGACATATATTGTATATTTTCAACACATTTTGTATGACTTTTTCAAGTTAAGATTTCTAACTATTAGGAAAAAAAACGAATTTGTTTTCAATTTGGTTTGCTTTTATAAAATACTTTATTTTAGGAAGTATTCAGTAATAGCACATCTGTCGAAACAACAAAAATACAAATGCAAATTCAAATAGGTCGCACATTTGCTTTGCTTAAAACCAGCAACTTTAAATTCTATGATAGATATATAAATGAAACAAAGCTTATGTTGGACCCGTCTGAATTTAAAATATTTACAGAAACTATTTGCGGAAATGCCTTAGCTTCGAAATAGTTATTCCACAGTTTGCCTCCATTTATTTTGGCTTTTGTAAACAAATTTGATATTCGTGAATTTTGTGCCCCATCCCGCCGCTCGTTTTAAGGAGCATTACTTATACACTTTGAGTGAACCTTATTGACTGACCCTTACCAGTTATAGGCGCCAAACGAAAACGACCAATAACAAACCTGAGAAATATATATTCCGTGGTGTGGTCCTCTTGTACAGGTGCCACACAAACAATCACCAAACGTACTTGAAAAGATCGAGATCGAAAATTGATTACTACGATATCAAACTTGACATATAAGTTCCATACATAACCATTTCAAAGGGCATACCTCAGCCCTCATCAAGATCAAAGACGCTTTGGGAGAGGTTTTATTTTTTAGGTTTCTTTTCTCATTTGGACAGAAATCTTACCAACAACCAACAACCAGCTCGCAAAAACTTACAATCGTCAGATATTTCGAAAAAGTTGCCCGATTAAAACTTACTCACAGACCCAGGTTTGGATAGAGTTAGATATTGTACACCAATTGAATAAGCTGAGCTGGCGTCCCAGGGAGCCACCACGTTTCTAGTGTTGGCCTAGAACGGTAAACGCATTGGATTAGTGAGATTTGTGTAGAGAAGAAATTACCTGATTTGATAAGTTACTAATGGGTCAAGTCAAGTTTAGAGTACTTTTTGGATAATCGTTATGGATTTTCTGAACTAATTATTTGTGTTTGTTGAAATACTTATGATCTGTTTTCACACACTCTGGGCGTATACTTTAGAGATTTTCAGATTTTCAATATTGAAAACTGCAAAAAGATAAAGAAAACAAAATGGCACGAGTTAGCGCACATATTTAAAATTTGTTTTTTGTTTTGTTTTTGTTTTTTTCTAAGCGATTAACACTTTAAATGTAATAATTGTACACATAGTTTCGATGAAACAAACCAATCAGTACTCGGAATCCGGATAGTCGTACATATATACCAAAGCATTCCCTTATACCCCCTTACCAAAGGTGGGGAAACAAACACATGTTGATCTGATTTATTTTTACTTACTCTTCATTTCAATTGTTAAGATTTACTTACATATTTAAACGTATTTAAGCTATGCACAATTTTTTTTTGTTTTCTGTTGATTTACGTTTTTGTGTTGTTCTGTTTAGTTTTTACTTGTTTTGCTTTCATGATAAATTTGAATATAAATAGAAATTGAAAAGTGCTCTCCAAGCTTAAAACGGACTTACAGCATGTCTTACGCTTCGTTGTTTCCGAACTGCATCGTCCCACTGTTTCGCTGTTTCGCTATGAATTTCAAATTTCAATTGAATAAATATTTAAAAACAATCGACACATTCGATCGTGCTAAATGATGGCGGTTACAGTTCTAATAGTAGTGTTACCAGCGCAGGATAATTACACAAAAACTCTGAAAATTGTTATCGTACTCGATTACCAATTGTTGTTGTTGTTGTCGCATCGATAACAGACTCTCACTACTGCCGCCACCAGGTTGGATCGCTGCTGGCATTTTGTCCACCATTGTCTGGATTGTTGCTGCGTGGAAGTATCGGCGGTGGGGGCACACTGAACATATTGTGATGTGCAGCGGGCGGCCGATACTTCTCCTCGTTCTCATCGTCCATTTCGCGTTTGATTGCCGTGTTTTGATAATCATTCATGGAAAACGTTGGATAGCCGTCATCAATTGGTTCCTCCTTAATCTTAATCATATCCATTTCACGGAAGTCTGGTTTGCGTTCCTTGACATCGCGATCACCGCCGCCAGCACTGCGATCTGCACCACTCCGGTCGCGATCCCGACGCTCACGTTTGCGATCGCGCCTTTCACGCGATGAGTCACGCTCTCGGGACTTGGAACGCTTCTTTTTCTTTTCACGCTCGCGATCACGATCACGCTCCCTGTCCCGCCTGTCCCGTCGTCCATCGAAATCGTCATAATCACGCTCCCTGCTGCCGGCACGACGTTTTCGGCGTTCGCGCGAACGGCTGCGCGACCGACCGACACGTGCGCCACGTTCCCTATCGCGATCCCTACGATCTCGGGAGCGCGAGCGACGCCTCTCACCGGCCACGACCCCGCCGTACGGAGCGCGACCCCCACGTGCATCGACCCCATTGTTGGCTCCACCACGCACACCACCCTCGCGATCCTCACGCTCACGCTCCAAACGGTAGCGTTCACGCTCACGTTCATTGTCCTCGCGGCCAGAGTGCTTGATATTCACATCGTTGCCACCTCGCCGTGTGCCGCCCAAGCCGCCGCCCAGGCGTCGTGGCAGCCATCCCTTGACGGTCCGAGCGCGTTCAACGTCCACCAGGACGCGCTTGCTGTCTATCTTCTTACCATCGGCATGCTTGTACGCCGCGTGCATATCTCGCTCATGCTCATACTCAATAAAGGCGTAGCCCTTGGGTTTACCTGTAAGATAAAATAATTAATTATGCAAGAGAACAAAAATATTTCTTCAATCTAAAAATGCAGTAATGTGTACGGTAAACAAATTAGTAAACACAATTTACCTGAGTCCTGATCGTGAATGAGCACGATCTTTTTGATGGGGCCGTAGAACTCGAACTCGCGCCTCAACTTGGACTCAGAGGTGTCGTAGTTGATGCGCGCTATGAACAATGTACGGAATGGATCCTCTGTGGCGTTCTTGATCTCGGTTGGATCCCATAGTGCGATTTCGCGTTCTAGCTTATAAGCCACTTGTTCAGCCTTTTCGCGCCGCCTTCGCTCAAGTCGCTCCTGGCGCGTTTCCACAGTTTTGGGTAGCGGTGTGTCCTTTGGGTCTTCAAAGTCGCTCATAAATTTGGCTACGCCCAGGTAGCCTCGAGATTTTTTTTCATGGGGCAATTTATCCACCGGTGGCATAAACGGTATTGGATCCCGTGAGGCGAATAACGCCAAAAGATTTGGCGGCAGATATTGGGTCATTTTGTTTAAATATTTATTACCTTTGTCTCCTTCGTTCCGTCAAATTTGGTGCTAGACATTTAAAATTGAGGTTAGGTTACGCTTGTTTACGATAGTGAAAGATTTGAGCGCTTTACTAACCTTATAAATCCATCAAGTACGCGATATTGCTTCTATTGCTGGTGTTTTAATTAACTCAAATTGCTATTTTCGTGGCTGCTCAATCGATTTATCTCAATAAATATTTCCAGACGAAAAAGAATCTTTTTTCTTGTAGCGTAGCTACACGGCTACTAATGATGGCATTATGCTAGAGATGAGCATGTCATTGGTATCACAATGATTGTCACTTTTAAATTTCAATGACAATATATGTTACAACTCTACTAAATAACTATTAACTCAAGTTATATTTTAGATCTTCTGTTTAGTTTAAATATAGTTAGGCCTAAAAAAGAGTATTTTCCCTGATAGTTAAATTATATTCATTTTCGCGCTAGTGACTTTGGTTACATCGCATAAATATCAACCTATACGAGGGTTGTTAAATTACATGATACTTGTGTTATCGATAGTTCTATAAGCGCAGTGGGAAGTTGTGAACTTTATTACATGGTTTTCTGTTGGTTCAATAAATGAGTTCAATTCACCCACACATGCACAACACCCATTTGCATCCATGAGCAGGCGCACGATTGAAAAGACAAAATAACGGCATCTACGAACTCGCCATAAACGTGATTTCATTTTGCAATATATAAAGTTACACTTTGCATTACAATTTTAAAGTGCTTGTTTTTTTTTTTTACCAATAAAAATAATTAAATTATTGTAAGTACAACTATAGCTATAGTATAAAAATAACACATGCAATCTATTATTCGCAACCTAACAGAAAATGTCGACTAGTGCAAAGCAAATGCTCGAAGCAGAAGTGATCAAAGAAGAAAATGGCGCTGGCGCTTTAGAACCAAAGGAGCAGCGCAAAAGCAAGCGAAAACATTTCCTTTTAATGGATAATGAAGGTACTGGCCGTGCAGATGCTGAATTCGATGCCCAACAAGTGCTAACACCTGTTGAGAAAGCAAAATTCGCGATGCCTCCACCGCCGCCGCCATCCACGCCAGTTCAAACTCCGCAGCCAACATCGGCGGCAACGGCCACGGCGCCTGATACCGAGGATGACGAGGCGAATTCGGAAAAATGGGAAGATCCTTGTGCGCCACCACCGCCGCCCCCTTTGCCCATCAATGCGTTGGCAACCGGCCAGGGCTATGCCAAACTGACCGCCATCAAGCTAAAAGACGCTCTGGAGGAGGCCATTTCAAAAATGGAGACCCACAAGCGAGACCAGCTAACGAATTTCGATGTGAGTCAAATGTATAAAAAAAAACACCACAGCTGCTTCATTTTACAGTTATGTGCAATGTACCCTCAGTGGGCTTTCGATAAAATAGTCGCAATAAGAATATGCACTTTGAATTGAAAATTCTAGCAATCCCCAAAGGGTTGCAAAAAACTATTAGCAAAAACTTGTTTTTCATAAAAAAAAGAAGCTTTTTTGGGTGGAAATTCGGATTCCTGTATTGGAAAAGTTCTAGACTAGGTATTTAGGTTTTGTTTTAAATATATAGCATTGTTTTTTGACATTTCATTTTGAATTATATTCTATAAAATGATATTTTGGCTTGAATTTTAATTTAGAAAGGAAACACCTTATCGGATGACAAGTTCGGCAGCAAAAGCAAGCCATTTTTTCAATTAATTTTTTTCATTTTTAGCTTTACACCTACTGAGAAAGTAATCAAAATTTATTTAGTTGATGATTTTTATTTTGCTAACTACTTACAATAGTTAATTTTCACTGATTGGGCTGCAGAAACAGCATAACGACCGCGTACTGTACCTTTGTTTGACATAAATTATTGTTTTGGAAATGACATTGAAATTAACGTGTTTGACTTTTCGCTAATACATTCTTGTGAAAAATTTCGCTGTATCGATAATTTGTGCTTTATCTTTTTTTTATTTTGATACAACCATACTTCAATTACGTTATCATCATCATTGTCATTGTAATTGTTGTTTTGGCCAACAGTACGTACCAAATATGTTGAATGAATTGAAAGCGGAAGCTGCCCAAATGTCGCCTAAATGTTCAATCAAAAGTACAGTCAATCCGTCCAGTCAAGCCATTATCGTGCATCCGAAGTGCAACAAGCCCGCTGTCATACGAAAACTGGAAAGAAAGATGAAGGTTGGCAAATTGCTGGCCAAGCAGCGCCAAGCTCCGAATGCGATCATATCGAAAGAGGCCATACCCTTGCCACCAGCAGGAGCAGGAACAGGAACAGCAGCTGGAGCAGGGATTGCTCATGATGATGAGAGCCAGGGCTTGATGACTTTGCAGGTGCTGTCGGCACGCGCCTCCACGCCATATACTCAGCCCTCCAGTCTGTTGTCCTGCGATTTGCACCTGAGCCCGCCACCAAATCATACCAAGCCAGTTGCCAAAAAATCGTTGCCTCAGGCACGCAGCATCTCGGCAGCTGCTGTCTCGGGCAGTCTGCGGCTGCCCAAGCTACGCAGCACACAATCGACAGTGATATTACCCAGCCCCAAATTGGATACACCCATGCAGCATTATACACGTCAACATTTGTTGGATATACGGAACTCCATGGTACATGCACTCATGCATCGCTCCAAGGAGTCTCTGACCTTTAGTATGCCGCGCATCGCTACCTGCGATGACATCGAATTGGAGGGACGACTGCGCCGCATGAATCTATGGCGAAACGTGGACTCCTCGGCACCCAATGGTCGCAACGCCAACAGCTTTAAGCCACGTGTCAGTCTCCACAATCCCAGCGGCAGCAACGAGTGCATGCCCGCCTTCTATAAGAATAAAAATAAACAACAGTTGATCACCGATGAGTCCATCATACAGAGCCAGCCACCTCAGCCGCAGCAGGATTTTCAGGTAAGTGCTCCACTCACTTATATATACATGACACATGCATATAGATAATAATGCAATCTGATTAACCAGCACCAGATTAGCCGGGCTATATACCCTCATAAATAGTAATACATTATAAAAGTATATAGATGAACTAGTCTAATGCTCTTTAAGCTGATTGAATTCCGATAAGGCTTGTCGTTTGTGCTCATCTATTCCACTTTAACTAACCCAAAGCTAAAGAAGAGAGCTTGAATATTACACTAATTTTTACCTCTTTGCGAGAAAGAATAGCCCATTGACGATGGGTTTAGACAACGCTAAAGTGAATTGTAACAAGACATTTCCTTGTATTCCAAACTAGTTGGTACGTTTTACTATGTATGTTATACTAGGAAGAGCTACATTCAAAATGTTCAAGTCTCTAGCACTTATATTATAGTTACTGAGATCCTTGGCTAGATCGACGCGTCTGTTGATGCTGATCAGGAATATATATATATTTTATAGGGTTGGAGATGCTTCCTTCTGCCTGTGTTACTACATACATTTTCACACATACATTATACCCTTTTTACCCATTCTTGATTGGGATCAGGGTATAATTAGGAACTGTTTCTCTCTCTTTCCCTCTATACATATATTATATCAAGAGATAAAACTCGATCCCTATCTTTATAGTATTGAAGTTGGCTTCGTAAAAAGCATCTTTAAACATCAAGATTTAGCTTCAGTTCTCGTTTTTCTTATTCTTTTTTCCTGTTTTTTTGTATTTATAGAATAAAAATCCCCATTTGTTCTTTATTAGAATTTTGTCAAATAGTTTTAATTTCTAGTTTAGAAGAATATGGACTGAAATATTAGTTTTTTTTTGCGTTTGAATATGTCAGCGAACCCTTGTAAAAATGCAGTATATATACATAGCCAATATAAGAGGAAAGTACATTGTATTTATATATATATATATATATATATACACCTATGTTTGATAATTAGGCAAAAATGTAATCTAAAGCGCGTCTGAAAATTTCTTAATAGCTTGATTATAAGTATAGCTAGCATGTTGCTTACAATTTAAATTCGTTTTTATTGGCCGCCCAGCTCTAGGAATCATTTGCTCAGATAGTGTTTGGTGCCGTCCACTTCTCGCAGCCGCTGGGCGGCCTGCTCCGGCGTTAAATCCCGCTGTGACATGGCCAACAGCTCAAATCCGACCATAAATTTGCGCACCGTGGCGGAGCGCAGCAGTGGCGGATAGTAGATGGCGTGCAGTGTCCAGTGGGCGCTCGAGGCATGCGCATGCTCTGGTCCGGTGGGCGCACCGTGCCAGCCCATGGAATAGGGAAATGAACATTTAAATAGATTATCATATTTGGTGGTCAGCTCCTTGATGGTTAGCGCCAGATTGTGACGCTGTCCGTTGGTCAGATCATTGATGCGCTTGTTGTTGTTGCGCGATATTAGCATCGTTTCAAAGGGCCACGTCGCCCAGTAGGGCACGACGACCAGCCAGTCGGGATTCTCGATTACAATGCGTTCCCTGCGCTGCAATTCGCGGTCCACATAGTCGCCCAGCATCGGCCGGTCGTGGGTGGCGTAATAGGCGCGGAGTCGTTCCTGCTTCAGCTGTGGCTCTGTGGGCAGAAACGAACATGACCAGATTTGGCAATGCGGATGCGGATTCGAACAGCCCATGGTGGAGCCTTTGTTCTCAAAGATCTGCACCCAGGCGTACTTAGGGCTCAGCTCGTTGAATTGTTTGATCCATCTGTAATTGAGTTACAAATATAAATCAATATGATAGATATTAACAATAGCTAGCTTATCGATCACTTACTCATCAATAACAGCGCCAATTTCCGTTGGGCTCATGGTTGGCAAGGTTAAATTCGATTTGGGATGAAAACACATAACACGGCAATTGCCACGCGCTGGCGCTGCCTGAAACAGCGGATCATCGCTTGCGGGCGGCGAGGGCACCTGTTCCAGCAGTGCGGGAAAGTCATTATCAAATACATATGTGCTCTCATAGCGTTCTGTTATAATGCCATTCGGTCGTTTAACGCCCGGGCAGAGCGGATTATTGGGATCAAATTCGGGTTGTTCATTAAGCTGCGGCTTCTCCTCCTGTCCCGACCAGGGTCTCTGCATGCGATGCGGACTCACAAGCACCCACTGGCCATTCAATGGATTCAGTCGGCGATGTTGGTGCTCTAAAAATATATATATACATTTATTTATGTGTATAATTAAATGCAATTTGATTAGAAGTGCGCCGCGTCGCTCTTACCGGTGGCCACAAACTGCATCTTGTCACTGAGCCTAAAAACGTTGCTATCACTGCATTTACCTACTGCGTAGGATTAGTGTTGTGTGTTTGTAATGGCTGCCGCTTACAGTTATCTGTCGCTCGCTCGATCGATGGAGTCCACGGGACAGCGCAATGTCAACTGGCGCTGGCACCGTTTTAGTTTTTGTTTTTGTTTTTGTGCATCTCCCACTATCGCTTTATACATATACTTGCATACATACAAATGTATTTGTTTTTCGTCAAGCACAATTTTCATTTTGCTCACTCTCCCTTTTGTTTTTGCGCTCATCGCTTAGCACGCACATTCGCAAGTTTACTTGACGGTTTATCAGCTTACGCTTGCAATCTCTCTCACAGCTGGGGCTGTAAATATACCTATAGGTATATGTATGCGTGTGTGCTAATATGTGAGAGCTTCACTGGCGCCAGCTGCTAGCGATGTGCTATGCCCGCGATTAACGGTGAAAGTTACTTAACAGTTACACAGTTTCCGTACATAAATATTCTATTCGTTTAATTGGCGTGGTAAATGTGTGTGTAGATACATATAGATACATATGTAAGGGTATTTGTACGTATGTAAATACAATTGAGTATATGTATATGTATGTATATGCATATTTCTATATGAGCATATATTGTATCTTTAGATTTTTTTCCGGATTCTTATCCGGCGTAGAGGGTAGACTAGGCGCACATGCTTGATCAGGACGTAGTCAATATACTTATTATACACAAAAACAATGTAATGATATCAGAGTTTTGCAAAGGCAAATAAGGTTTTCTATGTACATATCCTTGCATCCATTATATCCCTTTCTCATTCGCTTTCACAGGATCCGGCTATTGTTAATCACAGACGCATCGGCAGCGGACGTCTATCGCATACGAAATGGACTTACAACAACAACGACTACAAGTCCGTGCAATCGTACAACAACAACAACAATCATCAGCCGAAAGGAATGGGAAAATCTCACATGGATGATATAGAGCATCATAACAAAAACTCCAGCAATATGACGGTATTGAAGTTCTTTGATAATGGCGAGATCAGCAGTACGCAATTGAATGGCACACAGCAGTCGAATGGCCGCCCGAATACGCCCATAATGGGCATGTCCAACAACAATCGTTCGGAAAACGGAAGCTTGAAATCAAATGAATCCGTCGAGGATCTGAATCGAGCCAACGAGAACTACGTAAAGCGTGTCATGTCTGGCTTTTTGGTCGTCTCCAAGCCAAAGTCTCGCGATTCGGAGGAGCAGCGACACTATCGTCGCTATAGAAACCAAAATGAGGAGCCCGAGTGGTTTAGCTGTGGTCCCACTTCAAGACTCGATACAATCGAATTGTGCGGTTTTGATGAGGATGAGGAGAAAATGCTTAAAGAGGGAAAACACGCCACAATCGACGCAAATAGAGAGCCCATCATGCAAAAGCACAAAGTAAGCATTAACAACAATATGCATAGACAAATGTGAATAAAAATAATATATATTTTTTTGGTTGTAAGGGACATGTATACATTATGAGAATCGCAAAGTAAGGCACTAATTTTGTTGTCATTGTATCGGGAATATAGATTTAAGATGTAAATTTTTCACATAATTAAATCACTTTCTCTTCATCTCCCTTCTTCCCAGATCGAAAATAGCAAATACAAATGGCAACATCCTGACACTATTGGCCGCAGCACAAACAGCAGCAACAGCAACATTGCCGGTAAATTTATGCCAAAGAGCGACAGCAATAACAACAACAATACATCGGAGAACATGAACAAAGTGAATTCAAGTGAGCAGCTGCAGCAGCAACAGCAGCTACAAAAGGATGAGAAACGATATGGCAATCGTGCGCCTCAGTTTGATAGGTTCATTCACAATCAAAAGAACTTGGATAATAATGGTTATGCAGCAAATTATCAGCAGCAAAATCAGCAGCAGCAGCAGCATGTGTCAAACCCAAACAACAACAATAACAACAATTCAAAATTCATGTCCTATTTTGTACGCGAAAATCAGGAGAAGAATGGCTCATCCTCATCACTGAATGAGTTTTTTAAGCAGGCCATGAGCCAAACCAACAACAACAACAACAATGTCTGTAACCAGAACTTGGAGCAGTCCAAGAGCCTAGGTTATGTTAATCAAATGCCATCGGTTGATCAGCTTGAGGCCAAATGGCGTCGCAATTCTCTTGGTAATATTAACGATGTACCAATAGCAGGAGCAGGAGCAGCAGCAGCAGCAGGAACAGGAACTGCAGCCCAGCCTAACAACAATAATATGAACAATAAACAATCAGACAGTTTCCAAAAATTAATTGGTGCTCTTAATGGTGCCAAACCGCAAATAGTGCCGCCTCAGCTGCCGGCACAGCAGCTGCCAGTCGGCAACGATGCCATCTCCAATTTTATTATACAACAGCAGCAATATCAGCAGCAGCAGCAGAAGCAGCACGTGCTCATCCAACAGCAGCAGCAGCAGACCGCCTTCCTGGCCAGCCTCCAGCTGAAGGCCATACTGGGACGCGCCGATACGCAACTGCTGCTACTCCGTCTGACCAAAGGTATATATGCAGGCGAAGTCTAAACTGAAAGATCTTATAATAAGTTTATGTTGTTACAGGTGAAATTTCTAAGCATGGCCTGCTGGTGCAGTTGGCCAATCCGCGCCTAACCAACATGGATCGCGAGGCTATAACGGCTGTGCTGCAGTTTACCAATACGCAGCAGCAGCAACAACAGCACCAACAGCAGCTGGAGATGCTGTCGAGTACAGTGATTGCCAGTCAGCTGCAGAATCTACACAATTTGGCCATTGTCCAGCAGACGCTCGCCGCGCGCCAGCAGCAGCAACAGCTACAACAGCAACAGCAGCAACAACAACAACAGCAAGCGCTTCCGCAGCAACTATCACAGGAGGATCTGCAGGCGCATGCCAACACCATAATGCGCAATGCGGTCATGAAGCGCAAGATGGAGGAGCAAACCTCAAAGCTGCTCAACATGAATGTTGCCTCCGCAGCGGGCAAACAGCAGCCCATGCAGCAGCAGCAAACGCGCGGCCAGTTGCCGGGCATGCATGGAGCGCGAAGTGTACGCCAGGAGACATCTTCAAATGCATTGCTGAACTCGCTGATCGCTGGCAAAAGCCTTTCGGCAGCTAACGGAATCATGATGCAATCCCAACAGCAGCAGCAGCAGCCAATGGCTGCGACCAATTCACGACAAACTGACGCAAATTTGCGTTTCGCAGAAAGCGCAAATTTCCAAATTGGTGAATTGGCCCAGCCTGCGGGACAGTATCAGTCATATGCACAGACACAACAACAACAACAACATCAACATCAACAACACCATCATCAACAACAACAACTACAGTACGCAACACAGCAAATGCGCCATCAACAAAACAATCAGCACAACAATAACAATAATATCAACAATAATATCAACAACAACATCAACAACAACATCAACAACAACAACAACAACAACAACATTAACACAAATAATTTTAACAAAACTCAAATTCAATCACAGCAGCCGATGGCAATGCTCTCCAGCGGCAGCGGCGGGGGTGAGTACAAAACTCATCTATAAATCATTTTTATGTCTATCTATCTATTTATATTTCTTGCCCATCATCTATCTCAGACATAACTTATGCCGCGCAAGTCAATTCTACTGGGCTTAACCGCAATGTCTAAATATTATATATGTATTTGTCTATATGATCAGGTTTCAGTTTTAGTTATATTCTTGAGTCGTGTGCCTGTGCTTAGACGCCAGGCTTTGGGGTTTTTCTCAGCGACATATTTCAAGATAGATGATAGATTATACTATCTTTTCTCTTCTCTTCGAAATGCTCTCTAAAATGTTTTAATTACACAGATCGAAAGATAGATGCTCATGGAAATGGTCATATATCATATCATATTGGAAAGGTATTTGGTATTTCGCATCTTGAGAGGTTTTTACTACAAATAATTGGGAAAACTAAAGTTCCTAAAGTTCCATGAAAACGTCTTTTATGGCCATTGTGTTTTTAAAGCATCTTTAGGTGATTTTTGTTTGTCAATGAAAACACGTTCAGGCCATAAAGTCTTAAATATACAAGTGAAAGCACGAATTCAGCCTTTACATATGCATAAGTATTTTTGTAAATATATTTTTGTATATGCTTTTGAGAGCCATGAATCAGTTGACACAAAGTAAATGAATGCAGTTTATTTATATTTGCAATGCTTTTATGTCCCCGTATTTGATGTGACTCAAGTACTTATTTTCAAGATATAAGTTGACAATTCTTAAACCTTATCAGCTTATTTGTTTGAGACTTTGAGAGTTATCCCTCAACAATTTAATTATTGGCTACAGATTGATTAAATGGAGTATAAATGTATAATAAAACTCAAATTCGATACTAGATCGTTTCGTTAACTTTCGTTATTAAACTCTGATTATGAAGCTAGTTAGTTGATTTTTATTGATATGTACTCAAAGAAACCGGGTCGAGGCGTGAGGCGGCAAATTTGAGCTTATTTGACTGTGATTAAAACAGAAAAATGACAAATTCTCGTTTATCAACTTCCTATTTAAACTTGTTTTCAAAGATGAGAAGTTTTACCAAAGCCGTGTTAGGAATAAATGATAAACGTAAACAAAACAAAAGTGTGTCACAGAGCACTTTTCCTGATGGAGGAGGATTAAGTTATTTTGGAGAGTATTAAAACCCGGAATTCCCATTTGTTATTTTCTATAATCGAAGCCAGGCTCTTTAAGAAACAAGAGAACATGGGGAAGATAAAACCCCCGACTATAAATAACTTTGGTTCATATTAAGCAGATGTTAAGTTTTGGATAAGAAAAAATGTAGCCCGAATAGCGTAGTATGAATATATGCACGGTTAGCGATATTTTCAGTACAACGGGCAATTGGTAATAGAAAAAGGGAATTATTTCTCCATATCATATCGTATACCATATTAGTTTTTGGTCCAATAACATTTGCTATGCATAGAACCTGTTCAAATATTTAACTCTTACTTTTCTAAACCCTAAGCACATCGATTCATGTATTAATATGTGCGTCTATATGTGTAAAACTCACACATTCATACATACGTTTGAATAGATTTCACGATCGCTCGTCGAATAAATAGAATGCGATGATAAGAATGTTAATACATTGAAAAAATATTTATTCACGTCTCTCGGTGTGTGTGTGTAGTTTGGGTGTTGAAGCAACTTGTTTTACCGCACAAAGTTTCATCTTTGATCTTAAGTTTCTAGCGTGACTAAGATTGGAAGATAGAAAAAAATGTTACAAGTGTGGGGAAATTGTTTACAAATTGCTATCAAAGATCAAAGTAGGTTTTAAACTGTAATTATGACACTTAGTTATAGGCTAGTAAGGGAACTATAAAGGTACATTTATGCAGAAGTTATCGATAAAGTTGATAGGATGGGATTTTTAGTAAGATTTACAGCAAAGTTAGGGAGAAATCGTGCCTATAGTTTATATGGATAGGTAACAAAAACTAACTTGGCGTTCAGCTTAATTTGGTAAAGTTGTTTCTTTAATAGAGTAAATTAGCCGTAGTATGAGGGTCCCAGATTGTCTATAGATAAGACCTTATTATTTTACCAAATTCCTTGGCTGGCATATGTAACATCTTCTGGTATTTGCTGGCAATGCTATTTGCTTTTCACATTAAGACGAACTCATTATTGGTATTGATCTGACATTTTTTTCAATTTGTTATTTTTTTTACTTGGTGATCGTGCAATAACTTGGCTAATTGTCTCGCTGGGTGTCAATTAGAGCCCAGTCTCGTGAGTCATGTGCGCCGCCTACTAAGTGGGTTTTCAGGTGTTTGTACCTATTTGCATGTATGTATTTGCGCTCGTACATACCTCATAGATTAAGCCTGGAATCCCCATGCCCTACAACACATACGTCTTCATCAGTTAAGTTAGTTGCTTGTATTGCAATCAACTGCGGGGCGTGACTAAGTGATACAAGGCTATTCGTACTACTCCTAAGACAAAAATACGACTACGACCTATCAACATTATTATCAGCTTATAATTAATCATAAGCGAACTGAGCTTCGTGTAACATAAACTATCGAATACCCTTACAGATCTGGCAATTTTTTTATAATTGTTACATTCTGATTATTCCATAATATAGTATTCGTTTTTAGAGCTTAATTAAACTCTCGATTGAGTTTAATCGGGATATTTCAAGTAACTTTCACTCTGCACACATTCTGCGTGACAAACTTAAAATAGCCCATGATATAGGGTATAAAACTGGGTTAGTCTCTGTAAAAAAAAATATGACAAATGCTGCGTAAGCTGCCATCAATTACAAAATGATCGTTTCGTATAGCATAGTTTTTGTTTATTAATTGTGTTTAGTCTAGAATCAAAGAGTCAAGTCTGTTGTCTAGCGTCGTCTTAGCAGGGCTGATGCACCTTGCCGGCGAACAGAATGTTGCCGGTAGCCTCCTCCTCGATGAAGAAGACAAACGGCCGGTTCACATTGAACTCGACGATGGTCTGGGAGCCGCCGAACTTGTTTTCGATCTCGACGACGGTGGCGGCATATGCCTCGGTGCCCTGTTCGTTGACATCGATGCCGGCCTTTTGCAATATATTCGATACCTTCACCTTGCCAGCAACGTCGGCGCCGCGCGTTAGACCCGGCAGCGATGCGCTGTCCTCGAATATCTCACGTACGCCCAGTTGCTGGAGCGTATCCTTGAAGCTGCGCTTATAGTCAAACTGGAATTTGGGCAGCGTCACCTTGACCTTGAGCTCCTCCATAGCCCATTGGGCGCTCTTGACATCGTCATTCTCCAGCGCGTGCAGCAGGTCATAAATGCCGTCCATGGCATGTGGCAGGAGCACAAACATCGAGTTCTTGCCCTTGTACGGCAAACGCAGTATCTGTGCCTTCATCTTCTCCGAGTTGTGGTAGTAGAAATAGTCCGTTTGCTCCATATACTGGACACGGGTCTGGGCATCTCTGGTGCGAAAGAAGGCGCCCTCGTACGTATTATAGAATTGGCGGCGCCACAAGCCCTTAAAGTAGATCAAGTTGGTCAGCAGCATCACGCTGTGCTGAATGGTCTCTGGTGTGACCAGGTTGCGCAATCGTCCATTTGTCACATTATTTGCCCACTCGTTGATGGCAAAGGCCGCCGCTGGCGCATTGCCAAAGTCCAGAGCCTCGATTTCGCTGTCATAGAAATGCTTCAGTGTGGCCGTAAACTTTTGCTGCGTCTCGATGAAGCTGTCGGTGAAGAGTTTGGTGCGCACATTCAGTGTGTTATGCAGCTGGTTCTCCTTCTTGAACGAGTTGAGCGTCTTGCGATAGAACTCACGCACATTGTTCGCCGACCTGATGTCTGTCTGTGTGCTTATCAGCTCTTGCTGTGTCTGTGTATTGGTGCCAGCAGCCTCCGAGAGCAGCGCCAGCACCAATTTAACGGAAAACGGCGATATGATGACATTATTCTGTTGCTGCGTATCGTTGAGCAACACCGTCTTCAACAGCTGCCACGAAAAATTGTCATGTGAATCACTGCGAAACGGCACAAATGTGTCGAGGTCGTCATAGGATGCAGCCTGCGGCATTGTTGGAGCAATCGCACCCGTCGCGCTGGCTGGCACCTTATCGGTGCGCGTCTCGAACACACCCGTCGGCGTCGTCAATGTGGGTATATTGTTGCCATTGGTATGCGTCGCTGTGCCAATCAACAACAGCAGCAGCAATGGCAGCCACATATTAAAACTTTTCATTAGGTTTGTGTACATTTTTATCGCAAATTTTCTTTGGGCGCACTTTAAATTTGTTGTGTGTATGTATACGCTTATTTTTTATTTTGTATGTTTTTACTCCTTTTCGCAGCAGCAATAGAATAGCTTAAAGCGCAACTTGGCGCTCACAGCAAAATGATGGAGAACCGTTTGGCGCGCGGTTCCAACTGAGAGTGACTCAAAGCTCGCTGTGAGCAGGCCATTTTAAAAACCAGCTTAGTGTTTGACAACGATACGGTTGTTGTTGTTGTTGTTTTTAATGCTGCTGCGCGTCTTCTGTTTTCGCTCTGCTGCTTTAAATGGAGTCCCAATCTGACGGCAATGTATGTACGTCACAATCTTACGTTCTCTCTCTCTCTCTCTCCATCTCTCTTTTCGGATGCTGATCGTTTAACCGTTGACTAATGTGTAAATATACACGAGTGCTTAGATAAACCTGCTGGCTGATAAAATTCTTGAAGCCCCAAAGGAAATCCGCATAAATTCCAAATACGTCAATAAATATTTGTAAAACCCAAAACTAAAAAATAAACATTGATTAAGCAGCGCTCTCCGAAACACAGATGCACCCAAGCAAATACATACCATACATACACATAGTTATGCATGGTTGAGTACGTGTGTGTATTTTAATGCTCATTTTTAAACAGTTATTAACGCAGCACATTAGCTAACGGATGTCTGATTGCTGAACAACAATTTGCATCTGGCAACTCCAAACGAACAGTGTTGCAAAACTTGTCACACAATCAGCTGTTTTCACGCACACTTTCGTCGTTAGACCCGAGCTGATGTAACAGGCACCGGCTATTAAAATCTGTGGGGTTCATAGCAAACCAAGTTAATTTGTTTTGCAATGCAAATACGTCGTCCTCGTGGTGTTACAGTAACTCAGTTAATGGTTGTAACCGCAATTGGTTTTCTGGGCGGTGTTTACATTTGGCAGCCACTCATATTGAAATTTAAAAACGAAAATAAGTCTGAGAACAGCGAAGCGCCAGCAACAACAACAACAGCAACAAACTCCACAAAGTGCGATAGATTGTAGTTTTTATGTATATGAGCAATAATTACTTTAACGTTTTCTTCTTTTACAGATGAGCTTCATTAAAAAATTTGCCTCAACGACTGTCGGCTTGATGGCCATCGCCATCGGATCCACGGCTGTGGTGTATTGCACCAATCGTTTTTTAATCAAACCGTATCAGAGTAAAAAGCAACGTTTGGAAGCCGAAGCCTGTGCGGAGTATATATTTCAGCAGGAATCGCAAAAGCGTGGATAGACCATCTATATGCCATTGTCAACTGTTCCAGATCTTTATAATATTTACAATTTAGATCTTTATAATTTTCCAATATTTACACATATAACATTTAAAAATAGTAACGTAGATAATAGATTGCAATGGAAATAATGAAAATGGCACCTTAAATTCCTCACTTGTATATCTTCAATTTGCATACGATAGTCCATATCATTTTTTTTTTTACAAGCACACAACATTTGTCTTTTGCAATTTTTACGATCGTTGGATGATATTGTTAAACAAACACACCAAAAAACAAAAAAAAAATACGCTTTAAGTTGAAGAACCATGAAATTCGAGTGGAAGATTTATGAAATGAATTGGAAAAATGAATGATTAACTAATAAGTACACGTATGTTTACAATTTTGAAATAAAATAAAAACAAGAAACCAAGCCAACAATTAGTTATCTAACTTTTAAAATATAAACATACAATTGATAAACACGACATTAATTTGATTGGAATTTATCTAAGCGACGAATAAAGTTCTAATGCGCTACGCCTTGTGTTCTTGCGCTCTTTTCTCTTTTCCAAGGCATTCAACTTGTCGGTGGGATAAAATTCCCAAACCGAGAAGGATTCATCCAGGCCAGCTGCGGCGAGCTTAGTACCATCCGGACTCCACATCATAAATAGTGCTCCTCTGTCCTGGTGCGTCAAAATATCCACAACACGGTTCAATGAGGATAGCACCAAGATCTGACAGTACACACAACCGTTTTCATCTGGAAAATGTTCGTTCGTCAAATGAAAAAGTAAAGAGAAATCGAAATCTTACCACGTCTATATATGTTGACCAGCAACTCGCCCGTGATCTTACTAAAGTTGATCGAGTTGATTAAAATCTTCTTATCTCCACGCTGATAATTGGCAACGATTTCCCGTCGCGGCACATGAAATATGTAAATGGATGAGCATCGTTTTTCCGCTGCGAAAAAGATATACATTTCCAAACTATTAAATTGTTTTCAATACGTATGTATGTATTTACTCACAAATGGCCAACTCCATGGCCAGCCATGGATGCCAGTCAAAGACAATGCCGCCCGCCCTGGCGCGCAAGCACAAGATCGCCTTATATAGCGAGCCATCGAATATGTATATATAACCCTGGATATCGGCTGTGGCCAAGTAGCGTCTCGTCGGCGAGAAACGCATGCAACAGATTTTATTCGTATGATTACGCAAGACGTTCTCTATGGTCATCGTCTGGAAGTTCAGTACCACAATTGAGCCGCGCTTCGTGCCGCAGACAATCTCATCTTTCGCCTCCATCCATTCAATGCAACATATCGACTCCAAAGTTCTTGGCAGATATTTACCATCGGCTACTAGAAACTCATTTCGCGATTGCACCAGCCAAAGCTCTAAAACTGAAGGGCGAGCATTTTAATGGAAATATAATAGCATAACTAAGGTACAAGGCATACCTATCACATTAGGTATGATAAATCAGTTGATCTACGTACCTGGATTTTCCCCATCCATGCAGCCAATGGCAAGGTATCTGCCGTTTGGCGAATATTTTACGGCGCTTGTTCGCTCCACATTGAATATCATGCTGGTGTCATTCTGATTCCGCCAGATGATCAGGTTTTCGCCAAAGGAAAGGGCCATTTGGCCGTTGGTCGACCAATCCATCATATTGTGATCTGAAATGTAAATTGGGTGAGATATGTGTTCAAAGCGAGTCGGATACGGTTTGTCTTTATACCGAAAGATGTGCACAGCTCGGGCATTTCGTTGGTGGCCGTGGGAAACGCCATCGGCCGGATGCGTGGCTGGCAGGGCCAATCTCTGTCGGACTTTGGTTTGCGCGTCCTGGAGTATTTACTTTGCATATTGCTGAACTGCAGCAAACGACCCTCTTGTATATTAAATACATTGTTTATGGCGGACACAAAGCTGCCTTGACGCCAATAGCTCGACGATTGTGTGAGATTCTAAAAAGAAAAAAACAGGGCAAATGAACTTTTAAGGTAAATACTTGTGCTATTTCCAAGAGCTTACCAGTTTCAGAAGATCCTGCTCTTTCGTCTTGCCCAGATATTTCAGATTGTAATCGATGCTCTCGGACTTGAAGCGTTTGGGTATGAATCGATCGCCAAAGGTGAATTCCGGGCTGGCATTTCGCTTGCTCTAGTTAAAGAACTTTAATTAAAAGTTGTGTTTTATTCGAATCGCTTACGTGTTATTGCACCTGATAGACTTCATGCTGCCAATCGACACGACGCCCCTTCACAAAGGAGCGCACGTCTTTTTGGTCCGTCAGATAATTTTTACTCAAACGTTCACACACATCCATAACGAGGACTAACATTCAACTGATGCACATTTTTGGTCATCGCCATATTTATCTTCGATTCTCCAAGTCTTCGATTTGCCTGCACAACTAACTGTACTCGCTCTCTCCAAGTTTCTATGCATACCCTTCCCAAGGGTATGCTGGACTTGTCAGTACGTTTATAAGAACACATTTGCTTCGTTCAAGTTATCCATCCTCATCATATCTATATAATATTTCTTCTTGTTTATTATAAACGAAACACAATTGAATTTTAATGGATAACAATCTTTTGGAATTGGCAGTTAATCTTAGTATTTAAAAATTTGTATTATTTAAAATTTAAAAAAATACATACTCTATGCTCTTTGCAGATTATTATTGACTAAGCCGCGTGGCCCACTTGTTGCCACAGGTCGGGCAATTGGAGCGGGTTCGCAAATACTTTCGTATGCAGTCTCTGTGGATTTTCCTGCCACAATCGGAGCACTTGATGTCCCAGAGCACCAGCTGCTTGCAGAGAGCACACTCCTTTATCGTGTCCGCGTAGTTGGAACGCAAATAGAACTCGAACTCGACGATGCTGCGCGGACCCAAATAGAGTCTGTCGTCCGCTTCGAGGAAGTAGCCCATCTCAGTCCAGAGCTGGAGCAGTGTCTGCATGCGCAGCTTCTTGGGCGGTTTTGTCGATCCCTTAAAGTCCAGGTCAGAATATGCCTCGTTCCACGCAATGTGACAATCCTCCTGCTGGCCCAATTTGTCCAATAAATTCGAAAAATACAGGCATTCCTCAGCTGTGAGTCCCGGATGATTCTGTTTATCGGGCGTTGCGTCCGTTATGGCAAACACCAAATACTCCTTGCCCGTTATTGGATGTTTCATAAAGGTCAACGATTGACTCAGTTCCTTAATACTTTGCTCGATATCCTTAACGAATTCGTGCAGAGCCTCTATTTTCGCGGGTTTTGTCACTCGATGATGCTCGCAGAGCGGACTTAATATCTTATCAATTTGATCATGATCAAGGCAGCTGTGATTTATGCAGGCGCGCAAAAATGCTCGCTTAACCATCTCCATTTTGCCTTTTAATTAATAGTTTTCTTATATTGTAAACATTAAAAGATTGTTACTTGCTAAACTACATAAATAAAGCGAAGCGCCTTGCGAGGGCTGCAATAGTATCGATATGCAACCAGTATGCTGGCTAGGGAGCAAAACTACTCGCATAGGTACTTTTACAACTTGAATTGATATTAATAATCAAATTCAAATTCTTATTCAATAAAATAAGAATTTTGTAATGATTGTTTTTTAATTTTTCTATATTTCTTTCGCTTTACAGCAAAAAAAGACCGCATAAAGTTTTTATTGGCAACTCTAGAAGGGATATGCGTACCAAGCTTAAAACGATAGGTAACTATCGATACACGATGTCCGCTAGTGCGTTGCGAAGGCGGCAAGTTTGAAATAAGACCAGAAAACGCAAGTACTTGGATATTCATGGAGACTTAGCACATTTCACATTATTGTTATAAAAACAAGCGCTTCATAGTCATTTATCTTTTTTATTGATTTGAAACTTACAAATTAATAGCACAACAATTAATATTTTCAATGTCTATAAGAGTTTTGCTTCAATTAAAATCATGTATACATTAATAAAGTGTTCAATAGACAGAATATTGAATATTAAAACCGAATATCCTTCAATTTTGTGTATTTTTATCGTGCAAACACCGCGAATTACACATTAAATATACATGAACAAAATACATATGTATATGTAAATGTTTTGCAAAATTTTGTATAATTTGAAAACGCAAATACATATCTAAAGCAGTTTAAAATATATTTATTTACACTAATTATTGTACGGCAATTTTGAAAGCATTATCTATGTTTTAATAGTATGTCAATAGAAATGTAGAACTACCTTGAGAAAAAAAAGGAACAGAAACAGAACGGGGTTTTTCTATATAGTTCTATTGTTTTTCTATAGTTCCTATAACTTTTTGCCATAGAATCCTAAGAGCCTGATTCTCGTTGACACCGGACTTTGAACATGCTCCAGGATCTCCATCTAAACATTTGAGTTTTGGTACGATTTTGAAGAACAGTTTTAGAATTTTGTTTTTTTGTTTTGAAATATACAAATATTTGATTTTCGGTAGCAATAAAATGTGGCAGCGGTTACAAACAAAAAGAAAGGGAATATAATAAGGCTATGAGTTTTCGATTTTATATTTAAATTGTACACATTTGCAATTTGTTGTGTGTTTCCATGTTAATTACAGCTTAGGGTAACTCTTTATTTATATAATATAATCCTTCATGGACAAAACTAAAGTATAATTATTCTAGGTAATTAAATAATATATAAACAATTATGTAAATTGATAGTAAAACATCTTAAAAGCAAGAATCAATATTTAACTTTTAACAAAATTAACTAACTCAATGACTGATAACTAGAATCCAAATCACAATGTCTTAAGAACTAAACAAAAAAAGGAATTCCAAAATAAAAAACTAATTTGTACGCATTAAAATTTTCATTACAAATGAGACCAATTGCATAAATATATGTATGTAGCAACAAATCAACTTAGATATGAACATTTCCATGTTCTTCGGCTGCAACCTATAAGAAGAAAATAAATGAAATGAATTCCACGATAAATAACGTGTAACAAAAACCAAAAAACATTTAAGAATATGGGCAAAAGTAAATGAAAATGAACCGATAATTGTATACTTACATGGGGTTAGTCGCATGTTAGGTTCTAAGAAATTAGATTGTGAGATACATAAACATAAATAATAAATAAAAGCCTCTTCAATATTGTGCTTGTGCCTTAAAAAGCTAACAATACGTTTAAGTTTAACTGGGAAATATCCTCAACCGGGTAATAATAAGTATTTGTGCGATCGGACAGGCCGACAACATTGAATCGTTTATCACGGGGTATGTTACCAAGTCTTGTTATTCGCGTTTCGTTCTCAGTTATGTTCGTTAAATAACTAAATAAAACGAG
This sequence comes from Drosophila kanekoi, assembly GCA_037075305.1. Classification (NCBI taxonomy): domain Eukaryota; kingdom Metazoa; phylum Arthropoda; class Insecta; order Diptera; family Drosophilidae; genus Drosophila; species Drosophila kanekoi. The sequence continues at coordinate 5,512,918 of JBAMCE010000678.1, read as the reverse complement.
AAAAAAAAACAAATCAAATATGGACAAATTGCAAAAGCAAAAGCAAAATAAACGAAATTTGTATAAGAGACGAATTGTTTTTAATTTGTTTTCTGTTAAATTCGATCGACTCGAGAGAGAGATTACATAAAATTATTAGTAACCAAGCTGAGTTCGTTTGCAATGTGATTAGTTTCATTTAATATATTTGACTAATTTCGCAATAAGTATGTTTAGTTTATGTAATTTTTGATTGTTGTTTCAGTTGAATGAGGAGAGGGAGGAGGAGGAGTAGCAGAAGTTAGCCGTTAAACCGAATAATATGAATGTTTAAAAAGTCCGCATGAGTTGTTGTTTATTAGTTAGTTGATGATTTGAGGAAAGATAGAAAGAAAGAAAGAAAGATGCCGCGCAGGCAGCAAATGAATAAATTATTATTTTCGCTGAGAAAGTTACATTTTGCATTTGATTTGTTGTAATAGGTACTTATATATTTCTTTTGGTTAGCCATGCAGTTAAACAGTATGTAATATTAACTAAAACTAAAACTAAACAATAAATATATATATATAGATATATAGAGATTTTAAGACTAGAAATCGCTTGGCGCATTTAAATAATACATAATTATTTAATCATAATTAACAACAATAACAATAATAATGGGATACAAAATAAAACGTTTCTCGTTTGGTTGTTTGTACAAAATGAACAGTTAAATCATTATAATTAATAAAGTTAACGAATCACAATTTTGTTATGCAACATAAACAATACATACATATAAATAATTATACATATATGTATATATTTTTATGCACAGTAAGTAATTGTTGCAGTAAGTAAATCTCGCTTATAACAATGCGTCTACTTGGCCAAAATATCTAGTTAGATATTGTTGTTCTTCGGTTTCTTTTGTTTTGTTTTGTTATTGGTTTGGTTTGGTTTGGTTAGTTGCTCTTTCTACATGGTATTAGTCTTTGGTTTGGTGCTTCATTCAAGATTTCTGTAGCTAGCAAGTAGGTTCTGAGTATCGCCCATGTACCGAATACTTACACGATTTATCGAGTTGCGACGCCCAGCGGCGAGGCCATCCTGGCTGAGCCCATTGCCAGTATCGTTGTCAATGCAAATATCCGAGTCGGAGTCGACTCGTCGAAACTCGCTGCCATCCTGTAAATGTGTAAAGAACTTAGCGCTGTTTGCGACAGCTATTCAGAGTCTTCTACGTACCTGCGTCAGCTGCTGCGTGGTGGTTAGCAGTCTGGCAATGGGATTACAACAAACCGGCAGCGTCTCCAGCAGCGTGGGCCGTGAGTGCGTTAGCAGCGGCTTCATATATCTGTGAAATAGTCAAGCTTGTATTGCTGCTCAAACGACAGTTGACCTTTTTGCCACTTACTTGGTGTCAAAGTTGCCCCAAATCCGCGCCAGAATCGCCTTCTCATGGCTGTTGCGTCGCCGGCCGCCCGCTGCTATTGTTGCAGTCGCCGCATTGCCATCCAGCGGCGTGTCCAGATTCGAGTCGGCGCCACTTGAAAGGCGTGTCTTGCCACGCCCACCGCCGCCTTCCACGTCCTGCAAATAGCCATCAGACTGAACAGATTTCAACGAGACAAGATTAGCCGCTAAGTAAATGTGTATAAATGTGTTTTACTAAAAGTACCAGCACCAAAATAAAATGCCTACAAAAAACTTAAGAGAACTAAAACAAACAAATTGAAAAACTTAATTCACTAAATGTGTGTGTGTGTGCGTGTGTGTGTGTGTGTGTGTGTGTGCTAGTGTTGGTTGCGAACAAAGGACGAGGGAGAAGCACACATAAATTTGCAATTGAATGGAATTATTTGTCAACGTACCGGAGCCGAATGTGAATTATCCATGGAATTGTAAACCTTGTTTTTTTTTTGTTTGTTTTGATAGATGGAAAATGGCGTGAATTGCGCAAAATTGTACAAAACAAATAGATTAGAGAATACGTTTTAAATGTATGACCAAAAACAGAATCAGAAATGCATTTCAAATCAAAACAAATGCCCCTCAGTTTGCGATAAAACTTCTCGTTAATATACATATTGTGCCCGATCTTAATCGGTTGCGTTGAGGGAGGAGGAATAGAGAAATAGGATCCCCATATTGGCGGTTAGAGCAAAACGGAATCTTAGATTCCAGCTAATCCCTAGTCCAGCATATCGAAAATACCCTTGCCCATTGGGATCTGAAGATATATGGATTCGGTTCACGTCCTGGTTTTTAGTTTCTACACAATATCGAAAAGAAGAATATCTTCAATGCCATGATGTGAATTTTGACTATATAACATTTGAAAATAACAAAAACAAAGAAATCTGTTCTAAATCAAAAGCATGTTGATCAGAAAATAAAATGGGCCTTGAACCAAACCCGAATCGTTTAAGGAATATATTAACTAATACACATTAAATATTTTCAATATTTATGCTTTCTAATTACGCTTTTGAATGTTTTCTGTGCCACATGAAAATTTAAAGTTAACTTATTACGATAAAGAAAATTAAGTAAATATCATAAGATGAATTGCACTTGAAACAATGTTAATATAAATTTGGAAAAAGTAAACATAAAATATGACAAGCCAAGGGGGGGAAAAAACAAAAAGCACTGGCTCAAACCTGAAGTCGAACCACCGATAATTACAAGAATTCGGGCTTTTATACTTCAAAATAAGCATCTACTTTTAGACGAGGAACGACTTCTTGACCCAAAGTCGTATTTCATAGAATCTCATATAATTTTGTATTTCAGATTTAAAAGCGGAATTAATTCTCCCTAAGTTACAAGTTAATTGCAGCCGATGCCAACAATTGATACTATTTAGCAATAAAATGGACGCCGAATTTCGCTTCAGACCACAATACTAAGAGACTATGACAATGAATCGGCGCACCATATTGTTATATTATTATATAACAATCCAACTAACTTAATCCCCTAACTAAATTAAGTAGCTCTTAAATATACAATCGTGAGTGAAAGTGAACTGATTGTGATTGGAAAGTAGATACTCACACTGTGAACCTGATAGTTGTTCAATTGTTCAGTCTCATCATCGACGCCAACGCTGCAATTGAGAATTGTCTATTGAGCAATTATTGATTTTTTTATGTACCAATGAAACTCACGGTATTTTCAACCAGTTGAGGAAAAAGTTAGCCGCGCCGCCCTGAATAATGACCGTAAAAATGACAATCAGTGATGTGGCCGTCAACATGGTCTGGCGCGCATCGGACACGGTATTGCGAATGGCCAAGGCAAAGGACATGGCGCCACGTAAACCTAATAAAAACATATAGACAATTAAGCACTGAGGGGATTAGAATTCGGGGCGTAAGTACCAGCAAAGAAAAGCATGTGCTGGAAATTAGATGAGATTTTTGGTTTGCGTTTGATGTTCAGCAGCCAGGACAAAGGATAGACATTAACAGCACGTCCCAATGCGGCGCAAATCTATAAACGTAATGGAATCTATTAGTTGACATATTAATATAATTTTCAATATAACTTACAAATGCGGTTATTATGAAGCCAGCATCGAAATGATGTTTGGGAAATGTAAACATCGAGACGCCAATGTACGAGAATATAAAGTTCTCGGCCAGAAAGTTGAGCAGCTCAAAGATCTGTTTGGTGCGCTGTCGCGAGTCCTCGGACAAATTGTTGTAGGTGTAGTGAGCCTGGCAGATGCCACAAAACAACACGGCCACCACGCCGGTCAGCTCCGTGGCCTCGGCCAGCAGAAATGTGCTGTAGCTCATGAGGACAAACAGCGCCGACTCCAGCAGCGGAAAGTCGCGTACGCGCGTAAACTTGGTCAAGTGTGGCAGGAGTTAAGGCAACAAAATGGATTAAGCTTATGGATATAATAATAAATAGTATTTGTGTTGTGTTTCAAAAAGGATATCAATGCCGTAAAACAGCCCATGACGGCGCCGATCAGCAGCGACAAAAAGAAGATGCAGAAAAAGTCGCTCAGCGAGCGGAGAAACGCCGTCGTCTCAAATTCTCCACTATTCGAATAATGCTCGCCGTAGTTTTGTATGGCACTGTAAATATAAACGATAAAAACTAATGCACAAGATAGTTCCTATAGCTGACATAAAATGTATATAGATCCATGTCGGCTGACAATCATTTATATACTGTCTGCAGCAATAAGACGAATCATAGAGTACACGGACAGTATATCAACCGGGTATACAATTTCAGACATATTCATCTATGCACATTTTTTTATACGAAAATTATTATACAAACTGTAAGGGGATGCGTTTTCCCTTTTAAAAACTACATGATTTCATACGTAGGTAAGGACTACTTGGTAAATGAAAATATATTATGAACTTACCCGCTTAGGACAATGGCAACGGCATCGTTCAACACGGATTCGCCAAATACAAGCGCATAGAGATTGACATCCACGTGCAGATCATGGAATATGGCCAGTATGGTGAGCGGATCTGTGGGCGATATCAGCGCCCCGAAATACAGCGTGTCCAGAAATGTGAAGCTGCTGCTCAAGTAGTTTGGCATCAGCTTAACGCAACCGTACATCACGCCACCGATAAGGAAGGCCGACAAGGTGGTGCCCACAATGGCAAAAGTCAGAATGGCGCCCAAATTGCGGAAAAAGTATTTCTGCAAAGCAAAATATGTAAATCAGTTGCATATTAATACATTCATTTAAATTGAGAAAACCTTTTTTAAGCTGTAGCCAGCATAAAATATAATGGGCGGTAATATGATATTGAAGAAGACCTCCGGATCGAATGTAGCCTTCAAATCGATTTCATTCTCCTCGATATCGTAGACCTGTCCACGAAACACGTAAGCATATGTCTTCACGCCCTCGGGCAGCTTTGTGGCGTTTGTCTGATTAACCGGATACTAAACCAAACAAAAGAAAACAAATTCAATTACAATTGACTCAAATTGCATAAGCAAACGGCGTGTCGGAAACTGAACTCACCTTAAACCAGAGTGTGTCCGGTGGCAATTTAGCATTATATGTGGGTATACCCTGCGGCTCCACCTGCATGTGCACCAGGGTGGTATTTGTGCCGGCATATCGTATGATGGCACCAACAATTAAGCCTGCAATCAAGATGGGAAAATAACGAAGAGTTTAGTGTCAAATTGTTGAGAATCATCCATTTTGACGTTGAAAATTAAACTATGAATTCTATATGACGTAAATTTGGCAAAATGTCAACAATTAAGCCTGCAATTGGATGGACAATTTTAGTCAGGGATTGAAGTGATATATCTTGAAGTTGATAATAATTGATAATTGCCAACTATCTACGAATTCCATGTGACATATATTTTGCAGAATATCACCTATGTTGATGATATTTGCTACGGAAACCTTAGATAGTAAACCATTCAATATCCATAATCTAGCAACTGCGGATTATAAGCAAAGTATATATGAGAATATGAATAGAAACAAGTCAAACAAGGCACATCTCAGACTCAGAATTCGTTGACTCAGCATTCGGGAACTAAATTAAGTTTTAGCTTAAGTAGGGAGGCATTGAATAAGTTCAACTGATGTAACGTAAGGCCCAACCAAATCGATTCAAATGGTTTTTTATTTGCTTCAGCTCTTGTCGTAAGCCTATTTAATTACTGCCTGACCTATCACAAAGCCCGTTTTGAAAAATGACTAACGAATGTGCGGGCTGTTGTGGGCTGAGCTGGCAGTCGGCTGTTGATAAGATCGTGTAAAACAACTGTGGAACACAAATGCTTGACATGTTGACTCATAATTGCCAGTGAAAACAAGCGAATGCTTATCAGCCAAACAGTTGGTGCGCGTTCTTTGAGTGGTATCTGTATCTGTAGCTGTAGCTGTATCTGTATCTGCATTGTATTGTTAGATTTTATTATTTTATTTGGCCCAGACAAGCACATTTCATGGGCAATCAGATTTGGGTTCTTTATTAGAGATTACGCCAATTTAGATACATTGTCTAATTAGCATATTTAATTATTTTCGTTGCATGCGACAAGAAACAACAAATAATAACGACTGGCAACATGGACAAATCACGTGACTCCCTAATTAGCTCTCGAATTGTACTTGTGAAATTTACAATTGACCTGTTTGCCGAACAGGTTAGTAAGTATTTGATTGAAAATCTTCAACTAAACGCAATAAAAACGATTGCGGGAAAACCCAAATCGAACAACATATGCGATTGTGAGGCACGTCGTCACAGTGAGGATTCGGTAGAGTGAATTGCTTTAAACTTTTTCAATTTATTTTTATTGCAGAGCAGCATGCTAAATTAAATTCACATCTACGATCAAAAGAGCGCAATTAAATCTCTCGCATGCTGTGTTATTATACGAGGGCATATATTAGTTTAATATATCTATTTGTTTAGATAGTACGTAAGAAATTGTTTGATCAAAGAGCTTTAGTAAATTAAATGTATAATTTCATATGAACTGAACATTATCTTGAATATTAATGAGCTCAATCTCAATATCAAAAGTTCTCATTGCGAAAAACTGTTTTCATATGAAGCATAGAAACTTATCTAAGGAACCTATATAATTCAATTTTTAGCTAAATTGAACTGAGTTCAGACAGGAGTCGAGATTTATTTATTATTTACTAAAAATTTGCATTTAAATTTGTTTACTTGGCTTTGTAATTTGATTGTTGTTCTCAATTGTTCTCATTTAATGTGCTCAAGTATACTTTATAGCAACTGTTTCATAAATTTATAGCGCTATAAAATGAGCAGCAACTTTTTATTTTATGTTATGTACCTTAGCTTTGAATGTGCACTGTAATCAAAATATGCACATAAATATGCATATTTTTAAATTTTATAATGGCTGACTTGGTTATAAGGATAAACAGAAGGTGCACTAAAGAATTTTTGCGACCTCGTGTGTAATCAGAGTCTCCAAATACAGGTTCGTATATCATCAGCCCGTTTATTTGTACAAAATATAGGGGCCTTGAAAGCTTTACCGTTCCGATTACAGAGGCGAGTTTTGTTTTTATGTTAAAGGCGCCCCTTTTGATAGGAGGGGGCTGTGCACGCAAAGTATAAAAATACGTATTCAAATACATTTATATTTATATACATAGATATGTGTGTGTCTATGTGTATAAGTGTGTACATATGTACGTGAGGCATGTTGCGAATGCAAGAAAAACTAAGAGGCGACAATAAAAGCTGCAGTTGGCAATGACAGGGTCAAAATGACGACGCGGCTGAATTGACGCATTGACGAGCGGCGAAAACGGAAAATGATGAAATCAAGAATGAATGATAATTATAAAAGCCAACAAATAGCATGTATAGATAAATAAGCCAAGTTCGAGTGGCTGGTTGAGTGTTTTACTTACCATAAATAACAGCCAATCCGGTCTCATGCAGCCACGAAACGCGATGATGTTTGAATAGCCAAATGGTCAGCACCGTTAGGGCCAGCAGGAATACGAATACCAGCAAATCGAGACTTTGAATGCGATGATTAAGCGTCGCTTTCGCATCGAGCGTTATGTCCGTGTCGGCCGCACTGCAGCCAGCGATGAGTGCACAGACCGTGAGCAGCCGCAGCGAGCTTTGCCACCAGAAGCGATCCACCTGGGACCTCCTCACTGGGGCCGTGTGTGAGTGCATTTTGCACTTGCTGTGTGGAGGTGGAATGAAATTAATTGTACAATTGTACATTAATTAAATGCATACAGCAGCAGCTGCTGGCAACAGCAGTCGAAAACTGAAATCGATTTTCGCGTTACGTTGTGCGCCGTAAATTGATTTGGCGCACAGCTTTCGCAGCTTGCGTTTGTGCTTGTCGGCACCTTTACCCGCAGATTCGGTTGTTATTACGGTTTTATTACATTAAAAAGCAGAATATTATTTTACACAATTGATTTTGTCACTAGAAACATATATAGTTTGAAATTATGCTCGCCTCTTTTACACTCTTATACTACTAATAGCTACTCTGTGCAGAGCAGACAGTTTCCTTTGAAGTCTGGTGCTTGGACTGCTACTGGTGCTTACAGCTGTTGATGTGGTTATCGATAACTAACGATGTTTCGCAAGTGATTGCCAGTGTTGTTAAACATCACAAATACCATTTTTCGCTTTTTGTTGTGATACGCAAATTCTATTACGTTTTGTGCAATCATTCTCAACAGGGTGTTGGACTGGCTCAGTATCCAAACTAAATTAAATTAAACAAAAGCGATTAGTTTTTTTAATTTATTATTTTAGCTGTCGGTTTGATTCAAGTATTGTTCTCTTTTGTATTTGGCAATAATTTGCATTATTTCCAGTTTAGCATCTATTTTGTAGTCCTCATCCAGTTGATCCAAATCCTGAGCAACAGTCATGCCATAATGATAAAAGTATGATTTGTGTGCTTTCCTAGGTGTTCGCACTTCTATGATTGGGGCCTCTTTTGGTCTTTTTCTTACAGGTGACAATGGTTCTTCCTCTTCATTCTCATGCTCACTTGAAGCTGGCGGATCTTCAACAGACGGTTCTTCCGTTTTTATCGTAACATTTGGAGGCAGGCAGTCCTGTGTAGCTAGTGGATCATCTTCGGATAGATCAAAACTACTCTCGCTTGGGTTCGGAGGTAGAATAGTGCCACATGTGCTAACTTCCGATGTAGTTGGCTGATGCTGTGGTCGAGATGCTGGTGTGTCCAGAGCTGAGCTCAAGAACGACAATGTTGACCGAAATTTCCAGGTGGTACTGAAGTTATCTGCATCTGCTCCGATTCTCCTTGATTTGCTCTCCTCGAACAGATAGTATGTTTTCATGTTTGTCCATTTTTTTTGCAATGCCTCTAGAATCATAATATTATTACTTTAATATGCAACTTTTTTCTAATGAAGAATTTCATTTAATTTACCCTTTGTAATTGGAGTGGCTGAAAAAAATCCACCGTAGGCATTGACTTTTTCAGCAAGCAGTGACCAGAATTTTGCCTTTTTCGATTTATATGCAAATTGTGGATGGGAGTGGTCCCAAACGAAGGGCGCTACTTTCACATGTTTTATTATAAAAAACAAAATTTCATCAGTCCAGACAACTTTGTTATTTTTGCTCATTTTGTTTATACTATCTTTCGTTGGCCTATGCTCCGTATAAATCGATGAGCTTACCCTATCGATAACAAATATTCATATCGATAGTAATGCTTGGGCATGGTATGCAGCTCTTAGCTTTTAGCATCAAAATAAAAGAACATGATTTATGCAAAAGTGACTGTTGTCTTGTATTTCTGACAAGGGCGCCAAAACGTTTCGAGTATGCGTACTTCACAGCATATTCAAAATGAAAAAGCGAACAAAACTATTTTGGTTTGGATTTTGTGCGCCGTACACACATACGCAAAGAAGCCATAACGCTTTCAGTGCTTCGCAACAAACAGCTGTTAATATTTGTTAAGTCAGATTAAATAAATAAAAAACCATTGAATCTTGTTGTAGCCACTCAGCGTCAATTGTTTGGGCGTTGGATTCTCATTATCGTTTGTTTACATTTCAATTAAAAAAGTCGAAGCCTTGTTTGTTTTAAGCACGACTTAAAATAACGTTAAGTGTAAGAGAATATATGGTAATTTATTTTTAATACATAGACAACAAGGTACTGTCACATTCGTTTTAAAATTCTCTTATAGCTCCACTTTCGTCCACTGGCTTCTCATGAATGTCGCATACTGCTTGGCGCCCACATTATTGGACTCCTCATAGTATGGCAGCTCACCGAGACGGGCGAGCCAAGCGGTGATTTTTGGATATCTCTGTGGATCGATGTCTAAAATAGCTGGCAACGAGGAGACCGTGGCGCCACAGCAGAAGTCAGCAATGGTCAACGAATCTCCCGCGATGTATGGCTTATCCAGCAAAACCTCGGTCAACCGCAGCGCCTCGTGAACATTGTCTGTCTTATCTTTTGAGACCTCAGTGATGCCCCTCATCCAGAACAGACTGCTGACATTCCACAAGGCCTTGTAGATCACACTGGCATCGAAGAACAAACGTTGATTGACTCCAGTGCGCGTCAATAATTCTTTGGGATAAAGTGCGTCCGTCTTGGCATACTTGTCGCACAAGTACATGCATATGGCATGCGAGTCCCATATGAGAGTTCCATTATCATCCAACAGCGGCACTGTACCTTGTGGATTTTTCTTTAAATATTCCGGTGTGCGGTTCTCGCCTTCGGCAAGTTTCAGCTCCTTGTATTCAAATGGAAGATCCAGTGCTTTAAGTGTTAGTAAACAAGCACGAACCGGCGGGGACATAATAATTCCATATAGTACAATCTTCGACATTTTGCTGTGGGTGTTGTGAACGTATCAACGCAAGCAATAAAACTAAAGCTGTCCACAGTTTTTTTGCCTTTTATATGCACGAGGGGCGCAAGATTTTCAAAGCTTAGCGTCAAAGCTTTTGCAAGCTTTCAAGTGAGCATAAATTCATATAACGATGATAGCGCGGTTTTCAACCCTGGCAGAGGCTATTCTGATTTGTGGTGAAATTTGTAACAGCATGCTGTGGCACTTTTCTGACCCCATCTATGATAACCATGATTGTGCAATTGAACACTCCTGCTTAGGCTTGGGGCGTTAATTAAATATTTAATGCTCGATATAAATCGGCCAAAGCTTAAACTAATTCTTTTCACTAATATGATTATGTTCAGAACAAAGTGCTGGGTATTTTCTAGTCGAGAATTTTGGTTTTCATTTATTTCGCAATAATGACAAGCGTCATCTATTTGATCTATGAAGCTTCGAAATAAGCTTCAAGAAAATAATGATGATCGTGCAAATTTTCACTTTCAGCATAGAATGACTGCGGTCTCCCTCGAATTCTTATCAATCTATTAGTCAGTTACCCACACTCGATTATTCGTATTGCCTTTCAGTAGCAGGAAGGTAAAAAAAGTAAGGAAATAGGCAGTGGGTGATAAGGATAAGAAAGGACAATAAAATAAAAGAAGACATATGGAGTTAGAATAGGATTTCAAATATAATACCTATAATCCAAGCAAGATCCTTTTTCTGAGAATCACATAGGGGGGCAATTTTTATATATATTTTAAAACAGTTATGAAAACTATGTCTGTGGCATAAGAAAGCAAAGCGGGAAATATGTTCGTATTAAATAGGTCCGTTTTCTTCCACAATATATTTAAATTAAAATAAAAGGAGTAGTAGTAGCAATTGAATATGCCTCTAAATTCTGTTGTTTAGGGTGATGCCTTTAGCTGATTCTTTAGGATGGCCCACGTGCTCAGAGCTCCAGGATGGGCGTGCTCTGACCGAGCTTTCTTAGACCATTCTATAAAACATGTGTTTGCCACTTACTGAATATACATCAGTCTCGCACTTCTCGAAAGGGGAATGATAACTGCGAATTTGAGTCCTTCCTGTTAGGTCACTGTTCTGGCATAAAGTTAGATGGTAAATGTCTGCGAATCTTCCCGTGCAGCTGCTCTATTAATACAATGCATTTGGGTCCGGGCTACTATTCCATAGCCAAATGCCGTGCAAATTTACTAAAGTTACAGCCGGAGCGAAAGGATCTGCCGGAACGCAGCATGAAAGACTCCTTTACAATTGCCCTGTTGCCACTAAGCGCGGTTTGCGATCCAGGAGCACCTTGTCAACCATCTGGTTCGAGTCCGAATGAATCGTCTAATGGAGGAGCTGGTCTTGTTTGCCGGTAAGCAAATTCTTTTAAGAGCCGCCAACACGACGCCTTAATTTGTCACTTTTCCATTCTGTCTGGATCTGAATGGCTAAACAATTTCAATCTGTGCTCAATGTGAAACCAACATCGGACGACGAACAGCTCATGAACGAGATCCTTAAGCGGACTAGGGGTTCGGACGCATAGAGCGTGAATAAGTTCGCCAAATTGCATGTGGATGTCCGAATCCTTTCAAACGACCATGTTATATGTATCCCGAGAATCGCAGTTCACACAATTAAATTTTTGCTGATTTCGTCATGCGCACCGCTGTGTAAATTAGTTTCATTGCCACTGGTGGACGGTGCTTGATCCAGTGCATAATGGACGTTGCGTTTTATAGGCCGCTAAAGGTGAAATCATTCCTGAAAGTGACCGCCTTTGTATTCAGCTTTTGACAATTGTGCAATGCCTTGGATGCAAACAATATGGTACAGATTACAACAAACGCCCGGCATCTCTCCTAAAAGGCTAAGCAGAAAGTCAGAGGTGCTCCCATCCAGTTACCAGGAGACATTGTGGTACATAAATGGACTAAACAAATTTCACGCCTTCCAGAAACTGAAGGGAACGCGCAAAAATAATAAAGAATGGCAAAAAAGTGTACGAACCGGTGAAAAATAAAATATTAAAAACCTTTACTTAAATATTTTTGACGTATTCAATTGGGGGTACCTAATTGCGCATGGGAACGCTTGACTTGGGCAATGCTTGCAGCCGCTGGCGACGTTTTGATTCAAACTCGGTGGCCAGGTGCCAGGTTTCCTTATCTAGCGCCCCGTTGCCGCGCGCAATGCCCAGAAGACGCGACAAAACCAACAGTCCATGCAAATCATCTGCATTGCTCTTCACATTTGCCTTGCGCATGTCCACAAAGTGCTGCTGTATCATTTCCGTATGCTCCTCGCTCACGCTGAATTGGCTGATCCTCGACATAGTCAAATAGTTGCGGAACTGCTGCAATCGCGCTGGCTGCAAATAGTGCAGAGCTGCCTTCAGAGATTCCTCATACAGCTCGACAGCTTTGCCATCAGCATTAATGGGCAGCACAAAGTCGCTCTGTAAATAAAGGAGGACGAGAGGTTTATACCTACCATTTCCTGTGCGAGCTGTCATTGCTTACCGGTAACATGCTGCGACCCTCGCTGAGCACCAGCACCGGAATATCAACGTTGTAGTCTATTTGATAATACTGAAAGTCGCACTTTAGCTGCTGATTGTTGATCAGATTGGCCAGATGCTGTATGGCATGAACGCCATTTGCCTCCAGCTTGCCCTGCTGCATGCGCGTCTCGTCCAGCAGCAGATGTGTGTGGGGTGCCAGCTGCAGCAGTCCAGAAACCAGCTTGTTTGTCTCATAGTCCTTTCTGTTGGAAGTAAAAAGAGTTTAATAAATTATCAAACGATTTAATGGATAGGTAACTTACTTTGGTGCAAAGGCGGCCGTGTTCATGGTGTCCAGTGTCATGGGTAGATAGTGGCTGGCGGGTAGCAGTAGCTCGAGCACCTCGTATAGCTTTGTTGTATACTGGTGCATGCATTCTTTGGGCAAATTGCAGATGTTTAGTGCAAATTTACCGATACTTTGCATTTCGGAACGGCTATAAACCGAAGAGATGAGATGGCAGAGCAGATATTCGGCGGCAAGCTCGTCCTCAAATAAGCAGAGCTTTAGCAGCATTCGCAGGTCCTTGTGTACAGTTTCCAGGGATTGTTGCGTCAATCCCAGCTCTGGTAATGCGGGTTGCTGCAGACTCTGATCCAGCAGCGGATTAGCATGGCACAACGGCTTGACGCCAAAGGCATGCAAGCGTGGTATTAAGAACGGCGATGGATTCTGTGCCTGAAGCTCACTTAAGCTTTCCACATCCCTCATGGCTTCAACATCCAGCGTGGATGCGTCCAGCGCTGGGTCCACGGACAGAAAACCCACGAAATCCATAAGAGAGTTTAGCGTGTACTTGTCAAAGTCTTCGTAAACCTTTATCATGCAGGCCATGCTTGGACGATCGGGCAGCGGCGAGTTGAGCAAATAGTCAGTGCCTAGCACGGCGGAGCTGCTGGCAGTACTCTCGGCTTTAGGCACAACTTCCTTGCATTGCCTTTTGGGTGAGCTAATGCCGCTTGATGCATCTGCTTTGTCTACTTCCATATCTTCCTGTTCATCAAGCGCGCGTTTTACACCATTTCCAACTACTGTCTCTTGACTGGTTAGCTTCTCTGATTGCGGGTTACACAGTTTTTCATGCTCTTTGGCCCAGTCATTTAAACCAGGTACCGACACAACGAACAATGTACGCCGCTCGCCATGCACATTGCTCTCGGCTTGGTAGTCCAGTTGCTCATCCTTGTCCAGCCGAAGACAATCACGATATTTGCCTGGCTGTTGACGTGTACTACCGTCGGCGGATTTCACCTCGTAGCGCTCCAAATAGATTTCCGGATCCATCATGTCCTGCACCATGCCGCGAAATCGAACCAGTCCCTGATCCCGCAATTTGTGCAGTGGCGTGTGATTTAGCAGCGGAACGGAGTGCCATATTGTGGAGTCGTTGAGTAATTCTTTCCAGCGGGCACTGTCTTGATTTGTCAGCTCCTCTGGAGAGCGCGGCAATTCCGGGTTACAAGGCATCGTACAAATAAACAAATAATTACTGACTGCAGCTGTCGCGTGCGCGCCAAATTGCAATGATAGTGATGGAAGAAACTCGATAGAAATATGTAGCAAGGGTGGCAGCACTAAATCTAGCCATTTATCGTTATCGTTTTGTGTTATCGTAAGCTGTATATTAGGGCTGCGACGAAACGGATGTAAAGCGGAGTATCCGCAAATTAAATAATGAGCAAAAAGAGTCGCGTTTGGAACTTTTTCTATAAAGAAAGCGATACTGTCGCAATTTGTTGCCTGTGCCACAAAAACTATTCACGCAAGGGTCGCGGCACAACATGTCTGCGAAATCATTTAAAGAGCAAGCATCCTGCCGAATTTCTAACACTATCCGAAAACGACCTGAAGTACATGGTGAAAACGGAAATAAACGATAGCGCAACCGCCAACACGAACTTGCAGTTACACGTAAAAAAACCAAATGTACTTTGAAGTGATATTCACATTTTAGCTAAAATCAATTAATATTTTCCCAGGATACAGATCCATTGGAAGTCCAAAGGCCTATCGACTCGGACGAAGCTTATGCGTGCGATGAGAAACTGGCTTTGATGATAGCCCAGCATGATTATTCCTTTAGTTTGATAAAAGGTGTTGGATTTGTTAACTTTATCAAAGTCCTGCAGCCGCGATATGCAATTAATACGATAAGTTATTATGAGAATATGATATGCCAAGACATATATCAGCGCATGCAGGCGCAATTAAAGCAACAACTGGTCATGCTGGAATCCGTGTCGCTGGCAACAAGCATCTGGTGGGGATCAGGCGGCCAAGGCTTGCTCAGCCTAAGCTGTCATGGCATTTTCAGCGATTTTCAGCCCAAGCAATTGCACTTGAAATGTGAAGCCCTGGACAAACGACAGACGGAAGAAGTTGCGTGCCGCATTCCAAATATGATCTCCAATGCCATCCACGAGCTGCAGCTACCCAAAGAGAAGATTAACTGCATTATTAGAGATGAAGGCACCTGTACACAGGGCGCAGTCGTCGAGTGCAGTGTTCATCTGCTAAAACTGTGCGTGAAATATGCAATTGATTCGAATGAGCACCTGCAGCAATTGGATGCCAAATGTCTACAAATCGCCAAACACTTTGAGCAATCTCACATTGCATACAATCAATTGAAATATATTCACGAGAGGCGTTTGAATCGCGAGCCACTTTCATTAATGGAGCCCAATGAATGCCAGTTAAGCTGGAATGCAATATTTCGTTTAAAAGCTCGCTTGCTCAAACTAAAAGATGCTCTCTCAATTTACGCGGAGGAATACAATATGATAAAAATGTATCCTGATGAATGGCTAGATATTGATTTGGGTAATCGTGTCATCCAACCGATTGAGGAAATTATTAGTATTTGGAGTGATAGCTCTTCGACAGCATCTTCCGTCATACCGCTAATTGCAGCTCTGCGGGATTCGCTTCGCACAGATGTGCACAACTTTGTGTCTTCGGTGGTAATGTTCTTCTATAAACATCATATACAAACAATTTGAATACATAATTTTTTACAGACCATTTGCTCGTTTGCTCGAAAGCTTCTCGAAGAGCTGGAATCAAAATGCTCCACAGTTACGACAGACATCAAATATTTGATGGCCACATATTTGGATCCGCGTTACAAGCAAGCATTTTTTACACAGCAGGAGGCGCAGCTGGTAACAGATGAAGTCTTGACACAACTGTGCCGATCCCAGCTCCAACAATGGCAGCCACCAATGAAGATCGTTAAAGTTGTTTCCAATGTTAAAAACGAATCCAAGATTGACTCGTTTCTTGACAACATGCTCACACCATCCAACTCCAGTTCGGAACCCTCTACATCGTTTCATTCCCAATCGCAGCTGAAAAACTTGTTGTACTTGTACAACTCCGAACCTAGAATTGAGCGCCAAAGCGATCCATTAACTTGGTGGCGATCCAATAATAAGTATAGCGCTATGTTTCCAATCGTAAGACGATATCTATCCACTCCTGCCGCAAGTATTGCCAGCGAGCGTTTATTCAGTGGATCTAGAAACCTTTTCAGTGATATGCAATCGGGTCTGTGTCCCGAAAATGTTTCGAAAATATTGTTTGTCAAAGCTAACTTTAAGGCTCTAGAGCAAGAAAAGTAATTTTATGATTATATTATTTAAATAGAATATTAGTTTGTTAAATTAAATTGACTCAACAACCTGTTGCTATTTTTAATGAGCCACATTTGTTTGGTATACTTAGGACCTTTAATTTGATGAATAATAACTATTATTAAAACGCTAAAGTGCTATAAACATTTGTCAATTACTTTACTGTAATTACCTAATTAAATGGTACGTTATAATTAACTTGATACCAGGACACCTTTTTTTGATACCTCATTATTTGGTGCGATCTAACATGCATGCATAATTATCTTTGTGTACGGCACGTGTTATATAATTCATATATTCAGGTGTATAAAAGCCCGAAGCCCGCGATGCATAAAACCAATTCGAAATTGATTCGAACAATAAACGCAAAATACCAGAAAGATGTTGGCCCGACTAAGTATTTTATACCAAGTGTTGTTTTTGATGTTATTCGTAAGGCATTCGGTTGCTGTTAAATATCAATTCGTTCTTGAAAGTGAGAAAGTATTCTCCGATTGTCCCAATCAACCAAGTGGCGTACACAATGTCGATGGATTATTCGATATTTCCGAGGCAGCCTTTAGGTCGCATTCGACCACGGTTCAAGTTTCGGGCAATATCACCTCTGCCTGGAATATTCAACCTGGTGATCGCATTCAAGTAAGGGAATAAAATCGAATTTAATTACGAATACATTAGAATACTCTAATTATTTTCAGACAAATGCAGCAATGTATCGGCATTATCTTGGAGTCTGGCAGCCAACACCAATCACTTTATCCATTTCTAACTTCTGCCAAGCTCTGCTTGACAAAGATCAGATTTGGTACAAGTTTTGGCCAACACATATAACCAATAAGGAAGAAGTCAAAGAGAAATGCCTCGTGCCTGGAGTAGGTTTTCAAATATAATCGATATATACATCATTATTAACATATGAACTACATTTTTCTTATAGACCAAACTTATTCATGAACCGTTTGACCTAGATATGATATTCGAATTAGGCGGATTATCTTTAAGTGGACGACACAAAATTGTCCTCAAATTTAAAGCCTTTGACGCTAAAAACGTGCAGCGAGAAACTAGCATTTGTTTTGAAATTTTGGGCGAATTTAAAAAGCTGTAGATTTCTCGGCAGGATGTAAGAAACATATTTTATCCTACATGTTTTTGATTTGTATCAAAGAATGGGAAGAACTCCTATTATGAAATAAAATAAGTATTTGTGCATTCGGAGCTCTTTGTAGTTTATAATTTGAGCAGTAAGAGAAATAAATGAAAAAAAACTTACTTTTAATTAAGCATTTGCTTAACACCGAAGAAGCAGCCGGAAGGCAGGACCTTTGCAGTCCTAAATATATCTGAATTAAGGTGAATGTCCCCCGTTTTTGGCCAAGTCAACAGATTTTCATGAACGTTTATATTCTCTACTTTTTGCTCCTCTCATCCGTATCATTAATATTACGTTCAAATTGAAGTTAAACAAATACATTTTATTCTTATAATTAAGTGAATAAGTTGTTAATTTTATATTACCTCAGAGGACATCTTAGCCTCTATAGTCGGGATCATTGTGTTCCTCCTCATCTTCCTCTTCCTCGTCATCTTCATCTAAATGAATAATAGTTTAATACTGTGTCCGTTGTGTTAATTGCCAGTGGCTTACCATGATCTCTGCGCTTGCGTGTGTACGCACGACGTGTGGCCACCGGCGCCTGGTCGGTCTCGCCGTGCAGCAGGGAGTTGCGATAGAGTATCAAGGGCTGCCATTCCTCGGCTCGGCTCGATGGCATGCCCGGCGGTATGACTTTGTCCAGGAAGGCCATGATCACCTTCTTGTCCTGCTTTAGCAGTTTATAGTTAAACTCATTGAGCACCTCCAGAAACAATAGGCGAGTCGGTGCGCGCACTGGATCGTCGGGCTGTTTATTGGCAGCAAAGTAAATACCGCCACGATGTATGGATGCAACCGAGTCGCGGTTTTTAAGCGCATCAAAACCAAAAGTAAGCGCAAAGCGTTTGGCCAACTCCTTGAGGTCAATGAACTCCTGCGAGCTTTTTGAAACAACGCCATCATCGCTCTGCTCCTGCAGACTCTTAAACACGGTAATGAGACTCAGCAGCAGCGTCATCGCAAAGTTGACCTTGTTGATTTCGCGGGCCTTGCCCAGCGTCGCCTTGATAATGTCGCCGTACTCGTTATAGCACTGTAAGCAAATAAAGGGATATAAATTAAGATAAGTTAAGGACAGATTTGTGTGGCAACAGACATACCTTGACATAGTATTTGAATATGCTCGCCGCACGCATCGTAGGTATGATGTTGTAGACAATTAGCTTGCAATAGCAGGCCAAGAAGTTCCGTTTCTTGTGCAGCTCCTCGATGCGCGTTTCATCCTGGGCAACAACTTGCTTGAGCGAGAACACGTAGTGCTGCACAAAGTTGTCCAATATGAGATGCTCGTCCATGCGGGACTTGTACTCCAAGCTGCGTATATGTTCGCTCTCGCTGCGCGCCAACTGGTCTGAGTAGATTATAAGCAGATCGCAGATGGACTGGTAGGCCTGTCAAACAAAAGAGTCACCATTACTAAACCATCACTAATATAAATAAATAATATAAAATACGTACAGCCTCCTGAATTTGCACAGTAGGTCCATCGCGGGTCAGCTCGAAGCAGGCGGACATGAAGCTGTCCAAATTGCCGCGCAGCTCGGCAACTGCCTGAGCCACATTCAACGTCTCGCAGTCATTCTCGACGTAGTAGAGGCCCCAGCTAATCGAGAAGTAGCAGGCCTCTATGCAGTAGGCCAGCGCCTCGTTGGGCAGGCAACGTTCAACATTGTCCTTGCACTGGGCCTCTTCAACGTCACGGAACAGGGATTTGAATAGGTCCCACGGATTCAGATTGTGCGACGAATACAAAATTGACAGCACTTTTAGCGTTATGGTTATATTGTAGATATCATCCTCATTTGGTGTCTCCTCGCCTGTAAATAAAATCAAATAACAAATTATTAACAATTATATTAAGAATTTTAATTATATTACTAACAATTAATACAACAAAAATTCTACTACTTTACAAATAAACACGCACATACACCACATATCATGATCTGCACCCGGCCACAGCGCAGCCTCAACTGAAGAGCTGCTGCACTGTGCAGCCCTATTTATACAGCAGGCTCTGCCTCTGTTAAGTTAGGCTATGTTAAGTACATTTATGTTATGTTAAGTTAGGTAATGTTAAGTTATTTTATGTTAATTACATTTATGTTATGTTAAGTTAGGTAATGTTAAGTTATGTCAAGTTAAGTTATGTTATGGTATGCTATGTTATGCTTCCCTTTAAGCTCACATCAATACACTGATCTCAATACGAATAAACACGCACATACACCACGAGCCACGATCTGCACCCGGCCACAGCGCAGCTTCAACTGAAGACCTACTGTACTGTGCAGCCCAATTTATACAGCAGGCTCTGCCTCTGTTAAGTTAGCATATGTTAAGTACATTTATGTTAAGTTATGTTATGTTATGTTAATCTGTTAAGTTATGTTATGTTTAGTTGTTTTATCTTAAGTTATGTTGATTATAGTTATGTTAGTAATTTTATGTTATGTTTAACAGCTGAGGCGCTTGCTGCTAATGTTATTTAACAATATTGAACTACTTACCCAAAATGAGATTGCGCCACTCGACGATGGTATCCTTGTACTTGTTGACCGCATTCTCGATGATGTTGGAGCGCGCTATGTTGCAGCGGGTGTAAGTGGCGCTGCCCTCGGCGCAGAGACACTCCAGTGTCTTGGCGCAAGTCTCGAGTACGTCGCGGCCGGTGTGCATGCACATTACCTGACTTATTTTGTCAAGTAGCGCCTGCAGGTTGCCCTCCTGACGGTTGGTGGTGTACAAATTTAGATCAAAGTATTGTGGCACAGCCAGCAAATTGGCCAATTTCTCGCTGTCAGCCTGATACTTTTCCAACAGAGCGGGCAGAGTCACAATGAAATGCTCCGTCAGTTTGACCTTCTCGTCCTGTATAGCCTTTAGCTCCTTGGAGCTTAGCGTAAACTTGCGATTGCTAGCACGTCCCACGGGCACCTCGCCCGATGCCGATTGCTTGACACTGCTCACCATTATTTCGATGAGTGTGGATTCCTGCTTGTTGTCGAGCACCTCTTCATTGGGCCCGGGCTCCTCTAGCAACAGATCCGTCATACATTCCCAATCGCGCACCATCTCATTGCTATCAATAAACGAGTCGACCAAATATGCGCCATGCTCGTGCAGCTCCGATTCAATGAAAAATTGCACTAGATCGCGTATAAGTGGCGTATTGGGCAGACGCAGTTTGCCGCGTTTGGTCTTCGTTTCCTCCATGTCGGCGGTTAGGTGGAACAAACGCACATTCAGAAATTCTGCAGCGGCCTGTGCAACACCCCGATGTGATGAGTAGACCAGCTCATAGACGATCTCACAATCCTTATCAGCTAATATTTCCGGATGTATTCTAAAATATATGCAATGAATTATACAAGCAGTTTTTCTTTCTGTAATGTTTCAAGACTTACTTTAGTATGCTGATAACCAGTTTGACTGCGTGGACGGACACCTCAAATTCCTTGTCCAAGGTCATAGCCACAATTCTGTCTTTGAACTTGGATGTGAACAGCTCCAATTTGCCCTTAAGCTCCTCCTTGTCATAGAGCGGCAGCAGCGATTGCAGACATCGTAGGCGAACCTCGCCAATTTTATCGTGTAACGTCCAGCCAATATACTTTAAATAGGAATCATCGAGGAAATTTTGTGGATAATTTTCCATCCAGATGCCAATCTCAGCCATGCAAATGGCTCGTATATCCGGCAGCGTGTCTCTGTAGCGATGCACAAATACCGATTTGAACATGTAGGTTAACATGCTTTTGATCTCATCCATATTTTCCTCCAGCTCCGAGCGTTTTGTCATCAATGAGTCCAAGCGATCCGATGCCCGTCGATCGCGTGACTAAAAGACGTAGCAGATTGTTAGAATATGAATATAAGGTATGCATGTGAATCCTTTACTAAACAGCATATTATTTAAGGCTTCACATTCAAGGCGCTTCTAACCTTGACACGTTCAGCTTCAAATTGCTTGGCTGCATTTTCAAAATTATTGGATACGAGCAGGGCCACGTCCACTAAGGCGGTCATCAATTTCATGGCTGCCAGTGTTGCGGTATGCCGAAAGGCGCGCACTTGGGAGTCGGAAAGTCCTGTCAGCAGGGAAATCACGTTATCCATTAAAAACTGATCGTAGATAATGGAATACTGGCATTGTTTAACAAGTGTTTGTACAAAATCACAGAAATTATTTTTGAATTTCTTCCATTGTGTGCCGGTCATGATTAATGGATACTCGCCGCTTTCCTGAAACAAAAATTGATTGCAATCTGAGCAGGTGATTTTTATGATTTGACATGTTCTTTTTTTACCTCATCAAATTCCTCCGTCATACGGCGAATAATAGCCGTATGATCAACGGGATATTGTATATCCTCCGATATTTTGCCCTTACACCCGCTGGCGTTTATGAAGAACTGCATCAATGCGACGAGCGCTGTCTCCCGATTCGCCTTGTACTGCCCAATCCATTGGTCAACGATGCTCTGCATTAAGGATCGTATTTGTTAGTAAGGCTCAAACTAGTCCGCAAGCAAATCCTCTCCAGAGCAATTGGTCCAATAAATGTTATTCATAATTACCGCAATAGGATTTTTAGAGTGCCGCACAATATAGTACAAGCTGTTCTCGTCCGTGGTAATCTCACGCTCATTGTCTATGCGTTCATGGTGTGCCTTCTCCACGGGCTCCTTGCGTGGCCGCTCAATGCGTTCCTTGCGCTCCGCTGGAGGTTTGCGCGTTTGCGGCGTCTTTCTTTTGCGTGAAACGGGGGCAAAAAATTCATCCTCGTCGTCGTCAATGATTGGCGGCTTGTCACGCACACCACCTCGTGCCCGCAGTCGGGTCATGCGCTTGGTGGGACTGTCTGCATCAGATGTGCTTTCATTTAAGGCATCGCTGTTGAAACAAATATTTCCATTAAAACTTGAATATGGGGCTTGTGTTTGTACATCTATGCATATATTTTACCTGTGCAGCTCGTCGTATTCTGGAGCCGGAGGCGGATCATCCATACGTATGCGCTTTCCACCTCGGCGCGCCATCATGTTGATTTATCAACTGGTGGTTAGTTTAAAACGGATTTATTTATACTTTTATAAACAATGTTTTTGCGTATGAAAAAAAGCGCGATAGCGTCAATGGAAAGAATCAATTGGGGATGGCAGCGTAAAACCACCAATACTATCGTTTCGAGATATCGATAGATTCAAAACGATAGAAAGAGAAAAAACATTTGTTTATGTTTGCATAGCCAAAAGACACCAATACTAGCATACCGAAAAATTGAGAGCGAGTGAAAGAGAAGTAGCATGTGTTCACGGAAAATCACCAAAACAATCGAGTATATTTATCGATGCTCAATGGCTAAAGAAAAGGAAGCAGCGTCTGTTTTGATTTCGAGCTCATCAATAGCAAATAAACAATTACACCCCAATAGTAAAAACTCTTAAATATGACTGAATTCGGAGCGGAATCGGGAGGACGATTGAAGGGCGTGACAATTGTGAAGCCGATTGTGTATGGCAATAAAGCACGCTCCTTCGGCAAGAAACGTGAAGAGGATGGACACACGCATCAATGGCAGGTTTATCTGAAGCCCTATTACGATGAGGATATGTCGATTTACGTGAAGAAAGTGCACTTTAAATTACACGAGAGCTATGCGAATCCAAATCGCATTGTGGTTAAGCCACCATACGAAATAACAGAGACCGGCTGGGGTGAATTCGAGGTTGTCATTAAGATTTATTTCAATGATCCCTCCGAGCGGCCGGTGACCTGCTACCACATATTGAAGCTGTTCCAGTCACCCGTCGTGGACGGTGAGCTGACCTCCTCCACGACGATGGACACCAAAAAGGGTCTGGTATCGGAAGCCTATGAGGAAATCGTTTTCCAAGAGCCCACACAGATAATGCAGCATTATCTCTTGCTCTCGGAACAAAGTGCCAATGGATTGCTCAACCATGACACGGATTGTAAATATAAAACTGACCGATATTGAACCCAAACTCTTAATGTACCTTACCATTTACAGTTGAGGAAAAGAAAGGAAAAACGCTGGACAACATTGTCAACGTGAAGCAAAAGGTTAAGGGCGAGATCGTCTCACTAAAGGATAAACTGAAACTGGCTCGAGAAACAATTGTTAAATTCAAAGCAGAGTTAGCCAAAGTCCAAAAGCCTCCTGCCTAAATTCGTAATTAACAAATATTAATTTTAAGTGTATCTAATAAAGTAAACTCTAGAATACATTCGAGTTTTTTCATCGTTACAACTTTTTTTCAGAATTTTCTACAATGCGTTGCAACAGCTGCATTTTTTTCTTGAGAAAGTATGTTTGGGTATAATACACTTGTATTTTGACTACGTTAATAATAAAATTTTCATATTATTTAAATTATTGCTACGTTGCATGCAGGTTCTGTCACTGTTAATAGAGTATAAATATGGTTAATTTCTTAAGGTAAGCAAGGTAACCCCAGACATTTTCGCTGTAAAGAGTTGTAGGTAAGTGCATTCCCTCAGTTCCAGCTGGGTTATCTTTCCCTCACACACACACATACACATACGCGCGTAAGCATCCACTTGCACTTACCCATACATGCTAAATGAACCATTGAACCAGTCAAAGATTTTAGTTTAGCTGAATGAACCAGTACACTTGAACTGGCGTCGCAGTCGCGTTTGCAGCATCCAATTTCGATGGCAAGAAATAAAATGTTATTGTTTATTTGTACAAGTTGTTAAGTGTATATGCATGTCGGTAACTTGTAAACGAAGAATTAACACAATTCCCTGTTAACAGTTAACGAGCATATAATGAGCGAACGTACGGCTGTATAAAGTTAAAAAAGACAAAACCAGCTTCAACCTCTGCGCAAACGCGTCGGCTAGTTTAAGTCGAGAACCGAACAAAAGCAAGGGAACACCTTAAGCAGGTAAGCATGCGCATTACCTGTTGCCTACATCCAGAATATCTAATATGTTGTGTACAGGCAATGTTTTTGTCTTTTTGGATCTAAAGTCGTTAAACTTGCACAACTTTGGCATTGTAATTAGTTTTACCTTTTGCAGCAGTGCCCCCAAATGTCGCTGACGCGAAGCTTCAGTTTGACGCTGCTGCTACCGCTGCTGACGTCGTTGCTTGCAGCAATTCCGGTTTTACAGGCCAACTCGTCGCCTTCGCCTGCGCCGTCGTCGCCTGGGCCAGGCGTGCGAATACTGCGCGCGCCTGAATCGACAGTGGCGCCACCTGGCGATGAGGTGGTGTTTGTGTGTGAGACCAGCTTGCCGCCGGAGTATTTCGAATGGAGCTACGCATCGAGCCGCAGCCATCCGCCACGCTTTAAATATTTAAAATCGAGCAGCGCCAAAGGCAATCATAATGTAACCATAACACACGATAATGACATATCCAAGCTACGCGTCATTGTGCGTCCCGAGACCTTGGGCGAGTATCGTTGCGTGGCCTGGTTCGGACCACTGGCCGTCACATCCACCACAGCGCGTCTGGAGGTGGCCAGCATAAGTGGACACGGTGCTGATATTGGACAAGGGTCGCATTGGCGTGTTGCGGCCGGCAACACTGTGCTCTGGCACTGTGGCCAGGTGGCATCCAATCCAGCGCCCAGCTGGAGCTTCTACTACAACGACAACGAGATGCCACCTGCATCTACGCTCAGCGATTCCAATGGCACGCTCTTGCTGCCGCATGTTTCTGCGGCGAGCAGCGGCAGGTATAGCTGCGTAGCCACCAACACGGCCTCCGGTGTGCGCCTGGCCTTGCCCAGCCGCTTGGAGCTGCAAGTGCCGGCTGCTGCCTTGGCCAGCACAGCGCCAGCACTGCTCAATGGACAACGCGTGCGCACCCAGGTGTTCGCCAAAGCTGGCGAAACAGTGCTGTTGCTGTGCCCGGGCGTGGGCTATCCACCACCAACTGCTGTCTGGAGCAGCCCCAATGTGCCCGGCGCTGTCTACAATAACCGGTCGCGTGTGCTGCCCTATGGACTGCAGATAGGTGCACTGCAGCCACTGGATGCGGGAACCTATATCTGCTATTTGGACAATGGCATACGGCCCGCTCTGGAGCATTTCATTGAGCTGGTGGTGCAGAAGGCGCCGCGCATTGTGCGCCCGCCGACAGCCAATCTGACCAACGAGGGTGAGCGCATGCAGCTGGAGTGTGAAGCCACGGGAATGCCAAAGCCAGAGATCTACTGGCTGCTCAATGGCGAGAGTAGCGTCTACGATACCGAAGCGGAGCAGCTGCCCAATGGCCACCTAATCCTGCACAGCGTGCAAAAGCGACATGCCGGCTACGTGCAGTGCTTTGCAAGAAACACGCTCGGCGAGCACAGCGCCGGTGCCCTGCTTCAGGTCAATCCCAAACAGTTGCCGGATGGCGAGGGCACGGACATGGACTCGGGCAGGTCGTCCGCTCGACCCACGCACAGTCGCAAACAGAAGTTACAGACGCAAATGGTGCCGCCATCGGCACCAAATGTCACACGGCTCTCCGACGAGTCCGTAATGCTGCGCTGGCACGTGGTGCGCAACGAGGGCTTGCCCATCCAGTTCTTCAAGGTGCAGTATCGGATGCTCACGGAGGGCGGCAAGCGCAAGAGCTGGCAGACGACCAATGAAAATATACCCTACGGAAGGCAGCGGCACGAATCCGGCGCGGATGTACGAAATTTTACGTCATCGGTGACGGGCCTAAAGCCGAATAGCAGCTATCGTTTCCGCATCATGGCCGTTTACTCCAACAACGACAACAAGGAGAGCAACACCTCCGGCAAGTTCTTTTTGCAGCGCGGCGCTGCACTGGCGCCGCTGGCCGTGCCAGAGCTGGTGGACATTGAGGAGTACTCGCAAACGGCTGTGGTGCTGCACTGGCGTCTGTCCGGCGATGCGGACGAACAGCTGATATCCGGCTACTATGCCTATTATCGGCCCTCGGCATCCGCTGGTGAGTATCTGAAGGCGACTATCGATGGCGCCAAGTCACGGAGCTTTCAAATCTCTGCTCTGGAGCCGGGCACCATCTACGAATTTAAGCTGCAATCCTTTAGCGCGGTGGCCGCCTCCGAGTTTAGTGCCCTAAAACAGGGACGCACGCAGCGCCCCAGGGCCAGTAGCACGCCGCAACCGGTGCTGCATGCCGTGGACACGACCACGCCCAGCCATAACGAGACGTTCAACATGAATCCAATGCTCACGGGTACCATTGGCGGCGGTGCCTTGCTGGTGCTGCTCGTGATCAGCGCCTGTCTATGCCTGTGCCGGCGCCGTACCTCGCGCGGCAACAATCCACAGCACAAGCCGCGCCTGGCAGAGCTCCGCGAGGACTTCGTGCCACTGAACACGTGCTCGCCCAACAAGCCACGCACACGACATATACACATAACGCTGAACCCGCTGGCGCAACAGCAGCAGCAGCAGCTACAGCAGCAGCAACAGCAGCACGAGGAGAAGGAGGCGCAGGACAACGATTTGGGCTACTTTCAACGCCAGCCGGTTGTCTATGATACGGAAACGTTGGGCTTCAATGGACTCGCGCGCATGTCGTCCTCCTCGCTGCGACGCTCGCAGCGCACGCTGGAACGTGCAGCTGCCGGTGGCGGCTCCGGCGGCAACAATAACAATCTTAATCAGCCCGGTGATAATTCACTGGCAAACTCTGCGGACAGTCCTCGTCTGCAGGCAACCAATAAACCGGGCCGTGTCATCCTTAAACGCGCCCGCTTGTCCAGTCGCTCGGAGAATCTCTCATCGGGCAGCCTAAACAGCGTGGGCGTCTAACTCGTGATCTTTAGTCTATATTCATATATATATATCATATATCTGGATATATACTATTCCTCTACCTCTACTTTTTAAACTTCAAATGACATCTACTTAAACAGTTTGTACTTGTGTATACAAATGCTTTAGCTCCTAAGTACTTAATTAGTTTTCTACAATTTATTATATACATATATGTATTACATATATCGAGCGTGTTTAGCTCAAATGTGCATTTTTATAGTCTAGTTTATGGACATACGCATAATATAGTTAGTCTTCCACATCTTTATATAAGTTGAAATTCTGTACTGATAGCTTCATAGTTTTATAAAAAATGACAATAAAATTTGCTAACTTTCCGAAAAAAACAAGAATCATATAAATTCTTTTAATTGGTCTATAAAAATAATTTAATCAAGTATGTATGTACATTTATTATGCATACGAATTCTTAACGAGTTTCAGCTTCGGCCTGCAAAACCTGCTTATGGAAGATACATATGTAGTTAAAAACAGACCGTGAATTATTTGCAAAAGTTATGCAGACAACCTGATCCACATTTTCCAAGTTGTTTATGCCTTGTTTAATAATATAAGAATCTTAAGGCGGTAGCTTTATGACTCAGAGCTACAATTTCTCACCCCTCAATCGCCGTTATCTTTGCATACATTTGTTTTACTTATTTTGACAGCTGCGTGTTTACAAAACGCGTGTTTTTGATTTTGATAAGCCCAGTTAGTAAGCTTAAAAACAGCTACTTGTTTATGTCTGCTATTTATACGCGTATTAGGTATTTATGGTGCATGTAAGTCTCAGTTTGAATTCAAATTTCTTAACGATAGACATCGGATATGTTATCGGTCGATAACATAAAATGCGTATCTGTTTGAGAAAAATGATGGCAACCTTCTCAGCTGTCAGCTGTCAAACCACCTAAAATAATTGGGTCGAACCAAAATTTCTAATAGTAACATTTTAGGTGGTTTTCTTATTTGTAAAATTTCAATGGTTTGCAATTAGTGTGAAGCGCAGCAAAAATAATCACGCCCCAGGTCCCCCAAGTTTATTGCGTAAGTTAAAGCACGCAGCCAGAAATAAATATCAAGGCTGTCCATTGTTACAGTTTGCGAGGCCTGGTGCGAACAAAAGGAACAAGAATTGGGAATCTTAAGAGGAAGCTAAAGTTGGGAAAGAGGATCGGCAACATGTCGAACCTATCAGTGGGACAGATGATAATGGATGCACAGCGCATGGCGAGTCGCGTCAAGGATTTGGATGCACTGGGCACAGCTCTGCTGGAAGAGGCAGAGACCAATAATCGCCTAGTGGAGAGCTTGAGGCAATACCAGGAGGATATTGAATCGCTGAATCGCGTGGCGAATAATAAAACGAATGTGGATATGGTGAATCGCATACAGCAACAAAATGTCAACAGCTCTGAGATACTTAAAGAGAATCGCGAGCTGAAGATCTGTATTGAAGACTACGAGCGGGCCATGGAACTGATGATGCAGAAGTACCGCGAACACACAGTGACCAAGGTCCTGGACAGCAAATTTAATTTTAAGGAGCTGTACAACGAACGCCTGTGGCAGGTGATACGCGAACAGCGCGAAAAGATCAACGAAATGGCGGCGGTCATGCATCGGGCGGCCACTGCGGATGATGAGAATGTGCAGCGGGAACTGCAGACAATATCACAGCTGCGCATGGAGAATGAAACGCTGCGCGAACTGTTGCAAATCTCCAAGCAGTTCGGCTCCGCGCAGCGGCCAATACGAGAAGGCGACCACCTGCTTGAGGAGAAGGCGGTGCAAACGGACAGCCAGGCGGATGATTCTGCGGACGATCTGTCCATATCTGGGGCTTCGGTCGAAAACATGAACAACAATTCTGTCATACAGATGTACAGCAGCCCAGAGGTCGCCACCAGCACGAGCAATACCAGTAACAATTCAGCAAACACTGCCTCAGCTAACGCGCCCAGCGCTGCTCAGCCAACGAACACAGTTGTCGATGCTGCAGCTGCAGCTGCTGTGGCTACTGTGGAAAACACAAACGCCAATGAGAATAACAACGGTCCTGCTGCTCTCAGCACGCCAGAGACGCCAGGCAAGGCGGCAACGGCGGCAGCGCCGACGACGACGCCCAACGACGGCGAGGAGGAGCACACAGTGCCCGTTGTGGGTGCAGTTGCAATTGGTGCCAACGCAACATGATAGGTGCTGATACAGCAATGTCTGGATTGCATTGTCCTCATTGTCATCTCCAGTCAATCATTGTTAATTTGTAATCGCTAAGCAGCACATCTTTGATTTCCGGCGTAACGCATTCATCTAATTAACAACACGCAAACACACTCAATCATATGTACACCCATTAATTATATGGTTACTCTGCATTAGTTCATAGCGACTAATAATCTCTAAGTAATTTATACATACATACATACATACAATTCTCATCAAGATCTAATACACACTCACACTCTATAATCCATGTTCTACTATGTCGACTTATGATTTCTTAATAAATACCATAATAGAAAGTCTTTAATTGAATTGTGATTTGATACGATTTTGATCAATGTGAGCGTTTAATTGGAAATTGTAAATTGTTCGAGTCATGCGCTCATGTGTATTTTGTAGCTTTGCCCTTTTAATTGCATTAGGCTTGTTAACAAATTATAATAAATTGAATAATAGAATCGTAATGTGTGCGCAGCCACTCGCAACACCTCACCAGATCTTGAATAATAAAGAATGAACCAAACTGAAGAACCTAGTTTTACATTCATTTTACTAACTTATATTGTAAACTAGCCTATTAGTAGACTGCTTAACTAATACATACATCTAATTTGTTTT
Source organism: Drosophila kanekoi (assembly GCA_037075305.1). Classification (NCBI taxonomy): domain Eukaryota; kingdom Metazoa; phylum Arthropoda; class Insecta; order Diptera; family Drosophilidae; genus Drosophila; species Drosophila kanekoi. The sequence continues at coordinate 5,482,541 of JBAMCE010000678.1, read as the reverse complement.
TAATGGATGTATTAGCTGAGGTCTCTTTGTCCTGGCTATGAACTTGTGCAGCATTGATGTGTGAATGTGTGTGTGTGTGTGTGACAATAAATTTCCTTTCTTGGAGATTCGGATTCACAATCTGACTCAAATTGTTCTGCCTGAACTGGACGTAATCCCATATCAGTTAATCTGGAAGTGTACAATCTTTCATTATTCAGAATTTTCAGAAAATTAACTACTGAACAGGGTATCGTTCGTCGGTTAAACTCTTTGCTCGCATATCCCAAAATGAAGACCTATGTGAGTGAGAGCGAGAGATTGAGAGATCGAATCGCCTGCAGTCTCCGTGGCTGGTTTGAGCTTTTTGAAATTATTTAAATTTAGTTTCTCGTCGATTTTCAAAACGTTCGCAACGTAAAACAGACGGAAAACGCGTCAGCCCGGAAAAACGGTTTTGCCCGTGCAATTGGTGCGAAAGAGATGCAGCGATCCGTATAAGTATATTTCGAGTGCTCGAGCGATCGATGTTATATCAAAAAAATTAAAGCATATGTATATATAGCTGCACATATGTATATGTATATGCATATATGTATGAATGTGTGCGTCAAGTGAAAAATCCAATTTGGAAAAGTTGCTGCGCGCTGTGAAAATTCGTAAATCTGTAATAGAAAAGTAAACAAATATTATTTAATACGGTAAAAAAAATATTGAAAGATAAGTTTTTGAAAAGTTTTGCATTTCGAGAATTCATGATGGGCCATATTGAAAAGTGCGCTGCCATTTACGAAAATTGTGTTCTATTTTTAAAACACAGCTAATTTTTCAGCCTCAAAAGCCTTCCAAAAGTGAAACAAACAAAACGTGAACAACTATATCAGCTATATCAGCTACATATATCGACTATATTAGATGTGCAATATAAAGGCAATCGACTAACTAAAACCTGTTACGCAATTAACCATTTGGTAAATGAAAAGTTGCGCACAGTTTGCGTCGCGTCTCGCTGAGATCAGGAGCAGATGCAGCAGCTGCCGCGTGGCCCCCGTTCCACTTGCCCAGCTTCAAATTCATCTAAATGCGGATTCATTTCGTGTAAGCCAAATGCTCGCAATTTGCATACAAATTATGTATATATGTATTTATATCTATTATATACTTGGGCTTTGATAATTATTTTTAACGTGCTAGGGATTTGCAATGTTGTTGTCCCCCTTTCGAAGAGACAGAGCCCAGGGCGCACGCTCAACGCACACTTTCAAAGAGAGTCGCCCAAATGAGCTGAATTTATCACTCAATTGTCTCAATCTTTTTCTTTTTCTATTATTTTAATTGCCGGAAAACATGCGCAAACTTAAGATTTCTGCCTGCGCGTTGCCCACCTGTGGAGAGCGCGAGGATTCTCTTCTTTGCTCTCGCTCGCTCTCTGGCTCTCTCACGCTCTCTCTCTCTCTCTCTTCTGATAATCTAAAAATATACAAAAAGAAGCGTAAACATTTGCCATTGTTTATATTTACAAAAAAAAACTCATGCTTATCTATATAAACAATGCAGCAAGTCCATCTAACTTGATTAGGTGTTTATTAAAAATTGGATATTTTGAAAAACTTTTAAACTAATTCACTTTAAGCAAGTAAGAATGCTCTAGTCGGGAGTGCACGACTAGGGGATACCCTGAACTATCTGCTTCCTTGAAAGATACCTCATATGAAAATACTATTCGAGAAGCTACTTGTGAAGTTTCCTGGCTCTAGTTCTTAGTATTTACCGAAATTGCTCGCAAAGCAGTATTTCGATATCGATTTCTTATCGATTACTTGCAAACGGGGCAAGTTATCGAACATCGGAAACAAAACTTGATTTGCGCGGGCACGCGGGCCCTACAGCTAAAATTTCTCCAGTCTCTAGCTCCTCTAGGTTGTGAGTTCCTTGCGTTCATACATGGCTAGATCGACTCGGCTATTGATCTTGATGATCAAGAATATATGTACTTTATAGGATCGAAAATGCGTCCTTCTGCCTGTTACATACATTTGCACAAAAACTTAATACTCTTTTTACCCATTTTCAATGGGTTCAGGGTATAATAAAAGATTTCTTATTAATTGATCCTCCATAATCCAAACTAGTTAAGCTATGTATATACTAGTATGCTCCATATTATCTGGTATTTCATCTTCTGGAAGACCCCGTTCTTGAAAAACGAGGTAAAGCCCGTGCCGGTTGATTTACAGGCAATTACTAGACACAAATCGTTCAAGGTTTAATGATCTATGTCACTATAAATATTCAAGTATTACGTTTAAGAACTTTTTGGTTTACAGAATTACGGAACAGTCAATACACAGGCGAAGATCCGTTTGCCACAAAATGTTCTACATTTCATTTCATGTACAACATTCTTCAGTTCGCTTGGATCAATGCCAGAAATTCCACTTCGTTGTCTTAAATGAAAACGTTTAAATTTAGTTGATGCCCTGCATATGATAGTGTCCACTGCAAATATAAAGTGCATAGCATTAGCTAATGGGTATTACCAGGCGAAAATTACGTTTTTCAGACAATTTTCTAAGAATTTTCAAGATCTGTTTTTCCATTTACAAGTCTATAAGACAATTTTGTATAACTGAAAGCAAACAAATGAAAATATCACATACTTAAGATGGACGTAAAGACTTTAATGGAAATCAGCCGCAGCCAACTTAACTTAACGAAAAAGATAAACTTATTTTAAGTTGCAAAATCTTTGACAAACGAGAATTTTGTCAATAAGCACACAATTTAAATTAGTTACATGATAAATATATAATTGAAAATATAAATAAATATATAATTGAAAATATAAATAAAAATATATTTTTATGCATATTTCCTGAACTTACAGAGAAGGCAAAGCTGACTATTTACTTAAGAACAGATGCATCATCTGTACCCATCGCTGAAAGGCGATCAGCTCTGCCCGCTCGGCTTCCATCCCCAGACACGTTATCCAACCAGATGTAAACGTTGTTTTCGGGACTATAAGGAACATGGTGCCCGACGTGGAGGCGACGATGTGGCCGCATCCTCGCCAAATCTTTCGGATGCTCAAGGCTCGCGGTAGGAGTACCTTAATCCTTTAATCATTATATTATATATCTCAATCTTCCATAGGCCCTCCTCGCGCACTTGGACATCAACCCAGAATCTAACCAGCGCGAATTCAAGCAACAGCAATGATATAGGTATGAATGAAAGGGGTTTACCCGGTAATTTCCTCGAATAATTCCTGGTTCAGTATTAATTCATAGAGTACTTACTGGAAAGTAGCTGGTAAACACTTTGAATGCTCTTAACTATGACTAGAGTTAGTTCTTACTATCAAATAATCAAATTAAAATCTTGACATTTAATAGTTTTATTTGTCTAGTCGCAGTTCTGTAACTGAGTAGCGCCTATAAAAGTTATACTAAAATAATAATTAAATTTATGTTATATGTTATAATGTTTAAATTAAAAGAAAGTTTTTTTATAGTATTATTAGATGGAATATTGTTGCTACGAAACAAGCACAAAGTTTATTGCATACTTTGAATAGTGCACAAATATCAAAATCACAATGTTAAAACGTTTTTGCTTTAAATTTTTGAAACACCTTACGAAAAGTAACGATTCTTGTTTAAGGCATTTATATATTATTTAATAGATAAGGTGTAGATTGGTTTTTGTAACAGTCCCCATACTTGAAAAATAATTATATGGAACAAGTCTTAATATATTGAAAGAAATATCAAGGCCGTTTCTAGTTAAAATGCCATTAAAACTTTGTAGAACTAAGTTTAAATGTATATCCATGCAGAAGGTATTGAAGTTTCCATAAATCTGATGTGATTCTATTTACAAAAGTTAAAGTAATTCTATTTAATAAACTACACTTCGAATGAAATCTTAGTGTCCCCTGGCATCATCTATGTCTGTAATTCTTATTAGAACTAGCTTACCAAAATCTCTAACACATTTGTTTCGAAGAAAGTTTCACCTAACCTCAAACTTAAATTGTATAAATTAAAGGATTTGTCTTTAGGCAACACTATTTTCTGTTACGACATATTCAAATTGATTGAAATTCAAAAATAAATATGCATATCCAGTTAATCAATATGTCTGCAAGGGTATTGAAGACTTTGGCACGCCGAAGATAACTGTTTAATTTTTTTCTTGTTCTCTTTACGTATCTCTTCTCACTGTTTTAACTGATCTCTTGCACCAACTGTACTGTTTTGTGTGCTCGTATCCATCTCTATCTTTCTCTTACGTGCTCTCTCACACACACTCAACACTAATCTGCATAACGTTTGTTAACACTACTATTTTGTACTACCATCGTGTGTGTGCTGTGCTGTTGCGCTGATGTAATCCAATTTTACCGCACTGTTATGTAACAAATAACGGCACATTTGGCTGGCCAACGCTCATTCATTTGACACGGGCTTGTGGACACCATCGCCATCGCCGAATATACTCAATAAAAACTGTGACTGTGAACGTGACTGTGATTGTGATTGCTACCAATTGATGGCCAATCGGCTGCTTGCATTTGCATTCGCTGCACTTGACGCTTTTACTGAACTCAGTTGTACACTTCAATGTAGAGCTAAAGAAACGTCCGCAGTCTTGGGCCTCAACGCCGGACATCGATGAGCCGCCAACGGATGCCGCGAAACGCGCCCCGGCTGCGCCGACGCAAGTACGTCCAGGCGACGATCACAATGTGGCCGTAACCCTGAAGCTGCCCGTCCCGCCTCGCCGCCACACTACCGCCTTGGACATGAATGAGGTAAATTGTTCAGTTCATCTAAATATAAAAAATGTACAAATATTACCTTGGCAAAGCTAGACTTGAGCTAGACTTATCAACCAATCAGTCAATCCGTCAAATAGTTATAGATAATACCTTTAATACATACATATTTATAATCTGTCCATCGACAGGTGGAACAAACGCTCACGCAAGGCCGAGTCACATCCTCCCCCAGTAAAACTTCAAGTATTCCAGATGAGCTAGTCATCCTATCGACAGACAGTCTTGCCGAGCGCGTGCGCAAAATGAATTTGCTGAAGAAACAGCGGAGCCTAAACTCAAGGGAATCCAGCCGGGAACGCTCGGTGCCGCGACGAGATGAGTAAGTGGGACGAAAGAGACAGAAAGAAAAGCTAAGCTAATCCCAATTGCTTGACAGGGAGAGCGAGTCTACATTGCCAGCACCGGATCGACCGGAGCGCAGCAAATCTGGCACATCGCTCAATCAGCAGACGGAACTCAAACGCGCCTCCCTGCCACCAAAGAAGGTTGCAGCGGTGACAACGGCCAGTACTGCCGCAACCACAGCAGCCGCATCCACAGCAGCCGTAACCACAGCTGCAACCACAGCAACAACCACATTGAAATCCAGTGCCATCAGCACATCATCAAGTCACACAGAAACCAAGGTCTCAGCTTCAAGTTCCAGCTCCAGCAGCAGCTTGAGCAGTACACGCCGCAAGGAAACGGAAGCCAGCAACGGTAAGGATATCAAAAGACAAACCGTGCCGACAGCAGCAACAGGCGCGAGCACGCTGAAGGAACAGATGGCAGCGCTGCGCACCGATCTGGAGGCGATGAAGGCGCGAGCTGAGCGCGCAGAGCGGGAGAAGAGCGATATACTGCTGAGGCGCTTGGCCTCGATGGACACCGCCTCGAATCGCACCGCCGCCTCGGAGGCGCTGATGCTGCAGCAGAAGCTGAACGAGATGAAAGAGCAGCTGGATCGCGTGACGGAGGACAAGCGCAAGCTGAATCTGCGTATGAAGGAGTTGGAGCACAAGGATAGCCAGTCGGAGCTAAAGCGTAAGCTGCAGGCGGCCGAGCAAATCTGCGAGGAGCTCATGGAGGAGAATCAATCGGCCAAAAAGGAAATACTCAATTTGCAGGCGGAAATGGATGAGGTGCAGGACACGTTTCGCGATGACGAGGTCAAGGCGAAAACTAATCTGCAAAAGGATCTCGAAAAGGCAACCAAAAATTGTCGCATCCTAAGCTTTAAGCTGAAGAAGAGCGAGCGCAAGATCGAGACACTTGAGCTGGAGAGGCAAAGCGCCTACAATACCGAGCTCTGCGCCAAGGTCAAGAAGCTGGAAGAGGAGCTACGTTTCTCCAACGAACTGGCGCGCAAGCTGCAGGTAAGTTCACGGTTATCCAAAGCGAGCTGTAGTTCACCCCGATCCACTTGCAGACTGAGGCCGAGGAGCTGCGCAATCCGGGCAAGAAGAAAGCGCCCATGCTGGGCGTGCTTGGAAAGTCCACGTCAGCAGATGCGAAAATCACGCGCGAGTCTCTGACACGCGGTGGCTCACAGGAGGATCCACAGCACTTGCAACGCGAGCTGCAGGACTCCATCGAGCGCGAAACAGATCTGAAGGATCAACTAAAATTCGCCGAGGAGGAGGTAAGGGCACACATATAACACGTACAGCTATGATTAATCACTTGTCAACTTCACGTCGAAGCGCCGTCAACTCAAAGCCAGAGCCTCCAGACATCGCGCTCAAGTCAATCGAGGCACCCAAACGGGCGACATGCTGGCGATTCCTTTGGCCTTTCCGCGTGCCACACAGACGCCATCCGCAGTTCAAACCGAAGCCGCCACCAATACCGCGCCTATGCCCGAGACCCGGGCTCAGAACACACAAACCCATGTGGTCGAATCTTCCGACAAAGCCACCCAAACCCATTTCGAGCTCTGCGCCCGAAATCATTCAGTTGAACGTGAAACTTCACCTTTTGTATCGCTTCTTGCACCCACCACTTCGACAAGGATTGTCAATTCCACCTCTTTGCTCTTTCCCAGCGCCATGTCTCATGTGCTTCTGGCAGGCGCCGGTGCAGGTACCTAGCACAACAACATTTTCCGTTACTCAGATCCGACCAGCAATTGCCACAGGAACGCGGAACAAATAACCTTTATCATAGGATGTGTTTCCGGTCCATAAAGCGAAAATAGTTGGTGAATATCATCAGATAAAAAATGGTGCAAATCGATTCAAAGGCATCCTTTTTGACATACTATGTTGTAAGGCTCAAAGAAGTTAATTCATTTCGATAGCCAATCCTCTCACAATATTGTCTTGAGAACCTCGACCCTTCCATAACTTGGAAGCCCATTTTCTTGGGTTCAATATGTAGGATCATCAGGATCAATGTGTGTTAAAAGAAAGTATTTTTACTTATTCACCTACGGTTATGACCCTTAAACGCTTGGAGAATTGAATAGTTCAGGCTTACTAGATAATGTAAATGGGAACACAAGTTCTAACTTCTGTAAAGGTCTTTGCTGGTTGCGATCTGTCTCAATATTTAGTGCAGTTGATTTTCTTGTTTATGTATCTCCATTGTATTTGTGTATATACGTTGAAATACCTTTGCAGAGGGTATAAAATCTGCAGCTCTTTGAAATATTCTAGATATTCTAAATGTTGTTCCGTTTATAAAGGAACTCTGGTTTCGTCAGTTAATCGATTTCATCTAGAATAAACCTCAGTTCTTTTTCTATACTCATATGAATCAGACGTTCGCTTTAAGAGTACCTATATGTGATAGTATTAAAGCGAGCGTCTGATCTGCATGAGAATAGAAAAGGAAGTGAGCTTAATTCCAAACGAACCAATCCCGAGATGTTCTTCAAGTGTTCTTCCTTATTGCCAAGTTCGAATGAGATTCCTATTGAGAATGACTTTTACTCTCAGCAAGTTCCATAATTTTGCAAACCCAAAAAACGAACACCTGCAAGGGTATTAAGACTTCGGCCAGCCGAAGAGGACGCGACACGCAAATTCTTTCTTGTTTCCATCTAATGCTAACCCAAGTAGATAGAATCTTTTGTGCGGCGGCTTTTTATTGGCCCAACTCCATGTCTGGGGCGGAGTTTTTATCCTCGAATACGAATACAAATACGACTTCTGGTCGTGGACTTAAACTGCATTAACAATCAATCAAATGTGTGTTTTACATTTCAGGCTGAACATTTGAGGAAAAAGGTGACTCGTTTCGAGGATGAAAATGAGTCTTTGATGATGCAGTTGAAAAAAATGGCAACGCGCTCAAGAAGTACGATCAAATTTTTTTCTCAAATTGTTCGAGAAATTTATACCTAATATTAACATTTACTAATTGATAGAATAAAATGTAAAAACTTAATTCAACTAAGGCACGAATCGATTTAAATGGCGTATAGAGTGTTAATAGGCTCGTAATATGCCAATTAAATCGTTTTGTGATCTATGAATCCCACTTAACATAAATTCTTTTGAACTAACGATATTTCTCATGCGCTTTTTAATGAATGATTCAAAAGTAACTTGCCATTTTTTGCGGCTGCTCATGGAATGTGACTAATCCAGTTTTTAAACATTGTAACTAAACGCTTGGAAGCCTGGCATGCTATTAAGTAACATCGTCTTTTCATGGGTAGTTTTTCCTTTTTTGAATAAATTCCTAACTCACTTTTGTTGTACACAGCTCGCAAGTTGAGCCCGGCGCCGCATCCACATCGACTGGCGCCCGAGGTGCATGCTGACCGTGACGAGGGCATCTCCGACGAGGATGATCCCGCGGAGCTGCGCATACTGCTCGAGCTGAACGAGCAGGAGGCCTCCATACTGCGCCTCAAGGTGGAAGATCTGGAGAAGGAGAATGCCGAGTCCAAGAAATATGTGCGCGAATTGCAGGCCAAGCTGCGCCAGGACAACAGCAATGGCAGCAAGAGCTCGCTGCTCAGTTTCGGCAGCTCCTCCAGCGCGGCAGAGAAGAAGCTGAAGACCCTCAACGATGAGTTGACCCAGGTGCGCAAGAGCCTGCAGGAGAAGGAGCAGAGTGTGGAGAATATGCGCGCCCAGCTGGCCAGGCTGACCACGCTGGAGACCGAGAACGAGAAGCTGACCAAGGAGAACAAGCGTCTGCAGACGCTGCGCAAGACTAGCTCCACGGAAAAGAGCAGCGAAGCGGATTTGCCCAAGCTTAAGGAGGCACTCGCACAGGTTCAAAAGGAACGCGACGAGCTGACAGCCCGGGTGAAGCGGATGCAGGTGGAGGCCGAGGGCAAGTTGCCCGCTCGAACGCCCAAGCGCGTCAACGATCTGACGCCCAAGAGTCATCTGAAGAAGTGGGTGGAGGAGCTGGAGGATGAGATCTGCGAAATGCGCGTGCAGCTGGGAGGCAGCGGCATCAGCCAGCTGAAAACGCTGCAAACGAGCAAGGAATCTCTGGAGGAGGAGTTGCAAAAGTGCAAGCAAAAGCTGGCGTTGGCCGAGGGCGATGTGCAGCGCTTGAAGCTGTTGAATGGCAGCAGCAGCAAGGCCAAGGAGCTGGAGCAGAAGCTCAAGAGCAGCGAGGAGGAGGCCAAGAAACTCAGCACAAAGCTCAAGGACTTGGAGGATAAGCTTAAGAAACAGGAGAGCCAGCTGAAGCTGACGGAAACAAATAAATCCACGCTAGAGACGCTCAACAAGCGCGAAAAAGAGAAAGTGTCCAGCTTGGAGAAGGACCTGGAGAAGCAAGCCAAAGAACGTGAAAAGCTCGAAGCCAAGCTGAGCCAACTGGACAGCGAGCTGTTGAGTGCCAAGAAGGCGGCAGAGAAAACGAAGACATCGCTTGAGAAGGACATCAAGGACCTCAAAGCAAAGGCCAGCAAATCGGACAGCAAACAGGTGCAGGAGCTCAAGAAGCAGCTGGAGGAGGCCCAAGCCACGCTCAGCGACAAGCAAAAGCGCTACGAGGAGCTCAACACACACTGGGAGAAGCTCTCCGAGGAAACCATACTGATGCGTGCCCAGCTTACGACGGAGAAGCAAACCCTGCAGGCCGAACTGAATGCCAGCAAATACAAACTGGCCGACATGGACACCATACGCATTGAGCGCACGGATATGGCGCGAAAGCTGAACGAAGCCCAGAAAAAGATCAAGGAGCTGGAGGTGAAGACCCTGAAGACGGGCGGCAGCAGCGATCACGAGCGCAGTATGCTCAAGAATAAGCTGGCCGAGAAGGAGCACGAGTACGAGCGTCTGCGTCGCGAGAACGAAATGAACATCGACCTGGTGTTCCAGCTGCGCAAGGACAACGATGATCTGAACAGCAAACTGAGCGACTTCAATCGCATCGAGCAGGCCCAATCCTCGCTAAACGGACACGGTGCCAGACGCGAGGCGGAGATCAAGGAACTGAAGGAACAGTAAGTCGCAACGCTTGGCTGGGGTAGACCTAGGTGGGATTAGGTAAGATTGGGACAATGTAATATATAATGATGACTGTGTTAATTGTCCTGGTCAAATAGATGTAGCTAGTAAGATCAAAGATCAAGGATCGAGGAAGAATAAGTCGCAATGTTAGGTTGGGATAGACCTATATAGGATTGGGACACGTTCATGGCAATACTTTTGATTGAGTTAAAATAGTTTTGGGTTATACGATATCATAGATAATAATTGTAATTGTCCTGATCCAATAGATATAACTAGTAAAATCGAATATCATTTCTTTTTCAATACATTTTGACTTACCTGTAACTCACCTGTACTACTCCTTGCAGATTGCAGGCCTCTGAGCTGCAGCTTAAGTCCGAGGTGGCCTCCACGCGCTTGCGCTATGAGCAGCAGGTGAAGAATCTGAGCGGAGAACTCAACTCCATGCAGGTAAGCTCTGAGGGAATTGCCATAGAACAGCTAGTTGTACGGATATGATTGCAGCGTCAATGCGAGCGTTTCAAGAAAGACAGAGATGCCTTCAAGCAGATGCTCGAGCTGGCGCAGAAGAAGATTGGCGATCTGAAGGCCAACAATACGGGCCGCCAGAGTCGCAGCTCGATGCACAGCAGCGATGACGATGACAAGAGCAAAATTGCCTACCTGGAACAACAGGTAAAATGAATTGCTTGAAGTTAGTTAAAGCTAAACAACTTACCAAATATCCCTGGCAGATTGGGCATCTGGAAGATCAGCTGGTCGAGTCGCGTCTGGAGTCCAGCAAGGTAAAGACGGAGCTTGTCTCCGAGCGCAGTGCCAATGAAATCAAGATATCAGAGATGCAGTCAAAGCTGAACGAGTTCGAGGAGGAGCGTGTTATTGGCTCGGGCAGCACAAAGCTGCCCGGCATGAAGACCAAGCTGGAACTGTCCTGGCAAAAAGAACGTGAGGATCAGCAACGCCTGCTGCAGGAGACATCCACATTGGCGCGTGATCTGCGCCAAACCCTCTTCGAGGTGGAACGTGAACGCGACAAGGAGCGACTCGAGTCCAAGCGCAAACTAGATCAAACCAAGCGTGCGACTGAGGAGGAAATGGAGGAGGGCCGCAAAAAGATAGCCGAACTTCAGTGCGATCTCCTGGAGCTGCGGGACGTGCATGCCAAGCTGCGCACCTCCAACGAGAAGCTACGTAGGGAGGTGAGCATATAGATATAGAAGTATTTAGTTCTATAGCCTCTAATCCTTACCAATAATCTTTCCAGCGCGAACGCTATGAGAAGGAGCTTATTAAGCGGCGAATGGAGCAGGATGGTGGTGAGCGCAAAGTGGGTGCTCTGCTGCAGACTGTCGATGAGCTGGTCAAAATCGCGCCAGATCTGAAAATAGTTGGTGGCTCGTCCGCACGCAGCTCGTCCTATGCCGACAACAAATTGCGACCGGAGCAGGCGAACGTGCGTCGCAGTCGCAGTCCGTCGCCAACGCTGAGCAGTGCCCAGATCGCCAATGTGCTGGCCCGTTTGGCGGAGGCCTCCGAGGAGCTGCGCAAGTTCCAGCGCCTCAATGAGGACGAACAGGAGCGCAGTCGTATACGTCGCGGTAATTTGCGCCGCGCTGCCTCCCAGGAGAACGATCCCCACGGCAGCACCAGCTCCGTGGCCAGTGCGGCCGGTTCTCAGCGCGCCGGCGGCGGCGGACGTTTGTCCCGCAATTCGGCCAACAATGGCAGCCTGATACGCAAGAGTCTATCGCTGGATCACTCCATACAACGCGACCAGGTAAGCTGTGATCCAAAAGTAAAGGGAACTCCATTTAACCGACTATTTTTAGAATATTTGGCGTCAGGACGATGGCAGCGTATCGTCCATGCAGTCCATTGACTCGGAGCTGGGCGGACTGGTGCGCGACTCCAGCTTAGATTCGCGTCTCGATTCGCGCCTGTCCGGCGGCTCCACCCAAAGCGACATACCACGCGGACCACGCAAAAAGAAGAAGGGTATCATGGGCAAGCTGCGCAGTCTGACCAAAAGCAGTCGCAATTCCGAGAGTGAAATATCGGTGGGTGGCGAAAAAGAATCGAAGCGCTTGTTCCCAAAATAAAAGCCAAATGTACTCTATTGTAGATTCAGGGATCCGATTCGGACATAAGCGTAGCTAGCGACATGAGATCCAGCAAGAAGGATCTGCGCGGTCGTCTTTCGGGCATGTTCAAGCGATCCGGCTCGAACTCACGCAGCGAGAGCACCGAGCGGGCGAGCTCGGAGCAAAGACCCGTTGCCGTCACCGTCGTTGGCCATCCGGATGGACCGCATCCACGCGACCCGCCGCCAGCAAATTCACTCACACCCAAGCCCATACGTTCGGCAAGTTGGAGACACAACTCATGAACTACTTATTATATTAATATATTTTCTTTTTTATTTACATTTTGTAACATTTAGATAAAACCGCCAACCGGCACACCTACCACACCAACCACAAGACGGCGCCAAGCCAAGTAGTCATCGAATTTTAAGATTCAATATAGTTAGTACACACTCGCCTAGTCCGCCTAGCCTTGGTTTCCACGGGTTGTTGTTTGTCTGCGCATTTTTATACCAACTGCATTGGAACTTGAGCTTCACGACATCATCAATATTTTTATTTCACTTACCAATTTTCTTAATTAATTTATCTTGATTTCAAATTTTTAAATAAACATGTACATCTTTTTCAAAAAAAAACCCAAAGATGTTTTTGCCTTTTTCTTTTTACAGCTCAGCGCTAAGTTGTCAACAGATTGGAATCCTGGCAGGATATTGAAAGATGACAGCACACTTACATGCATAAAGACGAAACCCGCGGCCGCCGTAAACAGGACAATATGTCGGCCCAACATGAAACCTCCGCCTGCAGGCGGCTCCTCCACGCGAGCGATGAAGTACAATATGCTACTGCACAGGAAAAAAAGAATGGCTTCCAACATTTTCTAGACTTTTGACAAATATATTCAATTTTAAAAATACTATATTTAAGGACCTACTCGATCTGTAACTATTTTCTATTACTCTATTCTATTTGTCATAGGATCAAAGATACCTTTCCAAAAAGTATTACTTTTGGAGTTTCTCAAATGTTTGTGGGTTATAAAAACATTATAGAAATTCCGGTAGAAACCCTCAAACTGTATTTCAGGACTGTATTTAAGGACCAGCTCGATCAATAACTATATTCTATTACTATATGCTATTTGTCATAGGATCAAAGATACCTTTTCAGAAAGTTGTAGAAACCCTCAAATTCGGGCAGTTCCCGACTTGGAACATTTCGGTAACAGAGATTCTGCAAGTTTCTTATAAGCCCTACTCTATTTTTATGGGGTAATAAAGGGTTAACAACAAATTGAGACCTAATTCATTGCAATTCCAATTCGAATTTCGAGACAATTCCGATTTTGCCCACAAGATTTGCGTGTTTAATCTTCTATAAATAATTGTTTAGGCAGGTTAAATAAAAAGATTGAGTGACATTTATTCTATTTACTTGCAATTTATGTATATATTCAAAGTATTTTGGTTTTTGCTTAAAACTTTCTTTACACACTACATTAATTTTAAACATAATTAGAAATTTTGTAATTCATTTCGTGTACTTGAATAAACAATTTGAATTTGAACTTGAATTTCCACACAAAATAACAAAACAAAAAAGAAAAACGAAAAACAAACACGTTTTATCGATATACTTGTTCGTATTTATGATAGAAATTTTCAATTTTCTTGCTTTTGTATTTATTAACAACATTTTCTTGCCGTTTTTTAAAGCCAATTCAATATGCAAACCAATTCTTGTTTTTCGTATCGTAAATAATATTCAAAACTGCAATTGATGTCGTTTTTTGAGTACGCGGCATGCCCAGATATAGATATATATATAGATATATATATATATATATATATATATGGTATTTGGAGAACAAATCAAACGTTACATCCGTCGAGAATTGGGGAGAAGTTCAAGTTAAAGATCTTATTGGATTCTAGTTAGTATTAAGATACATATACACATACACACATGCATGTATATATGTATTGGTTTTATGAAAGAGAGACGTATGTAGGGGGTACGTTGCTATATTTATTTGGTATTTTTTTAAAGTATTTTTATGGTATTTTTGTTGTTGTTTAGCTTAGTTTGCGCTCTGAATATTGTAAGTATGTCAGTTACATTTATACAATTATGCAATTCGGTTTGGTTTTGTTTTATCCTTTTTTCATTTTCTCATTTCGTACATGTACATTTAAGTGTGTTAATCGTTTATGTATTTGTTTGTCCTTAGTTATGTAGTTACTTGAATTGTTTTGAATTTTGTCATCTTCCAATGTTTTATATAATGTTTTGTGTTTTTATTTGTTGTTCTATTCATACAATTTTTTAATCATTTTGTGTTTTTGTTTTGTTTTTTCTTCAGTAACAATGTCCTTGACAGATATTTTGTTCACTTACTTGCATCGCTTATAATCGTTTGTATTTTTGTTTTTGATATTACTTAGGCACTGTGTTCGTATTACATTAAAAAATTAATTAAAAATTTAAATTTAGGTATGTATAAATACATTGTAAAAAATTTCATTAAGTTTACCGTAAACTAAAACCTTGCAACTCTCTCTCTCTCTCTCTCTCTCTCTCTCTCTGTCTTTCTCTTTCTATATGTATGTATGTATTTCATTTCTTTTTTCGTTTCGTTTCGTTTCTTTTTTTTTGTATTTTCTTCATTTTTCTTCATTTTGTTTATGTATGTCTCTATGTATGTATGTAACTTGTCTGTCTCATTACATAATCAATGCATTTAACGCTGTACCAGGTTCGCTTCTAATGTTAATCTCTAAAAAGTACAAGTAGAAAAGTCTAGAAAAAGAAACCCAAAAAACATTTCATATAATATGTGTGTATAGCTCTATATGTTCGTGTGTCTGTGTCTGTGTGTGTGTGTGTGTGTGATACGTAAAATCTTTAAGTTAACTAAATACATATTATTGCCCGCAGCTAACCCGAGTGTCCAAAACATTTTTTCACACATGGTGGCAACACTTAACGTCTAAAAACCGTTACAATCTGGCTTATAAGTACATGCTATATGTAACTATGTATATGTGTATGTGTATGTCCGTAATAGTTCTGCGTACGTGTGTGTGTGTGTGTGTGTGTGTCATACAATCTAACTGTTTTAGTTTACAGCTACAGTTACGGCTTAAAGTAAACACTTAGCCTGCTTACGTTTGCCATAATTAATGCTTAGATGTGACAAATAAAACAACTATATATGTATTTTAGTACCTAAATAACTTTAGTCGCACCTTAGACGTTCCACTATACATACATAGTTAACAAAAATTATGTGTACAAAGTGTATGTGTGTGTGTGTGTGTGTGTGAGTGTGTGTGTGTGTGTGTGTGTTAGTGTGTGGTGTGTTTGTCTAACCATGCAAAGTGAACGAAAAGCTCTTCAAAAAGAACTCGAAACTGTACTGAACTCGACGAAAAACAAGATATGCATCTGTATACGAGGTCGAAGAGATATATATATATATATATACATATCACATACATATATATATATATCTTCTGCTAACAATCGCCTCTTTCTAATGACAACAAAACAATTGCAAAGAATAAGAAATTAATTGGAAACATTTGTTGTTGTTGTTTGCTTCAACGTAATCCTTACACGAACTTATGTAGGTAGCCTATTCATCTGAGATTTCTTATATATTTTTGCTTTGTTTTGTTTATATCTTTAGGGTTTTTGTTATTACGAGTTAAGAGTTATAGTTTTTTAAGCATTACTTTTCATCTTATTTATTCTCCGCTTCGTTTGTTGCATGTTAACAGTCTCAATTTTGGTTTTATTTTGGTTATTTTGCATAGTTTTTCTGTTTTTTTGGTTTTAGTTTTTTCCCTTTTTTTGTTTTTCGTCTATTATTATTAGCTTTAAACTACATACAAATTAGCTTGTCTACAATCGCTTGGTTTGCTTGGTTTATTACGTTTATTAAAAGATTACCATATAGATATTTTCGATACACATACATACCTCGTGTCTAGAATTAATGCCTAAGAAACGAACCGAAGCCAAAGTACGAAATCAAAAACAAAAATCACCAAATGACAATCTATAAACAATTTGCTCGCGTTTCATAACAATCATAAATCGACTTCTTATGCACTTAGATTCTCCATCAACATCATCATCATATCTTATCTTGTTAAATTTTACTCTCTTTAATCTTAAATTGTTCGCTATGTTTTTTGTTTTGTTTAATCCTCAAACATAATGCCTGAAAAAACAGTTACAAAAGCAAGTAGAAAGCATGCGAACACACAGTTCCCCAGTTTCCAGTTCTCAGATCCCAGATAACCGTGTGCTTTAAGTCTACATCTGTTACATCATCTCTGTCATCATTTCGTAATCTTATTGTTTTCATCTTTTTACTTTTTTTTTTTTGGTTTGGTTTGCCTTGCCTCTATAAATTTAGTCATTACAAAAGGTGTCTTAGGTGGAATCGTTTTGTCTTAGGAATTTAGCTTAGATTTCTGTTAATTTCCTTATTTCAAATCATCTTTTCAGTTAGTCTTAAGAGGCTAAGAGTAATAAGAGTACACTGAACCGAAATAAACAACGTGTTTGGGGAATTGGACAATCGAAATAATGATAATAATAATAATAATATGATACTTTTGTAATTGTATACAACACTTTTAGAAAAAACCTTCAGTTACTTAGCTTAACTATGATACCAGTCGAAATCGTAAACCAAATAACCATAACTATTATCATATTCTGTCTGACTTTAGCAACTATACGATGTGTTAAAACGGTTTCTCGATCTTCTAAGTATAGATTGTTTATGATTTTGGTTACTTTGTTGTTTCAGTTTTTCTTGCTTTTCACGCAGTTTGCATTTTGGCGCATCGTTCGTAAGTATATTTAGCTTAAATGTTATATAATGTTGAATCATTTTATATATATAGCTATTTCATAGTCAATTATTATGGTATATCGGCGAAACTTGACTTATCAAAAGAGTTTTCGACTTATTTCAATGTTTTTTTTTCAAGTTTTTCTTAATACTCAAAAAACCAAACCAAATTATAAATCACATCCCCAGCGAATCTCCGCCGGGAATATCCGATTCAAACTGCAAAAGAAAATAACGGAAAAAAGATATATATATATATACATGATGTATATCCGATTCATCGATTTGATGCAGAAACTCAAGAACAAAATCAAATACACGAAATGACATCAAAACACAAATGCGAAGACAAAAATGATTAATTGAACAAACAGATCCAATATTTTGTTTATGCTCTGGGGTTCGGACTTGCTTGCTACAATCCTCATCCTTATAATATGCCACGCCTTAACGTATCTTCTTCTTCTCTTTTTTTGTTGTGCAACACTTGAAAGTTTGTTGTTTTTTTTTGGGTTTTTTTATGTTTTTTTTTTTAGTACAATATTTAGATTTATTTTCATTTAGTGTTAAATTGATATATTTATGCATATATATATATTTAATGTAAGTATATATAATATATATATATATATATATATAATTGTATATTGTAGTTGTAATTACGTTTAGATGCATATATATGTAGTTCATTTATTAGGTTTTTATATTTTAAAAATGTTTAACTTTAAATCATAAATCGTATGGATATTAAAAAATGAAATTTCTTTTACAATTAACAGTCAGTTTTTGTTTTTTTTTTCTTAGTTT
Source organism: Drosophila kanekoi (assembly GCA_037075305.1). Lineage (NCBI taxonomy): Eukaryota > Metazoa > Arthropoda > Insecta > Diptera > Drosophilidae > Drosophila > Drosophila kanekoi. The sequence continues at coordinate 5,464,541 of JBAMCE010000678.1, read as the reverse complement.
TTCCTTTGTTTCTTGCTTTACGTTTACATTTTCCATTACTTTTAATTGTTGCTTTAACTATTTATGTGTATTTCCTTGAATTAGTTATTAATTATAGCATTACTTATTTCAAATTGTTAAACATCACTTTTTATTTTATATAAACTTTTTTGTTTGTTTTCGTATTTTTATTTTTTACTGTTTTTGCATGCAAAAAAAAGGAGCTTGATAATAAACAAAAGATATTTGTAGATATATATATATATATATAGATGTAAGTATGCAATTATCATAATCATATTAATAATCAATAATAATAAGGTCTTGCTTATAAAATTACATCAGGTGTTTTTTCTTAACTGCATTTGCCTTCATTCAATTGGTTGTTTTATTGTTGTTGTTGTCTGCTCTTTTTGCTTGTTCTTGCATGTTTTACAAACACACGTACATATACATATATTCATAGATATACACATGTGCATGCATGTGCATATATAACCGTTAAATGTCTAGGTTATGCCTGATACGTTGTTGTTGCACAGCAGCATTTGGCTTGCATAACTGCTGCTGTTGTTGTTGTTGTTGCTGTTACTGTTACTGTTGTTGTTGCTCGATTGTTGCCTGCTGGAAAAAAACACACAAATTACAAAATAAAAGAAAAAAAAGGTTACAAGCGGAAATGGATCGAAACTTCTTTCGCTCTACTCTGCGAACATCATCTACGCCACGTGTGCGTCCTGCTGGCCAAGCGCAGTTTTTTCGTTTTTTCGTTTATACAACAATACAATTAGACATGTACAATTTACACACACACACACGCACAGAGAGAGAGAAACAATCTCGCACAAACACACACACACGAAGGTCAGCGCAGAGCTGCATTTTTTTTAAATTAAAGGAAAACAAAAGCAAATTTTTTGTTTGTTTTTTTTTTCAAAATTTTCAAACGTTTTTCATACGTTCCACTTTACTTTGTTGTTCTCTTCTTTCTTTTTTTAATTTTACTGTGTATTTTACGTTAGTTTTGTTTGTTATTGTGTTTTTTTTCTTTTAAGTGTATAATTATATAAAAAATTTAAGCATATGTTTATATGTATATTTGTAATTTAAACGAAATTAAATTAGGAATTTATGATTGTAGGATTTGCTTGCTAAGTAGATTTGTAAAAATTAGACGAAAAAAACACTATGCAATAAATCACCGAAAAATAAAGTAAGGTATATATGTATGTATGTACGCATGTACGTATGTATGTATGTATATTGTAATTGTAAATGTTCGCGTAATCGACAAATTAAAAATTACGTTTTTGTAGCTTGTAGTTGTAATAGCAAAAAATATTACTTCATATTCATATTTTTTTTATATGTAAGTGTATAAATGTATCTATTAGCGTATATAAGCATATGCACATACATATACATATATATATATATATATATATATATATATATATATGTACGTAAGGTTTTTGTAATGTGTAATAATAAATTGTAAAATCGCAATTATTTAAAAATTAGTTTACTTTTTGTTGTTGTTGTTGTTCTTGTTTACATAACACATTCAGATGATCATGTATATAGTTAAGAGTAAATAATATATATAAAGTAATTAAAGATATATATATGTATGTATGTATATAATCAATAAAATATGCAATTCTCATGTTCATCTCCTCCGCGTGTGTGTGTGTATGTATGTGGGTGTGTTTGTGTCTATGTGTGTGTGTGTGGGTGCGTGTTGCAGTTTGCACACATACACATACACACGCACATACACAAGCACACTCACACATTCTAATTGTTGTTGTTGTTGTCTGCTTGGCAAACGATGAAAATTTCAAAAATGTGCAACGCAACTTTAAGCATCGTTTTTTTTTTTTTGCTGTTTGTTTGTATCCCTCTTTCTCTCTCTTTATCTATTTTCTCTTATGACTTTTCTTTTCTATTCTGCTTTAAGTGTAGTATTAAATTTATGTATATTATGTATATATATATATAAATAATTATTTATATATATATAGAGATGTATATAAGTATGTATATAGTTTTTGTTTATCCGTTTTTGTTTGTTGTTGTTGTTAAATGTATATTTGTTTAGAGCGTTTCGTATTTTTGTGATTTTTGTTGTTGTTTCTTTTTTTCTTTTATAGGATTTTCATCATAAATCATCTTGTATCTTGGTTGTTTTGTTTGCGATTCTCTCATCTGGTTTCTTTAACTAAATAATAATTCCAACACTATATAATTCTAGTTTCAAGTTCAACTTTCGCTTACATGCAAACGACATACGACATACGCTTATTAATTAGGTTTCTTTATATATGTAGTTTAACTTTTAGCTAGTTGTTTACTTTACTTTTAAATGGTAAATTTATTAATTTTGTAACGTGTTGTTCCATCAACCAAGCCATAAAAAACACCCACCCCAAACAAACATTTGTTGTTGTGTCCATGCCAGGCCCCAAATCAAGCCCGGAAAACGCCGGCAAACATTTTGGCTAAGGCAAGCATTTCCATGGCATGGGGGGAGCCCCCTCCTATGTGGGCGGCTGCTACGCCTTGTCGCCAAATGTTTGCACAGCAGTTCATACGAGCTGGGGGCGCGGCATGTGGGCGTGGCACGATTATCTTTTTCCATATCCATTGTTTCCTTTCTTTTTTTTGTTTGTTTTTGTTTTTTTGTTTTGTTTTTCATTTTGTGTTTTTGTTGCCAACTAGTCGTGGGGGATTTTTACGCTTTAAATGTACAGTTTCGAATTGGTATTTACTAATTTTAGTAGTTAAGGGGATGTTTGTTTTGTTTTTAAAGTATAATTTCTTATAATTCCTTTTTAATGTTATTCTTTTGTTGGTATTTCGTACACACTTTTCTCTTGTGTCTAATTGGCTAAACTTTATACTTTTTTTTTTTTAGATCTTCATTTAATATGCATGTTTATGTGGTTTTAGTTGGATTCTTGTTGTTGTTGTTGTTCTTGTTAGTTAGGTAGGTAGGACTTACATACATATATATCTATATATATACATATACGTATACATATATATGTATATATATGTATGTGTGTGTCTGACGAGGAAGGGAGGGGCGCATGACAAATGTTCTTGTTGCTCTGAGTCGAGAGTGTTGACTGTGATTTTTGTTTGTTGCCTATAAATTTTTACATACTCATTGCTATAGAATTTATATATATATATATAAACGTATATATACATATATATTTTCCTTTTATACATATACTATCTATATATATATATATATATATATTAGTCTATAAACCTGCCTTGTTTCGCTAGGGATTCGCATTCAAGCTGATTTCCGTGTTTGTTTGTTTACGTGTGTGTTTGTGTGTGTGTTAAATTATGCTTTTAAAAATTATTTGCTGTGTACACAAGAGTTACATTAATTAATTTCAACAAGTGATCGATCTCAAATAAAAAATATCTTTTAAAAATTATGTGAAACGAACAGACGACGCTTTAGCTTACAATTACCACCATCTTTTTGTCTTCTTCATCATTCACCTCAAGGGGGGCGGAGGCCCGCGCTGGATGACACGAGACGACAACACGACGCACGATCTGACATCTTAGACGGCCTGCGAGGCGGCATACGGCGGCTGTGTGGAGCTGTCATTGCCGTACGCTGACCGCGGGCCGGCGCCGTAGTTGGAGGCGCCCTCCTGCTTAACATAATTGCTATAATCGTAATCGTAGCCGGATCCATAGCCGCCATAATCGTACTCGGAGCCCGATTTGGAGGCCGAGTTGCCTGGTCCGGTGCGCGGCATGCCGCCCACGGGTCCGGTGGTCGATGGTCCGCCAGCTGCCCAGGTCTGGGCACGCGAATACATGTCCGTGGCGGTGCCAGCGCCAGCACCTGGTGCTCCAGTTGGCCCAGCTGAATTTGGTGGCATATTCCACGTGTTCCAGCTGCCGCCGCCCGAAGGTCCCGATGGGGCTCCGGTCGAAGTCGAGTTGTACATGTCGTAGCCGCCATATCCTTGGGTCTGCTGTGGTCCAGCATAGTTCGACCATTGCGGTGGTGGTCCTTGGGGGCCGGGCGGTGCGCCCCAGCCCTGATACGAGCCCGGGCCGCTATTGCCATAACCATAGCCCTGCTGCTGGGGCGAGGTGCCCCAGCCCTGATAACCGGGCATCATGTTCGGTGCACCAATCGGCATATTCAACGGTGGTCCACCCATCTGACCGTTCTGGCCCTGCATCATGTTAATAGGCGCATGATGCGGTCCCCAGTGGCTGCACTCGTTACCCAGCTTGCCATAGGCACCACCCACGGCACTGTTGTTCGAGTTCTGTCCTCCGGAACCATCGCGTGGCTCCGCTTTCTTAATTTCCACCTGCAAAACATACACAAAGTTATATTAAAACATATCCAAGCATAGTTTTCTTTACATATTATACATTATGGTATAGGCATAATTTTAAATGATATTTGATAATTTACTCACTAGTTGATTGATTAATATATATATATATATTTCTTTTATTGAACTTTTCAGTCAATTTTCACTTAATATGAACGCAATTTTATTGAATCGATCTTCTCGTTTTGTGTACTTTTTCAGTTCCCGATCTATTCCCATAACTCTGAACGTGCTTCTACGTCAAAATATGGGAAAAAATAGGTCGAATTGAAAGCAATGTGCCAAAAGTTAAGCAGTTTTTAAGAAATATGTTGTCTTTTCTTCATTAACAATGTCTAAAAAACTCTTCTACACGCATAAAACATGTTTAAAATGGGATAAAGCCGAACACAACTTTACAATTTTAAGTGTAATTGTCATTGATCCTTCCTTCATTGTATATAATTTGTCGTAAGTTACAAACAAACAATACCTAACCATAATTTATGTTTTATTTTGAATTCGATATAAATGTTAAATTATTAAATATTTGTGTTTGAGGTGGAGTTTACGCACCTGCTTCCCATTTAGATTAATGTAACGCTCGTTGGTAACGTGCTCCACAGACGACTCCTCCTCAAAGGACAAGAAACCAAATCCACGTGATTTCTTCTTCTCCTGGTCGTACATGATGACCACCTCGGTGACCTTGCCGTAGCGACCAAAGAAGGTGCGCAGATCGGTCTCCGTCACGTTCGATGGCAAACCGCCGAGGAACACCTTGTAGCCGCCGCCCTTTTTCGGCTTCTGCAGCGTACGGGGATTACAGGGCTTCGGGTCGATGGTACGACCGTCGAGCGTATGTGGTCCACTCTGCAGCACATGGTTGACGTTAGCGGGATCGGCGAAGGTGACAAAGCCGAATCCACGTGATCTTCCGCTCTCGTTATTCTTCATAACGACACAATCAATAATGTCGCCGAAGCGGCAAAAGTAGCGCGAGAGATTCTCCTGCGTTGTCTCCCAGGACAGGCCGCCAACAAAAAGTTTGCCCCTCTCGTCTTCTTCCATGATGTTGTTTTGGTGATTGTGAGCTATTGCGCCGGGTAGATTTTCAATAATTGACGTAATTTTGCTGCTGTTTATGTTGCACTTGTGGACTTGAATTTGTTGTCGGTGTCTGTTTTGGGTTTTTGTCGCTTCTTGTTTACACTTTGAATTTTACACTAGTTGCTGTTGTTGTTTCTTGTGTTTTGGGATTGGTTTTAGTTGCCAAAGTTTTTTATTTTTATTTTATTTTTTATTTTTATTATTTTTCAAAATAATTAAACAAAAGCCACGACGTTTACACGTAACTTTCTAAAGATGTCCAGGTGTCGGTCGGGTTGGAGCGGAAGTCATGAAACATATTTTATGCGTAAAGAAAAAATGCAAATCATCAGATCAGTAAAAAGAAATATCAACAGTTTAAAGTAAATCTTAACTAACTCTGGCCACATTGGGCGAGAGAACGGATGACAGCAATAAAACAGAGACAGAGAGAGAGACACACACGCACGCACATACACTTATGTACCATATGTACATGTACAGAAAGCAGCCGAAATAGGCACAAATAATTATGAAAGGCAGGTAAGCAGCGATGTGGACAGCAACCGGCCGGTACGCATACATACATGCATATGTTGTATGAATGCATAGGTCTACTCTTGCCGTCTAACTACTTTTTCTACACGTTCACAAGTTGTTCGGTGTTTGCAACGCTCTGCTTGCTCTTGTGGTCGGTCTTAAGCCGCGCTGGTCGTTGATTGCCGTTTTGTCTTTTTTACACTCTGCTACGAGTTTTTATTAACGTTTTCTTTTCGCTGTGTAACAACATGCGCTAACGCTGTTGGCGTAGCGATGTCCCAGCCACAGCGTCATTCATTTCACACACACCTACACACACACACACACACACACACACACCACAAGTGCCTATTGAAGAGTCGTGAGAACAACGAACTTTTTTCCCAAGGTAAAAATGGTGAAAACAGAATGTCGGACGGAAGGGCAAGCAGAAAGCAAAGTGCCGGTTCCCCACATTTGCGCGCCATTTGTTGTATATTGCCAGACGGTTTTTGGGTAACCGGAACATACATATGTATGCTTAACTAAAATTTAAAGAATTGTGTTGTTTCCGTACATTTAAAGATTATATGACAGATACTATTTAAAGACAAAAAATTATGCGTAAATTATTATGGCGCTTGCGGGACTGTAGCTACATGCTTACGTTTGGAAAGAAAACCATGTGGCAACGCCATGTGCTATGTGAAAGCGAATGTAATATGAAAAGAAATATGCGAAAAGCAATGCCCTCCAAATGTACATATGAACAAATATACGTACAATAAATCAGCACAAATCACATATTTTTGAACTAACACGTTTAGAAGTATTATAATTTATGATATTGTTGCGCGTCAGCTATGGATAATTGCAAGAACTCAAAACAAACGCAGTGAATTGCATGAAATGCGAGAAATTCACCACGAGCAGAAGCAGCGACGGTGGCGGCGCGACGGCAGCAAAATAAAAAACAAAATGGAAGACTCGTCGATGACGACAAAAATGCTTCAACAAAGAAATCTGAAGAACTCAATTTGTAAAACGCAAACACGAGTGATATGAATTGAAGAGAAACTTTGCCACATAAACTTTTTTGTGGTATTTTTGATTTTTTTATTCTTTGTGAACTAGCAGCACCCTTTTGACCGGCGAATTCCGCGCACATTTTACACAAGCGTTTTGTACATTTTCAAAGTTCGGATAAACTAGTGCATTTTCTTACTACGCAATTTTAAAATTTCGCATGATTTTTGTATTTTGCACCGCAATCTTTTATACATACATACGCAACTACGCTTACAAGCACACATGACGATGTGTGCGTTTTGTATAAATGTGTGTGTATGCGAATGGCCGATGTATCTTGTGTGTATGTATGTGTTAGTATGCTGTTATACATAGCATTTTTTGTATGTATAAAAATATGAAATTTTCCACTATAATAGGAAAATGAAAACTAAAATATTTTAATGGCCATAAACAGGTATAAATAAGCGACTTAACATCAGATTCAAAACATTTCTTCAGTGTTAGCGGCGTCAAAAACTCACATATCAAATCTGTTTTGTACACCAGGCAGCTGCTGCTGTCGCACATTTAATTTTGGAAAGGCAGGCAGACTTCGTTTTTTTTTTTAAGCATCAAGTTCGTTATGTAAAATTTATATTTGCATTGTTGCTTATGCTTACCGTTTGTGCCAAGTGTTCGTCTGTGGTTTTTTAAAGATTTCGCACTGCAAATTCACTAAATTTAAGTGTTTTTTCCTTAAAAAACTAGCTTATAAATAATTGTATGATTTGATGCATACGATATATAACCTAACTTATGATAGAAAACTCGCCACCGCCACGTTTAATGGTGGTAGCCATTCACTATTCACCGCGACACTCTTGTAATCGGTAGTGCACGGTTGTATTTTTCAGGCATCAACCAAGGCGTCAGGGATGCAACTTCAACTTGCTTTGTATACTTAACAGGCTTTGCACAATAAAACCCTAAGTAAAAAAACAATATTTGGAGCGATCGAAATAATTATTTTTGCTGACTCAAAATTGCGCTTGCAGCCCTGATAATTTTCACATAATTCAGGTGCATTCACTATTCACCAAATAATGGTACATTTCAAAAATCTATGTCAATGCGAATTCAGTTATTTTATTTTTAACCTGTAAAGAAAATGGACTTTAAGAAAAATCGTCAAATGAAAATCAAAAAGTTGATCGGCTGCGAAGTATCGATAGTGAGAAAACTCACCTTACTAGAAAGCAATTATCTATGATGGTTATGGTCACACTAATTGGGGACTGGTTCAATTGTTGTTTACATTTTTTTTTTGCATTGAACAGAAAAGAACTTTTAAACCAGTTGTTCATTTAGTGAGCAACTCTGTTTGGTTCACTCACCTAACCATTGTGCGAGTCGGCAAAAACAGATTTGCCGAAATAAATATAGTGCCTAAATAACATAAAGTCAAAGATATATACATCAAGTAATGAGAAGCTATCATCATTTCGATTAACCGAATGCACTTTTGACAAGGGCAAAAAACGCGAAACTTTTGCACTCAAATCGATTTTTTCTGCGCTGCTTGCGATTTTCATAGCGCCCAACCAACAAACCCAAGCTAGAAAATGTCGCGGCATCCTAGCGACCGGAAAGTGTATGTTGGCGATTTGGGCAATAACGCACGAAAGAACGATTTGGAGTATGTATTTGGTGCCTACGGAAGTTTGCGCAGTGTTTGGATTGCACGCAATCCGCCAGGTTTCGCATTTGTAGAGTTCGAGAGCGCCAGAGATGCAGCTGATGCAGTGCGTGGCCTGGACGGCCGAACATTGTGCGGCCGCAGAGCTCGCGTCGAGCTGTCCACAGGAAAATACGCTCGTTCGGGTGGTGGTAGCGGCGGTGGAGGAGGAGGCGGTGGCGGCGGAGGTGGTGGTGGTGGTGGTTTTGGAGGAGGACGTGACAGAGGCGGCGGTCGTAGCGACGATAAATGCTATGAATGCGGCATGCGTGGTCATTTTGCGCGCCATTGCCGCGAGCGCAAGGCTAGACAACGACGCAGGTTAGTGAACAATTTCATTCATAATTTTGTGTTGCATGCATACGTATACACACACATACATAAGCAAGTATGTGCATGGAATTTGCATATCAAATTTAAAATTGTTTTGAGCGTGGGGAGTTTCGTTGTGTTGAATTACCGCGAGTGCGTACACACCCTGATGTAAAAAATGCGCGCGAATTATTTAGTACAAAAATTTGCCAATGTGATAGTCGAAACTATCGTATATTTGATAAATGAACACCTATATAGGCTTACCAATTCGTGATATGAAGTGAAAAATAGATAACCCCTTCTGTTTGTAAATAAAAACCGCGAAGTTCAACTCTTCAGATATGCAGAATCCCGCGTTACAATGATTGTTAGAACTTATCGATAGCTATGTTGGTTATCGTTATTTTCTTGCGCAAGAGCAACACTGACACAAGCACACGCACGTGTTTGTGGGCCTCATTTTGGATTTTTCTTTTACACGCGGCGTTAGACTGAAGAAGGTTAAGTCCGTGTTTGTTGCGGGCCAAAAAATAGTTTTGACTTAAATTGATGCATTATAAGGTGCACCATGTTTGTGTTATATGAAACGCCGGCGGGCTACGCAATATTCAAATTGCTCGATGAAAAAAAACTTGAGCAGGTCGATAATTTGTACCTGGAGTTTGAGACTCCCGAAAAGGCCAACAAATTGCTGAAATTGAAGCATTTTGAAAAATTCAATGATACCACAGAAGCGCTGGCTGCTGCCACAGCTGCTGTTGAAGGCAAAGTGTCAAAGCCGTTGAAGAAGACGCTGAAAAAGCTGCTCGTCGACGACGTACAGGCATCCCTCCTGGTGGCCGATGCCAAACTGGGTACAGCCATCAAGGATAAGCTGGCGGTGCAGTGTGTATATAATACTGGCGTGCAGGAGCTAATGCGATGCATACGCCAGCAGGCAGACAGCCTGCTGGGTGGCCTGCCCAAGCGCGAGATGACCGCCATGGCCTTGGGATTGGCACATTCGCTGTCCCGCTACAAGCTGAAGTTCTCGCCAGACAAGATTGACACAATGATTGTGCAGGCGCAGTGCCTGCTCGATGACCTCGATAAGGAGCTAAACAATTATGTGATGCGCGCCCGCGAGTGGTATGGCTGGCATTTCCCAGAGCTGGGCAAGCTGATCACAGACAATATTGCTTTTGTCAAGACGATCAAACTGGTGGGCACCAGGGACAATATGGCTGCTACGGACCTGTCCGACATTCTGCCCGAGGATGTGGAGCAGCAGGTCAAGGAGGCGGCCGAAATTTCCATGGGCACCGAAATCAGCGATGAGGATGTGCTCAACATCCAATGCCTATGCGATGAGATCATTTCCATCAGCGACTACCGGACGCATCTCTATGACTACCTTAAGGCGCGCATGATGGCAATGGCGCCCAATTTGACAGTCCTGGTTGGCGACACGGTTGGCGCTCGTCTCATTGCGCACGCCGGCTCGCTAATTAATCTCGCCAAACATCCCTCGTCCACGGTGCAGATATTGGGCGCTGAGAAGGCTCTCTTCCGCGCGCTGAAAACAAAGAAAGATACGCCCAAATATGGTCTTATCTATCATGCCCAGCTGGTGGGCCAGGCGAGTCAAAAGAACAAAGGCAAAATGTCGCGTTCCCTGGCGGCAAAGGCCTCGTTGGCCACGCGCGTCGATGCCTTCGGCGAGGAAGCCTCATTCGAGCTGGGCGCCACACACAAAGTTAAACTGGAAGCGCGCTTGCGCCTGCTGGAGGAGGGCAATCTGCGCAAATTGTCCGGCACGGGCAAAGCCAAGGCCAAGTTCGAGAAGTACCAGGCCAAGAGGTGTGTTATGCTTCCACTCACCATTTGCCCCATTTTAGTTCAAGTTAAAACTCTACATGATGATACCACAAAGGTTTCGCAATTTGCTGATTCCACAGTGACGATAAACCTTGGCTGTCTGATTGAGTTTCCGACTTGTCTAATTTGTTGGCCAGCTTCTTGTTAGCTCGGTTCACATGTACTCACTTAACATTTCCCATTTTAGCGAGGTCTTTACGTATCAGCCGGAGGCCGACAACACATTGCATGTGAAGAAACGCAAACATTCAGAAGTTGAAACGCCCGTCAAACAGGAAACTGTGAAACAGGAGCAGGACCAGGAGCAGGAGGAAGCTGTTGTTGACGAGTCAGAGACTAAAGTTGAAAAGAAAAAGAAGAAGAAGAAGAAGCAAAAGGACGAAGAGGCATCCGAAGCAGTCGAGGCGCCGCCAGCAGAGGCCGAAGAGGAAACGCCAGCGCAGCCTCCAAAGAAAAAGAAGAAATCAAAACATCAAGAACAATAAGCACTTACCATGGGGGGCTTATTAATAGTGCTTAGGTTTATAGTTCTTATTAGCAGTATATTATAGTTTTACCGTAAAGATTACACTTTTATTTGTTTACTACATTAGAAATAAAAAATGTAATTTTCAAGGCAGAAATCAACCAATTTGACTTGTTTCTTTTACACTAATCATAGAAGTTTGAGCTGTGTTCAGATCGATTCCGATTTCTGGAAGTCTTTCTCCACACTAAATAATTAACCATTTTTTAATATATATTAAGTTTTCTTAAAGCGAATGATGTTCACAAATTGAATATTCTACTGTCTTTCCCGATACCCGATAGAAATGGTTTAACTAAAAAAGGGATTTTGGATTCAAGCCTCCCAACTCCAGTTCTTGGAAGTTTTTAGCTCTCGAGCGCGTATTGCTTTACATGTATTCAAAAAAAAGTGGCTCAACATGCTTTTAAGCGAGATCCTGTCCCAATGTATAAATAACTTAGGCCCCAAATCATTGCATTTATCGAAACATATTTGATAAATGCAATTTTTGGGCTGTGATAGAATGTAGCCCGCATCTTGTATATGCAAATATTAATAACTTCGAATATTTGCAGTATTTGCAGTACAGACTCCAGAAAACGAGTTGGTTTGCACTGTAAAGCGAACTAGCGACAGTTTTTTATGGGTTTCCAGTCCTTGGTCTGATAACTGTTTCTGAAGTCGTTGAAGGCTTTATACAACATTTGTTCTATTCACTTTTGTGTTTAAGCCTAATTAGTATTTCGATCCCATTAATTGGGATCATCATCCTGGTCAGGATGATGCGCTGAGTTATTGTCAAAGTCGTCAGCCTGCCGGTTTCTACAAATTAGTTAATGATATTCTGATGAAACAGGAAACTATATGAAAGCTGCCATTGATTTGTTTGTTTCTCAAGATATCTTAATTTAAAGCTTCACTGTACTTCTAACCTAGGCTAAATCCAGCTTCTTTGGTCAACCATATTATATAGACCCCATAGGGATATTCTCTCGATTATAAGAATTTTCAAATAAGGGTACTTCGAATACCTTTCGAGGTAGTTTATAACGAAATAATTAAAATACAATTAAGATATTTGAATTTCTTTAGTTGAAACTTCGCAAAGCGAAATAATATTGTTGCAATGCCAGCTTTGTGGCCCACTGTTTAATGGATAAAAGTTCGATTATGAGCAAATGCCTAAAAAAGTGCTTAAATGCGCGATCAAGCGGAAAATTTACATCAGTCGCCGGTCCAAAAGATGTCTTGCATCACTCGGAGTCGAGTCTGCAGATTTTGCGGTGAGTTGGACCAATGTCTGTGTCCAATATAAAAGCGCACCAGACGACTGACCAGAGCGCTCAGTTAGACAGAATGAGGGGACAGCTGAAGTTGCTGTTGGTCTTGGGCCTGTTGCTCACCTACGCGGCAGCTAAAAAGAAGGAGGCGTCCTCCGAGGAGGAGGAAGAGGGCGGCGAGAAGCATGAAAAGAAGAAATATGGCGATGAGGAGCACAAAGGCGAGCACGGTAACAAGGAGCACAAGGAATGGGACGAGGAGGAAAAGAAGCATCATGAGGAGGAGGATCACGAGCATCATTATGGCGACAAGGGCGAAAAAAAGAAAAAAGACCACGATGAGAAGGATGAGTATGGAGAGAAGCACGAGCACGGCGCCCACAAGAAGGGCGGCAAGCATCATCAGAAGAAGAAGCACAAGAAGGGCCATAAAGAGATGGAGTACCATAAGAAGTTCAACAAGGATGAGTACTACAAGGAGAAGAAGTTCTACGATGACGAGCACAAGGGCGGTCATCACAAGAAATACGGCAAGGAGCACAAGCATCACGAGGAGGATCACGGCGAGCACAAGAAGGGCGAAAAACACGATAGCGGCAAAAAGAAGGGACACAAAAAGAACGAGGGACACTTTAAGAAGGGCCATCACGACGAGGATCATAAGAAATACAAAAAGGAGCACAAATACGGCGACAGCTTCGAGGAGAAGGAGGAGCACGGCAAGAAGGGCGAAAAGCAACACGCTCACAAACACCATAAAAAGGGCGGCAAAAAACACGGTTAAACAATGCCTATTGTTATAAAGCTGATCAATAAAATTCTTTAAATATATGAAAACCTCGCACTTTGTATTCCCATCCAAAAGTTTATATTTCAAGGCGGGCAGACAAAATATGGCAATTGAAATTGAATTTAGTTTATCTTAAAGTATATCTGAATCTTAAAACATTTTCTAAAATCTTTCCAATATTTTTGTCCAATCTTTTGCAGAAGCAACTCGTTGAGCAGATCGCGCAGCACATCGAGACGCCGTCGCACTCGTTCCAAATCTGGCACTCGTTCGCGCAGCCGCTCAGCCGGCTCGGTGGGTCGCCGCACCGGACGGTCGCGTGAGAATGGACGGGATGAGAACGGATCGGTGTCACGCTATAGTGACCAGGAGCGCAATGGAAGCGGCGTGGTCGATTCGCCGCCGCCGGTGAAGCGACGATACGATGATGACGATGATGACAGAGATAGGGGTTCGAGATCGCCGTCCCCGCCTCGTCGTGGTTCACCGTTGAGGCGTCGTGGCGATTCCTCCGTGTCGCGTTCCATGTCCAGGGATTAGCGTTGGAAGGATTATCAATTTGGCCATTTACAATAGGGCTCAACCTGCTCCTTCATTCCTGAAACCAACACCCAAGCACCCAAATTACATTAATATGTTCGTCAAGCAGTAAATCATCATTAGTTGCCCACATTCTTAGCTTAGAATATAATCTATAGTTTAATATAAATGCATACATATACTCTCCGCTCTTATTTTAATCTCCCCCTCACGATCCCCAATCCAACTGAGCAAGGCACTCTAGTGTATAAACGCCAGGCAGAACAAATTGTGCGTTTGATTATTCACAGATTACCGGAAATGAAAAACAACTAAAAAGAACAGATCGAATCCGCCTCCAGAAGGTCGATCTAGTCATGCTGCAGATTACATTTATGTTTATCCGTCGTGAAAAACAAACATGTTTTTGCTTTTTCATATACATATATTAAATACGTACATAAATTATATAGACACATATATCAGGCTAAGAATGTTTTGTATTCAAAAAAACAAAAGAAGAAAAGAAAAGAAAAAATTAAAGGGCAGCTTGAATCTTTGTAGGAATATGAATATTTCACTTGGACAACTGAAATTCTATCCTCTTGTCAATTTTATGATGTAACTTATCACTGAAACCTTTTAACCTTGAATACAGAATGCCCGAAATGATATTTCACTTCAAGTTTGTAAGGTGTTTTTTTAAAAATATTCATATTAATTAAGCAAAATTATTGCAAATTCAGATTTCTCATACATTACGTCATAGTTAAGTATTATAATAATAATGTATGAATTTTTTGAAATGCGTATTTGTATGTTGCAGATGCGTAGAGAACCTACAATACATTAATATTCAATCAATAAATCAAATGCCAAAAAAATTGGCTGTTTTTTAAATCTACGGGCGGAAATCTTCAGTTATATGAATGCCAGTCGGTTAGAGAGCTTGGCATTATTTTTGGACTACATTTGAGGTATCTTGAGGCATTTAACCAGGGTTTTAGGTTATAGAAAGTGGGTATTTGAGTTTGTCAGCATTTCTTAAAATTAAATGTTTAGTTGAACGTCGTATCTGCACGATTTGTTCAAAGTTCTTCTTTCGGTTTATATCAAAAATTCGAAAAACTTCAAATGCTGCAAAATATCAGTCAAAGCAACCCTGTGCGTCTGATGCCGATATAAAAGTATCGATATATATTTTATAAAGCGAAGAATACGTACCGGCACTATTACACTTTGATCGATACGCGCATATATCGATATAAGATCAATTGCGCTTCGCATTCCTACACTTAATACTGTTTCGTGTTTTTGTTTTGTTTATTTTTTTGAACTTGATAAATATTTCAAAGCGATCAATAAAAAGTTGAGTTCAGCTATTTGGTGAAGTGTGTGGCAAACTTACTCTGATAATTGCAATGGCAATGGCTTTTCGCTTGTCCAAGCACGAAACGAGCGTCGTCAGTGCGGACGACACTTCGCTCGAGCAACTCGACTCTAGCGTCGAGATGCGTTCGCGCTCCCCATCGCCGCTTGTATTTAATCCACGCAAATTGCGCTTCGCCGACGACGATTTTGACAAGGATCGACAGGAAAGTCCGCAACACAAAAAGAAACCCCATGATGCCGCGCGAGACATAGACATGTCACCACCATGCCAAAAAGTACGCGCACTCCGTCTATTCAACACACCAGCAACGCCAAAGACCATACTGCAAAAGTCAACGAGCAACTGCAGCAATCACCTTTCAGCCGCCGCCGCAGCGGTGAATGCCACCAAACGCGAGGAAGTATACAAATTGATAGAACGTCCACGATCGCTGCCTCTGCACAACCACAGAAGCATGCAGCCACAGGACACGGCCAATGTTAATCCCTTCACACCAGACAGTGAGTGCCTAACGTATATCCATTAATTCTTGCTTGCAAAGGAGAATCAACATTCGACGCTAATCCATATACACAATTGCTTCCTTTCAGGTCTGATGGCGCACAACAAGAAGCGTTGTCGCACTCAATTCGGACGCGAGAATCTCAATGTGAGCGCCATGCAGAGGTTTCTGCTCAGCGATCCCGGTGACGAGGATGGCGCACAGGAGACGAACGGCATCGATCCGTCGCGGGAGATACATCAGCAGGCGCCCAAACGCTTGGCGTTGCATGACACAAACATCAGTCGCTTCAAGCGCGAGTTCATGCAGGTCAGCGTAATTGGCGTGGGTGAGTTTGGAGTCGTCTTTCAGTGCGTCAACCGGCTGGATGGTTGCATCTATGCTATTAAGAAGAGCAAAAAGCCCGTAGCAGGCAGTTCATTCGAGTAAGTTGCCCCTCATCCCAATATCAGATACTTCTTACTAAACTCCTGATTCTCTAGGAAGCGTGCCTTGAACGAGGTCTGGGCGCATGCCGTGCTGGGCAAGCACGATAATGTGGTGCGCTACTACTCGGCCTGGGCGGAGGACGATCACATGTTAATACAAAATGAATTTTGCGACGGCGGCAGCCTGCACGCGCGCATTCAGGAGCACTGCCTGGGCGAATCCGAGCTAAAGATATTGCTAATGCATGTGATCGAAGGCTTGCGCTACATACATTCCAACGATTTGGTGCACATGGACATCAAGCCGGAGAACATCTTCTCCACAATGAATCCCACGGCACACAAACTGGGCAGCGCTGCACAGCAGCAGGGCAGCCGAGACGATGATGGTATGGATAGCGTATATGAGGAACTGCGCAGCTCCGAGAATCTCGTTACGTACAAAATTGGCGACTTGGGGCATGTGACGTCGGTGAACGAACCCCACGTTGAGGAGGGCGATTGTCGTTACCTGCCCAAGGAAATACTGCAGGAAGACTATAGCAATCTGTTCAAGGCCGACATTTTCTCACTGGGCATTACGCTCTTCGAGGTCGCCGGAGGTGGACCGCTGCCAAAGAACGGACCCGAGTGGCACAAGCTGCGCAATGGCGAGGTGCCCGCTATTCCAGCGCTAAGTAAGGACTTTAACGAGCTGATTGCGCAAATGATGCATCCAGAGCCAAATGAGAGGCCCAGCTCCATGTCCATATACAGTCATCCGTAAGCACAAATTTATAAATTATATATATTAATTACATGCTAACTTCGGTTTATTCATGACGACAGCATTCTGAGCGCAGTCGACTCCAAGAGTAAATTGCAGCTGGGACTGGAGCTGACGGTGGAGAAGCGCAAGAACGAGATACTAATGAACAAACTAAGGGAAGCAAAGAAACAAATCAAGCTGCTCGAACAACGTGGTGAGTGTGCACACACAATCCTTTAATCGTCATCTAATATCTAATTTGCTGTGCCTTCCGTTGTAGTGTCCATGCTGGCGGCTGCAAACACACCGGATGCCCTGGACGGACAACGCTGTCTACGCTCCTTCACGCGACGTATGCGCACTCCGTTTGTGTCGCATGCTAAGTTTAATAATCTGGGTGATCGAAACAAGAATGTCATTACCAACGTTTGACAATATTCAAAATTTCAGCTATACGCCGGCACTAAACTCTTCCGCATTCAAAGTGAACTAAGCTCACATTCTTGTTAATTTAAGCATGTATCATAGCTATAAGTTGTTGCTAATTTCGATTTGCAAACGCCTCAATATCGTTGAGGGTTCTGTTCCTATTCTATCAACAAAAACAAAAAAGAAAACACCGGATGAATGCTATATCTATATTTCTCAACTCAGTGAAATTTCTTGAATAAAAAAGACGCGTAATAAGGTATCGCCTTTAATCTTAATTTTTTTTTTATAAAAAACCCAACATTTTTGTATATATATATTGAGTTATAACTGTAAAATAGTATGTATTGTTTTCGTAATTAAACTATTTATTATGTTAAATTGAAGGCGAACATTTTTAAGAACATTCCATTCGCGAATAAAACGAATGCTATCCACTTAAATGGCATATCTATTTTGTTTTAATCCTTCTCAGATGTTCTACAAAAGAAGAGAACATTCCAACACTATGCTATTCAATTCAAATGCATTACATATGATCTTTGCATTGTTCTCCGCAGCTCTATCACATTCCCGATCATTTCCTGTGTTTGAACATAACAACCCCTAAAATCACAATGCTTTACTATCGATATATTTTCTATATAGCGATAATTGTCAATCGGTAAGTGTTTGATTCGATAGTCTTGGAGATGTGCACCGTGCAGGGTTGACACAGTGCCAGTGGCGGGGCAAAAACTCTATTGAGCAACACTAGAAACTCATGTGGTTACAAGTGGTCCACACAATATTTAAACAGAATGGCCAAAATACTTCAGAAATACATAAAGTTTTCCACCTCAGAGCTGGAAGAGTATGCCGCCAACCCGGATTCGTGCGTACGTTGTGTTAAAACAGACCTGCACCTGGGCATGGGTGCATACGGCATGGCTAACTTCAAGCATGCACTGCACGAGCTGCTCGTCCGCACCAAGGTGGGCATATACGATGCCAACGTGAACGGAATTGTGCTGGGCATCAAGAACATCAAGGTGCTAGGTCAAACGGCAGCGTTACGCGCCGATGATCCCATCATGCACTTGCTTATTAATGCCGACTTCTATGTGTTCAGGCCAGTGGCGGGTGCGGTGCTCCATGGCGTTGTCCGGCACATATCCAAGCACCAAATCAGTGTCATCATCTACAGAGTGTTCAACACAACCATTCGATTTACGAATAAGAAGCAAAGCAGAGAGGGCATTGTCATGGACCAGGAAATCAAGTTTCGAATCAAGGACTTTAACATAGCTAACGTCATGCCCTTTATTGAGGGCGAGCTGTTGCTTGAGGAGACCGAGCCCTTGGTAAGTCCTGAAATTCATAAACACAACTCTGTAGAAATGTCTTAACTCGAATGCTTTAGCAGAACAAAACCATCAAATTTGAAGAGGACGCGGAACCCGAGCATACGGAAACCCATGTGGAGCTAGATGCTCTGGTGGAACTAATCAAAATGGAGCCCAGCATAGAAGCCGATTCGTCGGCGCCAAAGAAAAAGGCCCATAAGCGTAAGCAGACGGCAGAAGCTGACAAAGTTGTGGAGAAATTGAAAAAAATCAAAAAAATAAAATCAGAGCCCGTGTAGACCTAAAACAAAACCCTGCGTATTGGTACAAATTACATTTAAGATAAAAGTTATCCTATTTAGATTCTAACAAGTTGAGTTTTACAAATACAAACTGTAAATATGTTTAAAAGATAACAACTCCAATCCCAAATCTTAAAATAAGCCTCCCAACGGCATCGAAGTGAAAAGCATATTAAGCCCTAAGATGTGCAGCCGAAATGATTGTATAGCGCTTTTTGGAGTTGACTATAAGAACAGATTGGAAGTATGATAGACACTCTTAATACTGGCCCTGCTACCCATTCACATACTAATGGGAACTGGAGTTCTTCAACGCAATAGATGGCAGAAACTAGAAGCAGAAGCAATACCAACAGAGGAGCCAAATGCACTGGTCTCACAGAAGGCGCCGCATTCTAAAGGAACAGCTGTGGTTAACAAGAAACTTGTCACAATCTCACTTGCTCAATACGCTGGCAATACGTCTAACTACTTTTCTATACTCTTGACTTCTCCTTGGTGTGTGCCATGAGTTCCGAAAACAGAATGCAGCCACGATCTAGCTGCGAATGCTGCAGAGGATCAGGGGTATGGGTAAGCCCATTCCTGTCAGATTTAAAGCAAAAGACAAGTGAGGACAATAGCGTTTATATGCCACAGCTGGGGCACAGCCTGCGCGCCCAGTTCATCATCGATCCCAGCGGTGATCTGTTATTGACGCTTTCTGTGGATGAGGCACTGCGTCCGATCAAGGCTTTTCGCTATGCTGATGAAGCTGGCAGTCCAATCCTTGCGACAATAGTTTCCTAGTCTGAAAATTGTATATCTACAACATGCCTTCTAACTGTAAAGATCAATTGTTAAATATAGAAATATGTCCATATGAACATAACACTGTGCACTGTGTTTATAATTCGCAACTGGTTAATGTCAATACTTTATAGTCTAGCTGGCTTTTCTAGTTTTGGTAGTCGAATAAGCAACAACAATTGTTGGGTTTTTGTTTTCAATATCATAAAAATGCCCAGTATACATAAGTATATTTTAATACATGTTTTGTTTTTTCATACAAATAGATTCAATATTTTACAATACATTTACTCGTAAATACATTATGTGTATTATGTGTGTATATGGTATTTAGTTATAATCTTTTAAAAGCTTGTTACTTGTACATATATTTACTTTAATTTATTTATTTATTTTTGATTTCGCTATTTATCAAATACATAACAAGCAAATAGGTAATAATAAAATATGAAATACTTAACCGTACGTCAAATAAATATAAACTATACACACACATATAGAAAACAATCTCAATACGATATAATGTATATATAAATATATTTATATAGTTGATGAGGCCTACATATTCCGATTAGTTTATGCACGCACTCGACTACAAGGAACATTTACATAATGTACAAACAGACAATAAGTACACACGAATACACATATTCTAAACAAATTTTTTTAATACAACTATGTCGAAGAACTAATATAGAAAAGTTTCAGCCCCAAAATGAGAAAAATCGAATTTAAGAAAAGTTTCTTGTACTTTTTCTAATTACTTTTCTAATGGGAGAACATTATTCCACAAAACAAGAAAATTTTCTAAGACTCCTTCTCATTTTGTGGCAAATTTTTGAGATTTGGAATAAATCCTTTTTCTGTGGTACGGGCGAAAGTCGTAGATGGGCTATGGAAAGTATAGTTAAAGCGGGTAGGTTCGAGCACTTGGAGCGCTTGCGAGTTAAATTGAAATTCCATAAGCTTAGTTGAGCGCCATATTGTTGATTAGACAGAGATTTCCTGAATATGTACACGTTTCTTGCCGCCGCCGGAGCTATTGGCTCCGCCCGCAGCCCCCGCCTGTCGCAGGATGCCCATTTGCTGTTGTTGTTGCTGCTGCTGCTGGGCAGCTAGAAAGGAACGGGGCGGAGGCGGCGGTTCTGGTATATCATCGTCTCGCATGATGTCCGAATCGCCGCTGGCCGCTGCCTTGACCGCCTCCTCGATGGCCTTGAAGGACATTTGATCCGACGACTGGACCGCGTAATCGAACTGTAGCTGCCCGCTGGTGTCCAGAGAGGAGCCGCGCTTGCTGCCTGGCAACGGATTCGTTTCGACCAGCGCCGGCAGCGCATTGTAGCTGACCATTTCGATGTGGGGGCCGCTGCTCGGCTGTGCCACGGCTGGCCGCGTCTTGAGCAGATCCAGCGTGCTGGTCGAGCACGCCTCCCAGTTGTCCATCAGAAGTGTTGTTTGCGCCGGATGCGGCTGCGGCGGTAGCTCCACCAGCAGCTGCTCCTCCTTCAGCTGTTTGGTCTTCTCATCGTAGCAGCTGTATTCACCGAAGACCATGCCCATGCCGCCCTTGGAGTCCACCACGGCGCCGCTCAGCGTGTATGCATCACTGCCCACCGCATCGCCGGATCCGGAGGCATTGAGCTTCAGTATGCTTGAGTTCTTGCTGGTATCGCCATCCTGCAGCTCCTCCTTGGTCTTGGCATCGCGCGCCCGTTTCTCCCGCTGATGATAGATGCCCGCGAAGATCAGCACATTGAGTATGAGCAGGAAACAGCCAACGGCCACGGTGGCTATCAGTGCCGTGGTATAGCTCTGGAACTGCTTGCCGCTCAGCCGGCGCAGCAGCTCCAGATTGCCAATGATGCCCGTCGATGCCGTCGCCAGATCCTTGTGCGTCTCCACTTGCGTGTGCTGTGTACGATTGTCCTTCGGCGCCTGTGTTGTGGTCAGCTCCGATACGGAGAGCGCGCCATCGATGCCACATTCTAAAAGAATGAACAATATAGAGAACGTTGCGGAGCAGATCACACCTTAGTTTCTTAGATTGTGGGATTCATTTCCGTTCTTCTGAGTTGTTTTAAAGTAACCAATGCACAATTCAGATAAATATAATAATAATGTTTAAACTTTCAATTTCTGATATGTTCTTCGGATGGTTCCTATGTAGTAGTAGTCCGATTCTCCCGGTTCCCATATATGCACTGTCTGCTGCCTATGCAAAACTTAAGGACTAGAGATCCTGGAAACAGCAAGATGCACAGACAGGCTATATCGACTCGGCCGTTGATGCCTTAAAACTAAAATGTATTTGAGCTTATTCTCCAATACTCTCCATAACAGCTCAAGGTGGCAACTCTGAAACACTTAACTTCTCAAATACTCTCCATAACATTTCAAGGTGGCAACTCTAACATATTTAACTGGCAGTTAAAAAGCTATCATAACTTTAATATGCAGCTTAGCCAAGAGGCACACGCACAAGTTGAGTAAAGAAAAAGTGGAGCAACACCTGTTGAGCCAAATAAAAGCTTTTCGAATTGTCCACCAATTGTTACCTGTTGTTGCAGTTGCACCTGTGGCGCCTAAAGCATTTGTTGCATTCGTATTTTCATGCTTTTGGGCCGGAGGTGTCGGGGCAGTTGTGGTGCGGCCCGTTTGTATGATTATGATGTTGTCATCGTCCGGGGGCTTCGTTTGCAGCTGGGGACGCACAACACCTGGAATAAGAACACAAAAAGGTGATTTTAGATTAAAGTCAAAGTCGGCATGCTTACCTTCGTAGAGATCCCGGCTGTTGAGATCATCCTGGAACTGATGATGCCGCATGGACTGATCGTTGATGTTGAAATGACGATGCAGCTGCGGTATCAGGTTCAGCCACATGGACAACTTGTGGCCACGATAATGGGATTGAATGTTGGCCTTGTTTCCTGCTGGTGGGCAGAGTTTGTATTTGGACTTTTATGCACATGTAACTGTGTGTGTGTGTGGCTTACCCAGCTCAATGTACAGCTGATTGACCACATCGTAGGCATCCCAGAAGGGCAGCTCATCCCCATCATAGCTGCCCACCTCGTGCTCAGTGCTCGTTGCGTCCAGTTCCAGCTGCGGAGCGGGTCCCTCGTTGCTGCGCAAACGGCGCCGAAAATAGGAGCGCTTCTCGTGCATCGCATTGCTGCGACGCTGATTGTAGATGACGGCCAGGTTGAGGGCTTCGCCGGTCGCCAGCGCGTCCTGGTATCTGGGCGCCGAGCGCTTGCGTTGCAGATGCACTGGGGCACGGCTCTGGCTGGTGGCAGCTAGCTGTGCGGGGCCGGGCGTTGATTGATTCGGATTGCTGCCAAACAAGGCAAAACAATTAGAGATAGCTCTCAGTTCACAGGTCACAGGTCAAGGGACATACCCAGTCTTGGCGAAATTGGCCAGGTAGCGCAGCATTAGTCTTCCAATTTGACGTTCTTGCGCCGTGTAGTTGTGTGGAAAAAGCGGAGAGACTGGCAAGCCCAGCCAGAAAGGCACATCCTCGCCGCGCACAGAACCGGTTCGCTGTCAATGCATGAAGCAGCAGCAGGTCAAGGTTAAGAGGTCATTCCGTTGCGACGTTGTGTACCCACCTGTGGATATTCCTCCTCAATGGTGCGATGCTTAAAGTGCACAAAATACGTGCGACCGCCACGCAAACTGTGCATATAGCCCAATTTAATCAGGGGCGAGGCCGTGTGCCCATCGCTCAGAAACTGCAGCGTCGCATCTCGAGCACTCAACGGATTCCGAATGGCCTTCTCCCAGTCCGTGTACTCGTTCTGCAAATCAAATTCAAATTAAGTACCAAAGTTAAAGCTACAAAGTTCAAGCTGAGCAAAAATACTCGGTGGTTCGAAACAAAACCAAGTCGAACCTCGCCTTAATGCTTTTGGTTTTTCAAATCAGGTTTGAACCATGTCTTTCACATTTTTTTATCATTCTTCTATTGCTTCTATTATCTAAATTACCTTTAGCACGGCGAATATCTCGTTCAAATGGTAGTGAAAATTGTTGCGCACAAATGTACGCAATATGCGATCGCGGCGCGTCTCATTGAAGCCAAACTCCAGATCCTGCGCGCTCAAATCCAGATAGGATTCCACGGACGTTAGGCAGAAGATGAGGTCGCGTTTGGGAAAGTTGGCATATTCAATTCCTGAAGTACTGTGTGCGGCAAAAACAAAGGCTAGCTTAAGGGCTTACTTTCGTTGCGTTTCGACTAACCTAACAATAGCTGAGCCCAGGGGCAGGGCTGTGCTGGACATGGCATCCGTGTTGGGCGTTATGACAGTGCCATCTACAAAAGGAGCGAAGCCCACCAGAAAGCTAAAAAAAGCAAAGTTTGTTAAGCAAATGTATGTAAATTGTGGCAATAAATACCTAAGGAATTGCCAAGACATTGTGATATTATTTACAATACTCTGTAACTAATTTTTGGAAAAAATAAAATAGCTTCACACACATACACACACACATACATACACACATACACACATACACACATACATACATGCATACATGCATACATACATACATACATGCATACATACATACATACATACATACATGCATACATACATACATACATACATACATACATACATACATACATACATACATACATACATACATACATACATACATACATACATACATACATACATACATACATACATACATACATACATACATACATACATACATACATACATACATACATACATACATGCATGCATGCATACATACATACATACATACATACATACATACATACATACATACATACATACATACATACATACATACATACATACATACATACATACATACATACATACATACATACATACATACATACACACATACATACATACATACATACATACATACATACATACATACATACATACATACATACATACATACATACATACATACATACACACATACATACATACACACACACATACATACATACATACATACATACATACATACATACATACATACATACATACATACATACATACATACATACATACAAAAAATAACAAAAAAATAACAAAAAAATAACAAAAAAATAACAACAATAAAATAACAACAATAAAATAACAACAATAAAATTACAACAATAAAATAACAACAATAAAAAAACAACAAAAAAATAACAACTAAAAATTAACAAAAAAAAATTAAAAAAAAAAAAATACTACACTACTAGCTAAGCATGAAAAACTGCAGAGCCTACTTGGATTCTTGAGAATCGAGGAGGAGAGCACTTGGTAGAAATTCGTTTTATTTAAATTTGCAGCACAGCGAAAAATAAGCTTGCATGCGTACATATATTCATAATTGCATACATATATGCATGCATACACAAACACACACACGCACACACACACATACACATACACACACACGCTTATAATATAATACATATATATATATGTGAATTCGTATGCAGAATGCGGAGTCAATTTTCAACGTTTTTTCGATATGAGAAATTCATAAATTTCTTATAGTTTATTAGGTCTATAATCTCAGATCTTGCTTACATTTAAACAAATAATTATTTATGTATGTTATATACATATCATAACTATTGATAAGCTTGTTATTTAACATGTGCATGTTAACCTTAACAGGCAGCTTACCTACCTGTCAACTTAACAAAGGTTTTTTTCAACTGGATAGAAGGGGCTCTGCCAAAGTTGAGCAAAACTCTCCCATTTCGGGGATAACGTATAAACCTATTCATCTTTATAATGATTTCGTATATCGTATACTCATTTAGTAGAAACATTCCAAAAAGAGTTAACTTTAGTTGTAAACCCCTAGAGGGCATCAATTTGACTCACCGCGGATGATCGATTTTCACTGAAAGCAATTCGGCGACGCTTTTGGTGCGCAAACAGGGCGCCAGATCATCGTAGAGCATGTCACCATGGCAGCCCGTCTGCTCGGCGACGCGCCGCTTGACGAACAGCGGATTCTTCTGTATGGCCCAGGGCGAGAGGGCGGTGCCGCTTATGAGCACCGCGCGTTGTATCAGATCTAAATGAATCCACAATGAATCAATACAATCAATATGTCAAATTAAGGCAAAGGACCCACCACTGGCCACGGGCGACACGGCCAATATGTTGGCCAGCACAGCTCCCGTGCCGTAGCCGAGCAGGGTTATGCTCTGCGGATTGCCGCCAAAGGCGGGCAGGTTCTCCTTGAGCCAGTGCAGGCCGGCGACCAGATCCATTAGACCGAAGTTGCCCTGGGCGCTCTCCTTGCCGCCGGTCTTGAGGAAACCGAAGATGCCGAGCCGAAAATTGATTGTCACAACGATGACGTTGCCATGGGCGGCCAGTTCGGAGCCATCGTAGGGATTGCCCGAGTTCCACTCAAAGGATTCGCCGTGTATGAACACCACAGTGGACAGCATGGCATCGGAGCCGGAACTGGAACCGGAACTGGAACTGGTACTCGAACTAGCGTTGGCAACCGCTAAAAAGGAAACAGATTTTAATTGGAATTTAAGTTATATATATCTATATCTTCCATGTTGATCCGATGAGCTGCGATTCGCGTTTCGGCTTCCATATGTCGTCTGCGGTCAACGGAGCTGCCAATTCTGCAGGGCTTGCAGTAATTCCTTAAACCAACTGCAATGCACTACGGAATTGAGAGTTTCGCTGCCAAATCACCCCCCACATCCACATTCGAACTATTTGTAAAAAATGTACATATATATAATTTTCCACTTGACCAGAGCTGTTGCCCGTTCATTATCAATTAAACCAGCAAATGTTAATTTTTTGCCGGTAAGTTCTTTCTAGAGTTTATATTGTTCTTAACAAATTGCCAAATTGGTCCAAGGGGAATCGAAGCTTTGCATCTGTCTGGCTTGGTCGCGAATTACACAAGCAATTGCCTTTCCACTGAATTTTGAACAACAGCTTATTCGACCCGTGCGATGCCGGGTAATTTCTTATACTAAGCTTAATCTACTAAGTTGATAGGGTATTTGAAATGTTGGATAACTTACGCCTCGGTCGCTGCGTCTCGTAGGGCACATAGATATTAAGATATAAGCAGTCTTCCGATTGGTTCTTGAGCAGCGGCAGCAGGCGCCGCAGCTGGGCGAGACGGGCGCGCGGCACCTCCAGCAGGGCCTCCGGTCCATTGGGCGGTATGGGCACATTCTGTGGACAAACTGGCGAGAATCGATCCGCATTGCGAACCGTTTTCCACGTCGACGGCGTTATGGGTGGCATAAATCTGCAAGTCAATGTAATGGCCACCAATATGTACGGAGTATAAATATGTATGTATGCTATATGCGGCACATGGTAATGCTAATGGCATCAAACTATCCCCCATTTACTTCCGCTGTGTGTGTGCGTGTGTGTGTGTGTGTGTGATAACGTAAAGGATTCATTCATGGCTAACGTAAAGCGCAGCCGAACTAAGTACTAAGCCCCATCAATCAAAATTGGCAACTGTTTTTGATTAATTGTGCATTTTATTGTTTTGCGTTGAATGCCATCGATCAAGCAGACGAGCTGCTGGCCACGGCGAAGGCTTCAATGTTGATTTTATGACACAACAATTCACGCGAAACGTTTTTATTGTTTACGATTTGTCGGCTCCGCCACCCTCCCTGCCGTCCATCAACTCATTCGTTGGCATCTCAGGAGAATACAATGGAAAATGTTAGCATTTTGTTGCCTGATGAGACTATAACGCGCATAATTTTCTTCTATTTTTTTTTCCAGCTACAATTCCCTTTTTGCCAGTTTTCGCCATTTCGTAATCAGTTGGCACATTTTGCGGTTCCGGGTTTCCCAGCACGGCGTGCTGAATGGATGAAAGCCCAAATGCTTTCAAATTAAACGACGCATTTTGTTGGCTTCGCTTTTTGCCATAACAACGTCTTAACAAGCGATAAATAAATGAATGTTCTACAAATACCCTGTTCCCATGCGTGCAAGAGGGCATGCCTGCAGCAATATGAATGAAAGCTCTACAAATACCCAGTGCCATGTGTACGACTGGGGAAGGCCTGCAGCATAAGGAAAGCAATACTTGAATGAAAGTTCTACAAATACCCTGTACAAATGATATTGAAATCGTCGAATCAAGCCTTAGAGCCTCGTAGCTCGGAAAGTACAATACGTACAATACTATATAGCTAATAAGGTATATAGTCTTGATCAATCAAAACTAAGTATGACAAACTTTTATTATATTTTTGTCATGCAATGAGTAACATGCAGAAGGAAACATCTCCGATCTCCATAGGTATATATGTTCCTGATCAATCAAAATTGAAGCTGATGTATGAGAAACTTTCTTGTTGTTTCAAGACATGCATTTCGCATACATAAAAGAGTTCAGTTCAAGTGAAATCTTGTCAACTTTGAACTCATATAACATATAGTTCTTGAGGAAGAATCGGTCGAATGGACAACTCTTTTGCTTTGCGAGCTTTGTTTCTCGCATATCTGCAAACATGACAATCAAAGTCAAGAGTTTCATTCAAAATATAAAATATTTAACAATTTATTATTATCACATAAGTTTTTTCGCTAAATGTGCATTCGCTTGGTCTTGTAATACCCTTCATTTGTCTTGGCCTGACTACGGGGTATATAGAAAAATCATATTTAATTACTTTTTAATTTGTTTTAGTTGCTTATTCAACAGAATTTCTTGCAGCTACTGTTAAAATTGATAAGTTGATGGATAAAGTTTGTCTAATACGATTTACGTATTTGGAATTTTAACGACATTTTCGAGTACCCAAAAATATATACATATATACATATATATATATATATATTTATATAAATTCGCTGAAGCCAAGTTTTGAACAAATATTGGCATTAACGATGTTGCACGATGTTTGTCCTCGTAATTGTAATCACGACTTTCTTTCAGTTCCCTAACTTAGTTCTTCAATAGTTTTCCAGCTCTCTCTCTCTCCCTCTCCCGCTCTCTCTCTCTCTCGCTCTCTCTCTCTCTCTCGCTCTCTCTCTCTCTCTCGTTCTCTTTCTGTTTGGCTTGTTAGGCGGCAATTCGCACAAAGTTCGATAAAAGATCTCAACAAAATTTTGCTACAGCAGAGACATTCGGCGTGTTGCAAGTAGCTGCGCTTGGGAACAAATCTAAAGCAAAGTTTGCGGCATATTGCAAAAGTTTTGCAACACTTTGTCACTTATGCACATGGCCGAGTGTCCTCTGTGTCCTGTATCTAGGCAATATTTATACTATGTGTCAGCCAGGCACAACAAGTGTGTGGTAGATGCTACTCGATGTTGCCCCGCCCCGCTCCACTCCGCCTCCTGCTGACAATCTCTGGCAAATTGTTCTTTAATTACTTGCTGCACAAAGTCCAAAAGTCAATGAAGTCCGCTTTATGAATGTTGCCTCATTGTTATGCAGCATCAACAGATGCCACAAATGAGCTGAGCAACAGGACTTAATCAAATGCCACTGAATTTCGGTCTGATATGCCTCCAGATACACGCACATCTGGCCTCGAAGTCTGTGTGAAAATTATTCATGCTCGAATGACAATTGCCAGCCACAAAAAAGTGGACAACGGGCTGGAGGGGGCAGGGTGTGGGCAGAAATAAACGTGATATTTGACAAATTGTCAATGTGCCGGCTAGCAGGCGAAAGCTAATTAATCATTGCGTCTAAACAAATCAGTGTCTGTCGCCAAAGTTACTAATCAAAAAGATTGTAAAAAACAAACCAAACTCGTTTCTATCGGAATCAGGAAATAATTGGCAAGTCAACATATAGAATATATTCTATTTTTTCTTTTCTATCTTTTTGCAATAAATTTCTATACATATTCGTGCTTATGTTAAGTGAGAAGCTAACAAAATGTACTCTCAGCTTCTTTCAAGATTTAAGCATTTCATTTGAGTAACTTTTCGTACTTAACATTTTTCTTCATTATTAACATATTATTATTTATTATATTATGGAAGCCAAGTTCAATAAAGAATCTTAACTAGAAGGTTTCTGTGGCAACATATATAACATTTGTATATGCCACCCACATATGTCTAGTTAGATTTACATTGTTCGATGTGAAAGCATTTGGGAAAACATAATGAAAAGTTATCGAATGATCGAAACCCCATAACTAGAAACTTGTCTTGTTAATAGCTATATGCGGGTAAATTAGATTAATTTGAATTTAAATGTGTACGCAGATTATTTGCATTGTTTTTGTGGCAAGAAAAACAAAGTTTTCATGCAAAAACTTTGAAGTTTTGCCGATGCCTGTTGTCGGTTTCGAGTCATATTATGTATGTTAAAAGTTTTAGTGAACATAACTTTAAAGCAACAAGAAACAATTTCAGCTAGTTTTATAAGTTTTCAGAGAGAAAACTTGCTTTAGGTAATGAAAATATAACATATTTTCGAAATATGTTATTTTTATTGAAAAGGGCACTGTTAATAGCAGAATGTTATTAAGAGCTTAACATTCGTGTCATAATTGGGCTATTTAGCTGGGTTAGGGAAAACTTTAAGTAATTATAATAAAACGATTTCGAATTTTGATGCTGTTATTTAACAGGGCACTGTTAATAGCAGAATGTTATAAAGAGCTTCACATGTGTTGCTGTTATTTAACAGAGCACTGTTAATAGCAGAATGTTATAAAGAGCTTCACATTTGTTGCTGTTGCTTAACAGAGCACTGTTAATAGCAGAATGTTATAAAGAGCTTAACATTTGTGGCATAACTGTGCTATTTAGTTGGTTTAGGGAAATCTTTAAGTAATTATAATAAAACTTGTTCGAATTTTGTTGCTGTTGTTTAACAGGTCACTGTTAATAGCAGAATGTTATTAAGAGCTCAACATATGTGGCATAACTGGGCTATTTAGTTGGGATAGGGAAAACTTTAAGTAATTATAATAAAACGTTTTCGAATTCGCATGCTGTTATTTAACAGAGAACTGTTAATAACAGAATGTAAGCAGCTTAACATTTGCTGTATAACTGGGTTATTTAGTTGAAATAGGGAAAACTTTATTTATAATAAAACGTGTTCCAATTTTGTTGCTGTTATTTAACAGGGCACTGTTACTGGCAGAATGTTATAAAGAGCTTCACATTTGTTGCTTTTGCTTAACAGTGCACTGTTAATAGCAGAATGTTATAAAGAGCTTAACATTTGTGGCAAAACTGTGCTATTTAGTTGGCTTAGTTAGTTTCTAAGCTCAGCACCTGCAAATATTGATATAAATGAGCTCGTTTACCGGCTCTAAGCTGATTAGACGACGCTTCGCCGCATTGTCTTGGAAAATAAATATTAAAAGGCTGCCAACTGCTAATTGTAAAATAAACGCGAGATAGAGTTAGCTTCATTAGGAGCCCTTTTGGCTATTGGTCGGGCCAAGACCTTGGCACTTTAATCTGGCAAACAATGTGCAGACCCGGAAGCTGGCTAAGGCAAGAGTGCCGCATAACACGAATGTGCAAAGTTCCGGACGTACTTTGTGCCCGTGCTCACGTATACATACATAGATATATTATCAAAATAATTATTAAAATTGCTTTTGCCTGGCGCAGGAGCCTGATAAAGTCACGCTGCGTTGGGCGAACGTAGGGAACGAAAAAAAAAAACAGAAAACATACAAGTCGGCAGTGCCTGACTAGAAGATACCCCTTAGACAATGATTATATCGGATCTTTATGCGATATGGTATCACACCCAAGACCTAGACAAAACCTTCAAAAATTGTATGTTTTCTTGGACATTTTAGGATGAAGGGAGAGAGGAAGTCAAATCTTTAGGATCATTATAGGAGAGCTAACATCCTATTCTTTTGTCTGTAAGCTTATAAGCTGCGAGAAAAGCTTAAGAAACTTGTTACGAAATCGATATTTATCGATATTTGGGAAATGCTAGTATATATCGAAAACATGGTCAACTTTTTCCGTGCGAGCGGGCGAATAGACGGAAGCTCTCCAATTTGATCAATAATTGGAACACATATACGTTATACCCTTTATACCCATTTTCAATGAGTGCAGGGTATAAAAGAGTTGCACACAGACAGCAACAGCAGGTAGGGATCACACATACACACACACACACACATGCACACACACGCAGCGGGTGGTTAGCCCGCATTATCTTTGGCTAAGCACTCACCTGAGACTGCCCACAGGCGGCGATGCATATGGAATGCCGAGAAATGCCTCCACCAGCGGCGTGGAGCGCACCACAATGCCGCGCAGCAGGCCATACTTGGTCTTCACGGTGCTGGGGCTCAGGTTGGCGCCGTGCAGGCACTCGCAGTCCGGCCACAGCGAGGATAACAGCAGCAGCAACAAAAGCCAACTGCTGTGGATGTTCCTGCTGCTGTGATGCTGCCAACAGGATGCGGGTTGCGTGTGCCATAAATGGCGTTTCCTCTGCGCTGATTGCCCACGCTCCCGCTCCCGCTGCTGCTCCTGGTGCTGCTCCCGCTCCTGCTGAGTGTGTGTTGGCATTGCCAAAATCTGTAGAAATCTCTTTAATGTTATCAGTCTTATAATGCAAATGCCTTGGCTGCTGCGGCTGCTGCTGATGCTGCTGCTGCTGCTGCTGCTGCTGCTGCTGCGGATTTCCATTTCCGCAGTTGTTGCACAAATAGCTTCTCTAATGTAGCTCATCAAGGAAGCGATGAAAACGTAACAGTAAATACGTAGAAAATGCGATTGGATTAGCTTAGTTTGTTTGGCTCTTCTTGAATTTGTCATCAATTGGCTGCGCTCGCGGCTGTTTCCGGCCTGGAACTGCCGTCGCTCCGTCTGGCTGGCGGCATTTTCATTTTGACAGCGGTTGTGCGCATATTGAGCTTGTGATTGAGATGCAGCAGCGCCGACATGCTGATACCCTTTCGCTTTGATTTCAAATATTATACACTAAACTCGCACTGCCGCCGCCGCCGTCGCCGCCGCACTGCGACAATTTCGCCTCGAATCGAATCCTGTTGCTGCTGCGCCTCCTTCGCTCGGTTCTGCAAGTAGTTGAACAGGAAATAAACGTAAATCTAAGGTATCCGTTTTGGCTTTGGCTTCGTATGCTTGTGGTATGCTTTTTTTATGGCCTGTGCCCGACTCGCACCTTTACGCTGGCCAGCCCGAGTCTTAACTGTGCAACGCATCAGAGCGTGGCATCCTTAAATAGCCTTGGCCACAGCGACGAGCCGTGTGCCATGAATGCGAACTGAACTCAATTCACAGCCCAGCCCCCCCCACCTGCAGCCAGGTACTAACTGCCTCCCCACACCCCATCTGACCTGGCTTTTATGCGCCATTTTAAATGCGCAGGCTGCCTGCTGCCAGCTGCCAGCTGCCAGCTTGCAGTTTGCAGCTTGCCCCAAACGGTTTATCAAGCGTTGCACACACGTGGCATGTGGCGCATGCCACATAACACAACCAATATGCTACACTCAACTGCATTATACAGCTGCAAATGAACTGCATTCAATGGACCAGAGATAACCGTCTTGATATATAAAAACACTTTCACGTTTGGCTTTTGCCAAGCTCCCTCAGTTTTCCCTCAAGTTTATTATCTTAACGATCACAAAAATCGTTTTATTTTTAGCTTTTTATATTTGAAATTATTTTATAGCCTTGGGATTCGTAAATTCAAAATGTATCCAAACAGTTTTCGCTCAATAACATTCGTTACATTCTTAATGGAACACAAAAGTACTTTCCCATTATGTTAATCTATAGAAAAGTATCCTGGAACTTTGACGGTGTGCGAACAAGTTTCCGACTGACTGTAGCTTCAACTGAAGTCAAATCAAAATCAGCTCAACTTTACATAAACTTAACATAGTTTTGGCCAACTATGTAACATTTCTCAAAAATTGACTACACAGAGTTGCCGGACTTTAAAATACACAAAAGGTGGCAACATTCCAGCGACAAATTATTAAGCGTGTGCTTCGACATTTCCAGGAAAACGTTGACAAAGTATTTCATCAAAGAAAATAAACTCAAATGTGTTTTTCTATGTGCAAATTATTTTTAGCCAAAATTCAAA
Source organism: Drosophila kanekoi (assembly GCA_037075305.1). Lineage (NCBI taxonomy): Eukaryota > Metazoa > Arthropoda > Insecta > Diptera > Drosophilidae > Drosophila > Drosophila kanekoi. The sequence continues at coordinate 5,430,562 of JBAMCE010000678.1, read as the reverse complement.
TTAATTTCCCTTGTTCAATATTTGCCAGCTTTTGTTTGCTTTCAATTTCTTAAAGTGCTCTTAAAACAATATTTGTGTACATATATGAAAGAAAGAAGAAAAGTAAGAAAGAAAAGCTAAGCTCGGCTAATTTACATTTTGATGCTTTTATAAAGGTTAAAGTTAGGAAATGCTATGCAACAAATTTCACAGAAATTTATTAAAGAGCTTTGAATAAAAGGCTTTGTGACTGATGTTAAATGAAACTAAAGAATATTTAACATTTACTTTAGCTTAAGCCAAAATTTCGATTACCTTCGCTTTCTTCTCTTATTGACACCTTGTTCAAAAACCTTGCACATATCTTTACACATATATATATATAAAAGTGCTTTATATCATATTCAAGCCACAAAATGAAAATAATTTGAATATTTCATTGATTTTCCTTGATACGAGCATCAATTGGGCGTATCTGTAAAATATATTTACAAACTTGCTTTGATGTGGTGTGCATCGCAGCGAATCCTTGCGTAAAGCAAGGATGTGACAATGTTGATCCTGCGAACTAAGCCCACTCGAAAGCCAGGAACTGGCCTTGTTTTCGCAACTTCATGAATAGACTTGAAAGTGGAAATATGTGTCGATTCGGCGCATTAAAAGAATCCTTATGATCTTTTTCTATGTTCTGCTAAGGCTGTCTCTCTATCCCTTTTCATAAGTTTTACTATAAAGGTAACTCTTACATCAAAAAGTGTTCTTATATGCGAGGCTAGAAGCAGGAAAGTAGAAAAAGTCTTCAAAAGGTTTCCAAATACTTTTCAATTTTGAGTGCTTCATAAAGCAATATTTCGTTAGAATATCGAGATTTGGCAAACGTAAACCTTAAGACAGATTTATGAAAAGTGTTTGTAAAGGATTTTTTAGATAAAGTTTCAGCGACAAATCAACTGAGGTCAGATCCCACTTCCATTCAAGTTCTGCCTGAGAATTTGAGCTCATATTCGAAATAAATACGTTGCAAACTAATTACAATATTTAAATTAAAATAACATACCAACTGATTGCTATGAACTTGTTAAATGTTCTCCAGACTTGAACTAATTACTAATGCGTTAATTAAAAGTTGAAGTCCCTAAACAGAAACAAGGCCAGCTCATTAAATTGCCGAGAGCACACGAGGTTCAGAGGTTGCCCGCACAGGTTAATGCAATAAGCATAAAGTACCTGCAAATGTTTATGCGAAATTGCTTTGTTGTGGCTGAACATGTAAATCTGTTAAACATAAAGAGCTTAGTCCTTGGCAAACACAAAAAAGACGAAACCAAAACGAATCCCTAAAGGAAAACATGGCAAACGTTGCGAGCGACTAAGCTCCTTGGGGCTCATTAACAATGCTCGCTCGTACTCCTTGCTACTCTTTGGCCAGACACATACTGATGACGAGTAGTGTAATTTATCTTTCGGTCTAAACAGACTCGTTTAAGTCGCATATATCTGAGCCAAAACAATTGACTCAAATCTGTAACGATTGCCGACGGTTTGCTGACACAGACACAGAGCCGGACGGAGTCGGACGGAGTCGGAGCCGCAGCCGGACGCAGTCGGACGGAGTCGGAGCCGCAGCCGGACCGACAATCGCACAATTTCTCTAAATTGCAGCTATAAAACTAAAGTTTAACTATGAGGAGCCGAACCCACAACAGCATCCATCCATACTATGTACTAAGTATTCCCATGCCCAGCTTCATCTCTTTCATTTCAATGTCTCTGCGGGTGTGTCTGTGTGCGTGTGTGTGTGTGTGTGTGTTGACAACCAAAATGTCGGCACGTTTTTAACCAAAAAAAAAAAAGAATTTGTATACCCTGTAGCCATAGAAATAGCGTAAAAAGTGTAATCAGATATGTTGCTTAACAATAACTGACCCAACTTTGGCTGAGATGCATTTAGATCTATGATAAAACTTCTTACTTCAATTTAAACTTAAGTCTTTGTATATATGGAAGAGTTTATTAAGGATAAGCTTCTCTTATGCCATGTTTATTTCATAGAGTTTATTCATCTCCTGCAGGGTATCTGTCAGTCGAGCACTCTTGATGGTTTTTACTTACGCTTCACATTCTGTCGCTAGTTCACTTACTCGTAATTCCGTTTTGGTGTGAGTCATGACGTTGGCTTTGGGTCGGAAGCGAGCAGTTCTTTGGGACAGGCAGTAACAAAATGTTGGGATTTCAAATAAATTTCAACTTTTAAATTAACTAAAAGCTTAAAATGGCATTTGGCTGCAACTGCTCTGGCTCAGCAGCAGCAGCAGCAGCAGCACGCATGGACTTAAGCATAGCTACACACATTCCTAAGCGATTTCAAGAGGGTGTTCAAGGGGGGGGGGAGGGGAAGGAAGAGGGATGAAGTTGGCTTGTAGCAAGTACAAATTGAAGTAGACGTAGCTGAGGCAACGCATGTTTCCGGCATGATAAATATTTACATTTTTGCTTGGCAAACGTCTTTCATGCCACGAGCTTCTCCAGGCCCTAAGCCACGACATTTTCAAACTCAGCTCTGTAATTTTTCTTTTTCTTTTTCCCTGCTTCTTTTTTATGGCAAATCTGTAAAGACCGATAAAATTGCATATTTTTGCATGAAAGGCAGGCAGCCAGATGAGGTAGAGAATTGCGAGCCAGCAGTTGCAGAACAAGCTGAAGAAAAAGTTGTAGCAGACGTAGACATTTCTCCAGGCTAGCTCACACGTCCATTCACATGCGAGTGCCGCTGACAGGGCCAGTGACAGGGACAGGGACAGGGACGAGGGGCAGGGAGTGGCTAGGGGGGAAGGCAGCTGAGTGGGGCAATGACTGCAAATCATGGCAGTGCAAACAGGAAATGTTGCAGTTGCAGACGTGGAAGAGGCAGCGACACAAAAAGAAAAAATGCCAAGGAAAATTGCCACACACACACCCACACCCGCACACACACACCCACACACACACACCCGCACACACACACACACAGCCGCACACACACGCACAACTTTGTGCATTAAGACTCGAAATAAAAGTTGCAAGCGCATTAAAAATTGTTGCATTTTACAATTGCATTCACAGTTCTCATACCAAAAATGTGTCCCGATTGTCAGCACTTTTTTTTTTATAAGCTTGCAACAAATTCCAGAGACGCGTGCCTCATGTTGCATGCCGCGTGCCTCATGCTCAAAGGCACATTAAAACTGAAGCGCATCAAATTGCCAGCGACAACACATCAATCGCCAGATATCGGGCACTTTGAGAGCGACTCGTAAGTGCCCGACGCGTACATACCCTGTAAAAGTTATCTTTGCGAAAGTTCAAACTTCGCGCTAGCTGCTTGAGCGATTCTCGTATGCATAGAACTAATTTCTGCAATAACTTTTAATAGTTTTTAATAATTTAAATTATAGCTGCCATAGAACAGATAGACAGATAGATGGATAGATGGATAGATGGATAGATGGATAGATGGATAGATGGATAGATGGATAGATAGATAGATTGATGGATAGATAGATAGATAGATAAATGGATGGATACATGAATAGATAGATGAATGGATAGATAGATGGATAGATAGATGGATAGATAGAGAGTTTGATAGATAGATGGATAGATGAATAGATAGATGGATGGATAGATAGATAGATAGATAGATAGATAGATATATAGATAGATGGATGGATAGATGAATAGATAGATGGATGGATAGATAGATGGATAGATAGATAGATAGATGGATAGATGGATATATGGATAGATGGATAGATAGATAGATGGATAGATGGATAGATAGATAGATAGATAGATGGATAGATAGATAGATAGATAGATAGATAGATGGATAGATAGATAGATAGATAGATAGATAGTTAGATAGAAATATGGATTGATAGATAGATGGATGGATATAAAGATAGATAGATAGATGGATGGATAGATAGATAGATAGACAGACAGATAGATAGATAGATAGATGGATGGATAGATAGATAGGTAGATAGATAGATAGATAGACAGACAGACAGATAGATAGATAGATATATAGATAGATCGAACTGTAAGATTTTATATCGCAAAATATTCTGTTTCCAGGATATTTTCATGAAACTCAGCATTTTCGAGGGTATTTAATGTTCGTACCAAAGATATTCGTACTTTCTCGTTAAATTCATTTCAATTGCATTAATTACTAATAGTTGTCATGTAATACACGACTCGGATGAACACAATAATCCACAGAAAAGTAGATTATGTATGCTGCAATTCAATTCTCAGTATCAAGTATTAATTATCATGTTTATAAATTGATGGGACAGAATCAATCAATAAAGGGACAATAATTCCTTGAAATACTTGCAAAACTCAAAGTAATTTGGCCAAATTTGATGATACAATTGCAGTTATTAAACAGCTCGACAAATGATAAATACTTAGTAGCAATCAAATCTGATGCGAAGAGTCTCCGATTGACATCTTATAAAATATTAATGCCAAGAGAGCTTAGTTCAACAGTTGAAGAAGGAAGGAAATGGCAAGAAAATATTCAAGATACGCTTTGTTGCGCGCAATCAATGGACAAAGTTATGACTGAAAGGAGCTGCGAAAGTGCAAGCTTTGCTTTTGCACTACGCCCAGCGACAAGTTCTTGGAAAAGTCTCCAAGATAGAGAGAAAGGCAGCAGAGAGGAAAGTACGCTTGAAACTTAGCAAAAAGTCCTAAGTACATATGTGCCAGATTCAAGCACATTGCAGGGCGACTCGTAAACATAAAATTCAAGCAAACACGATTCTTTTCTTTGGGAGAAAACTTGTTAACTAGACCTTACTGTGACATAAATGTTATTTAGTTTGGCTTTCCAAAGCATCCTAAAGGCAAGAAGACGATAAATCTTAAGTGCATTTTGTCAATAGTTGAGTATTATTTACAAGTAATAGAAATAAATATGAATTTGTTATTCAAAGTGCAGAGTCGTTTTTTTTGGCTCTGTGCTTAAAGGTTGTCGGAAGAGATTAATTGCATTTTCATTCATTCTTATATTCCCAGAAACCGTTGAAATTGTGTAAAAAGGGTATATAGGTTTTGTGCAAAGGTATGCAACAGGGAGAAGCCAGCAGCTCCACATAAGGTATTTGCATTCGACCTGAGAGCCTAGAGGAGAGAGAGAAATTTTAAACTTGTTTGAGTTTCTTTCCGATAGTCGATACCTTTTCCGTATGCCAGCAATCGATAAATATCGATATCGATAACTGCCAAGTTTTACATTTGTTACTCCATGAAAGTATAAACAGATCGAGTATCTTTCTCTTCCCTCTAACGCGAGCAGCATTTGGTGATTTGGTAGATGAAGTTAGAGGGTATCTTCCAGTCGAGCATACCGACTACGTTGCGTATTTAGCATGAAAAACTGTTCAGATGTAAAACGTTGCTTAATGCCGAGTTGGCAAGTTTCTGACGAACTTTTTCATTTACAATATTTTCAGCACTTAATTAAGAATTTAATCGAATTTAATTATAAGGAAAATTTGCAAGTTAAAGCGAAAATTTAAAGTCCTTTTTGTGAATGTACCACACAGCAGATGTACAATATTTATCTGAGCATCATTCTTGGAATAATCTTAAATAAGAATTCTTCTAAGCAATTCATTGGATATGGGACTTCATTTGATGGGTCATAAGATAGATATCTATATAGTATGTATGTACATATGTCTTTATATGTATATATACATAATGTTCACCTTTCCGTAGAAAACTTTTCCTTTTGTTTTTACTTCTTCTTCTTTCTTTTCCTACCGTTTTTGACGCCCTTTCTTAGCAATGCATTTCAGCAAACCTTTGTCATTAAAATAATTAATGCAAACTTATGTCGCACAGCTCGAACTCGACCCGTTCTCTTAATTCTCTTCTAATTAAGAACTCAACGCTTTTCGGTTTTCCCTTGCATTTTTTTTTTTTGGCTTCCCTTTATCCTTTCCTTTGACTCATCTTGGTTTTGGACACATTTTGTGTGCTTGATTGGCATTTTACATTCAAACGGTTGACAAAGCGTAGAAAAAGAAGGTGAAAGCATCTGCTTAATGCTTTAAGATTTCATTTTTGTCAAAGGACGTTTTTTCTATGGCAACGGCAAATTTACAGAAATATTTAATAAATAACCGAAAGCACATTTCAAATGAAATAAACAAATGTTTATTTGCTGCGTGTACCAAGAATTTTCTCACATTTTCAAACAGTTTTGTTTTTTTTTATCTGCAGCTCACAATAGATTTGGCTTTACCAAGAACTTGTCGCTCTGCTTTTCGTCTGTTCAAAGAATTTTATGCTTGTTTTTTTTTTAGTTAATTACAATTTGAATATATTTCCGAAAGTCCAGATAGGCGAGCCATGGAATAATGGCAATTGTGGGAAGAATAATTCATTCGATTGTCCTTGGGGAACTGACAAATTGCATGAGAATTCCACAAAAAGCCTGTTGAAAAACCAATTTCCCAGGCCATGATAAAAGGACATGCTCCAGCTTCAATATGTTTCGGCCAAACTTGTTTTCGATTTCCGCTTGCAGAGAATCGGGGAACGCACAGGATGCAGCTCATACAGGAAAATAATTTCATGACCCCGCCCCCCGCTCTCTCTCTCTCATGAGAAATCCTGACATTGGACCACAAATTCAATTGTCAACTGCGTCGCAACTTTCTCATATTATAACATTTTACTTTTCTAATTACGAACCAAACGACCTTAAAATATCCTGCCCCCCACCCCCCAACAGGATATGAAGTTTGTGTGTTTGTATTTTCTTTTACCAACTTGATTTCAAATGCGATATTGGCAAAAATTGCTCAGTTGATAGCAAAACAAAAAATGGCATTTCCGAATGTAATACGCCAAGTTGGCAATTCCTGACAAAAAACTTAATACCAAAAGTACATATATCTATATAGCTATATATCTATATATATGTATAGCTATATATCTATATATATGTATATCTATATATCTATATATGTATTGTAAGGTTGAAAAATGGGCGCAAAGTATCCAGGCGCTTGCCAGGCGGTGTCTCATTCGGCTGTGGATTCAAGCAGGCATGTAACCTCGTTTATTTCTTTCTCTTTTTTTATTTTGTGCACAGCATAATGAAAGGGGAAAGTTCTGCAATTGCACCGCCCATGGTTCTGGCATTGCCAACCAAAACACACACACCACACACAAACCTCAAGCTCACACTTGAGCTGTGTGCGTGTGTGTGTGTGTGTGTTTGTTAGGTGCACTAAATGGCATTTGAAAATGTTTTGTAGTTCAACTTTGGTGCCGGGTGCCGGGTGCCTGGTGCCTGGTGCCGGGTGACTGCTGACTGAGCCCGGGTGACGCTAGTTTCGCCTTTGCCATTTGGAACTGAGAGGCTCGCACAGGCAAAATAGCTTTGACAGCAGCCAGGACACAAGTGGCAGACGATATGGCACAGGAGACCCGCACACACACACACACACACACAAACACAGGCAGGCAGGGAGGCATAACAAATCATTTTAGCACACACTCAGGCAAAAAGGTCAAATGTGAAATATAATTAAAAAACAAAATGAAAGCGTAATTCTTTGCGAGGAATCTCAAATTGCCGCCCTTTGTCGAACCCGAACCTGGGCAGACTCCGACTTCTTGGAGTCTGACTTTGACTATGATTATTATTATGCTTCATTGTCATAAGAAATTTAAATTAAAAGTTGTCAACAAAGTGAAAAGAATTAAATATTTCACGACACTTTTGTTTTAAATATTGATCAAAACAAGACAAAAGAAAATTCAAGACAATATGCTGAAAAGTATGCAAAAAAATAAAAGAAACTAATATTCTTAATGCCAGGAGATTGCCCGAGCTCAGATCTGAATCGTTTTTAACATATTTTCTCATTTATGTATTAATATTCATGTCGAATTGTACTTACCCAAAGATTCACATGCACACGCACGCCTATTTCAATGTCATCTATTAGTGGAAGGGAGACAGACTTTTATATGAACACATCACTAAAAGAATAAAAGAAGAAGAGTGCATTGTCAGATAAGGTGCAGAAGAGAGAGAGAGAGAGAGAGAGAGAGAGAGAGAGAGAGAGAGAGTGAGTGATCAGTTGAAAGGAGTACAAGCATTCTCAGCGACAAAGTTTCTTAGATTCCACAACTTGTTAACATAATCAAGCATGAAATGCAGTGAGGCGTGAGAATCGCATAGAACGTCAACATCTAAAAATACGATTATAACAATCTGCAGCGCAGCGGGAAACAAATTTTGACTGCGTTTGACAGTTGCTTACGTAAATGCTTAGGCACATGCTAACGCACATGCTTACGTGCATGCCTACGTACATGCTTACATCTAAATATACACACACCCACACACATATATAAGTACATGCACACGCTTCTAAGAAGATACATTTGTATGTCTACAGATATGCACACATAAAAAGATACGATTAGATTGCTGACGCACATGTCATGTTCAATAACGCTTCAAATCCAGGCATGGAAACCAGTGAGGCATATGAGAATCGCACAGAAGGGCGACATTTAAAAACACGTTTTTTTGCAACGTGAAGCGCAGCGGGATGTCTACATATGTCGAATTGCGCACCCACAATGCATGGATAATGATATCATTTGTTATTTATAGCTTTTAGTCTGAAGCTAATGGAAAATGATTTTCAACAATAAAACGCGTGCTTTGTATTTAGTGAAAAACAAAATATAATATGAACATTAGTTTTCAATCAATTATTTTGCTATTGTATGAAAACGTTTCTGATTGAATTGACTAAGCTGGAAATATTAATAATAATATGAAAGCCCAACTATTTCAATTCAAATTAAACAATGACAAAAGTTGCCCGGAATGGAATATATTTTGTAAACATTTTAAGCTCCTCGGACATGGAAATACTGCAATGCGAGTATTAATGTCGACTAAGCTCTTAATATAGAACAATGCAATTATTAAATGCATTTTAATAGCAGTGTTTAAGCTTAAGTCCATAAGTTGGCACTAGTATTTAATTAAGTGAAGGCTAGCACAAATAAATGTTCGTTAAGGTGTCGTTTGGTCATGTGAAAATATCTCCATAAATTTCTGGACAACGACTTGCCAAATCTCTATAGTAAAATTAAATTTAGAAGCCTTACGCAAATTCTAAAAGTATTTGTGTGTGTGTGTATGGGTGTGTGAGTGTGTGTATTAATTGCATGTGTGGACCGTTCAGAGCTCTAATTAGAACCAAGGGACTGTTGCGCCTAATGGTTGCCTCTTGGCTTAGATGCAAATGAGCACGGAGCCGAGGTGGGGCAAGGGAAACATGTGCCAGCAGCTGATTTACACAGTGCATATAATAATACATGGACATTTTGCGGAGGGGTGGCGGCGAGGGTGGGCGGGATTAACATGTAAATGAAGATGAAGACATCAGATGCTCGTTTGTTTTCGGAGGGGCCAGTTGACCAATTCACGCAGGCATAAATTATTTATGACTGCGACAGGGTAAACACGCGTGCAAACATGATGGCGTGTTCGTGTGTGTGTGCGGGTGCGTGTGTGCGGATATCCGCAGGCAAATATACTCAAGTATAGCATGTACTCACATATGAGTAAGTACTATAGTTGAACATATATTGTGAAGTGTAGACAGAGTTGAACCACAACATTGGTTCGAATCCCCCTACCCACCTCCACTCAGCAGTCAAGCAGCAGTCCTCGGGCTCGTCTGTCGTATTTACTATGTACTTAGTATAATTAAATGGGCTTAATGCAAATGCCAGCGTTGGCAACACAAGTTTGTATTCATCATCCGCCCAAAACAGGCAGTTCGAACAGATGAGCGCCAGGAATGCGAATGCGGATGCGGACAGAGACTGGGCCATAGACATGAACATGTCCTAAGAGCCTAGGCGGCAGCATGTCTTGTTTTTCCGCATTTGGCGACTGAATTTTATGCGGAACTGTGAGATCGTTTGTAATTTAATGAATATGTAAATTAAAGGATGCACTTAATGGCAAACATAATACACACACACACACACACGCACACACACACACTCAAGTCCCAGTGTGTGCTCATTTGCGATACATGCACGAGTATTGTAAATATATATATATCCAGTCGCAAATTTATTGCTGCCTTGAAGCGGAAAGTTTCAATCGGTGCCAATGGAATTAATCGCACAGACAAAACATGCTTGCCATTAAGTATTCACACACACACATGCACACACACGTTCTCATATATTTATGTATCTGGGTGCGTGTGTGCCAGGCGTTCATCTTCTATAGAGAGATAACACTAGAACAACAAGTACCCTAGCACAATTTCCCATTGTGTGCGGCAAAGACAATAGCCTGTTGTGTTAGTGTTGGAAAGCATCTTAAACACAATTCGATTCAACCCCCCCCCCCCCACCCTCTCCCTTGCGCAAGTTCTCTTTGTTTTGACAGCAATCCATATGAGATTTGGCATACTAGTCGGAAACTTATCGCATTGATGGGAAACTTTGCAGGCATCCAAGTCGATAAACCCAGTTCTCATATGCACCTGTCAAAAGTTAACAATCACTTGATCATGAGCTAAACGAGTTTTGCTTAAAGTAGTTGTTGAAATTTAACATGCATGTTAAAGTTGCTGACAGAACAGTCAATGAACTGCACAAATAACTTTACTTCATAGAACATTTGATATTGTACCCTTGTCAAAGGTTTGATCATAGCGAAAAATTTGTATTGTATAACCACAAAAGCACTTTTCCTCCCAAATCTCATATTACTAACTCCCCGCTTATGATTTATTTATAAGAGCCCACAATGTCCGCAGCGTGCATTAAAACATTTTCAAATATCAATTTGCATATTCATAAAATGCATAATGCATTCAATGTGCTAGCTGCTGGTCTCTGTGCAAGTGTGCAAATGAGTGCCTGCGATGTTAATGTTGACAGTGCACTTCATTGTAATTGCGGTAATTGGAAAGGACCCGAAATACACACACAAAGGTCAATTCATTAAAAATAATTTTAATTAACATGTAATCAGAGTTGTTACGACTTTGCGACCGGCAGCAGCTCGTAAATATACATTTTCAAATTGAATGCTGCAAGTGGCATAAATTTAATTTGCTGCCCCACTTTGGGCCACGTTTACCTTTCCGCAAATATAAAAACAAATTGTGCAATAAAAAACAATAAAGTTGAGACTGTAAAATCGACTGCATAAATCAGCCCGAATGTAGCCCACCGGCAGGATCTCTTCAGCTGCTCGTGCGTGGCAGGCCAGGCCAGGCCAGCTAAATGGCATATCAATGCGTGATTACGTATACGCCGCCTGTGCCCGACAACAAATTGGGGACACTGGGCACAGCTTGGCTACCGGCTGCGAGGCTGAAGGGGCTAAGGGGGAGGAGGTGGGTGGTTGTTCGCTTCATTATGCCGAATGCCTACGTGCACTACTTATTTATCAAGTGATGGCGCCTTTATTTATGCGAAGCCCCGGCAGGCGTCGTCCTGCGCCTGTTTCCGCGTCATCAGCGTCTGTGCAGGACAGCCAGAAGGACCATGTACACACACATATATATATAAAATACAGAAATAAGCGATTGCATGTGTGTGTGTGTGTGTTAAGCGTGTGGCGCTGTTGATAATGAGAAAGGACGCTGATGCGCCCCTCATACCCCCTGCTGCCCTGCTGCTCTGCTCTGATGATGTTTACGTTTGAATAATTTATGACACAATAAAAATGAAAAAATGAAAAGAAAAAAAAACGCGTGGCAGGCACATTGCAATTGCCGCAAGGTGCAAAAGTCCACAGCTTGGCTATGGAAATGCCATTTAGATACATCCTGTTTAGCTGCGTGGCAGGGCGGGGGAAGGGGGCGTGTCTGGAGTCAAGAGTCGTTTTTATTCATTTCAAAAAAAAAGCAGCAAAATGATAATTGGCTACCCCTCGACACACGCACAGGCTAAAACTGACAGGATGGACAGCTTAGCCAGGCTTGCCAGGACTCGCTGTTGTTGTTGTTGGCAGCAGGACTCACTGTGCACACGTCCTGTGTGGGCGTGCAGCGAAGTTTTTGTGCCGGCCAGAAATCAGAAACAGTCGCGGAAACGGAACGGAAACTGTAGCTGAAAGTTGAATGGCATTTGCGGCATAGTGCACGAAAACAAAAAGGGAATATAAATTGCCTCTTAAATATGGAATAAGTGCGCAAAAGTCGACTACAAGCAGCACACACAACAAACATGCACATAGATAAACTAGGCTGTAGGCTGCTGGCCAAGATAAACACACACACACACGCACACAGAAACAGTTACACGGACAACTAACTAAGATGTATCCGTTTGAACAAAAAAAACACAAATGGCTTCAATCGTTTTATGGAGCGCACACTGTGATAAAGTCATGTGGGCGTCGACTTGCTTTTGTGGGCGTGGCCGTCGCTTTATGCAGACCACCTTTGATACGTTTTTGTGCCCATTTGCTTGGCACGAATTTGCCTCTTTTGAATAAACGCAAACGCCTTGGCAAGCGCCGCGCTCCGCCTCGCCTCATAAACCTTTTCTTTATTTGATTCGAATTTGCGTTAAAGCCACATCAAAAGCTTTTTTGGACTTATATTGGCCAATCAACAGCAAGTGCTGCAATTGTGCTTCAACCCGTCCATTTATCATTGCGTTTGATAAATTATTTTCCATATAAATAATGTCTTAAAATATGGCATGAAAGTTAAATGTGCACCAATTGATTTGTGAACGAATGAATCACGAGTGCTTAACAAACAAATTTCAGATTCAATTTATTTAACCATTTGCGCAGCCAAAAAGCATATGAAATTGTGCAGCAATAAAAGAAAGAAATAGTTTGCATCGAAAATTAATATATGTATATATGTTATGTGAGAGGATGATAAAGTTGAAATTGAATGAATGTCTGTACTATTCTTGCTGTAGTCCCACAGTTCTTTTCTTGCTCAACGCTAGCCACAGTCTTAACAGTAATGCTTAACATAATCTTTTACATGCATGGGACCTGGTGGCAGAGTGACCGTATCTACTTCTGTTAATAACAGCCATTGATTATGTGACGTTATTATCCTACTACAATATATATATTATAAGATCGTGTCGATTTAAGAACAAAGTTCCCTAATATCAATAGTGGACATTTTCATAGAATCGAAGATCTAAGACTCTAATCCAAAGATATTACCTCTATCATTTCGATACAATCTTGTTATCACGAAGAACTTTAACATTTTCCCTAGCTTAGTGACGCTTCGCAACAAGATAATTCATAACGAATTAAGGTTGTTTTCTTCTCCTACAGTCCCTTAAAGTCGCGCACTCTGCTACTTAAGCTAATACAAAAAGCAGCTCAAAAAAGTATGCAATAAAAATGTAGTTTCATTTTTCAAGCAGCAGCAGCAAATTGCTTGACAAGACAATTGATTAGGGTGACCAGTTAACATCAATCATGAGTCAACTTAAGCCGTTGCTCACGTTCTACGACAAGTATTTGTGCGCTGCCAACTAGACGTATGAGTAATATACCATAGATTCGAGAAATACTCTAATCGCAAGAAGTGCTAATATCTGAATGTTAAAAGAATTATCAATGGATATACTGCATATTTAATGCGCCAAATCGTTTCCAAGAAAAAACGACTTTGAATAGATTTTTGTGTCTAGGCGCCTAATACCTTTAAAAGCTTTTCATTATATTGAGTTTACCTTTTTTGATGTCGTACGTAAGCAAAATCAGATAAGAAATTCGAAAAATTGTTTGGCATATTTGGTAAAGTCGCTGTAATTGCTCTTCATCGCATATTCAGCTTTTGGCTATTTGGCTTAGCGTTGATTACCTTTGTACCGTAACACAGGATACAAAGAGAGATGCCTCGGCAGCCAAACAACGGCTCAGCGGCAGCAATTTGCACGCCACGCTAAAAAATGTTGTTACAAATACAAAGACAACAAAAAAAGTCATTCAAGATCCTGCGAGGGGGGGGGGATAGCGGCTACCCTCTACACACGACTTTTGGCATGAGTGGCAAACAAAAGTTGCCGCTGGCAAAGATACGCTAAAACACACACACACACACAAGCACACACACGCGCACACATGTGTAACGTGTCGCTGGCATTTCGACTTCATGGCCTTGCTTTCCATTTTTAGGTGGCACCGAACACAGCTCTGTGTAAAAATCGCACTGTACATATTTCAAGCAAAAATTTCAATTAAGACTTCTGCTCTGAATTCATTTTTGTTTTCTGTCTTTTTTTTTTGCTCCGCGCCATTTTGTTTGTTTTCGCCGCTTTCATTGCTGCTGCTGTTGTTGTTGTTGTAGCGCCCTTTTAGAACCTTTCCTCGCTGTGCGTGGTAATTTTGTATGTTAAAAGCGAAGCCAAAACACGACCGGATGCAATTTTAATCTGTCGGAATGTGACAGAAACAAAGAGAGAGAGAGAAAAGGAGAGCAACAGACGGAGCAGACGCATAAAATATTGACTGCCAAGCCACAAATACAAATACAAATACAAATACTAACACAGCTATAGCTAAGCATTACAGCGTTTGAGTGGAGCATTGAGCAGGGGTGGAGGGAGGGTAGTAGAGGAAGCACACATAATATTTTAGTTTTTGACCCAAAAATGTCAGTAGGACATGAGTTATCACCGCTGCCGTCGCCGTCGCCGTCGCCGCCATTGCTGCTGACATCAACGTAATTGTTGTTGTTGCGGTTGTTGTTTTAGGCTTGCAGGTTGCTCTTTCGCTTTGGTTTTGCCAGTTTGAAGTGTGTTTGCAAGAACAAAAACAACAACAACAACATTTGAGTGGGAGAGCCAAAGGCGGCCGTCTTCGTGCGTGGCTCACGAGCACGCACGACACCCACAATACGAAAACGAATACGAAGCCGCGCGCTGAAACCAGTAACTGCGCTGCCTCAGCCGCTGCCGCTGCCGCCTTTAGACGTTTGCTGAGGCGACGACTGTCACTTTTCAAGAAGAAAAAAAAAAAGAAATCTGTTTCGGGGCGTTTTTCCTGACACTGCCTGTGCCCCCGACACCGACACCCAAGCCAGCCTCACCCGCCTTGGCTTGAGTTGTTGCTTTTTTGCATGACTTATTTTACGCTCACCTTTCGTGCTGGTGCTCGTGCCTCAGCTCCCGCTGCCGCCGCCAGCAGCAAAGCTGCTTAATCGTCTTTGTCCTTTTTAACTTTTGCGCCGCCAATGTTGCTGTGCTTGCTGCTTTCCTGTGGTTTTTTCCACTCAACGCTAGTTGGCAACACTTTTTTTGCGCTTCGCTACGTGCGTATGTATATTAATATTTTGTATTTGCATTTGTATTAAGTAGTTACACAAATACACGCATAGAACATATAAATGTGTGTGTGTGTTCGTGTTTGTGTGTAATTTTCTTCACTTTTGCTTTCTTTCGGTTTCTTGTGCGAAGGCAGCAGTATTCAACAAATTGTTTGCGCTCGTCTTTCTCTGTCTCTTTCTTTCTCTCTCTCTCTCTCTGTCTCTCTATCTCTTCACAGCTCACACTTTGTTCATGCTGATGCTGCAGCTGTTTTTTCCAGTTAATTGAGCCGCTTACTACCTTTTTGCAGCTACTACGATTTCACACACTCACTAACTCACTCGCAGGCGCACGTTATGCTACGTTTTTGCAAAAATGGGTTTATAGTAGTTAAAAGCTTTAAGAAATGTGCGCTGCGTACTGTGTGTAACACTTTTTATTTGCTTTTATCCGTGCGCCGTGTCCGTCTGCGTGCGCGTTCGCTCTGGATCTGATGCGACGACCATGCTTCGGACTCTAATTGCGTTAAAATATTTTTGCTCCCACAACAACAGCATCCGCAGCAACAACAGCAACAACAATGACAGCTAACTGCGCTCTCCAATTTGTCTGTCTCTTGTGTGAGTGCCAGCTGCTTCTTCTTTCAATTCGCACAGTTCAATTTCAAGTTGAAAACTTTGCTGAAACATCGTTACACACACACAAACTGTCTCTGGTGCTCTGCTCCTGGTGTTCGCCTTTTACCGTTCAATGCGACCAGCGAACGACTGTGACTTCGTGCTGATGCTTTCACTGTGTCAGTAGATGCTTGCGTTTGCCTGTGTGTGTGTGTATTCGTATGTATGTGAATTTATGTTGCCATCTCGCCATTGTTGTCTCCCAGCTTCGTAGCCGTAGCGAGAGCAGCGCCGCTTTAACACATTTCAAATTTCGGCGCAAGCTCAGTTTATTGTTGCCATTCACTGTTGTTCTCATTTCCCTTGTATTCGCTGCTGTTTTTGTTGTTGTTATTGCTGCTGCATTTGCTGCGCTGGCATTTCCATACAAACTTCGCTCCTTGTTGCGCTCAGCATCCACATTGTGCTCCCGCTCCCGCTCCCGTTGCTGTTGTTGTCGTCTCTGCTGATTACTCGCTGTTTCACTTCGTGTTCTGTGTTCTCTCGTTTCCCAGGCCCGCGAGCACTACGAACGGACTCAGCCGCCAATATTTGATGCCTTGGGGCATTACCAGAACATTAAACACGATAAAATTGAAATTGAAATAAAAATAAAGTGTGTTCAACATTAGTTTGTTGTTAGTTGTAGGATTTATGTATAGTTTATATGCAAATTTTTATATATAAAACTGTCCATTTTGTCTTTAAGCAAAAAATAAAGTCTACAATTTTCATAAAAAGTTTCTAATGTAAATTATTTCAAGTAGCAGAAGTATTCAAAATTTGCTATTGGGTTAAGTTACAGATTTCATAGGTAAATTTCAAAAGGATTCAATATCTGTGATAAAGTTATACGTGTAAATCTTGAAAATATGTTTATATGAACCCATGATTCCTACAAAGATGTAGAAATAGCTTATAATTGAGAACAGTTACGGAGAAGGATCTGTCTAGATAAGTTTGATAAGCAAATAGTTATTATTTATATAAACCGGGGCATCAGAAGAAAAGATTTTAATGGGAAATTGTCGTTAAATTTGCTTTAAAATTGTAAAAATTAGTTTAATTTTGAAAATTATTGAAATTAAAAACCGTCTAAAATAAAACAAAAGTCTTAGCTATCTAATGCTCAACTTATATAATTCTATTGCTATTTAACTTGATTTTGCAGTTCGGATTAGTTATTATATGTTAACAAAATCATGACAAGATAAAATAATGTTAAGTTCAGTTTAAAATTTAATCAGTAATTGGAATAACAAGCGAGGGTATTTAACCCCGCACTTGTATTTATGTTTATTTTGTTAATTCCTTTTCATTTGTATGTGTGCTTGACAACACCTTGGATGTTAAGTCCGCCCCTGGGCGTGTCTATGCCACTCACTGCCATTGTTGGCTGTGCTCCATATTATATATATGTATATGTATATATATATATATATATATGTATATATATTTTTTTTCGCATAGTTCCCGGCTGACTGGCGTTGTTCCCCTTTGTTGACGTTAGCTGCTGGCTCTGGCTCTGCTGGCTTTCGCTGTGAATGTGAATGTGGATGTGGATGTGGATGCGGCCTGTGGTTGTGTTTCTGCTGTTGTCGAGTACCTGGGCGAGCTGTTCTTGTTGTGGGTCGCCGGCGTTGCGTTGTTTTTCCATGGTATACTGTCTGAAGTGCAAATTTGCTTTAATTATTCCGTGGCAAGCGTCAACGGCAACGGCTACGGCAACGACTACGGCAAAGGCAACGGCAGCTGCAGCACGCGTCACCCAGCGACACCCAACATTGGTGCGCAGCCGGCATACCCCTCCCACAACCGCCCACAACAGCGCAGAAAATCAGTTGTGGACACGAACGTTAGCAGAGCCGGTGACAACGACATTTACTCGAGCCCGCGAGCACATTTATTTTTTATTTTACTCTTTTACTGGCAAGAGCCTCACCTGGCGTTGCACACTATCTGCTGACATGGATCGGGGTGAGCTTGTTTGTTGGACAAAGTTTCGCTACTTAACGACTACATTTGTAAAAGATAAGATTTTGGATACTTATTACCCTTTTCGGGCAATAAACTTCCCATGGGGTTGACTTCTTGAGCACATTGTAGATGCATCTACGATTAGAGATGGGTGCGTGTCATGTATGCTAATAACGGTAAAAACTATCTGGGATAAATTTCAGTAAGACCGTATTGCTCTTTGACTGTTCTTCAGTATGACCGTGGTTCAATATACTTCGATTATATAGTATGCAAATATAGTTTATCCGCATTGAAGTATGACGCTTTTAAGTAAGACCGTATTTCTATTTTGCTGTATTTCAGTGTGACCCTGTTTCAATGCAATTCATTATATAGTATGAAAATATCTTAGCTTATCAGCATTTAACATATGATTACCCTAAAGTATGGATGTATTTTACCTTGATCATAGTTCGTATTGTAGTAGGACCATACTTCAGTTTGACTGTATTTCAGTTCGATCATATGACAGTGTGACCTTGTTTCAATGGAGCTCAGCTCGCTGAATTGTCATGTGGCACAATAGAAAACACGAGAAGCGCACTTCACTAGCGATTATTAACGCCCTACCGTGTTTGGGGCAGTGTAACCAGTCGGATCCGTAACTGTGCCACAGACGGACATCCACCCACAACCGCTGATGCCGCAGCCGACTGCGCTGCCAAATCGCTGTCGCTCTCGCTGTCCACATTGGTGGCATCGTCGCCATCCTGGTCGTCGTCGTCGTCGTCGTTGTCGATGTCGTGTTTGACGCCCGACATTGCTGGCATTCGATATTGGTTGTAATTAGCTTTAATTGAAATTGCTTCTTTGCCATTCACGAGCTTCGTGATTTGGGTTTTAATGTGCACAATGTGTGTGTAATTTTGTCAAAGTTAATTTATGGCCAACACTGAGCCTCCCTTTGCCCCTCCCAACCAGCTGTCCCCTGCAGCGACCGCAGTTCATCAGCAAATATCCAGACATTTACTTTGGCACCTTTTTGTGTCCAGTTTTCGATTTTTGTGAAATTGGTTTGCTTTGATTTTTTTGATGGAAATGATTAGAGAAAAGCCAATTAAATAAATGCAAAGGTTTATCTAATTTCAGTTCTATTTACAGAGCACAATTTGAGCTGATTTCACGTATTTTGCTGGAATTTTCGCACACTTCAAATGATATTTAAATCGCAATTTATTTGCATTTAAACATATTTACAAATTTTCAACAGTATTGAGAACGAATATCGACATATGCGGATGTGGTTGCCAATGCGAATATTTCATATAACCACGAAGAGCAGAAAGCGAGAGAGAGAGAGTGAGAAAGAGAGAGAGAGAGTTTATCTAATTAGTGATAATATGCAATAATTAATGTCAATATATTAAGCCTTTGGAATAAACTATACTATACTATTGAAAATGGGAAAAGGGTATATTGTATTTGTGCAAATGTATGTAACAGGCAGAAGGAAGCATCTCCGACCCCATAAAGTAAATATATTCTTGATCAGCATCAACAGCCGAGTCGATCTAGCCATGTCCGTCTTTCTGATCGTCTTTCTGTCTGTCCGTCCGTTCGTCCGTCCGTATATATGAACGCAAGGATCTTAGAACCTATAAGAGCTAGAGGCTCTTGAAAGACTTATCTATAGGTCCTCCTACTGCCCGCGCAGATAGAGTTTCTTTTAGATATTCTATAACTTGCCCCGTTTCCAAGTAATCGATAAAAATCTATTTCGAAATCCTGTGTTTTGAGCAATTTTGGTAAATAATGAAAGCTAGAGTCATCAAACTTGACATGTCGCATGTAGAATAGTATATATATCAGGATTTGGCGTTGGCAGAAGAGGGCTTAGGGTATCCCGTAGTCGGGAGCTGCCGACTAGAAGTCAAGGTGGACTTGATGTATCAGACTAGTTACTAAATATTAAAGAGGATAGAGCATAGTAGGTAGTATAGTAGGGCATATATGGTTGTAGGTTTGACTAATTATCTTTGATAAAAACCTTTCCAAACGTGTTAAGCAAAATAGATACAAGCTAAAGATAATTATACAATTTCATTTGCTTACCTCGGCCAAATTGAAGTGGAAGAATAGGTTCTGCGAGCGTCATAGACAAATAACTCAAATAGGCATCATTAAATGATATTTCAAAATCTAAGTGCATAAACAATTTGTGTAGCCAAGCTCTAGACCAGTTGGCGGCTGGTTGTCAAGACTTATAACTTTTATCGTACCGAACGTGATTTGATATAAATGCGCTTATTAGATAAGAAAACTGTTGAAGAATGGAAAACGTGAATCGGTTAAAGTTAAAGCTGATTTAAGTGGGCCAAACATTGTTTACCAAGTCTTTGTAAACTTTACTCAATATGTCAATAGTTGATAAGGTCAGCAAATAAAAACTGATTCAGATATTAACAACAACATTATTATTGACTAAAACTAAAACCTTTGCAGACATGCTGTCTGCTAAATGAAATTGTTATTTAAATTTTAAGTGTTAATAAATGATTTTTGGTCGGATATCGTCGCTCATAAAAAGCCAAGAACTGGATGACAGGCGAGTCAAACTTTATTTGTTTATCACATTTATGAAAGAAGTTCATGTCAAATATCGTAATCAAGTATTTAGTCAAGATTTATGCCATGATTAGGCGCGGTGACTCGAAAGTCTCGCATCATTTTAAACCAGCCCATAAAATCCCAAATGGTTCTTCATATTATAGTTTAATACCCTTTGCGTGTAAATTGGGTATTCGGAACATGTTTAGCCAAATGGGCAGATATTCTGCAGATTTCATCGCCCTGACTGATACCGCAATCAAAATCCTTACTTATACATAAGATTCTAGCTGAGATCTTCATGCAGTGCCCCCTTTGTAAAGGAATACCCAGCTCCATTAGACTTGGTTACAGGGTATCTCTTAGTCAAGCAGCATTGATAACAAAAGCCTTTATGAGATATCTCCATCTTACAGGGTATCTCTTAGTTAATCAGCAAGCAAAAAGTGGTGTTCATGGCAATTAGACTTGGTTATAGGGTATCTCTTAGTCAAGCAGCATGCGCAATAAAAATCCTTAGCGATGTTATATTTGGTTACAGGGTATCTCTTAGTTAATCAGCATGCAAAAAGCGGTCTTCATGGTAATTAGACTTTTTTATAGGGTATCTCTTAGTCAAGCAACATTCACAATAAAAACCCTTATGCCATATCTCCATCTTGAAGTATTACACAGGCATGTTAAATTTGCTTACAGGGTATCTTGTAGTCAAGCAGCTTTCAAAAAGAGGTCTTCATGGCAATTAAACTAAGTTATAGGGTATCTCTTAGTCAAGCAGCATAACTTTATACTAACTAACTAACATAGATGTGTACTTTTAGCTGAACTTTGACAATAAAATTAACCCAAATCGCAAAAAAATGCCAAGAAATAATTTCTGATTAACTTTCAATCATAAGTAGAAATTGTTTTAGACTCTGACAGGTTTATTATTTTATTGCGGGCCAAATGCAAATGGCAATAAAAAGTGAAAATCATAAAAACGAGTAAGAGGTTCCAGTAGGGAGCTCCCGACTAGGGGATACCCTGAACCCTCTTCTTCCAACGCCAAATGCAGATTTGTATACAGGATGTCGATATCGATTTGTATCGATTACTTGGAAACGGGGCTTATCGATTATCGGAAGCAAACTCGATCTGCGCGAGCATTAGGAGAACCTTATAGGTTTTGAGATCCTTGCGTTCATACATACGGACAGACGGACGGACAGATAGAACGTACATAGCTAGATCGACTCGGCTGTTGATGCTGATCGAGAATATATAAACTTTATGGGGTCGGAGATGCTTCCTTCTGCCTGTTACATACATTTGCACAAATACAATATACCCCTATTACCCATTTGGGTTCAGGGTATAAGAAATAGCGAAATGTGAGGCGCGATTGTAGATTTGGTTGATGAAATGTTTGAAGGCAAACTAATTGAGTAGAGTCAACAATGTTGAAAACAATCTAAGCCATCAATCATTTTTATTGCATACTTTTGCGTATCACATACGTACACACATACATACATATATGCATACACAGGCGTGTACAAATAAATTCGTCAAGTTCTGGGCAAATATTAACTCAACTCGGACTACTCGAAAATGCCGAGCACGATAATCGTTTTAATGCAGGCAATCGTAAATGTTTTTGGCAATAAATAAAGTACTATTTATTTTCCCCGGTCACAGTATATTTTAGATGTTATAGATATATATGGCCAACTTTCTTGTGACTAGAGCCGCGAATTTACGGCGTTTGTAAATCGAATAAAATAAATATAGAAATCGAATGATTTACGAGTATCTTATGCTGACCCGTTTTGATTTATGCGCGGCCAAGTGGTTCGCACGCCTATCAGTAATAATCCGAGAGATATTACAACCGAGGCGAAGACTTCGGCTCTTCTTCGTTATAACACGATCGCCCGTGATTCGAGTTAATCGCAGCGATTCGATTCTTTTCCATTGTGCTGCGGGTACTCGTATTTGCCACATGAATAAGTGCGAGTGAGTACATACTTGTAAGCACTTGCCTCCGTCTGTCTGTGTGTGTGTGTGTGCATGTGTGTGTTTGTGTGTGTTTGTGTGTGTGTGTGTGTGTGTGTGTGTGTGCCTATAAAGCGTTGACAAGAATTTGCAGCGATTTAGTCTTATTAAAAGCGGAGCCACGATCGGAAGTCCGGGAGTCCGTGAATCGCGTCCACGAAAAACACAAAAAATACTCATACACGCAGCAAAAACCCTCTAATTTCCGGCTTGAAAGCAAATAGAGTGCAAAAAAAAGTAACGTAGGTTCCTCCACAATTTCAGACAAAGTTCAATTAAGTGAAATCGAAAATGTCATTTGAAATAATAATCTACATATAGCACATCTATATATGTAAATTCGCCCAACTTTTTGTTGTACGTGATTCGCTGGCAAACGCAAACACGATCAATTAAAAAATGCAAATTGCATTCGCAAATTCCGAAATAAATGACAAGTGTATTCATATATATATATATAAACATATCTGTTAACATGTGCAATTACAAGCCAACTGAATTCACATTTCGCACATTTGTAATTCGGCTGTGAAATCGACAAGAAATTAATTCTGGCTGCAATCTAATGGAAATCAGTGCAATGACTTTTTCAAATTGTTGTATTAAGTGTGTGCATATTAACTAATTAGTGTAAAACCGGCTTGTTGCCTCTTATTTACTTCTCCTAAGAAATATAATTAATTGCAATGTCTTTTTTTGTTCATATTTAAGTGTGTTACGTTGAACTTAGCACAATCTAAAGACAGAGAGAGAGTAGGAGGGTGAGAAAGAAAGACAGAGAGAGAGTGAGAGGGAGAGAGGTGAGAGAGGGAGAGAGTGAGAGGGAGAGAGAGAGAGAGGGAGAGAGAGAGAGAGAGAGAGAGAGGGAGAGAGAGAGAGCACGAGAGAGAGAGAGAGAGAGAGAGAGAGAGAGTGAGAGAGAGAGTGAGAGAGCGAGTGAGAGAGGTGAGAGAGGGAGAGAGTGAGAGGGAGAGAGAGAGAGAGTGAGATCAAAAGAGAAAAAGAGAGTGAGAGTGAGAGGGAGAGAGAAAGAGGGAGTGAGAGAGACAAATACTCATGCAAGACTTTTTGCTTATAATCATTTACATTCTTAATATTGATGTTGATATTAATATGAATATTCCATATTATAGCCCATTTTTGTAACTTAACTGTTTTCTTTCTCTCAACACACTAATACATACGCGTGTGTGGAATTGTACATGTATTAGTGGACGTTATATCAAAAGCTTTTGCGTGCTTTGCATTTTCAACGAATTGCCTGTGCTTTAAGCTTGAAGTATGTGTCGATGAGAAGCGTTTATGAGCTAAGCCCTGAGATTTGTTTAATTTTTGCTATCCTATCGCTTTCCTATCGCATTCGTATCTTCCAGCGGATAAACTACGATACTTTTTTCCTATCTGGCAGTTCGTGTGGCCTGGCAGATGAACTTAAGATAAAAGATACAATATCTTAACTTAATAACCACAAATTAAACATTAGAATTCAGCAGAAGAAAATATGAAATACCTATTCTTTATATCCTGGTAAAGGGGATTGTAGTTTTGTCATGAAGTAGATCGGTTGAAAAGCTGCTTCTTGTATGGAAAACTATTTTGTTTATCAAGATATCTTACACAAACTTTGCATATATAAGCTGGCCTTTGCTCCCAAAATGTTATCAAAACTGGATCTTATTACTGTTATAGGAAAGATCGGTAGAAGACTAAATATCGGCAATTATTGTGATTTCCAAGATATTTTGATCACACTCAGCATTTGCGAGCTTCATATATCGTTTGCTCTCGTTATGTTTGGATCTGCTTATGATTCATGTAATGTCTACTAGACAGTTCATCTATATGGATGCGAATGCTATTCTGTCTACACTGAAAGAAAATTTGCAGCCCAAAGCGTTTCACAATGCGCAGATAAGGTGCCTTTTGTTTAGCATTTCCGATGATGGTGTGCAATGCAAAGCATAACAACATTGGCAACAAAAGAGCTGTTGATAATAAATAATTAAAAAATCTTATCTATTGCGGGAATATCAAATGTGGGTAATACTCGAGACGTACAACAGCCATTAGCCACGTTAACCGGTTAAGAGTCGAAGATTGGGTCTGAATATGGATGGATTGACAACATCGATTGGGCTATATGGAGCACTTAATTATGATAGTCACGCAATTTGACATGTTTCTTGGGCAGAGATAAACACTTCACAATCAATACAATACATCCGGACAGAGTGGACAGCGCATATGAACACACACATAAGTGGCTGGGACGGGTCTGTCGATCAATTGGTTGGTTGGTTGGTTGGTTGGCCATAAAGCGTTCAGGGCTGATTGATATTCCAGTGGAGATTGGTTTTAATCAAACACCCGTAAGTGGACTAATCAGCTATACGAGATCCGATCGGCCAACTATGCCATCTGTATTCCAAATCAATCACAATGCGCCGTAATAAAAACAAAGCCAAATATTTTAACTGGAAGTCGGGCGCTAACGATAAGAAACACCTATTCCCAGTAACCGAATCCGAATCCCGTTTCAGATCGTTTTTTTTTGCAGCTCGTGGATTTTCTTATGAATAAATTGTATTTGGCCTAAAGGGCGCGATTTCTTATCTGGCGAGACTTTCATTGACTGCGCGATAAGCTGCCAAGCGAGTGGCTACTTAACCAGAATAACCATTTTCCGATGTGCTGCCATCAATCATGGCAGGTCTTTTATTTGAGCTATAAACAATTGCCAATATATGGCTTCTGATAAAATTATGAAAGGCCCTATAAAATGTCGTTCCACTCGTGCAATTGGCTACAAATTATGGCGGGGCCGTATATCATCCGAACTCTTTGGGAATTAAAGTGCTTTTATTGGTCTGCATGGCAAATCAATTAAAGAGCGAGTTATGTGCAAGAATTTCTCTTGACGTCAGCCTCAATTTACCCTGATGATAAGTCAATAAACTCGGCTTGATCTGTGATACAAGAAACCAAAACAAAACCAAAACCAAAACCAAACAATTTGCGTTTATTGAATTACTTCAACTTTCCAGTTTGTGATTGATTTGTCTTTGTTTTAAAGATGTGTTCAACGCTTGAGTTATACACTGTGCAAAATTGAAAGAGTTTGTTCAAGTGTATGCCCGTCCTCAACAAATTGTTAACAACGATTGGATCTAGACTTAATAAGAAGAAGCTGACATTTTGAACTCTTACTTAAGACTAAATATTCCCAATCAACTTGCAAATAAGGTTACAAACAGGGTATTCGCTAGTCGAACACTCGAATTTCTTTAGTTTTATCATTAATAAAGGCATAAATATTGATTGAAAATGGAATTTAGCTTGTTTTTATTGGTCTCTCTTCAGGCCTAGAGACAGGGTATCTGCATGTTAAACACTCCCCACCCATTTAACGCCAGATCTGCGATTAGAGATTTTGTGAGCTGGTTCCAGAGCGGAACTGGAACCAGCAAAAAGATCTGAATGCACACGCTTGCTAATACATTTATTAACTTATAGTACAGGAATCAAAGAGAAGTATTTGCCTCTCTTCAGGCCTAGGGACAGGGTATCTGCACGTTAAGCACTCCCCATTTAACCCCAGATCTGCGATTAGAGATTTTGTGAGTTTGTTCCAGTGCGGAACTGGAACCAGCAAAAAGAACTGAATACATACGCCTGTTAATAGATTTATTAACTTATAGTACAGAATCAAAGACAAGTTTGGCCTCTCTTCAGGCCCAGGGTATCTGTACGTTAAGCACTCCCCATTTTACACCAGATCTGCGATTAGAGATTTTGTGAGCTGGTTCCAGTGCGGAACTGAAACCAGCAAATAGAACTGAATACACACGCCTGTTAACAGATTTTGTAATTGGCCGACTTTAAGTGGCAGGCGAAAGGCTTATCAATATTAATTGACACGAATTTCCTATGTTTTTTGATTTGACTTGAAGTATTTGTGTCTATGGCGAATATCTATATAAATAATATTAGTCTCGACATGAAGTATTATTATCTATGCCGATTATCTGTGTTAACAATCAAATTTCTATACATCGAACAGTCTGCTACTCAAAGCCGATTAGATTAACACGAAAGCGCATTGCTTAAGCTTTGTAAACGAAGCAACAACGAAATCAAGTCAAATAAAATAAAATAAAGTAAAGTAAATAAAGAGCGCAGAAAGAGACACTGACCCACTGCAAAATGTTGAATGAATGCAAACCGATTGCTCGATGAATACTCATTCGCTCGAGTTGTGGAACGTGGCTTTCAAAGGGAAAACCAAAACAAACAAGTCGAGAATGTGGCAAATGTCTTGACTGAACAATACCCTATACTGAACTATACCCAACAAGTCGAGAATGCGGTAAATGGCTTGACTGAGCAATACCCTATATGTATGTTACGTAAGACATACAAATAGGGTACCTAACACATACATATAGGGTATATAGTAAATGGCTTGACTGACCTATACCCTATATGATTGTTTCCTAACACAAATGGCTTGACTAAACTATACCCTATATGTATGTTACCTAACACAAATGACTTGACTAAACTATACCCTACAAGTCGAGAATGTGGCAAATGTTTTGACCGAACTATACCCTATATGTATGTTCCCTAACAGAAGTGGCATGACTGAACTATACCCTATATGTATGTTAGCTAGCACCTACATACAGGGTACCTAACACATACATATAGGGTATATAGTAAATGGCTTGACTGAACTATACCCTATATCTATGTTACCTAACACAAATGGCTTGACTAGAGTATACCCTATATGTATGTTACCTAGCACATTAATATGTTACCTAGCACATACATCTAGGGTATAGTTCAGTCCTATATGTATGTTACCTAACACATACATATAGGGTATAGTTTAGTCAAGCCTTTTGGAGTTATGAAGACAGATATTTTGTTTTCACTGGGAAAGGTGTTTGGAAACAAATTCAATTCAAGTAAACGGCCACAAAGAGCATTTGCTCTGCTTCCTTAAGGCAGGCAAGAGAGTTGGATAAGCTTTAGACACAACTTCTTTAAGATAAAATGTATACATTTTCCAACCAGATATTTATTAATTCTATTCAAAGCGAAAGCATTAATATGAAGACTGCAAACCGGATATTAACCAAACCGATTCAAGTCAAGAACTTGAAAGATTTGCTTTCCTACGAATCTAACCTCAAGGCAAACCAGTTGAACTTTAAAAACAACTGAATCAAAATCCTTAGTTGATCAGGAAAGTCTTTGGTTGACAATAAGAAAATCCAAAAAGTTGGACTTATCTAGCCATATTTGGTAGATGCCAATTTTGGATGCAAATCTAATTTAGCCCTCAACTTCCATATGAAAATATGTAAGGCCAACAATATTTTCAGTAGAAAGGGCAACATAAATAATCAACATAAAAACTCAATTTGTAAGCGAACCTGGGTTAAAGGAGGTTTAGCATGATGAGGAGCACGAGGTTAACGAAATAAATCCCAAGGCAGAAAGTTGCTTTGAACCTTAAACTGAACTGAAACTTGTTTCAAACTGAAGTTGTCTTTGTTCTCTCTTCTAACTTCTTCTTCTTCTTTGATATATCTCCTTTCCACTAAAAGATATACCATATTCTTTGCCTCACGAGTTCTCGTAGAGCCTGAGATCTAGGCAAGGCTCTATAGACTCTATATACCCTTTACCAGATAACACTTTGTATAGGGTATAACTTCTTCTTTGATATATCTCCTTTATATATATACCATTTTCTTTGCCTCAAGTTCTCGTAGAGCCTCAGATCTAGGCAAGGCTCCATAGACTCTATATACCCTTTACCAACTAATACTTTGTATAGGGTATGTCAGACAATATTTATTGGTTGGGAACTCTGAACGGCGTCCGTTAAAGTGTGGCCGGCAGTTGACCTGTCGCTAACTAAGCTTGAAAATTTGCTTATTGCCAAATGGGCAACTCGACAACTCGGCTACTCGGCAACTCGGTTAGTGGGCAAATGGGCAACTGGGCAACTGGGTGGTCGGAACTCGGTGCTGTTTATTGGCAAACATGTCACGTAGAACGATTTTGCGTTTCGGTGCCAATGCGACGCGCTATTTTCTTCATTTTTTTTGTAATTTTTTATATCTTTCTCGTGGTATGCCACCTCTGGCAAGGTCAGGCACTGGCAGCCAAGTGTCGCGATTTATAGACGAGCTCTCATTTAAGTCGCAACACACTCACACACGCACACACACAGGCTGACAAATTAGGCGAAGGTATTATGTAAGCCGGACGACAGATTCCCCCCAAAAACGAAAAGTAAAGGAACATTTTTGTTGGCCTGTGCCATTTACACGTGATCGAGGCTTTTGTGAGTTGCTTGATATCGAAATAAGTATTATTATAAATGCTAAAAAGCCTACAAATGACACCGGCATGCTAATTAAACAGCTTTGTTCGCCATTCTCCAGCCGGAGCACGTGATGGCCCAGTAGAAATGTTTGTCAACGCACTTGCCAGACAATTGTCAATTAGAGCCGAGTCGTAAGTCCCACACTGCTTCGAATCGCTTGAAATAGTTCAAGTAGGAAACCGATATGAAAGCTTTAATCGAAAAAAGCCATTGTTTAGCTTGAAAGATTTTGTCACCTTCACATATTTCATCTGGACAGCTACTTGAATACCTTATGGCTAAATGCGGGCTGAAAAAACTAGTCCATTAATTTGACTAACTAACTTAAGTTCTGAACAGTTGTAAAGTGCAATTACTTGATTTTTTTATGAGATTTTTGTTTAAGTATGGTTTTTTTTGGGTTAAATTGAAATATATGGAGTGATCTTTTGAATATTTCTTTCTTTCTTGAACATCTCATGCGGTTGTATCACGAAGCTTTAAAAGCACATTAAAGCTTTCATGAGGTGGCAAGAAGCTTCTGAACGGGCTTAATACATTATGAATTGAAATATATGGAGTGATATTTTGAATGTTTCTTTCTTTCTTGAACATTATATGGGGTTGTACCATAGAGCTTTCAAAGCACATTAAAGCTTTCAAGAGATAGCAAGAAGCTTCTGAACGGGCTTAATATATTAATACAAAAACCATATCGTAAATACTTGCAAAGCACATTAAAAGCACATTAAAGCTTTCAAAAGCTACTAAAAGCTTAGTCGCAAACTATTTTGTATTTATAACTCTTCTTGTACTACTTCTGTTCCTCTTGTAAGTACTTTATGTACATGTAAAGGGTATTTCGTAGCTGAGTTCTTTGTACTGAGCTCTGGCCCAAGCCACGTTCGGCGATTCTTTGCATTGGGGGGCATCGCATAGAGAGCACGACTGTTGTCCCAGAGCAAACGAATGGAACTCACAATCAATTGTGATCATAAATATTGTCGGTATCAATTTTTGCGAATTACTCATATCAACGTCCAAATGGCGTTAATTACAGGTGAAAATTGAAAACATTGAACGTGTCTGGCCAATTATGCAGATTTGATTGCAAATAGACATTGATTGATCTTCTGATATATATATGTACATAATTATATGGACACAACAATTTATATTTAGTAGCTTTATTAGAGCGTGAATAAAATAAACAAGATGCTGATTACGAGCTCGAAGTGATTAATTAGCAGGCACATATAATTGAAGGCGCATATCAAAATGGAAAATTGACACGGGAAAGAAACGATTTTTGGGTATTTATATTGATTTGAGCTTGAGCTAAGATGTGCATCTTTCTATGCGAATGCAACAATAATATTCCATCTTGAGCTTTATACGAAGCCTATTTTGATTTCATTTATCTTCAATTATGATATCAACTAAGCTTCTTATCGAAGAGACAAAGGGAGAAATCTTCTGCTTGATTATACTTAAATGTATCGAAATTCTAGGGTATTCTTCGACAGAGCAAAGCTCTTGCTTTCTTTCGGCCTTAGGTAAAAAGTAAAAGTATTTAGCTACTTTTATGTTAAGCAGGGCAACAAACCTTTCAGTTAGTTTTTATGCAATGCGAACAATTGACTATCTTTAACCGAGTTTTATATATATTTGTGGCTCATAAAAAGTCCATAAATCTTGCCCTGATTTGGCATAACAATTGGATAGTTCAATTTGATGTAAGGTCTGTAAAAGCCAGAGCCTTAGCTAACCTTTTGTGACTTTTACAAAGCATGCGTTAAATATTCGTTGCATGTTCGCTTTAGGCAAGTTCTACTGTTGCTTGCCCATAAATTGCCAATTTATGTCGATACAAAAATTGTTATTTTTTTATGGGGTTTGTGGAGCAGCAATGGGAGAATAGCTAAAAATATAGTATCTAGTAAAAGCTAAAAATAAACTTTAACTTTAAGCGAGAGATTTTTGCCAGAGCACCAAAAAGGCTGGGCCCAAGAGGAGTGAGCGAGAGAGTACTACAATAAGTAGTACTCAAAAAGTACTCAAAAGGCGATTAACAATATAAACAGACTAAAACACAAACTTTTATCGAAAATGTAGTTAATATATTATTTATACTATTTCACATTCGGTTTGGGCTTCGCAATATGCCAGGCTAAGATATAGTTGAGATCGTAAAATGTTCCAATCCTTGACCTTCAAATA
Source organism: Drosophila kanekoi (assembly GCA_037075305.1). Taxonomy (NCBI): domain Eukaryota; kingdom Metazoa; phylum Arthropoda; class Insecta; order Diptera; family Drosophilidae; genus Drosophila; species Drosophila kanekoi. Next base: position 5,399,353 of record JBAMCE010000678.1, on the reverse strand, counting down.
CCTAACTATTCGATGTATTCTATTCTAACCAACTAAAACTGGCTGCAGAATTAATTGAACTATGTAACTGGAGCTAATTGTTATTAATAATTACTATTTTCTTGTTCAATTTATTTGCCTAATGTATTGTAATATGTGTTATGTGTTTAAGGCCAAATATTTGCTTTAATCTTTAACCCTTTCACAAGTCTGTGTCGAATTCACACACACACACACTCAAACACACACGGCTGGCCCTGCCCAACGCCCACAATGTGGCGATCTGAAACGCCAACGCCGCATGATAATGAATTTATTTCAGCGCTAAACGTTGACCGAGATAGTTGTAAAAATCGCGTTACGCTTGGGAGGGAACAAAAAAAAAATAACAAAAAAAAAACTGAAATTAGTTTCGGGGTCTATAAATCATAATATATACAAATAGATAAACGGGCGCATCTTTTTATCGCAGTCGAAGATGACGGCCAACGGGGAGCCCGGCGCCAGCAGCGATGAGAACAGCCTGACAACCCTGCCCATACCGGATATCCGTACCTCGCCCATGCCCAACGGCAATGGCAGCCACAAGACCACATTGGCCATCGAGAGCCAGCCAAGGCGTCGGGTCAGCATCATATCCGATCCGCCGACGATCGCCTCCGGCGCCAGCTCCGCCGGCTACGACAATCCCGCCTTCGAGCAGAATCCCAGGCGTAAAATATCGCAGGTGAGTCGTCATCGCGGTTGTCATCGTTTGGGGCTGTCGTCAATGGTGCAGTTGGCGCCGATTGCGATTGCGATCCAGCTTTGGTTAATGGGCTCGTAAATTTGGATTAGTGTGTGTTATTTACGTGCTGGCCATAAACATGGGAATCGACTGTCGTAGCACAAAGCCCCTATATTGATAATTTCTTGGCCAAAGCGCGATATGTGCGCGCACAGATAATCGTCTGGGATTTCAGAACGAGCAATAAATGCCTAATCTTTTCAACATTGTATTTTTGTTGTTGTTTTCTTCAATTAGACTTCGACACATTCGCACAGCGAAATCGGACCATCCCGAAGAAGGAGCATACTGAAGGAAACATCGCTGCACAATAATGATAATGAAAGCGATCTCGGATCCACGCACAGCTATGGTAAGTTAAGATCGGCCGGCTATCAAAGTTTATTAAGCATTTTCTTTTATACAGTAGCCATTTGATATAGTAGACCGATTAGATATGGCTTTGCAGATAACTGTTAGGCAAATATTGCAACTTTGTTTGTTGCAAGTTTGTTAGAGAAAAAGCAGAAAAGTTGTCGATCTAAAAAGTCAATCGACAAGCTCCTGTAATAGAGCTCATTATGAATTAGCCTAATTGAACCGAATTACGTTTTTATACAGGAAACTATTTGTTGATCAGAAAAGGCAGATTAATATCAATTCGACTGTTGATACTGATGAAGAAAATATAAGTTTGATAGGGTCAGAGACGTCTTCCTCTAAGCTCCACAAGAGTATAACAAAAACCCATTGGCATACATTGCGTATGCGCAATATTAGTTATTTTAAATATGTAAATATGAGCCCGAATGTTGATGCTGATCAAGAAAATATAAGCTTGATCGGGTCAGAGACATCTTCTTCTTTACGTTATACATTCCGACAGAGAGTATGGCAGAAACACATTGACATACATTGCGTATGCGTAATATTAGGAATTTTCCGTCTAAAGCGAGATTTTAGCAGGCATCAATCATGCGCCTTGTTGACTTTGTGGCATTTCAAAAAACATATCTGACGCTGCGTTCCCATATACATGTATATATGTATATAGGGTATATGTATGCCAATTTCAAAGAAGGTACCGAAGGCCAACGCATGACGGTTGCCAAAAGCAAATACGTTTACGATAGGTTTCTATTTGAGCACTTGTGCTTCTATTGTCAATCTAATTTGCCATCGCACCGTTAACATTATCAATTAGCAGTCCGGAAAGTGATTTCCAATTTCCAGTTGCCATTCGAAACTAGAAAACACAGACAATCGAGCTTAGTGCCAGCCATGAAACGGGTATATTGAGCTTGAATTCTTGATAAACCTCTTAAAACTCTAGATATTTGGAAATTGTTAAACTTTAAATATTAATCAAACAAACAACAAAATTCAGCAATTATGAACGTATATCTATATACTAAGATATTATACGATATTATAAATTCTCCCAAATAAATAAATTCTCCCCAATATCTTAGCTTCGATTCTAGAAGAATCACAGAGAATTTCGCAACAGGATTACAAACGATTTGAAGCTTTAACTTGTTGGGAATTATAGTATTATTTATAAGCCTCAAGCAACGAGCAAGAAACAGTCAACTATTGGATCATTAAGTACTATCGCACTTAATCATATCTTACCGTAAATCAAGGGTATCTCATAGTCAGGCAATTGTTGAAATAACTGCACGCTTGTTCTGATGATTGTATGTTCAGTCGCAGACACAATTAGAATCGAATGCTAAATGATGATATAATTTGTTTATAGACTCGTAATCAGAGTACACATTTGTAGGTCTCCTGCACTCGGCACATTTTCTATACGATATATCTTTGCTACCCATTGCAGAAAACTACAGGCAGAGCGCGTTGGATGTGCTGAATGGAAAGTACCAGGGGCATCAGCAGCATCAGGTGCTCAGCTCGCAGAACGGCAACGGGGCCAATTATGTGGAGGACTCGTGGATCTATACATTCTGCCTGAAATGCCGCGGCGAGGAGCCGACCGAGGCGTGGGAGCCGCCCTTCTGGCAAAAGATCTTTCCCTATCCGCTGTGCCCCACCTTCAGGACATTCTCTCGTCTCATTGTTCTTATTTTGATTGGTGAGTGAATCGCATCGCTCTCCCCCTCTCCCTCTCACCCTCAACGGAATTTGTTCTCCTGCTGCAGGTCTGCTACTTTGGATTGTAGCATTTGTGATTATCGGGGACACAGCTGCTCCGGGCGGTCAACTCTTTAGCCTGGTGGTGCTCACAGTGGCCGCTAATTTCGGTGGCTATCTGATATCGTTGACCACCCTGCCACGTCTGATTGGCATGCTGCTGGTGGGCATACTCTTCCAGGTGAGTCGCGAGCCTCCATTCACAATTTTCGTCAGTATCTTATGATTTTCCTGCTGCTTCCAGAACGTTGGCTGGGTGGATCTCGACGGCGACTTCTCGAAAGTGACGGCGCATCTGCGCAAGTTTGCCTTAACCATAATCCTGACTCGAGCTGGCCTCGAAATGGAACCGGAAGCTTTTAAGAAGGTATACAAGACCATTCTTAAGCTGGGCATTGTGCCCTGGTTTGTGGAGGCCGCCATCATGACGGTCATGTCACATTTTCTGCTCGACTTGCCCTGGATCTGGGGCTGCATGCTGGGCGCCATCATTGCCGCCATCTCGCCAGCCGTCGTCGTGCCCTGCCTGTTCCGGCTGCGCACCAAGGGCTACGGTGTCGTGAAGGGTATACCCACATTGGTGGTTGCCGTCGCCGGCGTTGACGATGCTCTCTCTGTGGCCATCTTTGGCATTGTCAGCACAATTATGTTCTCGGACAAGGGACTGGGCTATCAGATTGCCCAGGCGCCAGTCTGCATACTCGGCGGCCTGGCCTTCGGCGTAATCTGGGGCTCGTTGGCTCGCATCTTTCCGGAGAAGGGAGATGCGTATGTGGTGCCGCTGCGCACGCTGATGCTTTTCGCCGGCAACCTGGTGGCCATCTATGGCAGCGAGGAGTTGGGCTTCGAAGGCGCCGGGCCATTGGGCGTCGTCTTCTCATCTTTCGTATCGAATCTGTTCTGGTGCAAGGACGGCTGGGAGGTCGATGATAATCCGGTATCGACTGCCTTCGAGATCTTTTGGATGATCTTTGAGCCGATTCTCTTTGGCCTCACCGGCGCCACAATCAAGATCAGCGAGCTGGACTCGCACACAGTCTCCATTGGAGCGGCCTGCATTTTTACGGGCGTCATCATACGCATCTTTGTCACAGCTGGCATTGCCTTTGGCGATCGCCTGAACACCAAGGAGAAGTTCTTTGTCGGCCTCTCCTGGATGGCCAAGGCCACGGTACAGGCTGCTCTGGGGCCCGTGGCTCTAAAGAATCTGGGCAGCGATGCCACAGACGAGGAGCGCAAATGGGCTGAAATTGTCCAGACCATTTGCGTCTTCAGCATCGTGCTGACAGCTCCACTGGGCGCCATTCTGATATCCGTGACAGGCACCAGAATGTTGACCAAGACGAAGCAGCCCCAGGATCTGACCGGCTGGCGTCGCAGTCATCGTCCCTCTATACGCGACATAAGCATCATCGACGAGGAGGAGGAGCAAGAGGATCCCGAGTTGCCCAGAGACAAGCAAACGGACGACAATACGCAGAGTAATGCACATTTAACAGCTCTATCACATTCCGCAGATAAGTAAATTCTTATCTGCGTATTCTACGCCCTGCTCCAGTTTTTCGTTGGACTAAGATATAATGTTGATTGTTATTATACAGTATTTAGCATAGTGGAGTTGCATTCCAAATAAATAATAAGTTTTAAATTGATTATTTTGTGTTTTTATTCTGGGTAAATGTGTCGCAAGAACCTATGAAAATACTCGAAATATTGAAGCTGAGCTGACGTGAGATTGTCTGAAGAACAAGAAGTATTTCTTGCATGAAGTCTTCAAATGTAAAGACAGCTCGTTCTTACATGGAGGTCCATCTTTTACTATTGTTAATGCCATGTCATTTTTTTGGCCATTATATTGTTTGGGATTCGAACCTGAAACCTCTTTATGCAATGGGTTCGATTTTATAGCTGAGGTTCGTGTGTTCGCTGTAGCCCTTGCATAAGTCGACGAGCTGCCATTTTTGTTCATTTTCCATAGCATACTTTTTGGAGTAGGATCAAATGCCCTAAATTAGTTCTATGGTTGCTTGAAAAGCTCTTCATTAAGGGCTAACAAACCGAATGTGAACTCACAAGTTGGACTTCGGCAAATTTTTAATGTTATCATTTAGATTCTCGCAACAAGTAAACAGGTAAACAAAGTAACTCTCAATATTTTGATGAAGGTAACCGATAACCAAGCTATAGCAAGAACTCTATATTGTTATGTTCCTTGAAAGGCCCAATTAGAGCCAACATTTACTCAGGCTTTAAGCGTTTATCACTATTTTGAATACGGTAAATATACTTTAGATGTTATCAAAACTGGTTTGTTGTCAAGCGCCGTGAATTTGTTGTATAACTAAAGTTATGCCAAGATATAAAAACAAAACAGATGGAAACATTCTTCAACAGGCCGAAGATTAAATACCCTTTGAGACATATGGCTAACGGTCAAGCTTACGATCAAGCAGATTACCGTCAAGTTAAGAGCATAATGAAGAGATATTTCAAAAGTTTTTCAAACAAGAACTGATTTCTCGCACCGATACTTTGCATAGAGGTACATACATGATATATTAGTCCGATGCTGATCAGGCCTTGCAAATATATGAAAAGTACTGTAAGCCTGGCATTTACTTTGAATAAAGTATTTACTTTGCCGAGTTTGGTCAAGAGATGTACAGATCTATATAAGTATATAAGATTTTTATAGAAGAACTTTATTTTGACCGATTGTGCCAAAAGCCAGCTTATTATACGAGCTGTCTGCAACAAAAAGACGAACCGTTGAAAAGTATTATGACTTTAAGCTGAGAGATTAGTTTGTATAGAAACAGACAGACAGACAGACAGACAGACGGACAGAGAAACATGGATCTATCATCGCGGCAGTTGATGCTGATCAAGAATAGACATTTGCTCTTTGGAGCTAGACGACGTCTTCTTCTATGCGTTACGCAATTCGCGATAGAATAATAATGCCCAAACGAAAAAAGTCGAATATTGATATACTTAATTGAATATCAAAACAAATGAATATCAAGAGTCAAGCTTTGATTGAGACGTTTGATGATTCATTTGTTGTTGATATAAATCAATATTCTTGACGTGGAATCGTACACGTTGTTATTTTTTACATATTGTTGTTGACCAAATTCTAAATTTGGAAAATATTCCCTTTTCGTTTTATTTGCTTTTCACAAAACAGGCTTTAAATGTCGAACAGATTCTCAATCAAGCGAATTTATGCGAATTTATTAGCTATAAATTTTACATACCATTTTTCTCTTCTTTTCTAGCCAACTTCACTAAACAAGCGCATTTCAGTTATTATTTGAAATTCATGTAATTATTTAAAATTTACTAGTTAACAGTTAATAGCTTTTAATCGGGTTTGGCATTATATAATTGACGATTTAAATGACAGCGCGCAATGAAAAAAAGTGCTCGACCAGTCCACACATGAGCCGAGATGCTTTGTTGGATTGAATCTAACAAACCGCATGACTTGATGGCAAATTCTGGACACAAAAAACAGTCCGGATAGGCGGGTGTGGTCAACTCAGAGATACTCTAGAAACTGTTGTTAGCTTTATTTGTTAATAAAGCATTTGCCCGAAAGCATTTGACAGTTTTACAATACTCGAGAGAATAAGTATGCGTTGGGTTTGGTCAAAATAGCTACGTTATTTGTAACCTTTAACCTTTATCTATAAAAGCAAGCATTTGTTGTTGACGTAGCATCTATTGAATAAAGTCGAAGCTTAGATTTACCTTTTGCGTAAATAGGTTTTGCTTAAACAAAAAGGAAAGTTGCCTTTCTATATTCTTGGTTTTTTCTCCCAAGACTTTGCTGGCTGTGCTTAAAGAACAAGAACAGACAAGTTCCGATACTTGAAGTAAATCATTTGCTAAACTTCTTCTTTACAGCTTCTCTCTCTCTCCCAGAAGGTTAACCAGAAAGACAATTGGAAGATGTGAAGTACTTCATAGTAATATAATATGATAAATTTATATGATCTGGCTCGAGGTTCCACTATATCAAAATTAAATGAACCCAAATCGACATGAAAAGTTCGTCAAAATCAACTTTACACAAATTTGGGCTTTACCCCGAGTGAATAGCTAATTGTTGATGAAATTCACCCCAAATCGTAGCTATAAAATGACGTTGAAATGTTTTCAATATATATTTAGTTGATGCCATTGAAGTTCGCATTCTTTGTTAATAGCGTTCTTTTGCGTAACCTAATCGCATCAATTTTCTGCTGCCGATTTGCATTGTGCGGGGTATAACAAAAAGCTTGATTTAACAAAAAAAAAAAAAAGCGATAGAGTAACAAATTTCATTAAATAATTAATTCAGCCTCGTTATTATGAGACGATTGTCTACGGGGCGCTCACGTGAATTTGTTTAGACAAAATGCGTCACAATTAAACGACAAACAAACCGATCAAAGCCGAAAACCGACAGCTGCTCGACGAGCTTGACATATGCCAAACCCGCGACCATGCCCACTTTTCGGCGTTTTGGGCGGCGACTAATTAAAGCTAATTATTGCCAAAAAAATTTAAGTTTTTTATGGCTAGCTGATATGTTATTTTTGTGTAAAATAATAAATGTTTGCATTAGGCATTAAGACTTTTCACACATGCCACACGCACACACACATACACACACACACGCACACACACACACACTCGCACACAGACACACTCGCACACACACACACTCATGTAGAGCTGGTGCCCATCGAACCCGCACCCCACCGAAAAAAAGCTGAGCTCGCGCGCGCTGATGAATTTATTTGAACGCTAAACGCCGAACGGGCTAGTTGTGAGGCCCGCGCAACGAATAAATTACGATAATCGAGCGCGAAGTGTGTGATGTATATCGTAAGCGAACCATAAACAGACCAAAAGTTCCATAAATCGATTGAGACCAAGCACAGTACGAACACAGTCGAACGTGACACAATCCTGCCACAAGCCACGAGACGATGACGACCCATGCGGATCGCGGCGATGAGTCCGGCGCGGCAGCAACAGTTCCCAGCACAGTCGCAACCACGCCCACGACCAGCATACCCGCGGTGCCCGGCAATGAGGCGCAGACTTCGTCGCCCAATCACAGGAGCAGCATCGTCATCGAGAGCCAGCCGAAGCGGCGTGTCAGCATTGTCTCCGAGCCGCCGGCGCTGGGCTCCAGCAATAACTCCGGCTACGATAATCCCGCCTTCGACCAAGCCCTCACACGCAAAATATCGCAGGTGAGTTACGGTCAAGTGATGTGACGGATCGATTAGAGCTGCGCGCCTGTTCCGAGTGATTACGATCTTTTCGTAACTTTTCGCTTATGCCAGTCATATGCTCGTAACACTCGCATATAATAAACACACACGCGTGCACATCCATCTAATAGATATTGGATGACGGCATTTATAATGATGCTCGTGATTGTTCAAGTGCTCGCCGTGATCAAGTGCCTCGGGATTTACGCGCACTGTTAACTAATCAAAGCTTACAATCTAACAAAAAACCAAAAAAAAAAAGATATACAAAAACAAATTCAATTTCGGCACAGAGCTCAATACAGTCACCCCTCGAGATCGGACCGCCCGGGCGCAGGAGAAGCATCCTCAAGGATACATTGGCCCACGACAATGACAGCGATCGTGTTTCGACGCACAGTTATGGTAAGTTAAGACCAGAATTTGATTCCAAATGAAAAGTTTAAGAATACATATATCTAAAGTTAAGGCCAATTGGGTGTTGGAAGAAGTGGGTACAGGGTATCCCCGAGTCGGCAGCTTCCGACTACAACTTCTTACTTGTTTCAAAATTTCTCTTAGTGTAGCTTTGTTCAGAGTCTTGGGATAATATTATTAATGTGATGCAGCCATAAAAGTTTTGTTAATTTGCGAAAACTAATGTTTGTTAGATAATTCAAAGCACTTAATTACTTATTTGTGCATTTTCACTTGAATATGGATCTAATGTGTTTGCATGCAACGATTTGCTGTCAATTAGTTAATACAATCTACAGCAAGTGTTAAAACATATTTGAATATTTCGGGCGATTTTCAATATTGACACAGAATGTCGTTAATCGCTTCAAATGTGATTCATACTGTTTGAGCACATAATCTCGTCGCATTAGTATGGCAGATTTGTACTCAAGAGCAATATTGACTGATGTCTTAATTAGTTGGTTTCTCCTCAACCTTACATATAAATGCGAAATCTCATAAACAAAAGGTACAACTAGTTCAAAGTAGACGACTGAGAGATACCCTGTGCTGAGCTCTTTCAACTGGGAACTATGGAATGTGTCGAAAATATCTTCCGAGTAACATTGGCAAATGATTTCTTGAATAACTTCCCATCTTATTGTTAGATCGGACTTAACTTATAAATTCATCTTTAGAGAGCTTCATGTGATGTCAAATAGGAATATTAAAAGACAAATGCAGAAGTAGATATTGCTTGTGAAGTAAAGAAAATGCCCAACTTGACCTCTCAGTTAACTTCATAACATGTGATCGCAAAATTTAATAATAATATCGAAAAAAGAATATATACATCTATATATATATATAGATTTTGAACCTAGAATATTTGCACAGCTGGCATACTTAATTTAAGGCATGCCAAAATACATGAATTATACAAATAACAATATATTATAGACAATAATATTGATAATAATAATAATGATAGCAATGATAATTGCAAAGAGCTGCCGAGGCCCTCAGACATCAGAATGTCAGTTAGCAAAAGGCAAATGAAATCTTGAAAACTTATGGAACGAATGTCAATTGAATTCGATATCGTCGAAGTTGGCATTAACAATTAACGTGGCGACGGAAAGTGACGTTTCGATTTTGTACCCATACCCAGATATGCAGATGCCACACTTATCATCCAATTAGTGCTAGATGTTAATTTGTTGCGTCTATATATGTATGTGCTGAATACCCTTGATAATGTATGTCTGTCTATTCATGCCGCAGAGAACTACAGACAGAGCGCGCTAGACGTGCTTAATGCCAAATACAATAGCCTGCAGGCAGGACAGGGATCTCCGGACAGCAATGGCAATTACGTGGCCCAGTCATGGATATACAATTTCTGCCTGAAGTGCCGCAAGGAGGAGCCATCCGAGTCATGGGAGCCGCCGTTCTGGCAAAAGGTTTTCCCCTATCCGTTGTGCCCCACCTTCAGGACATTCTCCCGCCTGGTCTCGCTCATCAGCATTGGTAAGCTCCAGATTCCGGTTGCTCCAATATATATTTATACGTTAGTTTGACCAGGTGCGCTGCTTTGGATCGTCTCGTTTGTGATCATTGGGCACTCGGCTGCGCCGGGTGGGCAGCTCTTCGATCTGGTTGTGCTCACCGTGGCTGCAAATTTCGGCGGTTATCTAATGTCCTTGGCCACCCTGCCACGCCTCATTGGCATGCTGCTGGTGGGTCTATTGTTTCAGGTGAGTTCCAGCTTGTGTGTCTGCCTTATGGCTACTTCATGATTTTTCTTTTGGTAGAATGTCGGCTGGGTGGATCTCGACGGCGACTTCTCCAAGGTGACCGCCCACTTGCGCAAGTTTGCTTTAACCATAATTCTGACTCGAGCTGGCCTCGAAATGGATCCGCAAGCCTTCAAGAAGGTGTACAAAACAATACTCAAGCTGGGCATTGTGCCCTGGTTTGTGGAGTTCGGTGTTCTGGCGGTTATGTCCCACTATCTGCTCGGGCTCCCGTGGATCTGGGGCTGTCTCCTGGGCGCCATTATGGCAGCCATTGCACCAGCCGTCGTCGTGCCCTGCCTGTTCCGGCTGCGCACCAAGGGCTACGGCGTGGCCAAGGGAATACCCACGCTTGTGGTTGCCGTGTCTGGCGTGGACGATGCCATCTCGGTAGCCATTTTCGGCATCATCAGCACTATCATGTTCTCGGACCGTGGCCAGCTCTATCTGATTGCCCAGGTGCCGGTCTGCCTGATTGCCGGCCTCGGCTTCGGCCTCGTCTGGGGCCTGTTGGCGCGCATCTTTCCCGAGAAGGGCGACGCCTACGTGGTGCCGCTGCGCACGCTGCTGCTGTTCATCGGCAACCTGGTGGCCATCTATGGCAGCGATAAGCTGGGCTTCGAGGGCGCCGGTCCCTTGGCTGTCGTCTTCTCGTCTTTCATATCCAATTACTTCTGGTGCAAGGATGGCTGGACCATCGATGACAATCCGGTGGGCACGGGTTTCGAGATCTTCTGGATGATCTTTGAGCCCATTTTGTTCGGCGTGACGGGCGCCACGATCAAGCTGCGCGAGCTGGATCCGAGCCTGCTTTACATTGGTGCGCTCTGCATTTTCACAGGCGTCATCATACGCATCCTGGTCACAGCTGCCATTGCCATTGGCGACCGCTTGAACATGCGCGAGAAGTTCTTTGTGGGCCTGTCCTGGATGGCCAAGGCAACCGTCCAGGCTGCTCTGGGACCTGTGGCTCTCCGGCATTTGGGCGCTGATGCCACAGACGAGGAGCGCAGCTGGGCCAAAATAATTCAAACCATTTGCATTTTCAGCATATTGCTGACAGCTCCCTTGGGCGCGATCCTGATATCCGTGACTGGTCCCAGGATGCTGACAAAGACGAAACAGGCCCAGCAGAATCTCACTGGCTGGCGTCGACCTTCCATACGCGACATCAGCATTATCGACGAGGAGGAGGAGCGCGAGGATCCCGAGCTGCCGCAGGACAAACAGACCCAGGATAATACCCAGAGCAATTCACAATTTCCAAACTTTTCATACACTCCATACAACAAGTAGTTGGGAGACAAATTCAACGCAGGCGCCAATTGCTCTTAAGCCCAACGAATTGTTAATTCTTTTTACTTTGTACAATAAAAGCCAAATATAAAAAAAAAGGATTATTTCTGGTTTGGTTACGATTCCAACTAACGTTAAGATATGGTTCGTAAACCTCGTTTTTCACATCCACACAGATTCAAGTTTTGGTTCAAGTCTTGGCTTGTTCTATTTGAAATATTTCTATGAACCGTTTTGATTCAAAACAGTTTTTCAGTCTTGCGTTTTAAAACGTGTTTCTGTACCGCTTTGATAAGTAGTTATTCTTGATCCGCAAATGCTGAGTCCATCTATCTGCAGGATATTTCGTATTATATGCAGAACGAGCTAATCGATATACTCCTCACTTTCCATAATTTCGATAAATATCGATTTTGAAAATTTTGAAATATCAAGTTTGGAATACAGATTCTCGACTTGAACAGATAAGTCCAACATATTTTACTTGGGGTATATGCATGTAGTTCCTTCTAAATATCAAGTTCCAGCCCCAGAAATAGGTAAAGCCTTTAACTAAGACTCTCCGACAGTAAAATAAATTTTACATTGTCTGCCAATTGCTAGTCAGATTTGAAGCAGGTTTTCAAATTCTGTTACAAAAATGTTCTACACGAAAAGTTCGTAAGTTGTCCGCAGAATCAATTCATGAATCATTTTCCCATCTCAGGCTTCAATCTGCCGCTGCAATCGACTATAAATATATTTTATGGGCTATTGTTGAATATATATTTAATTTTTTTATAGAGCTTTGCAGTAGCCGTCGCAGTCAGCTGTATTGGCCGTTAAGCTCGTTTACAATGACATCCGGGATCATTAGAGAGAAATTATTGCTGTAAATGTAAAACTTTTACACTGCAAAAAAAAACCAGACAGTAAATCATTTATAAGTACTAGATTCGCGTTCTACTAAACTGCATTTGGTGGGCAGTTTTCTAGATAATAAACTTTGCAAAAGCTTTTTGTTAACTTTCGATTTAAGAAGAGCTTTAAGCCAATTGGACGATTTAAGTAGACTTTCACTCCCATTTTCCAGCCTTGCGATGGATTCTTTCGAAATAGTGGAAATGCATAACTATTGAAATAGTACAAAGATCTCTTAAACTAAGTTAATGTGTATATATATTAAATAAGTTTGCAAAAATAGTAGATTTTATTATTTGTCTTTGATTAAGATTAGAAATCATAACGTTGTTGAAAAGCGTTATAGAATCTCGATACTCTGTAGTACTTTGGATAAATCCTTTTGAAAATACTTCTGTACAAATCAAGTTTTGTATAGAATTTGAATCTATTAATTAGTCCATTAAGCTGATGTGATCGGAAATTGTAAGCAGCCAAATGAGTCTTAAGTTGAAAAAGGTTTGACCTGAGCCTATAAATATTTTTGCACGGGTTCACCGAGAATAGTTTCCAATTCCTGGACAGCGCGGCGCGTGTTCTTCTCGACACGATCGTGCTCATCCTCGAGCAGTTCGGCTATGAACGGCACCGTCTCCGGCAACAGGGGGGCAAAGCTCTCGCCCAGCTTGCGGGCAATGGCCACGCTGGTGTTGAAGGCCAGGATGCGTACCTCGGGCGTGCTGGTGCGCGTCTTGAGCAGCACCTGGTTGTTGAGCTGCTTCCATAGCACATCGTTGGTGGCAGCAGCCAGCTGGGCAATGCAGTCGGTCAGCGTTTGCTGCAGCTTCTCGCGATCGCTGGCCAGCACCAAGCTGTTCTCCAGCTGATCCACGAGCGGGGGCATCAGCGTGCGGAACCGATGATCGTTGACAAAGTCGTTGCTGCAGTGCAGGAATACATGATGCAATGTGCTGAGTATGGCCGACAGCAGTTCCACAACGTTCTCGACGTCCACATCTTCGGCTACCTCCTGGCGCAATGTGTTGTGTTCCTGCAGCAGCCGTGCGGCATCCTCAATAAAGTCGCCGGCGAAGAGCACGAACAGCGACTTGAGCGCCTCGGCAATGCGATTGGTCAGCAGGAAGTACGTGAGCTTCGGCTCCAGATCCTTGCGCTCCATGGCCCACTTGTGAACCCGGGCAAACATGGGCCGGAAGCTCGTCTCGGACAACTTAAGTATCCAGGCCACGAAAGTCTCAATCACGGATGCCTCAATATCCGCCAAGCGCTGCCGCTGCAGCTGACGTCCGCGCACCTGCAGCCGGAACTCAAGCGCCTGGAGGAAGAGCTCAGAAAGCGGCTCTTGCACGGCCTGTAGATCGGCATTTCCATTGTGCCTAATGCAGGGCAGCAGGAGCTGGCGCATAAGCATGCCCAGCTCGTCATAGGCCTGCGCCTCCAACAGGCTCTCGTAAGTCTTTGCACAGCTGGGAACCAAAATGCGAGCCTCAACGCCCTGCGCCACCGCCGTCCACACGTCCACAATGCGCAGCTTGAGGGCCTGGGTGCGCTTGTCCAGCGCCAACTGTGCACTCTCCAGCTGCACCGAGAGTCTTATGAGCGCGCCGATAATATCCACTAGATAGGGTCCCAGGAAGAGCGGCAGTGTCAGGAACAGCTTGTGCATGGCTTTAAGTAAAACGAGGAACGATTGATTCAACGTTAATATTGGGCAAGAATTACTGAGACGAATCCGTATCCTATATGTGTTTCTAGTGAAGCAGTGTTATCATGGGTTCCCTTTGTTTATGAATCATATTATTATAGTGCGTAGATTGGATTGGGCCTAGTGTAACATGTATCCGCAGCTTACGCTCTGCTTTATTCTCCTTTTGCCTGACTCTATGAATAAATCTTTCTTGATTAATTACGGGGTCCGATCCTTTTGAAATTTGCAGGGCTATAATTTGGTCCTATGTCCTATATACCTTGTTTGAGATATATAGCTCATAAATTCCTCGAGGTTTGCTTAAAAATCCTTGTCTAAATTGATACATATGGATTTTATGCGAGCATGAAAATTTTCCAATTTGTAGGTTTAATAGTTCTCGAGAAAAACAATAGAAAAAGGAAAGCCAGAAAAGAAAGGCCAGATCGACGCAGCTCTTCGTCCCGATCAAGAACTTAATACTGGGATTAGTGCTGGGATTATACTTAAAAATGGGACGGCAAATGCTGCCTTTCATTTGCGCAGAAACATCCTAACTTTGTACCAAGCTATAGATTGCTATATAGTGTACACTTAAAAGACTCACCTGTAACCAGAGCGGAGCAGACATAGTCCGGCGCTTGGCGTTGGGTTAGCAGCAGCTGGACCTGTTCCTTAAGCAGTTCGGTTAGCTGTGGCGCAAACTTGGGCAGCTGGGCCAAGGCGTGCGCCTTGATGCTGCCGCAGATCTCCACGAGGGTGAGCACCACATTGCCGACAACAGCCTTGGGCACATTGGCGCGTCGCTTGGTGATGCGCGTCAGCTTGGCGAGAAGCGTGCGGCACTCCTCGACATAGTCGCGTCCATGGCGATGGGCCAGCAGCTGCATGGCGTGCAACGCCGTCTGCTGTAGCTGCGCCTGCTGGGCATTGCTGCCGCCCGTGGTGTCCAGCACGCCGTCAATGATGGCGCCCAGCGGCTCGAAGAGCACACCAAAGTGCGCCGCCTGGGACTGGGCAAAGTAGTCGCTGGGTGGAGTCAGCTTGGTGACCAACAGCTCGAGCACCTTGATGCGAACATATATTAGCTCGTGCTGCAGCAGCTCCGTGATCACATTCAGGAAATACTCGGGCGAGAGAAGCCCGATCGCATTGTCCAGCACATCGTGCACATGATTCGCCAACACACGCCAATATTTCTCCAGCGAGGGCGACGACGAGCTCGTCGCTAGTTGCAGGGCATTATTGACCACGCCCACATAGGCAAGAGTCTTGAGTATAAAGTTCTGATAAAGCGGCCTCAGCCGCGCCAGCTGCTGCGTCCTGGGGCTGCCCAGCTTGGCCTGGAACTCGACGGAGCTGCTTAGCCCGGACAGATAGTCCATGATGAGGTATTTATAGTGTCGCAGCTGCTTGAAGCTGCGCGTGCGCACATCGAATAGCTGCTGTTCGGGCGAGATGTTGCTGCCGGCTGCCGGGACTTGGCCCTGCGCCTCCTTGTTGATGGGCAGCTTGGCCAGGTAGTCGAGCAGCTGTATGCACGTGTCCAGTATGACCTCGGGCTGCTCGAACATGAGCGTCAGCTCGCGGGCAAACTCCACGCGTGACTTGTCCAAAGATTTAGTCGGTTTTCCCGACTGTGCGGGCGCCTGCTCCAGCAGCATTTGCGATTCGAAGATAATGCACAGGAATTGCCACAGATGCTGACGGGGATCCAGCACGCGGAAGAGCGTGTCGTAGAGCGGCAGGCGACGATGCACCGGCACATCCGTGCATATATCCGCAAACACCTTCAGCACGGCAATGACCAGGCGC
The DNA here is from genome assembly GCA_037075305.1 of Drosophila kanekoi. Lineage (NCBI taxonomy): Eukaryota > Metazoa > Arthropoda > Insecta > Diptera > Drosophilidae > Drosophila > Drosophila kanekoi. The sequence goes on along the minus strand of JBAMCE010000678.1, from coordinate 5,383,246 downwards.
TCGCGCTCTGCGCCAGATTGCAGCAAAAGTGTGGGCACAATGGTCTCCACCACGTTCTTGATAATGTGCAGACTGAAGGCGTCGTCGTGGCGCGCCACCGTGGAGCCCACAAACGTAAAAATCTCGACAATCTTGTGCAGCACCTGCTGCGGATACAGGGCGGCACAGCGCGTGAGGAAGAGCAGGGCATGCTGCTGCGTTTGCGGATTTTGTGTGTTGCGCAGACATTGGACCACCTGCTCGATGCGGAAACAGGATTCGGGCAGCACCTTGGACAGCTGCACGCCCGCTGCCTGCGACACCTCGCAGCAGTGCAGCAGGCTGGAGAGGATCAGTTGTTTGGGATATTCGGCAGCACTGTGCTCCTCCAGCTGCAGGCACAGCTGCAGCAGCTCAAAGAGCGACGGTATCAGCTGCTCGGCTCCCACCAGCTGCTTCTTGTGCTCCAGCAGCTCGAGCAGAGTCATGCCCTGCTTCCAGGTCACACAGGTCAGATCCAGTTTGGTATTTGGCTGGCCACGTCGTCGCTCCGGCTGCTTGGCCGGGATGACGCGCGTGCTCTTGCTGCACATGCTGGCCAACATGCCAACCAGGGGCTGGCACTCGATGCTGCAGCGCTTGAGCAGGCGATGGGCCGCCAGAAAGATGCTATCGTTGTCGGATGCAGTGGCCGCCTCCACAATAAGCTGCAACAGCTTCACCTTATGCTGGCTCTGCAGCTGCTCGTAGGTCTCCGGCGTCAACGAATTGAGCAGCACGCAGGGCAGCGGCTGAAGCTTCTGCTCCAGCTGCACATAGGTGGTGTGCTGCTTGAAACTCGCCTCCAGCAGCTGCCAGGCGGCGGGCTGGTGCTTAAGCATGCCCACGCCCACAGCACCTTCGAAGCGTTCGATGACAGCGCAGTAGATGTCGCTGTGTGGCCAGTTCAGCTGCGCCAGCTGCGATGTGTCCTTGCTGGCATCGTTCCTGGACACCGCCCGCAGCGCTGCCTCGCCCAGCGGCAGCAGCGCCGTCAGCAGTGTCTCGTTGTTCATGTGCTTCAGCGCCCGCAGTAGCGATGCGGTGCATATGGCCGGTTGGGTTACATCGCAGACCAGCTCCAGGAGCGTGCGACGTAGCTTGGCCAGCAGCAATTTCTCGCGCGGCGTGCACTTGCCGCTCTGCAATATCGTGTGCAGGATGAGCGCGTATTGCTCGTGATCCATGCATAGTTCGCTCTGGCGCTGCAACAGGCATTCGACCAGATGTGCTACATGTGGCTCCAGCTGCTTAAGATCGAGCAGCTGGAGCGTGGCCAGCGCCTGTTGGCGCAACGTTTGCAGCGGCGAGTTGCAGGCATTGGCGATGCGCAGCACGTGCAACAGGCTGCAGCTGACCACAGCTGGACGTGGCCGCAGAAGTGCCTGCAGCAGCTGGAAGCCGCGCACGCGCAACAGCGCATAGTCCTCGGCCTGGCTGTATAGGTCGGGTAGCGTCTCGTACACATAAAAGTTGCATAGGAAATCCAGTTTGTGGTGCGCTTCGGGCAGCATGTGATTCAGGCAATCCTTGAGCGCGCGCGTCCATTCCCTGCGCTCGGCGGGCGCACACTGCTCGGCATAAACCCGACTGCTCAACGTGTCCAGCAGCAACAGGCACAGGCGCAGCTCCTCGCTGAGCTCTGTCCAGGGAAGCGCGGCCAGTTCGCTGAATTTTGTGTTCTTGGCCACGGTTTGTAGAAAGTCCGCGTACAGCTGCAGAGGTACATAGTTTTTGTTGGCGTTGCCATGGCCGGCGTTCTCCTTGGTCAGCCGAAACTGAAATCCTTGCGTGTAGACGGCCATGCGCTGCAGCATGTGCAGACTCTCTGCGGGGGTCAGCTCACGTTTCGCATAGGCTGTGAGCAGCAGCAGCAGGTGGGTCAGCTGGGACGCCTCGCCGCGCAGATAGGCAACGCCACCATGCTGCTCCACGCTCTCGAGCAGCGCCAGCTGCTGCTTGCCCGCCTGCGTCACATTGGCGATAACATCCAGAAACTTTTTGCGATGCAGCCACACATTGAACTCGCCATGCTCCGTGCTCACCTCTAGCTGTTCCAGAAATGGCAGCTTGGTGGCGAAATTGCTGCTCAATATGATTAGCAAGGCGGCATGCTCCCTGGCATTGAGTGCTTCGCAGGGAAACAGATAGGGCATCAGGGCCAGCAGCAGCAGATTTGTATCGTAATTATCGCTCACTGCAGCTGTGGTCAGATGCTGCACCACTTGCGGCACCACCGCATCCCATTGCGTCCCGCGCTGCTCTTGCGCACGCTGCAGCAGCTGGCACAGCGTCTGTGCAAAGGTTGCGGCGCCCATCATCTCCAGAAAGTCAACGGTGGGCAGCGTGAGCAGCGCCGAGACCACAGCCGGGCTATCGTCCTTGATCCGATCGGGCAGGCACTCCTGCAGCAGGCGATAGCTGCGCTCCCGGCGCTTGGCCACTTTCAAGTTCTGCAGCAGCTGCTGCACCGCGCCCAGGCGCCAATCGGCGCTGTAATGGTAGAGCTTCTCATATGCCCGTTTCGCCTTCTCGTCGTTTGTGTTGAGTCGAAAGCCTGAGGAAGAGCGAAAGTTAGAGTTTTTTATAGAAGAGTTTCATATTCACTTAAGCTAAGATGTTGATTTCTTTAGTGCAAATGTTAATTTCGTGATAAAAATAATAATATATAGATATAGCTTTTTATTCTTTAAGATTTGCTCTGGAAAATTGTGCTTTTGAATGCAAGAGGAAGTTTCTCACTTGTACAAGGAGTTTTTACACACTAACAAGAGGTTTGATCAAAGGGTTTATACAGCCAAAGAGAACGACATGGCTAGATAGTCTCAACAGTTAAGGGTAATAACAAATATCGGATCTTAGGAAACGGCTAGGAAAAGAAAAGATTTCTTGAGGGCTATTGCTTCCTCCATCTGTCTGTTATTCTTTGTTAAAAGTTACTAAATCTTATCGCTCAACTTACCCAATGCCAGCTTTAAAGCCTTCTGTCGATTGCTCGTATTGGATTTGGCACTTAAAGCCGCCTTGACGCTCAAGTCAAAGGCCTCCGGATAGCGACGTTCTAGTTTCTCCAGAAACTCTGTGTACCATGTCTGGAAATTGGTCTTGGCTGGCATCATTTCGTCATCCGAATCAATGACAATAGTGTCCTCTTCGTCCTCATTCGAATTGGTGTCCATGGGCGTTGATTCATTTTCTGCTTCCACGTCCACAAAAGTGTCCAGGAAACAACTGAAAGGGAGTTAATTATTAGCTTGAGGGATTTAGAGGGTAACGAATTGAATGAGTTTACTTGATAAGCTGCTGAGCGGTGGGCTTGGAGAAGGGCACATCAGCCAACAGATTGTCAAGGAACTGCTGATGTGAAGCTGTGGCGGCATCTCCCTCACGTATGGCCGCTACGGCGCCGCGCATTAGCGGCATGCAAATGGCTTGAATGGCAATGTTCTCCTTGGCCAGCGAGGCCAACGCGGTTATTAACCATTTCTGGCAGACCAGATTCAGCATGGTTTTCGGCGTGAATTGCGGCTTTGCCGCCTGCTGCTTGTCGTGTATCCAGATGAGCAGCAGCAGTGCCGTCGTGTGTAGGCGCTCGAAGGTGCAGTTGGCCACCCGCTCGAGCAGCGCATCGCAAACCTTTGTCTTGAGCTTGGTGCGCGAGACGAGCTGGGCGACAATTACGTACGAGGCGGCCACATAGTCTACGGTGTCCGAGACAAGGCCCTTGAGCAGCGACTCCAGTATGGTGGCAATGTGCCAGTCCTCGAGCGGCTTGGCCGTCTGCAGGGCGCCCACCACGACGGTGGCATAGAAATTAAGCTGCGCCTGAAGCTGATGTGCCCGTGGACCCAGCTCCTTGACCGCCTTGCGTGTGCTGCGGCAGATGAAGCTGAGGAACGCAGGCACGCTCGCCGCACGATTAACTATGGCCGTCTTGGAGAGGGGCACGCCGGGTCGCTGCAGTCGACGCAGCCAGAACCAATCCTCGTCCGACTGGCGCAGTCGCATCGTCTGTAGCACCTGCACAAACGTGTTTGTCTCATGGTAGGGCATTATGAGGGCCATCACCTCTTGCCGATTGTACTCGTGCACTTGGAAGCGGCGTAACAGCCACTCAAAGCACATGTGCGCCGGACGCAGCAGAAAATAAGGCGACAAGAGACGCAAAAATTTCGCTATTGAAGCATCGAGCAACTTGTTGACATCCGACTGCTCCACGGCGCGCTCCAGCGTGAGTGTGGCCTCATCGAAAAGCGTCAACTGGAATTCCTTAAACGTTGGATTAAAGGCAGTCAACTCCAGCAGGCCGCTCAGTCCGATCTCGTAGATGGCGCGTCTGTCTTTGGTCGCTGCCTCCTTTGGATTGAATAATATTGAGGCACGACTGCGTGCATCCGCTAGCGTAACCGACGTTTGCGGCGCAGCCAAGTTTTGTAGCTGCTGAGCCAATGACGTCGTCATTTTTGTACAGCTCCTTTGGGTGTAAAAACACTTCACGGAAATAAATGTAAAATGGGCAGCAACTATTCCACACGTGCTTCGGCGGCAAGTAAAAAAATGATTATATCGATAATAATATCGGGAATGTGCTACATGTTAATCGATAGTTTGTAATGTTTCACGACTGTTCATGACGTCACAGCTGTTATGCTGTGATGACATTTAATTAAAGTCAATCACTTAATCATAAGTAAATTTCATATAATGCAAAATATAACTCAAGGCAGACAAAATAACAATCTAGGTTTAAATCGGTGTAAGCCAACTGGCAATATTTTAATAAGTGAAGCAGAGGACATGCCAGTTGGATTTCTCCTGGTTTCCGATAGGACATTTTAAATATTTGTTTACTTTCGTTGTTCGTTTAATGTAAAAAGTATCTTACTTCTATTTAATCTCACAGAGGTACAAGAATGTTGAGCATACGTTACAGCAGAGAAATATAAAATTTGATGACATTGAAATGTGAACGCGCGATATTGAATGAGATGTGGACGACTATAATACTAGTTAAACATGTAAAAAACCTTGGTACAGTTGAATATTCAATAACTAAAGCTAAGGATTCAAATTGTTTTTGCTTTGCTTAAAAGTTTAGACGCTTAAGCGAGTTCTTGCGGCTGAGCTTGTAGTCGCAGTTCTGATTGCGCTTTGGCGGGGTCAATCTCTCGCTGGGCATCATCACTTTGGAGGGCGTGCCCAGTTCGGTGACCAGGCACTTGACGCCCGGATGCGGCGGGCAGCAGCAGTGCACACAAAAGCGAAATTTGCAAAAAACGCTGGTGCACTCACCAATGGAATGCGGTGCGGCGGCGGCATCATTCTCGTCCGGCGAGCTTTTCACCTCGTCCAGCGAATAGAAGCGCGTAAGGGCTGTCTTCGGCTCGCTGAAGGAGTACACGTGTGGTAATGTTTGCGAAAGGGCCGCTCTGGGCGGCCCGTGGCGACTCATCTGTGGCGTCTGCTCGGCCGTCTGGCTGTAGAAGACCTTGCTGCTCTTCCCGCAGCGCGGGCATTTGATGCGCTGGGTCTGCTCCACCAGCAGGCAATTGTCGTCCTTGGGCACGATCCTATAGCTATCGTGTTTGTTTGGTTTGTGTATGGCATTGGATGGCTGTAATGGCACTAAGTGTTTGTTCAGGGTCTTGGACAGCATGCGTCCACGCTTCACAGTGTGCGTGTTCTCCTTGGTGAGGTTCATCTTGAAGCGATGGTTCTGCAGTCGCTCTGTCGCCCGCTGGCTCTTGTAGACCGCCTGCGCCCATCGCTCCGTCACCTTGGTCATGACGTCCAGCGTATGAGAGCTGACATGGGCCAGTATGCACTCTAAGGCGGGCAGCGTGTTGCTTAGCATGCCAATGATGTCCAGGTGCTCGAAGCCGTCGTAATAGCGTGTGCGGCAGATGGGCGCGAGCGCGGGCTGTGGAAACAGCTTCTTCTTGGACTTCTTGGGGCTGCTGTGATGCGCCATGGGCTGCTGGTAATGCGACTTGCGGCGCTTGGTGGCACACAGCAGCAGCGGCGATTTGCTCGCCTGCCCACCATCCTCATCCCCGCTCTCCTCCAGCTGCACGCAACTGGTCGCGGGCAGACTCAGCGATTTGTGCCACAGCGTTCTGTTCGATGTCGAATTGGATTCATTGCTGTTGCCGATGCTGCTGCTACTGTTCGGCGTTTGGAATTGTATCGAATCGTATCTTGACTTTTGCAAGCGTCCCAGAGTCGTCGTCGTCGTGTTGGATGCATTGCGGCAATTCTCCGTTTCGCTATCACGTTCAAACAAAAATGGCGCCTCCACGGTTGAGTTGTGCAGCACTTTAAAGGACGCGTAGCCCGACTCGTCCATTGCACTGTCCGCATCCAGGGATTTGCTGCCGGAGCACAGTTTCTGTAATACTTTTCGATTGTAGGCACTCATTTTGAAATGAGAATGCCAATAAATTTGTCGTTTAATTTTCACATTTGTCTTTCCTTTCTTTTTTTTCTTGGCTGCTTGTTTTTGTCGCAATTGGCGTCTCTGCAAATCTTAGAGTTGTTCAATTAATATCGCTGCATGCGCATATCGATAGATAGCTCTTAAGGCGAATAATATCGATAGCTAGTGGGAACTAAACGCAAAGCTTATTGCTATGGTACTCGTTGCGAGCACTGTCGTAAGCTAATATGCACGAAATTTCTAATCAACAGTTGAATTTGAAATATTTACAAATTACTTTCTTCTAAGTGTGTTTTTTTCAACTTTTCTTGGCAGAATTTAAAAATGCTTAAATACATAAATAGTAAAGTACACTATGATTAGACTTTTATAAAGATTTAGCAATTGCATTCAGGTTTTTGACTTTTTGTTTGTTTTTCAATGAATACTTTCTTATGTTGTGACTAACAGTTATCTCCAGGTATAGCGTATAATTTATATTAAATAGGTAGCATCGATTATATTCCCGCTGTTGTCACCGATTAGGAACAGGACACTCGATGATAATCTGGCCAGGGCATCAATGTCAGCAAATTAACAAAATCCCTCAATAATTAATCATTTGCTCTGTTTCAGGTTTCCCTCAAGCTGGACGCCGTCTCTGTCTAACACAAATGCCTGCCCCTTCTCTCTCTCTTTCTCTCTCTCGCTCTCTCACTCACTCATGCCTCCATCTGACAAATTTGCCGGCTCAAGTAAAGTGCAAATCATGCCGAGGCATAGATTTCGAATTCATGTGAAAATCATGCTCTGCTCTGCCCACCGCAATCAACCCCTCGTCGTGCTGATAGTTTCATCAGCTGTCCTTATTTTGTCCTGGTTTTTCACCAACTTCATCCACTTGCTGCAGGGCCAGGACAGTGCAAAAGAGACAGCGCAGCAAAGTCGGGTGGGGGAAAGGAGCAGGGGCTGGGTGGGCCAAGAGAAAATCAATGAATGATATTTCTTTATGAGGCTCAATTATTTGTTGCGGGGATTTGCTTTTCTTCCATTTCAGTCATCCGGGTGCGTGCCTCATTGTCCTTTTAAATGCTTTGGCAAAATATTTTGGGTATTTGTGCATTGCCTTTTGTCCTGCCCCATGCAGCCGCAAGGAGCAAGGAGTCGGCGCCTGCGTTAATAATTTATGAATATTTGCTCATTTATTGTTTTGCATTATTTATGCGTTTATCATTATCCCAGCGACAGTCCCAGAACAAGGGGAAGACAGGCAAAGATTTTGTTTTGATTTTAATTAAATCGACAGACGCACATCGGCTTCATTTAAAGTCATTTGTCCGCCCAAATCCCTCGTTTCAAAACTTTTCGATGGGCGTCCTGCTTGATAATTGCTGCCAGGAGCCGAGCATATTTCGATATAAGTTTGTGGTTTATTGCTTAAGTTGTCTAGCCCAGCACAAAGTCGGATTTGCAGCCATTTTTCTAAGCGTTTTTAATTGATTTATTACGGGCCTTTCACAATTTCATAATAAGGAAATATAATCCGAATAGTTCGTATATATTTAACTTTTATTACTCATGTAACTATACACATACATACATTTATACACATGCATATACATGCATATATACACATACACTTACATGCATACACATACATACATGCGAACAAGCACACACATATACATACATTAAAACATACACACGAACACATAAAAGTCCACACACACACACAAACACTTGTTGAAGAACACTTAGTGAATGCGTGAAAACCAGTGAAGCTTACTTGAATTCATGAGAATCGCATAGTACGGCATTATATGACATTTCGGTTTCTTAATTCGCAGCGGTTCATTATATTAACTTGTTAATCGTATTAGAGATTCATATGTGTATACAAATATATATAAAAATATGAAAGAAAATGGATCGAATAAAAAATTAAAAAGTTTTTCAAGCCTGTTTTCCGCCCATTTTCCACACTTGCGGGCGGAATTGCCCGAAGCCCAGTCTTATCGTGTCCTAACATGACATAAGGTAACTACATTAAAATATTTGTAACTTTTACGAGTTGGTTGATAAACAATCGGTCAGTCAGTCAGTCCGTCAGTCAGACAGTTCGTCAGTTAGTCAGTTAGTCAGTCATTCAGTCAGTCAGTCATTCAGTCAGTCAGTCAGTCAAAAAGATTGTCAGTCAGTCAGTCAGTCAGTCAATCAGTCAGTCAGTCAGTCAGTCAGTCAGTCAGTCATTCAGGCAGCCCGACACTCAGAAAGTCAGTCAGTCAGTCCGTCATTCAGTCAGTCAGACAATCAGTCTAGACAAATTGTTTTATGTACGTGATATACATTTGCTTGTAGACATATGTGTGAATTGCATGCGTGCGTGTGTGGGTGTGTGGGATTGATACCAAACTGATTAATTTGCGTTTACGAGCACACCCACAAAAACTGATGAATGTCGGGATAGGTGGCTGGGGAATGGGGTAGGTGGGCATGGTAGTTGGCCCGGAATGAGCGTCAATATTTGCACACAATCCGTACATATGCTCTAATTATGATCCTTTTTGGCCGTGGGCAGTGCCGTTCCGCATTATGTTGACATCGTGACCTGGACGGACGGACGGACACGCACCCCCAACGGAAAGGCGCTGATCAAACAGCAATGGACACCAGTTTCGGTTTCCTGTTTCTGGTCTATTTCGAATCAACTAATTATGGTAATTTCCCGCGGAATGTCAACAAATATTTTGTACCCGGTTATTTCACAGTGCGGCCCGCAGAGCCCAGTCAAAACTCTTGACAAACGATGTTTACCCGCTGGTCATAACAGTATGTACTTGGTGTATATTGCAGTGTGTCGTTGTCCTTGGCAGGAACACGTAACGCTCGGATTATTTTTAACCAACCTTTCAGAATGGGGACAAACCTGAACAACCGAATGGCCAGTTGGGTGTGTAGCAGCTCGAATGTAACTCGAACTGTACCCAATTCGCTTGATTATGTTTGATTTTGGCCGCGTATTTCATGCCCCGTTGCCCTGTAATTCGCTTTTAGCCAATAAATCGTTGACCCACAGGTAACCTGTTAACCTGGGCGCGGCGCCGAGCTGATTACGGCCACAATATTAATTTCTAGGTAATACCTAGATAATCGCACTCATTTATCATTTTAATGTATTCCTTTTCGTCTCTTCTGGGCGAGCCAAAAGCCAAGTTAACCTGGCACTTAATGCGATTCATATTCTAATCGCTGCAAATTAGTCTCCAGCAGGACTCTTCAACATAGTCGACAGCTATTGTAATCTGTGGGTTAAGGTTTCGAATGCAACTCAACATTCTGCAAATGGGATACTCTGCAAATAGTTGCTGCAGGGGTTATTGATAAGGCTGGAATTGGTGGGCTTGGTTAGGATATCTGGAAAAGCCAATTCAGTTTGTCATATTATTCTTCGACTGACAACTTTCTATAGGGTAGAGCAGGGTATAGTACGTATAAGGAAATCAGTTCGAAAACGATCGGACGATTCCAAATCGCTGAAACATGTTTTCATTTCGCTCTTATGTAGAGATTTGAATAGAAGTTTGAAGCTAATCGGACAAGACCTAAAGACAAAAATAATCTTGATCTAGAGGCCAAACCAGGAACAAAGAGCCAAAGCTCGTGAAAATAGACTGAGATTTGACCGAGTTATGGGAGTGGGAAATTTTGACCTATGTCTATATAGGATATTTGAGGGTATCATTTTCACATGAATTTCGACCAAGAATAATGTTGTTAGATTAAGATGTCACTTGGATCTAGAGGCCAAACCATGAACAAAGAGCCAAAGCTCGTAAAAATCGGAGGAGATTTGACCGAGTTATGAGAGTGGGAAATTTTGACCTATGTCTATATAGGATAGGATTGAGGGTGTCATTTGTACATGAATTTTGACCAAGAATAATGTTGTTATATTTAGATGCCACATGGATCTAAAAGCCAATCTATGAACAAAGAGCTAAAGCTCGTGAAAATCTGATGAGTTTTGACCGAGTTATGGGAGTGGGAAATTTTGATCGATGTCTATATAGGATAGGATTGAGGGTGCCATTTGTACATGAATTTTGACCAAGAATCATGTTGTTATATTTAGATGACACATGGATCTAGAGGCCAAACCATGAACAAAGAGCCAAAGCTCGGGAAAATCTGATGAGATTTGACCGAGTTATGGGCTTGGGATAGTTTTACCTATAATATGGCCAGATTAAGATGGATGCCATATCCGAAAGCTGCTATAGGAAAGATCGCTGGAATAGGCAAAATAATCTGCTTTCAAAGATATTTCGACATATCTTAAAAAGGGATAATCTCCTTACTTTCTCGTTTAGTCTAGCCTAGATCAAAGTTCAAAGTTTTCCCATATATTTCTTATACAATTTCATAAGCCCGATTCCCTTCACATGACAAACTGGAAGCTATGTTAATTTATTAAATTTATATCTTGAGCATTCGCGAAAAGTGATTGATTCGCAATTGTAAAATTCGCGAACATCAATCAATGCAATTTTTGACTGGGACACGTGCATCACACAATGATATACGATGGAACTCAGATGTGCACGGATGAAGGAATATTCCTTTTTGGAAAAAATTCCAATTAGGAAATTGAAAGTGGAAATTGTGAAAATATCCAATTTCAGCTAATTTCAGTTGTTTTTTAATTTGCCAAAAGTTGTTCATTCTTTTCTAATTTGCAGCCTGTGCCAAGCACAATTTGTCAAGAAGGGTCTCTCGCAAAAGTTAAGTAGTTGGAAAAAATGAACATTATGTGAAAGAGTTAGCTGAAGAAGGGTCTGGGTGTGGGTCTGGGTCTGGTCAATTCGTGACGTCCCAATTGTGTGTGAATTAATCATGGCCGCAATTTAAGTTAAAAAATGCGAAAAGTACACTCAAAACCGGCGTCAATTTGACTAAAGGGCGCCGCCACTCAAAAAAAGAGGGCGTGCCAAAGGGTTGCCCGGACAAGGTGTCCCGTCTCGCCTGACGCCTGACGCATGTCGGATGTCGGATGTCGCATGTTGGATGTCGCTGGCGGTGTCCCTGTCATTTGGCTCATTTGGCATTCACAACATGCGCGCCTCTTGCCAATTTCATTTGGCGGCATCATTTCTCCTCGTGCCTCTGTCATTTTTTGTTGTGCTCCTGCTCCGATCATGGCTAGAGTGTAATGGAAAAACAAGATAAATGATTTAAAACTCGACTTTTCATTTCGCATATTAGCAGGGACGTGAGCCACATTCCACATTCCGCATTCCACATGCCCGATGTCGTGACCAATAACTATTTAACCCTCGCCATGGCCTCAGCTTTGTAATTGTTTACCATTTAACGAGCCGAGTCGATTTGTTCCTCGAGACCTCAGCAGTGACTTTTACACATTCGGTTGATCAAAATATCACACTCGCATCTCCCTTTCGCCTGTACCTACCACTTTGTGGACATATGTTGCCTTCATTCGACTGATATACGCGGCAGCTCGCATTGCCTTGGGCGACCTCCGCCCGATTATGCTGGCCAGAAATGCGACGGACCATAAAGTGGTTGTTGCTATTCCTGGCACTGCCTACTTATCCAACTCACTCGCTTTTCCCTCTATTCAGCTATGAAATGCGCCTACAACCGTAGTCATATGAAGGTCTAATCATTGGCATATCTAATTAAACTATTTACAATATAACAAAATATGGCATTCATTCTAAGCCTGGCTGCAAGCCGTATACAAGTTTCTGGCCAAAACGGTTTGCTCTTCTTAAGGGTTTGCTTCGTGAAGCTCGTTTTCCACAAAAGTGATCCCAGATATAGGGCTGGCTTTGTCACTATTTGAAATAACTTCTGAAAATATGTAAATAAGGTATTAGTAGATGGTTTTAATAAGAACCTTTTAGTCAGATATCACAAACTAACTCAAAATAGGCCTAGAGTATAGTGTGTTATATATAGAAGCAGAATTTCAAATATGTCCAAATACTTTCCTGGAGAGTGTAGATTAGGTACCCTACAAATGTAAATAATGGTTGAAAGTAATGAAAAACAAATGTTATAGTTGAACATATAAAATGAGTAAAATAATTCGTATATATTATATTGCCCAATCCAACAAATTATTCTCACTGATTTCAAGATATTACCCAGATGATTTACTCGAATTCCCAACATAATTAACACAAAGTTATCCCAAATAACAGACATAAATTGTATTTAGTCATAAATACAAGTTCGACATAGGTAACTTAAGTATATGCATGTATGTGTGAGGGCGGGGCGGGGTGAGGGCGGGGCGTCACTTATATGAATTATAAAAATCGCCCCTTGAATCGAATAGTTTGGGCAAATAAAAACCGAATTCCCGCATTGTTTTTTGTTGTGTGACGTGTGTCGTTAAGTGTTTTCATTAGGCAATTTATGGAATATTTACCGTACCAATAATAAAACAGCGGCATTTCGTCTTAATTAAGCGCTCAGACGGGCGACATTGCCGAAGACTCGCTCAAGGAAAAAACCTAGACTTACATAAGCATATGACAGCGACACGTGCCCAAACACAAGTTCTCCAATAAAAAGGCACCCAAAAACGGAAGTCTGAAGAGGAAGAAGAACAACAACAGCGCTGGGAATTTGAGAGATAATGTGACAATCGGTCGATTGTCATTGGGAAGTCAATAAAGGGGGCCGGATGATGTTGCCCACCACCACGACCAGCACCATATAAAGGGAACCGACTGAAACAATACAAATATTGTGCTGATGACTTAATTGATTAAATGAATAAAAAACGTTGCCACCACCACCACGACCAGCACCACAAGCACCACCAGCAGCACTCCATCTGTTCCCCCTGGCCCTGGGAATGACCCCTAGCAGGCGTTAAGGTGAGACCCGACCCGACCCGATCCGACTCGAATCTGCGAAAAGGCGCGCCGCGACGTTTGACACTCATCAGGAAAGCAAACAATCAAGCAACATTTCCCATCGAAAGGACATCACACTTACTTAACTAGCTTCTCTCTCTCTCTCTCTGATATCTGGTTACATTCATGCTGGTAAAAAAGCATTTCATAATTGTCCGTGGGCTTAAAGATGATGAGCCTGATGGGAAATGATAGCGATCGGCGACTGTAATAAGATATTCTGTTTGATAAACACTTACGAAATATTTATTGATACGAGCATATACATATAAATATAAAAAAAGCTGTTCCCCTTTAACGAATAGAAAAGGACTTTGAATCCTTCAAGAGTTGCAGAAGAAAATGCACACATAAGCAGAAGTTAAGACTTTGTAGATCAAAGAAGTTCGAATATGTACTACAACAATAGCTGAAAATATAAATTAACTATTATAAAATAAGAAAACATTTGCATACTTTAACCTCAATACTTCCTGACCTTGCCCTTACCTTAACAGAGGTATCTGAACATATGTTAAAACTCCCCTTACAGAGGCCTTACCTTAACAGAGGTATCTGAACATATGTTAACACTCCATCGATCTAAGTATCAAAAGTTGGGATCAACTGTTTAGGCCTAAGTTAGTCTCGTTTTAATGCTTCGCCCAAAGACCTTTGACCCGCCTAGAATAAGAATTTGGTTTTTGTCAGAATCATATAAAAAATTGTGCTTCATAAATTAAATGCCGTTCATGGTAGGACGAACAATTCGAGTTGGGGTAAAGCTGATTGAATGGAATGTTGTGTTGTGTGTGTGGGGTCTGGCAGGCAGGCGTTTCTTGTTTTTCAATTAAAAGTTTTGCAGGTGCGTAAATTTAGACCGTAATTTGGCTCCTTTGCCGCAGAGGAGCCCACTTTGAAGTGACTTTCGATTTATGTATGCCACAAAGGGAACGAACGTTGGGGCCGCAATTCATATTTTACACACAATAAAGTGCAATTGATGCATATTTGTTGCTACAATTGGAAATCTGTGTACGGACAACAGCAACAACAACAACAACAACAATTTCCAATTTCCCATAACAATACCGACTGCGAGTTTTCCATTTCCATTTCAATTTCAATTGCCATGCACTATGTAAGTGTCGTACACATGGCCCCAAATGCTGGCCTCCGTCTGTGGGCTAAATGCAATCCATTTCGACATAATTCTTAATGTTTTGCTTTCAATTTGCTAAGACTACTTAGACAAGTCGTATGCAAAATCAATTTGCATATGCCCCTCTGCCCCTCGACTGGTCTGCGGGCTCTTCTACCCAGATGCATGTCTGGCTTACCTTGGTCCAGCCCCAAGATGCACACACATAAACATGTTGCAAACAAATGCAGTTATTTACAAGAGTTGACAACCTTGTTTCAATTACATCAGACTGTCTCGCAGGGTATACGTTCCCTAAGGTTGACCACAATTTGCAGCAGTGAATATTGCAAAATCTTAAGTTGTTTTACCCTGTGACAAAGGACACAGCGGGTATATTCGCTTGGGCAAGCATTTATCAGAACCACTTTAATTATAGTCGAGCTTTTGGCTTAAAGTGAGCTTTATAATAATCCGTTTTTAAGTGCAGCTTTAATCAAGCTTTGATTGTATTCTGCTCAAAAGCTCAAGTCGGAGCAAAAGTGATGTTGTAAGCTTTAGTTGTGCTTTCATTCTATTCGCCTTAAAGTTCGCCAGTAAGGCTTAAAGCTCTCTAATATCTTGATTGAGAGAGAAGAGAGTCTAAAGTTGGGGCGTAAAGCTCATCTTGTAAGCTTTAGTTGTGCTTTCATTCTATTCGCCTTAAGGTTCGCTAGTAAGGCTTAAAGCTCTCTAATATCTTGATTGAGAGAGAAGAGAGTCTAAAGATGGGGCGTAAAGCTCATCTTGTAAGCTTAGAGTTGTGCTTTCATTCTATTCGCCTTAAAGTTCGCCTGTAAAGCGAAAAGCTAGAATCTGTAATAACTTGATTGAGAGAGAAGAGAGTCTTAAGATGGGGATTGAAGCTCAAGTTGTGAGCTTTAAGTGTCCTATCATTCTATTCGCCTTAAAGTTCGCCAGTAAAGCTAAAAGCTAGAATCTGTAATAACTTGATTGGGAGAGAAGAGAGTCTTAAGATGGGGATTGAGTCTTAAGCTTATGTTATGCTGTGAGCTTTAAGTGTGCTTTCAGCTTTGCAGCTTCATAATATAACAGGGTATTACACAGTCGAGTCGTTAGATTTATAGCCCTGCAATATGTTTGTTTGGTTATTTGTCTACGATTCACTAGTCAATATTGCTGATTTGATTGGAAAACATTGTGTTTTCTTATTGAATAATTGTATTGTGTTATTTAAACCAATTTACAACGATTTTTAATCCTCTAGATTTCCTGTTCCTAAACAGGCTATATATATATATATATATATATATATATATATATGACAAAATATTATTATTGTTACAGTCCAGAAATATTATTGAGCATTTCGATGGGCTTTTTAAAAGAATCTACGTAACCGAAGGCTGGCTATTTAAAAGTGCGTTTGGTTGGATCTGAATCCCTTAATGCCATTAATGGCATTTCCATTGCGGATAATTACGGGGGTTGTCTACAATTAGAGTCTGCCTTGGCTTATTCACGCCTTTAAATTTGCATTTACCCTCCACCCAAAAGCCGCACCCCATCAAACCCCAAAGCTGAGGCACATTTGAACTCTCTCTCGCAGCTCAACCCAAAAATTTTCGCTTCCATGTAAATCATGGTGCCAGAGCAGTTGACAGCAAACAGTTGTGTGTGTACGTGTGTCTGTGTGTGTGTGTGTGTGTGTGTGAGTGTGTGTGTGTGAGGTAAGTCGAAGAGTTGTTCGCTTAGGAAGATTCGTCAGATTCGCATAATTAATTGCAAAGACCGGGGAGCGCTTCCTGGAGCTTACAGCCCAAGTACAAGCGCCAACCTGGTCGTAGCCGTGCTCTGGAATTTTGATTGTGTGTTGTGAGCTCGTATGGGGTTTGGGCATGGATGGAGGGAGGGAGGGTGGGCATGGGGCCATGGCATTGATATGGCCGCCCTGCATGGGTGTGTCTGTAGCGATTTGTGAACGTAATCAGGTGGGTACACGGAGAAAGGGGAAGGGATTGCGTCGGGGGGTTAACCCCTTTACGCACACACACTCACACACACACCTTGCGCTCCGTCGTGGCTGGCATTTGTGGATGGCACAAAATTAATTGCTTTTGTCATTATACGGAATCTTGAGGACGGCTCGTTTCTAATTTAATGTAGTGCAGTGTTATGGGGCACTCTCCAAGGTGTTCCAAGGTCTGTCTGCCAGCCAGCCCGAAGCGAGTCGTCTGCCGTTGCGATGTTGTCGACGCTGTTGATTTGTGATTTATGAAGATTAATTTATTGCTAAATAGTTGAGCATAATTTATTTAACATTGATTTCAACTCGGATTAGTTATACACCTGAGCGCCTTTAAACGGCTGTCATGACTCGAACGAAACTTGCAGGAGTTAACCTAAGCATGTCTCATTGTTCTTGACAAGTATTTGCCTTTAAATTATGCGCAATTATAAACCGTTACCACAGATAGTTAATAGAACAACAGCAAACTAGTCATAAAGAGAGCCCCGTTTAGTTGCTTCGATGCCCTGTCAGATAATACCTGGCCTTCGGCCATAGGTAATACAAAGTATGTAGACACATGGATCCAAATCATATATCTTCTAGGCCAAAATTATTAGATACAATCTCGAAAAAGGATATAACATTGGTTAACTACTGAAGAGCTATGTGCTCAGTATGTCGATGGTTAGCCCACTTTAGCATTTGGCCTACATAGGGATTCAATCTCTCGATGCTTAGCCCACAATAAGACTTCATTGGGGGTCTAGGAAGATCTAAAAACTTATGGATTTTGACTTTTATATAACTTTACAAGTTTTCTAAATATCCACAGGTAATATTATACCCTCTAAATTACCCTTATTAAGTGAATGGGATTTACAATATTTCAATACTTACTAATAGAAAATGTAGAAAGACTTGCTCAGACTGTGCTACGTCCATAAGTTTTCCACAGTTGTTAATAGTTGTATCCAGGCGGAGGCTATATAATTGTGTTTAAGGGTTGCTTGGACAGAATAGGCTGCACAGTTGGCCTGACAATTGGAGTGGACCATAAACACGAGACAATATGACACGAGATTTGGGAGTAAGCCTCCAGCCCGGACGCTAATTTAAGGAGCTCTGGAAAAGCGAGTCGAGAGTGTTTTGGACCCACTTAATGGTTTGTTTTCGGTTGACAACTTCTCGCACAGAGCACTTAACATTTGTTTAGCTTGCGGTTAGCCGGAAGGGGGGCCGTATACGGCAGGGACAGTGACAACTAATTTAAAGCAATTATGTAAAAAGTTTTTGGCAATTGTCGGACGGAGTTTGGCATTTAAAGTTTGGCAGCCGCAAATGTTCGTTTCGTTAATAGTTTTAATTAAATTTTAGCAAATTATGACAGCAAATTCACTTAGTGCAAAAACACATTCAAGTTTATAGGCGGGGGTTGAAACCAAAGGACATCGCATATCCTGGCCATGCGGCCAAGCGAATCCCCGTGCGTATGTTCATAAATCTCATCGGCATTTAGCCAGACTCGGGCGCTGCACTTGCTCGCATATAATAACTAATCATAAACATACTTTAAATGAAAAAAAAAATCTTTGCAATCATTTCATGGGAATCTTCGCCAACTCCATTTGCCTTTCTGCTGCGCCACGTGCCCGGCGACGCACTCTGATTAGCCCCGGCTCTGGTCATTCCCATGCCAGTTGCAATCCATTTCCATCGCAATCATCATCCGGTTATCAGCGGACCACCCCGTGCAGCACGCTGGCAACTTGTCGCGCCCCCTTTTTCCGGCACCAGCCACCAGCCACCACCAGAGTGGCAACTGGTTGCACCAATATCCGATTGCATGTGCCCGGGTAGACGGGGTTTGAACCTGTACGGCGACTTCCACTTGACGCGTGCGGATTGTGGGAAGCTTTTCGAGTGTCAAATTTTTATGACTTTGTTTGATTTCTGGCTAGCGTAACGCCGTTAATGGAAGCCACTTGTTCGGCCCGTCCAAATTAACGAGATTTCCTCATTCAAACTCTCGAACTGTGCTGCGTCATGTGGGAAGCATTTATTTGCAGCTAGATTCTAAATGAGAATAAGGAAGTCAGGTAATGCACAACTACTTGACATTGCTTAGGTTAACATTAAGTTTGCAATTGATGGATTATTAATAAAATGGAGCCTTGTTGACTGGGAGATCTGGATACTTGTCCAACTAACTATGTCTGGCGTGAACCGCTTCTGGTCTCTGTCTCTTTCTTGTTTACAGTACTCTTCTTCGTCTTCTCTTCCTCGACTGAAATCTTATATTCTAAACTAAGCTTTGTATGTATGTATGAATCTATGTATGAATGTATGTAAGTATGTATGTATGTACGTATGAATGTATGTATGTATGTGTGTATAAATGTATATATGTATCTATGTATCTATGTATGCATGTGGGTATCCGGACATGTATTCATACATGTACGCATGCATGCATGTGGATTCTGCGAAAAGTGTGAAACACGTCTCAAATGATATCTCACATAGATTCTTGGAATCTTCCCCATTTCCACCAAGGAGGACCAAAGATGTTCCAAAAAGTGATCATCAATTAGACAGTCTTATTTTGTCTAAGTGTATTAGCAATACATTCAATTTTCAGTTTTATATCTGCAAGAGTATCAAATCTTCTACATACCCAAGATGGAACAGTTTCTTCTTCTTTTTGATTGTATTCAAAGACTTTTTTTTCAGCTTATAGTAACAATCTCTCAAAGTACTCGCAATGATCCACAAATGCTTCAACTGACTTGAAAATTATAAACTAAATACTTTGAACGCTTTCATATCTATTTGTTGCTTGACTCTTGCAATTCTCAACAAGTTAAGGCTTCGCAAGTGAGTCGATGGCAAAGCCAGCTGACAAAAGAACCAGTTAAAATTGTAAACATTTTCATAATTTCTGTAGACTTTTAACCACGTTGCCTGCCTTGTCAATTAGCCAACTGCGCAAATGTCATTTGTAATTCAATGCGGAGGCCAAGGATTGTGTTTGCAGTTGGCTGCAAATTGTGGCCATTTGTGCTAATATGAGAAGACTTTGGTTCTTAATCTCATTGGATGTTTCATATTTCAACACTTTCAATCAGAAACCGAACTAAATCAAAATGTAAGTGGGTGCCGCTTGCGAGTCGAGTGTGAGGCTTACGAATAGAACCGAAAACCCAGATTGTTTGGTGGCAATGGGCAAATGTGATTTATGCGCGACGCTTTATGTAAAAATGTCAGCAGCAATTCCAGTGTCGAGGCACAAATTAACTTCAATGGCTGGCAGGATCTGGTCTGGTCCAGGGGCCATTTCTGTACTGAAAGTCGAGACGTGCCCCGTAATTCAATATCAGAGCGTAGGCTGTGTCCTAGGCTGTAACTCCGACTATGGCACAAAGGTCACATTTGGCTGCCAGCCTGGTAAGTATTCCCCCGAGGAGCCGAGTAATTTTCTACCCTTGGCACTAAGCATTATTGTGCATTAGAGGACTAATAAACAGGTTCGCAGCAGCAACAGCAGCAGCAGCAGCAGTGCTCGTCCTTGTCCTCCTCCTCCTCCTTCGTCCTTTCGTCTTTTATTCATAGTTTTGTCTGCCTCCAGCTTTTACCTACTACGTGATTTGCGGCAATAACTCATCGGGCTCAAGACGCAAATCAAGAGACAAATAAATCACGAATACGAAATTAATTCACTTTTTTAATTAAAGCCGAAATATATTGCGCCCGACTTGGACTAATGATGCACATAAGACCTGGCGGGTATCCTTAGGAGTCCGGAAAATTAAAAACTTATAATGATGCGTGATTTAAGATGATTAAATTAATTATGTAGATTTAATAGCCACAGATATTTTTTGAGTCCACATAACATTTTGAGATACTATTTATAGATTTTATACTCCGCCTAGGCATTGTATTTGAAAGTTTTGTGGGGATTGGATTGCAGGAATATGCTCGTATCAATCAGAGATAGGTTCAGAAAGAGTTTCTTTACTTTACTAAAACCTAATCCTTCGAAAAGGACATCAGCTATACATCTTTAGCTATATTAGTATAGTATAGTATAGTATAGTATAGTATAGTATAGTATAGTATATTATAGTATAGTATAGTATAGTATAAGATAGTATAGAATAGTATAGTACTATACTATAGTATAGACTGGTATAGTAAATTATAGTATAGTATAGTATAGTATAGTATAGTATAGAATAGTATAGTGTAGGATAGTATAGTATAGGATAGTATAGTATAGTATAGGATAGTATAGTATAGGATAGTATACTACTATACTATAGTATAGACTGGTATAGTATGGTATAGTATAGTATACTATATTATAGGCTAGTATAGTATAGTATAGGATAGTATAGGATAGTATAGGATAGTATAGTATAGGATAGTATAGGATAGTATAGTATAGGATAGTATAGTATAGGATAGTATAGTATAGGATAGTATACTACTATACTAAAGTATAGACTGGTATAGTATGGTATAGTATAGTATACTATAGTATAGGATAGTATAGTATAGTATATGATAGTATAGTATAGGATAGAATAGTATAGTATAGGATAGTATTGGATAGGATAGTATAGTATAGTATAGAAAAGTATAGCATAGTATAGGATAGTATAGTATAGTATAGGATAGTATACGATAGTATAGGATAGTATAGGATAGTATAGTATAGTATAGAATAGTATAGTCTAGTATAGTATAGGATAGTATAGTCAAGTATAGTATAGTATAGTATAATAGTATAGGATTGTATACAATAGTAAAGTCTAGGCACTTTTAAATAATGGGAAACAATCATGAGTCTGCTGTAATAATGGATAAACATTGCGGGCTTTAAATCAATTTCCACTCGACCTCATCTGATTCAGTGGCAAGGCGTTCGCCAAGGACGTGGGGTGCAAAAGGATGCGTAATGCCGACTTATGACACCAAAATATTTAACTGCTCAATTTTTGGGCGTTGTGCTTTTCGCTGCCTGCTGCCGGCTGCCGGCTGCTGGAGGCGTGCGGGGTGCGGCGTAACAAGGGGTTACACTTGAATTAGTCCAGTGGGATTTCTGGGTCGTCTGGGGTGCGTATGCATGGCGTTTGTTTGTTTGGCATTTGGAACTGGAACCGGGCACAGCCCCGCTTGCCACTTTGTTCTTGTGTAATCACGCAGCAGGACTCCGCATCCGCATTGTATTGGCAACAGTATTGCAACAATTGAGACGTTCAATTGGCAATCCGGAGCAGCAACAACCACTGAGCTACCCGGGCAACAACAACAGCAACAACAACAACAACAACCACCGCGAGTCGTTGACACTTCGTCTGTGTCTGCCCGCTGGGCGTGCGATTAGTTTGGGAAGCTGCCTGATGTTGCGCATCCGTAAATTACTATTGCGGTTCGCTGTGGTTAGGCGGAGGGTGGCTCCGGCCTCCGGTCAGGGACAGTAGCTGAGGCACATTACAAATCTCCCCAGTTGTGCGTGTTGTTCTTTCTTTGGCAATGCACTTGAAATTGTCAGCAGGTGCAGCGCATGCACTGTAACAACATTTACAGATACAACATTTACACCCAGATACATAGATACAAAGATACACAGATACACAGATACGGATAGATGGGAGTGAAATCAATTTAAGCAGCAGCTGATTGCCATGGAGGTCATGATGCCTTTATGCGTGGACCATTAACAAACATTTCGTCGACTGTTTGTGTAATAAAAATGCAATTGTCATTAAGTGCCGGGTTGATATGTCACAACTGCGTCGCCTCCACGAAACAATGAAAACTACCAAGGATATGCTTGACAGACATTCGGCTTTGTGCACCGGTCAAGAGCTTGGATAATGTTGCAAATCGATTGACTTCTCTAACAAGCACGCATACCGAAGGACTCGCCAGGCAATAGCTTATTAGAATAGTAACAAAAGTAACTACAATAATGATATTAGTAATAGTAATAACTAAATGACTAATGACAGATACAACAGAGAAAACTCAAAATAGGAACAAATAATGTTTATCCTTTGAAGAGCTGCTCGAAATGCAAGTATGACATTCATGCAAGCACAATTTTAATCCAATTCCAATAAATATTTTAAAGTAATAACTTAACACACTTTTCTTCGAGTAGTTTTCGGCGTTCTTTGTAGTTTGTTGAACAAAGAACGGGTTGAATGAAACTCTCGGCATTTGAACTTCATGCTGCACAGACGGATCCGTTGGCTGTTCTTACGCTCGCACATACCTTGGACAAAAATTTTTGGGATTATTAACACTTATTTCCACAATGAAATATAATTAAGATCCATTGTCTTATCTCCAGCTACCCTCGGATCGGTGTGCCAGCAGAATTTAGTACCAAAAAAAAGAAAAGGGTGCAAAGTTGTTGAAAAGTCTTGAGTCATCTCCTCGAAAGATCTTCATGTCTGGGCGCCATAATGATGGCGGCAATAAATTCGCATTAAGAACGCGATGTACGGCCGTATAATGCTGCAGATGTTGCGCCCATTACGACATTACGATCTTTGACAATGACTTTAATAACATGAGGCGGACCCTAAATCATGCGTGTTGCGTGTCGAGGTTCCGCATCGATCGCTGATCCTGCCCCGCTCTAGGCCCAACCCCCAACCCCAACTCCAAGTACCTTCGCTAATTGCGCTTAATTCTTTCAAAGAGCCCGCATTACTTAAGGCTTTTTGTTTTATAGTTCGTAAAACATAGTTACGATCCAATAAGTTAGATCTTGTAGATCTTCCATGTTGAGTGTGTGAGGTTCGCTGAATCAAGCAAGCAAAGGCAAACAGAGAACTTGGACGGAAGTTGCTGATTTCTCCGGAGTCAATTTGTGACTTGGGATCATTTAAGATTGATTGATCATACAATGTTTTATGATCACCTACGCCCGGTCAACGACTCTTTGGGCTTTGCTTTCGCCGTTCGGCAAACGTTTGTTGATTAAATCGCAGGATGTTATCGATCATTGCATAAATTAAACGTTCGATTTGCTTGGCTGCCCAACTTGCAATCAATTTTTACAGCCACTGTGGTAATTGCGGCTAATGAGTTGCGCCAAGTCTCTAATTCTCGATGACATATGCATAAATCTATCAAAACTCTTGGTTCAAATGCTGCTGGTTCAAGCATTTTCATGAGTTCACAGCGCATGAGTTTCCCACTATGCAGACGGTTCGCTTCCATTTGGCTCGATTCGATAAAACTGAAATTGTCATTTGCCAAGCATATGAATAAGACGTACAAATGCTTGAGTCGTGAGTGAACGACTACGAAATACCCTGTAACGTGCTATTGGCTTGGCCATACTCTTTTCTACTCATGCATGTATATACATATAAGAATTTCTTCCAGTATTGAGTGAGTCGAGAGTGCTTAACTACGAAATACCCTGTGTTTTGCTGCCATACTCCTTCCACATATGTTGTGCTGACGTTGTTTGATGTATGAAACGGTCACACTTTTCAATTGATATTAAAAGGAAATTAAGTTTATACATGGAAATGATATCTGTCCCATTATGACAACTTGTTCACGAATACGTCTGTTGACAATCGTTCAAAGCTAGCAGAGGAGAACTCAAGCACATTGTCGTATTCACTTATTAAAGTTTTTAGTATTTTTGAAGAACATCTTGTTAAGTAGAAAACATATTCAAATAATCTTGATTTGTGTTTGATAAGTAAACATTTCTAAGAAATACCCCTCTGTTTGCGTCTACTGCATACAAGTACGTTATTCTATCATACCCCATGTTCATTTCATGCTTACAGGGTATAGAAACATAGCAAACTGTGTCCTTTCTACACGTGTTGCCAAGTAGACAAATATTTTTTATTGATGAAATTGGTTTCGCCTCGACTCCATTTGCAAAGTAGACAAGTTGCTTCAACAAATTGCAGACTTGGGAATTTGTGCAAGTGTATAAGTGGAAAGGAGTCTCTTTGCCCAGCATTCAGCATTCAGGATTATTATTTTTTATTGTCAAATTTGTTTAGAACGAGTGCGACACGGCACCAACATTTGCCCTCGTCTCGTACGTGATATTCAATACCTGTCGTTGGACACTTTGGGGAATACGAGAAGTATTCACACGGCTGCCTTCTGCTTGGGACTCTTTAATCATATGCTCGCATGCTGCAAGTTTGCATATTCAACGAGTATTCGACATTGGACATTCTTATTTGTGCTCACGAACACTTTCAATTCGCAAACAGACTGTCACATCCTTGGACAAAGGCATTGGCAGCTGCCAGGCAGGTGTCATGAATGCGAAAAGAAGGACTCGCACTTATGATAAATGCCTTACCCCTTTCACGGCCAGCTTGACTTGCAATGCTTATCAACTAAATACTGATAGAAGCTGCTTGGTAGGCGTTTTTCCTTAACTACAGTTGGTATAAAGGCAGAAAAACCCAACATATGAAATCATAAAACTTTCTTCAGCCTAGAACTTATTAGTTTCTATTGCTCTATCTCTATGTATACTATATCTCTATGTGAACTATATACTAAGGGAGATTCTTTTAATATGTAAAATATTCTGTAATATATTTTCCAAAAATTTTGTATAAGCATTTGAGCTAAAAGCTCACTAAAACTAATTGTCTATATTGAATGGAGGCTAATCAACTATTTGTATAAAAAAAAATGTATCCAAATTTCAATAGTTGAGATAAAAGTTTCTGGAGTCAAATTTGCCCCGAAAGCTTCTTAACTGAGAATAGTATTTTTAGGCAACACTTTTGTGTTGAATTTATTTCAAAAATTGTAGTTATATAAACCGAATTTTCAAGTGCTTTCGAGATGAGAAATAGTTATTAAAACATATTCTAATGATAAGATAAAAACCCAGCTGAGCTTCAATCCTTCAACATTTGGTTAGACATTTTTTACTCTCTTCATATATCCTTTATTCTAACTTTCCAAAACTAAACAAATTTCTCTTAAAAAGTATTCAAAATGGGTTTTCGCAGCATTTCTCCGTTTCTATCAATAGTTTGTCCAAAACGGAAATCAAATAAACAATTCGTTATTTTTTAGTTTTTAATTGCTTAATAAATTTAATTTATTGGAAAACATAAAAATACTTAAAATGTATGTTAGATTTATATGATGTTTTTATTTATATTTTGAACATTAAAATGAAAATATATTTGTTTTTACATACACACACATACATATGCATATGCATATGCATAAATAAGTTAAAAATTTATTAATTAGACTAAATTCATTGGAATGATATAATATCAAAATAGCGTTTAAAATTTCACAACTATCTAGAAGCGAATATTTTTGGAACATTTATTCATAACTTTTTTCTGCTTTTCTTTTTCATTTTTGGTATTTTTGGTATTTTCGGTATTTTCGGTATTTTCGGTATTTTTTGTATTTTTTAAAAATTACATTTTACAGTTAGTGCACGCACGATTCTTGGCTTCGATTTTGATTTGATTTAACTTTTTTTTGTGATTTTATTTAAATATTTCATGTATAGAAGATATACACACACACACATACACACACATATATAGTTCAGTAAATTCCATGTAAGTTAATCCAAATGCAAACACACACAAACACACACACACACACACAAACATATCGAATATGCATACATATATATATATTTAATTTACAAAAAACAATTTTTTTTTGGTATTTTCGCTTATTTATCTTTCTTTAATTTTGAGAATGTGTGTTTGTTAAGCTGTGCGCTGAGAATTAGAGAGAGAGAGGGAGAGAGAGAGAGAGAGCTTAAGATTTGGTTTTCATTTTTTGGTTTAACTGTTTCTCTTTGGTATTATGTAGTATTTTGTATGCATCTATTTACGTTTGGCAACACTGGAAATTACTTTCGCTTCTCGGCTTAATCTATTCAAATTTTATTAACGGCAAATGGAAATGCATGCCGGCGGCCATTTATGTCGGCAGCTATTGCACAATGATTCCGATTGGTTGGGACTGGGTTATGCGGTACTCCACCTGGCTGCTGCTGCTCCCGCTGCTGCTGGAGTTGTTGCTGTTATGCCAGCAGCGAGACCTTCTGGCAATTCATCGAGCTAACCGGCGTGGAGGCATTCACTGGCGCCGACGGCGCCGACTGCGTTGAAGCGGCGCCAAGGGGCAGGCCGATACCCGGTCCGGATCCAGGTCCGGCGCCCAGTTCGACAGCTGCGGCCGCAGCGGACATGAAGTCCACCTTGTCCAGGTGAACGCGCAGATCTGTGTGCTGGGTCTCCTTGTGGCGTCGCAGGTCCACCTTGCGCTGGAAGGACTTGTGGCATAGCTTGCAGGAGAAGGGCTTGTAGCCAGTGTGCTTGCGGGAGTGCGTTATCAGGTTGGAGCTCTGGCTGAACGCCTTGCCGCACACCTGACACTTGTGCGGTTTCTCGCCTGCAACGACACAGAGAGAGAGAGAGAGAGAGAGAGGGAGATAGTTAAAACTAAAATCGATAGGCGTTTGCATTTTGCATGCTGTCCTTGCAACCAGTGCGCGCCATTTTAGGCAGCGACGAGACGAGCTTTGCTTTCATGGTCGTTGCCAGAAACAACCCCCCCACACACCCCCTCAAAAAAGTGATACACCCACAAGAGCACTCACAAGTGCACGCAACCCCCAAAAAATTGTCTGAGCTGCGGTGAGTCAGACCATCCCCCACACATCCCCTCAGGCTCTAGACTTCGTCATCATCTCCGTATGGCAGCAATGGCGGCGACCGCAGCAACGAGCTCCCCCTCCCCCTCCTCCCTGTCCTCCTGCTCGTGGAGCGCTCGCCGGCTCCTGGTCCACATTGAGTTTTTAAATTTCAACTTTCTGGTTCATCTGTGTGGTGTTTGCGGTTTGGCACTTAAAGCCAGCCACAATAAAAATGTACAAAATGCTAAAAGAATTTCTATGGCCATTTTAAAGCATTTTTACTTCAACTTTTTCTGCTGCTTCTTCTCTTTTTGTTGTTCTTGTTATTACATTTATAGCTGTTTTTAAGACTGTTTAATTTTTCATTAGAGATTTGTTCTCTACTTGTTCTTGCGGGTGGGAGACAACCCAAATTGAGCTGTTTTTATTTTGTTCGTCGCCAAATGCTATGAAAAATTGAATTTCAGATTTGATTCGCAGTTATCAAAGTCGGAAATATGTAAAGAACTTCTTTATATAATTAAATGTCTGCATCTATATTTATCTAATCGGTTGTGCAGAGAATATATTTCTCAACTATAAGCTATACATATATTCAAGATATTGATTGTAAATGAAATATATACTACATATTCCATTTATTTATTTCATTCATTTTGCGACTCCTTGAACATTTCGCAGACCGATTCCATGAACCTAACCGGAGTTAACTTAGTTCCGTAAACCGAATCCGCGAATAATTTTTATAATTTTTTGATTAAATACTTGTTTGTCCAAAAGAATAACAGAATCAGTTGAAAGTACGGAAGTTGTGTCTATGCTACATAGTATATTCATACCTTTACACATCTGATATCTAAGAACTACACTGAGAGAAATAAGCCTAAATAAACAATAAAGAGTTAGTTACGTGAAACGAACACATCTGATATCTAAAAACTACACTGAGAGAAATAAGCCGAAATAAAGAATAAAGACTTAGTTCCTTGAACGAATTTATCTAACAAGAAAATATAACCTTTCCGAAATTCAGAAGCAACATCTATGCTATATAGTATATATATACTTATTTGATATCTAAAAACTACACTGAAAGAAATAGTCAAAATAATCTATTAAGTATTCATATAATGAAAACTTTCTTTTAAATAACGCACATACTTCCATATATATAAACAAAATATGGGCAAATACTTTGGAAAACATTCGCCCTTATGTTGGTTGGCATAAACTAGTTTTTCTTTTCTCTCAGTGTACCTATATGATTTCTCTACTGGAAATCTGTACATATGGCTAATAGCTGACTGTCTAACCGTCTACTCATATAATTTGACCAGTTTGTCCATATTTTTTTTTATTTTTATTTTTATGATGGTTGCACACAAAAATGTGCGCTTATCTATGGAACCTATACACTTTGGCCAGCAGAGATAATGCTCCAGACAGCGCTACATATATGCCCAGATATTCACACACACGCACACATACAGGCGCACATACACACACAGGCGCACATATACTTTGACTACAAAATAACGACAAAATGCTAAGTTGAGTTAAATTTGCGAGGGGCTGCGACTTGGGCATGGAAACATGAAAAAAGAACAATGTATATAAAGTAAACACACGCGCGCACACATACATAAAACACCAACAAACACACACACAAACACATTTCATATACCATGTTATATATATGTGTATGTAGATATATATGTATAGATGAGAAGTGGCAGCCGCTGTAAGTATATAATGGAATTGCAGCGACGTGATTCTGAAACATTCGACCGTTGGGATGTGCTCTGATTCAACTTTAGCTCCCGCGGCAGGAGTCGAAAATGCTGCCTCTGCTTAAGGAGCAGCAGCAGCAGGAGCAGCAGGAGCAGGAGCAGCAGGAGCAGCTGTGGCAGCAGCAGTAAAAAATTGAGTAGTCATGCTGTAGTAGCTCTCGGCTGCGACGACTGCGACGACTGCTCGTCCTCACGGAGCATGCCTTGTGAACAGCTCGAGCTGAAGGGTTTCTGGTTTCTGGTTCAGAGGCTGGCGCGGAACAGTTGGGCGCTCGGGGCACGTTCGTGCACTATCGGCACAAATAACGTCACGTAGTCGCAGAGATTATAGAGCAGCTTTTATTATTTATCACGGCAAACGAGCAACGAACACTAACGAGACCCAAATCCAAATCCCGTCGGCCGTCGGCTGTTGCCAATGTGGGAGCTGCTGTTTCTCAGAGCTGCTGTTAGTTAGGGGAAGAGGAGGGGGTTGGGTGTAACTCTGGAGGAGGGTAACTCTGGTTGGAGCTGCCTGGCTGCTCTAACTAACACGCTCCGTGCCCAAGCTGAGGGCATACATAGGGCCCAGGCCCTGCTGCCGAGAGTTTGGGGGCGTATGGAAAATTGGGCTGGGGAGCGGGGCAGCGGGACGGCGAGGGTGGGTTAGGGGGCGCCAGTTTTTGTATGTACAGATTTCAAGGATTTTTATTGCATCACATTGTGGAAATTCTTTTAAATCTTTGCTTGCTTCTGCGCTGCTTTTTCTTTTACTCTTCTAATATTTTAAGTCTGTCTAACTGTCTGTGTGTGTGTGTTAGTGTGTGTGTATGTTTGTCTGTGTGTGTGTGTGTTTGTGTGTGTGTTTCTGTCTTAGAAGGATGCTTGGCAAATCCTTTCAATTCAACACGTTTTATATTTCGCTTTGCTTTGCCTTTTAACATTTGCTGTTTCTTTTCGTGAACTCTAACAAAATAACGCATACGCAGCGTAAGCCACGCAGACAAAAATAAGATAAAATAAAATGATTTTCAGTCTTAAACGCAACGCATAGAATCAGATTTTCTATTTTTCGAAATGCGTTCAGATTTGATTTGCGTTTTAAGTTCCCAATACATTAACATTTGAATCTCAAGCGAGCGTGAATCAAATGAAATTAAAGGATATTTGAAGAAGGAGTCGATGTTTTAATGAACAGCAAAGGGCTTGCTGCAATACTAGTTAATGTCTTTAAATAAAAAACTTTGTCCAAAATGAAAATGAATTTGAGTCCATACTAATTTAGTTTGAATAAACAGCTTAAAGATTGATTCATATTGCGATATGCTTCATTCGGGCAAAGATTTTGTGGCCAGTTTCTTTCTTGACTGAGCCAAAGGTGTTTAAATGTGGAAAAGAATTTAGAGTTTCAGATCGAAATGAATAAGTAAATAAGTTAACAAATACACACACACACGCACACACACATACCTACACCGTTTTTATTGCGCATAAATTTCCAAACGAAAATCTGAGGCAGGAAAATAAAAAATGGAAATGCGAGCTAAACACAAAAAGGATATAAAAACGTAGCCAAACGTGAATGCGGAAATGGAAAACAACAGACGGAAATGTTGAGGCAAATCACATCAATGTGGAAATGAAAAAATCTGCTGGCCCGCTTATTGCTAGCAATAGAAACACGTCGCCCGAAACATGAAACAGTCGGACGAAAAAAACACACAAACTGAGTAATAGGAAAAAAATGGAGAAAAATTAAGGATGGTCGTAAAGCGCAGCAGAAGCACGCACAGGAATCGGACAGGGAAACAAGAACAGGAAACTAAGCCAGCGAAAAGCCAAAGACTGAAGCAAATCCCGAGACATTCAGGATCCGTTATCATATACGGATATGCCCCATGTGTGTGTGTGCGCGTTAACAGTGAAAGCAACACGAATCAGACGACGGCATGGGCGGGGGAAAGGGGCTCAGTTGCTGTAGGGGTTGTGAGAGCTGTGTGTGTGGGGGTTGTGGGGCACATGTCTTAAATCGAAGACGCCGAACGATAAAAATGTCTGAAATATTTGCGTCTGTATGCGTGCGGAGTCGCCTTCCACTGATTTTGCCAGACGACGCTCGCTAAAAACGGGGGCTGCAAATTGGGCGACGGGGTTGATGGGTGTGGCCAGATGGGTTCTGCTTATTAGAAGGTTATTATCCTTGCAATTTGCAAACTGATTTGAGGGCAACAGAACGCAGGATTTACCCACGAAAAGATTGTTATCACGAAATTCACGAATGATGCAAGGAAAAGGTGGAAGATAATATCTTTAACAGAGTTATCATAGAATACTATATATAGCATTTCATATATATGCTTGTATTAAAGCAGTTCTCAAGGAAAGTTTTAAATGTTAATCTATTCATTAGATTTATTATTATTATATGCAATATCATCAATATATTTCGTTCGTTTCTTCGTGTTTACTCATGCACTGAATAATTTGTGCTTTAAATAGAGATGGTGGCCATATATGTATAATCAGCAGAGGTCTGCTACCTAGAGAGATTAGACTTCCATGAGTAAGAGCAGAAACTATAGAGGCTCTGGGCGTAATGGCGGCGCAAGAGTGCGCGTCGCGGCGGCAGCGCAGTTGCTACGTTTTCGGGCAGAGCTTTGTTGTTATAGTTATATAGGGGTGTATGCGCAGCGCACACACAGACACAAATACATGCACGCACACAGTCGCACAGTCTCTGTGTCGGCAAGTGCATGTGTCAATGTGTGCGTCGTATTTGTGTATTCGTGTGTGTGCGCGCGTATAAAACAGAAAATCAAAATCTCTTGACTAAATTTTTCATTGGTCGGCTGTGATTTCTCTGCCCGCGTCGCTTGTCGCTGGCACACTCGCTCGCTCTCTTTCGCGCTTCAAGGCGTAGTCTAGGTCTGGCTATGTGTCTGTGTGTGTGTGTGTGTTGTGTGTTGTATGTGTCGTTGTCTTTCCAATGCTTCTCCCAAGCTTTGTACATAGCTCGACGTCAATGTTGGTCCTCACTGCTGCCTCTTATCAGTTACATTTTACCATTGTATATATTTCTCTGTGTCTCGGCGTGAGTGTGTGTGTGTGTGTGTGTGTGTGTGCTGCTCTCTTGCTGTTTTCGGAGAGTAAGCGCTTTTATAGTTGGCGCTCTTTTCAGCTGTTTCTGCGCTTTTCTATCGCCGTCGTCAGCTTCATTTTCGCAGTACCCAATTCCCTTGCACCCCCTCTTCGCTCGTTACCCAATAAACTTGCCGTTCTGTCAACTGGCAACTGAAACTGTAACTGTAACTGTAACTGTAATTGGAACTGCGACTGTGGCTTTAGCTGGCGGTTGGTTCGACGCTTTAATGGCGCCCGTTTACGGGACCCGCTTTCGCCATTTGGGTTTATCGCTGCGATTCTCCAACAATTGCAAATATCTTGTCTTTATATGTATGTATGTATGTATATACATATGTATGTATGTACATATATGCATTTGCGTACAATGCACAAGTGCACATGTGTATGTATACATATATACGTACATATATATGTATAGGATATCTATTTAAAAAAAATCTTGTCCGGCTAAACCATAAAGCTTCAAGTTTCTTGATTACCATAACAGTATGGTAACAGGGATTTAGATCAAAACTATTTGTAATGCTGATCCATATTCAATATTATTCATCTACAAATAAAAAGTACTAGGCAAGACTATGTATTATTTGAAACCCATTTAAGAACTTCTAAAATATTAAAATGTATTATGCAATTGATTTATGGGGCTAACATCCCAGCATTTTAAGAAAAGTAAAATTAAACGCACAAAGTATTCTTATTCTTGTTGTTATAACCCCTTCCAAGCATTCTGAATTGATCGTTTTTACTTATTATTATATGTAAGTATCCCCATCATATAGCACTTGCTATTATCCCTATCGGCCATACACAGACATATCCATAAAGATCTACAATTTGTTGTAGGCCATAAACTGTATCCACACTTTTCTATTCTTTTGGTTGCAAGCAGCTATGCAGATATTTTAGCCAGGATTACAAGTAACTTACCTGTGTGGATGTAGGTGTGCTTTTTCATATCACTCTTTTGATGGAATCGCTTGCCGCAGTAGCTGCAGGGATAAGGCCTCGTGTCGCTGTGGATGAGCAGATGGGTGGAGAGGGTGCTGGAGCGCTTGAAGCGTTTGCCGCACTGTTTGCACTCAAAGACCTTTTCCACGTTGTGCACCGCCCTGTGTGGAAAAAGAGGAACCGTTAAACGACATGCACCATAACATGCTGGCGGCTATTTGGTGTAATTAAAGCCAAGCTCGAATTCCCTGGAGCGGCTGCTGAATGCTAAATACAACCGCAAAGCAAACATTTGGCCGGGCTAAATCCAACATTTCAGCTAAATTAAGTAACGCAAAACTGTCCCCGGCCGGTCCGGGCCACTCATTAAGCATGCAAAGTGCCAACCCCCCTCCCCCTCCTCCCAATGAGAGGAGTGGTCAGCGGAGAGTGAGGTGGGACTTCGGACTGAACCTGGCCAAATGCTTGTGGCCGAGTGCTTAACATACCTGTGCTGGCTAAGGCTGACCTCATGGCCAAAGGTCTTGTTGCACAGCTCGCAGGCGTAGGGCTTCTTGCCGTGGTGGGTGCGGCGCGAGTGCACCTCGAGTCCGTGCGGCGTGGAGAACATTTTCTCGCACTTCATGCACGAGTACAGGTCGCTAAATTGATGCAGGCCCGGCCACTTGGCGGCCATGTGATGGAAGTGTAGATGCGGCTGATGCGGCAGACCCAAATGCCCGCCGCCGGGTGGCACGCCTACGCCGACGCCCACACCAACGGCCGCCGCTGCCGCTGCCGCCGCGGCAGCCGCAGTGGAGCCATTCTGGCCAGCAGACTGGAGTGGCACCATCAGGCTGCGCAGTCGGAAGAGATTTTCCTGTGAGTCCGGATGGTAGCTGCACGGGAGAAAGCGAGATAGAGACAGAAGGAAAGAGAGAATTAGCTTAAGTACGCACTTAATTAAGGCAACTTAATACGGACAGAGTGTGAAGTCAAGTAAATACACTGAGAGAAATGCATGTGACTTTAAAAGAGAATATATTTAAGCATGGTAAAAGGTCTATTTAACAGTTGCTTTTGAAATTGACTTTTAAGTATTTGAAATGGAACTTACCTTGCGACCAGGCCGGATTGCTGTTGTTGCTGCTGCTGCTGTCCCTGGTGAAAGGCAATGGCGGCAAAGAAGGGCAGCGCCGGGGAGAAGATGGGGCGCTGGAACATGGCCGCATCGTAGTTGGGCGGGTAGCTCTGGCGCATGGCCTCCAGCGGATTGGGCAGCGCCAGCGCTGCAGTCGAGGCGCCAACCAGGCCAAGTGGCGGGCTACGTGCGCGGCGCGTCGCCGGCTCATCGCGACGCAGCAGCGCGGAGACGGAGAACAAATCGGATTTCTTGGCGCTGCTGTTGCTGTTGGCCGTGATTAGCAGCTCGGAGGCGGAAACGGAGGCGGCACTGGGCGAACTCAGGCTGGGACTGCCGGGCGGCGAGTCCACTTCCAGCTCCACGGACGAGCTGCTCGA
Source organism: Drosophila kanekoi (assembly GCA_037075305.1). NCBI lineage: Eukaryota > Metazoa > Arthropoda > Insecta > Diptera > Drosophilidae > Drosophila > Drosophila kanekoi. Next base: position 5,348,672 of record JBAMCE010000678.1, on the reverse strand, counting down.
ATGTGATCTGGATCGGGAGCGGGAACGGGAGCGCGAGTGCAGAGAACGGCGCGAATGCCGCGAGTAGCGCTCGTGACTGCTGTCCGCATCGTCCATGTCGATCTGTGAGGAGCAGTGCGAGGCGCTGCGCGATCGTGATCTCGATCGGGAGCGCGACTGCCGCAACTGCTCGCTGGCGCTCAGATAAGGCAACAGCTTGGGACGCTGCAGTTGCTGCTGCTGCTGCTGGTTCTTGCTCAGCATCGAGATGGAATTGTTGTTGTCCTCCGCCAAGGCGACGCTGTGCGCCGACAGCGGCGGTGGCTTCAGGCCCGCGGCTGCCACGATTGCCGTCAGGTGTTCAGTCTTGACCAATCTGCTTATGCTAAAGGGGTGCGCTGCATCTATAACAAGAGAGAGAAGGGAAGTGAGCTATTAGCGAAATCAGAGCACAGAGCAGCACATCATCAATCACACACACGCACTCACACATATGCACCTGTATTACACACACACACACACACATCGGCTGACAGTTGGCAGCATATCGAATTTCAAATGTAATTATTTTCGTATTCAATCGCCTAATCCACCTTACATGACCATTAATTCACCCTAATCAAGCGCACAGCACAGCAGAGCAGAGCACGGGACCAGGAGCAGGAGCAGCAACCGACGATATTGCCAATGCCGCCCCGTTTCGCATTTGACATCAACGCGTCGTCATCATCAACAATCGTGTTGGTCGAGAGCGACTGTGTCACCCAGTGTATAACGCCCAGGGTGCGTGCCACCCGACAAATTGAAACAAATCAAATTCGATTTTGGTGGAATCAGGGCAAAGCTGACAGCAGACATAGGAAGTCCTTCCCCATTCGTAACAGCTGCGTATTATTATAATTCTTTTTTATCTGTGTACATTTTTAGAACTATACGAGAAGTAAGCATATTCTGATTCCTTTTGTAATCAATCAGAGGATAAATAAAATAACTCTGTAATCAACAAAGAAAAAGTTTATCATTGTATCACATAGGATAATATCATTTAACAAGCTGAAACTCACCTAAACAGGCTAAAAATAATCAAAGTAACATTTCATTAGACATTTTTCGGACTCTTGCTACTGTTACACGAAAACGTTTGCCGACAATTTTGCGTGGTGCGCACAAGAAACGCACGGCAGCCTCAGATTCGCCTGTCGAAATGGAATAATAATAATGTGCGTTTAAATAGAACATCTGTTCGGTCCGCACTCGGCTAAATGGAGCATGACAAAACAGAAAACACACAAACAGGCAGACGGGCAGGCATATTGAGGATTGAGACGACGACGACGACGACTACGCCTGGCGACCGGCGACTGGCGACACTCGTGGGTTGACGCAGGCGCAAAGGAAAGGGGTAAGGCCCGTGGCAGGGGCAGGGGCAGCATAGCCAGGGGCTTGAGCGAATCCGAATCGAATGAATGAATACGCATCGCAACAAAAGAATAACAATTTGACAACATTCTAATTCGCCACGCAGATAAAAGTGACTGCGTAGGCACAGGGGTTTTTCTTGGAGGTGGGGTAGGGGGATGACGGTAGAAGGGGGCGATTTTGATGCTGCGGCTTTGATTGTGGCAGCCAGTGAGGCGGCAAACGCAAAGCCAAGTAAATATAAACAAAACCCACGCGCAAATTGCAAGCACGCATCCGTCAGATACAGATACATTTGCAGCTACTCAGATACTATAGCGCAGACCCGTTTCCATTATTTTGGGGGGTGGTGGCCTTCTGGCGTCAGAGTGTCAAGTGTTTTTATTGCAGCGCCTTTGTTGTTGCGGTTATTGTTCAGTTCGCTCAGTTTTGCTATGTTTTTAAGTGCTTCTCAGGGCAACACTTAACAAAACATTCCGTACCGGAGGCTCTCGAAATTAAACAGAATCGCATAACACTCGCCAGAGCTGGCCGCAAGCTCTAGAGTAGCTGAAGTTGTGAGAGGTGAAATATTGGATGCACGTATCTGCATAATATATTAACAGCTGATCTCTCTAAATCTCTCTAAATTCTTTAAAACTCATTCCTTTAAGCTTTTGCTAAGATATACGACAAAAGCTTTGCTCCAAAACACGATTCAGTTAAGACATTCTACTATTTCCACAGCTCTGCTCAATGCAAATGTTATTAACAGTGTGACGATAACAGAATAATAACATTTGGGCTGCATTTGCTTCTTTAACATATTTTGGTATTTTAAAGTCTTTATACAAATATAAAAAGATAATTTTCTTATATATATTATTAATTTATTCTATGATCTTTTCATTTGTCAATGTTGTCTGGCGACAACCAAATATAAATAAATAACAGAATCGTATTAACAGAAACCGGAGCCCAGCTGGGCATAAACTAGGCAAATTTTAATCATCGCCATTACAGTAAATGTCAATTGCAAACCCTTTATTCTAATTATGCACACAATTGTCCCGGGAGCATTAACATTTTCGCGCCCATTCTGACCACCCAGCAGCCCTCAGCCCTCAGCACCCCAAGCACCCACAAGACCTGGATTCCCAACAGCCAAACGAATTGCATACAACCACCAGCAGGAGCCACACGGCCACCAGCTATGGACCTGGACAGGGTAAAAGAGAGAGAGAGTAGTACTCAATTTTTCCGAGTTTTAAGTATTGAATGCGAGAATTGGGGAAACGTTTAACGCCGAAAATTGCCGGCAAGTGCGTTGGCCAAAAATCAACCCCGGCGACAAATGGCTCTGGCGCTGGTTCTGGCTGTGGTTCTTACTCTGGCTGTGGCTCACGTAGGCCGACTTGTTTAAATGATAATAATGAGCTTAAGCATGTGTCCATAGGGTGGCTGTTGCTCCAGCCTCGAGGCTGACAATGTAAACAGACGACAAGCAGCAGAAGCAACAACAAACCGCCCACGAGCCAACCCCGCCCTCAGTTCAATGTTGCGAACCCTTGGTACGCTCGCTAGTAAAGTCATAAATTTGTGCACATTAGACATAGCCGTCGTTCGACCCCCCACCACAGTCCATACTGAGTGCAGGACCTCGCATCCTGGGCACAGTCTCGACCCACCCTTCGCACTGCTCATCTGTTTTTATACGCCCGGGAGCAATATTCACGCAATATCCACGCACTTGTGCCCAACAACACAAAGAAAAAAAAAGGTAAAATAATTATTCGACACTGCATGGTAATTGAAATCATTGTTATCCTGTTTATCCACCCCCCCACCCTACCCCAGCCACGCCTTTGCCATTGTGTGCCGCGCCCCCTCCATATCAATTGATGCGCTTATGGCAGGATTATCATTGTTTCGCCCCCGACTTTGTTTAGTGGGCGGGGCGATAATTATTTCAAATGTGCTGTAATCTAATTTCTAATTTCAACGTTTTGCCAACTTTTTGACAATCGTTCGACAGGTGGAATAAAAATGTATGAAATTGGGCTATGCAAATTTCTGTGCTAATATTTTGCATAATTCCTTAAATATTTGATGCAATCAATTTGTATTGAATTGCAATAATCAATGTTGGAGAACTTTTACTCTATCTGACTGCCAGAACTGTCTGTTAATAAGCCAAACTAGACAAACTTTCGAAAGATCTTTTCAAAAGCAACTAAGTCCCTTGTAAGTTCCTCACCCACAACTATATCTCAAATCAAGTTCGCCTCGCTAAGAAACAGACAATGACTAACTTACGATCGCGTATATTTATGTTTAGTACATTCTTAATAGATTTCTTTTCGCGCACTCGATCGATGCATAATTTACAACGCTTGGCACCAAGGTACAATAGCACGATATCGATTGCCGAGCCAAAGCCAATCGATCAAAAGTGCGAAAGAACAGTAGTTGGGGGCCGCAAAGTCAATATAAATACTGGACGTAGTACGACAATATTATAAAATAGCTGCCTTTCGGCAAATATGAAAGCGAATATAATACAAAGAAAAAAAAAAGAAAAGATTCGACGAAACGCGCAGCGAATAAAATAGCGCACAATATAATAAATATAGAGCTTGGGTCCCGATATGGCCAAAAGTGGCTGCCATAAAGTTCGGGTAGATAGATTAGGGCCATGATTTGGTCACCGGCAGCCGAACGAAAAACCTGATGCATGATTTACGAATTCGTTGAGATTTCGACTACGATTTCGACTACGATTTCGACTTCGATTTCGACTTCGATTTCAACTTCGAAATCGACTTTGAATTCGAAGAAGAATGCGGCACATGAGAGCCTCTCGAGTGGGTCTCAACGTCTCAGTTTGTCAATCGCCGGGCTAAGCTCCACTCGTGCTGCTCCACTCCAGGCGGCATTAGATGGGGATTGCGTACTCAAACAAAAGCCATGCGATGGCGAGCAACAGTTGCAGTTGCTGGCGTGCTATCAGCAACAGTTGCTGCTGTCGGTGAATGCGCTTTGAAGCGTCTCGATTGCAAATAAGCCCAGCGCAATTACAAATTACATATGTATTTAGTTTTTTACACACTACACAAATCAATCAGGCAACGCCGGGCAAATGCCAATGCCAATGCAATGACTGTTAGACCCCTGCTAAACGGCTGCTAGCCCCCGATCCCTGCCCCTGCCCCGACCCCGTCCCCGTCTCTGGCCCTGGACAGCCCGTCGCAACCCTTGCGCTCAGCTCGGCTTATCGCAGGGCTATAAATCAGAAGGCTATCTAAACTTTAGAGTCTTTTTTTTTTCTTTTCTTTTTTTTTGCTGATAAATGACACTTAATTGGTGGTCGCTGGCAGCCGCTGTCCCAGCACGTTTTCACTTTTCAAATCCCCCGAAAAAAAAGAGGAGAAAATTATATCTATATATACAATAATCTATATATATATGTCCGACTCGGGCGCATTGCAAGACGAAAATTCTTGTTTCATTTCAATATTATCTGTCGATATTGCACGAGTTCCTGTTTGGCTTGTTTTATGATGCACGGTAGAAGCTTCTTTATTTGCTTAAATATTTTTGTGATTTTTTCGCCAGAACTTATCGATAGCCAGAGCTATAGAGAAATATAAAACGCAATTGCGCCTATATAATGATATTGAGAGCACAATTTCCCTTTATTGACCAACATAAAAAACCTTATCGAGTGCACTCAGAATATCATTTGTTACATTCCACTCTCTAGTCTCCGCATACCTTAAGCATAGTTGCCCACATCAGTTGGTTAGCATATCTGGGCGGGGAGGGAGCGGGTGTTACAAGGTGTGGCAATTGATGCAAGCTAATTTCGTATATTACGTACTGCTCAGGGTCCAATTTCAGCTGGGGCTGTAAACTGTCTGTGAGCCCATATCACAGCCATAAGCCGATATCGACTGGTAGCGTTTATGAGCCTCGAATGCGATATCAATATCCTACAGAAATCGCAGTACTTCACACTGAATGCTGAAATAAACCACAGTTGCTGAGTCAAGTTGGGAACGCTCTAAACGAAATGGCGCAGAACTCGAGAACTCTTGGGTGTACCTCCATTAAAGGAACATACTTGATATAATATATCATCTTATATGATCCTACATGAATAGGATATATTTTGATGTCTTAAGATGGGAGATATAGAGAATTATCGTCAAATACATGATATAATATAATATATCACCTGGTGTGAAGAACTGTGATATATTTCATTGTTATAAGATGGAATATTTAGGATATTCTGAAATATTCTATGGCTCTTTGAGAAACTTTTAGTATAGCATCGAAAGAACATGCCATGATATCTGATAACATATCCTATAATACTATATGATCTCAAATACTACAAAATCAATATAATATGATAATATGATATGATATATGATAATATGGGAAATGTCTTTCCAAAATATGGTCAAATGTTTATATAGAGGGGAATCGATGGAACAGATATTGAGTTAATCCAAACTCTATATATACCTATATGGTATAATATGATACCCTTCAAGAAGATCCTCGTTTTAAGCATAGATTATAGAGTAGAGCAGATTAGTTGACGCAAAGGATTCTTGCACCTTTCTCGACGCATTGATAATCTTTGGTACACTTGCGATATTTACACATTTATTTGGCAATCTGATTTTTGGTTCTTGGGTGTAAAATCTGTTCCAATTTCGACAGCTTGGAACGTGACGAAGAAGTGTTGGGAATGCTTAAAGGGTTTCTTTTTCACACCCGAAATTGATTTTTCTTTGTCAAACACGGCAAAGACGATAAACTGAGCAAATATAATCGGATCATAAATAAAAGTGGACTCTCTTTTAATGTGGCATCAACTATGCGAGAGATGGTTTTTATTTTTCCTTCCATATTTTGCGGTCGGCTCAACGAACTTCTTGTGGTTGTTGTGCTTGTAGTTATCGGTCGGTCGTTGGTTTTACGATACTTTTACTCTTTCAACTTAACAACTGGGCGAGGATATTGACATGTTTAGATGTCGTTACCTATTTACCTTTCGGATCGTAAATCATAACGCGTGTGCGGTGTGCGTAGTTATTAGCGACAGAGTACACAGCACGGACAGCAACAGCAACAGCTACAAATGTATCTTGTAGATACATGCTCCATATATATGTGTGTGTGTGTGTATGGATGGGAGAGTGTTGGTGTTGCATTGTTTGCTTGCCGACTGTTGGTGGACGGGTCGACTGTTTTGGTATCTTTATAGATTTACAATGCCCAATTTTCGTCTACTTGGGAGAAGTTGAAAGATATATGACAGGCGTTGAGCGCATATTCGATGAGTTGCCAATGATTACGACGTGTGCCATAAATATTTCATAAATATTGCTCTGATTTTCGTTGCGACAATTTGTTATTGATCAATAATGTACGAGTGCCAAAGGTAGCCAGCACTGTTAGCGACAGTCAATACACTGAGCGAAAATTAGTTAGACATTCAAAAACAACAACAAAAGTATCTGAGTACCTAAATAATGCTTAACAGTGCTTAAACAATACATTTCGAAAGAAAAGTTGTTTCCTATATGAGACTTTATTGGCCCGATATTATGGGTTATGGACTTCTCTCAGTGTACGCGCATTTGAAGTGCCTTTTTGTAAAGCTGTTCGGCTCGCGTCGCTCTGTGAATGCCCTACAATGAATACACGTGTTAAGGCTAATCATTTCTGTTTTGGTTCGATTGTTGAACCACTTCAGATTATAAAGACGGCGTGTCATCGTGATTGCATTGGGAATCGGTTTTCAAACGAGTTTTCGAGTTCCGATCAGTTCTTTAAGATATCTGGTGCAGCTGCTCCTTGGTGTCGCCTATGGCCTGGCTTCGATATATTGTGCTTATTTTTTATTAATTTACAACAATTTTCGATGCGTAAATTTTCCAGATAGTAGAGCCCGTTGCCGTTAAGACACCCAAACACTTGGCTCTGATTAGAGAGCTCTTGACTCTGTGCCGTCCGGATGGCAATGGATCGATTTATATGTATATATTCGATAGGATATTTCGATTGCTTTTAATTGATTCGAATCGCCGTTCAATTGTTTGGTGTGATTGAAAATGGCTTAAGAATTTATTGTAGAATTTATATCGCCCCAGCCACAACGCCGCATACTCATCTAATCTATACATCTACACATAAATTTTAGGGGCACAAATGCCCAAATACCGTTTACATTTCTCGCTGATATCATTTGGCGAGTATGCGCAGCTGTTGCTGTTGATCATTAGCCCATATGAATCAGTGCGTGAGCTTCTCTGATTAGACCATTTGACCTCTGACTCGTGCTCGACTCATCGTCTAGCTGGGCCTCCTCCTCTCTCTCTCTCTTTCTCTCTTAAGTACATTGTCGCGGGCGGCTGTCCGCCAGCCGTGGGCAATTTTAATTTAACTTAATTCGTGACTCACTTTGCGCTACGGTAAAACGTAGCCCATTCACAAAGTTTTGCTATGTTTTTCTATTAATTGAACGCCGAGCTGGGCCGAGCTGGGTTGGGGTAAGAAACTTCGGGTGGGTGTTGATCCATTTGGCGCATGCGACAATTGAAATTGTTTTCTTTGCTCAATGGGAAATCGAGACGGAAATTACTTGTGTATATGACCTTTGAGCTTGCCAGGTTAGACTATGCTAATTAATGAGACGGGCTTAAGAATATTCATTGGCGCAATGAACGATCTTAAGATCTTGGCAGCTATATTCAATCTTTCTTCACTTTTCTTACTTAACTTAGCTTAGTCTCGGTTAATTAAGAGTGAAAGTTAGTATATATTCTTAAAATAAACTAGGTTTTCGTGGGGAATACTTATGACCTGATCTTATGACTCATGAGCTATATATCTGTATATTGCTCTGTATATACTCTTAAAGCTAATGAATTTTCTTGAAAATGTAGAAATTGAGCTCTAAATCAAGATTGAAGCGCACGAGCTTAAGTTTTGAATAGGTTTTTTTGATATATTATGAAAAGGCATATCATTTTCTTCAAGATCTGTGGAATATATCCAACTAGAACTTAAGAGCTTTCCGGAAATGCAATATAGTCTTGTCTTTTTGGTGTATATATGTATGTATATGTATACGTATGTATATGTATATGTATGAATATGTATACGTATGTATTTATATGTATGTATATATGTATGCATATATGTATGCATCTAATAGAAATTGGATTCTCCAGAATTTAATGTATACATTGATTTCTACATTTCCCATAGATCTTCAAAGATCTTCATGGATCTTCCTTGATCTGCATAGATCTTCATAGATCTTCAAAGATCTTCATGGATCTTCATAGATCTTCAAGAATCTTCGAAGTTAAGCGAAAAATTGTGTGGTATATTTTAGTTAGTTTAGTTTCGAGATGATGAACGTTTAGTTTAAGCACCTTATAATTATTGAATAAAATAAAATAAAAGATAAAGAGAAAAATCTCAAAGCTTATTAAACCATATAAAAGAAACGAGTCAAATCGAAAATTCGTTAAATGCTTAAACTCTTCTTTTTTGCCATGAAAACAATCGCTTGAATGTATTTCCGGCATTCTCGAGCGGAAACTAAGTGCGCAAGATACGCAAACAAAATTAAAGCGAATTTAATCACATATCCTGTTCAAACCGTTGAGATTTCTTGTGATACTTATTGTTGCTCACATGCCCAGTGGGGGGAGGGGGAGGGAGGGGTCGCGCACAAGATCCAAAATCCTGGCAACGGCGACAACGCGACAGAAATGGCCAATCAGTCAGCCCGGCGCATGGGGGACACTCAGGATATTGTGGAAAGCTGCTTTGCCAATATTTTACCGAAAAGTATCTCAACAAACAAAGCGAAATTCATTTTCACGAGCGGCCAACAAAAAAGAGCTCGCAGGAAACACAACAACACGAAAAGTAAACGCATAGAGAATGTGCAAAATGGCGAACAGAAAAACGGAAAGTGGAGAATGAAAAAAAAATGAAAATGAAAATGTGGCGCGCCAAACGGAATTGAAAATTCTGCACAGCACGCTGTGTGTGTGCCTCTGTGTGTGTGTGTGTGTGTGTGTGTGTGTGTGTGTGTGTGCGAGTGTGTGTGTGTCTCTGTGCCTGTGTGTGTGTGTGCTTGGGCATATCCATGTCTGTGCCGGGCTCAAGCTGCGGAGCTAAAAACATATCCGCTGGATACATGTAATGCCGGTAAATGAAATCCGCTTGTCGCTGGCTATGTGTGTGCGAGTATGTGTGTGTGTGTATGTATGCGAGTGTGTGTGTGTGTGTGTGAGTGTGTGTTTCAGAGCATGGCCGTGCGTTGGCACACTCATTCATTCATTCATTCAATGCTCATATTTGAAATTCAACTGCGATGGCGACGACAACGACCAGATACACACACACACACAAGGACACACACACACTCACACACGGATACACACACCATATGCCTGCTGTCTGTATCTGTATCTATGAGTTTGTCCGTTTGGCTTGTCCGTGCGCACTCGTTTCCGTATCTGTGGTTCGCTATGGATTTTTCAATCCCCGATATCCATTTGTCCGCCATGTCCACACGGAAGATTTGCACATTAAGCGCCCCACACACACACACACACACACACACACACACGCACACACAAACGGAATAATGAATATTTTCAGCACTGCCACACCCCCACACCGCCCACCCGCCCGCTGCCCCCTCGACCGATTCGGACAGCACAGAGAACAATTTTTTCAGTTAATCTGACATTGTTCTGGGCCAGCTCGTTGGCGGCTTTTGGCCAACGTCGAGTGCCTGCTGTTGGCGATTGTCAGAATTGCAATATTTTAAAATCACACATTATTCAAATAATTTTTAAAAATTTCCCTGCCATGTGCGTGCGTGTGTGTGAGTTATCTGGCAATATTTTTAATTAACTTGGGAATATGAAATGCGGCATTTGGGAAAACCTACTCACGGCTGAGCATTGCCCGTGGACTGGGATAAAGCTCTGCCTACATTGGCATTAAACAGAATGTGCTTGAAGTTTTAAAAAAAGACTTTAACCATTTCAGGACCTATGCAGATACATTTTGTAGAACGAGTCTTAAAGCTAAGTTGAATAATGTTTCTCTTCTATTTTGGTTAAACAAAAGGTCTGAAGTTCTTAAACTTCTATCAAGTAATTGGCCAAATCCAGATGGATTATAATTGAATTATTGGTTTTTTTAATTATTTCCTAATTAAATACCTCAACAATATTGTATAATAATTTGATTCTTCTTGTTATTTTATCATTTGTAAAAAGGCAAATATTCCATGCCCAATTTGTTCAATTCAAGCTTTTGATGTTGAGAGTAAAAATATTCATATATCATCCGAAATACAGGGTATATTTATGTGAATACATTATATTTACTGGCTGTTGACTATCTCAGCGAAAAGTTAGTTATAGTTTCTTATATACTTAGTAGGTCAGGTATTCAGGTATCATAATCAAAGCAAAAGCAAAGTTACTCAGTTACTTCAACTTCATTGACAGGGTATGTCTTAGTCGTGCACTGCTTTGGCATTTTTCTTATACCCTCGTCTCTATTTCTCTTTGTCATCTGCATAAGTTGTTAGGTAAATATTGTGTCTGCCCGATCTAAGGTTCAAGGTTAACACTTGACTTGATTGGATTTCACTATTTAAATGAATATTCATGTGCACGAGATAGTTACAATATCTAAAATTTCAATTTCACTTTAAAATTTTGTGAGAGATAAATACTGTACAATTCATTTTGTTTGAATAGATTGGGAAGACAAAAAGTGTATCTCAACTGGAAGATAGATATTATTCATATGTAAGATATGAAATTATAGTTAACAGAATTCAAATGAAATGTTTGAGATGCAATAATGCTCAGTATATGGAGATATTATCAATTCAATAGAATCGAAAGATCAAAGAGAACGAAAAGTATATACATATATATATATATATATATGTATATGGTAATGGAAGTGCGAAGGGAAGCGGGCATGTAGTGAGGATTTAAGTATTTGCATATCGCTAAGAATCAGATTGATGGAAATCTAATACTAATACTTATATGCCACAAGTTATAAAGTCAATGTTTGTTGAGAGTTTCCAAGAACCTATCACTTTTCTCATAAACAGACTTAAAGCTACTCTGCGCCCTGTTTCTCTGTAAGGCTTTAACTTGTTGCGAATTACAAGTGTCACGCTTTGAAGAAAATAAACTCAAGGAGAACATACTCTAGTATGCAAATTTTCTGTGTGTTCTACAGCTTTCGCAACATTCACATAGATAAACCCACAATTATATACACTTCTTTGCTTTCGGATGATTGTTCCTAGAGTTTCAACTATATGTAAGGGCATGTAACTCCTTTCTGATTAGAATACATCACTGAGATGCAAATGCACAGGATTCGGTCTTAACTGTATCTTTTGCTTACCGTCGGTGTTTCGCTTCTTGGGCAGCACCGCCTTGAAGGCGGACATGGGCGCGTAATCGTGTGGCGATGTGGCCGCCGGCGGCAACTGCTGCTGTTGGTGCTGTTGATGATGTGCGTCGACCGTGATTTGGGCCGGTTGCATGCGCTGGTGCAGCAGCTGGGTGGGCGAGGGTATGGCTGCCATTGTGGTCAAGGTGCTGAGATCGCGCACCTGCAGCGCGGCGCTTGACGTGGCGGTTGAGGGCGATGCGGAGGATGCGGAGGGGCTGGCGCCGAAGGGGCCGCCGGGAAAATCAGCTGCAATGGCGGGCTTAAAGTTGCCCAAACTGTAGTCGATGGGCAGGTGATGCTGTTGCGCCGGCGGCGGTGGCGGCGGCGGACCAGCGGATGCGGCCGAATGCAGCAGATGCTGATGCTGGCCAGGCGCTTGCATCTTGCCAACGTTCATGAGTTGAGTTTTTGTTTGGCTTTTATTCTCCTTTTTTTTTTTTGTTTTTTTTTGTTTTTTTGATAAGTGCTCGTAAACGTTTAAAAGCTTTGGCGTGGCACACGCGACGGCATGGGCAGCGAAAACGGCAGCGGATACGGATGTGGGAACTCGGTTAGCGGAAACGGATTTACACGCGCGTTCAACAGAGGCAACTGTTACGGAACAGATTTCTTTTGGCTTTTATCAGCCAAGCAAGCAGCAGCTGGGCTGTTGTATAACTGTTGTGTTCGGCGTCATCGAGCGGACTAAAACCGTAAAAGTTAATCACGGTCGGTCGCTGGGCGCGCAGAGTTGGAAGTCATGGAACGCGGCTAGCTGACGCCGGCGCCAGCTGAGGCTGAGGCTGTAGCTGAGAGTGTGAATCTGGCGGCTGATTGAAACAACAGCGGCGGCAGCGACACCGGCAGCGGCAGTGGCAGCGGCAGCAGCGAGTGCCTGCACTTGACACGCCACGTTGTATGGTGGGGTGGAGAGGGGTGGTAGCTGGAAGGGTGCTGAGGGGGCTGCTGGTTGCGCTAGCTTATCGCAGCACGCAAATTCAACGACTATTCCAATTGTTGCGATTCCGATTTCCCAGCCAAGATTGGAAGAAATCAAGTTGGGCGTCGACGCCAACGGCGACGTCAACGACGGCAGCGGCAGCGGCAGCGACAGCGAAGTTAGCGCCAGCGAGAGGCTGCGAGAGCAAACACAACAACAACAAGAACAAGTAAAACAAATGCTCGCACTCGTTGGCTTTAGTTGCGGTTACAGTTATTCAGCATGTGTGAACTGAGCGAGCGACCGCACCGAAACGAACCGTCTGTGCGCCACAAAGCACAGCGACTGACGAAAGAAAGCAGAAACAACGACAACGACAACGACGACGACGGCGACAGCGGGAACGACGCGCTCTGGTGTTCTCTGCTTTGATAAGCGTGTGACACCCACCACCACCAGCACGCCACCCAAGTGACTTGTGCGAGCGAGATGGCTAGCTAGAGTGTGCATTCCAGTTGGAATCACAGCTGGAAGTCTGTGTGCGCCACCACCATTGCTGCATAGGCGCGCTCACTCGCACTCACACACCACGTCCGCCAAGAGCTACCGCCTGTCCTGGTCGCACACGTTGGACAGCCTGTTGATTTTTTGGGCTACGCCCAGTTTCCAGAACGTCACGCTTAATCTGGATTTGGTATTGCCCTGGTGCTTGTTGTTGGTATTTTTAGTGCGCATACCGCTTTGATTCGTTCAAATCAATGCGCCACTCACGGGCCAAGGGTGTGGGAATAGGCGCGTGCATCGGGCAGCGGGTGTGGGATGTAGCGGGGGTTTTTGCGATGGGGTTTGTTTGGCTCGCCTTTGGTTTTTCGTTGGGCTGGTCCTCCATGGCCATCATGATTGCCACACAATGTGCTGTAATCGCCGTTGTCTTTCGCCTCTGCGTTCCATTTTCTAATTTCAAGTGCTTTCCGGCACCTCACTCAAGTGCCCTCATTCACAATTCATTCACCCCCCCTTACCACCTCCACCCAATAACTTTGCGACTTTGACTTGCCACTTGGCATTCGCTTACGGCTCGACAGTCCAATTCAAGCGTAGTTGCCACCAAATCGATCGGAAGTGCTTTGAATTGTTAAAAGCCAAGGAGCCAATGGCAGCCTGTCTATCAGAGCAAAGAGCGTGAGGCAAAGGAAAGCCAACATAAGGCGAAAATCATTTTCATTTGGCAAACATCGAAGCAAGTTTTCACAATTCCAAAAGCATTTCCCTGTAATATTCTTATGTATTTCTGATTGAAAATGAATTATTAGCCCAAAAAGGGCAGCTTAATTATAATAAACCAATCAATGAGACGCTGTTATAGGGGCTGGGAAACCGAATCAAACTCAATTCCTTTTACTTTTATAACTATTATTAAGCATTTCAAATAAACACAATATTCAAATACTTTCAATCGTATTTGTGGTGTACTTACTTAAAAAGTAAGTTTTTAGAAGGAAAGATTGCGTGAGAAAGAAGCTGACTCGAAACCGGCTTTGAACTAAGCTGGTTCGAACCTAGACTAAAAATAAAATGTAGCCCTTAACTTCTGTATGAAAATATTTACGGCATGCAATATTTTCAGTAGAAAGGGCAATTATAAATTATACCTTTACGAATTTTCAAAGTATATGAAAAACCAGTTTTACGAACCGAATCCCAAGACAGCGAGTGGGTTTGAACCGGGAACTAAACTGTCCACAATTTTCCTTTAAGCTTGCAGCCCTGAAATAACATTTTGTAGGATCGAAGAAGTGTACTTAAGACCAGTCATAAAAGTCCATGATCTAAAGAGTTGATAGAGTTGCCAGACTATCAAAAATGTTTGTTCTCTGTTCGCAAATTGAAAGAGAGTATATTCGTTTCGTAGACTGTTCAGCTAGAAGGCTAAAGATATACAAAATCGTGAAATATATCCGTTTCAAAGAAGGTGCACAAGTTATTTTAACATAGTTTCGAAGCTTGATCTACCAAATTTTCCAAAGAGACCTATTCGAAAGGTCCGCTTGCTCAGTTTATAGCTTTAAGGATACCAAGCAAATGTAATCAAAAGCTGTTACAGAGTATTAATTTGCTTAATTTTTCAAGTGCATGTCCTTAAATTTTGATTAAATTTGTTGAAGAATGTCGCCAAATGAATTTGAGCCAACGCATTTAAATGGAATCGCGTCAGTCTTTTGCATGTCGGCCAGATTTGAGATTGTCTAATTGAGTCTTCAGCGGCTGGGGAGCCGCTGCAACGGGTCGATGTGGCTCGGATGACGGAACCCGCCTCGAAGAGCCACTTGCTGGGCCACAGAGCAGTCGCAGGCTAAATTTAGTGTGTAATTCTTGAAATCGTTGCCATGTGTTGCAGATGGCGCCCGATGCCAGCTGACACAAATATGTAATACAGCACGTTTTTTTTTGTGGCTTCAAGCGGAAGACTGGGCTCTGGGATCTGGGCCGAGAGATCAGCGAAAAATCTGTGACGGAAAGTTGGCGGGAACGGGTGCTCCCAACACTTATTTATGTGCATGTTGAAATGGGAGCATTAGCTCGCTGTGTTTGTAAATATTTGTCATAATTTGGAAGGGGACAAACACATGCTATGGGGGCCGCTCACGACCCAACTTTGCCCGAGTTTGGCCCCCAAACTCGCAGACGTCTCGAGGCCTTCATATTTTGGGGGAGCGTTTTTTATTTTATTAAGTGTTGCTTCGTCGGGCTTTTAATGTCGCAATTAAATGCATGAGTTTTTAAAAATTAGATGCTTGTCAAAATTTATTATTTATGATGCTCGCAAAGCTTTGTCTGTGCACAAAGCTGTTCAGAGACTAGGGAAAGACGTGCATCTATTTTCCCTAGCATTTACACAAATCTGTGACTTTCTTAGGGCCTGCCCTTCGCATTTGTTCCCACATTAAGTGCGGGATCGCAAGTGAACTAATTTGAGGCATGTTAAGGGACTTAAGAATCTGAAAGTTTTCGTCGATTTCTCTTCCCTTTTTCTAAATATTGTCAGCCTATTGTAAATATATAAATAGTCATGCAATTCTATATGCTATACTTTAAAGATAATGCCGGAAACATAAAACTAGTCGAAATGCGAACCTAGGCTTAGGCCAAACAAAAACCTAAGGTAAAGGATCTGGTTCGAGCCGTGTGACCTTATAGGGTATTATGTCTAAGCTAGCAATGGGCAGGTTTAAATATTATATCATCGATCTTAGAGATTAAACAAGATTAGACGTACACTGTATATACGGATGTCACATACGGATCAAGTTTACATTAAGTATCAAAGTTGGTTAAAGTTCAAATAGTTCGTCCATCTCAGTTGTGGTTCGGGCAATTATGCGACAATGAGATCAACCTTTGTCTCGTCGCAGTATTTCGACTTTTTCTACTTACAAGTGAAACTGGGATTATGATTCATTCATAGTATTATTGAAAAGATAACATGAAATGTATTTGATCTGATCCAAGCTCGGAGTGAAGTTTTACAAATAGTACAAAAGTATTTGGAAATTGCTAGATAATAGAAATTGTTAGAGTACAGCCCGTAGCATCTGATTATAGCCAAACTAAAGCTTATGCGATTGTAAATGATATTGTGGATCCATTGCTCAGCAATTATTCGCAACAAAAATGACGCAACGCGGCAATAAAGTAGCTGCAAAGAATATATATTACGCATACGCCACGTTATCAGCACGGAATCTGGATCCTTTACAGTGCAGACATTTAAGGAATAAAATAATGTTAAGTCTCATATGAGGCCATCTTAAGGAATGCCTATCAATGGCCGGGTTCGATTGTGAGTTGAGTAAAGACTCAAATGAAGTTTTACAACTGCAGTAAAATATATTTTTGACATGAATTTTCAATCAGAATTTTAATAGCCCTTAATAATAACATGGCTATCAGTTATCAGGGCACACAATCGGTTATCAAAGCAATTTTCGGTGCCAGAGAAACCTCAACCACAACAAGTAAGTGTGCGCAAGTCGGGCGTGCCCGACTAAGCGATACCCTGTTCCCAGCGGGTGGCTGTCATTATCAACATTCTGTGTGTATGTGTGTGTGTATGTTTATGTGTGTTCTTGCATAACTTCGGTGTGTATGGTCCGATCTTTACGAAATTTCCAGAGATTTAATTTGGAATCGAAATGTGTGCAAATTGCAAAGTCTAAGGCTATATCACCGGCGATGAGATTGAGGATCCTAAAGTACTCTACAAGAAGTTATGCCCTAAACCCGAGATATGCTGATAAGACTTAATATGAATATCGATACTTATCGATTTCAAAGAAGCGGGGCAATCTATCGATCATTTGAAGCATTGGGGTTCCTACTTTTTTATTATAATACCTGAGTTCGATACGTGCGGACGGATTAGCAAAATACCCGTTTTATCTCTTGATTTTAGGGTATAAGAACCACGGGCCACTAAAGCAGTCGGCCACAGCCACTCGGCAATCAGCAAAACGTTGTACTGATTGCCCCGTGTCCGTATCCGTCTCTTGGCGTGCATTGGGTATCGGGTATCGGGTATGATGAGGTGTTGGTGCTGGTGCTGGTTGCCTCTATTACCTCTGTGTGGTGGCAATATTCCACCACCGAAGCTATAAATAAATTATTTATAGCTCTGACTCCAGTTGAACGCGGCATTGCTGTTGTTGTTGATTTAGTGCCTCTTTATAGATCGATAGATGTGTGTGCGACTGCTCGTGTGTGTGTGTGTGTGGATCTGGATGCATAAACGGGACGCTTACTTGATGATAGAGACCTATTACGCCTCCAACTTCCACCTACCTTAACTGCAGTTAGCTGCGGCTCGGGTAGGTTCGGCGGGTCGAGCCTCCTGTTGTTGTCCATACTGGTGGTGCGTGGTGTTTGTGCTCTTATCTAATCGTCGGCAATGGTGGGCCACAGATCGATTGCGGGCTGGCTGGGCTGACTGACTGTGCGGCTGATAGGCCCATATAGAGCGCCCAGAGGCGGCAGATTGAAATAAAACTCCGGTTTTATAGCCACCACAAAACCCCGGCCGTATGGGGGTGCCCTGTAGCTCCACACTCGCTGCTATGGCCATGCCACGTAATTATTTATGGCCCGATTTACACAAACAGCAATTTGTATTGTAATTATTGACTATTTTCGATTTCCTGGCTTCACACTGGAAGCTACGAGCGTCAAAGACGCTCTACAAAGGGTCTTGGCTCCCTTCACTCCGAATCCGCAAACTATTGTGATACATAGGTGAAATGTCTTACCCTTTAACTTTGGTCCAAGACTCTGAAATCGTATTATTTAAGAAATATGCTCTGACTCGAAATCCGTCGTGAATCTCTTCACATGAAATCCACAAATTATCATGAAATATACGTGAATCAATTCGTTCAACTATAAGCTATGCTGAGATCATATCCCAGAAGGTTCAGGTATTTGTGTAGAGTTCTAATAGAGTACATACGACAAACATTCATGTCATAGTGTAGACGACAATCAGAAAGGGCAGTTGCCCGTTGAAGCTTTGTTGATTGATATTTGTATAATTTACGACATGTAACTGCGGCAAATGTCTGTAAACAAGTCTGGATGCGTATATATCTGACGTTGCGCTGGCGACATAAAGTCTACGAGTTTCGGGCCGGGTTACCTTCTCTCCACGTTTATTGATAAGTTATAATTATTTTTATGGTCGAGCTTGTTTGCTGCCACTACCTTTGCCAGGAGATAAAAGACCAGATATACGAGCGCTCGTCGTCATTATTTAACCAGCGGATTAATCGGAGAACTTGACGAGAGCGACCCAACTACTTACCGCATGGTAAATATTTGGATAACTTCGAAGTTGTTTCGCTGAGGCTGCGAAATAGATATATCTATTCTATATAGGAAGCCCAGATTCGCATTATTCCCCTGCCCGAAACCCAAAATTTGTCAGAGAAGCCTTTATTTCAAATCAAATCTTTCACCGAGACACTTGCCGCACATCCTGGAAGAACCACTTATTCTTGCCCTCCTTGTACAGCGACTCGAACTTGACGCGGGACTGGAACCGACACATCTTGCGCAGAGCGGGATCCATCAGATCCCTGGCCACCAGCTGCTCGAAACTGACATCCTTCGCCGTGTAGCGTGTGGGCATCAGATGCGTGTATTTCAGTCTCTTCATAAAGGTCTTGATCTTGGATCTCTGCTTCAAATAGCTGCCGCCCATCTTCCTGGTCAACTTGGACGTGCATCCGTCGATGCCCGCGACGAGCGCATGACCCAAGGGCTTATTCTCCGGCTTGCCATCATCGGAGGTCTTCACAATGATGGCCTTGCAGCCAGCGTAACGTCCAGTGAGGACAATGACGATCTTGCCCTGCTTGTAAATCTTCTTTATCTTCATCATAAAGGTTTGCTGGGCAGAAAATATTTTTGACAATACTATTTAAGTCGCTTAAGTTAAGGAAATGACAGCAAGCACAAATGTTACTCAACAGCAAGTTTTCCAAAACTCCGTATTCGTCGAAAATGTGGCCAACTATATCTTATAGTTTAGTCTATAGAATCTATATATGTGTAGGACAGCTTGTGTGAGCTAAGAAACTGAAGTTTTGGATGCAAGTGCCAGGTAGAAGGGATTTCGCAATAATTTCACCGGGAAGCGTGAAAAAGATTCTTTAAAAACTGTTTTGCTTACCCTCCGATTCGTCTCGTACTCATTTTTAAAGATTTTCAAATTTTGTAATAATTATATAATCAAAATGTAAAATTTTAACAACAATTGATGAGGTATTTCACATTTGTCGACAAATCCACCCGTCCAGGTGGAAAATGGTTGGCGAAAGTTGTGTGAACAAGATCTTAAGTTTCGTTCGACTGGCTGTAAAATACCAACTGGAACTGTTGAGAAGTAGCGGAAAATGAAACCTTTTAACCATCTGATTGGTTTTTAACTCATTTTCAAAGATCGTTGCAGAAATTCCATTGAGACGTGTCTTCCACTTTGCGCCAAATCCACCTATTCCTGGGTGAAAATGGTTTGGGCAGAATTGAAAGTTTAATTTACGATCTTAAATTGTTATTTGGATTCCTACACCATAAGAAAATACGTATATTTTTCAATAGTTTTTTACTGTGTTTTCAATACGATAAAGTTTAAAGTAAGCTTTACGAAAATATATGGGAAGTATAAGTATGAGAAGCATTTAGATTCAAATCTGTGTAAAAAGATAAGTTTGAAATTTGAAGAAAACTCTTAAGCCGTGCAAGGGTTAAAGTTGAATGAAACCTCTAGGAAAAACTGATATAGATTTTCGTATTTGTTTTTGGCAATTCGTAGCTTGTTTTTAATCCATTTTGTCAATCAAACCCTGCACAAACATGATTTTGATTGAAATACAAACGTGTTAGTTGCCGAATGTATTTATAAGGTGCACAATGTTTTTCTAACCGCACGATTCGCCGACGCATTGTGTGCGATTTAACAAAAATGGAAACGTGAAGCGAACAGGAACAACAACAACAACAGAAGCAGCAAAAACAAATGTTGTCCAAAAGCTAATTACCGAACAAACGAATTCGATTGAATCGATTGATTTTCCACGGGGCAACCAGATAAGAGCAACCATTGCGCCGATTAAGATTTGTTATCTGTGAAAACAGAGGCGCAATCGCAGACCCTACCATGCGCAGTGGCCGCAGAGCTGTGATTGGGTCGCACCAGCGCCAAGTGGGAGGAGCTCTGCGCTTCGTCTCACCTCGCATTGGTGGGGCATCGAAGCCGTCAACCCAGGCCCTGATTCACGTGTGCGTGTGTGCAAGTGTGTGCGAGTGTGTGTGCGAGTGTGTGTCTGAGCCAAAGTAGAGCAGCCATATCCGAAAAATTCCAGTGCCAAAGCCATGTTCGGGGCGGAGCCAGCGCATTGTTTAAATCAAGGTAAAACAAATACAAAACGAACAAAAATATTTGCACACTACACACACACACACATATATATATACACATGTATACAAGCAATGTGTGTGTGTGTGCGAGAGTTATTTAGTTAACGAACAAGTTCAACTTTCGTAATACATTTTGGCCGCTGTCTCGTTTTAAATAATTGAGTACCTGATTTAAATGTCAACATTGAGCTGCACTTTTTCAGCAAATAAATAAATGGAAATACAATCAAAAGAAACTGTATATATGAAGGAACATTGAAAACACATTTGTTATTGTACTTTAATGATTATGTCAACTTTTGTTTACCGACACAAATCCCCAATACAATGATAATGTTTATTGCATTCAGGTACAACTCATGGGAATCATTTCTAGATAAGCCAAGCAACTGGAAGCTAAAAAATAAACTAAATAGTTTTTTAATTGTGCATTTTGTAGCTAGCTTGAAATGTCGCTTCGGAAGGTTCTTCAATCAAATGGAATGTGTTTTTTAAAGAATCTTTAAGCTATCAAATTACTTTAAGGTTTTATATTTGACTTTCTACAATTGTGTTTTCAATGTTATTAAACATTCTGTGTTATTTGTTTAGTCGACAATTTATAAATAATAAGTTAAGTAATAAGGTATCATACACAGCATATAAATACGTATCTTCCGAGTTATTCAACATTCTATTCGTATATCTCCGTTTACTTTTCTTTCTTCCATATACTTTAGCTATATACATTATATGATGTGGTACTCGCACGAAATTTCTAAAGTTTGTTGACATGAATTGAAGATATCATCCACTTATCGGCTTGTTCCATAATTCCATTGCCATTTGGGCACAAAGCACAACTTTAATGCTCTAAGATATTATTGAGTTTCTATCTTGGACTTCCTATAATGTCCGCCTGTAAAGTAATGTCTGATCAACTCCTTCAATTTTAACATAGAAAACAACTTCATATTTAACTTAAATATTTCTGTAAGGTATTATGTTAAATGGGCATGTTCTGATCTTAGTCATTGACTAGCTATTAACATACAATGTTAAGGCCTTCAGACGATTGTTGGAATACATATCTACCTTTATCTATTTAAATCTGATATTTAGTCAAACTTTTCGAAATCTTGGAGTTGTCTAGTAAACTCTGCTTGATTTCGAGCATTTGTTAGACGATTTCCTTCTTAATATAAAATAACAAATATTATCTCTTCATTCTTTTTTCGCATTCGGAATTGCAGATGAAGTTGATCTCAGTTGAAACTAATTAGGTAGAAGCAGCTCCCCATTTGTCAATTTGCAGCTATATTTAGAACTAGTTGAGCATAGCGCATAATTGTCCAATGCAGATGCAACAACAACAGCAACAACAGCAGCAACAGCAACAACAGCAACAACAGCAACAACGACTGCGATGATGGTAATCTATGTAATTAAGCAGTTGCATTGTCAAAAGTGTCAGTCGGTTAGTTGAAAAGTCGCCAGTTGCCAGTGGAAGCTCTAGATCCCACGCCCACAGCTGCCGCCCCCGTTGGGGCCAATCATTAGGGACACGGACAGAGGGAAATTCACAGCCATACATGGGAGCAGAGATCTCAAGCTGTGAGCGGCGGCTCATCATGCAATTAAACGAGCCACAGGCAGAGCCCAAAGACCCGCACAAATGCGGCTGATGATGTCATATGGTAGGTCCGTATAAAAGTTCATGTGTACTCAAATGTATTTGCAAGCACTGTTAGATGATCAAATGATTCCGAGACAATGTCGCCCAAAGTAGAATCCATTCCATGTACTCTCATTAATTTATCCCAGCCAACCAGACAGCAGGCGAGCCGAGGCGAACGGCCATTTCCAGCTTTAGCTATCGGTAGACAGCATCGAGTCGAGTCAAGTCGAGCTGTGTTGCTGTAATGTATCTCATGGATACATTTGTATCTGTATCTGTGGCTGTATCTGTTGCAGCGCCTCGCTTGGAATCTAGACAGCGTGGCCAATTTAGTCTGCTTTGGCAAATCAATTAAATTCAATTAATCCCCCAACACTGTTAATGGAGCCTAATGAAAAGGGTGACATGGCCATATCGCGCCCACAGCGCATCCAACGGATACATTGCGTTCCGGACCGAGTCGAGCCGCTGCTGTGCCTCTTCGGAGTCTTCGCAATTGATAGAGTGCAAAAAAATCGCATGTCTGAAACGATTTGTGGTCTTTACACTGCCCAACAAATAGCTGCCAAGTCGAGTTGTGAACTTATTTGTATACATTCAGGTTTGATTTTGTATCTGCTATCAGGCGAAATTGTATCTTTAGCTCTATTCAAGAATATTGCGGACTTTTTAAAGAGCGAAGCATATTTGCGGCGTCTTTGGATAACCCTCTAAAATGTGTATCTGAATGATACTTTGCTCCCTATCAAAGATACTTCTCAGTCAGGCAGTGAAATTCTTTGCTTTTCCCAGGTTTCATTTTGTATCTGAAACCAGACAGCATTGTTTTTAGCTTTATCCGAGAATGTTGTTGATATTTGAGCTTCATTTGAGTTTTCTTTAGATATTCCTCAAAAGTATCTAAAGGATACTCTGAACTAGATACAAAGATACGTTAATCATAGATAGATATGCAATCTTTTGCTTATAAATTCCCTTGAGTTTTATATTCCGCTTTTGGCTGCAATCATATTTCTATTTTTTTCAGTGTATTTTCCGCTTGCTGCTTCCCACAATTCCAACTTTAACCGCATTCTTAATTGTAAAAATATCTTCTCCTTCTCTGGTTTTGATTCACTGCAAAAATATTTCTCACGCTTCGAAGTTTGACATTTTCGAACTTTTGCATGATTTCAAATTTTTAATTGTTCTTAGCTGTTTTATTTTTTCAAGCATTTTATCGTATTTCCGAGCAAACAGTAACAACTCGATGCCAATTGAGAGCACAATGCACAACTCGTGGAGTCATTCGCAGCGGCCTCTTATGCCTTAGCAAAGGGTATCATAAGTTGAGACGAACGAATATAATTTGTGACGCATTGGAAGATGCATTTCAGACTGACTGAATGAAGTATATATATCTCAGGATAAAGTATTTTTAGTTTTAACAAATGTTATTTCAGACAATTCCAACTAAATCTAGTTTAGGTGTGTATTGCAGGCGGAAAGTACTTTTGAGGAGAACTGAAAGAGGCTTTTTTTGACCTAATTGGAAAGTATTCCTTTTAGACTTTGATGTAGATCCATTGGAAATAACTTTTACATGCCTAGGAAACTTTTATATATATATAGTATATATAGCGTACATTCGACTTGCCGCGACAGATAAATCACATTGAAACTACAGAAAAGTGTTTAATTTCCACTCCTTCCAGTGAAAATGAGAGTTCAACGTGAATTGGAACAATCACAACTTGAAGAAACACACTCGGCACGGGCAAGGCCGGGTAATAGCCACTATTCTGGATGCGTTATATACCCTTCTATTGAAAAAGAGTAATAATATAATACACGGTATATATTTAAGATATATTTTATAGTTTCTTAATATATATATATTCAGATATTCCATTTTTCTTTTAAGTATGTACAATAATATTTCTGATCATCTGAAGGCTGTTAAGATCTTAAAACGAATGCGTTCTTTTATTGGATTTTTATTAAGTTGTCGTTAAACATTTCACTCTCCAATTTCGCTCTCCAATTTCCACAGCAAAAATCCAATAGATCGGCATTGAAAGCGTTTAATGTAAATACAAATCGGCTAATCTGAAAATTGGCCACAACATGAACGACATATGACGCTGTTCCGGAGTACAGAAAAGGGTTCACGGCTTGAAAACAATTTTGAAAATCATGAATAAATTTTGCGGTTAAATTGTTGCATAAATATTGCGAGCGCGGGGGGCGAGGGCGAGGCAGGCGCACGTGCGCCCAAAAGCCAAATGGCCACAACATACGGAAGCCCTATAATTATGGGATAATGTTCGATCAGCCAACGCACAATATAAGCGATGGGATCAAAGGGTAAGTCTCGATTTCAGCGACGGCCCAACAAAAGGAACAATCAGCGCCGCAAGCAGCATTTCGGCTACATATGTATGCAAACAGAGCCGATTGATGCCACATCCTGGAAAGCAAGCCATGTCGCGAGTCCTGGCTACTGCCCCGCCCGCTGGCTCTGCTGCTGCTGGGTACCCTTTTGTAATCGCTTCGCTTACGCCTCAGTTCACATGTGACAAAATAATAACAATGCTTGGGCCAGGGTGGGCAAGGGTACAGGGTTGGCTGTGGGGGCAATGAGGCACGCAACCGCGCCACAACTGTGACTGAAGACAATGCGGGCTAATGGACGACCAAATGCAACAAATTGAGCAGCGCCCGGCGGGGTGAGGGTGCCATGCGAAACTGGGTTAAACGGAAGGGGTAATTATTTTAATTACAGCGAATGCAAAAAAAAAGACCTCGCACCTAATACGCAACCCGCTGACATATTCAGCTGTCAGAGGCGGCGATTAGAAGGTGGCTCCGCACCTTTCGGAACGGTGCCAGTTACATGTTAAAGTAATTAACTAAATTACCAAGTCCGAGTTCCAAAAGATAAACGAGCTGCAAGCCACACACAGCAAACACACACACACACACACACACACAGCACACACAGGCACACACACAGCACACTCACACACACTTCTCTAAGTGTTATAGTCGTTCATTTTGTCAGCTGGCATGCAGAGAAATTCCCTGAAGAAATCAAGCTAAAAACTATATAGTGCAGCACCACGTGTGTGTGTGCGTGGGTGTGTGTGTGTGTGTGTATTTACCTGTGTATGTGTTTGCATTATTTGCATATTATGTCATCAGTCGTCCATCAGTTGTGTTGCCTTTGGGGACTGGCTCGTCAGCTGGCCACGAGCTCAGTTTCTACTCTGTTGTTTCAATGTAAAGTTCACAGATTATTTAGTTCAACTTCCCCCTCCCTCCCCCCATTTACTCACAGGCTTACCCTAACTAGTTATTAACGTCATTTCGCTGACCATCATTTGAATTCACGCCCAATTGTCCTTTGGCTGGTTGTATGCTTCCAAGTCGTAAACTTTATAATAAGCTGTTGCGGTTAAGTAACGAGGTTAGTAAGGTTTACCCTACTCGGAAATACCTTTGGGATATACCATTTCCGTATTACCGTACGGCATATCATCTGGAATTTATTCAAGCTACGCAAATGTGTCATAATGGGTCAATTAAGTTCCTTGTTGAAGCTAGGATATGGAGAACTTTGTTCAGCAGCTATTTATTAGCCTAAGAGAAACATGTTGGAGTACAAAAATAGCTGGAAAAGGAAAACAAATGTCAATTCTTGATATAATTGACTAGATACATAAATTGATGTTTACTTACCCCAAAGAAAATACGCTCTCTGCATTCTCCTAAGCATTTCCAAAGTTGAAGGAAGTTTAGCTAATGTAATGAAAATAGTTTCTAAACAAACTATGGGAACTAGCTCGTAGAAAGCTAAAATAACTTCAAATTGATTAATGATTAATTGGAAGAAGAGAAATATGACAAATACGGAAAACAAGATCTACAGGTCTACAGTAGACCATATAGATGAAAGCTACGTACCAAAATCGGTATACATTCGAATAGCTGGTAAGCATCTAGAAAGGAATACAAGCTCTTATTCACAAGTTCTTATTCCCCTATTCATTTAGTCTTAAGTTTCTCCCTTCAGACCTTTATTTAGGTAAATTCATAGAGAAAGTCAGCATAAATTTGTGAATGCATATTTCTAAAAACTTGGACGAAGATATCTTTAACTAGGCGTGACTCTTCGTACATCTATGCACATCATTCCAGAGTTCCCTGCGGCTACAGACTCCGCAGAACGGTTCGCCAGAAAGAATCTTTGATTCTACACATTGAGAGATCGAGTGATTTTCATATATTGTATCATTGAATCGGCTCGATGAGACGAAACACAATCGAAGGCGTTGCGTGGGTGTAGCTCGTCACTTTTCAGTTTGATTTGTTTCAATTGAAATGAAACGTTTTGAAATGAGCCTCCCGACATGCCCACAATAACCTCAGGCAGCCAGCCCCTGGCCCAATATGTGAGCCGAGTCGGGGCGAGCGTGTGGTGCGCTTTATGGTGGTTGCGTGACTGGTGGCCATCTGGCACTCGGCGCGATCCTCGATCAGCCGGAATGACGCTGCAATCTCCAGAGTGTAAATTGTGAAAATGGAAAGTCAGGAGAGCCCAGCCTAGCCCCCTGGCGATCGAGAGCCGATGATGTTGACCAATTAATTGTCATTAAGCGTATTTGAAGATTTTTAATTAAAACAAAATCTTCGGCTTAATTTAAATTGATCGCCAGCCAGCCCCCGAATGTGTTCTCAATAACATTGCGCGCTCATGAAACTCGGCACAGTCCCCACCAAACGAGGCTGGCTTGGTGTGGGTGCCATTGAACGTCAATACGGATGATGAGCTCGGCATTGAAACCAAAGCCAAGCCGCATCCGAAATTCCATAGAACGAGGTGTGCTTCAGAGTTGAAGCCTTTCTTAAGGAGGAGGAGCGATATGCGGGATTCGAGTCCCAGGCTAGTGTATGGATAGGGTATTTTCTAAGGCTAAGCTCGTGCTACTTGGAAAAAGCTAGGGTCCTCTTGTTGGAAAACTTCTTCTAACCTTTTCCTAGAGCTTATATAAAATGCACACATATATACCCACAAGTAGGAGCTTACATTTATAACTGCGCAGTTTGCGACGAATGCTTCTTCCCCCAGTCATAAACACATTATATAGATAGATCTTCGGAGCTTAAAGTCCGATTCTTTTGCCCAATAAACTGATATCCAATTGTACGCAGCAAGGGTTCTACATATAAAAACGAGCTAGGAAACAAGTTGTATGTTGATGTTGAAAAGAAAACACTTTCGATACATGGAACTTCGACAACATACTTATGTTTGAGCGCTTTAAGACCTTTGGGGTTAAGAGTCAAAGTTGTTCTATAAAGATATTGAATAAGTAATTTATAGAGTTTATAAAGTAGTATATCTATAGGTATTTGAAAAAGTAAGAGTATTTCCTATTGCTTTAGTTCTTTGTTCGACGAATACCCCCCGCTTTAAGCTTAGATTTAAGCTTTTCATGTCAACTCTTTGCACCCTGCTAGTAAGATAAGCACAAACACTCTATATCTATCGGATCTATCTAATATATATATTACTTTCAACACATTTTGTAGAGACCATATCCTGAAGGAGTTTTGCATATGTGTCGCATATCTTAACTTTTATAAGCCAAACAAGAGATAAATATCCGCATGGCATAATTGTTTTTACAGCCCACTCTACAAGGAGCTCAGCTGATCAATTCATTTGAGATATTTAGCGTATTTTGGTCATAATTCTCATTGAGTGGGATTTCAATTGTTTTGCTTCGTCTGCTCGAAATTGAAATCAGCAGCCGCAGTTTTGACACAAGAGGCGGGCCCACAGCCAGCAGCAGCAGCAGTAAGTAGTGAGCAGTAGCAGTAAAAGCAGCAGTAGCAGTAGGAGCAGCAGCAGCAGTAAGAGTAGCAGTAGCAGTAGGAGCAGCAGTAAGCAGTAGGAGCAGCAGTCAACCAGTTGAGCAGAGCCCATTTATTTATTCATTTGTTCAATTCATTTCTTTTTCGGCAATTTTGTGGGTAATTTTAATGTGCGCCTTTTTGATTGGCGGCGCATTTCATGTTTCGCTTCATTCATTGGGCCGGTTACTTATTATAATTTTTATTTTTTTGTTTCGTTTTTCTTCTTCTTTTTTTTCTTGCAGCTAATTTAGTGCGCAATTAGGAAGGCCTTTTGTGTGCGCCGTGCCGCGCGCTGAACTTTTGCCCCCCAAAAAAATAAAAAACGATACAAAACGAAAGTAAACGCTGCGCTGCGTTCAGATATGATGATAAAAGCCGGGCTAGCTTACGATAACTGTTAAGCTATGCAGATAAGAGCCGACCACCCGAAAACCCAACCGAATTGCCTCCAATCGAAACAGTTCAGAGTCCATGACTAAAATTGTCACCTGACGAGAGCTGATTCCAATTGATTTTCGGTGCCCGTTTTATCGGGCCTGTTTTGGTTCTTTGCCTTTTATCTGCGATTGTTGGTAGTTGTTAAGTGGCATGTGAGCATAAAACCATAAATGAAATCTTTTAACAAATCGTTTGGTAGGCAACCCATTCACCTGCTCGCACAATGAACGATATCATAAGGCCAGGAAATGGTAATATACTATTCAAGATAAAAACTTAAACACATAAATATCTATAGTTTATTGCACCCAAATGCCTTTTGGCACTACAAATGTAAACTTTTAAGGATATTATCTTGGGCGAGGTTTGTATTTTTGGAATGTTTCACATTACAGATGTGTCCAGAAGGTATAAAAGGTTCATAAGATGAACAATAGTACTTGTAATCACATTGTTCAATACATTAAGCAAGGTAAGATTGTGTCTTCTTGTCTAAAATGTATTCTCATGATCTACTTGTTTAGTTGAAAGGAAAGACCTGACCTGAGTTACATGTCGCTTGCAAATTGCAACACTTAAAGATTCGAAAATGTGCCTGAAATCTAAGATTCGAGATAATGAGATTGGGGAGTTATTGAATGAGCTATACGTTTGTTGCTATAATAATTATTGTTAGTTTCATTATCATTATGATTATTATTATTATTATAGCATGATGTATAGGTAATCATACTATCCCACAACTTCCTTTCATAAATAGCGCTGACTTCCACGGCCTTTGGCTGAGACAGTTGATATCCACACACTAGCTGGGGATTCGAACCAGCATATTAGTTGTTCTCACCAGGTCGCTTACACAGCTTAGATTGAATATACTTTTAGCAGCAGTAACTAAAAACTTGTTTATTTGACCAGGAACTATAGACATATCGTTTAACCGAACTGCATAAGGAACACTTAAATAAAGTACTATTTTTATGCCTTGAACTATTTTATTGGATGTGGGCCCGTGTTGACTGACGACATGCATTATGCATGTGCAACAGAGTTACGATTTTTCCAGTAATTATTCATGCCAATAACAACAGCAGCAACAAAAACAGTGCTAACTCAATTCGAAAACCAACACGAGAAGCAAACAAACAAACAAACAAACAGACAGACAGACAGACAAACAGACAAACAGACAAACAGACAGACAGACAAACAAACAGACAGACAGGCGAAAGGACCTTAGGAAGGACTTTGCAGGCCGTAGGCAGGCCCAGTTCCATGCTCATGAATGTGAATCCCGTTCGCATGAAGAGTGACGCTCGAGTGGGCAGCACTTAAGGACATCGAGCTGGTGCAGTAAGTTTGGACATGTGGCTGTGAGTGTGTACGGAGCCATTACTTAATTATCATAACAGGCTGGCCAGGTCGCTTTTTGGCCAAAATAGACAGCCGGAAAGGGTTAAGCGAGAGCGAGAGAGTGGCCGTAAAAATTGCGCCACACCCAGCGTAGATAATGCTGGGAATGGGTGAACACACGCCGCTAATAAAATAATAAATATCCTGACTGCCTGGCCGAGCCGAGGCCGGGCCGGATACGGGAGACGCGCAATCGGGGACCACCCGTCGACACGCGTTGGGCCAACCACGAAAATTGAGTCGAAATGAAAACAATTTCATCAGCGTAATATTCATGATGGGTAGATTGCGGCGTACACATAAAGCTGGAAAGAGTTTTCGCCATAAATTGCCATATTTTATGTTTTCTGGTTCGCTCCAAACTCACGACTCGCGCCTTTTTTGTCAATTGAAACGCAATTTTCATAAAACACACGTGCGCTCTACACGTATCCGTCAGATACGCAAAAAGAATATGTTGTTTTCGCCCCCTCCCCCAACCCAACATTTTGTTGCAGCTCTTGCGCTCACGTATGGTTTGTCACAGCCGAAACCTATTGGCTCCGACTCGGACTCCGTTTGGCTTTTGGCAGCGGCTGCTGTTTTAGCCATTGCCCCCAGCGGAGCACTTGCAAATGCGACCAAAGCACGTTTGGCCAAACTCTAATGACAGGCAAATAAATTTCATAGAAAATATATTTCGAAAAATTGATCTGACGTGTCACGCGAGTAGCAGGCGGCAGCAGCTGGAGAGGGAACTCTGTCGAGTATCCATGGCCATGTCCGTGTCTCTGGTCACCGCAGCCAAACACGAACACAGAGACAAACATGTTATAGATACAGATACAAGATACTCCATAAGTAGATATTTGTCTGTGTACTCGTTGCTATTTGCAATTGATATCAGGGCATCGTATTTCTAAAAGGATTGCTATTCATTTGGCATTTCGTTATAGATGCTTACTTTGCATACCTAAATAGAGTATGAGAATTTGAAAGAAGTTAAGGACAATGCGATGTTATAAGGAACTATTTTAACTAAACCCCATAAACGTCCCGGATATTATTTGGGCGGGATATTTCAAAATGATCATCAAAAAGATTGAAATGATTTCAGAGCTGGATCTTTGGTAAAAAAAATTTGATGTAAGTCCCCGATATGAGGTTCAATTGATTGCCAAACGATAGTAGGGATCCGTAAGAATAAAAAGAGGTATAACATTCCGAAATCAAACGTTATTCACCCGAGATATTTCAATCAGGACGACGATATCGATTTTTATCGATTGCTTGGAAACGGATTAAGTTATCGATTATCGGAAACAAACTCGTACGGCGCATGGACAAGGAGGACCTACGTACAATTTCAAGTCTCTAGCTCTTATAGGTTCCAGGATCCTTGCCTGCATAAATACGGATGGACGGACGGACGGATGGACCAACGGATGTACGGACGGACTAACAGATGGACGGATGGACGGATGGACGGATGGACCAACGGATGGACGGACGAACGAACGGATGGACGGATGGGTGGACGGATGGGTGGACGGATGGGTGGACGGACGGATGAACGGATTAACGGACGGACGGACGGATGAACGAACGAACGGATGGACGAACGGACGTAGGGACGGATGAACGGACGTAGGGACGGATGGACAGACGGACAGACGGACGGACGGAGGGGCAACGGTCATGGCTAGATCGACTCGTCTGTTGATGCTGATCAAGAATATATATACTTTATGGGACTGTAAATGCTTCCTTCCGCTTGTTACATACATTTGCACAGATGCATTATAACCCCCTTTTACCCGTTTTTAATGGGTTTATGGTGTAACAATAATAATAATAACAATAATCATACGAATTTCCCAATTGAGATTGAAATTGAGTTTTCAAAGAGTGAAACTTTCAAACGGGTTTCGATTGTTCCACCTACTGTTAAATGGAATATCCCTGAAATTCGACGAAATCGTCGCGTTTTTTTGTCAGCAGAAACAACGATAAGCAATAAGCTTTTTATTGCCCATCAGAGGAATATTTTATTGTTCATCGATGGAGCAGCCGGCAGCCGAAAAGTTGAGTGTTGAATGTCAAATGCGCAGCAGCTAAAAAGATACAGATACAGATACATATACATATACAAGCACGGATACGGATGCAGAGCAAAGGCTGTTAGCTGAGGCGAACGGGCCGAGGTACTGCGGCTTTTGGCTTAACGGCCAGACAATTCGCTTTAGCCACGGAGCCGTTCCCCGGAGGCATTCGAGAGCGACATAATGAATTACCTTTATTGACAAGTTAATGTTTATAGGTGTGCGCCGTGCTACCTGTGGCAGCTGGCGCAGCTAAGCGCCGTTAATGCCAAGTGGATAGGCTGTTGATGATGCTCCACCTGCCGGTCCCCGAGCAATTTTCGCAGCGAGTCTCGAATTATTCAGTGAGCGGCTAACACGAATAAAATGAGATGCGCCGCATTCGACTCCAATTGAAATCAACCGCTCGACGATCCTTCTGCATTATTAATGTCCTGTGGCAATCAATTGGCGTTGACATTGCTCGACTAACGGGGCGTGCCCCCGCCCATCTTCTCGAACAATTTTGGAGGGCAGCACACGCGATGCCATTAACTGTTGTAAGGCATGTTATTGGCGCTTCTTTTGGCGTTTTGATTAATTGAAAATGAGCTTCTAATTAACAGCCAAATGCCTGGAATTGACGTCATGACAGCGTCTGCTCTTAACTTCTTTACTTTTCTGCCATTCAAATAGACTCCAGCTTGGGTTGGGTTGGCCGCATAGATATCCTGTTAGCCGGGCTGACAGTATCCGTCGCCGTTTTAAGATCCTATATCTTCTTGAACTTGTTAATCTGTTAATCTGCTATATGTCTAAGGGAATATAACTGTGCTTGCTAGCTTCTGGAACGAAACTGTTATTCCCTGCTTTAACGAACTGACGAACAGTCCAAGCTAAATAGATTGATCCATAATTAACCTTCTATATAAAAGTAAATGTAAACTTTTATATGTTATAGATGCATCTTCAAACCGTCCTCTTCAACCATTTGCTGAGTACAGGGTATAACGAACACGTATTGGGCGACGACATAGACACACCCAGGGCGTAGTTTTCGAGTATTCGCTTATAAATAGATACAAGTGCGGCTACGTGTAGGACGAAGTTGCCGGGTATTCGAGTTAAGGGCAATTGAAGCGTTAAACTGAACGCTTTTCAACTTATTTTCGTGGGGGCAAAAGTCGGAATTTGTGGCTGGAAATTACAAAACGACAGCTCGAGGCATTTTCTTGAGACTTTACGAAGTTTACATCAAAGACGCTGGCAACCTTTGGGTTGGGGCATGGGGGCGACTGCAATGTGGGTGTGGCCTCCAGCTGGGCGGAGTCAGTCGCCGTGTGCAGCAGCAGATTGTGGCCGTATCTAGATACAAATATATATATGGAGTTACCTGTGTCTGGTGCTTGGCAGCGTATTTACCTATATATATTTATATGAACACAGCACAAAGCGCATTTAATTAATTAACCCTTTGCGTGCTCAGCGGCTACGCTTCGTGTGATCCATGTTCAGTTGAGCAGAGCTCAAGCGCCTGTTTGTGCAGCGTGAACAAAACATTTTGCATACTTTTAGGCAAAGCAGCGCTGGCTAATCAAGTGCGTGTGTGTGTGCGTGTGTGTGTGTAGGGAAAGGATTCACCGTGTTGTGCTGTCCTGGGCGCGGCGCTGTCTTTACGCTTGCTGGGCGCGGTCCTTGCCATGGCAAATGCGCCAAATCACGTTCCCTCCACAAATATTGAGGTATTCTGCTTTGGCGCGTGCCTGTCCCTTTGGCCCTCTGGCCCGGCTGTCCTCGCCTGGCCACGCACA
This sequence comes from Drosophila kanekoi, assembly GCA_037075305.1. Classification (NCBI taxonomy): domain Eukaryota; kingdom Metazoa; phylum Arthropoda; class Insecta; order Diptera; family Drosophilidae; genus Drosophila; species Drosophila kanekoi. The sequence goes on along the minus strand of JBAMCE010000678.1, from coordinate 5,314,589 downwards.
AATTAGCATGTCCACTCATAATTGTCCTTTCGTGAAGAGATGACCCGCTGAGATAACTGTCCATAGTTGTAACTGATTTGCGCTTCCTCGCCTCAGCGCCCCTTTCTCGCTTTGAGCATTTGATTTGCCATTTCCGTTTTATTCGAGTATCGCGTGTCACTAATGAGCGCAACTCTTTTTGCTCATTTCCATTATCCAACTAGGCATCTAGACAACTATTGATTCTACGTGAAGTCAAAATGCCAAAGGCTGAAATGGTCTTTTAAATATTCTCATATTAAGCACGTTATTGTTGGCTGCGAAGATTTTTACTTCATTTTCATACGCCTCTTTGTGTAGAGAAAAAACCCCTACAAACTTCCCCTTCTCAGTGAGAAGCTTAAATAGTCATCTACCATTAGCATAACTTGAAGTATTATTGTATTTCCTGAGCAAAGAATTAGATGAACTAGAATATGATAGATTATAGATTATATGACTGAGACTTTAGAAAGTGAAAAAGGAAAAATGTAAACTATAAAAATGTAATATAATGTGGTATATAAAATATACCTGATTTAAGCAAGAAGGGTTCCGATTTCAACCTGGAATTTTAACTCCGAACATTACACAAGATAAATTTGGTGAAGAAAAATCAGAAGCAAAACCTGAACCAAAATCTAAGCTAGATTTCGATTTTAACTTATAACCATTTGAATTAGTTAATGGAAAATTGTAGGAAGTAAAGACGAATCAAAACGAACCAAAACTTGTGTACAAAAGTGTGGTAAACCAGGTTCAGGAACCGAACTTAAAAAACCAGTGGAAAACCAGGTTCATGAACCGAACTTAAAGGCATAGTTTGGGTTTGAACCTAACGGAAACAACTGTTTGATTTGCAGCCTAGATGAGTACAAGATTAGATGTCAGTCTATATGTCAGGTAGAACTAAACTTTCAACAGCTTCTTGCTTTTATACTAAGCTGAAAGCTATCCAAATTTCAAGCCCCACCCGAAGAAGAAGAAGAAGTTTTCCATGGACCTTCTCCCCATATGAAGCGAACGAGAGTCACGTGCGTGGCCCTGGAACCGCGCACAGTTGCTGAGCAGACCTCAACAGTATGTGAGACGGGCAGAGTTGAGGCTTATCTTCGAGGGTTTCACATGGTTGGCATATCATTTTCCTTTATTAGCCTGGCATGTATCATTTTCCTATAATTGCCTGGGCTCGCCGCAATAACGTTGAGCGTGAATGTGCATTAAAAAATGCAAATGACACATGGACGAGAGTCCTTGGGCGGAATGGCATAATTAAGTGGGTATACAAGCGATAACAATCAAATGAAATAGGTGTAAATTTAATTTGTCTAATGTCTCAATTTGAATAAATACCCAAAAACAAATACGCTGCAAAGGTATGTTAATAATAATGGATAAATCGCACCCTCGGCCCGGCTACGCATCAAAATTCGAAAATTGAAACACGTCTTACACACACCTTACGCATAGACCTGGCCCCCGTCGGGCCATAGATACTGCGCCAAGTCGGATTTTAAAATTCAAAGCACTTCGGGTGTCATTTACAGGGCAACACACACACACACACACACACACGCACAACCAATTGGCAACTGGAACTTGGGATAACTGAATTTGGGGCAATGTCAAAGCAAACGCCATTCGACGCATTCTTAAATGTTTCCAACGGCTGACTCCTGCACAGACCAACCATGCCATATCATCATCAGTTTGTCAATTGGATATTTAAATACAAGCGACACTTTTAATGGCAAAGTGTCAGCCCGGACGAGGGGCGGGGCTGGGCGAGGGGCTGGACTGTGTGCCGTGCCTGGCCGTGCCGCGTCGTGCGGGCATGTCTATTCCGAACACGTATTGGGTTTGTCTCGTGCCTGCTGATAAATTGAATATTGTAAAGAAATAATTTAATTTTGACATTTGCCTTGGGTCACGTGAGAGTTTCCAAGGAATTCAATCAATTTGAGCTTTCTGCTCTACAAACTCTTATAGCTATCATTCTATCCGATTGGAACTTGACCAAAACTTCTAAAATGTCCAACAATCTTAGCTAAACAAAAGAATAAAAAAAAATATCATGTGTAATATCTGTGTGTTGAGTAAAAGCTTAGAAATCGAGTAATTTCCGAGTAAAGTTCAAAATTTTCAAAAATTCATACACAAATTTAATGGAATTTAGCGAATTGTATCATGTCACGGATTAGAAACTCGTGCGTCAGAGCTTATGATGTGGCATAAAAACGTCTCATTTGGGTATCATTTAATCCGGCAAATTGTTTACACGCGCAACCTTCCACCTGGCCTCGTCACAAATCCGGGGCTAACCCAACCCGTACCCAATTCGAGCCAAAAGCAGCCCACACTTGTGCTTGAAACAATCGCGAATTTTTGAATTCATTCGAAAATCGTTTAACGGTCGTTGGCTGTTTTTCAGTGACACCTGCGCATTCCCAATGCCAGCCAAAAGATATGGCATAACTACCCCCAAACCACGCCCCTCTTCGCCGCCCTTCCCCGCTGCTTGCCACCCATGACTTGCAGCCGCGTCGCTCGTCGTGGTTTTATTTAAAATCGAATACGCGGAAAAACAAAACGCGCAATGAAATGCAAAACGGAAACGTTTCTTGATTGTAAATGGCTGTGCCACATGCAGCCTGTCTGGCTGGACCCCAATTGGGATGCGTCTGTGGACGTGGAAATGGATGCACTTGCCGCCAGCCGCAAGGTGTATGCAGCTATCCATCTCTCTCTGTGTGTGTGTGTGTGTGTGTGCGGCGTGCCAAACAAATAAACAAAGGCTTCAACAAAAGCAGCCGAACAAAGTAATTCAAAACAAGCGCGTTATTGAAATGTTTGAGCGAAACGCCACAGGATCTCGATTTACCAACTCTGCAACTCCATCCATGTCGCTCGCTCATCCGCCATTTAACGCCCTTGTTATCCTTTGCAGCACAAGGAACCGCATTGTTTGTTTATTTTCTCCTAAATGCCGAATAATCCGCGAATTAAAGTGCTTTCGAGATACTTGAATGCAAAAAGGGTGGGCAACGCATTTGTACATAGATACTTTTTAAAGGAGGGTTTCTAGGAGAAAATACAGCTTCTGTGCCAGGGCAATGTGGAAATCAAGTTAAATTATGCTCTAACTTTAAGTTAAGTTTTAATAATTACACGGTGAGCATAGCTTACTGGTATTTGGACTTTCTAATCCAACGAGAGTCTGCAGATTACGTCCAAATTTGATCAACTTTACACTATTTGCGAGGAGACGGACTGAGAAAGATTTCTTGACTTTTGCTAATATGGATATTAGTTAAGAACCAGTTAGTATTATAGCATACTCTTGGGCTGAATTTGGAAAACCGTTAAGCATTTATACAATCCCAATAACTAATGCACTTAATACATACTTTCAAAATGAATGTTAACATCAGCTAAAGTATCTTTGACTATCTCCTGCTTCCCAAATGAAATGCGTATGAAAAAATCTGCCTTGAGAATGAAAGCTTACTCAGCATATAGAATCCTACTCTATCTATGTTGAACGTATTGAGGCATCTCAAGCAGCATAAACATACATTTTAATAGATTTTATCTAAATACTGATATACTTTTATGTATATAGCATTCATTCCTGACCAATTTTTCAACTCAACTCAATTACGAGCTAGAAAGAGAGTGAAAACTTGATTTAAGATCTTATGCGAAAATACTTTGCCCTCTTGACTGCATAGCTCTACCTCTTAAAAAATGACCTATCGAAACTCCCGGAAATATTTCGTAGCTTAAAAGCCGCTTTGGTTGTTAGCATTTTGAATGCTAGTCCAACTTTTATGGGTCCCATTGCAGTGCCCCAAATACACATTTCGTGTGTTAATCGCGCTTATAAAGCCAAATTAAACTTCAATTTCGCGCGCCGACTCGTTGGGAGCGGTTCGTGTGGTTTTCGAGTGGCTTGTGCCACTTGGAGCAGACAGGATGTGCGGCCAGGCTGTGGCAGACAACTCCTTGAGTTGGTCCTAGATCGTGGTTGGAGCTGGCTGGGGGTGGGAGGTAGGGGTGGAGCGGATGTTAAGCAACTTCCGCTTCGGTTAAATGAAGTTGGCTTGTTGCGACTTATGCAAAAGTTTTCAATTGCCTTTCTATTATTGTTGTTTTCTTTTATTTTTATTGCTGCTGCTCCTCGCGCCTGCTGGCAGCCAGCTCTCCAGCTCAAGTGAAATGCAAATTTATTCAAAATGTTCAACGGCAAAAGTTGCCCACCGCTGTCAGAAAGTTGTCTGGATTAAGGTCTATCACGATAATTAAATACCATTTTTCGCATTTATATTTGCATCCCGTTGAATAATTGCCTTCATTGCTCAACTAATTCGTTTTATATTTAAGCCAAATTCGTTGAAAAGTTTTAAGCTCAAATTAAAGACAGCCTCTGTATATTTTAAATAGGACTTACCCAGCTTACCTCTGATTAGGGCATCATTGGAAGGCTTATCTCACATATCTTATCAACATCTTCTGCAACGTATCCAGAGCCCACCTTTTATATAGATCTGCCGATCTCAATGACAGTAGAACCTAAAAAGAAACGGAATTATGTTCAATTTTCTTTTTTGGGTTTCATTTTTCTGCTTACCTAAGAAAGTTAAGAAAACTTATGTCCAATTGGAAATGTGTCTGTGCTCGAAGGAATCCTTTGCCTAAGCAACAACCGAGCCAAAGCGAAAGCCGAGTGAGATCTAATACCAAAGAATCAATATATAAATTAGTAACTAAAGTAACCTTAAGTAAACTTCAAATTCAAAATCCAACTATTTCCTTTAAGCTTTAGTTTGAGCAGACTTCGTGGATTTGGAATAACTTGATCACAAGTCGAATGCCAAGGCGAGAAGTTAGCTTAAACTATAAGCTATAAGCTCCGACTCATTTTTTCATTGCAGAAAATTATATTGCGCTGATTAGAAATGGGCGGACAGGGCATGGCAGTTATATGGTAATTACAACAAGTATGTTTTGTGGAGACAGCGTTGTCGATTCATGTAATTACAGGGTATATACATAGTTCAATCAATAAAATAACTGCTTAAACTTAGTTGAACGTTAGGGACTGAACATTTTTGCTTACGCCTGTCAATAATTGTACACCCATAAATGTAAATACTTTTGTATTTAAACGAAATTTGTTGTTTTTGCTAAATTAAAAGTGATTTAAATTTGAGTAGCATGGATGATGAACGCCAATTGCAATACGATATCAAGTGGGATGTATGGGAGGGCAAGCCCATAACAGACATTAACTTCAAGCAAGTAGTCTTTAGTTTATACACTATCCAACACAGAGTCTTAACCCAATTCTATTCAGGCATTACGGCATCGTTATAGAATTTATGTGGCAGAATTCATTTCTGCAGAGCCTCGTATATGAGGGACTGGGTCTGCATGAGTTGGCGGAAATGAAGGGTATATATACGGATTATTGTAGGCATATCTTACGCAACGAGTGCTCCGTGATGATGATGAACGAGAGTGAAACCCGGATTGAAGCCGTCGCCCTACTTGAGTGGATGACTGACGCTTGGCATTCCTGGTGAAGATAGAAAGAAATATTAGCCCAATTAGTAGACAAACTAATCGAATCCCTTTATAGGGTTTTTCTGCCCTCATTCGTTGCGAAGGGTCTCTTCCAGAAGCTGATTGATTTGAAGGAACAGCTTATAGCCGAAACCAAGAGGAACCTGAATTTAGATAACTTTGATTCCCTGATGGTGCACGAAATTGGCTTCCCAAGCGATTTGTATGAAGACCAGAATTTCATGATGTGCATGTTCGACGTCTTCGGCATGGTGGCCCAGCACATGCACATGCCTCGCGTCTGCTTCATCGCACTGACCACCAAGGACCAGTATGCAGCTGAATTGGCCGAGTATGATGAAATCGGCACATCGATATACTCCATCTATAAGGCTGAGAACAATAAGCGGCCATTCGATTGTCTGCGCGACCTGGATGAAATGTACGCCCTGCTCTATGTGCTGCCTCTGGATCCGATATTGCATTATATGAAATGGCCGGGATTTGAGGCCTTCCACGAAGCTCTAAAGGCAAAGGAGCTAAAGGAGAAGGAGGAGGAGCTGATGAGACTAAATGAACTCTGAAACAAATAGATATATGTAAATAGTTGACATCATTAAACAATCTACCTTCCTTGGAGTACTCAATTTCAGATTAGCTGTGAGACATGTTGAAGGAATGTTATCAATTCGATAATTTGGAAATCCTTTAGATTCATTTACATGGTTGAGGAGATCGCTTGGAAGACACTGATATCTTATCCTTGACAATATGACGGACGTGTTTGGAATATAATTATTGTTATAATTTATTTTAAATTCAAATTTAAGGGCTGCATTTCTTTCGCGCTCAGTTCGGTTAGGAACCAGTTCAATTGAAATAGAAGCAGCGTCAAGCGATAAGGCAAACATGATAAGCATTGTTTATTGTTTGTATATGGAAAGATTTGTCTGTATGTAATGCACGCTCAGGCAATTAGTATTAGCAACAGGCACTTGATTTCTGCTGATAATACACTAACTAATCTGAAGCCGGGGATCGCTACAACTTGGAGTTAAGTTTGGCAGCTAGCAACAGGTTGAGGACATCGTCGGCACAGCCCTCGCACAAGGTGACGCCGCTGCCACCATGTCCATAGTTGTGTATGAGCAGCTTCCGGCCACGCCTCTCCGATTCCAGGCGCACCTGGACTCGACCCGGACGCAGGCCAACCCAGTCGAACAGGTGCTGCGTGTGAACTAGGCCAGGCATCAGACGGCGACAACCATCGATTATGAAACGCTTATCCGCATCGGAGACCTTGGTGTTGTAGTCCTTTTCCTGGTGGGTACCACCAAGCACCACGGACTCAGTGCTGTTGGGTAAAGGATATTAGAGTCGGATAGCTTGGGAATATTCAGATATATGACTCACTTGGGTATGATGTAGTTGCCATCATCACTTTCGTCCAGGATGGCGGCGAACACCCAGTTGGCCTTGATGCGGCTCACTTGACCACGCACGGCATACATGTTGTCATCGTTAAGTAGCTGCCTGGAGCCCAGACCTGTGCAGTTGACAATCACGTCGTATGGCGAGTCCCTGACAAAGCTCTCCAGATCTGTGACCTTCTGCTGCTCAATACGTCCGCCCTTGCGCACAAAGCGTTTCGTCAGGTAGGGCAGCAGCTTAAGCGGCTCCGAGGTGTAGGTAACAAATGAGAGGCCCGAACTGTGAGAGTATGGAGTGATAGGTTGGGGAAAGTCTCTGGATAAAAGCGCTCACTTACGTGAATTTGACGGCTCTGTTTTTATTATAAACAGCTAGTTGTGCCGGAGTCAGATCTACTGCGCCGTAGACAATGTCGCGCCAGAAATCCTCCACGCTGACATTTGGATCCGTGCTCAGACGTACGCAGGGCAGCAGGCAAACACCCGCCTCGCCCGCATCCTCACTTAGCCATATCTTCTCCAGAAAATTGTGCATGCTCTTGGACCATTGGCTATTGGAACAACTTGATCTTTAATGGATTCAAAGATGAACTTCTGCTAGACACCTACTAGATCTTGGACTTCTCTGTGCCGCTCAGCAAGAAGGGCCCCCAAAGTCCAGCCGATCCATCGCCCGTCGTATTGGGCGTAAATTCTTCCGATATTATGGTAACCTGCACCTTATGCTTATTGTCTTCCTGATAATGCTCCAAGATTTTGAGTGCACTCGCAACACCGTTCACACCCGCCCCGATAACAGCTACTTTCATCATGATTCCGTCCGCGATGAACAGCTAAACTATACTGAGTCGGGGGGTGTGCATTGGATGGACTCTAATCAGCTTCATATTCGCACTCATATTAATCAATTGATAAGCGACACGAACTTAAATAATAAGCTCATACTTGTTCGACCCTGGCTAACGGATTTGTTCACAGTTCGTTATTTAGTATGCCAAGAATTCTAACTCATGCCGACCTTCAGCTTTTTGGACCTTGGCTTGAGAGAAATAATCATAAATTCTCTGTTTTTCGATCCTTTCGCTTCGACTAGCTTCTAAATTTGTGTTAAAATTTATATTTTCCTTAATCTCTATCTGAACTAATTTTCTCAAAAATGAGCGGATGCTGTGATCCCTGCGGAGGTTGTGGGCCATGTAATCATTGTGGGCCTTGCTGTGGCCCGCACAGTCCTCCTTGCCTAGGCCAGCGGATAGTTGCATATAATGGATTAGTCCTCGGTTGTCTGTTCCTTACGAGCCGAAGACTGCGCGTGCCACAGCATGGGTCAAATTTAATTTTGTAGCTAGACTCTAACTTTTAATTCCCTTCTGCTAGGCTGCTATTGTTGCCCCACCCGCTACTTGAGAAGGACAGATAATGCACCCTGTGTTTGGTGCGCGCCATGCAAGGCTCACTGCTACAACACGCCTCCGAAGTGTTGTTGCTAGTGAGTCTCGCATATTGCGCCGACAGGGGTTCGTTCTATAAGGAAAATAACTCTCAGTATATGCCAAACCAAGTAAAAATTCCGTAAGTAACTGTTGTATACGTGTGCTTATTTGTGACCTTTTCCAGGTGAATTTTGATGGACCAGCTCGTGAGGAAAGCTGTGGAATAGATAATTCTGGTGAACTCGGTGAATGGCTGTTACTGCGAACATTTTGGAAATAACAAGTTTGGAAGCAAAGTTGAATCAAAATGTCACGATGATCAAATGTCTAAACAAGAGTTAACTTTTCAAAGTAGGTTCCGTATTCGTGTAGGCAATTGTGGCGGTTCGAATCGTTGCAATACCATTTATAATGGTATATGCTTAGTCGGGCTTCTATCCTTCTAAACTCGGAGCTCTTTAAAAGGTGTTGGGAAAATTCTGCGAATGCGAACTGAACAGGAAACGAATCGGAATACTACTTTGAATTTTAACAATTATTAAATTCTAAATTTGTAGTTATACCCTTTTGACCTTCTTTTAAAATATATCTTGAAATCAATGTACTGCATTTCATTTTGAAAGGGAAATTGTAAAAAAGGTACTGCAAGAAAGATCTAATGTCCGACTTAGAAATACCCTGTACTGTGCGTTCCCGATCAACATTGTAAAGGATAAATAAATGGAAATATTGCCAATGATATGACATCTAAATTTGTGAGGTGAGAGGAAATGGAATATTTAAAAATTTTCTGGTGGTAGGTAACGAGATTGAAGGAAGTCTCGAGCGAATTTCTACGTTCGCAGCCATCTTAATTACAATATCCGATGGGTATGGATAAAGAATGTTACGAGATTGTGTCAAGGGTCTGATTGAAATTATGGTATTACAAAAAAAAAACAGAATTGAAGACACGAGGCAAGAGCTTGAGGTGAAAGTAAAGCCCATGGCAAAACTATTTAAAGGTAAATTAATTTGACAGAACATGGACGAACTATGCTTAAAATAGCTAAAAGTTGAGTCTATTTGGAAGTTAACGAAAACGAAGTATGCATACAGTATGCACTTTTGAAAACTTACCAAGTAGGCTATGAATTCTAACTCAAATTGATTTTCAACATTTTCAGAACAAGGCTGTGGAGTTTCCAGGAAATAATCATTAGTTCTCTGTCTTTCAAACCTTTCGCTTCGACTGGCTTCTAAATTTTTACTACAACATTTATATATATATTTTATTAGTTTAATCTCTATCTAAACAAAGTTGCATAAAAATGTGCGGCGGAGGCTGTGGACCATGTAGTCATTGGCCATGCTGTGGCCCGCACAGTCCGCCATGTGGTGCACCTTCACCCATCCCCTGCTCGCCTGCGCCTGGCGTCTGTTGTCCACCACTGCCCGAGGGCGGCATTCCCGATCCACGGGTCTGGAATTGTTGGAATACACCACCAACCTATCCATGTAAGTTGGCGCGCGTCTGGTCTTCATTTAAAATTAAGAAACGAGGCACCCTGTGACTGCACTGCATTATGAAGGGCTGCTTGCTACAACACCCCTCTTAACCTACAGGTGGCTTTTAATAAGCCAACGTGAAGCCTTGCAATAGATAGTTCGGTGTCAAGTCCAAAAGTCCATTGGTCTGGGGAATGGTTGTAGTTTTTGATTGGAACAAATTTGGAAGCAAGTTGAACATCGAAAGATAAAATGAATCTACGAAGATTAAATTCGATCCAACAAGAAGACTGAGCTATTCGCAGAAGACTTTAGATTTGTTCGGGCAACTATGGCGCTCCGAATCGCTGCTATATCGTTTACTGAGCCAAGATTCTATACTCCAAGACTCGAAGCGCCAAAGAATTGGTAGGATATCTACAAATGCAACCTGAACAACCTAAACTATTCTTTGAATTTTTTAAAATTAATTCAAAATTTTGCTTTTGAACTTTTGGAATCAAGACACATCATTAATACAATACAATAAAAACGGCAAATTAATAAACCGCCTGTAAAAATACTTCTCGGGATTTTTGGTCAGTCTGGTATTTTTCATTGCTATTCCTTGGTCACACTCACTTGGTGTAATGAAGATAAAAATAATTTCGTAATCGATTGATAAATTGCCATTGAACTGCAATTTAAACATGACACATTTAGGTTGCAATTGCGTATTGCGGCTGCATGCCAGTTGAGCTTTTAAATTTTACTTACTGTGTGAAACGAGTTAGTGACAGGACAGATAAACATATTAATCAAGTATTTGGAGAATGTCTTTTTGCTTAAAACCGAAATGTTCACTATTACGCCTTACACAAACTTAAGATTATTTGTTTAATATTTACATAGGGGAAATAGGCGACTATTTTGTGGCCATATCCCTTGACATTTGCTCCGTCTCCAAATCCAAAACTACGTTTGTCAATAGTTTCTTTGCCTTTATCTGGAGATCCCGATCCAAGCGTGTTATGCTCTGTACGATAAAGTTACCATAATGGAACAACTCGCTGGGCTCCGACGTGCTCCTTTCCACAGCTGGTGCTATGCTATTAACTGCGGTAATATTTAACGCAGCATCATTGGAGGGTCGCATTCTTTTTGCGGATTGCGACGATTCAGCATTTCCTGCGGAGGTCGTATCGGGGAAACTTGTTGGAGGTGGTATTGTTGCGGCGGGAACTTCCTCCTCCTCTTCCTTTTCCTCTTCCTTCTCCCACTCGGTTACGACGGGGGGGCTCTCCATATCGTTTGCGTAGAATGAGTCTTCGGTATGAAAGCTACTCTCGTCCGATACCTCTAGTTTCTGTTAAATAGAATATGAAGACATTAAGGCAATAGCTGTAATGGTAACACACTCACACATACGCTAACACTGCTCCTGGTCGAGGTATTTGGACCAGGCTTGGAAGTAATCAACTGTAGAAGGAAATCCATCTTTGACTTATTCTTCCAATCTTCCAATGCACTTTTTTGATACATATACTTGTAATAGGATTTCAGGTTGTTCCATTTTCTGCACACATCAGCTGTAAGTGAAATATATAATTGCAGAGCTGCCCATGATTGATATTGCCAACATTTACTTACCTTGTGTAACTGGGGTATTTGGCTTATATTTGGTGTTGATGTCCTCGGTCAACTTCACCCAGAAATCGTTCTTCATGGGCCTCACTTTGTATAACGGATTCGCTGGGTTCCATAGGTATTCTTCGGCATGGACGCTCTCGATAATAAACTCGGTTACTTCGTCGGTAAATGTGTACTGTAACATTTTTGCACAATTTTTTCGTTTATTTGTCGCCGATTTAATTATTGAACACCAATTACGCTAGTGCTTAGCGTCTTCATTGCTTGGTTTGTTGAAAAAAGTGCGATAGAATGTGTGTGCGACAGGGACAGCATGACTTATTTGCGGATTTCTGGCGTTACCTAGCACGGTCACACTCAATGCACAAATTTGAATAAATGAAGAATCTTATCTCGTAACTTAAGATATATAAACTTTTTATAATAAAAACACTTGGCTTATTGAAAAATATTACTATTATTAGATCTATTATCTCTATTCGCAGATAAATTTAATTAACTCAACTAACAGCAATAAAACACACCTAAAGACTGAAGCGGAAATATGCCTTTTATATGCATAAAGTTGGCCATGACTTCATATTCAACTTTTTGACCATGGGCCAATGAGTCTTCCAGTTAATATCATTAGTTTTCTGGATTTCGGCCCCTTTGTTTCGGCTCGCTTCTAAATTTTCGTATTGTAATTCAAAATTTAACAAAGTAAGTATATGGAATTTTGGGTAAAATATAATATAGTGAATAATTTGGGACTTATATCTAATGGGACAGTAATATATATGTTATTTTTTATCATGTAGATACAAAATTAAAGATGTGTGACCCATGTTGCGGACCTTTAGAGGTAAGTATCTGTGTGTGTGTGTGTGTGTGTGTGTTAGCCCCAATTCTGGCGGGGCGTGTATTCGTACACTCGACAAGGATATGCATAGCGCAACTTAAACCCTATCGTCAATAATGATCGTATATTTAGAATATTGACCCTTTGGAGGTACTTCTAAATACACGAGGATATGCATAGCGCAACTTAAACCCTATCGTCAATAATGATCGTGTATTTAGAATATTGACCCTTTGGAGGTACCACGCATATCGCCGCCCTGCCCAGCAGCCGCCGCGCTGATGTGCAAAAAGAATGTTGTCTTTTGCGAGAAAACGATTCCAGAGCCGATGGTCGTCAATAGCTGCAGAAACGTAACTCCTAAGGTTGTAGAAACGACGCGTGTGGGTTATGCAGATGATTCGCGATCCAAGGGTCATCTTCTATCCATCGACAAAACCAGATCCTTATGTGGTGTGCCATGCAAAAAAGGTCTGCGAGCCGCGAGAAGTTTGCCACACGCTGCTCTGCAAGCCAAAGCAGCAGATCATTGACGTTCCTACAGAGTACTGCTGCTACGGGCTACATGGCTATCATGTCCACCATTACGCGGAAATGATTGCAGTCCAAGTTCCACCTTTGGCAGCCACCTACCTTGCGAACCCTTTGGGCCCTAAATTGACGGCTCTATGGTCCACTCAACTGTCAAAGTGAGCAACATTGATTGCACACGCTTTTATACGTGACCGATTGGAGCGTTGCAATCAATTGTTGCTCGCCTTGATGGAGGAGGTGATTGTTGGCGTATATGTTTGATCCTAGTCGGCTATAACGAATACACGTATCAAGCAAATCTTAAATCCTGATGCATTCTTTCTCCTCTTCAATCTGCAGCCCAGGGCCTGTCGGAGTCAGGAGCTACGCTGTGGCATCCTATATACGTCCTGCGACTGCGTCAAGCGTAATGGCCTGCAGGACAAATGCCCGAGGGCGGCATGCCAAGGACGTCCAGCATGCATGTGTTTCCCGTTCCCCACCTGTGGACCTGCATCGTTCCCGCTGCGCTTCGCCAACATGACCATGGGCGTCAACAACAAGCGTATGCGATGCGCCGCCACTGCTGCAACTTGCGCAGGCGGCGGTGGTCTACCTCGTGCCTGTGGTGGCTGTAACGGAGGTAATTAACCCTTGGCTGTGGTCCGCCGTTGCTAAATCCATGGGCCTGGGCCTGCCACAGCCTTGGGGATAATTAATAGTTAGTAAAATCCTTATTTGAAATTCATTCAAAGGCTGCTGATCCTAACCCTGGAATTACATACCATGAACCCTGTGTCTGGTGTGCATAAGCAAGGCTCACTGCTATAACACCGTTGGGTCCGCAAGTCCAGCTGCCGTCACAGTCGTTATCTTATCACGGGATATTAACCTTTACGGAAAATTAAAATTAATATCCTACCCTGTACATCCCGTACATATCTCAAATCCTGTCGGGCTTTTAAGTGAGTATTACAGCTACAATCCTCGAGATATTGTCCCTTCATGCTCGGTTTCTCTCCAGTTCGTTTCTCCGAAGCAACAATCTTGTCAAGATATTGTTTGGTGTTCTTGTATCACAAATGCAGATCCATGTCCATAAATGCACAGCAGGAATGTATTTGCGTACTGAGCGGTTGGTCTACATCGAGAAGCAATTGATATTCCAAAAATGAAGTAAGCACTACTGAGAAAATTGGGCTTAAAGTGAATCAACTAATATTATGGGCAACTGTGGGACGCTTGTGGTATTTAATCTTTTGGACAAATTTGCCTACAGCGAATGCGAGCTGAACATAAAACTGATCTCGATTTTTTCGAATTACAAGAAATGGCCAAGCTTTGACTTTTAATTCATTTTGTTCTTTTTTTCTGGGGGTAGCTGGGGAAAATGCGTTCAAAAATAAATAGAAGAACGAAACTAATTCAAGCTGTTTACAAATTGCCAGTGTGACAGCTTGCTGGCAATGCAATAATACACAAATAGCTTCACAAACTAAATATACTGAATTTTTCCGTCCACTTAATACTGACGCTATCGCAAAAAAATTGGCTGCATTACTAATATTGGGCTGAGTAGTTGGCCTTTAAATGGTCACACTGCGCTTCGTTCATTAGGTGCTACCCAATGCATGTTTCGTTAAGCTGCGCATAGGCGCGAGAAATTAGATTTGAATTTAAATGCACAAGTAAAAATTGCGTTAATATAAATTGAAATTGACAATTAAAGAAATCTTAAGTTTACTTTGATGCAATATTGGCATTAACTTATATTTATTAGAATAATCAATTATATACAACAATTTAATACTAATTCGTGTTTTATGCGTTTGTCTTTTATATGTTTATGTTAAATTTAATAGCTAATGGATGGAATGCTTTAATTTTTCTGCATAAAACAACGTGGGGCTTTCGTCTCTATTTCGTCGGCTAACATAATCTCGTCTTTAAAAGTATTTTATGCAAACTAAAAACGTTGCGAAACTGAGTTGGAAATGGAGAATAAAGGAAGCGGCTGTGAGGCCGGTGCATTACATGGCCGTCTCCAAGGGCTGGCTATGGCTGCGTCCATTGGCGTGGAGCGGCATCAGGCCACCCTCGCCGGCCTCGCTATCAAAATCCGTCTCGAGCAGCGCCTCCGACTTGGAGCGGTGATATTGATTGCCACTGGCCAACGCTGTTGGCGACCTGGGCGACGTGGGCGTTGTGGGCGACGCCTCCTGCGCTGCCGTTTGGTAAACAGTCTTTGGACGTGACGCGTGCGTCGTGGGCGCCGCCGGTGGCTGGGCCAGCGGCCTGGGCGTGCGATAATGTGATGTGGGCGCCTTGCTGCTGCGCACTGCCGTATAGTAAGAGTCCGGACGCCGCATATCCGCGGGCGACGCTTGCTGCGGCACGGCAGGTGCCGGACGATAAAGCGATGACTCCGTGGAGTAGTTGAACTGGTCCAGCTTCTGGTCGAAGGGCAGCGAATCGCCGCTGCTGCGCTGCGGCAGGAAGCTGCTGTGCGAGCTGCGCTGATATTCCGGCAAATTCTGCTTCAGCTCGCTGAGAAAGGCCAGACCCGGCTGGCCCCGGCGTCCGCCCACGCTGCTGCTGCCCGTATCCGTGCGCAGCGGCAGCGTGCTCGCATTGCCATAGTAGTCCGAGCCCAGCTCCTCGGCCTCCGCATCCGTCTGATGTATAATCGGCGTATCCTCCGCCACGCTGGTGCTGATGGAATTGGCGCGCGTGCCACCGCCATAGGTCGAGTTGTCGCGGAAGCCCTCGTTGCGGTAGCTCAGCTCAAAGGCATCCGGCTCCAGGGCGGCAGCTGCTGCCCGGGCGCGATGTGCGCTGCCCTTGGATATGGTGGCCACCTTCTGTGGCTGCTGCTGATGATCCTGAGCAGCGGGCCGGAGCGCATTCTGGTTGACGTACTCATTGTAGTGGGGCTTCTGGTCGTAGCCCTCGAAGCTGCCCGCCTCCGAGCTGAGCACGCTCTTGTCCATGGAGTCGATGGAGCCATTGGCCACCATCATCTGCTTGTAGTCCTGGCTCTTGGAGAGGGTGCCATTGCTGGACATGTTCTGAGGCAACATAAGAAGAAACAGAAAAGCAAAAGGAAAAACAAAAGGAAAAGAAAAACTCAACTAAAGCGAACTTAAGATGCGTTAAAAGATGCGGAAATCATACATAATTGGGACGACGGCGCAGGGATCCTTGCGGATCGATGCTGTTGAGGCTGCGAAGGCTCTGGCGAATGCTGTTGCGTCGCTGCAGGCGCTGCACATGCCGGTGCTTGGACTTGGCGAACCAGCAGAAGGCCACCAGGATGAGCAGAATGATGGCCAGGATAAAGGCCGAGATAATACTTATGGCAAAAATGTCTGCGCGCCACGACAGCGGATCTATGATGACCTGTAAGCAGGATAACAAAATAAATATATTTTCACTTTAGTAACTCTTTCGCAGCTCAAGGCTTACTCTCGGATCCATTTCACAGATAAAGCCGCGCTCCTTGTTGCAGTCCCCAACCTCGACCTCGTTGACGACGAAGCTCGTGCAGCGCTCGATGTGATTGTAATCCTGTATCCAGACCTTCTCCGGGTACTTGAGGTGCCGCATCTGGCTCTGCAAATACTTCCACAACGTGGTGCTGTCGGTGCGTATGAAGGGCATGGTCGAGTTCTCCGACCGACAGAAATCCCGCGCCTCGTGGAAGGTCATCGGCGCGCCGACATAGATGAAGCAGGTGTCGTGCACCAGGGCCCAGCCCGGTGGACACTTGCCATCCAAAATGGTCTCGTTGTTCATTTGGAACGGCACGGCCAGCACCTCCAACAGCATGGGATCATCTGCAATCGAAAAGGAATTGTAGGAGCTGTAAACAGGAACCTAGGTCCTAGATCCTACCGTGCTTATCCCTAATGCGCGACTGCACCGAGATGGTGTTGTTGTAGCTCCAGTAATTGTGACGTGCGTCTATCTTGGAGCTCCAGGTTTCAAATGTCCTTGGATTAGATTTAATAAAGAGAAAGATAAGCAATTGTTTTCGTTATGTGTATTATGCGCACGGGGCTTACCTGTTTTCATAATCAAAGCTCATACTAGGTGTTGAGGAAGAGCGAGAGAGCGGGGGAAAAAGAAAGGGGTGTAGAGTAGAAAGTTAGATAAAGTGGGTTCATTTGTACATTGAGAATGTGAAACGTAAATCCACGGCCAAGGGAAAAACCTTCTAACCAAAGTAGATGAATCTTATTTCTAGATAGCTAAGAACCTTAGATATAAATAAGAACTTCGTCTAAATCTCCTAAAACCTCCATCTTCATCTGGAATCATGGAATTTTTGTTGTTCTGTTACGGGAAGTTTCAGAAGATACCCCATAAAACCCGCGTTCTGTATATATATATCATCTAGATTGTACTTTGCATAGATATATTTCAACTAGAAAAGGAGCTTTCGAGTTGGGCTTGCGTACAGACTAATTCACTTACATGGAGTTATTGACTGTGAGCAGCTCGTAGTCATTCTCATAGTTCTCGAATATGTTGTCCACGTACTGCTGACCCGCGGTGCCCGCCACAATGGTTGCTCGGGACATCCAGTTGGTGGCCACATTCCTGGATAGAAAGCATATTGAAATCATTTGTGACTAAGTTTTCTTGGCCATTTACCTGTAGAAACCATTGTGCGCCGTTGTCTGATAGATCTGGAGCCGCACCTTCTCGAAGCCGGAAACCTCCATGATGCGACCACCCACATTGCTGTGTACGTAGTTGTAGCTAAAGTTGGACACGACCTGGCAGAGGCGAATGACCTCCTCGTAGCCGGCCATGTTCTGGGCGAAATAGTTGCGATACAGCTCGACCTCCTGGTAGGGCGACGACTGACGACCCTCCACAAACAGAGCGGGACGATTGCGATTCCGCATGAACAGATTGTGATGCACAAAGCCGCGTAACGAGGTCGCGGTGCCGCGGGAATCAGCTCGTATGCGCAGCCCACCCTGGTTCTCTAGCAGCAGATTGTTCTACAAGGATTCGAGATATGTGATTTAGTGCCTGCAAATTTGAGCTGAGAGCTTGGGGGTAACCGACCATAAAATAAAGCGAGTTCATGTTCTGCACGTCCAAGTTAAGCGCCGAGGCGCAGGTGGAGAAATTGCCATAGAGCTGCTTGCAGTTCCTCTCGATGCGATTGCCTATGAGCGTCAGGGTAGGCGTGACCTCCCCCGCCGAGGCATAGCTGACGGCGCCCTTCATGGCACCCGAGATGTGCGTGTCCGTGATGTTGTGCAGGGCATCGCGATCTGTGGAGAAGCGCTGGGTTAGCCAAGTGATTCAATCAAATTCTGCCAAGCTTACATTGTCCCAAAGTGGAGATGGGCACCGTGACAACCTCCGCTATGAAGCCGTGTGTCTCTGGGGCGCCACTGGCGACCAGTTGCAGGCTTAACGTGGGACCCTTCGTCTTGAAGAAAGAGCGCTGATTGTTCGTGTCCGATTCAATTTTGCCCAGATACGTGGCCGTCACATTGTAGATGTCGCCGTCGTAGAGCTTAATGAAATCCGTGCGTCCGTAGAGCTTCGAGTGATTGAAAAGATTCGATTGCAGCAGACGGAAGCCGATGGGCTTGGCGCGAAAGGCGGACGTGAAAATCTTGACACAATTGACCGGATTGTTATCGTACTTGTAGTAGACCAGCATGCGCTCCTCTATGGTCAGCACCTTCTGGGGATCACAAATGTCCACCAGCGAGAAGAGCTTGTAGGGCAAGTCCAACTGCTTGAGCGGCGTGAAGCTGGACTCGTCGCTGTCGCGACCCTCGCCGCTGAGCGAGACAATGCTGATGCCTGTGCCGAGGGTTCCGTTGATGTTCAAATGGTTAAGGTTGAGTTTGCCGCTGGGCGCTATCAGGTTGATGCCATGGTTGGCCGAGTTCTCGATGCTGACCGAGCTGATGATGGGGTTCTTATGTATGGCCTGAATGGCAGCCGCCTTGTGGTTGTGCAAAATGCCGGCCTGCTCGATGCGCACGAACTCCAGCTGGCTCTCGCGCTGCTGCGTCTGGGAGCCGTGGGAGCGTGTGTTGTGCAGCCGATGCTCGTATTGGATCTCCTCAAACTTGGAGTTGGCAAACCGTATGCCGCCCCAGTAGGCCTCGTCGTCGGCGACGCCATTGCAGCTCACAAAGACGAACACATCGTCCCAGCGACACTCGTGCCGATGCCCATAGAGCTGCCCATTGAGCCGCTCGGCACAGTCCTCCATGCGCTCCTCATCGCCACGACACTCCAGCGGCTGCACCCAGGACCAGATGCGTGTCAGCGAGTTCGTGTGGAACTCAATGCGCCTGTCGTGGCCGTAGTAGACATTGAGCGGATCAAAGCCCAGCTCCCGGCACACGACCTGGGCATTGCGCTCCGTGAAGCGACCATCGCATATGGGCACCCACTGCAGTGTCGTGTGATTGAAGTATTCTAGGAAGCCCTCGTTCAGGCCGTACAGTCCGTCCGCCACGTCCGTGCAGTTGCTGGCGCTGGTGCACAGTCGGATGGAGTCGAAGTCCGTAAGGGCGGCGCTCATGTCCTCCAGCGCACGCTTGCGCGGCGGAGCTGCTACCAGCGACTCCTTGGTGGCATTCCTGAACGGACGCATCACAATTGGCGACTCCTTGTAGCCGATGGCCATGAGCGTGCCCAGCACGAGGATGCCCACGTTCGGCTCAAACTCGAGCGTGACCCCGTGCTGTATGGTTAGGGTGGTGTCCGGCATAACTGTTATGTCCGAGGCTATGTAGTAGGGCGTCGACTGCTTGGGCAGCGTGAGATCCCGATAGACGCGTCCACCACGATAGGTGGCCAGGTTGGACTCCTCGTTGGGCGGCGCCACAACTGAAACGCTCGCATCGTAGCTGTCCTCAATGAGGAAGGGCTGATAAATGACGTCCGCATGATCGTTCCAGTTGTCAAAGTCGAAGATCTTCGACTCAATGTAGGCCACGTCCAGGCCGCCCCACCAGTTCTCCGCGGCATAAAAGTAATTGTTCAGACGCGCCGATCTCACACCAGCCACCAGATTGTAGTCCATCTCATTGTTGGCTATCAGATTCCGATAGAGTCTCACGTTCTGCACGCCATCTAGACGGATCACTGAGCTGGGCAGCTGGTGCTGCTTGCGCATACGTCGGGCAACTTTCATATAATGCCGATAACCCGCCAGCATGGTCATGATTTGGTTGCCCTTGAAGGTGTTGTACTCGATGCTGGCCGGCACCTGGCCAATGATCTCGCTGAGACTGTCCGCCTTGAAGAGCAGCACGAACTTGGCGTTGTTCGCCTCGAAGCGATTGTTGTCGAAGCGCAGACGCTTCTCCATGCCGTCCAGAGATATGAGTGCGCCCGGGCAGCTGTTCTCCCGGAAAACGTTCGAGGTTATGTTGAAGACGGCATAGTGCCCGTAGATACCAATGTGGAAGTTGCGATTTCGCTGCCAGGTGCTATTTCCAAAGTAAATCGTATGGGTAAAGTTCTCATTATACTGCCAGACATAGGGCAGGGCCACCTGGAAGCCGCCATGGGCATTCTGCTCCACCGTGCTATCCTGGAGCACATAGTGGAACAGATTGTTGGATGAGCGCAAATCCTTGGACAGCTGACGTATGCCATAGCCGTTCTGACTGATGAGCGAACCGTTGATGTGCAGCGTGACCTCCGAGAGATTGCTGGAGATGACATCCCAGAAGGGCGACTTGATCAATATAGCCTCACGCTCATTGAAGCTGAGCTCCGAGTTGATCAGCTTGATGGACTCGTTGGCCTTGCGCAAATAGAACTCCCCATTATCGCCGACATAACGATTGTAGTAGTAGCCCGTAATACCACGCAGATTCTTCTGTATCTTGGTGGAGCGTATGGTCAGGGTGGGCACCGGTCCGCTGACAATCCGATTACGGATGTTCTGGACGGGCGCCGTGACGGTGGTCAGCATGAGGACAGCTCCGCCCAGAGCGTGCAGGCCGCTCTCGTAGTAGATGATAATGCCATAACTGCTGCTGGTGGCGGGGAATACGTTGAGGTCGCGCTTCACCTGCCACAGGTCGCTGCGTATGTTCTCCGTGCGGGCATTCAGTATGCTGATGCTCTCCGTAGACTGGTTGTGTATGGGATTGAGCAGCTGAATGCCAATTACATAACCGGCGGGGCACTGGACCACAATCTTGCGGCTGATCGACTGGCCGAGCAGCTCCTCGGTGCGTATGTACTTGTGCTCAAAGGTGCCCAGATCAATGTTGGCTATCTCATGGGGCAGCAGATAAGGATCATAGTCCGTATCGTAGGCATTAAAGTCGCGGGCCATGTTGAACCAGCCGCCGATCTCCTTTTGGTCCAGCGAGGCGATGACCGCATCGTGGGAGATGCCGCTGCCTCGGTTGTCCTTGATGACGGAGCCGGAAATGCGGAAGTCGAGTTGCTTCAGGCTGATGCCGCTGCCGCGATTGCCGGAGAACTCCGAATTCTTGATGTTGTTCACCGACTTGCCCGCATAGATGTCCGCATAGATAATGCCCAGGCCATCCTGTAGATTGTTGACCACACGCACATTCTCCAGATTGTGACGCGCATGGTCCATTTGCACCGCCGGCCGGAACGAGTTGGTGGTGTAGTCAAAGAGACCCGCCTTCTCCACGGTCACGTACTGCAGATCGGCCCGCTCTGCCAGCATGCTGAACCGCACGCCCGCCCAGGCGCCCTCGTAGCAGCGCAGCCCCACATCGTTCGCGTGGCTGCAGCTGTTCTCGAACTCGTATTCCGCCCGGCACTTGGTCACATCGCGATCGTGCGGCGTGCAGCGCACATTGGCCACCAGCACATCCTCGGAGGTGCCGGCGTTGGGCAGCTGCGAGCGCAACAGCCGCCAGTCCTGCGGATTCAGGGAGTAGCCCAGCTGATGGCAGACCAGCGCCGCGTTCAGTACATTCCAGCCGTAGTCGCAGACTGTGCCCCACCGACCCTTCAGGTACAGCTGCAGGCGACCCTCGTGTGCACCCGCACCGCCCACCAGACGCACCGGCACCCGGGGCACGCCGTCCGCGGGCAGCACCTCCGTCTCCATATCGATGGCCTCCGTTTCGCTGTCCAGGTCAATGGTTTCCGTGTCGTTGTGCTCCCCGATGATGGTCTCCCGCTTGAGGGTGAAGAGTATGTCGTCGGGTCGTCGGCCACGCGCCTCCAGCTTGCCTGCGACCATCATGCCCACGCTGGGCTCAAAGCGTAGCGTTGTGCCCGGCTGCAGGATGAGCTTGCCACCAGGACGAATGTTAATGTCCTTGGTGACGGTGTAGGTGCCAGCTGGCACCATGTCCTGACCGTCCACCTCGCCGCCAATCACATCGCTGCCCTCGTGGAAGAACCTGGGCACAACCGTGGACACGGTGATCATGGCAGTGGACCCCGGATTGGAGCTGTGCAGCAGGTAGGGTATATAGTTGATCTTGGCTAGATTGTAGCGATCGTTGCGATGGAATAGTCTGGCATAGATGCGATTCTCGTCCGTGTGGCCCAGCCAATTGCAGGTGGCATTGATGATCTGGCTCTGGTCCGTCAGCTGGGAGCCGATCTCGTAGGCAGAGTCCAGGTTGTGCAGTATATTGCGATAGATGTCCACATTGCTGGAGCCGACCACAACCGGTGCAGCGACGCGAGAGCGGGGATTCAGCCGGCCGGCGCCATCGTTACCCTCGCTGCCCGCAATGAGCGGACCAAAGGCCTCTGTAATGTTGTTGCTCTTCACGAAGTTGCGGGTGAACAGGATGTACTGCACCTCGGCCCTACTGTAGGGCGAGAGCGCCAGGGAGACCACATGGAGGCCACTGTTGCGCATAAAATAGTTGCTCTGGATGATCAGCTTGACGGGCAGATAGTTAAACTCCTGGAAGATGTAGTCGTTGTTTATATAGATGCAGCCATAGGCGCCATATCGGAACATGTTGAACTCGATTCGGCCCTGCAGATTCAGCGCAGGACTCAAGTAGATGGAATTCGCCTGGCTGTACTTGAACATGTTATGGCCCAGCTGCAGCTGCATGTTGGGCTGCCCATTGGCCGTGGCCTGGTAGCAGGACTCGATGTAGATGTCGTTCTGCTGGCTGCCATTGAAGCTGTTGCCCGTGATGTTCACCCAAATGGGACGACAGTAGTTGCCATGAAAGACGCCCATCTCCAGATTGCCTCCAATCTGTGAGTACTCCACCACGCTGGTCTGATTAATGGGTATGTACTCCACGGTGTCCACATCTGTGGTCTGGTTCAGCCAGGTGGCCAGGCCATAGCCGCGATTCGAGCTGATGGCCGAGCGCGAGATATTCCGATTGCCGCCATAGTAGGTTATGTTAACCCCGGCGCCATTGTTGAAGCTAATGTTGCTGCTGGTTATGTTGACATCGCCCGCACCGCTGGTCACGTGCACGCCCGCCACGTGCCCATTGCCGGAGACGGAGCTGGCATGCACATGCAACTTGGAGCGTATGTTGTCGATGGCTACGCCGCGTCCACCATTGTCCTCGACGGTGGACTGTGAGACGCGCAGATCGTAGGCCACCGAATCGCCCGAAGTGATCCGGAAGTAGCCGCTCAACTCTCGCCGTGCATCTGCGCGTATGCGCACAAACATCTTCTCCCGGGTGCTGGTCACGCTCTGCGGCCGGGTAAAGTTTCGCGCGTGCCAGACGAACAACAGGCGATCGTTGGTGGAGGCGCCATCGAAGATCTCCACGCTGGCCGTCTCGTTCTGTTGCAGCACAAAGTGTTCGAAGTGCAGGGTGAGATAGTAGCCGGGTCGGGTGAAGAAGTACTTGCCGCACTCCTTGGCCGAGCCGGCGTAGTATTTCTGTGTGAAGGACAGGGAGATGGGGTAGGTCTGTCCGGAGGTCGTGGGCAGCGTGCAGAAGTCGTAGATGCTGGCGCGATCTGTGCGTTCCGTGCCGCGTAGATCGTGACCTACATACTTGATGCCATCGGCGGCATTGTCCACCACCGAGCAGCCATCCAGCTGGACAAGACCCTGGCTGGAGTTGACAAAGATGCCAATGCCATTGCTCTTGCGCACCGTCACATTCTGAAGCTGGAATCCCGCCCAGGGTCGTGTGCTGTTGAAGCCCGTGTAGGCCGAGTGGCTGATCACCACGTGATCCATCTGCGGCGGCAGGCCCTGCACCTCCAGCGCCGACTTGGCACTAAAGCCAGCTCCGTTGCCCGCTCGTATGATATCCACATACTTGAGCCGCGACTCCGACTGCGCTGCATAGACCGTGTTATCCCTGCCCAGCGTCTTGGTTGACGGCGCATTGTCAAAGTACAAGCCGCGCCAGTGACCCAGCGGCTCCGCGTGCACCGGCAGGCATTGGATGCCCAAGTCGTTGTGATAGTCACACGACCCGGCGCCCATCTGCCGCGAGATCCAGGCGCAGTCCAGCAAACTGTTCTCACCGCCCCGGCACTTGGGCTGCTCGTAGAGCAAACGTGGATAATAGCCTGGCGTGCGTTCCACCCAGTTCCAGAAGCGACCTCCTCTGTAGCCCAGCTGCTTGCAGGCCACCGCATAGTCGGCCAGGGTCCAACTGAAAATTCGTAAATATTATTAATATGAGGATGATAATGTACTTTGTGCCATTGCAGACTTAAGAGGTCTTAAAGCCAAGCAAAACTACTTTTTGAATTCCATGAAAAGTTTACTTTAGATTCTTATGCAAAAATCATCTATAGGCAAACAGTTCGCGGTGAGCCTCAGGACTTGACTCGACTATATTTCGTCGAGGAACAAATTACTTGGCATTATAATTAAGGATTGGGAAGAGGATAAGGATATTTTCAAAGGAACGTTAAGTTTTTACGCTTTAGCTAATGAGATTCTCGATTAAAAAAGTTGACTTACTTTCTTGAATTGGAGCAAACAGAGCGCCAGGCGCCCTTGTGGTATAGCTGCAGTCGTCCCTCCACAGGCGTTGGTCCGTCCACCAAGCGAATGCCCTTCTCCTGATCATCGGGCAGTTCCATTTTATAGTTTGCAATATTACCCTGGGACTTCAGTGTGATGCGTGCTGTAGGTGTGCCCTGTAAAGGTAAATTAAGTATATTTTAATTTAATGCTAAGCAAATATCAAATATTTTAAATATTTAGCTGCTTTTAATAACTAGAGGAAGCTACTCGTAAATGAATTGTTTAAGCTTCCTAAAACCCTAAATACTTTGTAAAAAGTCCAAAATCATGGCAATAAAAAGATTGCAAAAAAAGTAAGAGGTAGTCGAAAAAGTTTATTTGAAACAGGTTAAAATTCTCTGGTCGGGATGCCCGACTAAGCGATAAACTTTTTTCTGCCAAATGTAGCTTTCTCTAGGAGGGGGGAGAGGCAATGAAACCAAAGGAACTTGCTCTAAAAACAGGATTTCTATATCAATTTGTTACTTGCTTGAAAAAAACATCGACTATCGGAAACAATCTTGTACTGCGGGGCACAGGAAGGATCTTCGCTCAGAATTGCAAGGCAGCCCGAGATCTACTCGGCTATTGATGCTGACAAAGAATATGGGATCGGAGATGCTTTATTCTCCCTATCACAAACTTTTGTCCAAAATCATTACTATTTTGTTATAAAACTTATATAAAACTCATTTAGGTCCTTATAGAAAAGAAACTTTAAGCAAACTTAATGTTGTATACAACAAAATTTCATTAGAGGTGAATATGAAGAACCGTCAAGTTCTCAAGGACCCATTCAATACACTGTAAAAAAACAGAGAATCAATCAGCCGGGACACTCATTGACACCGGGGGTATAGAGGGGTATAGAGTATCTAGAACTTCGTTAACAAACTTTCGCAATTTGAAGCCCGCGGCTAATTGAATAAACGCAGAAATTCAGAATGTGTCTGGATTTGAATGAGATGTGAAAGGCTCGCGATGTTAATGGAAATGCCCGCTAATGTCTGTGTGTGTGTGTGTGTGTGTGTGTTTGGTAAAACACTTTTCCACACATTTCTTGCATATTTTGCTTTGTTTGCAATTTTCGTATAATTGTCAGGTGTGAACTTTTTTCTGATTATCTTTCAGTTTTCACCTCAGCTTTTGGCCTTTCACACGCGCAACACGCCGAGTCCCATTTTTGTTGACTTTTTGTTTTACTTTTCTCTATTTCTCAATTATGATTATTTTCTCGCCCGTTGACCTTCGTGCTCCACAGAAAATCATCTGTCAAGATCTTCGGTATATGGTATATATATGTTGTTGCTTTTTTTTCTATAGTTAATTAACACCTATGCGTTGCGCATGATATTGGCGATGGGTTGCTTTGAGCAACGCCCACTTGGACAATTGAGAAAACAGCAAACAGTTTTATTTAATTAAAGCCAGACAAGACCAAGCTCTGACAGGTCAAGAGTTGAACAAAGATGATTCACAGCTATTTTGCATACAAAATTAGTAAAAAAACAAATATACTTTTTTCTTTAGTTTTTTTTTGGCAGCTTAGCTTAGAGTTGGATCGATGCGAGCTAATTTGCCCATTTCCAGTGCAATACAAACATCAATTATGCGACGTCGTTCACTTAAATCTAATTAACCCCTAATGACCTCCTGACCGCTGATTAAGTGACCGAGCGGAACGGAGCGGAAGGGAAGGGGCCGGGTTGGCCGAGCGGACATGCAAAGTAAATGCAGCCGCAGCAGCAAAGAGTTGGCTCTTTGAAGTCGTCGGTAATTGTTCTTATTGTAATTGGAATCGTGCAACGATTCATTGAGGAAGTGAACTTGGTCTGACCCAATTATGGACCCAACTGGAGCGACGCATGCGCTGACGCCCTAACCTACCACCACAGCCAATACCGAATACTCTGCACGAGGTTCTCAGTACTGCGAGCATAGCCCTTATCACACAACAATAATCACAATCTTATCAGTTCAAAAGTCAACAAAAATACAAATACGAGAGCTACGAAACTTTATGCGCTTATCTATCATTGCCGTTACTCACCTGTTGCCTGATAGCAACAGGTGCCCCGCCAGATGCTTAATCATTCGCAATAGTCGATGAGTCGAAATGAAAATGTTTCGCTTGATCAACTCTCCAAATACCCTATATGCCATATAGATTATGCACAGAGAGAAAGTATAAGGCATTTCGTACTCGAAACAGGTAAACCTCATCTACAAATAAAGGTAACAACGGATTTAAGGTGTTAAGGATTGAGGTATGAACATCTTTTCGCCTTATCGAGTTGGTATACGAATGGCGAGTTATCAAATCCAGTTTTATCCTTCTCTACGTAAGGAAAGCCTTTGTTAGAGAGAATCCGACTCTTGTTCTTTATGCATTTAAAAACCAAACTGTCTGTGACAAAAACCTTTTGAAAACTAATATACCCACTGCACTACCTAGTCCCAAAGAGCATTAGGTATTACAAAAGAGCTCGCAAAGGTCATATACCCCTTTAACTATAGGGTATCTCTTAAATTTCAATCTTTTTCTTTGTTACTTACCACAGCTTGAAGCACGCCGCGCACCTTGAGTCCTTTGGTGGGCGCAAATTCAACGGTCACGCCCGGCTCGATGGTGAGGCGTGCGCCCCGCACCACCTCCAGGTCATCGCGTGCCAGGTACGGGCTCTCGCTGAGCCGCAAAGTGCGCTCGCTGAGAATCTCGCCGCCCTGCAGCTCCGTGTAGGAGCTAGCCGATGATGTCAGCAGCAGCGCCGGCGTCGACGGCGGCGCCGCTGTGGCGTCTCCGCCATGACGCGTTGCGGGCAGCAGCTGCGTGGCGCCATCGAGACTGGCGAATTCGATATCGTTGTCGTTGTCGTTGTTGTTGTTGTTGTTGTCGTTGTCGTTGTCCTGCAGCAGTTCAACTGCTTCCAGCTCCGAGTGGGGTGGCAGCGCCTGCTGTTGTTGGCCCTGTCGAAGCTGTTGTTGTTGTTGTTGTTGTTGTGCGCGACCCAGTTGGCAGGACGACAAGAGCAGCAGGCAGAGGAGTATTGTGCATATGTTGCCCCATTTGGCGGCAAAGGGCGGGCAGCTTTTGTGTTTGTTTTTGTTTGTGTTGTTGTTGCTGCTGGAACATTGTTTATTTTGTTGCAGCAACTGCGTTTTATGTCGTTGCAACGTCATTTGTGCATTGTTTTTGCTATCCACTTTTGGTGCGTTGTATTAATACAATTTATATTTGATATATTTTTGTGAATTTCGTTTTTACTTATAATTATTTTGCATATTTTTACATTGCCCTGGCAGTTAATTGTTGTTGTTGAGTAGCTAAAGATAAGAGAAAATGTTATTATTGAAAAGGGAATTCTCAAAAAGGAGGGAATTCTCAAGTGTATTTAGTTCGAGTTTTGTTTTAGTCAAGAGACCGATTTCATTGGAATTCCATTTGCAAAAGAATTTCAATATATTTTCAAGCAAACACTTTGTTATTCGTTAAATATGTATCTACTTTATATTTTATATTATATTTTATCAACATTATTTTATAATTATAATCGATTCAAGGCATTTTGATTTGTCTTCGTTTTGAGCACTTTTCTATTTTCACACGTAATCCATGAAAATGACAGCTTCTCGTTTTTTCACACAGCTTTTCACTGAAGTTTCCCTTTTGTTTAGATTTGTTGTTAACATTTCGTAATAAAATCACAAACTAAACAGTTTCATATTGTTTCCGAGCCACAAACTTTGTTACCAATCTCTGATAAGCCGCCACAAACTGGCCCTAAAAGCCAACACACACTAAAACACTCACACACACACACACACACACACACACACGCACGGGCAGCTTGACAACGTTTCAAAACCAAAACACACAAATACCAATACATTAACACGCCACAACACAACACACTCGATGGGTCGTGTTGAGTACCTCCCCTCCCGCACCGCACAGCCCACGATTAACAACAACAAACAAAATAGATGTATTTAAAAACATACACGAAAACACGTCCATACGCAAAGAACCGTTAGCAGCGACTGAGCGGGTTGCTTGAATTTCGTATTATGACGAGTGTTGAGAAGCGACAACGGCAACAACAACAACAATAACAACAACAAAGACAACAACAACAACAGTTGGGGAACAGCTTTTGTTGTTGTGGCTCCACGTCGCGGTGTGCTGTAAAGTAACTGTAAATGTGTAGGCATTTTCATTCATGCAATGAGCGCGAGAGAGCTAGCCTCAGAGCGAGCCCTTCACTGGCGGAGCTAGAATGTAGGAGCGAGAGAGAGAGAAAGAGAGAGGGAGAGAGCGTAAAAGAGCGGTAGAGGGCGGGCGAACGCACCGCAAAAGGTAATTTTTCTTGTTTCTTAGGGCTACGTGTGCGTAGAAAAGTAGAGAGAAAGAAAGAAAGCATTTCCAAGACTATCTTCAAGAGTTTTCTTCACTTTTTGTGTGCTCCCCCTCCCCCTTCCCCCTCAACATATTATTTATGTATGTTGCGTATGCAAAGCAGCTTTGGGCTGCGCGGTAATGTTCTTGAGCTGACAAACTAGCTTGAGAAACCTAAAAAGTTTTGGGAAATATTTGAGGAAAGGAAAGCTACATGAATAATATACATTTAGCTGAGTTGAAGTTAAGGTTATGGAAAAGTTATTATACTTGGATTTAGGATTGTTTTTGTGAAAGAAAATATTTAGGAAACTTTCTTGTGTCTGGCGTGTTCCTGGATTTTTTCAGATAATTAAACTTATTTCCTTTCAACTCTTGACTTTAAGATCTTTGCTCTTAGCACACTTTCTTTTCGCTCAGTGTATGCTTAAGCGTCTTGTTGCCTTGTGCATTATTATCGATGTATCTGTGACTCAGCTGGCAGCTATGACAACTTGCTGTGGTTGTTGTTGCTCTCTGCTGTTGCTGTTGTTGTTGTTGTTGTTGTTGTTGTTGTTGCTGTTTCTTGGCCTGCACTAAAGTGCATTCAAAGGTTTATTGTCTGTCTTTTTATGGGTTTATTAACTTCATTTGGCATTTGGCGTATGCCAAGGAATGATTACTGCTTAGATAAGTTGACAAAACTTCTTTCAAATGCGCTTCTTCCTTTGATTGCAGCTAATGTGTAAGTTTCTTAATAAGCCCCACAACTATCTTAAAGCTTTGTGATATCAGCATTCCAATATTGCAATATCTCTTGATAGCCACTTATCGAATTTGTTAGATAGTGCTAAACGTTGATTGTATTTCCTATTGATTAGATAAAGCCAAGAAATAATTGAAAAAACTAAAACAAAACCTGAAGGGTCGATTTAACTTTAAACATATTAAAAGAAAATTTGAGCAAAATTTGTGTATATACTTAAAAGACAACTCTTGTTGTCAACTGAAACCTAAAAGTTTATCTATTCACATGCATTCAATTATATTTTCATATATTCAATTACTTTAACAACTAGACATTATTAAATTAAATGACTTTGACTTTTCTTTCTAATTATATTTGCTCTCATTTCTATTTTTGCCAATTTTGTATTTGACATAGAAAAAAGGAAGTTTAAAACACGTTTGCAATTGGCACAATAAACCCGAAAGCCAGGTAATTCTGCAGGTAATTGAGCGGGTATGTAACATACACACTAACAAAATAACCTACACATGCATACATATGTATGTCAATTTTTTTGCTGTGTACACTTTAATGTGTTCTGTACTTGATGTTAAGAGGTTTAACTTATTAAGTCATATTAAAACTGCGACTTTTATATACTTTTGGGAAGCCATACTCAGGTAGTTCTCCGAAGATCAAAGTAATTTCATTACTCTGCTCAGATATGCCTCACACGCACTCAATTAGCCAAATAATCTTATCAGACTCTATCGTTAATGCCTTTGAACTCTCATTTGAATACAGACTTTGCTTCGCATAACTGACTTTTACTCACAAATCTCTAACCTTTTATCTTTTGAACAAACCCCAAATCCCCTTCAATGTGGCCCGAATAAACACTTAGACTTTAGATGTTAACACGCTCTAAAAATTCTTAGATTTTCCATTAATTATCTCATAAATAATTACAATCCAACAAATACTTTACTTAATTACAGCTCTTTTTTGGGCACTAGAGTAAT
The DNA here is from genome assembly GCA_037075305.1 of Drosophila kanekoi. Taxonomy (NCBI): domain Eukaryota; kingdom Metazoa; phylum Arthropoda; class Insecta; order Diptera; family Drosophilidae; genus Drosophila; species Drosophila kanekoi. Next base: position 5,283,586 of record JBAMCE010000678.1, on the reverse strand, counting down.
AATATTCTTCTTTCTTTTGCCTCTGAGCATAATTTGAATATTTGATGAGTTCTGCAGCCACAGCATCAGACAGTACAAATAGATCATTCATTAGTCTTAAACGATCTTAGTCATTTGTTGTGCCGGCGTTTCAGTTATTTTTTTCGATTCAAATACGTTGGATGAGCACACGCGATATGCATTGTATTCGAATGACTAATACCAGCCCACATACTAGATTATAATACAGCCCCACTCTCCCTCTCACTCCCTCTCACTCTCTCTCCCTCTCACTTAAACACGTTGTGGCTCACAGTTGATAAGCTGCTCTCGCTCTCTCTCTCTCCCACTCCCAATTAAAATTGGCCACAAGAAGGCAACACTTGCCAAACGCTTATCGCTTTTTATCTATGTAAGCCCACAAATGCCGCCTGTCTTGGCCCAAGAGGCCTATCATTAAGACTTCCATACATATATATATATATACAGATAACTGATTGATAATGTCCACTTCCTTTTACGTACGGCGCATTAATTAGCCAACAACAAAGTTGGCTGGCAACGCGTCATCAGCTCGAGCCCAAAGGGAAGTGAGTAACATGTAATGCCAAAACGGAAGTAGACGAGAATGTGGAACCAACCGGAGCAGCAGCAGCAGCAGAGGCAGCGCTGCAAGTGCAACTGCAGCTGGCAGCGCTGCCAGCGTCGCAGTCGCTGTTGCGGCTGGCTGAGCGCATGCAGTTGGCAAAGTTTGTTGAGTTTATTGGCCACAAAAAATAGCGATAGTACGAGTTGTTGTTGCTGCAGTTGTTGCTGGCAATTAGGCATTCAAGAAAGCGTGCAACACTCGCAACACCTGAATTCGGATTGGGATTCGGATTCAACTTCGTAGTTGAATCTTTACGCGCCGTTGCATTATATTCGCACTAATGAGCTTTGTTTTACGGTTTCTCCACGCTATTCCATAATGTTCTAATTACAAGAAAATATCTTCAAGCTCTTCTAAAAGCCAGCTTCAAGACGTCTGTGTGTGTGTGTGTTGGCCTTTGTGTGGCTTTTGGTTAAAGTTCGTTGTATTGGTGTATTTGGTAATAGTCGCTGGCTGGCCAAGTGAGCGACTCACCAACACAACCTCACTTTTTCTTTCTTCTGCAGCGAACGATATTTTCAGTGCTTTTCAACTCTATTTATTGCAATTGCAATTTCCAACACTTTACGCACTTGTTGCACTAGCCGTTTGTATTTTTGTGTGTGTTTTATTTTGACTATGTATTCGCATTATTTTTGGGCTAATGAAACGACGCCTTTTGTTGGCTTTAAGGCGCGGTCATTGGCGATCACACTTACACATGCACACGCGCGCACACACTTATGTGTATGTGACAACAGAGAGGAGAAAAAAAGCACCGTTGAGATCAAAATTTGTTGCGTTTAGCGCGCACACGTCTGCTCGGCCGCGTCGTCGTTCACCTTCTGAGCGCACTGAGTCGCCCAGAGAAGCTCCACGGTCAAAAGTCTATCTCTCTCTCACTCCCTCTCTCTCTCTGTTTCACCTCTTGACAACAGTGTTCTGCAGTCAAAACAGTCAAAACAACCGCTGAGAAGCTTTGCGCGAGCGAATCGCGTTACGCTGCGAGCGAGCGAAACGGAATATTCAAAGTTCGCTCGCAGTGGACAAAGCCAAACGTCGCATAGTTGTTGTTGTTGTCGGGCAGGTTTTTGTTGTTGTTGCTTATGCTTATGCTGAGCGCGCCAGTCGTAGTTACCTTGGCCGAAATGACGGCAGCCACAGCTTTTACAGCTTTTGCCTCGATACCTGTTGCTTTCCGCGCTGTTCGAATGCTGTTTGCATTAACGGTCGCTGTAACTGAGTTGTGTTTAGTGCTCACTGTTAACTTAACAGTTTGCTGTCTGTAGATTATTATTGTGCTCTGAGCATTGGGCTGGAAGTTTTTTTAATTTTATTTTAATTACTTTATTTATTAAACTGCTTAAAGGGTCAGCTGTTTCCAGTCGCACGAAGTCGCCAGGTTTCTGGGAATATAGAAACTGGATTAGTGTCAAAAGTAGTCTGATTGCACACTCTTAACAACACTTTATATGGATTCTTTCGAATCCCTCTTGACTATAACTCAACTGCAAATGATTCCAACACTTCTGAAAACAGATTTGACGAGAATATTACAGATATATTAAAAACTCTGGAAAAAATAATATTCATTATATCAATTGTCTCATGGTTAAACAGGGCATTCCGCAGTTGTGTTCCGCAGTTATTGTCCCCATTCTCAGCGTAATTGTACTAAAAATAAACACCTTTATCATGCTAATATCCCATATTAAATTTTCTTATAGGAGTGAAATATAAATATAAATATAAATAAATAAGCTGTAATAAAATGATGTACATTTTGTATAAGCATACATGATCATATTTTACGTTTTTATCCACAGTCCATATTTGTGTAGCATACTTTTTGGCAGGGTTAAAATACTTTATATAGCCAAAAAGTATTTTAAATTCAAATATTACTCTTAGTTTACTCTTTTTACATATGAACTTTTTCAAAATTTTATGTGATAATAATTCAAAATGTATTTGAAATAGGCATATGTAAATGCATACACGATATATAAATACATATATATATATATATATACATAATTTCATATTTTCATTTGAGTAGTAAATAATTTAAACATCAAATTTTTGTTGCATACACTTAGGCGGGCGGGTTTTATTACTTTTATGAGATGTATGTTCCCTTGGAAAATATCAGACTCGAAAGGTCCTTCTTTGTAATTTCATATCTCGAGATTATTTTGTCTTTCTCTACTTATTTCTTTGGGCCATAACAAAAAATGCTATTTATTAATTCGTTTCATACGACTTTGGCGACTTCCTTTCAAAAACTTTGGCAATTTGGCGGACATTCTCACGCATTCGCGCTGCGATTTTCAGCAGGCAAATCACGTGCGGCGGCAACTGGTGATATCATCAATGTCTCATCTCGGCTAATATAATTGTTTTGGCTTTATTATTTTTTATAGTTCAGCGATTGATGTCGTCAGCGGTGGGTGAGGTGAGTGTGGGGTTTCCTGAAAATGCCCAAACCTTGCCTGATGACTGCGATTTACGTGCCACATTAATTGAACTTTCTACGTGTTCGAGTGCGGCACTTGGAACCTGCCTTGAATCGAGCGCCGAATTGTGCGTGTTGGCCATGTTTAAGGCGTTGTCTATTAGACAGAGAGAGACCAATGCGAAACGTGCCTGAAGTACAACTTGATAATGACTCGAATGTCGCTTGATTGATGGGCGAGTGATTCATGGAAGTTCCTCTTAAACGAAATCAAAATGTAATTAATTTCAATGCAAACTTTATTTAAATATATATTTTATATTTGATATTAATTGTGGTTTTTCAAAGTCATTTAAAATTGAAGGAAGACCATGGAATGCTAGAAGGCTGTACTAAAAACTCTAAAAATACATACTTAAGATATGCTATAAATTAAGCCTATAAAAATTTAACTGGAATTCTACGGCTGCATTTGCCGAGCTAGTTTTATTTGATTTTAGTTTTTTTTTTGTTGTATCTCGTGTCTCTAAGCTACTTTTACTTTCAACCTTTATTTCCCTCAGCGTCAATCTTGACACGAATTCGCCATCAAGATTATCTTACAAATTAAACATAAATTAAAGTTGTGTATACAAGTATTTTAGTATGGATTTTAATTAGATACTAGTTAGCTAAAGAAAACAACAACACTTAGTGTTGGACTAAACTAAGCGACAACTAACTGATAGACTCTCGAATTATGCAACTAGGATGCTTTAAAATGGGCTTACGCCGTGTACTAAACGATGTCAAGCAACTGTACTAAATGTGCTAAAAGCACAATACACACATACAACTAAGCTGATCTAAATGGAATGTACTACGGGTACTAAAAACATATTTATCAACATGCAATCAGGCTGATCTAAATGGGAATGCACTAAATGCACTAATAGCACACACAACTAGGCCAATCTGAATTGTATGTACTAAAGTGTACTAAGTGTACTAAAGGCACAATGCCATGCTAGAAATGCAACAACGGTTTGTGGCACTTCTTAAGCTTGCGATTCATTAACTTTATACCTACAATTATACTTAGTATTTAAAGTATTTCTCATTGCCTTGCCTAGAGACATTGTACTAAAATGTACTAAAAGTGCGCTTATGGCTAATTAGCGTGTTTTGCCGGCCACAGATCAGCTGGCCGGGATCCTCTCCTGCCTGGGCAGACCACACCCAGGCGCCACATGATCTGTGCAAAAGCCTAGAAACAATTCTTAGTGTACTAAAAACTTGAACCCTCCATTATTAGCGACGCATTATATCCTCAATGCTGAAGCCCGTCCGTCTAGGCGGAGCTGGTGCCGGCGCCGGCGCAGCGGTTGGCGGAGTTGCCGCTGCTGCCACGGCTGATTGTGGTGGCGGCGGTGCGGCAGCTGCCACTGCCACGGCTGCAGGCGGTGCTTGTGGGCGGGGTGCTCCCTTATCGGGCGGAGCACACGTTTCCGTTGCCGAGGGCTTGCACATCAGCTGTCTGGGCGGATGACGCGACATGTTCAAGGCATAGATACCGGGATTCTCCAAAAATGCGCGCTGATGATCCACCAGCTCCACGAGCGGCGGCGGCGGCGGCAATATGCGCTTGCGCACCGGTATGGAGCCCAGGAAACTGGGCAGCGCCTCGTGCGGCGAGTGCAGCGGCTGCGATGGCGGTCTGGCTGGCTCTGCGGAGCCGGAGGTGGAGCTGGAGCTGGTCACAATGCTGGGCGGTGTCGAGGACGACGTCTTACTGAGGTTCAGCGTCTTATGATGCAGATCGCGACGCACATGCAGCATGGGCAAATAGGGATCTCCATTGACAGGTGGCAGCAAATGCGCATGGCCATGATGTGGTGCTGGTGGTGGTGCGCCTGACGGTGGTGGTCCTGCTCCCGGCGGTCCAGTTGGGCCACTTGGTGGCGCATAGCGCAGCCCGGACATAAACGAAGCTGGCAGAGCGCCTGACGCTACTACTCCTGGTGGTGCATGCGGCGGCTCCTCTTGCTGCCGCTCGCCGTGGGGCCGCATGGTGTAGGTCTCGCCGCCCTCGTGATGGCAATGGGTGACGCCCTGGCGCTCCGGCTTGGTCACCGGGCCGGCTGCAGCGGCTGCTTGGCCAGCCTTGAAACGCGCCACCAGCGCCACCTCGGCCTTTTCCTCCTCGGTCTCCGCTTCCAGGTCCTCGTCCTCGGCCAGGTCCAGGGCACCAGCTTCATGCAGCTCCTCCTCCTCGTCGTAGTCATCGAACTCCTCCTCGCTGTCCTCGTGCTCATAGCTGGCGCTGCTGCTGTTGTTGGTGGCCTTGCGCTTCAGACGCATGCGCTCCGCCTCATCCTTCTCGGCCTGCCCGCTCAGATTGTGAACGGGCGACTGGCGCGGCGAGTCAACCTCCAGCAGCGAGTCCTCCTCATCGCCGCTCAGATGCCGCGCCTCGTCCTCCTCCCCGACATCTACATAGTCGGCGCTGTTGACCTCGCCCACGGCATGCGTCAGCGCATGTCGCCTCAGATCGCAGTTGCGGCGAAACACCTTGCCGCATGAGGAGCACTCGTAGGGCTTGTGATCGGTGTGGGTGAGCAGATGGGTCTTCAGGTTCGAGCGCTGATTAAAGCTGCGACTGCACACGGGACACTTGTGCGGGGACTCCTCCATATGCAGGATCTTGTGCACGGCGAGGGTGCGTGACTGGCAGAAGCCCTTGCCGCATTCCGTGCACTTGAATGGCTTCTCCTTCGAGTGAATATACCTGAAAGAGCGAGAGCGAGAGAGAGAGCGGGGGGAGAGACATTAATTGACTTGGCTCATTGCGTGGGCGTTTTTGGTAGCTGGCCATTAGCTGGTAGCTGGCAGCTCAAGTTGACAGTTATCTCTGCTCTGCATATTATCTCTGTCCGCTCAGATAAAGTGCGCTGATATATTTTATGTTTATGGCAGCCATCTTTGAAATGGCGTCCACTTGTTGTTGGACCAGCAACCAGCAACCAGCAACAGCAGCAGCAGCAGCTGCTGCTGCGTCTTTTCAGAAAAAAACAAATTTAAAACAGGTTCTCAGCTCGGTTCTGCTTGGGTCTGGGCCCGTCTCTGGCATTGCTCGGGCGGCTTTGAGGCGCACCGAGATTCTTCTTGGTGCCTTCTCTTGGCCCGTTGCCGCTGCTGAGAAATTAGCCCCGCGGCAAAGCAAACAAACGACAAATGGACCGAAACCGAACGATCAAAAGACACAGTCAGGGCATCTTGGACAGGCCCAACACACACACGCACACACACAGACACACACACACATACAACCTACTCAGTACGTATGTAGGTATCGAGTACCCCGTAACCGCACCCCTCATTGCCGCCCCCTCCAGCTGAAAACCAACAAAGTTAATTAACTTTGTCTTCTGCGGCATGTTCTTCGCATAACTTGGCTAAAAGTCTGAGCCAACTGATTTTGTCGAGCTATTGGGTCGTTATTCTAGTGCAAGATTATTTAGATGCATAACAAAAATGAAACTATTTACCCAAATTAAATTCATGCGAAATTTAATCGGGCTTAATTTGAAATATAATCCTACAAGAAGAGTTTTTCAAACTTCTAGAAATTGAACCAATTTTCACTCTTAACTTAATGAGATTCGGAAAAAATCTTTGTCAATTTTCTATCTGATATTTCACACATTCCCAAGACACATCCCAATCAAATCTCATTACAGGGTATTCCAGTTTCGACTTGCTTCATCTCTTTTTACTTTTCATGTTTTTCTGCTTCTTCTTGCTGCTGCTGCTGCTGCTGCCTTGAGGCATGGCAGCAATTACGAGCGCAGACACGCCTTCTGCCTGGTCGTTGCCCAGGTGACTGGCCAGATCCAGCACCCGCTACCCGCTGCCCGCCGCCCACTGCTCGCTGGCACTCACCTGTGGTCTCGCAAGTGATCCTGTCGCCGGAAAGCCTTGCCGCATATATCACAGGAGTAGGGCCGCTCGTCCGTGTGCGTGCGCTCGTGTATCAGGAGATTGTAGGACTTGGTGAACTGGCGATTGCAGAACTTGCAGATGAACTGCTTCTTGGGCCTGGAGGCGCGACCGGGTGCGCGCAGCAGGCGCCTGTCCAGGCCGGCGTGCATGCCCGGCCCCAGGCCGGGCGGAAAGAGCGCTGCGGCCGTTGCCGCGCCCGGCGGAAATGGAAAACTGCCGGCGCCCGTGGGCGAGGGGCCCGGTCCAGTCAGATATGGCGGTGGTGGTGGCGGCCCATAGAGCACACCCGGCGGTGGCACGCCTGGTGGCGGCACACCCGGCGGACCCCCGCGGCCCAGCATGGCAGCAGCGGCCGCGGCCTCACGCAGCGCCAGCTCCTTGCGCTTGTCGGCCATCATGGCGATGATCTCGTAGTTGGAGTTGCTGCCGGCACGCGCCTTCGCCTCCAGCGCTTGACGCGTTGGCAGCACCGGCACAAAGGCCGATATCTCGCGATGATGCGGCGGCCCCGCCGGTCCATGAGGCCCGCCGTGCAGCCCCGACGCGGCCAGATGCTGCTGATAGGCCAATTGTGTTTCGTAGGCAGCTGCCGCTGCCGAGATCCTGCTAGCCGATGAGTTCCTCGAATCGCCGGCGCTGCCCGAACCATCCGAGTTGCCGGTGGATCCAGTGCCGCCGGAGCCACCGCTTGCCGCGGCAGCCACTGCGGCCACCGTGGACATGAACTGATCCATGCGAGAGGCGCGCAGCATGGGTATGGCGCCTCCGCCCTCGCTGGCTGTGCTATCCGTGGGCATATTGAGGGCTGGCGCCTACTCACATTGCCGTCAGACCTTCAGCTAAAGATAACGAGAACGAAGGGAAAGAGAGATAGAAAGAGGGGAAGAGAGAGACAAAATAACAATTAGTCAAATGTTGTGTTAATTGTTGCGGCTTATTGGGGCTCTATTGGGCTTATCTTAATTGCTCGTCAAGTCCAATAAAAAGTATATTTTCTGTTGCCCCGTTAGCATACCCTGCCCGCAAATAGGGCGAACCGGGCTACAACTGCAAGGGGCTCAAGTTGGTAACAGACGGCAAATGTGTTAACTTTAAGAAACAAATTATATTCTATTATATTAAGTATATCAATTATTCGTGCAATAAACATTTCAAGAACAACTTAAGCACTTTTAAAAGCAAAATAATATTTGCGAACAGGATATCACGAAGAGTATGCAAGTGCTTTATTCGTTTATGTTCGCAATGCGAGTAACAAAACAGCTCTAAAAATGAAATTCAATTAGCATATATTAAATTGCATTTAACTTGATTCTTGTTTTTTTCCAAATCACTTTTTAAATAATGTGTTTTTTTTTGTTGATATATTTAATTGTTATTAAGTTATTGAGTTGTTTACCAATTATTGAAATCGTCAGAAGCAGAAGAGAGCTGAGTTATCTTTGGGTATTCAACAGAAGCACAAATTCGGCTATAGGGTATATCCATTTACCAGTTCACTTGCTTAGATTAGTTTTTACTGGGTAAGTTTTTCAAACGAATTTTTGTTATTTTTTTTTTTTTTAGTTTTTTTATTTATTTGTTGTATTTTTGTTTTATCAGCAGCGGCGGCGGCAAGTGAAACTAAACTGAACTGAAACGAGTCGCCGTCGCAGTTGGAGTTGTCGACGCTGCCAGGTTAGATAAGATTGTGCGTCTGAAAACCTGCCTGACTCAGCGAGCAGCAGCGAGGCAGCACACACAGTAGTGCACACACACACTGATACACAACGCACACATAGATACTGGCATTTGGCAGCCATACAAATGCAACTGGTAGCCTAAGCGAACTAAACGGCAGTCAGTCAGTCAGTTAGGCAAGCCTTGACTCGGTAGCCGAGCCCGGGCACGACAAATGAGAAGCGAGAAGCGAGCAGCGAGAAGCGACCCGATGCGAACTGTTCGAGCGACTGCTTACTGGCTTTACGCAACAGGAGCTTCAGCTTCTGACTCGAATCGGGGAAGGGGAACACGATCATCGCGTTAATAGCGAGAAGCGGCAGAAGCTAACGAGTGCGGAGTGTGGGGAGTACAAAGTAATGCTGATAATGATAATGACGCTCATATTGTCGCCGGATCGATCATAAAGAACCAGTTGCGTAAAACCAACAACAACACAATTGCCTCGCAGTCTAGTCTACGCCTCCGACCGATCGAGCGACCCCCTCTGACTACCCGCCCATGCAATGACAGTTTTGCTTATCATTTGCTGGAAATGTTCTCGCGACTTGTGACTGTTGCTTGCGCCTTGAAATGAGTTTTTCACGTCGTGATTTTTTAGTTATTCTGCATTTGGTTATTATTTTTTTTTTCCGCCTGTCTGACATGATAAGTAGATAGTCGTAAGTGCTGCATCATCGCCGTAGTCGTTGGATCTGCTGTGGCAACTGCTGCTGCGCCATGCACGTGCCCCGGAGATGTGGCTCGGCTGTTTGTGTGCCTGTCAGATTAGATCTGTGCAACTAAGATAGATAGTTTATGGCACTGTCTGATTAGAAATGACATAGGACTTTTTCGATACAGAAAGAGAGAGAGAGAGAGAGAGAGAGAGAGAGAAACCCAAGTGGTTTTTCAGGCTGGAAAAGTTGTATCTATTCTATTGACAACTTGATTTGATTAAAGCGAAACTCACAACTTGACTAAACAATTTAGTTAAACGTTGCGTTTAATTTGCAAATCTGCAAATACTTGACTTGAGTTTACTGGACGGCTGTCATGTGCAATGCTTCCAGTTGCCAAGCAAGCAATACCTAAGATTTAACAATTATTATAAGCCCTATTTTGAATAACTTTTTCCCTCGAAGAGTTTGTAAGAATGTTGATATAATAATAATTTATAAGAAATAACTAAGAAAATTGATTCATTTTCCCCGATAAGGTCAATTTTATACAATTCTTTACTCTTCTACGTATACTCTTCTACGTATACTCTGGAATATTATCCACCTTTTAGATATTGCTTCCTTTTTCTATTAAATAACTCTTCACACGGACTATACATATATATAATAGACACGTGTATAAACTGAACAAAGTATAGAGACTAACAACATTCAAGGATGTTTAAGAAACACAGAAGAAACTTAGTAAAGAAATGTTACAAACATGTTATAAATGTTAACATTCTTGTGTTAACATAACTTTAAGTTTCTGTTAATGAAAAAACTGCATTTCTGCTTGTATAATCATATTGCCAGCAATTAAGAGATAAATCTCTGAGCTTTTGTTTTCCACCAAAGTAATAACCTTTTCGAATATAGTTTAACTAAGTGCCTTTTAGTAACTGACCAACTGATCTTAATTCGAGCGCTCTTTAAGTCGCCCCCAACTAGTTGCAAGTAACAGTCGGATATATCACACCTCACGTAGTATCTGTGGCTAGCCTCGAAAAAAAGGTAACCCGTTTTGGGGTATTTCGTTGTCGTATTTAATTTAATTTTCATTTTTTTCATCTAGCTTTATACTCTTTCTTCTGCTTCTTGCCACACACTTATGCATTTATGACTGGGGCTCGGTGTCTGTTTAACTGTCTAAGCTGTCCGAACTGTCCGAGCTGTCCGAGCTGTCGACCCTCTCGGTCTGTCCCTGTCTGTGCACACAATTGCGATCCGGCGTTCATTATCTTTTGAAACATCGGCACTTTTGAAACGTCAAGCCAAATAAGAAAAACAAATAAAATTAATGTAAATAATGGACATCATCAGCAAAATGCGAAGTCGTCGACAACGTTGCACGTACTTGCCGTAGTTGTGGCTAAAGAGCAGGCCAGATAGACATGCGAAGGAGATGTGAACAGAGCGGAGAGAGAGAGCTGTGTACTTTCAGATACAATATAGAGATACAGATACACACGCACACACACACTCACAGACGAAACGTTTGCGCAAACGGTTGCCCAGCAAATGAAGCCAAAGGCTTAAATGTGTGTATACATATAATAAAAAAAAGAAGTGTATGAGAAACAACAACAACAACAACAACAACTACTGGCAAAGAAAATAAAAGATATCGAGGAGCAATTTGGCTGCCACTTTTCGCTGCCTGCTCTGGGCCCGAGTCTGTGTCTGGCTTTGTGTAAACAATCAGCCAAAGAGACGCAGCAGACGCGTAGACCCAGCGGAAAAAGGTTCATAACAGTTGATAAAAAAAAACTTACACACACACACACACAGCTGTGGGCAACACACAGATACAAGAAAAACACATGCGCATAGGGATTTAATATTTGTATAGAAACGAGACGAAGTTTTGTCCAATGTGTGGCTCGTATCTCGGGCTTGGACCAAGACGCTTAGCGTACTACTTCAGTTTGCTTACAAAACAACAAGCGACAACAACAACAGCAACAACAACAAACAACACACGACAAGAAAGGGTCAGCATGTGCGAGTGTGTGTGCTCAGTTTTAATCCCTTCGGGCCAGGCTCGCCGCCACGGCGAAGGTAGCTAATAATCAACCAAAAAAAAAAGGAGAAAATAAAAAATCAGATTGCCCCTGTCGCAAGTGCTCGAACGGCAGATACCCTGTAACTAAAATAAAAGAGTTTCGAGTTTCCAAGTAACGTAAGAAACTGTCCTGAGAAGCTTGGATTTGCGTAAGCTAAATCCGAGAGACTAGTTCCGGCGACCTGCAAGATATACCCTAGAAATCTAATCTTCAAATCGATTGTTGTGACTTCCAAATCGCAAGTCTTTAGAGATCGAAGAGATCCTCTAACAGTCAGATCGAGAATATTGCCAAGTTAATGTTTTTACCCTTTGGCTGTGGCATACTTTTGCACTGAACCATAATACCCTTACCCAAGCAGAGCAACAGGGTATTACGAAATAAAAGTTAAAGAAACAACTTGTAATTATAGCCGTTGCCTGCATTCTCCTGCGTTTGCGTTAATCTGACAACCCTTTGGCCGCGGCCGGAGCTCGGAGATAATAGTCGTAGCTATTAAAATCTCTAGCCATAATCATCAGCGCTTGTAGTTTTCCAGCTAGTGCCTGGATACCTGCTCCACCGGCGTGTCTATAATTTTCTTGATTAATATCTATGCGACTTGCACACACCCCACAACAGTGTGTGTGTGCGATGTGTGTGCGTGTGTGTTGTGTGCGTGTGTGTTGTGTGTAAGTGCGCGGTCATTAATTTAAAAGCTTTGCTAATTCTGCAGCCATGTTGGCTGCGTTTTACTTTTCTCGAGCAGCTCATGAAACTGCTAATGAAGTTTTATGGGCTCGAAATGCAGCTGGCTGCAAACTGTTCTATAAATTACTAAGCTTGTTCACATTAATTGAAAAACATAATTTATAATTATTATGATCAAGCGGGGGGCTAAGCGAGGCTGCACAGAAACTGGTCCATAACTAGCCAAATTGATGGGTTCGATTCGCTGAAGAAGCAAAAGTTAACTAAACTAGTTGGAGATTTTCTAGCGAGCGAATCGCAAGAGATTAAGTCTATATATGTATATATAAGTATAACCACAAATTTGTTTAATTTGAGGCTTTATCAAGCATTAAACTAAAGCATATAAAGCTTGTAGCTTACTCTGTTTGGTTTGTCTAAGATAGTTATATAGTAGATAGGTATTTGTATCTGATTTGATGAACCAGGCTAGGTTGAACATATCTATCGATTACATTATTGATAGTCGATGAATGTTTTAAAAGTTTTCAAGTTTTCAAAGTAAAGTTTTAAAAGTTTTCAAAGTAAATCTTAATATGAAACAAACACAAACACATGAAGTTTCGTGCATTTTTCCCACTACAAACTATTATCCAGAAAGCATAAAAAAACAAAAGATTTAAGCTTTCGAAGGTGCAAAACATACCCATAATTTCGATAGGCCAATTGGGAGTTACGCAGGACTACCCTTAATATGGACAAGGGAAACCTGACTCTAGATTTGCTCTGATTTAAAAATGATTTTGAACTAACTCAAATATCTTTCGCTTTTCTTCTGCTCTTACTACACATTTTTATAATTTATTTTAATCTCTGAATTTACGAGTTTACCTGAAATGTGTAGAAAGAGGTTCTTTCCCTTTAAGGCCTCAGAATCTGCTGCTCTGCTCTCACCTCCCTATACCATCTCCTCCGCACTGTTCGAGCAGCTAATCCTCTTAACTCGATCGTATTTTACGCTTCTTCTGACTCTTGAATTCGGACAACACTCTTCAAGAAATAGAGTTCTTCAGTTCTTTTGTGCATGGACTGTCAATAACTCATAATCACCGGCTACTTTAGACTGAAAAGATTCTAGATCTTGTGTGTTTAGATATATGCATAATCCTCTTGCTCTTGAGGATGGACGTAATCCGGATCTGTTAATAATTCAAACGTTCCCCACACAGGTCAATTCATATTCTAATGGATAGAATTTATATTTCATCATCAAAAACCGATCGGAGATCAAGCGCCAGTTAAAAAAAGAGACACACGTGCCAAATGGGCGTGGCAGTGCGACAAAAAAATGCTTCGCCTTTTATGGCCAATTGTACGCTCCATTGTTTTTTTTGGAGCTTTATGGGCAAGAATTAAGTGCTTGTCTTTTGTTTGTCTAAGCTTTTAGATGCTTTTAATTTGTTTTTCGAATTTAATTAATTTCGTTTTTATTGAGCGTCATTTTCAGTCCGAAACACCATTGCCCTACCGTTGCACTGATTGTAAATTTGATACCACAAAGAGAAGAAAAAAGAAAGAAAAACCACCCAGAAATATACCGAATGCAATAAATTTTTATGTGCCTATTCTTATGCTAAAAAGTAGGAACCCAGAGCACAATCCAAATTGCCTATAAACAAACAATGATGAAAATTCAAAGAGTTTCCAGCGCTCCAGCTCCAAGTCCAGGTCGAGCTCGAGCTCCAGTCGAGCGCAACAAAAGCCAATGGCTCTATAGAGCCGCAGCGAATGGAACCCGAGCACCAAAATCTCCACATCTAAAGCACAAAAATATTGGGAAAAAAAATGAAAAACGAGACTGTGGGAGCGCGGGAGGCGTTTTGAAGCAGCAGCAGCAGCAAAAAAACTAAAGCATTTAAAAGAAATCAAAGGAAAATAAGCACAAAGATGCTGGAGCGATGTAGATGGCAGAGCCAGATGATGGTATATGGTAACCGAAAGCCCAAACCCCAAACCCCAGACCCCAAGCTCCAACAGAAGCTTGCGGCAATTGCGTTTCCTCTTTGGACACACGTTCTGAACAATTAAAGCGCGCGGCAAGCCAAGCTGGCAACGACGCCGACGACGACGACGGCGACGGCGACCAAGTCCAAAAAAACCGGATTCAAATTGAGCACGACGAGAGCTGCTGAAACTGAGGCTGAGGCTGAGAGCCACTGGCCACTGGCACTGGCTACAAGTGAACTGGTTTACGGCCAACAACAACAACCCGAAAAAAAGGTAAGAAAAAAAATTCCAAGCTCGAACCTTCGAGCTGGAGTCGAACCCCAAGCCAGAGTCAGCCGCAGCCGCAGCCGCAGCGTAGCCCAGCCGAGCGCCAGGCCGCCTGCCTGTCAATGGAACGCAGCCAGCCAGGCAGGCAGCCAGCAGGGCAGGCAGGCAGGCACCACACTGAGTTCGGTGGCAATGACAGTGGCACATGCAGTTGTAGTGGAAGCCGCTGCGGCAGCCGCCGCCAGTCGCCCAAAAAACCGCCAACTGTGGCGGAGCCTCCAACGTTGAGCTACAACACAATGTGTGCGTGTGTGTGTGTGTTTGAGTGTATGTGCGAGCGTGTGTGTGCTCGCGCTTGGAGCAGGTTTTAGCAGTCAGCGTATTTTTTATTTACTTTGCTACTCGCTATAGTCACGTCTCTCCCTCTCTCTCTCGCTCTCAGACTTGCGCTCTCTTCGGGCCTACTCGCTGTGGCTGCGACTCGCTGAGATTTGCTTTTGGCCATAGCGAAAATCAAAAGAAAATAATTAGCTAGACCCTAAAAAACATTTGAGCTGCGGAATTTTTTTGTGGAATCTTTTGTTTTTTTTTTTCGTTGGGGGTGTTGCCTGCTCGGGGCGTGTGTAGCTTACCTGTAAACAATTTTGATGGCTGTGCGCAGAGCGCCTGAGGCTCTATCAAGCTTGGCTTGGCCAGTATTCCAAGTATTTTGAACAAGTTTTAGTTTATTTAGTTTTTTTCCTTCTCTCTTTTCCTTTTCTATATCTCACTCTGTGCTTTTTTGTGGCACTTTTGTGTTAAACTTTTTGTGATTTCTAGAAGGCAAACAATATTTTAGATTAGGAATTTGAAAAAAGAACTTTCCGTATATGCTACTATTGGTTTTTAAGTTAAGATAACATGAAGTATCCAATCGGCTGGCTTGCAAAATGTATACAATAAGTTTAGATACACGCACACGTAGTACAACAGACACACACACACACAGACATAGATACAAATGT
The DNA here is from genome assembly GCA_037075305.1 of Drosophila kanekoi. Classification (NCBI taxonomy): domain Eukaryota; kingdom Metazoa; phylum Arthropoda; class Insecta; order Diptera; family Drosophilidae; genus Drosophila; species Drosophila kanekoi. The sequence continues at coordinate 5,268,110 of JBAMCE010000678.1, read as the reverse complement.
ATCTTACAGATGTATGTGCGACACAATCACGGCACGATCAGTCGCGCGCGGTCGCGGGTGTTACGGGAGCAACAGCAGCGGCGGCTACCACAAACCACGTAGAAGACGCAAAAAAAAAAACACAAAACCAAACCACGTACGAAAGCAACCGCCAGCAAAACGAGCGATCGATCCAACCGAGCCGAGGGAACCTAGCCAAGCCAGACCGAACCGAACTGAACCGAACTGAACCGAACGAACGAACGAGCCAAGCCACAAACGAGATACGGCAGCTGAAATGTGTTTTTCTACATTTTGTTTGAAATAGGAGCTGAAGCCAGTGCAGCTACCAATTCGCTCCTCAAGTAGTCCCAAACTCTACCCACACACACGCTCACACACACACACACACACACACACACGGATACAGATGCACGCACACACTACGACACGCCACTGAAAAGCGCTTTTCAGCAAGCGGCGATCGGCGATCGGTGAGCGGGTTCGGTTGCGACGTTGCAACAAGTTCACTGTGCCTGCATTTTTCCCCCAATATACACATGTATCTCACATATACACAACACACACACACACACAGCCACACATACGTATGCAATTCCACTGTGTGACTGTAGTCACGATCCGCGCGCAGGTGCGTCAACTACGATCAACTCTCGAAGACTAATCCAATATTGCCGAGCCGCTGTCGTCGTCGTCGTCGTTCGAAGAGAGCGACTCGCAGCGAGAGAGTAAGCCGCAACGAGTAGCGAGCGAGAGAGAGAGAGAGGGAGAGATCGCGCTCGAAACCAGCCAAGTGAGAAAAGCCCAACAACAACAAGAGCAACTGGCAAACCAACTAACCAACCGACCGCCAGTCGCACGCTGCGGACAGCCGGACTCAGCGGACAGACACACGGAACGTGCATACGTACGACGAGTTATTGTCAGTTAGAGAGCTACCTGTTTACCGACTGCTTACCGTTTTCGAGGGTAGACGTACAAACTCCCGGGTTGCCAGACTGCATTCAGTTCGGTACGTTTCCAATGCGCGAGGGATTAACTGCGGTGGCCGCTTGCGGCTCGGGGGAGTCGAACCCAATATGATATGGAGCTAGGGTGTGATTTGTGAGTGGTATGAGATGGGGGGACATTATTGAATTCTTGGCTTGAAGATCTTAGTATCCAAATTAATATATCAAAGAAATACAATTTTCATATATATGTTCGCTTAATTCTTAATTCTAATAAGCTCTGTGAAAGAAAATAAGGTTTCAGGTTTCTTGGTTGAATATATTGATTCTGTTTTTAAAATTTTGACATAATAAAACTTTGCACAGCTTTATTCGCCTATTGAAAAATTAACTTTCAAATATTAATACATACCATATAAACACTTCGCGGAAATGCGGTTCAAGGATTGGGTGGGTGCCGTTTCGTGTTCATCTAAAGATCTATACGAAAAACCCTTCTCGCAGAATCCAAGCTTCCTCGGTGGAAAATGCGATTTTTAGGGCGAAGTTTTAAGTTTGCATGCACATGTTTGTATATATATGTATGCATGTTTGTTTGCATATATGTATGCAAGCAGGCATGCACCCATACGTACATACATACATACACGCACACATACACACATACATACATACATACATACATACATACATACATACATACATACATACATACATACATACATACATACATACATACATACATACATACATACATACATACATACATACATACATACATACATACATACATACATACATACATACATACATACATACATACATACATACATACATACATACATACATACATACATACATACATACATACATACATACATACATACATACATACATACATACATACATACATACATACATACATACATACATACAATACATACAACAAAAAAATAACAACAACAAAATTACAACTAAAAATAACAACAAAATACTTTAAAAAAAATACTACACTACTAGCTTAGCATGAAAACCTGCAGAGCCTACTTGACTTCTTGAGAATCGAGGAGGAGAGCACTTGGTAGAAATTCGTTTTATTTAAATTTGCAGCACATAGTCAAATAAGCTTCGTCTGCGTTTGGTATTAGAAAACAAGCATGCATGCATATATACATACATAAATTCATACACACATACATGCATATATTAACACACACACGCCCGAATACACACATACATATATAATGCTTATATACATTCGTAAAAATTACCTGTATTATTAAGTACTTTGTTGTAGGTTCACTTTTATAAGATTTGTATAGAATCTATTGTTTATTTGTTGCTTATTGCTATTTATATGTCTTAAACAATTAAGTTTGAAATGTGTTCTATAAAATATAAAAGATTTAGATATAGTTGAAATATCCTCTGACGTTAAAAACTCTAGAGTTTGGCTTTAAAACCAACTTGAGCATAATTATATATAATACATATTATTTTTGCCCAAAGAGTACCTGTGTTTAGATGCCTGATTACATATGCATATGCATGTATGTTCAACAGGTTGATGGTTCAACAGTCTGGCAACCTTCTCTCCCGCACATGTAAAACAACAAAGGTATGCGGCTAAGTATTAAGAGGAAAAAAACGAAACAACGTCAGGGTCTTGGCGAGCTGCCACTGCAGAGTCCCACAGAGAGGGAGTTACGTTTGACGAAAACGCCTAGATGATGTTGATGATGCTGGCCAAGATGATGATGATGATGATGATGCTGAGGATGATGAAGAGCCACCAACTGTTTCAAAAGTGCAAAGAAAATCCAAGAAATAAAATCAAAGAAACAATATAAGAAGCAGCAGAAGAAATACAAAGAAAAGGCTCAGACAGCGAGACTGAGAAAAGAAGAGATAATTAAGGCAGTGGCATGGGCCGCACAGTGGAACTAAATTGTTATTGTTGCCGATGTTGTTGTTGTTGGTGTTGTTGTCGTTGTTGTTGTTGTTGTCAACGCCGTGACTTGAATCCGAGAGCAGTGGCAAGTTGCATGCAGCACAAGGTAGAGGCAGACAAGAAACAAAAACGGTAGCAGTCCCATAGGGCGAGCGAATTGTTATGCTAGTCGTTGACTTCTCGTTGCCGGCTGCCGTGTGTGCATATTTTGCAGCTCTTTACGATCTGAAATAAATTACTCAAAATTTGTGTTAAACAACCGTGCAGCTAGAGCCGCAGTCGAGAGTCGAGAGTCGCGACTGGCGACTGGCGAGTCGGGCTGACAGGTTCATTGATCGCATTCGAAATGCTTCGTTTGCGTTTGAGCCTGACGGATTGGGCCAGGGGCAAAGTGGCAGCCGGATAGCTGCATTTGCAGGTAGGACCCAAGTTCGTTGCATCATTGAGCCTAATTAATGATGTTTAGGCCCATTTCAATGCCCTCAAGCTGTCAGCAGTACCACAATTTACACATTTGTCATTTCCATAGTCTTAGACCTGGGAACGGCTATCCTTAGCAGGAAGGTCAATTCTACTGAGCTTGTTGTTAAATTTATATTGAAGCATGTGTTAACTGAAATACAGTTGACAGCAAGAGATCAAATCTGGTTTGAAGCGAACCGGTTTGAGCTCAGACTTCTAGCATATTAGTTAGATTGAACCGATTCTTGATACGGATAAGTTAGATAGAGAAAAGCCGAAACCAATACAACCACATATTATACAACATTTTCTTCAAAAGTATATACAATAACTTTTTGAATATTCGAAAGCACTTTTACAGCAATTTTAGGTTTTAGGTAGGGGTTAAGGATATTTTCAATATAATACATCAAAAGGGGTAAAAATTGGATGAATCGAATGTCAATCCAAAACCTGGGCTTATGCGAAATAAAGACCTCCATAGATACAGACATTGTGTTGAACTGTGAAGTAGATCGTCGAAAATATGTTTTTTGGATTTGCAGCCATGTTTAGCAGGCAGATTAACGGCGAGCTTATCTAATATTCCACACTCTCTTGAATCGAAATGTGACACAATGTTCTTGGTATATTCTTTATTTAATAATTAAAGCTCTTATTTAGTGTTTTTTTTTCTTTCGGTATTTGTTTTTTCCTTTTTAATGGTTTGCTCACATTTTCCACATAACATAAAACTGGCTGTCACGCTGTCATGTATATATATATAATAAAGTATTATCTAAATGAATCGGCACACACTCATTAATTGGGTATCTCTAAAATATATAAAATATATATACGTGTGTGCGTGTGTGTGAGTGTGTGCGTGTGTGTGTAGCACTAACAAAATAAATTGCACTCAATATGCACACACTGATCCACAAAAGAAGGGAAATCAGCATATTCAAAGATCATATATCGCATATATGACAAAGTAACTACTGGATTGTGAAGTATTCAATGTACTCATAAAGTATTTGCCATATTTTTATTGTGTCTCTCTCTAGTCACTCAGATGGATCGATCAATCGATCAGTCGATCGATCGACTCACACGAAAACTTAATGGCAATCCCAAAAAACTCAACCTATCAAAAAACTAAGCTTAGCTACAATTTTCTCCCCGACTTTCATGTTTATAAAAAAGCTATACATATCAATAATAATTGTGTCTAACTAATAAACCATTTTGTTTAGTTATTTCCATTTCCTCATATTGTTGTAGGGACGAAAACCGTGTTTCTATATAACATGCACAATAATTGTGGAACTAAACATTCAAAGATTAAACCTTTCCAATACAGCCCATATACATATATCTAGTACCCTTTACTATTATCTGCTGGATGCTTGTGAAATTGGTCATGAGTTTAATCTGCAATCTTGTAAATATTATCTCACTGTTTAGATACCCGTCTAGCATGGATACCCATTGCCATGGTTGAGCCTCTCAATCGATTAAGCCTAATGAATCTTGTTTTCAACTCAAACTCACTTTAGACATTATGTTGGTCTGCTATACGACTATATATATATAAGTACTATACGCTATATTATGCATGTATATATGGCGTGTATGTGCACGTGTGCGTGTGCGTGTGTGTGTGTGTGTAACAAGACAACCTCACTAAACCATAAGCTTTAATAATTATATAACAAGAATACACACCAAAATTCTCTATGGTATATTGCAAAATAGTTTTAAGCCTCCGATTCGACGATTGACTGCCTAAATTCCTTGTCTTAGTAGCTATAAAAAACTCTGGACTATTTTCTATATATTTTGTTTGTTGTTGTTGTTGCTGTCGTTTTTGCTTAAGAGCTTAAGAGCTAGTTGGTAGTACCTAGTACCCGTACTAATGTCCCAAATATATGAATTCCAGAATTCCACGTTAACTAATCCATAAAGTAGCTAAAGCTACGACGCTTGCGTCGGCTACTGAGCGCCGATCTGGAGCGTGTTTTTAACCTTAGTTACCCGGACTTGATCCACCGATCTATGGAGTACTCCAGTGCGGATATCCAGCTGCAAATGGCAAGATTGCAAAAGTAATCAAATTGAATGTTGAGAGATCTTACCGCTTTTTATCCATTTCGCTTTCGGTGCAAAAATAATAATGACGCAATTTCGCCTCTGGTGGTATTATCTCGAATGAGTTCTTCTTGCCGGACGCATTGGTGGACATCGAGGCCACTTTGTAGCCGTGCAAACAGGCCATGCCTAGAGAAACAAACACACGAATTGATTCACCAAATCTTAATTAATTAGCTGCATGCGTCTGCTATCTGTTTATTTGCTAGAATACCCTGTAACCCCAAAATAACTCAACAGGGGTATGCTAGGGAACTTTTTAGCCGATCAAATATATATCTTGCTTGGAAGTTTGACGTCTAGGTCTTGTTTGGTCTTTGCTTTTCTTTTTTATAAGTTGATTTAAGCTATTAGCTCAATTCGGTATTCGACAGTATATCTACTGCAGAAGCTATTTGGCATTAGTTTCCGGGTACAGGGTATCCCTGAGCCTATTACACTTAACTAGACCTTTCTAGAGCAGACTTCTTTATGGTCTGTCAGTGACTCACCGAATGCACTTTTGCTATTTGAATCTTGATAAAAATAGAGGCAGGCATCCTTAAGTACACAATAGCGTTTCGACCAGCCGCACCACCTTGAGCCCAATTTGAGCAAATGGCCAAAGCAATCGGGTCGCACAATGTTGCCGGGGCTCTGGTACAGACAGCGGGCACTGCGAGGGAGACAAGAGAAAGAGAGAAAGAGAGAGTGAGAGAGTGAGTAAGAGAGTTGGCTGTGAGTTTCTCGAAGATCAATGTCCCCCAACCTCTTGTCCAGCCACTGATTATCCTGTGTGGCCGCTTGGCGCAGCAAATTTAACCATCTGTTGGACAATTCCTCGGAGTCAGCGGCCACATACATGGGTATGCCCTCGCCGGAGTCCACTTTGAAGGCATACGGCTTGCCTATATCGAGGGGGCACAGGTCCACAGTATGCTTGGCCATTATCATGGCACCCACGGGCTGAGAATCCTATTGAAGGAAGAGAAGAGAAAAGATATTGAAATAACATTTTTAAGGAACATTTGCAAGCTGAAATGCTTTGCTCAAAGACGCAGCTGCTTATAACACACTTTTCCACTACGCTAATTACTTTAACTAAAAACATGTTCAGTTTTACCTAAATTAGTTGACATAAACTAATTGAGTCAGTTTTATTTTTGATATCTTAAACTTAACTGACTCACTTGCTGTTAGCTATAAGTCCTCTGCTTAGTTTCCGAATGATCGATTACCAAGAAATCTATCTACTTTGTTCTTCAACTATCTAACTTCTTTTGTTAAAAGATTAAATTTCAAAGTAAACAGCTTTTGAGCTTAAGAGCTGGGAACTATAATTTTATAAGATCAATTCGATTATGATCGGTTATTTACAACTTTCATGAACAGAACTTATCTAGTTAATTATTATCTAAAAATATTCTGCACGTATATTTACTTTAATACATGAATTTGAATTGTAAGAGGTAGGGATTTAAGATCAAATACTAGAGTTCCTTAAAATATTTCGCTGTCTTCATTGTCTAAGAAACGCAGAAACTAGTTCAATATATGCTTTATAAATATAGATAAGAGATAAATCTATAGCAAAAACTAATTAGATTTTGAAAATATCTTATATTTTCATAGGAAGGAAATTACTTGGCCATATCTCAAAGATACCATTTCATCATTCTAATAAAATACTCTCTGTTTGCTCGAAAGGAAGTTCAGAATATTGAGAAATAGTTGAAAAACTAAGCGAGAAATCCCAAGTATCATAGGATCAACTCGTATATATACATTAATATATACAACAATGAATAAATGGAAATATATCACAGAATACAGTTGTTTTCGTTGTTATTGCCTTCCAACATTGTAAATCCAACTTGTTTATTTATAACTCAAAATATATTTCCCATACTGTGTGATATATGACATATATATGTTTGCCTAAATTGCTCTCATAGGTCTTACAGCGGGAACTAGTTGGGAATTATATTGATATGTGTATTATTTGAATGACTTACATCTTCCGTTTTGTAGTAGTAGAGACAGTTGTCTGGCCGCAGCGAGAACCAGCGTCGCACCCACTTCTTGGTATTGGGAGCACCTTTCGCCTGGCCGCTCTGACGCCACAGGTAGCCGCTGAAGATGGGCTGACTGGGCGGCTCCAGTTGCTCGTGCATGAGCACGCCAATGGTGCGGGCTACTTGCAGCTCCAGCTTCTCACAGCCATCGTGCGCTATCTTGACCACCTCCGTGTGATGCTTGTCCAGCACTTGGACGCCATTCACCGATATGATAATGTCGCCAACTTCCAGGCCGGAGCTCTCCGCCGGCGTGTCGGGCTCAATGGCGGCCACAACCACCGGCTTGGAGCCGTGTATGCGGAAGCCAAACTCACCGGAATCGCTCTTCACGACCACCGTCTTGTCCACGCCTGCTTGGGCGAAACAATTATGAAGATACATATATTTATATCATAGGCTCATCTATAGATCTGTGCGAGATGTGATTTGTGAGCTTTTATTTCCGGACACATTACCGTGCGCGCCATTGCTGAGCGTTGATATGACGAAACTCTCACGCGCCCAAACCAAGAGCATTAGCTTCAAGACCTCCTCGAGCTTACGTCGCACCGAATCTGGCGCCGAATTCGACGCTATTAATTCTGTGGCATTTGGAAAATTATTGAATATAAGGCCTAGCGCTTGGCATGTGAAATGCGTTTTTTATTTACCCACCAATCATTTGGATTAATTATTGTGTAAATATGTGCGTGGTTTTTTTTTAGCACTGACGATCGACAATCGCCTTGAATACTCCGAACCGAAATTTGGTACGCGGCAGAATTTGCACTTTTCACATTTGATAATAAAGAGATCCGATCGAAAGGCGTTCTCCCGTCGCATCGGCACACAACAAAGCACGCACCGCAACTATTTTCGATAACAGAATCAAACATAAAAAACGTATTTTTTTGCTTTTGCTTTTTTCGTATGCCAAGTGCCGGTCATGAAAAGTCAGAGCGCCACCGACCCACTATCATGAGGAAAACGGCGTGAACAAGCGGGTGAATGTCGAAGCCCGAATACCCTTACGTTTATGAAAAAGTATCTTATGCAAGTAATATGCTTAGGTCCGAGTGCTGAAGATTAAAGGTGTTTAAACAACATTTTCAAATGAACTCTGAACATATTATTAAATGGTCTCTCTCATAGAAAGACAATTGATTTCTGCAGAAGCTTGTCACGCACAGACAAATATTGTGATATAACTAGACTACCCTTTGTACGGGCATAAAACGCGCTCTCTCGCGGCTCTTTTTTACAATTCAACGCGCACGTTGTGCCAAATATAGAAAACTATACAGGGTGTTCCCTGCAGTTCGCACACTTACGGAAGTTGTTGTGCTTCTGGCGATGATACATTTCGAGTGTGCACCGACGCTGAACCAGACGATGCAAGATCACCTGATACTTGGCATGAAAGCCCTTCTCCGACTCCGTGGAGGCGCGACGCTCGCGGGAACGATCTGCAAAAGCGTTTAATGGATTTCCAAATTAGTTGCCTTGAAAATTAACTAAAGAGCGGAGAACCTACCGAAGCACTGGTGATCCAGTTGCGTCCACAGATCGTCGTCGGTTAGGCGCGTGTAACGACCCGCATCGTAGTGACCTTTGTAGATGATATGCTGACTCTGTTCCGTATTGATATCGGGCAGTACGCAGGGACTGGAGCCGGCGGGTCGCAGTATGGGTGTATTGGGTAGACTAGGCGCGCGGCCACGCTCCTCGCTCTGCACAGAATCGGAAGGGTAATCAAGGTTAATACACATTTTATTAGTCTAGCAGAAAAATAGATAATGAATAAATAATAAATAATCGGCATGAAACCTTGCATGGGTTGTATATAAGTCAAAAGCGGACGAGTCGAAGCATTATGATAGGCATATGATAGGCTCGCATACGAACGATCGGTCGAAATTGAATGAATATGAGTATAATGAATGAGTATCGTAATCAAGGTATGCAATTACTAGTTCTTCCATTCCATTCCAACTGAATAATATCTGATATAACTCTATTGGAATAATCTTGTGAGATAACAGTTTATATTTTGCAAGATTTCACAATATCTCTTCTACTAACATATCTGAACAACTATCTCAGATCGTGAAGCTCATAGGGACAATTGATCAGCTATAAGATTTTATTTAGAGCACATGTCTACGAGGGAATCTACCGATAATAGCCGTTCTCTTTTTTCTCTCTCGGTTTTCCCTTGAAGGAAGGATAACCTCTCTTTCCAGCTCGCTCCCATTCTCCCGCATAACTCACCTTGGCGCGTATGTTCTCCTGCCTGGTCTTGTAGTGCCTGCCTCGTTCGCCGTGATATCGCTCCTCGGACCGAAAGCGTTTATCCATTTTCTTGTACAATCGCTGGGTGGTCTTCGTTGTCACCGGCGAGTCGGCGAAATCGGAGGGCGGCTTCACAATGTCCGCTTCCTGTTCGATGTAGGGTATGGACTCGACGGAGTCGCCGGCCAGTTCGCTGACTGCGTTGTTGTGCTGCTTGCCCTCCATCTCCTTGCCGCAGTGCAGGCAGTGTCCTTGCTCCGTGCTGGCCGCATTGCCATCGGCCTCGCTGTAGAAGACCGAGTCCGAGCCGGGCGACACGGAGCGCAGTGATTCAATGGACTTCGCCTTGAGCTGACCAGCCTCCGAAGCGGATTTGGTGACGGCCACGGGCACGGCAGCGGGCAGCTTGGGTGATAGTAGCGCTGTGGGCGTGGCACAGCTGTGCGGCTTTCTTCCAGTGGGTGGTGGCGCCGGCTGATCCTGCAGTGTGGCAGTGCCCGTGGAGGATGCCGATGTAGTTGTCGTTGTGGCCACCGCAGCAGCTATTGTTACTGTTGCGCCGGCTGCTGCTGCTGTTGCTGCAGAGCTGGCTCTGGGTCCCATGGTGCTGGTCATGCTGGCATCCAGAAGCAGTTCTGTATCGCCGCTGACGCTGCTCAGCCCATAAATGGTGGACGTCACACGCGTGCGTCTAGCGGCAGCCGCAGCAAGCACATCCTCCCTGGAGCTCTTGCGCAGCTGTCGGCGTATCTTGGGACGGAAACGTTTCATCTTGCTGGGGCTGCCGCCCTCGAGAATGCCAGCGCTGTGCTGTTCCGGCGACTGCTGCTTGGCGGCGCCGCTGGGTTTCTTGATGGGACTAGTGAGGGCACGCATGTTCTCTTTCTCGATGTCCAGCTTCATGCAGGTCTTGCGTCGCTTGCGCTCATCCTCCTGTCGCTGTCGACGCGATTTGCAGCTGGGCGTGACCTGATCCTCGTCGTCCTCATCATGTGGACTCTCGTAGTAGCCGGAAGAGGAGTAACGCACCTCGCTGCGCTCATCCTCCGATATTGATTCCGGTTTGGGCTTCGGCGGCGCCGTCTCCGCAGCGCTGACCTTCATCTGGCCACTGGCGCCGCTGCCTACTGTCTGGGGCTCACACTCCTTGGCGGGTGATTTGATGGCTTGGCCCGAGACCTGACAGCTGCCCGATGAGGTGGTGCTGCTTATGGAGTGCGAGGGCGATTTCCTGGTCAGCTCAGCCGCCGAGCCCATTGGGGATTTGAGCTGTGCGCCTTTTGCGGGTGGCTTCTCGTCATGCTGCAGCAATTCCTCGCGCATGGAGTAAAGCGAACTGGCGCTCTCGAAGGAGCTGCCCGCATGGGTCTTTTCCAGCTGAGAGCTCTGCGTGGATACTACAAATGGAAATATTTCGGCTTTAGTGCATATCTTTTTAATGGACAGCTAAAGACAGCTAAAGCATTGCGGGCAAGGCGTTCGTCAAGCAACAACAACAAACTAGAGAGTCGTAAATGTGGATGAGCTAAGAGGCATTAGGCTATATTAGAGGCTAGAGTAGTACTAAGGCGGCAAGCGTGATTGGTGTAGGGATGAACACTGACTGAGTCCGGGAATACGAGACAACATTCATGGATGTAACACACACTTAGTGTCATGTGGACTACACACACACACACAGACACACAATCACAATACTTGGGAGCCCCAAACCTGGCACTTGTGTAGTCGACGATGAGCTAGTCGTGGTCGGCGGTGTCTTAATACCTGGTGTACGCTTCGAGGTATCCGTGCAGGTCGCATACTCATCTGTATTTGTGCTGCACTCTGAAATGTCTGCGCTGCGCGCATAATCCGTGCCGGAGGGCAGAAACGAGGCATCCGAGTGGCTAAGCGGGACAAAACAATGTTAAAAGGATGTTTGCATTAGGCTTGGCTGAGACTTCAACCTACCGCTGTTTGGGCACGCCAGACACATACATCAGTTGGCGGGCGTCTGGCATAGAGCTTCTGGATGCCATGCTACGCTTGGGCAGGGGCGAACTAATCGAATCCGGCAGCTGATTGCTGGAGGGCGTGACGTTTATGGCGGGCGTTTGGATCGGTAGGGTGGGTACCGACGCCGGCTTTGTTGTTGTGGGCGTGGGCGTCCTAATGATCTTCGGCAGTGTTTGGAGGCCATAGGTGGGACTCTATAAGAACGAGTGATAAGAGAACAAGTGAGAGCAATAGAGATATTTGTGTTCACCCAAGACTCACCAATTCCTCAAGGTCCAGGGCATCTGTGTCCACGGAACTGCGCTGCTGATGCTGCAGCAGCAGATTCTTGCGCTTGGACGAGGGTGTGAGCAACAGATTGGAGCTATAGGAGCCATCGGAGATATCCCTTTGCTCAGCCGTCAGCACGGTCACCTGGGACTCATTCCAGATGCCGTCGGAGTGATCGCGAGTCGTGTCGTTGGCCAGTGAATCTGAGGATGGATAAGTTGAGACATTGGCCAGCAGCAGCTCATCGCGACAGGGACTGGCCGGCGTGGAGGGTAGACGCAAGCTTGGCGCCGGACAGGTGGCCGTCACGGCGGCATAGTCGTCATCCAGGCTAACCGAACGCTTGCGGAACTGCATCCGTTTGTCCACAAGTTCGGTGCCCGCTGGCTCCAGCTTGCAGGTGCAGGGCGTGATATTCTCATAAATTGGCTCATCGTCGTCCGCCTGCGGTTGCTCCGAGTCGGGCTCGTGCTCCTGCTGTGCCTGTTCGTGGGCGTCATCGTCCTCCTCCTCCTCTTCATCGTCGTCCTCGTCGCTGGGCTCAAGCTCAACTTTTCTAGCCTCAACCTCGACTGGCTGCTTCAACTTGGGCAGAGTTAGGGCGGCCGCCTGTGCCAGCCGCTGCTGCTGCATCTTCCGCATGGCTATCTCCGCTTTGTGCTGCTTGCGATGCTTCACCTGCTGCTTGGGACTGGGCTTGGGCGAGACGTGTGGCTTGAAGTCTATGAAGATCTCCTGTTCATCCCGCGGCGACGGCTCCTTGGCAAAGCAACTGACCTTGTCGCGATGCCGAAACGAGCTGCGTGGCCCAAAGCCATCGATCAGTTTCTCTGTTTGCCCATAGATCGGCATGGACTGGCGTCGTATATCGTCCCGCCTGAAGGGTGAGTCGTCCATGGGTAACATGGACATGCGACGTTGCTGCGCCGCCGCCACGACCTGCTCCATGCACACCTCTGAGCTGTAGCTCTCTGTTTCATGTGCTCGCACATCCTCTTCCTCCTCCTCCTCATCCTCGTAGAAATCCTCGACCGGATCATCGTCGTTCTTGCAGTATTCGCTGGGCGGCGGAAGCAAATGGGGTCGCGTGAAATCCAGGGGAACGCTGTCCGTCATCAGCTCGGCACACTCCGTGATGTGTTTGCACACATCGTGGCTGTGCAGTGCATCCGGACGCCGGGGCAGGCTGTTCGAGAAGTAATCCGTCTCGGTGCGGGCGTGCGAGGTGCACGCACGTCGTGGCAAGCTGTTGCTCTCGTAGTCGAAACTCTCGTTCAGCGCCAGCGCAGCTGCATTCACATTTACGTACTCCACATTCTGCTCGACCCGACACCGACTCAGATGCTCCATGCCCAGACCATAGCTGTGCGCGTCCAGCAGCGGCGGTGGCGGCGTATAGTACATGATGTTGTTCTGTGCATCGGACAGTGTTTGCAGTGGGACCACATCTTGTGATTGGGTGCGATAAATCAATTCGTGAGGATAGGCCGAACTGAAAGGCAGCAAGGAAAGATGATTAGTTGAAGGTCCTTTGCGGTTGAAAGAGTGCGAGCTGGTATAACGGATCTATAGAATCATTTAAATCTGCAATTTTATCTATTGGGCACAAGACTATGACCACAAATCAAAAACAATTTCTAGTCTTATGATGTCATCTAGATGATTCTTCAGCAGCTTTTATCCAACTCTTAGTAAAACTTGACTAACCCCCTGCAATCTATATAGCCCACACTTACCCCTGATAATGCTGATGCATCAGATCCTTGCCATTGGGTATCTCCGATAGACTCTTTGTTAGCTTTTTGCCATTCTGCAGGCCGTTGGTCTGGGCGCCCTGCGACATGACTTTGATGCGATGAGGAGCATGTGGACTCATGGCCAGCAGCTGCGAGTTGGAGAGGCCCTCGCGACGAGCCGCCACCTCCGTTTGGGTTGCCTGCGTCTTCATTGCACTGCGGAACTTCTTCTCGATGATGAGCACCTCGGGACTAGGCGGCGGCAGAGCCAAAGGCAGCGGCTGTGGTATAATCAAGCCCACCATGTTGTCTGCAGATTTAAGTTGGGGTTTCGATAAGACGGCTCAAAGTGGATTAGGGAATTAAGCCAAGCTTACCTGGTAGCTGCTGATGCAGGTGTATGGGAGCATGATGATGCTGACATGGCTGCAGCTGAACTGGAGCTGGCAGCCAGGTCTTCGGCAGCGTGGAGCTCTGCTGTTGTTGTTGTTGCTGCTGTTGTTGCTGTTGTTGTTGTTGTTGCTGCTGATGGGGTAGCATGGGCTGCAGAGTCTCGTACATGGAGCCCGTTGCAATGATGGGCTTCTTGCCACCAATCAAACGTTCCTGACTGCGTGCGCCTTTCAAGCGATCCGCTGAGCGAAAGCCCGCATTGACGGTGTCGAAGCTGGTCAGGGTATGAGATCGGGCGAAGCTTACGTGCTTAGTTCTGTGGATCGAGAGATGTTCAGAGATTAGTTGGGGAAAAGTTTCAAATTTTCTTATGTTCTAGCATGCACTTTAACATATTGTCTAATGACATTTCCTCTTCTTTAGTACTTGCTGCTGATCTTTTCCTAGCTCTGAAAGCCAGTTGCAAAGATTAAGAGGCAATGCTCGCTATTATGTCCTGGATAAGCTACATATGATCCTCAGGTATTTTATATTCTTCATATAAAAACTTAATGTTGGGAGAAGCGTAACTGTATGTGATATATAATGGGATATATCATTTTCACGCTTCTTATGTTTAGACCATGTTAAAAATACAATCTTCTACTTGTTTCCCCTATATCATTCATAAGGTGTTCCCTGTACGGCGTTGCCAGACTTAGGCGCGCTTAAGACTTTCTCAAAAAGAGGCTGGGAAATTGAAAGGAAAGTGGACTTTAAAGTTAACTAGCTGCTAGCTTACATACATTTTGACAGGAACATATACTAAGATCGTGAAAGAATACGTTGTTTTAATAGAAATAGATTATTTGTTCTACTCACCTGGGGTTGCCAGACTGTTGGTGCAGCTGCTGCTGTGGCATGGGCATTGTGGCATATGTGGGGCAGTGATACGAGCTGTGAAACAGAATATGGACCGAGAACTATTAGCAACCATTTGAGGCATACGTATATATTGGGCACATAACTAACAAACATTGCTCTCTTTTCTCGAACTTTAGTCACGTGCAGACACATAGCATTTAAATAAATAAATAAAAAATCATTTTTAATTGGCGCACTTTTAAAACGTTTTTTCTTATTTGTTAGTTTAAGTTTAAAGCTAAAATGTAATTGTAATTAATTTAAGTTTAGATTTTAAGATTATTCTTTGGTTGATCACTTTACATACCAAACATTTACATTAGCGATTTGATTGGTGGTGTGTGATGTTGGTGGTGTAGGATGTGGTGGAGCGCATAGCTCGACATAATAATTCCGTAGCAAAACATCCTGGTAAAAGGATTCAAGTGGTGCTGTACAACAAGTTGCCCTTTTTACACATTTTGTTCATTTAGTTATTTGGATTTGGTTTCAATTTGGTTTAATTGGTTTTTAGTCGTTTTAGAGAGAAGTGGGGGAAGGTGAATGAATAACGAAAAGTATATAGGAAATATATTTTACAGCTTCTTGTTTGATTTTTGATTGTTTTTCTTTTTCTTTTGGTTTTGGTTTTGGTTTTTGGGTTTGTGGCAATCGCAAAGATATTGTAGTGTAGTTTACAGAAAGCGATAGACCGTGAAAGCAAAAAGCGTTTGGCATTATGCAAAGATGATATGCAGGCTGGAAGTTGTTGTTAGAGTTATTGTTGTTGTTGTTGTTGTTGTTGTTGTTGCATGGGAATAGCTAAGAGCAAGCATTGCAAGCGTTTTACATAGGAATGTCTTATGTATATATATATGGGTAGAGAGATAGAGAGAATCAACGGATAGTGCGACAGTTTAAGCATGATCTCTACCGACAGTTTGGCATAGCATTTTACAGTTTGATTGGGCGGGGGCTTACGGCTTCATCATTTTATAAGACTCATACCTTGTTTCCGTTTGATAGTCGCTGTTGTTGTTCATCTGCGCCGATTGACCTATCCAGCTGTACCGACCACCCAAATCCGGTTCACTGGACTTGCCGGTGCTCAAAATCGATGCCGGTTGCCGGCGAAAATAGGAACTATCCAATTCGTGTGTGTCCGTATAGTTGTTTTGATAGCTAAACAAAAATCATGTAAGCAAATATTGCAACATCATTTATAGCTTATACGCACCGCGGATACTTCTCGAAGGGCGCATAGGCGGCCAGATTCTCGTCGGAGGGCACACGTCGACCAACGCAGCCGCCCAGAAAACTGCTCGTCTGTGTCTGGCCTCGGCGTGACAGGCAGCCGAAGAAACGCTCCCGACGCGGACGCTGCTCGATGCTATGCAGCTGACGATCTGTAAGGCAGTACTATATAGAGGAGGGCAGGAAGAGAGAGAGAGAGAGAGAGAGAGGTGAGTTGTGCATAGCTAATCGTAACTGGCGCCCACTCACCTGTTCTCTTATGTCCCCGCGCGAATAGACGGAGGTGCGAGGCTGCAATTCGGTGGATTGTGTTTGACGCAAACGTCGACGACCCGTGTGTTCATCCTCAGAGTCGTAGCTGCGATCCATGTGGCTGGAATAGGTGGCCTGATAGGGATTAGAGACTGGGGCTTTGCCATTGCTTAGCCTAAAGCTCGAACTAAAGTATTACAAAAATATTACGCATACGCCACATGTAACGCGAATATTAAATAAGATTCCAATATTAATACTTATTTCTTTAACTCAACAGTTCTCGATAATTGCATCTATTCAAACTTAAAATTGTTCTTAAATTTGTTAAAGAAACTTTCAGATGCACGCCATGTATGGCCATGGTGCGTATACGTTATATATGTATGTATGTCGTTTTATAAACTGTTCAAATAATGTTTTTTCTGCTGTTTACACAAACGGATGTGTAAAATTCTAATGTCTGAGTTGTAGCATTAATAAATGAATATATGTTAAAAGTATCCAATTAGAAGATGAAGACTGACCCTTGATAATTTATTGATATTGATATCGAAATAAGAATTTATTCTGTTAAAAATGTATAATATAATAAAAATATATATTAAATATAAAATGAAATATTATAAATGTCAATTAATTAAGCTATAAAAGCATTTGCAGTTGAAAATCTAGTATTTAGGTGCGAAAACAAGTCAAGCAATTGCAATAAAATCTACTTTTAAATCAAACTTTCTTCTTAATAGTCTTTCTTCCCCTTGATACTCTAACTACTGCCCATCTACAACTCATAAATATTCTGTGAGTGTGTTATATTATTAGTGTGGAACCAACCTTCGTGGAGACCCCAATGTTGCCCAATGAGACGGCATGATGTAGACCTGCGAAATGTATTGTTGTTGAGTATCTGCGTTTGTTTCCATTAGAAAGTCAGACAAATGAATCACAATAGGCAAAACACACACACATACACACAGACACATACATCATACACAATGTTATGTGATTATTTGTGTGTGTTTTGCTGTAACTGTGACTGTAGCTGTAACTGTAGCTGTAACTGCTTGTAACTGTCTTCGAACTGACATGTTTTGCGTTCAGTTCAGCGTCAGTTCAGTGACTCTCCCAAGGACTTACCAGTGCCTGTGGCCGAGCCAGTGCCAGTCGTTGGTGCTGTGCCACGCAGGGCGATATCCATTTTGGGCCAAAAATAAATGTTAGCAAAAACACACACGCAGCCACACACACACACGCACACACACACACACACACACACACACACAATCTGCGAGGTACCTTTGCTCGAAATCTGCTGAGGCTATATATAAAAGTTTCGTTGTTGCTGATGTTGTTGCTCTTGTTGTTGTTGTTGTTGTTGCTGCTGCTGATGTTGTTGTTGCTGTTGATGTTGTTGCTGTTGTCGTAGTTAATGCTCTTGTTGTTGCTGTTGCTTCAGTTGTTGTTGCTGTGGTTGTTGCTGTTGTTACTCGTGTTGCTGTTCTTGTTGCAATTGGAGCTGCCTCTGATGTTGTTGTTGCTGACTCAGTTGTTGTTATTTGTTTTTGTTGTTGCAGCTGTCAATTGTTTAAAACTCACTTTGTCTGCATTTGGCGCTGGCTCAGTTGCTGTTGTTGCTGCAGCATCAACATCATCATCATGCTGGATTCAATATGTATAATTAAAACTTAATTTCGACAAGTTGCCTTCGTTGTTCTTGTGCATTCGTGTGCTCCTGTGTTCTGGGCGTTGCAGCATCTCGTGTTCCCAGCTTTTGTTGTTTTCATTTGTTTTTTCTTTTTTATTATTTGTATTTTTTTTTTGTACTCCTTAGAGACGCGCTGAGTTGCTGCGTTTGTATACCCAACTCTGGACTTATGCAAGGCAGCAGCAATCGATATTCGAGGGGAGAGAAAACAGCCAACGCACTGTGGAAAATCACGTTTAGATTTTTGTGTGTGCGTGGGTTTTTTTTGTGTTTTTTTGGTTTTTTTGGCTAAAATGTGGCAGTTAATAGTCTCAGCTAGACGGTGGCAACTCCATTTGGCTAATGCGTTTTTAATTGTCTCGTGGAAAATTAGAAAATCGTTTGGCTGTGAAAATCACTTTGGGCCTCTGCGCCAGGCGTCTGCCTCAGCCTCTGCGTACGCTGTGTGTGTGTGCGTTGCTGCTGCGTGTCCTGCGAGTCGAGCTGGCTCCGTGCGCCGTGGCGTTGATGCTGGAACTGATGCGGAGCACTGCCACGGAGACGCACAGCAGTCGCAGGCCATCATATGGAAGCGCTGCCAGGATGCTGCGAGCACGAGACAGCGAGAGAGAGAGAGAGAGAGAGAGAGAGAGAGCCGAGTGCGCAACGTGAGAGCACGCGCGCCTGGAAGGCAAAAGGCAAACACAAAACAGATGTTTATGACACCCTTTGGGCAGAGGGTCCGGGCACAAGGGCGAGCACTGTGTGGCAGCAAAAGCGCAACAATGAACCGCGACAGCTTCAAAGACGCCTGGAAGTAGGCAACAGAGCGTGCGTGTGCCTGTGCGCATGCCAACGCAGCAGCGACGCCTCTGCCGGCTGCTACTGCTGCTGCGGCTGCGGCTGCTGCTGCTGTGTCAACAAAGCCAGCACAGACAGCTGGCCAGGACACGGGCAGGACTCATCACTGAGCAGGCTTCAGGCTATCTCCACCCACCAGGCCCCTAGCAAAATTTCGACGACAATGCGGCGTGAAGTTGACTTTGGCATGCGATTGTTTTCGCACGGCCTCTGTTCGACGCGCTGACTCCAGGACCAACCCCCGAAATCCACAAGCGGAAGTTAAACCAAACTTGAATCCCCAGCAACGAGGCTGCGATGCTCTTCCACGGTGTATCTTCTGCAGCTGTCGAATTTTCATTTACACCTAATGAAAAACTTTTTTGGTTTTTCTCCAACTTTCGCCGTTGTCTTATAGCATTTGTTTATTTTTACTCTTCCACATTTCGCTTGGCTTGGCTTCGTATCATCTCGCACTCCCTCAGGTATCGTTGGATTGGCCATGAAGTGCTTCATCTTTAAAAACTCTTCGCTGTTTTTGACTTCTTGTCTTGTCTTTTCCAAATTAATTTGCCAAACCTTCTAATTAAACATTGAAAAGCTTCTTTGCCGCCTAATTTACTATGCCTACCAAGATGCCCTTCACATAATTTTTTCTAATTAAAATAAGTACCAAACCCTGTTCTACAAGGGTTTAAAAAAGTTTATATTCTAATTTGTATTAATTATGTACGGATATTTTCTAAGGGTGTCTGAAATATAGCAAAAATATTGGTGCATTCATTCGACAGTTTAAGAAGCGAAGTGTTGACTGCCTATTTATAGATGGATATATTTTTAGATATATGTCCCCTTAACCTCCTCCTGAACCTTACCGAAACACGATAATAAAAGCAACAACGATTACGCATTGGCAAAAAAACATGCTATACTCTTCTTTACAAATAGATTCTCCCATTCATGCGAGACCTTTAGAGATACCCTCTTTGAGTTTGCTTTAATTTTGGCTGTTCTTCTTCTGGCTCAGTCATTTTTCGATGACTTCAGAGGCTACTGTTCGTTCGTTATGAAACTTTCAGAGCATGAAATTAATAGAGAAATGTAGGGCAACATATTTTAAAGAAATTTTTAATAATTTTTGAGACTGAAACAGTTATCGAAATGCTAAGACTTACTTACTTGTGAGTGAATACAAGAATGTTTGGCTTCTTCAGCTTAAACGTTTTTTAAGATATGCCCAAGAATTAGGTCTCCGAGATACAAATCAGATAGTTGGAGGAAAATGTCTATTCAATAAAGCATTCAAGGTATTTTCCCCGACTTCCCCTATAGACTTAATAAGTTTTTGTCCTTTGTTTTCATCCTCCCCCAATTCCCTTCCCTCGCGGCCTTTCCACTGCTATAACGTTCACATCTTTCATTAGGCCTGAAAGCCAGTTTGCATTTTCCAATATTTTAAATGATTTTATATAACCCTGAATTCCATATCTAACTGTCATTTAGACGCTTATTTAAAAATCTTAATGGATCCGACAATTTACAGTTTCAAGCTGAATAATTGAAGAGAAATGCTCCGCATTTGGTTCGGGACAACGTAAAATATACACAATAGTTGCCGTTGGATCTGTTTGTATAGTCGGCATATACATACATGAACGTGCACACACACATATACACACACACACACACACACATGTACGGGCTGTATCAATAGTGGTAGTTGTATAGTCGTAAGACATTTATGTAGACTTTGGCTGGCGGCACAAATTGTCTTATGCATTTTAGGCTGGCTTTACGGCTTCTATTTGGAATCTTAACAGTCCCCAAGCTCCCCTCCTTCCCTCCTGCTCTTTCCATCCAGCTAACAGCGCAAATATTGCCAGGCTTAACTGTGCTTTGTGCCCGAGTCAATATCAGGCAAATATTAAGCATACGCACAGTGCGCCAGCATAATGCATGAAAAATTGAGCATATCATTGACGCCGTTCTTCTTGTCTGCTTTGTTGTTGTTAATGTTGTTGTTGCGGTTGTTGTTGTTGTTGTTGATTCTGTTGTTGTTGTCTGGTTGCTTACTTGCTCAACTGTTTGCAGTCTAGGCACGTTCCATAACGGCGCCCCGGGTTATATGTAGGTATTATAAAGCGGAAATGGAGCCTGAATCTGACTTCCCTTTGGGGTCAAAGTTTTTAATCGCCTGGCATTAGAGTTTGGTATATTTTGGGTGTGTGCGCGAGTGTGTGTGTGTGTGTGCACAAATTGACGCTTTATGTTAATGCCATTAATTAATAAATAAAATATGACATTTTCGTGGCTAAGTTTGAACCTTTGCCTAGGTTTATTAATTTTTAGCACGTAATAAATAAAAGTTAATTGCGAGCACAGACGAAAATCCTGCGCCGCGCTTCCCAGCAGCCGAACATCCTGCATCCTGTGGCCAGGCTCCTGCTGTGAATTTAATTTCGACCACTTTTCGCATTCGAATGCGGATATTTCAATTTGCGCTGACATTTGAATTGGATTCACGGGTTTCTATTTGCATTCGCAATTGCTTTATTCAACATTTATCACTAAGCTACTAATGATAAAGAGTTACAAATTTAATTATTTAAGTACAAGTAGTACAAGGCCCGAACGAGCCCTCGCAATGGTTAGTTCAAAATTTTCATATCTAATTTATTTCGTTTCTTTCTGTTTTTTTTCGTCTGGAAATTTGTTTAGCTACAATTGTACCTTAAGTTAAATAGTTGACAAATTGAAATAGTATATATATATATTATCTTTTTTAGATTGGGGCATTGAGATATGCATGATTTGTGTGCGTGTGCGTGTGTGTGTGTGTGTGTGTGACTAAAATAATTTATGCTTAATTTATGCAAACTTTTCGCTGAACACAAACGGCGCAAAATTTTTGTGGCACCAACAGAACACAGAAGTGAGGACACAAGAAAAGGTAAAGTTATTCGAAAAAGTTTATAGTTTTGAGAGCAATTTATGGTTAATTAGCTTTTAAGAGCTCGCAAATTTGTAGCTTTCGCCTGACATTTATTTAATAGTTAATTTGTTTATTGCATATTTTGGCAGTTAGTCGTTGCCCAAGGCAATCTCATAATTTGTAGTTCTTTGTTAACGATACCCCCGCAGAGTGCGCGCTTAATGCTCATCAATAAATTATCTAGCTGCAGCTAATGCATCTGTCATTAGTGTCGATTTATATATATGTGTAAAAATCTCTCATCATTGAACGAGCTGCGCAGTGTACAGAAAGACCAAAAGCCCAAAAGCTTAGATTGATTGAAAGTTCATTTTCCCAAGCTTTTCGATCTACATATGTCTCATAAAGCTTTTATGTCTTGCTTAATCAAAAACCAAGAGCTTAGAATCCTCAAAGACGCTTAAGGGCAAGTATATATGAACTTTTGTCTTGTGAATAGTTTTAGGTGTGTCTTTCTTTTGTCAGATTTAAGTTAAATGAAGATTAATCTGTCTATATGCCTGATCCGGGCACATAAACCCATACATATACCCCATTTCATCTTGTCCAACGAAATTGGGATTCCCTCTCACATAGCTATGGCTAAAAACTAAGAAACTAGAAATCAACATGAAATCTTTTGAACTCTCGCTTTTAGTCAGAAACTTGTTTTGACCAGAATCTAATCTCTATGCTCCAAAGAGCCTAATCCAGCCCATGGACAGCTCTGCAAGGGTATTTGATCTTCGGTATACCGTAGATACTTGAGTTCATCTCGTTCAAATTGCATTCATTAATTTAATGAATTTAATACTTATGTTAAATATATAATTGAATTTATGCCTCGTTCATTTGTTGAATTTATAATTCAGCTTTTTTTTCACTTCTTCTTCTTTTCGTTAATTATTTTGCTTGAATATTTGCACATATGTCCCCATTGTGATATAGTGTAATTATTATAAGTTGGCTTTTAATCATTTCCGTTCAGTTTATTTATTATTGTGGAATAATTTTTGTTTGTTTGTTTGCGCATTGTTCATTGTGCTTGCAATTGCAGTTAAAAACATATTATATCCCATATGATCTCATTATAATAATGAATATTACATATTATCTCCATTTCGAAATAAGGCTCAATCCGCACAACATCTGGTAAAATGGCAAAATGTATTGAATATTTCGTATAATTCTGTGCAAGTTCTGTTTACCTTCGAGTTTCTCATGCATCTTAAACGTATATGGAATATTTAATTTAAAAATAAAGTACAATCGCGAGCTCAACGCGCTGTGGAAAAATATTAAAAAAAAAAAGCAGAAACTGTGCCGTCGGCCGTATAATTGCCTCGACTCGAGTATATATGTATTTCGTATTGGTATCGGTGGATAATTTGTTTTTAAAAATGGACCATTTAATATGTTTTCTCTACCCCCTCCCCCGCCCCTCGCCTGCTACCTGGCGGGCTGTTTGTTTCATTCATTTGTTAATCTTTATTATTCTTTTGTTGTTGTTGTTGTTGTGTTTCCTTTTGTTATGAAAATATTGCCTGGTAGCAAAGTTCATTTAAATACTTTTGTTTGAGACAATGATAAAGCTTTTCGTCTGCTAACTGTGTGTGAGAGTGTGTGTGTGAGTGTGTGTGTGAGTGTGTGTATTATTTATAAATCTATGTTTACGTTTAGAAATCGGCGAAACCGCATAGAATAGTATTGTTGTTAATAATAGGTTTATAGATTTAGAAAATTCATCGAGTTGCTTTCTTTTGTTATTTTATTTTTTGCTTTTTGCTTGTGGGATTTCGGTTAATGCTTCGACTTCATCGACTTGGACTATACGTGCTACTAACTACGACAAAAGACTAGAAAGATGTGACAATTCGGAATTCAATTCACGTAACTGGAGTACAACTACAAAATATGCTATGCGATTCTACTGCCCAAGTGGCTGGGGACATGCTCACCCACCCATCCTCCCCCCTTAGACGGAGGTGGTGATTTGCTCGACAAAGTGAACGGGTCGGCAGAGCGACTGCGAACGCTTAAGCCGGTACTGCGGATTGCCTCTGGTTGCCTGACAGCTGCTGCCAGCTCCGGTGCCAGCTGCGGCGCCAGCTCCTCCAGCGCCTCCTCCTCCTCCTCCAGTAGTGCCAGGCATATGACGACTCTGTCGATGTGGCGTCCGCTGCAGCGAGGCGTAGGCGTGCGGCACGTAGATAAACTCACGGGAGGGCGCTGCCACGGCTGCCACGGCTGCCACGCCTGCCCCATGACGGCAGTTACACTGCTGCGACATGGTCGATAGGCCCTCCGGCACGCTGCGACTGCGTGCCGAACTGCCGCCACCATATGTGGTGGAATTGGGGCTGCAAGTGCATATGAGTGGCTGCCTGTCCTGAGATCTGTAAATAAATGCGAACGTGAGGGGGATTGGCTCTTGAGAGGTGCTTCTGCTACTGGTAAATAGCGCAAGTGCAAGTGCAATGATGTTGTTGACATATTGTTGACGCTGACACGAAGCCGAACAACTCCCAATCGCATTTCTATGGCCTGATGGCATTAAACAAAGAGCCACAGATTCGATAATTGAACGTCAGTTTCGTATGAGCTGCCGAAAACTTAATCATGTAGAAGGCATGCACTTAATTCCAATTGCATTCAAGTGCATTCATTCAACATGCTCTCCGGCTCAATCCATTCAAATCGCATCTCAGCCATAATATTCAGTTGAATTAATTAACCATTTAATTGCATGGTTTCGCATTTCTCAGTTAAGTGTGAACGATAGCTTCTAGAATTAACTCGCATTGCTCAACAATTTATAACTCAATTTGCTTCTCAATAAAATTTAACTTCTAAAAGGATTCACATAAGTTATCTACTTATTAATTGAAAGGCATCTTAAGTCGGGCTTAGCTGGTAGACGCAATGAATGTGTATTAAATTAATTTCTTAATGCTCAATTTAAAGTTTTAAGTAGCCAGCTTAAAGGAAGCTGCACGATAAACGCAGTGAATTGGTAACTAGTCTTAAAAAGTTTGCTTAGCTCATACAAAATTGAATGTGAATGTTCACGGTTTGAACCAAAGCCTATCCTTGGAATACGATTTGCGATATTCAATTATCTTTCGCTTTATGCTAAATATAGGGTCATCCGGGATTGAATGATATGAATCCTGTTCGGTTTGTTCTAATGCATCTCATATATTCTGCGAAATCTTTTCGAAGCAATACCCCTCAATAATGAAATAACCTTTCCCTTATAGACACACTCTTATAACATACAGGTGCATCGATCTGACTTACTTGGGTGACTTGCGACAGCCGAGTTCGTAGGTGCTATGCCAGCTGCAGTACATCTGGCCATCGCAGCAGTTGTGCTGCTGGATGAAGGAGAGACTCCGCTGCAGGCGTTTGCCCATCTTGGCGCCAATGCTGCCCTGGCCCAGCTGATAGGGTGTGCGGTTGGCCTGCTGCATGTCCAGATTGTGACAGGCCAGCTGCTGAGGATGCGTATGGGTGTGCGTATGAGGATGGGAATGCGAATGCGTATGCTGGGCAGGCGCCAGATGATGCTGCGACAGATGCGAATGCGACTGCTGATGCATGTGACGTTGACAGTAGTGGGAATTTGTGGCCTGTAAATATGGCTCCATTTGATTGAGGCTTATGCAGCTGCGACTGAGCAGATCGGGTGCCGGATAGTCGCCATAGCCATAGTCCAAGGGCAGATTCGGGCGATGGTGGCGCGCCGACGAGTGCCGCATCAGCATGGGCGTGGGCAAATGCCCATTGAGATGTCCACGCGGCTGCGGCTGCTGCTGCTGTTGTTCTTGTGGCTCGCTGATGAAGAAGATGATGATGCCCGAAATGGCGGCCGCCGCTGAGCAAATATAATAACCGGCACGCCCATACTTCAGCGAGTAATCATTGAGAAAGGAAGTGAGGGGCACGCTAATGAGCACGGGCACCGACTGAACGCCGCGTATAAAGCCTGCAAAAGAGAAGTTTTACGAAAACATTAACTCCAATTAGAGTTGATTGCGTGGCACATACCCCAGGCCTTGGAGAAATGCTTCAGCTTGATGCGTTCAAGCGCCAAAATCTTCAGCGAGTACTGAAAGCCGCCCAGGCCAATGCCATACAGCCAGCTGAGTATGCAGAGTCCTTTGTAGCCCATCACAAAGGATAGAAATAGTATGGCCAGCGCAACAATGGATATAAACAGCTGCAAATTGAAAGAGGAGAGAAGATTTAAACTTATGCTCGAGCTTCTGTTATCCGGCTTTGACGGAGCCGAATGATAATTTATGTGTTTCCATGCATTTTCCACCAATAAGAGTGAAGTTTACTGAATCCACTTACTACTCCAAACAATATATCTATTAACACCTGATTCTTATAGTAAGTGTGTGCATTAAATGTCTAATCAGTCAGTCAGTCAGTCAATCAATCAATTAATCAGCACAAATGGTTTGCAAATAGCCTCACCTGAGAAACAATTTTGGTATTGATCACAAATTGTCTGATCACAAAGCAGCGACGCAGCAGAGCACCGGCCAGCACCACGCCGAGAGCCATGGAGATGCCCAAAAACGTTTGCAGCAGCACCAGCTCCTGCACATCCGAGCCCTCCTTGGCAGCATTGAGGGCCTAGAATAAAGCCGTGTGTTCTTCGCTGTAAGCCTGAGTTAAGATCAGATAAGATTATACTTACCATAAGGAACATGGGCGTATAGATGCCGAATGCAGCCACGCTTGAGGTCATCAGTAGAATCTTAACTGTCACGGATTTCAGCGATGATATGTCCAAAAATAAATATCTCGTAGGTGACTCCACTTCATGCGTTAGCTTGGGCTTCTTCTCGCGCAGCTAATAGTCCAAACAGTTAACAATTGTTATGGAGCTGCGAATTTTTAGTTTGTGCTCACCTTTTTGCGCTGGTTCTTCAGATGCTGGATGGCGCGGCGTTGCGGATGGTAGAGGGATGCGGGTCGGTACATGAGACCCATGAAAAAGCTGAGCGCCGTTAGAGCGGCAACGATTTGCAGGCCGAGGCGCCAGCCAGCCTTGCCCACGCCCTCTTTCAGTATGACGGAGAACAAAGCGATGCCAACGCCCTCGCCGGACATGGCCACCATTTCGACGAATTGCCGCCGACGCTTAAAGTAATTGCCCAGCATCACGGTGGAGGCTTCACGCACCATGGAAACTCCAATGCCAAATACGATGCCTGCGCAGCGTGCGGAGTATAAAGCAAATCAAAATGGGAAGCAACACATCCGGCACACAACTTAAGTATATCCCCCCCACACGCACACACACACATACACAAAAGTATATAAACTCGATGTATACGCACCATAACTGAAAACAACCTGACCGAATTCCGTGGCAAATGAAGTGAACAGAATGCCCAGCGGCATCACCAGGCCACCCACAATCGAGAGCAGGCGTATGGAACGCTTCCGGCACAGCGACACCACAAACGGAATGGCCAGCATCGAGACGGACCAGCTCAGGGCGCCCAATAGTTCTGCAGAAGAATTCATAATATTATTTTACTTGTGTACGCAAAGCATAAACATTCATTCGGAATGCTATTCAAGCTAATTACGTACATTAAATAATTCCTAAGAAATCATTCCTACAATTAATTAACTTTGCATTGAAGAAAATTATGTTGAACAAATAAAATTTAAGAAATTTCACATATTACATGGATCCAATATGGAAATTAAGATAAACTTCTCAGTCTCTGAGGTACATATGGAAATTCCAGGATGAATAAATGTTAAATAAGTTCAAAGTTCCTTTGGAATGCTCAACATTCCATCTATTATCTTTATTATTGTCTAAATTCGTGTTTTTCTTCTTCCTTAACTTGAATTAATTTAATATCAACCTACAACAGGATATTTACCTTTAAATGGGGTTTCAGTTGAAACGAGTAACGAAAAAATGCTACAAATTGTATTTCTAATAAAAATTGTTGACTGACCATCAATGAAAAGGCTTGTTATATAAACAACAGATATTTGGACAATGCTGAATATTTGTTACACAGTCTGAACGTAATTCAGCTTTCGGGGTTAATAAACGCAACTTACCTATGCCGCTTGTGTTATGCAAATGCTGAACGGCATAGAACAACAGGAGGCCGTAGCTGAGCTGGAGGCCAGTGGTTAGGATGTGGACCAGGAAGGAGACGCCACAGATGATCCAGCCCCAGCCGCCATCCGGATAAAAGTACTAAATAGATACAAATGGCAGACAACAGTAAATTATGCAATTAAAGCTGTAAAAGCACTCGACCTACCTGTCGTATGCGTGTTGTGTCCACACCGGTGCGACGCAGTGCCGGAATATTGCGATGCAACAGATGAAACTCACGATCGGCGAGTGCTGGAAAGGCCGAGTCCTCCTCATCGGTTATGTGGCTGGGATGGTGTGCAGCAGCATCAAAGCCTGCGACATGAACAATTGAAAGTTGATTAAATGGAAAACAGGACACAAGGCCGCAGGACCAAGGCTCATTACTCACCCAAATAGCAGCCGCCATTGGGCAAAAGTGGCTTGGGCGGTGGCGGGATGCTCCTGTGCTGCTGCTGCTGATGCTGCTGCTGTTGCTGCTGGTGATACCAATTATCGCAAACGCAGAGCTGCGGGCCGTAGTGGGGCGTGGGATTGTACATGTAACAACAGGCATTCAAATTGGGATTGGCATTGCTCGGCGCATACCAACGAGCAGGCTCATGATGCGGCGGTGGCATTGAAGCCGCGCAATGTCGACTGCAGCCTGTGGCTGCATTTGCATAGAGCTGCTGTTGCTGTTGCTGCTGCGTCTGCTGCTCGATGGTGGGCAATGTGGCATAGCTGCCAAAATTGTCACAATGCCGCTTGGCATTGGCTTGGAGTGGAAAGCGCGCCGGATTTGTGCCATGGCAGTGATGTGGCAGCAGCGGCGGCGGTGGCGGCGGCTGCATCGCTGGCGTTGTCATTTGAGGCTGTTCAGTGGGCAGATTGGAGAGACGCGGACATGAGACCCACCAGGCCAGCGGCTGGTTGTTAAAGCGGCACTCGGTACACAAATAACGTGGCGTACTCAGTGTGGCAGCTGCCTCCTGCCTTGGCTTGGGGCTAGCTGCTGCTGTTGCTGCTCCTGCTGCTGCTGCTGTTGTTGCTGCTGCTGTTGTCTTGTTGTGGGCTTGTTGCGGATACGAATGTAGTTGTGGTTGTTGTTGTGGTTCTGGATGCTCACAGCTTAGGTTATATCTTCGTCACAGCGCACATTTGTTGCACAGCACGGAGC
Source organism: Drosophila kanekoi (assembly GCA_037075305.1). NCBI lineage: Eukaryota > Metazoa > Arthropoda > Insecta > Diptera > Drosophilidae > Drosophila > Drosophila kanekoi. The sequence goes on along the minus strand of JBAMCE010000678.1, from coordinate 5,238,702 downwards.
TTCTGTGCTTGCTGCGCACTAGACTCGAATATGGCCTCAGCTCCTGCTCCTGCTGCTGTTCTTGTTGCTGCTGCTGGTGCTGCTGCTGCTGATCCAGACTGTGACTCTGATTCTGACTCTGACCGTGGCAAGGCTGGCCAACGGGCAGCAATTGTGGGCAGCTGCCGTATAGCGCTGATGAGGTATTCGATAGACGGCGATAGTATGGAAACCGATGCTCCATATCATTACCAGCATCAAGGGGCGTGGCACTCTGTTGTCGTTGCTGTCGCAGCGTTAAGCGTGGCAAACAGGAGCTGCGGTTGTCTCTGTCACTGCAATTGCAATCGCATGTGCACTGGATGACCATTGTACAGAACGCACAGCCGCTGTATACTATATGTGCAGTGTAGTCTTGTGTTAGGCAGTGTTGTGTAATGCTGTGTGTTTGTGTGTGTCTGTCTGTCCACTTCACTTCAATATTGGCAGCGCATAATGCTCGTTGCTGAGGTTTCTAGGCCAGCGCCAGCCAACTATATCCAGTTTGGGGGGCCATCTCCGATATTTCGGTCCACATCAGTGGGTCAACAATTTTGGGCGCGTGTGTGTGTGAGATTTTTTTTCAGCTTCTGTTTCTGTTTCTGTTTCTGTTTTTGGCACTGCAAAAATTGGGAACGTGCACACACTGCACCAATAAATAAATAAATCAAAATCAATTTGTTTACTTCACGCACACACACACATTCAGGTGACTAAACAAGCAACTCACACACACACACACACAGAACATACACACAGAACCTATATTTCATATGCATAATTTAATTTGCTGTTTAATTGCGTGAATATGCCAGTTGGCTGCGAGCAATGCGCAACTTCAATAAAGACAAATTACAATAGCGGTCACAGTTTGAGAGCCATTGGATTAGATAGCTTAAATGCATTCGGTTGGTGGTTTTCGATTTAAGCATTCTCATATGCATTTGGTCAAATGGAATTGTTCGAGTCCAACTTTGAAGTATTCAATTCAATTTCGAGTGATTGTTGAACAAGATGACATTTCTATTGCAAATAGACAATATTAAGCAGAAGCTTGAGACTTCGATTTGAGCACAAAAAGGTCCCCCTTTCTCTGCATACCTTAAGGAGTTTTTCCCCAGTCAAATTTTCTATAGCTCATAGCTCATGGCGACAACTGAAGCCCTTTCGCATATAATTGTTCTCATTACATGAAAGTCAAATATAAATTACAATTTACAAGCATTAGAGAAGTCGTAACAAGTCGCTTCTGAGAACTGGACGCCCTTTATCTGGCGATTACAGTTGACTAATATCCGACTGTAAGTAGCTAAATTAATAAGCTGGTGTTAAGTTAAACAAACAATATGAGGTTCACTCGGCTGGTAAAACGATACTCATTCATCTGTGCCGAGCTGAGGAATCAATCATCACTTATCGCTAATCATGAGCGCACACAAGAAGGAGTCGAACTGGTTGAAGTAAGTATTTATAGCCCGAGTGCGTCACATAGCTAACTGGGCTAAAATAAGATAACTGGCTGGCGAGGCACATCATTCAATTTGCACTATAACCGCTTGGGAATTAGAAATGAAAAGTGGATTATCGCCTGTCGCCGCCGCAGCGAGTGGCTGATGAACTGAGTAACGAAGGACATGCCAAAAATGAATTCAATTAGAGCATCTGCAAATAGTTAACCGAATTAAAACTGCGCCACAAAAACAAACAAGTCGCAAAACGAATTTGCAGGCTCTCGCAGGAGTGAGAATCGGACCATTATTCGAGCGAGCTCTGACTTTGAGAAATTGACCAACTGATTGTTGTGGACAGTTTGGCACTTTTGTTACCAAAGTTTTTGGCCGCATTTATAGACAACAACAAAAACGCTGCCAGACTTTAACAATGAATGTAGGGCACAAATCAATTGTAAGTGCACTTTAAAAATACATTCATAATATGCATGTTAAATGAAGGAAATGTAAGTATATGTATGTAATATGTAATATGTAAGCATATATCGGGAAATTATATTAAAGAAAAGTCTTAACTAAAAGAAATAGGAGAAAAATTCTTAATAATTGTATTTTCTTTATGTACATTTCATTACAACTTCTTCAAGTTCTTGGATTGCATCGAACTGGTTCAGAGAACTAACATAGATCATCAGATTCAGATTCATCAGATATCAGATTCGTAGACTATCTGCCCGGATAACTTCTAATTTGTTAGGAATTTCTTATAAAAAAAGTTACTTTCAATGGATTTTGTCATATTCAATACAATTCACATTGATTCTCGCTTGAAACACTTTATCATCAAGCCACAAAATATGCTCTTCAGCCACAAATTATGCTCCTAATGCTATTAAGATAAGATTCCCAAATGAATTCAGTTGTCAGAAACTTTTATGATTCTCAATGCATGTGTTATGAATGTAAACTTTTTTTACATTCCACACTAAAAGCAGAAACTCGTCAATGTTAACAAATTTATTGTTATCCACAACCATATGCAATATGATTCAATAGCATCCAGCTAAACTCCATTCCCAATTTGCAGGCTTAAAGTCTGGAAGCTTTAAATTTTTTGAAGTGTACGTTTTTCATAGGTGTGCTCTGCAACAAGCTTTATATTTTAAGCACATGGAAAAGTAGATTTGAATTGAAATTTTTAGCAATCAGCGATAATGTTTCTCTTTAGTCGTTGCGAGTTTTATTTTTTCAGGTTGTCTTGTCACATGATTGATTTGTGTTGTTGTCGTTGTTGTTATTTATGGAACGAGAAGGTCTTGCACAGTAACTATCTTGATAGCATGGCATTGGGGACGATTCGAAGGCATCGATTAGTCCAGGGTCCATGGAACAGGCTATAAAGATGATAAATGATTTGGTTTGTTCAGCTATAAGGAAAAACTTGCAACATTTTGCATCGGACCCGACCCGGCTGGCGTGTGCAACACCTACCCCAAAGCAAACAGCATCAATTGCAAGGGCTTCATCCTGTCTGCCCCCAGTATTCCATTTTTATGGTTTCACATAACGATTTTGGCCGACAACAGCAAGAGAGGAACTTTTTACAATGCACAACGGCGCATTTAAATTGATTGTAAGCAAGCGGGAAGCAAAACAGGAAGCATCCAACGAACAGCCAACATCAATCAAAACGCATTGTGCCCCGGCGCCCACGTTAAGCATCCATCGGGGAGCTGCACAACACGCAGCCAGCTTAAAAATGAGGCAACATCCAAATCCACCAAGCCCCCGTACCCACCCACTACCTGTAGCAACATAAAATTTAAGCATAGCAGAAGGAAGAAGGAGCAGCCGCAGCAGTAGCAGGAGCAGGAGCAGGAGCAGTAGCAGGAGCAGTAGCAGCTGTTGGAGCAGCAGTAACACCTACAACCAATACGTGAGGACATCCTCGTCTAGTCGAAGCGCTTCCTTTCCAGTAAATGTGTGAGCATACACAAAAGAATGTCAAAGTCGCATGACTACGAAATACCTGTACAAACATCTTAAGCACAAGCTAGAGATGTGCACGTGACACGAAAACGACAAGTTTCAGTTAAGATAATGGAAATACCAGGCGGAGCATTCAATTCGCCAGGAACCAAACCGAACCAAACCTGAATCCTTCATGGACCTCAGCACGGATCTCCACTTCTGGCAGAAGCTGCTCAAGTTCTTAAATGAACATCTCTCTCCAAAGTCTGCAGCTTCTACTAAGCTCAAAATACGCAGACAAAACATATCATATCTAAGATTATACCCCATAGCAATAGCTTGGTGCGGGTATAAAAATATTTTACGGAATATATATATATATATATTTTTATTTGTTACCAGTCGAGTGTAAAATGTTGCACGAGCTCGAGGATGCCTTTGGGTTTGCTTTGCGTGGATGCCGCAACTGGCCGCAGGCAGCGCTTAATGTCAGCCGCACATTTCAATAATATCCTAGATATCCTTGTGCCTTACCCAGTACATATATATATATATATATATGTGTGCATTATTATTATTATTTCCTACGTTTTTTAGCTTTTATTTAGTCGTGCAGGTCAGGGCTTGATGTCCTTTTAAAATGTTATATTAAAATGTAAGCGCTGTGCAAATTCAAATAACTCACAATGTTGATAATCTGAACATTCAAAGTTTATGGGCGCGCCCACGCATACGCCCCGTCGGCCAGACCAGGTTCATGTGCTGACTTAACTGGTCATTGACTTTACCAACTTTACGATGCACTAAAATTAAATATACAACGTTCCATATAAATATCGTACATCGTGTCTCTGTGCATGTGCATGTAAAAAAAAAAAAAAGGACAACTTTATATGCCGCAGCGCAAGAGGAGCAGACGGCAGCCTGTTTGCAGGACCAAGCGGCAGCTACCAAGCGGCAGCAAGGCGCAAAATGTTGGTCCTTTTCGGTGGGAGGTGTCGCTGAGTCTGGTCAGCTCTCTGGTTTACTCTGCTGATTAAACATATTGCGGCAACGACGATGTCCCCACCACCCAAAAAAAAATATGATCAAATATTTAACACAGCTTGCTCGACGAGAAGATACCCACAAAACGTTTCAACTGATCTAGACTAAGTTCCTTTGTATATATTGCTAATGAACGTAGCTGTAAGATGCATATCGCATAGCTTCTTCTCTCTGCTGTTTACAATGCAAACTATTTACTATAATAAGTAATTTTTAAATAAGAGTCATATTTTGTATTAACTCAATGCTCAACCCAAACCTTATAAGGGATACATCCCATCCTCCTATCCATCACAGTACAAACAAAAGTTTCCCTTTGAAAGCATATAAACGACACGCGCTTTTCACAGCTTACAGGGTATTGGTTAAAGGGCAAAAAAATTCGCACAACTTTAAGCCACAAAATTAAATTCACACCGAGAAGTTTTTGAGTTGTTTTTTTTGCTATGGAGCTGACGTAGCTTTTTTTTCGCGCCTGTTGGGTGAACGTCGCTGCAGACTTTGGTCCCTAGTCCCTAGCCGAAAGATAATGGATATCATGTTGCCGCTGGGTTTACATTTTAGTTTTGCACTTTTCGTTGTAATAAACACATGACAATATGCGAGGCTCCTGGCGCTGCAAGCACCCTTCAAGGAAATAGCGAAACGAAAAGGAAATGGTGCTGCAATCGTTCCCAAAATCAGATTCTCTTCATTATTATAAACTATAGAATCTTGTTAGTTATATAAGTTTGTTCAATAAACTGAGATATTGAAATATTTCCTTAACTGGTTTTCGAACTAAGCTCTCTACATACCCAGAAGAACTTGATAATATCTCCTTGCAACAATTTGAATGCTTTTTAAATATGAATTTGGCTTAAGAGACGTCAATTTACTTTCAGTCAGCACTGTTCAAATTGTGGTGAAAGCGTTTTGAAGAACGCAAAGGCATTTCTATAAGCAAACTTTTTATTTCGCTGACTGCTGAAAGGGTACCAAATTTTGATGTCCTTTTGTGTTTATGCGAATGTCCTTGTGTCTGTGTCTGTGTTTGTGTTTGTGGATGCATGTGTATGTAAAATTTTCGCACTCCCTGAGGGAAAATAATTCGAATACTGCTGCCTGCTGGCAAACTGGAAAATATTAATACTTTTTCATTTACTTTGGGTCGACGGACGCCTCAAAGGCGTTGCAAGGCTTTGCTGAAAACTTTACAAGTTGACCAAATATTTTGCTTGTCCCCGAACTTTGCGCATATTTTATGTGCAGCACTTGAGAAAGAGTTTTGCGACTTCTGTTAAGCGCTGACTAATGCCTTTTCGCATAGCCCAATAACAACTTGAGAGTCCTACATGAGCTGGAAACTCGTTACCAATATGCCAATTCGAATGGCAGCCTCTGAATAATCAAAGTAAATGAGGAGTTCGTCCGCTTAAACGCCGGCCCATGGCCCCTTAAAGTATGCCGCGATTTAATTTGCAGAGATTCTGCTAAATACCCCATGGATTTTTGTGCTTTTTATCAGAATCCGTGTGGCAGCCATACCGCAAGTGCCATTAACCTTACTCAAAAAACCTATCCTGGGCGTAATTAGGTTGCCCGCTGAGCAGCCAGGATCAGGACCTCGAACAGGGCCACGACCAGGACCAGTCAACCTTAGTATTAATATTATTATAAATAAATTTAAAACCTAAACTTGCTTAGGCCTCAAATTTAACACAAACAGGCAGACAGATAAATTATGCGGGCGGCGCGGTGTTTGAGGGTTGGGGGCTGGTGATTTGCGGCGGGCGTGAGCCACATCATAAAGCGAAAGCTAAACCCTTCTTTGGCTGAAAAATGACACTTCCGCAAAAAGGCGACGAACGGAAGGTCTAAAACAACGAAAATTACAATCACAACCACTGGACGCAGCTGCGGCAGGAGCTGTGGGTGGCTTTCGGGCGGTTGGGGGCTTGGTTTTTGGTCTGGCTTTGATTTTGTGACTTGGCTGCAGGCATCGCCGACTGCTTTATCAACATCGAAGGCAAGCCTGGGAAATCGACACAAGCAATTTTATTATTGGGCTGGCGCCCCATAAACCGTTTGGGTGGCTGCATAAACCGCATATTTCGCCCCACCCAGCCAGCTTGTTACCCTTGCCCCGTGGCATGTCTTATCCACTTTGTTTGTGCTGCTTTCGGGGAATCGAATTAGCATGCAAAATCTTTTGTTTGACTAACAATGTGTCAAAGTGTATGACGAGAGCGCGTTAGTCTTTGTCAAGCCACCCGCCACACACCCCGCTCCGGCTGACAGAGCCCCTGGAGCCGGCGGGCCATTAGGCCGATAGAGTCACAGCTTCGGCTTGAATGTTCCCCAAAGGCAGGGAGGAGGCATGCCTTGGCCTGGTTGACATGCCACAATGCTGGTCACCTAAATGGAAACCGCAAAAGATTCTGTCGTAATTTCGTTAACAGCTCACAAAGTGAATTATTACTGAAATGTTGCCCCAAGAGTTGGGTCATTAAGCGAGCACCAGAAGCCGTAGCATAAAAGTAATTCTTTTAATTAGTAGCTTAGCCACAATGCCCATTTGAAACAATAAAAAAGTTGACCAACCTTTTGCACCTGCTCCTACGGGGCGTCCCTTTTGAGTCTACTTTTTAATTTAATCTTTTGGCATATGAATGCTATGAATAAGAAAATGTGGACTCGAGGGTTTATCTTATAGAAGAGATTCCAAATTATCTGAGCTGCTTTATTCTAAATGATTATCACGTATACGTATCAAACTAAGATATTCTAATCAAAAACAAATGAATTAACAAATCCCTTCAACACAAGAATCAGCCCAAAGCCTAGAAAAATGACTTAGCTTTACATAATATATGCCGTGGTTATAAGTTTTTCATGACTATGAAGAGTATTGGGTATAGGTATTATCGTATACTTGATATCAAAACAAAACCTAGAAAACCGATATCAAATCAAGTATACGTATCGAAATAAGTTACTGTAAAGCAAACAAAAGTATTAACGGTTCGCCTTGGGCTCTTTTGATTTAAATTCTGAAAAATTCTTACCCAAATTTAAGGGCGTGGCATTGTTTTGGCTGCCTTTAAGCCCGATAATATTGCAAGCTCTACATTATACATATATCTATTTACCTTTGGACATTTTTTTACCTTTTGTAAGTTTCGAAACTAGTTCAGCCTTTTAGTTTAAAGGAAGTATCCTTTTTCCATGCTCCTTGCGAAAAGTTTTGTTGCATGTTGCCTTTGACATGTCGTCAAATTTAACATTAAGTTGATTTTTTGCCCCTATTCATATTCTTGTTAGCAAATTGTTCAAACTGTGCGCCGGGTGGCAACGCTGCAATTTAATCTTGTTGTTAAATATTTAATAGAGGATAAACTGTCTGCTAACAAGCACACTCGAACAACTTTCAGAAGCAGTTGCAATTTTACAATGTGTGTGTATATGTTGCATTATCATCAAGCTGCTAATGGACACAAAACCAATAAGAATGCCAAGCGTATCCAATAAGTATTTTAAGCCTCATCAATAATGCTCGTGTACATTTGGACACTGTGACACCAGAATTGAAATGTGGACGTTAAAATAAAGAGATTCATAATTGAAAAACTAAATTAAAGATTCGCTTAAGTAATTAGCTAGACTCTTGAGATGAATGCTGTCATTTTCTGCTCGATGTAGAGCTCTGCCCTTAAAGAAAAGCTTTTTTAAATATTAGATAAATGGTATGTTAAAATGAGAGCGAAGACAGATAGATAATCTGTTTGATATGTTGACATCTAATTCCCCACATTTTGTTTCAAGGAATTCGAATGACAAATGTATCTAGAAGTTAAGCAAGATTCCTGCAAATGTTCTAATAGCAAAATGATAAATGGTATCAATAAATTCATGAGTATTTTTCATATAATAAAACAGTACATTTATCATTATGATTTAGGAATATTCTTCCCTCCCCCGAAGAGCACTCATTAAATTTCAAACACATATATTTCATCGAGAACTCTTACGAATGTCCCAGACCCCGTTCTAAGAGTCAGGCCTAGTCAAGCGCTGGGCATAGTAGGCATTAAGGAATAAACAAGTTAGTCGGAATATTGTGGGTCATCAATTGCCACCAAACTGTGGCTGCTCAATTAATGTTCGTTTGCTTTGGTGACGTGATGTGGACGCGGCTGCTGTTGACCTTTCTGGCAAATGCAACTTGAACCACTGTGAGGGAATCAAGTAGAAGTAGCCCAACAGCTTGTGCTAAATTAGCAAATGACATAGTCAACATGGCCAACATAGCGACTGGCGGCAGCTCATGCCCATGCCCATGCCCGGCAAGGCCTGCTAACCCACAAAACAACGTGCAATGCCGACACCATTTACAGTTACCCCTCCCCTACCCACACCTCATCATAAGCTATATGACTCCGCATTCTGGGCCTCCCCTACCCAGTCAACCTGCCACGGACGCCTTTACGCTGACACAGAACATAATGCCGACGGGCAATGCTCTTTTAAGCACGCAGTTCTGAATGGCGCAGGCCCCAGGAAGGGGGTTGCGTGGTGGTGCGGTGGTGCGGTAGGTTGCCTTTGGTTTGGCCGCTCTTACTGCTGCTTGTCTAGCGAAAGTGCCTCAAATGCGCGTAACAATGATGATTATATATACATATACATATATACATATATATACTACATAAAACTAAGTGAGGGTTGTGTACGCTCGACTTACAGGTACCCAGTAGAAACGGACGCGATGCTTTAACAAGCATTCCAGCAAACAACCAAGCAATGCCTCCTCTCTGGAATATGCATCCTTTCTATTGTCAGAACTTATGAATATGGGTCTGCTTATACATAAATCGATTGATATCGACTTTCCGGAATCGACCTATCCAGCGATAATACGTTCCAAATGTCTACTTTCTGTTCTTGTTCTAGTTCTGTAGCTGGTGCAGATCAAGTACGTGAACACCTTAGACTGTTCTGCCATTTTTAGCCCGTTTTCAAGGGGTACAGGGTATAAATAGAGTTGCACTGACTGGCTGCTGTCGCACTCATCAAAATGTGACAAAAAAACAAACAAACAAAGAGATAAACAAAGAGACACTGAACAGAGACGTTGGCTTTCACGCGGCTTTCATTAGTCGCAGTTTACCTAGGATCGAGCTACCCCCACGTACCGCGTAAGCATCCAGCGGGACCCATAAAGGTCTCGCTGATAACTTCTTTACGTCTTGGGTCCAACTAGAGACGACGACGCGCCAGCTGACACTGACACACAGATACCTACCAGTCCATCCAACCAAAAAAAAAAATATGCTAAGGCAGCACGAAAATATTTTAAATTGAAATTCTGTTTATCGCGCTGACGAAATCGTCCAAACAGACCAAAGCCCGCAGTCCCCAAGCCCCAAATCCCAAACCTTCAGCACCGGCGACCCTCAGCACACATTGTGGCCTGGCCTGCTTGGCCTGGTTGGCCCGGCTTTGCTTGGCTTTTTGGGGGTAATTCAATAAAGTGGAAAATGATGCTCATCGTCAACGTAATTTGCTTTCGTGGTTTGCACAAATCTGCCAAGGAGACCAAACCGACTACAGATATGAGGACTGTGCACGGAAAACGAGCCACTTGAATGCCGCTAATCGGTTCTTCATATCACATCAAACGGAGTACGAATCGCTGAAACTTGGCATAATCATCAGCGACAGCCTAATCTCCAATAGAGAACAGCCGGAGCTAGAGATGGGCCGCTTTTTCTATCTTGATATTGAACTTTATGCGTGCGAGACGGACTTGGCGCCCAACGTGTGAAGGAATTTATGTATATAAATTATTCATCATCTTATAAGGGCGTAGCGCGTGATTACGAAAAACGATTATTAATTGTGAATGCCTGTTAGTTGAAATATATTGTGAACTGTATAAAAGACCAAGGTCTCATCGCTTATGGAAATTTTTTAATTTAACAAACAACAAAAGTTTGAAAAGTTTAATTACCAATTAGTAGACTAGTTTGTTTTTTGTAAATGGGAAAAAGTTTAAGGGCGGAAACCTAATCAAAGCTAAATAAAAATGTTCTCAATTAGGAAAATATATGGCGCCCAATGTGGGCTGCTAAGCTTAAAGAGTTTGAGAAAATCAACTACCCAAAATCCATTAGGTGCTAGATTAAAGAAAATGGAAAATAGAAATAGAAAATAGAGCGTTCTGTTAAAAGCTTTTCGGTTGCTTTTACTTTAAATTATGAAATATTATTTGAAGCTCTCTCTCGTCTTTTAAAGCCAACGAGAACAAAGTTTGTGCATGCAACAATTAATATTCGTTTGTTTCTATTTCTCAAAAAAGACCGCAGAATGTAATTTAGGATTGTAAAATTAATCTTGGATATGCATGCATTAAAAAGATTAATTGTGTTAGCTAGAAAAGTTTCTTTGTGTGTGTGTGGGTGTGCACGGTTAATCTTGGCGGGCCAAGCCCATCTCTAATAGGAGTCGCATTAGCAGCTAGTGAGCGCGTCATCATCAAGTGGCAAGCGATGGGCGAACGGCGACAGACTCTGGTTCTGGTGCTGGGGATGCCAAGGAAACCAGGCAACCAAGCCAAGCCAAGCCAAACGAAACCAAACCAAACCGAAGCAGCATATACAAAAGGCAACTGCTGCCTGAGTGGCCGGAATGGCGGGGCGTCTGTCTTTGTGTGTGCCTCTCTGCATGTGTGTGTGTGTGTGTGTGTGTGTGCCTGGGACGACCCCATTACGTGCCAAAGCACTAAAAACAAGACCAGGCGGCATCCCAAGCGCCACCACAGGGTGTTTCATATGCCTGTGTGTTTTGTGTAGGTGTGTGTGTGTGCGGCTCCAAATATGTGTGAACAGCGCTCGTAAATTTTGTCATATTTTCTCGTCTTTCACGTTCAACTTTTTCCATGATTTTGTTGCTGTTGATGCCTTTTTTTAGGCGCACAGTTTCTTGTTAATGCGCCTGACTTTTTGTTTTGTTTTGTTTTGTTTGGTTTGGTTTTGTTGTGATTTTATTTTCATTTTGTATTTTAGCAGCCCATTAAAAAATGCGGCCGCACGCACAGTTTGACATGCACTTTTAATCGATTACAAAGGAGAACGAACAGCAACAGCAACAACAACAACAAGCTGTTAAAATTTTCTTGGTACACGATTTTCCATATTTATAAAAATTTTTATTTCTTCACGATTTTTCTCTCTTTTTTATTTGGCACATATGCGAAAAGTGTGTGTGTGTGTGTGTGTGTGTGTGTTAATGTGTGTGCTCATGTGTGTGTTGTCTTTTGTATACTTTTTATTATTGTTGTTGCTTTAATGCTGCTGCTGCTGCTGTTGCTGCTGCTGCTGCTGATGTCTGCGGTGCGATTAAAGTTTATTTTTGCTGCTTTAATTGAATAATAAATTAAGCGAATGGCCCCAACACAAAGGCTCAAGCAGGAAAATATCCAGCTGACATAAGTGCACGACAACAAGAACTAGTTATATGCTGAGATTTATGCTCGTGCGTGTGGTCCTCGGAATTTCAGGTCGTTTTAGCCAAAAATGTCTGCCCTGGCATCTAATTAGAATCGAATTCATGTTCAGTTCAAATGGGCTTTTAAACGCAAGTACTTCACGCTGTCTGTCTGCGTAATGGCCCAATTGGGAGAAACATTAGTTTCTTCATTATTCTGTTTACAGCTTAAAATTTGAGAATTAGCCTTGCAATAAACGAAGCACACGCTTTCATTAGTATTATTATTAGTATAAGGTTCAGTTCACGGCTTGTTCTAGCTCCCTTTGGGGCTCGATTCGTAGCCCTTTTCTTCCACAAGCCTTGGTTTCTCATGCTTTTCAAAAGTTAATTAAACAATTCAAATGACAATTTATAACAATTTATAATTTATATCTACACATTTCATAAGAAAGTTTGAACTTTTAAAAAGTATTCCATAAAACGACCCATTGAAAGCACATTTTAGTCAAGTTTTCGAAAGTTTACTTTTGATTTAGTAAAAAAGGAAAGAAAATGTTTTCTGTAAAAGCCAAATGCGTTAACAAAATGCATAAAATAAAAATAATAAAATGCGTATTCCATTCAATTATCAAAGTATTTAACATAATAATAGACATGTTCTTGGGGGAACACAAAACTTTTACTTGCAGCTAGAAAAGTATTTCTATCAGTTTTTTTATGCATAAATCCAAATAATATGCAACTAGTTCGGAGTTCGTATAAATTCACTTGTAATTCAGACTCGACTTGCAAGGACCCTGTAGTTAGTTCCAAGGCTTAAAATATCTAGCAAAGTGGCATAAGAATTGTTGTCATATTTCCGACAAGAAACGCACATTACATTTATTTGATTTATATTTGGCTTTATTGTACCCTTAGAGACAGTTTGTTAAGCTTAATTTCGTTTGAGTACAGGGTATAAAAATATAAACAAATACTGAGTGCGTGAGGAAGGATTCTGTGTTCCACATGCTTCGTTTGCATATTGTAACACGCTTTGTTAACCCGCTGAAGAACAGCGAGGGTAAAACACACACACACACACACAAACACACACATGCAGGGAGGAGGGAGAGAACAGGTAAGCTCCAGAGGGCAATGAATACAATAAACAAAATGCGTAAACAAGGCGTGAGGAAACGCTCAAAGCGAGCATGATTAAAAAGTAAGCAAGAATAATTGCGAAACATTTAAGGACAAGAGGCAGGAGAAGAAACAAGGAAGCTGCACAGCAAATGAAGTGCATTAGAAAATAAGAAATTAAATTTTTGCCATGCCAAAACCAATTTTAGACACTAATGGAAACGTTTTAAGGAACGCATGAGTGATGTGGTGTGTGGATGTGGGTGTATATGTGGGTGTGTGCGTGTGGGAGGGAGTGTGTGCGTGGATGCGTGTAAGGATGAAGAGTGCTTAGTGCTGCACATTTAGCAGATAACAGATAGCCGGTTGGCTATACATATACAGCTAAAGCTATCTGTATATACACAAAATGCATAAGCTGCTCGAAGTTTAATCGGTTTATGTGACAGTTGAGATACGAGGTTTGTGGGGGGGTTGGGCTTGGGCCTGGGCTTGGGCTGGGGATTGTGGGCTTTGGCAGCTTGACTGGCGCAATAAAACGCACTATATCATAAAGGATCCGAAGCTATAAACTGCATGACGCACGAAAACGATTCCTGTTGCTGCTTTAGTGTTTCACTGGCCCCAAACGAGGCAAGCAGCAGAAGCCGGCGCAGTCGAACTTCAAGACGAAGAAGCAGCCGCAGCTGAGGCTGGAGTTAAGGGGCTGAAACCGTAGCAGCCGGAGCAGCAAGTGGCTGTCAATGCATTTGGGCAGTGCTTAAGATAAGATGTAGGTCTTTGGGGCTTTACTCTGGCTGTGGATACGACACCCACCCACACACACACACACACACAGCCGGCTGACTGTCAAACTTTCTTGGGATTACGCACAAAACAAAAAGCGAGCGAAAGATGAAGGAGAAATGCAATCCAGAACAGTTTAGATATCAACTGTGGGCGCTCGTATAGCAAAGCGCCAGCAATAAATGAATGAGTTATGCTTTCGAGAAGGTACTAAAGCCAATTAAGGCAATACTTTTGTCCAAATATCATAATATCAAATGTGTCGCAAATGGCCACATTTATCAGAGCTGTCACGGAACAATTTACCGAAGCATTTCAAATTTCTTTTATACCGCGATTACATACAATACGATTTAGAACTTATCTCGTGTGATAAAAGTTTTATTAAAATGAATCGAAAACTAGCGACAAACAAAACTAGCCACAAACATTGCTATATATGTATGTTGGTGAGAGTAGAAGAAAAAGTTTTGCTTTGTAATTGAAATGCAAAATTTCATTTGTCAGTTTATCCAATGAAAACTTTAACAAAAACAAAAATTATGAGTGCACATCGTTTAAAACGTTAATGTTATATATTTTGAAGACTGTTGAGAGCCCTTTGAAAGTGTTTTCTTCAAACCACGCCCCACTCTAGAAGCCTCTCCCCATAAAAACGCCTTTGTTATTGGCTTGAAAAGGAAGCTAAATGATTGGCAGGTAATTTACCAAAGCACATTTTCAAAACAGAATGAAAAGCTCGCACTAAAACTGTTCTATTTTCATTCATAAAGTGCACAATCAACTTTGATTAAAAATTAATATGTGCTGACCGCAAAGTCCATTCAAGCGAAGCAACCGTTTCGAGCCTTTGACAGCACAGCCAGCTGAATCCAAGCCAATTTGTACTCATTTACATTTATATGATTTGCTTTTCCATTTGATAAACCCACACACACACACACACACCCACACACACACACACACACAGTTTTCAAATCAATTCCAATACGAACTGTAGCCAATCAATAATTTTCACTTTTCATTTATGGAAATTGGCATAGGCACAGGAATTTTTCATAAGGCATTGGTAAACAAACGAAAGGGGTTTTTCCCCGGGATAAGCTCTGTTAAATTAAAGTCCACAACTTGTTGACAACAAAAGCCCGCAGCCAAGTTATTTGCCATTTCGAACGAGACAAAATTGTTCGTTGCGTTAGAATGCTTGAATTTGAAATAGGAACTTAGAAAACAAAGAATTTTGTTATTTTGCTTGACGCCCCCTCAAAAATGAATTTGTCACTGAAATTGCTTCGAAATTTGAGTTATAAAGTTGACAACAGACAACACGTAAGAAAACGTAGATGAAAAGTGCGCGAGGGGGCAATACCCTGTACAACAATCAACAAAGAAACAAGTGAAAGACTTTAGTCAGTAGTTTCCGACTAGATGATACCCTACACCTTCTTTTATTAATACCAAAAGCAGCAAGCGCAGCAGCAAGGAAAAGTCTACTCGACTGGACTCGAACCCGTAACCAACCAAACTAGCTGTCATTGCCTCTGCTCGAGATATCGCTTATCGGACACAAACTTTCTAGAAAGAACTACGTTCGAAATTTCAAGAAGGGAAAATCGAATAAAACCATTTTCTCAAGTCTGCAAGTTTTCCTATCTCAAAAACCTTCCTTGCTCGACTTGCTTCAAGGATCATTCTGGGCTATTTGCAATCGTTGTATCCTTACCTTGAATACACATACACCCTTTAATGGAGAATACTTTATATGTACCCCATCTTGTTGGCAGGCGTTTAAATATTGCCATATTGTGTTTTGTTATTCTCGTGTGCATGTAAACAGGTGACTTCACAGGTGAGGGTTGGTCGAAGCGTATAACATATGGATTACTGAGCCAGAAAATGGAAAACAAATGCAATATGACAGTTGGAAATTGTGAATAAAAACAAGTGACACACTCGATGGCACTTAAAGCTTCGATTGATTTTTGACAAATTCTGAAATTCTCTTTCAGTTTCAATTTGTGCATTGCTTGCACAGTTGTCGAATGTCAACAGCGTCAAATCCAAACAAAATCAAGCAGAGCTATGCAAATTCGCACCTCCGTTGACCCCCTATTGAACGCCCGCCCACAGCCCCCACCCTAAGACAAAACAAATGGAAAATCAACAAACAAAAAACATTAATCAAAAGTGAGTGAATGAATATTTTTAATTTGCTGCTCTGTCAATGGGTCGCAATAAATGTAAATTTCATAAATGAAGTACAGGCATGATATGATAGCTGACAGGTCGCACACACACACACACACTCAAACACAACTGCCATCAATAATAAAATGCAATTGCAATTGCAAAATGGAATGAAAAGAAA
The DNA here is from genome assembly GCA_037075305.1 of Drosophila kanekoi. Lineage (NCBI taxonomy): Eukaryota > Metazoa > Arthropoda > Insecta > Diptera > Drosophilidae > Drosophila > Drosophila kanekoi. The sequence goes on along the minus strand of JBAMCE010000678.1, from coordinate 5,222,472 downwards.
AAATGGTGCACAGAATACCCGCATATATGTATAAAAAGCTAACAAAGGTTATAAAAATTACACAGCTCAGCAGAGCGCATTGAATTGCATTTTCACTGCAATCGCTGTGCAGCTAATAGTTGCAATTGTACCCAAAGATTCAGATACATTCCAGAGATACGTTTGTAGCTAGAGTTACAGATACATTTGGAGATACACCGATTGCTGGCGGATGGGACAAATCAGCATCTGGATAACCTTTCATTAATCGCTGAATGACTTTACCCCCTCATTCCCCCTCACTCCCTCTCTCTCCCTTACTCTCTCTCCCTCTCCCTCTCTCTCTCCCTCCCTCTAGCTTTTGTGCCATTTCTCTCTTATTCTATCTAAATAAAATGTCGTTGTTACTACTGTGCGCATTGTTGTTGGAGAACCCTGATTTCTGTTGCCTTTTCAACTTTGCACTTAGCAGCGCTTCGCTTAACCATTTCCAGCACAAACATAGATTAAGTGAGTGGGTTAGTTGAATTAAATAGATGCTGCCGAGAATGAAATTATTCTAACTAAATTAAACAAAACTGCACAAAGATTTAATGGAAACGCAGACTCACGATTAGATTACCCAAGTTTGTTTTGGTAGTTTTCGCCAGAAAATAGATTTGTCGGAATCTAAACCATTTTCATTTTCACGATTAAGATACTTGACTAAAGCTCCTTAGATGTCCTCTTGCCACACAGACTCAACTGCAACCAGAGTTTCGCGGAGACTAGATCCCACAGACTCTCCGGCTCCTCATAGCATGACATTCTGCGAAAAAGAGTCCAACTTCTGAGCAAAGGCAAATGCGGCATTTATGGCTCCGTCTGCCTTTCATCGACATAAGTTATGCAACTTTTGAGCCATTTGCCTTCAGTTGAAGTATGAAAGCGCGGAAATGTGATTCGGATTGTCGCCTCGCCAAAGTGCCCGGGACACTCATAAGGCAATCGAGAACGACAACCGTGGGATTATAAATTGAATAAGTTTGATCAAAAGCATGTTGAAATAAAATATATGTAAGCAAATTTCCATTGCTAAAAGTAATAATAATAACTAACTTACGCATAGTTCTACTAACTAGCGCAGCGCAGAGGATAATATGAACATTCGTAGGCACTCGCGTCTAGCTTTGAGAAGCAGAAGTTCTCATTAATTTCTTGCCTCGTGCTCTCTGATGTCTTTACTTAAACGGAAACCCAACTCACTTAAGTCTGACTGCAATAAAAGACAGCATTAAGCACGGCTAGATAATTAATACATTACAGACAGCACAAGGAGATCCAAAATTCCTGGAAAAGATTCAACTGACAGACAAATGCGTACACAAATGACATGCATATATGTATATAGAATTGAATAGGATTTATATTTGAGTCGTGCATAAGAAGGTTTTGTTTGCGATTTCAAAATGTAAATTTCTTGATTGATTCAATCGAAATCTAAATAATTGTTGGCCACAGAAGCTTCAAATTCCTATTCACAATTCCTTCACAATTGGAATCAGAAAAGCTTTTCACAACTTTAAGGTCCATTTCGCTACTTCGCTCGTTTAAAGCTTGCTTTTGTTTTGTTTGATTTTCTCTTTATAAAGTTAACCTCATGTCCACCTAAATTCCCAGGAAAAGAATTATGTAAGTGTCGTTTGACATGGGTAGAACTTCTTTAACAGGTCAGATTGTTAGGTATTGAGCAAATTATGTCAAATTTAAAATGTCAAAAAGTTTTAAGATGATGCCCTAAGCAGAGTGTGCTTAACGTAATTAGCTAATCATGCTTGTACCTGATTTACAAAATAAAATTCGAAAATTAAGCGTTATACTCGAAGCTTTAAATACGCTTCTTCCCAGCTTGAAAGTCCAATTCAGTTGGTTGAACTTATCTATGTCTAAGCTTCTGCTAGGACTAAAGTCTGACTAAAGTCTTCGCCTAGATTGTTCAGAATGTGGAAGCGTAAACATTTCTGTTGGGTAAAATATTTGAACTGCAAACGTAATTTGTAAACTTATTAATTTTATTTTATTACTGTGATAGCTGCAATTACAGCTGCAGCTGCAACTGCTGCCTGCAACATGCTGCAATATTTGTCATGAAATGTTATTAATTTATGAGCGGACTTCAAGCGCGCTCCAGAGGCGCAAAATGTGCTAATAATAAAAATTCAAAAAAGTGAAGAAAAAGGAAAAAAGGGGAAAAAACGAGTAAAAATAAACAAGCAAACACTGTGAAATAAAAGCTTCAGCGCACACTTAATCTAGTTGAGACTTGCCCCACACCCCGACGCACCGCGCACTCCGGCGCCCGGCGCCCGGCGCTCGGCCCCACAGTCCTGCAGTGGCGCTTATGTTTAATGCATGCCACAGTCAGTGTGGCAGTTGTAAACGTAACCAGGCAACAACTGCGGACAGCAACTATGACTGGTCTTAATCGCAATCGCAGAGCCAGTCAAGCAAACGCCTGAGACCTGAGACCTGAGACCTGAGTCCCGAGACCTAGAGACCCAGGCGACTACAGCGATTGCTACAAGTGTAACTGCAGGAGGAAAACCCGTGAAAACTCTGGGTTCGGGGGCATGGGGCGCAATTCGCGCTGACTGCCAGGGCGGGCATTCGGTGCGTAGGGCATTCAGAGTGGAGCTGGGGGACAACACTCGCACACTCGCACACTCACACACTCACACGTTCACACACAAAAGTGTCGTCCTCGCACTTGGCTTTAATATTCAAATGGCAACCAACCTCAAGCAATTGTAGAAAACGCAACGCGACGCAGCAAATACTACAAAAAAATAACAAAAAAAAGTCCCAAAAAAAAAAATAAAGGAAAAACTTGTAGATGCGACCGCGAAGAGCAACAGACGACGGCAGCGACGACGGCGACGGCAACGGCGACGGTGCGACGGACTGACAACGATTCCGCTGACAGCTGGAGCACGACGTAGCACACAGATACGATGCCACACGACACACACACACACACACACTCAAGCACGCACGCACGCACGTACACACACACACACAACAAGTACACACGCGCGCTCAAGACACTTGGATATGGCAATTTGTTGTCCCGGGTCCCCAGAGCGACGTGGAGACTAACACGCCGCGCAGCCAAAATTACACTGAAACCGTTTGTGAATGTGAACTCCAGCAGCAGCAGCAGCAGCAGCAGCCGCCAGCGACCGCCGCTGCTGCCGCCGCCGCAGCCGAGCGGAGCCGGGACCGGCAGACAAACCGACCAAATACAACGGGATCAGAGCGCTCCATGGTGTATCTATGGTAACCGAAGGCAGCGCACGAGAGCCTCACACAGCCAGACTGACTGCTGGGCCAGCGCTGGGCTCGCCTGGGCTGGGGGCTGGCGGCTGGGAAGGGGGCGGGCGCTAGGGCAGTCGTCCATGCAAAATAGCCAAATAGCCAGAGAAATGTATTTTTGGCTGTAAACGTGAGAAAGAGAGCAGAGAGCTTCATTGGCAAATGCCAAAGAGATGAACAGAGAGTCGCAGCGAGAAAGACAGAGAGAGAGAGGGAGAGAGAGAGAGAGCTTTTTCCAGGCAACTCTCACCGCGCATAGACCAAAATCCGAAAACTGAAAACTGGAAAACTGTTAATGTAAATGCCTTTCAACTCTCACGCAATGTCGGCAAGTCTTTAGCTTGTTTTCATGCTCTAACACAGGGTATTCGAAATTTGTCACACAATTTGGCAGAGTTAAACAAATAATTGATAAACATAATCGATAAGGACGCAAATGTCTTATAATAGTTCCTCCTTAATGTCAGTGTCAACCAAAATTGCAATAATAATAATAATAATAATAGTAAGAAATATTATTATGTCCATTAATTAGAAAACTTTTTGTTACCAAACGAATAAAATTCGCAAATCGTGAAGCTGTCATTAGGTTACATACGAATGTATGTAAAGATAATCTAAAACTAGTTAATAAAGTGTATTTGAAATTCGATACTCACTTCATTTCTGATTTCTTTTCATTTTCTTTACCTGCTCCCACAACATTCCAGCAACTGAGAGCCAATAGCAACTACAGCAGCAACCACAACAACAACAACAGCAGCAACAACAACAACAACGACAACAACATCTTTGATGTTTATGACGCTCAAAGATTTGGCAAGCAATGCGTAGCAGTACGTAGATACCTTAATAGATGCGTACATAGCCATAGATACTCATAGCATTTGGCTGGCCTATGATTTTAGACTCGTAATTGAAATTTCATGGATTATTAGATTTCGGAGAGGGGGCTTCACAGTACGAAGTACGAAGATTGACGCCAGTCCCGATGCGGCCGAAGAGCAGCAGCTGACTGTCTGGGCGCCAACTGTTGATTGGTATGTCAACTGCCCTTTGGGGGCTATGAACCCCCTTTGTAGATGTGCTTAGGTGTATTTTGGGTTTGGCTGTGGGTTTTGTTATGTCCTGACGCTATCATGGGCCATGTGGCAGCCTAATGAAGCGCTCTGCTGGTCAATAGCCTCAGGCCTTTGCACCTGGGCAAAGCTCTTAGCTTAACTCTAAAGTTCAAGCCGTTGCGGCTTGGGTTGGCCTTCAGGTATTCATGATGCGCTGCCCAACGGTACGAGTAATGTAATTGCTTTCACAATTGAGCAATGAAATCGAGACATTTGAATGCCCAACTTTTTGTTGTCGTGCACGTTCCAAAGGCGACCCAAAAATAAAAGAAATAGAAGAAAATGTATATAAAATCAAACAACTTAAGGTCTTGGTTATCCGCGCATGATTTGCTATTTTGCATAGGTTTGATGACTCGACGAAAAAAAGTGAAAGAAACAAGCAAATAGCAAAGACTTTGGCAAAAAAAAAACGTTTTGCCTGTTTACTTTCAAAACGTTGGCAAGTAAATAAACAGCAAAGCGAAATCCGACTAAGGCCAAAAGTCCTGTTTGGGCTCCCGAAGTGGGGTATGGACTTTGCTAAAGGCATTTGTTGGCAGTTCTACAAATATATCAAAATTAAAACGAATGTAATTATACTCTTTAAAGTGTAGATATCGTTTAACATTCAACTTAGTTAAAGTTTAGTAAAAGACTTTCGTTTTAGGTATAAATTGAGTTGTGCTTCACTTTTGCCTTGAATATACTTTCAACAATTCATCTAACCAAATGTTTAAGTTCAAATGCTTTATGGCCAAATCTCTTTTACGTTCAAGTATAAGAGTTTTCCATTTGCCGAACTCGATCAAAAACGCTTCTGTAGTTTATTTTGCAGAGAATGTCATTTTCCACCTCCTCTTGATGGCAGGGGAAACTATATGATACCTGCTTTCTTATGCAAGAGAACTATAGATACTTTTTACAATAGATACTTTTTACAGCAGACAGAAATGGCTTTAAACCAAATCAACTTTTTGGTGTTCAATAGATTTGTTTATTGCATTTCAGCTTTGAGTTTCGTATATTTATTATATATAATTAAATTTATTCTTGTTCATGCGTTATTGAGAGAACAGTTTTGCATTTAGTTCAAATAGTATACAATTCGCTTAGCTATACAATTACAAATCAGTTTTTGAATTTTTTTGAAAATGAAAAACATATTCAATAAGAAATACAAACAAAACAATGTTTAAACGCCTTCGCATATTGGATACACATATATATATGTATATGTATTTACGCGCGTGTTCTATATATTTCTTATAAGTTTCTCAATAATGCTTTTCCATTGTAAAAACTTAACAAATGTTTTGCAAACTTTATTAGTTAATTCGTTAACCTTTTTTTTATGAAATATTTTGGTATTTATTGCAAAGCATTAGAAGCTTCTTCTTCGTTTTTGGTATCATGTTTATAGCTTAGAAATTATCGTTAGTATTATGTATAGATACAATAACTATGTTTGTATGTAAGTATGTATAATGCTTGCTGAGAGATATTTAAAATGTACAAGAGGGTTTACCTAATGATATCCAAGCGAAACGCATTTATATGTTTCATGTCTGCTCTGAACTCTGACCCCCTGCCAGTTACTTACCTTACCTAAGAAAAAGAAAGTATCTAAAAGGTAAACAACTTTGAAGATGAAAAACATTTGAATATATGCAATTGAAATCGTTTTACGCTCGTTAAAGCAAAGTCCTGCCAGAGAGATTTTCCATGCCAATTTACACTTCTTCTCCAACTTCCAACATGAGGTCCTGCCGTCTGTGCCAGGTTTAAGACAAAACAACAAAAAAATGTAATTAAAGTTGAAGCGTTTCTTTCTGCTAATTTGTCTGCTGCTGACGATGAGGGCACGGGCAGCCGGAATATTTCATCTGTTTTTCTAAAGTTTTCTAAAGTTTGCACAATGTTTTTCGGTTGGCAGCATCAACGCCAAAGTCAAGGAAAGCCCGTCGGATGTAAGCACTTATTAGCTGAAAAAGTTAACACGTGCCTTAAACATTGGCGATTGGCAGCGTTGAATGCTTCAATGAATTTTAAACAGTTGCCATAATATTGTGAAAAACTTTCGTATTCTATAGATCTTCTGTCTGAACCAAGCGTATATTTTCTAATTGGGCAACAACAAAGCTTCTAAGTAAAGAAACGCTGGCACAGCACAAACCAATGTCCAGCTACTTGAGTTGGTTTTTAAGTTGGGGCATAGAAAAAAGTACTCATGAATAGCTTTGGGAACTGTTGAGCCTTAATGGAGCCATGGCATAGCTGATTTGATGCTGTGTCTAGATTCAAGATGAAATTAAAGCTTTCGAAACACAACTGTCCTTGGACAATACTTAAGGAACTGGCAAACCGAAAAGAAAACATTGCTTATTTTCATTGTTATTGTTCTTGAGTCCTACGGCTGTTAAAATCGTTAGCTATGTAGTATATACACGTCTGGCTATTTCTGGCTAATAATGTATTTATATAAAATGGATCGATAACCGCGCTAAATAAAATACTAAAAAAGTTCATCATTAAAAACTTGTTCGATATCTGTTTAAAACGCCAAGCAGTGCCAATGCATTATTAATGGTAATAATACTTATATAGCTACAGTAATATGTATGTCATGATATGGCCGAATATGGGAGTCTATGTTAGCTTGCGTGATAATAGATTTTTCGAGATAATTACTCGTAAGTAGTCATACGTATGCGAAGGTTATGATAGGTTATAGGCTAAATATTGCTTGATGGGATTTTTGAGAATATCATCATGTTCCACTGTTCCGATTCCAATTCCTTTAGAGAAATGCCTTCTTGGTGGCTTCCAGGGTGGTGCTGGTGGTCGTTGTGGTGCCGGTGCCAGTGCTATCCTTGCCCAGACTCGCGGTGGTGGACACCGCTATGCTGGGCACCGCTGGCATTGTACCGGATGCGGCTGCAGCCGCTGCACCCGCTGCCGTGGCTGTTGCTGTTGCGTTCGCTGCCAATGTCACTGGTATTGTTGGGGGCGCTGTCGTTGGGGGCGTGGCCGCTAGCTGTGTCGGGAAACGCGGCTGAAATGTGGGCTTACCCATGGCCAGCGCCGGATTCAGATCTAACATGGTGCGTGGACTCATCGCAACGATGCTGGCGCCTAGGGGACCTGTGAAGAGTTGAGCAACTGTTTGGTTTTAGCGCAGTTAAACGAGAGCAGAAGAATGTAGATTGTAGAGCAGAGAGACAGCCAGAAAGAAACAGAGAGAGAGAAAGAAACAGAGAGAGAGAGAAAGAGATAAAGAGTAGAGAGAGAGAGAGAGAGAGAGAGAGAGAGAGAGAATAAGCATTTATATTAAATTTGGTTAATAAAGCTAGAAAATCAATCCAATTTCAATTAACTTAATTCAAATTCAAGGGTAGACGCAACGCTATTAGTGTTGTTTAATACAGGGTGCACTTGATACTACTAATTACAGGGTGAGTGGTTGGGATAAACAATATACACATATACACACACACACAAAAGACAAGACACACACGCACGGGCAGAGAGTGTTGCACATGGTTATTTAATACACACAACTTAAAGTAATTAACAACTAACTAGGTTTAATGACACTCGAGTGGTTCGTGCCACACAGACGGGCAACATGCAGCATGCAGCATTGGAAACAATCAACTACCGTGGATACTTGAAGGTTGGTTGCTTAAAGTTTTGGCAAACTTTTCGAAACAACGCCGGATGATTAGGGTTAAGGTGTGAAGGTTACGATTTTGGTTTTGGTTTCGATTTCAGTTTTAGTTTTGGTTTTTGTTTGCGGTTTCTTGAAGGTTTTGCTACAAACTATTTAGTTTTAGAAATTAAAGTTTCTGGTAGGACCTGTTGCCAGCGCCTACACTACATAGATAGGATTCGTATTGGGATTAGAGTAGAGAGTACTAGAACATAGAGCTATACTATTTAGAATATGGTAAAACCAACACACCCGCCCAGCTTAGTCCGTTACATTTTGGCATTGCCTGAGAGCATGAGAGATGAGCGTTTTACGATAACGATAACGATAACAATTACGATTGCGATTGCGATTGCGATTGCGATTTCTTTTGTTTAGTCTTCCGATCTTAAATAGTTTTGATTATTGTTTTTTTGATTTCGATTTTGAGCTTTTGTTGAGTTTTTCTCATTATTTGGTGCTTGCATTTGAACTGTGTTTTCTTTTTCGGTACTTTGGAAGAATATAAATTACAAATATGAACTGGTTTTATCTTTTAGTCGAAACTGAAGGCCAAATCTGAAATACAAAAGTTCAAGATAATACAAATATGTTTGTCTATAAAAATGTAATACGTATATAACTATATATATTATGTGGAACGCCATCTGAGCGTTTCGAATAACAATTAAGTATATATATGAAACACACACACGCAGACACACATTAAGATATTCAACAAGTGATATAGATAGAGAGATAAAGATGGATAGATAGTTTGATAGAGAGAGAGTCAGAGAGAGAGACATATAGAAGATATAAAGGGATACTTGTAGAGTAGATATTTATATATGTATGCATATAGAGTAGATACTTTTGAACGAACAAACGAACGAGCCAGAACTGATGAACAACACGTATACGATGCGGAATATCAATATATCAATATTCATATATAGTATATATATATATATATATGGAAGAAAACACGTAGAAAATTACACATTGTATTCATATACGATCATATATATGGGATATATACGATTATATAGTAAGTTGTAGTAGTTATAGCAGTAGTAGTAGTAGTAGTAGGTGTTGGTAGTAGTAGTAGCAGACGCCGCCGAGCTTGGCACGTGTTTTGAATCAAATGGTATAGAATCCTTGGAGGCCAACGTACCACGATAATCAATCTCAATCCTGCGGCTCCTTTAAAGTTGTATTCAGTTAATGTGCATTTGATTAGATCTGCGTTTTGATATTGGCTTTCTAAAGTGTAGATACATCTAGTTGGGATGAATTCTTTCTAAATAATAATGATGCCAGTTCGATAGTTGCTTCATAGATATGTTCCATTCTTTATGTTCCTTATTTAAGCCTTGCCGTGCATTGCTCTTTGCATTTAAATATTTCGCTAGAGTTCAGAGTTCAGAGTTCAGTGTTCTTGGTACATGGTTATGGCTTAGAGCAGCCTGCTCTTTTTGCCATCACGTGGTTTGCCAATCATTGTTGTATATTCATCTAAGTATTTACATAAGATTTTTGGTTTTTGATTGGGTTTTATCAACAAAAAAATTATAATAAATACATTTATGCAAAATTATTTAAGAATCGAGGTAGAAATGGGTTAAATGTCGATTTGTTTGATATGAATAAAAATAAATAAGCCCGATGAGGCCAAGAACTGAGGGGGTAGAACTTCAATATATTGTACAAAAATATTTTGGAATTTCCTTAGCGTTTTTTAATCCATGAATGGAAGCTCGAAGATGGTAATGATGAATGTTGATCTGAGATCTGCAAGAGATCTGCTAAAACATAGATCGAACTAACAAAAATAGAAATTTATTTTCGATTTACTGAGAATACATCTTATATGGGAAGTTCTCTTCCCTGCAAAGCTTTTCTATATCTTTTTGTTATTGAAGATATAGATACTATCGTGGTTATTAGTCGATATTTTAACAGTTCCAATGATTACTCATGGGAACAATGTGATTCTGAGTATCTTAACTATCTTTACCGATCTCCGATCAACACTCTTTGAAAAGCTCTGTGAGCAGCGTTAAACGAAAGCCAAGCTTTGGGATGATTCAAAAAATGAGCTTTCGATGAGGTGATTCGAATATGCATTCATATTTTAATTACATAGAGTACATATATACACGCACAGTTTTAATAGTATATTGTATTGCAACGCTCAAGGAACGCACCCCATAAATAAAAATGTATAGATTATATAGGGTCAAAGGATCATTAGTCAACTCTTAGAACTGTAGCCTTGTGCGCAAGCTTTTGCAGAATTTTGGAATATTGTTTTGAATAGATATTGCCTAGTATGTTTTTTTAAGAGAGAGAGAGAGAGAGATAGTAGAGGGGTGGCCAGGGTACAGCGCAGCAACTGCTAAGTGTAACTCAAAGACTTGAGTAGTGTGTGCAGCTGTGCAAGCTTTGAGCTTTCGTGTGGGTTAGGAACTGATTGCACCACGGCTTGATAAACGGTTATTCAACACTGTTTTTTGTTTTTTGTTTGTTTGTTTGGTACTACATAGAGAGGCATACGTTAGGTGTACCGGGTATTCCGGGTGTTGAAGCGCAGCTCAGTTGTAAGGTGGTGTACATTGGTGCTGCGGATGGTTATCTTTTTGGCGACGGCGCAACCAAACACTCACCTGACTTGGGACTGACCAGATCCTTGGTTTTGTTGTTCATGCGGCGCGGTCCGGTGCCGCCGGAGCCCATGGGACCCGAGTGTGGACCAGACCCTGGTGTGCCGCAGCCACTGACTGGAGCGCCTGGATTAAGGAGAGAGAGCATGAGAGTGGGGCTTTTTGGAGTTCTCTCGATTCGATACTTACGCTCACCTGGCCGGTGTGGCTGTCGCGGCTGTTCCACGGGAAGCACTCGTCTTCGCTTCTTTGGCAGTTTGGCTCGCGCCTGCGTATGCGAATAATACATGGCAAAGTTGCTGACTATGACGGGCACTGGCAGTGCAATGGTTAGCACACCGGCAAGGGCGCATAGGGCGCCGACAAACATGCCAATGTAGGTCTTGGGCGCCATATCACCGTAGCCGACAGTGGTCATGGTGACCAATGCCCACCACAGGCCCAGCGGTATGCTATTGAAGTCGTTGTGCGGATTGGGCTGTATGCGCTCGGCATAATAGACGAGGCTGGCAAAGATCACAATGCCCAGCACCAGGAAGAATACGAGCAGTGTCAGCTCCTTGGCCGATGCCCGGAACGTTTGTATCAGGATTTTAAGGCCGGACGAGTGGCGTGTCAGCTTGAACAGCCGCATTATGCGTATGATCGAGAAGAACTCGAGTATGTCAGCGTTCTCCAGATGCGATGCGAATCGCTGAAGCACTAGATCGATATAAAAACTAAGCGTCGCTATATAATCTATGATGTTAACAGATGACTTTAAGAATTCACACTTGTTGGGCGATGAGATAAAGCGCACCTGGAATGAACAGAATTTAAATTGATTTAACCAATTGACAATTGAAGGACATGCTAATATATATAAAAACCTATTTCTTGACCATATATGCTTTATAGATCCTTAACCGAAGGACATAGCTCCTAGGTATGTTCAAGATTTAGTTTGTCAATTTGTAACTACTTTTATATAATCTAAGCGAATATATAATTTATAGTGAATATATAATTTATATTATAAGATTTTGAAATTCTAGTCCTGGCTTATACGTTTTTAAATATTCCTGAAATACTCATAGTTAAGGTGATAAACTTATTTATATTGTTGATATTTTTAACGCCCTATAGAGTGCGATTTGGTATATATATTTTTTTACAATTCGTTATCTCCCGCTTATTATCAGAAAGGTTATTTTTTGATAGATAAGCAGCTCATTATTATCTTTTATTTATTATCTGTCATGTTGCTTTTATAAATCAAGTGAATACCATATGCGGGACACGAATATGGCTTTTCCAGATCTGCAAGAATTATTGTTTACCTTGCAATTCTTAACTGCCTCGTACTGCTAAGTACTAGACTAGACTGCGAACTCCTGTTATCCTACAAAATGGCTGAAGGCTTATCATCGCTTATCGATAATCGTTCGCATCGAGAGTCAATTGATATCTTTTTTATAGTCTATCGCTCACTCACCAGTATCTCAAACGTAAACCAGGCATTGCAAACGCATTCTATATAGAAGAAGGCAATGTGCGCATTGGTCATCGACTTGTCCAGAAACCAAGCGGCGCTCCCGTTTGCCGTTTTCACGGTCACATTGTGCACGATGGGCACACGCATGTCCGGATGGGTTTTCAGGCAGAAGGACAATATCGAAATGCATATGAAGAATACCGAGACGACGCCAATGGTCTGTGAAGGAGGTGAGGGATTAAGTTAGGCTGCGGAGGAGCAGAGATTCATGAGCATATACCTTGGCGGCATTGGAACTGTAAGGCTCATCGAACAGCGACCAGATGCGTGGCTTCATTTCCTGCCACCAGGATATGGTGCCTTTGTAATAGTCCTCCTCAAAGCCAAATTTGCGCGCCAATTCCTCTTCGGACGGTTTTTCCGTGTCCAGATCTAAGCGATCCAGTACGGCTAGGGTTTCTTGTGTGTCACGATGCTGTGGGATTAAAGAGCCTTAGCATTGCCTTACTTTTTGTAAAATGCAAGAACTCACCTGTGTATAGGTCATCCAACAACAGGGCTCCACCTGGTTCGAGTCAAGACCCCAAAATTCCAATTCTTCCTCAAACAGCGGACCGCACACATCTGTGGGATAGTGCAGCTTACCAGTTCTGTAAAGGAACAAAAAAAGTTACTTTATAATACAATATGCATATTATAAAAGTTACCTGTAATAGTTGAGCACTTGTGCGAATACGCCCGGATGCCGATCGAAGAAGTATTCGTTCAGTATGGGATCATAGTTGGCCAGCGCCTCGGTCAGACGGGACAGACGCGTCGCTGGTATCTTCTTCAATGTGGCCTTATATGTCTCATGCCTAATGCCGCCCACATTGAGCACGACACGATTCTCCGAGTCCATGTTGATCAGATTCATGGCTGCATGCGCATAGTGATTCATATTTTTAGGTATATAAGTCATGATCACAGTGTAAAAACGATCGCTTAGCGAATATGATCAGTTGTGATTGTTTTGTATCTGTGTGCTGTTTGTGGCTAAATTCTACGGATTTGGATACGTGTCTGTATGGATTTTTGTTGGCCGCAAACCTGAATGTTTCTCGTATTCCTTGCCCGCGATTATGTTTGTAGATGTCGCGTGTCCAGCTCGAAGGCACACTCACACACACAATCACACTCGCTCTCCAGCCGGAGCCAGCTGGTCAGTCACGCCCACTGATGTCACCCCACTCTTCCGCTCACTCTGTCACTTGAACGTGCCTGGGGCGTATGCACTTAAATTCGAACTAGATGTTAGCACGTCGAATGCATTTTGGTTGCTTTCCTTTGGCATTGGGGTACTCACTAGGTTGGGGTTTGGTCGGGCAACATTGCGCTGAAAGAATAAGAAAATCAATTGCATTACAGTAACGAGTACACTCATAAGAAATGAGTGTAACCTGATTGCAGCCTAATTATTTCAACCCCTTTTTGTATAGTCGAGCATCAGATGGGCGCAAAACGAATTCTAAACGAATGCAGCCATAACCTTGGTCTGTGTCCATGAGATATACAAAAGTGTGTCTTTAATCAAGAATTCTGTATACAATTCACTAGCATATTCATATTTTATATCACTACAAATGAATCTCACACTTTCACACATCCTCAATTAATTATGGAAAAACAAATGGTTTATTGAACGATTTGTTATGAATACACATATCTCATCTCAGGCTACACATGAGAGCTATGCAGGTTAAATAATGATTCAACTCTCGCTCTCTATGCGAATTCAAAGAAACCCATAACTGATTGATGCTTCCTATTTCCCGAACGATTCGATTTCGAGCATTACGAATCCAGGTAATTTTTCCATTGTATATATGGTATACATAGAAGAACGCAATAGCAGAAACAAAATCAAGCACTTATACAAAGTACCAAGTACCAGGGGCAAATAATCTTTGGTTCAATTGAAATGACCCATTAGCAGCTCGTGAAAGGCATCCCACAAAAAAATGTTTTGCTTTTCTAATGACTAAATATAATCGCAGGTAGCTAGTCGGCAGAACTCAGATATATAAATATAGGAAAGAATATCATCGATAGCGTCATTAATTTGCCTTGGGGTTGGCGGAGCAGCCGCGAAAAAATCGGTGATTCGTGATTTGCACAAAAGGCAAATATTTGTTCTTAAACAATATTTAGTTTTAACGCTGCATTTGTTTACACGCACACACACACACACGCACGCACGCACCCATTGTATTCACAAATACACTCGCAACGAGAAACACCCACATGCGGTCGAGCAACAGCCGTTCCGTCGAACTGTCTCTCGAGATAGCCTCTGTTCTCTACTGTCTGTCTGCCTGTCTGCCTGTCTGTCGATTGTCGATTCTCAACTGTCGATTTTCAATGTTCAATGTTTATTCGCAGGCCGGCAGCTCGACGGACTGCTCGGATAGACAGACAGACAGACAGACAGACAGTGGGGCATAATGAAAAACATGAGCTGTATAAACAAAACAAACAATCGAAATACACACGCCGAGGGCAGCCCCCGACAAAATGGACGAGCAGCCCATACCAACCTATATATGTATATAAACGGCAAAGTAGGGGTATTCCATTTGTGGTTTTTGCCGCAGTACTTGGCCATTAATGCTAATGATTATGTTGACGACACACTCAAATGTCTGCCCGGCTAGGCCAATGCTTGTCAAACTGCTGGCGGCTCGAAATGTGATTATATTATTTATGAATATCTGCAAAAGAACTGCCGGCCATTAAATATCCAATTAATGTAGGTTACCCTCGTGCTAGCTGCTATATTAGGGGCACTCATTTGCCCTGCAGGCCACATCATTTATTCACTTTTAATGAGCATGGGAGAACTTCAAAAAGCTCGGCGCGTACACATATTTAAAATGAGTTTTCTGTTTTTGTGGGCCGCTTGTTTGCCTTTTTATACCCGAATTTCCTAGCTTAAGCACACAAACACACACACACACACACACACACACGCACACATTTAAAACACACCCACTACATGCACATGGCCACATCCTGTTGGCAGCACACGCACAGGGCTCGGGGCAAGCAGCAGGGCGGCTGGGTGGCAGTAGGTCAGGAGTGCTGCAAGTAGCGTGTAGCAAGTGCGACTCTGCCTCAAAATGCTGCTGTTTTTCTTCATTCTTTTTTTTTCTACTCTCTTTTTTGTTGTGGTATGAAGTCGTTGCTGCCTTCTGTTAACTTGGAGTGTACATTTCACACACACACAAATACACACACGGCTTAGCTCTCTGTGTATGTGTGTGTGTGTATGTATGGGAACAGGCGCACGCATCGATTTTTCCGTTTGGTGTAGCACGAAAAACTTCCTGATTGTTTTGTTGCCCGTTGACTTTAAAATGTAGCGACTTTTTATGCCCATCTTGTCATAGATCAAGCTTTACGCATTTTCCACTAGTGTGTACACACAAAAGAGACACGCACGTACACACACTCACACACATACATACACTAACCATTTTCAATGACCGCTTCTCACCTATTTGCTGGACTTTTGGTTGTTGTGCGCGCTGCCAATAAACATAATCGCTGAGTAGTTTTCGTGTGTTTCTATGCTGTGTGTGTTTATGGTTTCAAATGAAAGGATTGCAATTACAAAAAAAAACAAAACCAAAATAAGGGGAAAAACAACTTAAAGCCTAGAACTACACTACACTTTTGTGCCGTTTAACGTGCCCCGTCTCGACGTTGCTTCACGTTTTGCTCGGCTCTCGTCTGTAATTTTATTTATTTTGTTTTTTGGGCTCAGCGCGTTCCGAACGATCCGATGCGATACAACAAACTGAAACCCGAAATACAAATCTGATGGAATTTTCTGATTCCCTTTATCTGTTCTCCGTGCTCTTCGAGTTTGTCTGTGGTGCATGCGCCCTGCCCTTCTCGCTCAATTCTCTTTTGTGATGACGTTCCACGTGGCGGCAAATGCAACGCTGCGTATACGTGATTTTTGTGATTAGAAACTTTTCAAAGCATGCTATAATATCGGTAGAATAAGTGACTATTATACTTTTTTTTATATAAAATATAAAACAACAATAAATTGTATGCCGAAGATAAAATACTTGACAGAAGGCTTATTTCCGACCGATATGTGCGCTATAGGAGCCATATAATAATTAAAGTAGGTTTTGCAAAATTGGGATGAAAATCTTTAAGCTCGTCTTTGCTAAGTTCGGTCAAGATAAATGTAACAAAACGACATTCTTAACAAAATGATTTTTTTAACGTTTCTTCCTAGAGAAGTTTTTGTCCGATATTGATAAGAGTAAGTATATATGTAATCAGGACGAAGATCTTTCTATTCATTACATATTTCGTGACAAAATATCCATCGACAAGGGTATAACAAGGAGCATAACAGCTTCGCAGTTGCATTCTGCGTATACGTAATGTCGAGCTTATGAATTTATAATATGATCCTAGAGAAGTTTTTGTCCGATATTGATAAAAGTAAGTATATATATAATCAGGACGAAGATGTTGCTATTCATCACACATTTCGAGAGAAAATATCCCGGACAAGGGTATAATAAGGAGCATAACAGCTTTACATTCGCAGTTGCACTCTGCGTATACGTAATGTCGAGCTTATGCATTTATATGATTAAAGTTTAATATATTTACCATTATTCACATTTATTCTTAAAAATAAAAAAAAAGTTGTGCTTGTTTTTTCCCGTTGAGTTAAGAAACTTTTAAGTTTACAAGTCATTTTTATTATTTGGACTGCGCGTGGGCAACAACTTGTGATAACATTGTGGGATATTCAGCTTTTGGTTCCTTTATTTTATGTAAGCTCTCATATTTAGTATTTGTAACTTTTTTGGAATATTGAAAATAACTATATTTTCAAAAATATATTTCGTGTAATTTATATTTTCAACATTTTCTTCGATGTTGTTATTAAATTGCAAGCTTTATGAAATCCTTGCTGCATAGCTTGGTCATATCTGAAGAAAAACATTAATTAGCTTTATTCTGGCTTTTGGTTTCATCTCTTTACAGCATTGATGAAAACCAAAAGAATATTGTTCTCATCATTTTATCATATTGTTATAGTTCATAAGAACTAGTCAAATATTATTAAGCAATTCTTAATAAGCCGAGATTTGAATTCTTAGAACTATCTATCCGATATTTACCTGAACATTTACTTGTTTTCGGAGCTCTTGGTACTTGCATCCAACATTTTGATCTGATTTTTCAGCTTAGAAAGATTGTACATATTAAATTGTTCGATATCTTAAGGCGATTTAGTTTAAGCAAATTTAAACTTTTTTGGGCCTTACTTATAAAATGACTTGCATTTAATGATTCCGCAGTTTGAAGTATATTGTGCCAAATATAAATCGAAATACGAATTATTTTATCATTTATTTTATTGTAAATCAATTTTTCGCAGTTGCATTCAATAAAAGATATTTGAAGATGTAAAAATTGGAATATAGTGTGGACTGTAATAACAAGCGTTAATCAGTGCATAGAAGAACAAAAACAATTTGATACCGTAGGGAAAAGTTTTGAGTAGGCAACTTAGAAAAACAATTAAAATTTACTAGAAAATGCAAATGCAAATTGGCTAGACGAGAAAATGAGTACGTGTTTGTGTGTGTGTGTGTGTGTGTTTGCATGTATGTTTGTTTGCAAAATATTTATGTAATTGGAGAGTTTCCATTGAGAACAGTCTGGTATATAAATAAACATCTTTCAATCAGCTGTCTCGGATTGCGGTTAATGATTTAAGCTAAAGCTATGCAAAGTTCAGGCCTGCTGCTCCTCGCTGCCCGAGGCGGAGGTATGCCAGACGTGGCCCATTTCGAGTGCCTGCAATTTGAGCATCTCCTTTTGGCTGTCCTTGGCCTGCAGCAAGAAAACGCTTTGCTGCAAGTGAGGAGAAATAGTTATTAAAGTATGGATTTTACTAAATATAATATAGGTACTCACCTTGACCTCCTTGGTGGTTAGGACATCCATTTTGTCATAAATAATGGCGTGCAGACCCAATTCCTTAAGCAGCTTGATGGTGTCTTTGGAATTGTTGTCATCGCCCCAGCAGAAAAGCACGAGGCCACGCTCCTTAGCCAGATTTACCTAAAACGCCCGTTTAGGTAAAAGTCCAACAAAGGGCAAAGCTTCAGTTTACCTGGCTGGGATCTCGCAACAAGTCCTCCGTATGCGCCACAATACCCAACAGCTGCATGGCAACAGCATGCCACACGGCCGTCTCCATGGAATTACCACGCGGGTCCATATACTTCTCGTACTTGGAGGTGTGTCCAAGCGTTAGGAACATGACCGGATAACGATTCTGCTTGTAGCGCAACATGGTGCATATGTCTGGATCGAAACAGCTGAATACAATCCGCCGGCTGCCCGCTTTGCGCAGCACCACATCCAGAATGCAATCGATGTAGAGATTGCGATCGACCACATGCTCAAACTCCTCCTCCATGCGACCGTCTTGCAGACGCTGCGACCACTTGATTTCTATATTAAATCCTATATGCTCATCTAACGCATCTAGCACATCCGCCAACTGCGGGAACGGCTGATGTTCCAGCTGATCCTCATTTTGAAAGGATCGCGTCTCACGTGACAGCCCTTCGGCCGTGTGATAGACTTTCAGTTTCCTTAGCTGCTCCAGCGTCAATTCGCGCATGGGCAGCGACAGAAAGTCGTGCTCCTGCATGCTGCACTTGCTCTTCAGCGATACATATATCATAAAATCATGATATACAACCGGCACAAGATCCTTGCTAAGCTGCACATCGAACTCCACCATGTCGGCGCCGTGTTCGGCGGCATTCTTTAGCGATGTGATTGTGTTCTCCCGGATTACTGCATCCTTGGCCTAGAATTATGATCATTTAATAGCTATTTAAGGCACTTAATAATTTTTTGATTAACTTTTAAATGCATTTTGTGAGCACTTCCAAAAATAAACAATATATATACCAAAAGAAGGCGATGACATTTAAACTGAAGGTTTGCAATTAAATGCAATATCATTTTGGAACTCTCGCATTCTCATGTAAATGAAATGTACTTCCAGTTCTATACTTGCCAAGACAAATATGTTTGACTAGGACGTACGAATGTGGATTATCCCACGATATCATATTTTTCTACAATTACACACAATTATTTAAATAATAAACTAGTTAACACAATTTTAATCTGTTATCTATATGCTGGTTGTCTAGGGCTTGTAAGGAAGTATGGAATGACTTCTCTGAAAAAGCTGGTTTGTTTATCTGATGGTATGCTGGAGACTATATCTCCTAGTGTGTTTAGGCGTATACATATGCTTATCGATTGCTAATGGCTTGAATCGATGATAAACATGGTCTGGATTTTCAGAACTGATATGTTTAATTGAATGCTCCAGCGCGCATCTTCCGAATCGTCCGAATGAACTGCAAACTGCTAAGTAGAATAATCTGTGCAAAATACCTTAAGTTCATCATATTGCACATATATCTGTGTATGTATGTGTGTATGTATGTACGTATATCATCAGAACGACACAAAACGGACTATTAAAGGATTCTTCATATAAAAATCTATAATATTGATATTTTTGGAAGAGTCGACAGAAATAAGAATAAATCGATATTAATAAATTTAACAAAATCATACATTTACACTCATTTACTATGAACTTACCTTAAAGCTGGTGCCGGAGCCGCGATGGCCCACGTCCAGGCCGGTCCACTTACTGTTCCAATAGCGAGCATAGCTGATGCGCATGTCCATGTGGGCGCTGTGAGACGAAGGTCGGACTATCAGATAGCCCAGCCGCATCATGCCCAGCGGACGGTGGCCCTTGGCGCAGGTAATGGGTAGCTCAAGATTGCCCTCGGAGCGCTTAAACAAATTGGGCAACACATAATGATAGCCCAAGTGCAATGGCGGGCCATCTTCTCTTGCCACTTTCGAGCTATAACTGTACAAATCAACCAGATAAGCCGTATTCTCCAAGTCGGCAACGGTCAGATGAAAGATAACCAAGTCGCTGGCTGTGCACGCTACACCGAACTGCTCCTGAGTGCGCAGTTCGCATTCATTTGCGCTCAGGGTGACCACCTCGCTGAAGGCAAAGGCTGTGCTATCGTTGCCATTTTCACGGGTGTCGTGCGTGTCATTCGACAGCGAATCCTCGAGCGATGATCCGGGCGCCACCTCAGCACAGCCGTTGACGGGTATGCGCAAATTCATGGGCGTCACCTTGACATGCACCAGACGCCGTTTCATGCGCTGTTTCCAGGTGAAGGGCGCATAAAAGAATTTCAGCTGCACTAGCGATTCTTTGGTCAGCCAGCCGCGATCAACTTTGTGCTTGCCATTGACATAGCCAAACGTGTCCTGGCACTCTGTCGGCTGCTCATCTAGCTCCTCAATGCACCTCGGTTGCAGCTGCACCTCCCAGCGACGCACCAGTAGCTGCTCCGATGCGGCATCCACGCCGCATACCATATACCGATACTTTGTGGCACAATGCTGTGGTATATACACCTGAGCAATCCACACGTGGCCCTCGTCTTCCTCCTCCTGCGATTCCTGTCGGCTCATCAAAGCCGCCCCGCTATGCTGCCAATTGCCCAGCGCCTCGCAACTGCCCACAATTGCCAGCTGCTCGCAAGCGGAGATCTCCTCGTTCATCAGCACCCGAAATGTCCAGAGTCGATTTGCACTGATATCACCGTGTATGCGTTGGGCGGATGGCAGGGCGGCCGCAACGGCAGCCGCCGCTGGGCAGACAGAGGGTGCGGCCATTGCATCCTCCTCACAGTCATGAGCAGACAGCCAGCGTTCCATTTTCAATAACAATCACTTAATAATCTAATGATTACAAAAAACTTTCACCTTAGCAGCAAATTTCCGATTGTCGCTTGTGTTGTTGTTGTTGTTGTTGTTGGTCGAGGCGAGGCGAGGACAGGGCAAAGTTCTCTGCTGGCTGCTGCTCTTGTTTCTTTTGTTGTTGTTGATGACGTCAAAGTTCCAAGCACATTTTGACTTGAAATTCGATGCGGAAAAGTGCACACACAAAGAACTCAAATACACAGACGAAGACTCCAGCAGATTATCCGCTATCGAGCTGGATTTGTTGTTGTCACTGTGGTTGCTGCTGCTATCAACGAGCAACTGTTTTTCTTTTATATTATGAACGCATGTCGGCCTTTGAGATATTGTCGGCTACAATACACTTAATTATATTTAATTTACTTGTGGATATATCAACTTTATCGCGAATAAGCGTTCTTAACGCTGAAACTGTGACTGAAAGTTTGCATTGTAAAAAAACTGGGAGCTGGGCGCACATGGGAGAATGTATTAAGGTTACGCTGTTGACATGCGCCCTGCTGTGTTGTCAACCAAATCAATTGACGTCACAGGTTGACATACATAGCTTAATAATTCCAATTAAAATCTATTACTATAGTTTACAAGCTGGAAATTCTTTTTAAACTCATTTATAACATCATCTACAATTTCTTTGTTCATCATAAAAGTGTTTATCATGCAATCACAATTTTATGATGTCACAGCTGTGCAGCCAACCACTCATGCAATACCTCTCACATTTCTTGGCCCACATGCTGCCATTTTGAGTAGCGTTGCCAGACAGCCGCAGATGTTTCATAGCAAACAGCTTTAAACAGCCTTATCATTATTTTGGCGGGAACCTTGGGCACTTGTTTATTGTTTATAATTTGTGGCTTGCTGTTATTTGCCTATCTCAAAATGGATCAATATCCTGATGAGAATGAGGAGTTCGAGCTTCAGTACCAGGATGAAATGGAATTGCTCGAAGACATGCCGCACGAGTACGACGCCATCAATGATGGACCCAGCACATCGCATCAGGCTGCAGCTGCACTCGAGCAACAGCAACATCAACAAAAGCCAGGAACAAATGCACCCACTGCTGCTGCTGCAATCAAGGATGTATCACGCTTAAGCAATTCCACACTGAGCTCCCCGCAGCTGTCGCAGATTTCATTCGGAGCCACTCAAACGGATACCGGCGGTGGCGGACATGTAAATCGACGTCTCTTTGGCACGCCCAGAGGCCCGACAGTGGGGCGCGGCTGCTCTACGCCCCTGCAGCGCATGCCGGCGATAGAGGAGGTAGCAAATGCCACTGTAGACAACACAGCACCACTGCCGAACGCCGCCGCAGAACAGCTACAGGAATTGGGGCTGCGTGGTACCAAGAAGCGGCGACTAGAACGCGATCTCTTTGGCGACATTGACGATCTATATCACGAAAGCTATGAGGATCCCATGGTAAAGAAGGCGCGGACCGAGGAGCAACGCGATAACGAAGCCATCGAACGCATACTGGAGCTGAGGCGCAAGCTGCGGGAAACCAGCAAAACTGTGCGCCACGATGATGTCTCACGTTTGCGAGCGCTGCACGACTTTAAAATGAAGAACCTGTCATATGACATTCCCTCCTGGCCATTCCTGGCACTGCAACGCAGCGATTTGGAGCGCCTTTATGTTCGTTTTCACTCGGAGGACTATGAGCGGCGGCAGCTAGAGCTACTCAGCGCGCGAGGCAATCTAATAGGCAGCCTACTGGGTGAGGCCAAGCAGCAGGTGTGGCAGGAAGCTAACGAGCTGGTGAGTTAAGTGTATAATGTTGTCAATTATTATTCTAATAGTCTGCCATTTCAGGTGCTACGACGCTTGGCACCTGCCACGCAGCCCGTCAACGCCGCGCCAGTCCCATCTAGTCCTGATATGGGAACCCTTTGGGTGGACAAGTACAAGCCGCGCAAATACATTGATTTGCTCTCGGATGAGATGACCAATCGCAGTCTGCTCTACTGGCTTAAAATGTGGGATAAGGTGGTCTTTGGCAAGGTCTTTAACAGGAAGCAGGAACAGCAGGCAGCCAACACTGGAGCATCGGGCGCACAGCAGTTAAATAGCTTCAACAAACGCACTGGCAAATTTGAATCCAATGGCGGCTGGCGACAGCGCAAGGCGCGTCAAGCGCTGAACACCAATGTGGATGAACTGGGCAGGCCCATGCAAAAGGTGGCACTGCTCTGCGGTCCACCAGGTCTGGGTAAGACGACGCTGGCGCACACAATTGCCCGTCATGCAGGGTACAATGTGCGCGAGATCAATGCCTCGGATGATCGCAGTCCTGAGGCCTTTAAGCTGGCACTAGAGAATGGCACACAGATGTCATCGGTCCTCAATCAGGATAAACGACCCAATTGCATTGTGCTGGGTAAGCGGGCACAGGAATTTTAAAAGTACTCTTCACACTTGTAATCTCCTGATCCATTGCAGATGAAATTGATGGCGCACCGCGTCAATCCATCGAGTATCTGGTCAAATTTGTTAGCGACGGCATATTTAGTAAGGTCAAGGCCAAGGGCGCTAAGGCGGAGCACAATGTGTTGCGACGTCCCATCATCTGCATCTGCAATGACATTTACGATCCCGCGCTGCGACCCTTGCGTCAAATTGCGTTTGTGGTCAACTTTCCGCCCATCGATTCAGCGCGTCTGGCCGAGCGGTAAGCTCCAAAACTAGTTGCAGTTGGTTGGATTGATTAATGTGTTTTGAATATCTTAGGCTGGTGCAAATTGCCAAGAAAGAGCATTTGAAAACAGACTTTGGCTCGCTTATTGCATTGGCTGACAAATCGGGCAACGATGTGCGCAGCTGCATCTCATCTATGCAGTTCTTCAAGTAAGTCATCTATTAAATATCTCTCATATTTATATTTAACAATTCTCTGCCTTCCATAATCTCATTGCTAAATATTATAATTTTTCATTACTTTTTAATATTTTGTTTCTGTTTTACAGCGTACAGAAGCACAGTCTTACGCTACAGGATGTGCTTAACAATAATCTGGGTCAAAAGGATCGCCATCAGGGTCTGTTTGATGTGTGGGGAGCTGTGTTTAGGGTGAGTTTCAAATTGACTTCACAAAGTTGAGTTATTCTCATATTCATGCGAATAATCTATGACCCTGTATCAAATCATTTTTTATATTATGTATTATTACTATACCATACTACTATCCTATCTTAAAAGCAGAACTTATACAAATTTTAAATGTTTCCTTCTTCACAGATACAACGGCCAAAGAAACAGCTTCAGCAAAGCAGCTCAAGCAATGCCGACGAGCCCGTCCAGGTGACCATGACAAACATGTCTGTGGCGACGCGAGTGCGCAATGTGCTCAACGTGGTGCATTCCAGTGGAGACTACGAGCGGTAGGCGGGCTTATTTTCCATGGAAAAACTGAAAACACAAGCTAAAACCAATTTTGCAGGCTCACTCAAGGCGTCTATGAGAACTATTTGCAGCAAAAGATGCCGGATCCAAATTTTACGGGCATCTGTGAGGCTCTTCAATGGTTCTGCTTCTCGGATACGCTGCAGCATCAAATCTCACGGCAGCAGAACTATAGCATCTATCCATATTTGCAGTACGGCTTTGTGGTCTGGCATTTGCTCTTTGCCACACTGGCCTGGCCGAAAATTGCATTTCCCACGCGTGGCTTTGAGGTAAGCACACGACGTCGTCGTCGACGGCAGCCTTAGCTGCGGGTCGCATCGTTTCTTTTCATTTAGCATGTAGGCAGTGTGGGTTCTTTTGAGCCAGCCTCATGTATTATGCAATCCTCATTAGCTGGGGCAAACAGTCCTGGCGAGGGCCACAGAAAAGTGCATAATCAACACAATCAAGCCTTGTAATTTCTTGTGCATTATGTGCCTCAAATGCAATCACAAGATTAATGAGAGTTCTGCATAGATTTGCCACTGTTTACACTAACCCAACCCCCATTCCTTCTGTCTCTCGTTTTCTCATTCTCTGCCACTCTTCCATTTTTTATTCACAGTTCAATCAGAAGTGCACGAACCAGCGCAACATCTTTCTGTCGCTGCGCAAAGGTGTCACCACATCAGCGCAGGGCGTGGGTCAGGGCAACACTCTGCTACTGGACACGGTCCCGCTGCTGAAACGGATTCTATCGCCACAGTTGCGTTCGGTGGCTGTTCAACTGCTATCACAAAAGTGAGTTTTTAGTGGTGGGAAGTACCAAGGCAAACAGACTTGGCAGAATGGGATCGATTACTGACATTAAGATATTAAGATATTACACGCAAAGGGATTCTAGCGGGCAATTATCGGTAGTCTATTTGAGGTGTTAAAAGAAACTGTGTCGTGAAGATTAAAGGATATAATTTGTATGTAAACGGTAGAGATTGTAGGACAGCTACCCGTAGCCAGTTCATATGTATTTTGGAGTCAGTCGAATCTGATCCCTAATCCCATAATCACATGAGCTGCCAACAATAGACTTACCAAATTCGAACGTCATTTTTATTTTTCCAAATCATTTCGAACTTCAACGGAACTCTCCACTTCAGGGTATCCAGTTCATCAGCTGTGAAATCAAGATTAGATTATTATAATTTTGATGATCCATTATTTAAATAAGAGTATTGTATTTTTTTTGTTATAGAGAGCAATATGATCTGCGGCACACTATTCAAGTAATGGTTGATCTTGGCATAACCTTTGTGCAAGTCAAATCGGCGGAGGGTCATTACGTCTTTCAAACCGAACCGGACTTGGATACGCTCTGTGCATTTCCGGGTAGGGTCAAATTCAACAACAACATTATCAATTAATAACATGATCTATATGTTATAGGATTTACCGGTCTCACGCTGCCCTATTTCAGTCGCCAGCTGATTGCACGCGAGGTCGATCTGGAGCGCATACGTCGCGCCGCGCCCAAAGGTGACCAGGCGGATGCAACAAAGAGCTCGGCAGCTGCTCCAGTGGCTGCTACAAAGCAGAAGCCAATCGCCGCGCGTCTGCCGAATCATTTGCAAACATTGAAGCCAAAACAAATAGCCGACTTCAATGCGCCCAAACAGCAGGTGAGTTGCGGTTCTTTCCATATTTCTATCAATTTGCATGCCTTGCATTTACTTAGCAGCAATTTTGTTGCAAATTTTTGTGGCGCAGCTTATTGAAATTTAGCTATGTCAGGAACTGCCCCTGCCATCCAACCGCCGTCTCCGAGCAGGCTTTAGTTTCTGCGTTTTTCTTGCTTCTGCGGCAAATCCTGTAAAAGCTAATAACCCATAAGGGGATTCGCTGCCCATTGTCTTTAGGGTCATAATGTGGGATCAACGCAAACGAACATTTATTGCCAATCCTAAGCGAAAGCGACTGCCACAAAAACAACAACAGCAACAACAACAACAAGGGTCCTTTTCATTGGGGGTTGTGCATTTGTTCAGGGGTTGCTTTTGCTAGTCTTTTCATTCCTCTCGCTTCATACAAGGCTTATTTTTATATTATTATGTGCTAAATTGTAGCAAATTTTATTGTATGTTCCTTTTCTTGTGCCACTTAATAAATAAATTATTTAATTCTAATTTTAAAATTTGTCTTCAGCTTACCAAAGACTTTTTTGGACGAGTTACCCATAAAACATCAGCAACATCTGCGGCGGAGGAGGGTAAGACGATGTGCATGGCTTTTGAAACCAAAACGTATTTAAATATAATTTTAAAATATTTTTTTTAACAGTGAAAACGGATGCGATTGTTAAGAGCCCAATATGGTATCGCTATAAGGAGGGCTTCAACAATGCTGTGCGCAAGGATGTCCATCTAAACGAGCTGCTTTAAGAGAAAAACGAATATCTATATGTTGTTATTATATTAAAAATATTTATTACTAGCTGGTATTCACTGGTATTCGAAAAAAACGTGTTTTTCTTACTACTACAACCATCCGAAATCCACTCATTTTTCACCCTAGTGGGTGAATTTACCATGATCATTGAAGAACTCAAAGTTTTACCATGATGTCGATCGCTACCGAAACCTTTTCTTCGAATACTTTTTATCTTATTTGCAGGGTGTATTTCTCCGTCTTACCAAATGCATAATTTATAAATGGTTGCTTGGCCAATCAAATCGCAAGAGTCTATCAAAAAATGTTCACAATTAAATTTGGATCTGCAATAATTCTGATATCACGAAGAAGTAATCGGAACGGATTCTTCTTTATTCCGATTGCAATACAAAAATGCTTTCTCTTTCTCTCAATAATGCTCCAGTTGTTCTCATTTAATTGATTATCGCTGGTTCCGCTATATAGCTCTGGAGATCTTTGTGCCCTACAATCCGAACTCATGTGCGCCCCTTTGGCATATAACTGAGGCATGGCCCCACGCTGCTTATCGCAACCCGTGGGGCTATCGGCAGCTGTGTGTGTAAGTGTGTGCGAGTGTGTGTGAGGTGTTGCCGCTGCCAACTTTGATGTCGGTCTGGCCTCACTCAGTCACTCAGTTGTCCGGCGGGTGGTGCTGTGCTATATACTATCAGCCAGATGTCACCGCTGAAGCCATTGTTGCTGCTGCTGCTCGGGTGGCTTGGATGCGGCCACATTGAGGCACGCTATGTGCACGGCATACCAAGTGAGTGGGTGAGGTGACTCCGGGTTGAGAAGCCGCTAATTGTCACGTTTGATTTCGTTAGATATTTGCATGAAGCCACCGCCGTTCTCCGAGGGTATGTGCACCATTGAGATCGAGGGCTTCTACTATGATCCGGCCACGCTCGACTGCCGGATGTACTCGATTGGTGCATGCCGGCTGACGCCCGGCCAGAGCTTTGGCAGCCACCAAGACTGCATCGCGACCTGTGTGCGGGGCCAGCGTCGCAGTCGCGATTACTATAAGAATGAATGAGGCGTCTCAATAAACAGATCTGTGTGTCTACTATAACAACAAACTGCGTCTGATTTAAATCCAGTGCCCCAGTGTTAATCACCGCCCTGACCCGTGACGTAATTGTTTATTTCCAATGAGAATCTGAAACGTATCTGAAACGTGTTTGACTTTGTCTTCTTGTGGCATGTTCCAAGTCGCAGCCTAATTAATTACTTTACTTAGTTGGGCATCGAGTAGTGCTTGCGTCAGCTATTTATACGCTTAATCGAAGGGTATTATACCTAAGATGGTTGGGTTTGTTCACCTTATCACAATATTGGAAGACACGCAAAGGTTGGAGTTTATTTGTCCCAAAAGATTCATATTTTCGATCAACATATTATATTGGCTTCCAGAAAGAGGCGTTCATTTAAGTATAAACGGATTTAAATGTATTTGAAGCTGCGCTTAAAAAGCTTTAAAAAGCGAAGAATTTAATTTCAAGTTTTGGACAAGTTCACCCACAAGTGTGAAAAATGGGTGAAAGAAACTTTTCTTCTCACAGTCCGCTTGAACAAGTGATAATCTAATGCTAAATAATGCCAAAATATTGTTGTTAAGGTTAATGTAGGCAGGGTATACAATTGTCGTTGTCGTTGACAGCTGGCTTGATTGGAGCTCTCGCTAGTGGGCCGGCCTTCTGCAACAGGCGCTCGCCGGTTTCAGCCGGAACCACAACCCACAAGCGGCGTTCCTCTGGCAGGCGGCAGCTCAGCTCGTCAGCACCATGCATATTATCAACATGGCACATGCAGGCTACGAGACGTGTTAGTTGTTGTTGCTGTTGTTGCTCTTATCAGTCAACGGCAGCGTCAGCAGCGGCTATTGGCAGAGCGCAACCTGATTACAAATCCGTTTGCCTTTTGTTCGAGGTTTCGAGTCGAGTCTGCGACAGCTCAAACAGCAGAGTAACAGCTTGGGCAGTGATCAAAAGTGTCGCAACAGCCATTTGCACATTCGTTTACAAAAATTGTGAATACACAAAGTATTCATATGTGATCTGTCGCATAGGTGACCGGAACAAGTCGTATAGAGAAAGTCGAATATTAATCTGTCAAGTGTGCCAAAAAAATTTTGTGGAATTTTTGGCTTGGCTACTGTACTTCGCTGAACTTGTGTGTCGAGTATTAAAAAACTCATAAATTGAAAAAGAAGACGAGAAGACATATCAACAGATCGGTATACTATATAACAATTACCCCATATATATATGGCGGGAAGCAGCTGGCACTGCTGCGCATTTGTCTTCAACTTCGTCGCAGCGACAGTCGACAGCGATTCTATGGAAATACAGATGATATCTTTGCCAGCCACAATACAGAGCTGAATTTGCCAGGAGCCAATAACAAACAAAATCCAACTAACTACAAACCAAATAGGATTCTCATTCCTGTGCCAAACAACTTAACATAGTATTTGCAAAATGAGTGCCCAGATTCGGAGTAGACAAATCTCGCTGTGTCTGCTGCTGCTGCTGGCCCTGTGCCTGGACTGGCAAATGGTTTTGGCACGCACACGTAAGTCTCAAGTGTTTATGTTAACATATTTGTGTTGTAGTCAACTAAAGTGGCTCCTCGCAGGTGATCTGTGCCAGGTGAAGCCCAGCACGAGCAGCCTCTGTGTGCCGACCACGCTGGGCATCTACTATGATGAGGAGACGCAGCACTGCCACTACATGGGCTGCAGCAATAAGCGACTCTTTGGCTCGCTCGAGGATTGCGAGAAGATATGCAACAATGCGCGACACATCAAGCGGCGCAATAACGTGGCCAGCAACAAAACCAATCAAACCACTAATTGAATATAAGCACTTGCAATAGCTGTAGTCGTAGTTGTTATTCACGTCTTTTATCATACATTGCTCGCGTACATCATGTATCATTCACATGTATATCAGCTTAAATATCACGACAGCTAAACTCGCACTCGGCCCGGCTGTCAAAACGATTCTCGTTGCCACCGCAGCCGCCATAGATGAAGGCCTCGCAGCGGCGCTCGAGCGGATTATAAGCATAGCTCTCCACATGGCCAAAGCAGCGACCGCTGACCATTGGCTGCAGGCACATCTTAACTGCAACATGGGCACACTTGAATTGCCTGATGCCACACTGACACACCGATACTTACCACGCTTGGAGGCGCCATTGACTTGACCCAGCAGCAGCAGCAGCAGCATCAGTTGGAGCAGCATTAGCTGGAGTAGCAGCCATTGCCAAGGCATTTCGCTGAGTTCCGTACAACCGACTCGTTCTTTGGCCAACAGCTCACTAAACGCTAAGTCAATTGTTTGTTGTTTTTCAAATGTTTCTTTTTTTTTTTGTTTTTGCTTAGCCAAGATTCAACATTGACCAATTTTAATGAAAAGTGCTGAAAATATCGGCCATATCGACAGTTAGCTCACCTACTTCATTCAGACTGTACTTTTTGAAGCATTGCAAACCTTGTTTACTTTAGCTTTGGCTTAGATCATCTATTTATTTTAAATACCTACGATAAGATTAGATTTAAATTAGAAAGTAAGTTTTCTTTTGTGACAATGCGCATATTCATATGTAGTATGAAGTACATAATATTAAATAAATATGTAATGTATATAGCTGGCAATCGATCATGACAGCGTTTTCTCATAACCTCCAATACTTGGCGTGGGGTATATAAACTTTCGTTTTTTCAAGTCTAAATCGAATGATCTTTTGCGCATTAATCAAAACGTTGTAAACAGAAACTATATTGGGTATAAACCAGAGATCTGACTGAAACCAATATTATTGCTGATTTCAGCGTTCTCTGTGTACACAGAAGAATATTAGCTGAAAAGCTCACGAACAACATATTTTTCGATTTAATTAAACATTGAGTTCAAAGGTTTATAGAAATTAACATTTGTAAAGATTGATTTAAATAATATACATGAATACATCAATTGAATACTGTAAAAGTTAACAATAATGTACTTTGTAAAATTCCAAAATCAGATAACATTGTTGACACATTCAAAACGTTGATTATTGAATAAGAAGAAGAATAAGATTATAGAATACGATTCTTTAAAAATTTTGCTAAAACAACTTTAAACGTTGCTTGTAAAATTTCGGATTTTTATATTCAGTCAGTACAAATGTTGATAGTTAAACGAGTTCTGCTTAAGCCCAGGGCTCTTATGCCCTACGCTTAGTTCGTTGAAAACTCACATGAATGTAAGCATGAAACTTTTAAGCATTAACACATAAATAATTATTAAGCTTCTTAAGCTAAAGTATGAAAGTAAGATCAGAAATATTACTTAGCCTACGTTGCATATCCATAGGCTTAACTATCTAGTTGATACCCTATACTAAAAAGGCTGCGGCGTATGAATTTCATTATAGATTCTAAGTTTTTTCAATCAACAAACTAATTTTCTGTAATTGCTTACTAGTTATTAACTTAAATTTGCTTTAGTCATTGGCTTGCATTTTCCACAAATACCCTACATTATTGATTAGCTTCTTGTTGACATTAAATATATATGTGAATAAGTGAAGTTATCTATGTAGGCCTAACTTTCCCACCGATACCCTACACTCATAACACTTATAACAAACGGCGCCGGCGCTCACATGAAATGACGTAAAACTTTGCAGTGGCAACAAAAACATGTTCCGCATATCAATGACAACAGCGGCAACAGCAGCAGCGACAACAGCTTCAGATACAGATACAACAAATTGAAGTTGATTTTCAATACATGTGCAAAAAGAGAGCCAGTGGAGCTGGGCATTCGGCAAGTGGGCATTCGGCAAGTGAGCATTCGGTTTCTGGCTGTAGTTGTTTACGCACTGCCTCATGCATATGCTAATTGAGGTACAGAAATAGATACATATACACAGATACAGATACAGATACAGATACATATACAGATACAGATGCAGATACAGATACACTTGGGACTTAGCTATTCAGTTAAGGCGCACAGGCATCTGTGAGTAAGTTAATTGAATGAAGTAATGAATGCTGAGTCTATTCGCTTGCATGTCGAGCCGAGTCGGTTCTCAGTTGGAAGGCAGTTGCAACTTCTCAATTCGGAGCTGTGCCTAATTTAGTAATTAAACGCAGTTTTGGATGACGAGCGGCACAATTAATGTGTCTCGCCTGGGCAGCATTTCAATTATTTCAAGCAAATTAAACAGTTAACTGAATTGTCACCACACACACATAGAGAGGGAGAGAGAGAGAGAGAGAGAGGCATACACATCATTTGGGCCATTCAATCAGCCAAATTTGCGTGCCGCCCACACGAAACATTTGTGTGCCGAGTTCAGCTAATGAATAAATGGCACGACTGTTGACTGCACTCCTCATCATCATCATCATCATCATCATCATCATCATGATTAGCAGCATAGTTAAGTGATAATTCAATTTGCCCTATGCATTAGCACCTAACTAACGTTTTTGCCCGGCCTTAGTACGTTAGCCATGCCCACATCTTTAGCCTACATCAATCAGGCTAATTATTGCTCGGGCTAGACCCAACTGGTCTGCGACCTGTCCCAACTGCAAATGCAATTTTAATGAGCCTCAAGTCTTCGCACTTGCACTTACCTGAATTTATTAACTGTTTTCACCCACATGAGTTATTTAAAGGCCGATAATTCTTAGGCTAATTGTTGCAACACCAGGAAATCATATTTGCTTGTAAAATATGTCTCTTGGTATGTGAACATAGAAATTAATAGATACTTTTTCTAATAACGTTTATTGCATCGTAAAATGTGTAACTTTGTTGACCAACAAATAAGGGAAAAATAATTTAATGGATCACGAATAATCAGAGCAAAACAGGCTCATTTTGTAGTAAGCCGACTTAAGTGATACCCTCTTATCTAGATAAATTGATAGATAGATTTTAAATTATGTCAGAAATGCACAATAAAACTGAGGAATTGTTCCAAAGTTGAATTTTTATTCGCAGCTTAAGAAACGAGTCGATTCAAGCAAATGCAAACTTTTCAAATCTTGAGAAATGTTTAAGCATTGACCTGATATAGCTTTTCTGGCCCCAATTTAGTTCTAAGATATTGTTCAATATTATTTTCTATTATTAGACATACATAATTGCGTAATCGAATGCATTAACGTATATGATCATGGGGCATAAACATACTGTGTATTGACAATTCAAGCTAGCCTATTGAAACAAGCTCTTGGTGTAGGGTATTCAAATGGTTACCTTCATCAGGCCAATAGCTGCTGGCTGGCTAGCTGTGCCTTTATATTTCTATATGTATGTTTTTATATTATATAATCTATGTACAGATACCATATGCCTGTGTAAATATATGTATGTATTTATACATATATAAAGCTGATAATTAAGCTCGCTTGTGTTCAACGCTTCGTATACGCAATTTGAGTTAAACGCCTCGCTTAACAGCTTTGACACACACATACACACAATCGCACTTATATATTATAATTTTCATAAAAAGCTCGTTAGACAGCTTAGGAAACAAAATAGAAGATTCAGTTGTTGTTTGCAGCTATTAACGCTCAGTTATCGGTGATCGCATTGAGAATGAAACGAATGACGAGCATGACCCAATTTCTGTGGTTTGCCGCAATTGTTTTACTCTGCCTCACGCAAATGACCCAGGCGGTGACCACGCCCCAGCCTAAGGGGCTGGCCCAAGCACCACAGGTGACAGCCACCACCACGACCAGCACCACCTCAAAGCCCAAGCCCAACCAGCAACCACCACAACAACCACAGCGCAAACAAGGTAAGGTCACAGAAAGATATATTGGTTGCATTTTTAAGTTGCAAGTTTCGATCTTCTCGACAGATGCCAAATGCCTGCAGCCACTGGAAACGGGACCCTGCCGAATGAGCCTGGAGCGCTATTACTACAATAAGGAGACGAATGCCTGTGAGACATTCAAATATGGCGGCTGTAAAGGCAACGACAATCGTTGGGGCTTTCGACAGACCTGCGAGGAGGCCTGTCTGGTCAAGAAGTGACTTAAGTTCAATAAATCCACAATATTTCCATGGCCATTCTGCAAACGTAGCTAATAAATTTTCTTAGTAAGAGTCTAAATTCTCTGGAAATGCTCAATAGATAGAAATAATCTTTCTTTAAACAATTTGGCTGGGGTATATATGTATGTTAATCACATCACAAAAAAAGCACTAAAATTTCATAGAAATTCGCAGGGCCTTGTTGAATTTCTGAGAATCGCTGTGGAGAGAAGTCGTTATTTTCAAATTCTTTTATATCACATTTAACGAGCTTATGTCTTCCCTTTCACTTTCTTTCTCTCTCTCCTTCTCTCTCCCTTTCTCTCTCTCTCTCTATCTCTCTCTGTCCTCACTCTCGCTTACTCCTCTCATTGTATTCTATAAACCTCTCATAGCTCTAGATTTCATATGCATAGTGGACTTTTTTAATAAATGATATTGGTTTCGCGATCAGCCGATCGGCACGCCTTGTTCCGTGACAGTTTTGCAAAATATCCAAAAAGTTCGTCAAAACAAATTGTGGAACTGCCCACAGTTGTGCGGAAATCAACAAGCATATGATTTAGCCGTGCTGAACTATCATAACGCTTAGCAATATTAAGAGGTGCGTTGAACTGCAACCGAGGCATTGGACGTCTGAAAACTGTCAACGAGACGAGGCAAGAGGCGACGCGACGAGGCGAGGTGTCGCGACTTGTCGCCGTGATTTACATGCCGCGGCGAATGATTCGAGTAAATACAAAATGATAAAAAAAACTACGGATACGTGCGGTCTTGGGCCAGAGTTGACTCACTTCGGGGGACAGTTTGTTTGACTATTTAAGGCTGGTTAAGTATCAGAGCTGAAGTCATTCGCAGCAAAGAAACCGAAACGAAATGTGCTACAAGTTGTCCCTAATTGCGCTCAGTGTGCTGCTCAGCATCGTGTGCGTGCACAGCGCCGCGGTGGATCAGACGCAACTGGTGGTGGAGAAACAGCAGCTGGAGGGCCAGACAACGTCATCTGATGACGTCGATGTGACCAGTGTGCCGGAGCAATGCCATCAGCCAAAGGAGACGGGTCGCTGCTTTGCGCTCTTCTATCGCTTTGCCTACAATCTGGACACGCATGCCTGCGAAGAGTTCGTCTACGGCGGCTGCGCCGGCAACAGCAACAACTTTGAGACCAAAGAGCAATGCGAGCAGCTCTGCCTGGGCAAATCGGCGCCACCAACCGCAGCTTCCGCGACAGAGCAGAGCACGGAACAGCAAGCGGCAGAGACGACCGTGAGCAGCGTCCACCAGCCCGCTTCGGATTAGTGGGAAGAACCCGGACACTGTTTATATAGTACATAAGTAAAAAAGCTAACACTCACAATTAAAGTAATCACGCTCCCTCCATACATACCCATATGTGTTCAGATCTAATGTATTGACACATATACACTTAAGTACACAGCTCCAGGGGCGGACTCTGAAGTAAAGGGCGCCAGTATTAAACAAAAATTTGATCTGTACCAATTCATCTTCTTAATTCTATTCTGAATAACAAAAATAATCACGTGTTATACTAATAAATGTATTGAATGGCTATCTCAAGTACGTCATAAACTAAGTTCTCTTGCAGACAATTTTACACAAAAGCTGTATTTTCATCCGATTGTTCCTATGATATAGTAATCCGAATTGAGCTTGGCAGCTATGAGAAGTCTTCCATACAAGAACTTAACTTTTGCTTTTTTCATTAAATTTTGTTTTTTAATAGACGCCCCAGATTGTTGAGCGCCGCCTTCAGACCGTTCCTGCTTAGCTCCACCTATTTATTGAATTATTTGCAACCATTTGTTAATGAACTTTAACTTGACATATAAACAAACACACGCACACACACACACACACACACACACGCACACACACACACACACACACACACACACACTGATAAGTTTCATTGAGCATGTACGGCCATAGATAAGTATAAAACATCGGGCTCTGTAGCCAAATCTAGTTAGTCGCTCTACGAAAGCCCTAAATCAATCACAATTCTGCAAAATGAAATTCGCTGCGGTAATTTGCCTGCTCTTCGCACTGTTCGGCGTGTCCCTGGCTCTCAAGGATTGTAAGCATTAGGATAGTTATCAATGGTTGATCCTCTGCTAACTTTTGCTTTGCCCTCAGCCATTTGTGGTCTGCCACCTGCAGCCGATGGCAACGGCTTGATCAAGTGCGCCGCCTTCATGCCTAGCTGGAGCTACTATCCTGAAGAAAATGCTTGCAAGAAATTCATTTATGGCGGATGCGGAGGCAACGAGAATCGTTTCGGAACCGAGGAGCTCTGTGCAGCCAAGTGTGTGGAGTAAAATTGCAAAATGAAATCCTGAGCTGTGGTCTTTATAAATAAATGCGTTGAATGAAACTTTAAAAGCCCACGCTGTTTGACTTGAAAGGTGTGCATTGAGATCATGGTTGAGCTCTGCTTTACTTATGCTGTGGAATATGGAGGTATTTGGGAGCACTCGAG
Organism: Drosophila kanekoi; assembly: GCA_037075305.1. Classification (NCBI taxonomy): domain Eukaryota; kingdom Metazoa; phylum Arthropoda; class Insecta; order Diptera; family Drosophilidae; genus Drosophila; species Drosophila kanekoi. The sequence goes on along the minus strand of JBAMCE010000678.1, from coordinate 5,185,878 downwards.
TTCGTTTAATAGGGCACGATGTCCTTTCACTATCCCTCGAAAGCTTAGCTCTTGTGTATAACTAACTTGCATCAAAATCCGCTCTCAACTTCTTTAAAAGAACAGATGGAAAGACTTTTGTATACTGTACTCTACTTTATGGCACGAGTAAATCAAGGCTTGATTTCCGGATGAAACACAGATTTTAACTGTTAATATAGATTCTTCTCGCTTCAGTCAACGTTTGACAACTGTGGCTAAAAGTTCTCAAATCTTAGAATGAAGCTAACTTTATATTTTTTGGTTCTCGCTGCATACGTGGCCAGTTCTTTAGCTGCTAAACATGGTCAGTACTAGAAACTAGAATATTCTTAAACTGATAAACTCACTGTACTCACTGCGAATTGCCACATGCTCAAGATGGACCACCTCATTGCTGGGGTGGCCGCATCAAATATTCGTATAATGCAGAGACCAACAAATGCACAACTTTTATCTATGGAGGCTGCGGTGGAAATGCGAATAAATTTAGCAGCCTAGGCGAGTGTGAGAATAAGTGCCTTATGATCTAACTAAATAGATATGTTATACAATTATTGAGAATATGCAATCGTGCTGAGATATTAAATGAAATATACAAAAAGCCAAATATTCTCCCGAGCGTTGTGTATCTAGTACAAATCAATTTAGTTACGCCTATTTGAAGTTTGTTTCTTTCTTTCGAAGTCCTTTATGTTCATATGGAATTCGTTGTCCCAATTGTCTGCTCCCTTCTTACATTTGGCATTATTCTAAGCTATTTGTCATCAACCGCCTTCAGGTGACAATGGATGCCCTCTCAGCCTGCCGAGGTGCAGCTACTATCCAGACTAGGACTGGAAGAAGCTCATCTATTGACAATCGCTTTGGTTTTTTAGAGGAGTGTGAATCATATAAAAAAAAGTTATTATAAAGTTACGATAACATTTCAATATGGAAAGCGGATTGTCCTTAATTGAAATATAAATATGTACAAATTCATTTGATTCGCTTATCAGACATTTTTACAAACGTTTTGAATAACAAAATGAGATAACACTTTTACTTGTTTTGAATCATTAAGCCTAGTATTACAGTATTTAATTCTGGGAAATGAGTTTGTTTACTAGCAGCTCGGGACTTTCCGAAAAAGATACTATAACTAGACTCTGTGAAACCAAGTTGGGTATTGTGCTCATTGAAAAGTAAACAATAAACAAGCAAATTGAGCCAACAATTCACATATTTACACTCTGTTCACAAAACGAACCGGGGTGTATGGGCTTTGAGCAGTAACTTTCGCAATATTTTTCGACTCACAAATTATTAAAGACTTCAAATCTTCCATATGCATATAGCTATCGCTGCCTACCATACAGTATGGAAGCGATTGTGTTACAGTTTTAGAGTTACTTTTGAGCTGTTATCAAACAGCGAACAGAGTAAAGTGCAGTCGGCTGCATTCAAGTGCACTATTTTCACTTATTGTTATGTATATTCCGCGCCAGATTTAAGATCCAGAGAAGTGACAAGAATTGCACCCAGGTGATTGAATATATTGTGTCCGCGAACACAATACAGCTAGAATAATCCATTAAATTCGTACGTATTGTTGTCTTTCACTATACGAGAGTATTTTGACTTTGGCATGAAACATGTAATGCAACGAAGCCGAAACCATTTCGCAGCAATTGAATATCTAAAGCATTATATTGAAGAGGAATTCGCTCTGTGTGCGGTTCTTAAAACTCGCTCAACTGGCAGAACTGGAAAGCATATTGAATGTTGAATAGACTTAAATGAGGTTATCGATGAAGATCTCAAATATGTACCCATTGCTTCATATATATTTTAGCTAGAATCTGGGTCTTGTTTCCATTTACTTCCCCTTGAAATTCATTTTTTAGTATTCTTCTTTACCCGAGCATGAGGTAAGAGTGTGCGATAAGGCTGTCAAACAAAGCTCAGAAAAACGGAATGTTTGTATAATAAATGCGAGTTCGACTTGTACACAGTTTAGTTGAAATTTGTCAGTGATTACATAGAGTTAACGTGCGAGCCGAACAAAGAAAACAAATATAAAAATAAATATAAATATTAAACATGAAGTATTTTCTATTGCTTGTGATTGTTGCTGCCTTTATGGCCAACTGCCTGGCCCTAAAAAATGGTGTGTTATCCAATGTGAAATTCTCTGCAAAATTAATTTACTAACTTTTCATGGTCCTTGCAGATATCTGCGGCCAGCCGCACTCGCGTAACGGGGACGGAGTCGCCGTCTGCCTGGCCTATATGCCCAGATGGACCTACGATGCGGAGGCCAATGAATGCATTAAATTCATCTACGGAGGCTGTGGAGGCAACAAGAACAAGTTTCCCGACCAGGAGCAGTGCGAGGCAGCCTGCCTTGAATGAGTTTTGATATTGTAATACTTTTATGCGCATTCCAATAAAGCATCAACGAGCTGTTGAAACTAGCATTATAAAGCATATTACCCAATGAAACGCACTTGCAGAAGCTGAAGTATTCAAGTACAGAAAAACCGAGTCGGTTCTTTGGGTAAAGGTCGAGTAATTTGCTCGTATTTCGGCTCGGTTCAAGTCCTGATTTTTTCCATAGAGAATGTTGTTTAATAAAAAATGCAAATTTCGTAATTGGCTTTCATATTGTTGTAGACTTGTCTCCACTTGATTCTGTCCAATGCTGCATCTGGAAAATGAAACTAATATTGTAATAAAGTTCAGTTTGGATTTCGGGCTTTGAGCAACTGCCTTGGTTCAAAGTTCGTTGCAAAGTTCTGTTAACGCTGAATATTGGAGTTTCTAGTCCAAACTGATTCGATCTTACGGCCTACGTCATGAATCTCAGAAAGTGAAATGTTTACACTCGAGAGAGAAGAATAGCATGTGTGCATTTGGCAATCTCAACTGAAAAGTTCCCCTTTTTAAAACGTTTACTTAATCATATTGCTAAACATTGTAAACAATTATTTACCAATATGACAACAACAAACTTCTGTATTCAAAGGTTTCGACAGTCGAGGCAATGCGATAAGAGGGCTGAGCAGAGCTCTGGGAATGTATTTAATATGCGAGTTTGAGCTTTGTGCACTTTAGTTGAAATTTATCACCAGTTGCATTCAGTTCTCATCTGAGTTACTAAATTAAAAAAGTTATTATGAAGCTTTTGGTATTGTGTGTAATGCTCCTTGGCTTGATTCTCAACTGCTTTGCGTTCAAAAATGGTCTGTTTTCAATTTCATATATCATATATGCTCTATATGCTATATGCTCCATATGCTATATGCTCTATATGCTATATGCTTCATATGCTATATGCCCTATATGCAATATGATCCATATGCTATAAGATCTATATGCTATAAGTTCTATATGCTATATGCTCCATATGCTATATTCTCCATATGCTATATGATCTATATGCTATATGCTCTCTGCTTTCTTATGTGTACATAGATGTGTGTAGTCAGCCCCATTCCCTAAATGGCGACGGACGTATTTCATGCGAGGCCTATATACCCAGGTGGAGCTACGATGCGAGTGCTAACGAATGCGTTAAGTTCATCTATGGAGGCTGTGGAGGCAATGACAATAAATTTGGCACCAAGGAGATCTGTGAGGAGAAGTGCTTGGAATAAACGGCCATAGATCACTGAATGATAGACCTACATGGCAAAAAGAAGAATCCAATCAAATATAATTCCATTTAAAAATGGGTTTCTGGTTTAATTTCATTAAGAGATGTTTGGCTTAATAGCTTGGAATACCTTTATAATTATATTCTGTGTATCAGTGAGATAAGAAACCATTTCTTAAATTAATTCTAGAAGCACCTAATATGTACCCTCAAATATCCTATATGGACATAGCTGCCGCCTTTCTATATATTTATATATATAATATATATTTGAAGCCTCCAATACTCAAGCCCTCAACAAACATATATCCATGTATATATGCATAAGCACGCCCACACACACACACACACACACACACACACACACACACGCACACACACTCACACGCACACACACACACACACACAGAAACATACGTACACGCATACATAATACTGCACATATAGAATACTCAAACGATATACACTTGATTCTCGCCGGTTTTCGATATCGCCTTCCATTTTCAGAGCACCGATAAATATCGATTTTGAGACTTGGGCGTTAGCTTATAACTCGAAAGTTATGTGGGTGTGTGTGTTATTGTATAGTATATTCAGATTTAGAACATTTCAACCACAGTTATTTGATTAGACGCGGATGCGCGAAGCGTTGCTTAACAGATTAATACAGCATTGAATGTTTTTTGATTTTCTTTTTAAAAATGCTGTAAATAAGTTCTTGTTATTAATTCTAAGAATGAAGTTGTGTTTCCTGTTCACGGTACTCGCCGCATTGGTTGCCAGCTCAGTAGCTAAGCAAAGTGGTAGATAGCGAACAAAAGATGAGTCTGCAAGTAAAACACAGTTGTTAACCCTTTTTACTACACAGTTACATGCGGCTTGCCGATTGCCTTTAACGATAAAAAGCCCTGCCTGGGAAAAAAACTAGCCTGGTCGTATGATTGGATAACCGAAAAGTGCATTGCGTTCATCCATGAAGGTTGCCACGGAAATCGAAATCAGTTCAAGAAGAGAAAGGAATGTACGGAAAAGTGCAGTTCCAAATAGGTTAATTGACATCATATACACATATATGTTGGTGATAGTTATCAATAAATATCATATATAAATATTATATATACGAAATACCAAACATTTTCAAATCTTGTTCCCCTATTTATTGTATTAACTGCAAGCTTAACATAAGGTTAACCATGTTAAATGGATCTGCTTGATAGAAGTTGCAAGGCACTTTATCAGCAATAATTGCAATTTTGTTCATTTTAAAGTTAATGGTAATAAAGTTTGAATTGAATAATAAATATTGAATTGAAGCAAAAATCTTGGCATGTTTATTGTCGTTGCAGGTGACATTTGCTTTACAACGAAGACGATAAAACAACATAAATAATCCTCTTGTTATTTGCATGTCCATGACAGTAACCAAGACTTTTGCAATAAGCACTATTCATTTTCATTTCTCACATATTTATTGGTTTATAAATTGCTATATAGTGCGCCGATTATCTCAGTTTAATATATATATATACTCGGAAGCTTACTTTACGGTTATCGATGTGGACTTTCTATGTTGACCCATTGCGTTCTGCTCTGATGCCGTCTAAGCGCTGCACAGATAAGACACACTTCTTTTGTACTTCTTCAGATGTCGGATCCTATATGTATTCTGGTTTATATAGCAGCGATGTGGCCAGCAGCAGTTGCAGTTTTATTGCAAATATGAAGTACGAGTATTTGTTGCTTACAGCAATCGGATTGCTGTTGTGCCTCGCCAGAGTGCACGCCAAACCAGGTGAGTAGATCGCTGGAACTGTGAAAAGTTGGTACCGACTGGACTAACTATAACCCTTGCCAGAGATGTGCAATGAGCAGCATTCGATGTCGGGCATGGCACAGGATGGTGCTGCCTGCATGGCCTATATGCCCAGCTGGACCTACGATGCCGCCAAGAACGCCTGCGTCGAGTTTGTATTTGGTGGCTGCGGTGGCAATAAAAATCAATTTGGCAGCCAAGGTGAATGCGAGACGGCCTGCAAGGACTAAGTTGGAGGCACAGCGGCAAACCAGTCTCAAGTGGCGAATAAATAATAACAAAGCAAAAAGGAAATATATAACTATAAAAAAAGCTTGTTTTGTTAAATAAATACAAATTTCACTACAGTTTTCAAGGTTTGTTGTTGTTTTTGTTGTTGTTGTTTTTGTTTTTGCAAGAGAGCGCTCATCTTGACCCAGAGATAAACCTACAGCCGGTTTCTGCCTATATAACGAGCCCCACATGCCGGCAACCGGATCAGTTGCAGCCGACGCAGTGCCCAAACATCAGTTTTTTATTTAGTTTCTTTTTTTTCGATTTTTTTACCAAGATGAAATATTTCGCTGTGCTGCTGTTGCTCTGCGCGCTGCTGGCTGCTGCGCTGGCCCAACTCAAGAATCGTAAGTCCTCAAACAGCCCTCGCTGCATTGCGTGATCCTCACGATATACTCTGTATTTAGCTGTCTGCGGCGAGGAGTTTGGCAAAATAGGCAGCTGTCGCGCCCAGAAGCCGAAGTGGACCTATCGCCGGGACACCAATGAGTGCATCAACTTCACCTACGGCGGCTGCCAAGGCAACAACAATCTCTTCGACACGAAGAGCGTGTGCGAGCAGACCTGCAAAGTTTGATTGAAACTTTTCTTGTTAAATAATCATATATATATATATATAAATACATATAAAATAACTCAATTTGTGTGCTTTTTAATTTCGTAATATATTCATTTATTGTTTTTTAATTAACTTGTTAAACTTTAATTAACTGGATTTTACTTGCTCCTTTTTTTATTGTTTAGATATTTGCTGGCTTAAATAATGTTTTGTTGTCGCTTCAATCTGTTCTTCTATACTCTTTCTGGCTGCCGTAGGTTCTCGGTGAAATAATCTACTTATTTGTTATCGCTATTTGTTAGCTATCTGCTCTTCTATACATGAGTATATATTATTATTATATTATTATTATTATGCATATGTTCTTTTATTGATATTTTATAACCATTCGAAGGGGCACTCTGTCAGCGAAAATGTGAGCACTATTTGAAACAAATGCCATTGCATCCCAGATTGTGAGGGTAGAGTTCAGTTGTCTACAAATGTTTTTATGCGGGTTCTCTCGCTGCGAGTTCCAATTCAAAAATTGCACAATATAGTTTATACAACTTAAGCAGAAATATACAAAATGCCTTCAAATTCTATACAATAAATGTTATAAAAAGTTAAACTAAAGATGTCAGACATAGAAATCCGATAATATCTCTCTCTCTCTCCCTCTCTCTCTCTCTCTCTCTCTCTCTCTCTTTCTCCCTCTCTTTCTCTATCTCTCTTGCTCTTTCTCTCTCTCTCTCTCTCTTGCCCTCTCTTTATATCTCTCTATCTCTCTCTGCTCTCTAGGTGAATTCTAATTATGCTCAAACTTTATGTTCTTGTTTCTATTTCTCGCTTTTGCTCTCGCTCGCACTTGTCCTCCCTCTCTCTTTCTCCCTCTCTTAACACTCTCCAGCTAATCTCAGATTTTCGGAATGCCCCCAACAAGTCGCTAAATGTCTAGCTAAGTAATCTAAAAGTATTTTAGATGTGTGCTTTTATTGTGTATTGCCCTCTAGCTGCGTAATACTAATGCTTAAATGGTAAATCCGCCACATAGATTATGTTTATATATATTTATAGTTTTTTTATAATCTAAAATGATTAATTTCATTTTATGCTATTATTCCACCAACTTCATGATCTCTTTATTCGGTTTTGGTGAGCAGCGCGTTGCCATTGACAGCGGCCGTTGCCGGCGGCGAGTCCGGACGCACTGCAGCCGATGATGGCAACTGTTGCTGCGACTGCAGCTGAGTGGGCGTGGTCGGAGGCGACAGAGTGGCATGGTGTTGCTGCTGCTGCTGATGCAGTTGCTGCTGCTGCTGCTGCTGATGGTGATGATATGCCGCTGCCGACTCGGCCAGATCGAGCAGAGCTGCCGATGTGGAGCTTGTGGCTGTGCCGGCGCCCGGACCAAGGCCATTCATTGTGCTGGCCGTCATGTCCTGTGCCTCGTGCTTGAGGCGCAACGGATTGTTATTGTTGTTATTGTTGTTGTGATTAACGGCATGCCCAAGCGCCGGATGATGGGCAAATGAGAGTGGCGGCAAGTGCAGGCCCGGAAACGCCAAGCCGGCCGCAGCTGCCGCATGCAGGGACTGGAGCAGAGCTGCCGAATGCTCCTGTGCCTTGCGCCGCAGCTCGGCCACCGAATTGGAGCGTGGATCGTGCGAGCCACCGCCACTCGACTTGGGCGACTCCGGCGAGCTGGCCGCCGAGCTGCTGCTCACCGGCACGCTCAATGGCGCCATAACCGACGTCGAGGCGGACGACGACGGCGGCATTGGCGGCGGCTTCAGGGAGCAGCACGAACAGAGACTTTGAAACGGCGACACACCTGAGAAAAAGTCGAAAGATGAATTGTATTATCAATTTTCAAATTAGTTTTGATGTCGATGCATCATCTTTGGGCTGGCAACAGCTGATAATTTGATTAGCAATTGCTTTTGATTTTGATTTTTGCTTTCTTGTGCGCTTTGATTGACAGCCCATCGATGGAGATTATGCCATTAGTCCACCCACCTTTGAGGCCCGGAAAGAGCGGCTGGTGCGTGAACTGAGCCGCCAGATGCGGCGGCAGGAAAAGCGGTGGATGATTGGCGCTGCGCTGAGCCGCTGCGGCGGCGGCTGCTGCTGCTGCTGCCACAGAGCTCTGGTCGCTGAGTACCGGACGAAAGCCGCAATTACTGCAAACGAAGGAAAAAATTCACGTTAATATAGACTAAGGTGTGCTAATACTTAAGACTACATTCTTTATTAGTCACAAAAGGTGCAGGGTATTTAAGATCAATATACCCAGATATAAGACATATAAGTGTGTCATAGCTGTGAACGTGCTTGTTCTCTGATGCCACTTACTACTCAAATGCCTTACTATGCGATTCTCATTCCTAATTTCTTTACTGTTCTAACTCTTAGACACTAGAAACTTCTTCTTTCTTCTACTAACATAATAGGTGTGAATAGGTACATGTTATATATACATGTATGTTGTCTCACATAATGTGCCAATTAGAAATGGATATAAAATAGCTTGACAGAGTGCAACGAATTTGTTTAAAATGCAAATTCTAATTTGCAGCAGTTTAATAAAGCTTCAACACTGTTGGGTTCAGCTTCTCGCGAAACTTGCAATGAAGCGGACTCTCATATTTTCGCTAATCGCAACACTCTTCCTATTATTTTTTATTCTATTATTAATTCTCTTCACGGGCAATCATATTGGTCGAAAAAACGGTGGGTTCGGAACATTTTTATGTATATACTTTATAATAAGTTTCATTGTTTATTTCTCAGCTGCGTGCCAATTGCCACATTCAGTAGATGGATACAAAGATGGCAGAGTCTGTGGGAGAATGCGAGAAAACTGGTCCTACGATTCGGTGACCAAAACATGCATTATGTTCATTTATGGAGGCTGCGGTGGCAATGATAATAATTTCAACACGTTTAAGGAATGTAAAGAGGCGTGCCTAAGCTGAATGGCCAACACTTTTTTAAAAACTAATATCTATTATAGGAAACACAGCTATATTCGTGTATTGTCTTATGTCTTGAATCTTAGGAGCCGTTTTATATCCAATCAAGGCATATTACCGGTTAAATGAAGAATTCTTAAAATAGTTTACGGCAAAAGTGGCTTTTGTTTAAAAACTTATAAAGTAGATATATATTCAAGCTTCAGGGCTTGCTTTATATATGTAAAAATTTATGATTTTAGTAACTTGTAACACTTGCTGCAAGTCGCAAGTTCTTGATAGTAAAAAGCAAACATTCCCTTTACTTTTTCCATTTGTAATTCCTTTTTGAATAGAAACTCATTTACATAAAATGTACACTTACTTTGGAACTTAAGAAATCAACTAAATATACTTTTAATAATATGATATATGCTTAGTTTTAGGAATCCTGAAGGTATCATAGATTAAGGTGAATTAAGTAGAGTTAATCAAGTAGTCAAAATCTGGAGATCACATGGGATTGCTTGATATTTTTCTTATAACCCCAGTCTTAACTTTTGCTAGACATGCTTGAATATTCCACAATATCATGCGCTAAAATAGCACCAAGAGTTTCCCAGAGCGAAGCCTATTGTATCTCATGTCAATCGCGCTTGACTATCCCAGCAATGGGAAAGTTGTGACCGTTCAGGCCTTTCAACTTTCAACTTTCCCCATACATATCCCAATTCCACTTTGACAATCTAGATATGGATATGTATGCAAGCGAAGCAGTGAAAAATGCTTCGTTTTTATAACACCCAACACACAAACAGACAGACAAACAGACAAACAACAACAAACGCAGCTTTTAATTAACGCTTAATTGAAATAAATTAAAACATTTTTATGCGTAATTGCATTATTATTAATAAACCTAAATATTTGTATATGTAAAAAGCGGCAGCTGTTGTCACTTGTTGTTGTTGTTGTTGTTGTTGCTGTTGTTGTTGTTGTTGTTGTCTAGGCCCCTAGTCTGTTTAATTGAATGAAATATAACGCTTAGGTCGCATACCATACCATATCCCATTCGTTAAGTCCCCGAGCAAACAGTTAATGCAATTTAAACAATTTTAATTGATAAGCGAGCCAACAATTATTAGTTATGAAAAAAAAAAGAACGCTTATGTAAGCATGGTATAGATAAATTATATGCCTGGCATAATCCATTAATAAAATTATCATATTTTTTATTAGTCATAATTGTTGAATATCATTTTTTTTTCATGTTCTCATGACCAAATGAATTCAATGCCATAAACGAGTTTCTAAGGAAATGTTAATAGAAAAAAAATGCAATTTCCATTTATTTCAATTTGCGCTAAGCTTTTTAGCGTTTAGTCCATTTGGATCTAGTCCTGCGGGACTTTTGGCGCTGAGCCTGGATGCAAATGTGTCCAAAATTTAATAACTCTTAGTGCGCGGCCCAGCTCGACGCGCGGGGAGGCAGCCAGGTAGGTGTATGCGTATGCCACAAGCAGGGGCACAAATCTCTGAATGCTAATCGAGTTGCGGGTAGGCTGCGGGCCAGGACGAGCCGACCGAATGTCGCGACCACAGCCAGTGGGCCACAGTCGTCGCGGCTGTTGCTTTTAATTCTTTTCACTTTTTTCCACTCTAAACTTGACGGTTTTTTGGCTTTTGCTTTTGCGTTTGCCACTGCCTACCGCCCCGTTCCACCGCCACGCTCTTGTCCCAATTCTGAGCTGCGTCGTTGCGCCTGTCCTGATTTCGAGAGAGATTTCAGGAGGTGGACACACTATTTGGCCGCTTGAAACAGAATTTTGTATACGGCGAAAGCGTAATTTTTTGGTGTTTTATATTTCCTTCGTTTTTCCCATTTATTTGCATGTAAACTTTATGAATTTTTCAAAGAATTGTAAGCTATTTTTAAAATGATTTACAGAACATTTGATTAGGGCGAGACTTTTTGGGGGCAAAAAGTTGCGGCTGAAGGGAAGCTTTACTAAGAGATAGAAGATATTACTTATATAGTAAATATTACTTTAAAATTATATTATTATTACATTATCTAGATACTCCTCACACAAAAATGACAGCCCAATTAGGCCCAAAGGCAAGGGGGAAAAGCAAAAGTCCGAGCTCAACGAGAAGAGTTGGCAAACAGAGATCCTTGGCAGAGCTCTCACTAGCTGTATTTATATAGTTCCAGTTCCATTTTGAGAGCCAGTCTGTGTCTGAGTCCCAGTTGTTGCGAAAAAAGCAGTAAACTTAAATGTTTGCGTATAATTAAGCACTCATCCTTTGGTCGTAATTAAATTTTGCATGTGCACATCCAACAGCTGCCGTTGTGGCGCCATCTACAGTCGGTGCGCGTTAGGGGCTGGGCAAGGGGTGGGCGGTGTGCTCTGTCTGAGACTGGCAAAAATGTTGCTGGCATCAACGACGTTTGCCGCAGGCGACACATCAAGCGGGCGCGCGCGGTGCTGTTTGACAGAGCCCCGCCCACACGGCTACCGCCGCCCTAATTGCAACACTCAAGAGCTGGCCCCAGCTCTCCGACTGACGGCACTCGCACTCCAAATTAAGACATTCAGCAGCTCGAGTGTTGTCGTTGAGCTCGTTAGTTAGTACATAACTTTTGCTGTGGGCCAACTGGCGCAAGGCTGGGCCGTAGGGGTTGGCGGAGGCTGGGCAGGTTGGGGGGGGGGTTGCGCTTGTCAATGTCAGACATGCTCACCTAGTGCACAAAAGTTTTCTTTAAATTTTCGCACTTTTCACAGATTGCCGTTGCCAAGGAGAAACTTTTACCGACTTGGCTTAATGAATTTTTACACATGTTGCCCGCGCACCGACAATGCTCCCAGAACCCGCCCAAGGCCCCGCCCACTTGCACATAATTTTTCTGGCAAACATTTTAATGCTTTACGCAATTCTAACAAATTAAACTCGAGCAATCAACACCTCAACGGCTTAACGGGCAACGCACCGCGCTATCCCCCAGTTTGGCGAGCGCCAAACCCAATTTCCGCAAAATGTTTGCGCTAGAGAAAGTCTGTCTTCTTTTTAATACCCTGCGCCCATTAAACGTGAATGAAAGGGGTATGATAACACTTATCATATATATCTTATTTAAAAGCTAAGTCTTGCCTATAGAACAGAGAGCAATTGGCAAGAATTGTACAACGTCTCTTGATCCAACCTGCAAATTGGCTCAGCGCCAAACTGGTTTGAACCTTCACTTTCTCTTTTTATGCACCATGAATCGAGGCTTAAGCGAATCGAGCCGAAGCTTGAATCGAGCCAGTCTTTTATGGCAGATGGCAGATAACAAAGCGATAAATGAGCGATACGAAATGGCTGCCTAACTAAGATTACAGGGTATTTCATAGGCAAGTACTCTCGACTGGCGCAATGTGACTGCTTTTCATTGGCGCTATCCTTGGCTGAAATTATTTTCTACTTCCTACCCGAGTTGGCAGCTAAAGCGAGAGCTCTGAGCATTATATGCTTATTATATTAGGCAACCCAAGGTTTTTGTTGGAGCATTTCGAGGTGGAAGAAGGGAGGAGGGGTAGGAGGGGAGGAGGGATTCTGTTGGTTGGTTGTTTGGCTGTTTGTTGTGCGCGAGTCAGCGGCTTATTTTAATTGCATGATGAATATTAAAATATTTGCCTAATTTATTATTCAAGCATTCGTGCGCGCAAACATCACAAATGCGCTTACATATATGTCGGTAAATATGTATGTACATATACGTATATACATTATATGCTCAAGTATATATAGCTGGCATATACATAGCTTGGGTACATCATTTGATTTTTGGCCTCCACCTGGGCCTCCATGCGGCTGTTTACATGTTTAAGTAGCTCAGATTTTACATGCCTCGGCGTCTAATTACGTATTTAGTTAGTTGTGCATACATTATTTTTGGCAATTCTGTTTCAAATTTTTTGGCAAATATTTTCACATTTTGGTTAGCTATTTAATTACCCCAGTTTCCCGTAAGCAGCCAAAAGGGATTTCAAATTGGGCACAACTCCAAATTGGAAATTGTTGTAGAGCAGCATATTGAAAGAAACTTGAAGTGTTTTTTTGGTAGACTAAATAAGTTTCCAATTACATACATATCATCGCAATGTTATCAAGGCACAAGTTGCTTATTTACTTATCCCAATTAGATCCCAACTAGTCAATAAAAGGCAGTTAAATCATAGATGGAGCAATATCAGCCGATATCCAACTAAAGCGGCAAATTACAATTTGAATTCTATACAATGTGCGACCCAAACCAAATCGATATAATTTATAAAAAAATGAAAATACCCTCTAAAAGTGCATAAACACTGCAGATCTTATCTTAGACACATGCACCTGCCTTTAACGTTAGTAAAAGTTAAGATACCACGGTCAAGCCAGGTCAGCTTTTACAGTTCCACACGTCTAATCTATTTATTAGACCATCATTATGCAATAATGTACCGAAACAATATGGCATTGCCCTCTCCATCCTTGATAGATATTTCAGAGTAGTAACTCCACCTAGGCAGGCAGGCTAGGTATCCCTTGTCACAGGCAGTAGATAATAGAAGATAGATAGAATAAAAGAAGCAAAGAACATAGGCAACAAATCTAACGACTTCCGAAGAACGACTAGATAGCATAACATAACACGGTGCTTTATGCGGTTTCTAAGTCACATTAAAACTAATTAGTGTGAACTCTTAAATGAAAAGGCGAAACTAAACTAATATAACGCTTGGAAAGTCTTCAAGGATTATATATATTTCATGTAATATCTTAGCCTTATTGAATATTCTGTGAAATTGTATAAGCAATTAGTTAGAACATGTTAACCTATCGTGCTTTCTGCATTGGTTATTCACTCCTGGCACTTGTCCTCACAATCTTTTTCGCTTAAAAACCGATTGGCATTCCCACCGCAGCCTCCATACATAAACATTGAACATCTCTTGTCCACTGCATCATAGGACCAAACCTTTTTTAAAAACAAGCAGTATCTGCCGTCATCAAAGCCATTCTTAGCATGAGGCAATCCGCAGTCCGCTTTATGGGTATTAAGAACATAAAAGCTGAATTTACTTGAAGAATGTTTCAGTTTCTAATACTGACCATGTTTAAGAGCTAAAGAACTGGACACGTATGCAGCGAGAACCAAAATATATAAAGTCAAGTTCATTCTAAGATTTGAGAACTTGCAACCGCAGTTGACAAACATTGACTAAAGCGAGAATAAACTATATTTACGGAAAACAAGCCCCGATTCATCCGTGTCTAATTTAAGTAATCAAATTTATTGAATGAAAATATCGTGTGAGTATTGAATAGAGTGTATATCAAAGTCTTTCTATCAAGCGTCACCTTGGCAGGTAGCCAAGACATTCACTACCACCTGCAGGAGGTAAAGTAAAATACTGTTACCCGAAATTTAAGAAAGAATCATCCATTGACATTTTCAAATGGTGAAATCCTCTGTGAAAATCTGAAGTATGGAAGGCGTAACCACTTTAATGAGAACCACAAGGGACTTCTGTAGAACGGAACACAATGATTTATGCGATGTCCAAGTCTTATAAGGACTTTAAAACTAAAGTGTGAAGTGTTAAATTAGAAGGCGCTGGGAAAGTCTTTAGGGACTATCAATATCTTGTTTAATGTCTTGGCCCGATTGCATATTCTGCACAATTTAAGCAATTCTGGCTAACATAATTAGTTAGAACGTGTTAACATGTTATCATGCTGAATAGTCAAGTGTTCACTCCAGGCACTTAGCCTCACAATCTTTTCGGCTTAAGAAATTATTAGCATTTCCACTGCAGCCTCCAAAAATTGACATTGAGCACTCGTTGGTCAATGCATTATAGGACCAGCTTTCATAGTAGGCCATGCAGGCGATTCCACCTGCAGCTCCTTGTTTAACATTTGGCAATCCGCACACCTCTTTGTTGGTAATAACGAAATATAAGCTGAATTTACTTGAAGAATGCTCCAGTTTCTAGTACTGACCATGTTTAAGAGCTAAAGAACTGGACACGTATGCAGCGAGAACCAAAAGATATAAAGTCAACTTCATTCTAAGATCTGAGAACTTGCAAACGCAGTTGACAAACGTTGACTGAACGTTGACTTTGTTGTGTGTTTCATCCGGAAAACGAGATTCTCTCATGTCTAATTTGTATAATCAAATTTCATGTTTGAAATTATCGTGTGTGAGAAGAAAATAGTGTGAAAGGGCTTTCTACCTAGATCTTCCATTGTAGTTACCTTGTGGCATGAACTAAGGGTTAAGTGAAAGCTCGATAAGGATCATCCATTGAAAGCTGCCAATCCCTAGGAACCAGGGAAATGTCGAACAATGGCTAAATCAGGCTAATTTCTGCCGATTTCATATTTACTATATAGGGCTTACACAGCTCGAAATGATGTATAGCTCCCTAAAACAATGCCAAAAACGAATCCAAGTCGAATGTAGAAGAACCAGAACCAGAGTTAAACGGAGCTGAGGCCCACCAAAAGTAAGCATGGAATAGCAATATAAACAAGTGAAATATTATTTTTTACCACATTTGAACATATTTGTCATAGATACATATGAGCTTGAAGTGTCTATCTGTAGTACAGACAGACATTGCACAAAGCTAAGATACTCTTAATAACTTCACGAACAAACTATGACAATAAAACGAATTGCGGAAGCGAGATATAGTTTGGGATTGAAAGAAATCACGCAGGAAGCTTAAGTTCGCTTAAACTATAATATAAACTAAGTATAGTTTAATATACTAACAAATTGTTCAGTCTGTGTCATTCTCACTCAAATCGTGTTTGGCCTTCTGAAGATCAACGCACGTATTCATTTTTAGTGTTTTCTCGTGTTTTAATTGTTTATGCAAATTGTCAAGATAAATGTAATTAAAGTGCTTCACAGCAACAAAAAACTGAAATGTTTGCGATCGCAGCTGTCAGTTGTTGACTTTAATTGTTGTTATTGATTTTTTCTTTTCAGTCGGTCAAGATTATTCGATTTGTTGTATTACTTGATATTTCAATAAAAGTAATCGAAAACCTGTCTATAGTGTATCTTTGGCTAGCGCACCTTTTGTTCATAAAGAAACACATGAATATTTTAAAACAAGTAAGAGGTTTTAGTCGGGAGCTCCCGACTAGGGGATACCCTGAACCCGGGTAGGTGGACTTACTTGATATATATATATATATAATATTCTAGAAGCAAAATATCAAATTTGGTGAGCCTAGCTCTTGTTATTTGCTAAAAAACAGGATGTCGGAGTAAGTTATCGGTTATCGGAAACAAATTCGATCTGCGTAGGCATTAGGAGGACCTACAGCTAAAATTTCAAGTCTCTAGTTCTTATAGGTTCTGATATCCTTGCGTTCATACATACGGACGGACAGGCGGATGGACGCACGGACAGACGGAAATGGCTAGATCGACTCGGCTATTGATGCTGATCAAGAATATATATACTTTATGGGGTCGGGGATGCTTCCCTCTGCCTGTTACATACATTTGCACAAATACAATATACCCTTTTTACCCATTTTGAAAGGGGTGCAGGGTATAATTAATTCATGCATCTCCCCAAGCACTTCAATTGTAAGCTAAATAAACTTTGATTTTAATAATTGTTTAAGCCAGTTGCATATTCCACTTGGGGTTGTGTAAGAAATCTGCCCTCGTTATATTTAACGATCTACTTTTATTTATTATTATTTTTTCATTTTGCTCTGCTGCCTTTTGCAATTATTAAATCGAAAGTCATTTATTAAAATTTTTGTAATTTTTGCTCTGCTCAGAAAAAAATACTCGTTTCAAGATAAAAGTAAATTTTGGGAGGATGCATGGAATGTTTTTAATAAGAGTAAGAAAGAAGCGAAGATTTGGTATGAAGATTGTCATAAACGAGATATAGGTCAAGTTTATATCCGATTATTTATAACTTCAAGTCTCTTCTTAAGCCTTGGTAAAGAGTTTTATATATTTTCTTTTATGTAATGTGTAATGCATAGAAAGAAACACTACCGATCCCATTCAGAGTAAAACTTCTTTATTAGTCTTTTGGACATGGTTACATCATGTCTCTCTCTCTCTCTCTCTCTCTCTCTCTGTTTCTAGGCCAAAGTAACTCTCCAAATTTAAAGCTATTCCTATCGTTGGTTCCAGGTAGTACATATGTCGTTTCGAGTTCTATATCTTATAGCTGAAGTCGTATATAAAGTTGTTGTATGAAATGCGTTTTGCACTCTTAAGATATCTTAAGAGAGAAGTTTTAACAACATTGATCTACAATATCATATAGATCTATTGGGAGAATCTATCTCTAGAATCTATTTCTAGAAAAAGTGTTTAGCTTTCAAGATACCTTAACGCTTAACACTTGACGCAAAAGTTCTATTCACATAAGCCTAACATCTGATAGGGTATGCAATCTTTGACATGCCATGAGGTAATAACTTTTGATACATTTGTGAATGTCATCCAATTATTCCAACTTAGCTTGGCGCCCTGCTTAAATTCGTTTTTTTACTTATATTTTATTGACTTTCGAAATAGCTGAGCTGACATCAGCATAGAAGTTAGGCTCCAGTTCCAGGCGAATGATTGGCTTGTGAGTGTTTGCTTTTTTACTACAGCTTCTCAATTTGCATAAAATATACGAGAATATCGAGATAAAGAATTGCTTGGAGTCAGCTGAGTGCATGTCTAATGCGATGATAAATGCTTGCGATGAAACGCTCGACTTGAGATTAGCTGCAAAAAGATGGCAAATGGAAGATGGAAGATGGAAGCACACACAGGACATCCGGTTGAAGGCATTTGAATAACAATAACGATATCAAACGATATCAAAGTGCTGAGTGCATGCATTGACGGCCAAAGGCAATTGCCATTAGCATATATAGCACAGAGTCGGAATTGATTTGGTCAACCGTTACAACAACAAACAGCGGGCAATGATTCAGCTAAAACAGCAGCAGCAGCAGCAGCAGCAGCAGCAGCAGCAGGAGCAGGAGCAGGAGCAGGAGCAGCATCAGTCGACCTTCTGCCCAGTGGGTTGTCCCCTCGCCCACTTGGCTACTGCCGCTGCGCTATTATATCCTGATCCATATCCTGATCCCATGTTAGTTTGTGCGTGTCTTGTTGTTGTTGTTGTTTTTTTCATTTTTTTTTATTGTGGTCTGTCGCTTTATTGTTGTTCTTGCTTTGGTTGTTGTTGTCTGGGCGCGTTGACATGTGAGCTAAAGCAGCGGCTGGGCCGCCCGTGGCCTTTTTGCCGGCTGATGAGACCGCCCACCGCTAACCGGCGCACACTTCCTCCCCGCCACACTTATGACAAAAAAAAACAAAAACCAGCAGCCGCCTTTTGCCTGGGTGTGGCATATGGTTACATTGGCAGCACAACAAAACACCAAACACCCTCATTTACGCCCAATTAAATTTTCAAGTTGGTTTTTTACAAGCGAAAGCATTTGATTTTTAAGAAATAAATTTCACAGTATTCAAGAAAGTAGAATTCCAACTTTAACTAAGGTTAAGAGAAAGGAGAAAAGAGACCAAAAACTGGAACTAGTTATATGAACTCTGTTGTTGATGCTGATCTAGACTATATATATGGGATCGAAGATAACTCCTCCTATGCGCTGCACATATCATGACAAAAGTTATTATACTCTACGGAGGTATAAAAAATGACATAAAGGATGACATCAATCAATTCAACTAAAGGATTTGCTTGGAATTCCCAATGGGTTTAAGAATTGACTAGGTCGAATGCGTTGCTTGACTTGAAAATTGTTTATAGAATGCTGCTGAGGGGTTATAAGTTTGATATTGCTTTACTTTTGTGTCTATAGAATACTGATAACATATTTGTTATAAGCACCCAAAACCAATGAACTTCAAATCGATCTACCATCTAATATATCTAGCTCACTAAGAGAAGAAACTGTTTGCTAAAGACAATGTTGGAATCATTCAGGCGCTGTTCCGTTGGTGATTAGAGGCTGGCATTGATTGCACGCGTCGGTCATATCAATGCAGCATCATTGGGTCGCCAGTTTTACTTTCTTTTTGAGAGCTCAGCGCGTGGGGCTGGGCCAGAAGGGGGCACTCTTAATGTTTCCGCTGGCGCACACGACATCCGCTGACCGGAAGTGCGCCAATGGAATTTAAACGTTTTCATCCAAAACATTAACTGAATCGTCTTCCGCTGCGCACGCCTGCTCAATAGCCCGTGCCCGGGTCCGGCACCACAGGAGTCGCCAGGCGACGAGTCAAAAGTCTCGCCATCAGCCAGAACCAGCCAGCCACCCACCCAACCAGCTAATATCATTACTGCTCTCATTGTGGTCGTTGTCTGGTTGTCTGGCCATAATAATGCACAGCTCCCAAAATTTCAGCTTTTTTCCCAGTTCCTCTTTTCTTTCTCCTGGTCGTAATCAATTGCTAATTTAGTCATCGCCGCCTTTAGGGGTGACATTTGTCCTGCTCGGATTTGTAAATATTTGCTTGGAAAATTGCGCTCGGGGGTGGCGTTCGTTCGTTCTGTTTACTTTTGTACTCTTCATTCCATTTTCCTTCTTGTATTTTTTTTTTTGCTGGCAGTTGTTTTTGTGCTCAGTCGCATTGTTATTGTCAAATTGAGGACAAAATGCGACACTTGCCATAAATTTATTGTTTGTTGTTGCCTAATGCCATTGTAAGTGGAGGCTTAATGACACGCAGGCAATTAGCAGATCGTTGAGTTTTAATCGCGCCGGCTAACAGGGGTGTGCACCAGGGGTTTCATATAAGTAGTTATGGACGAGTGTGTGTGTGTGTGTGTGCTGCCATGGATAGCCTTTGGCATCTCAACTGGAGCTAACAACAGGAGCAAACAACAGGAGCAAACAACAGGAGCAAACAACAGGAGCTACACGTAATTGGATTGCGTGGAACGTTTCCACAAGATATCAGAACATATGAAATGCCAAATTAGTATTTCAAAGCAAACGGCAATTAAAACGGGGGGATAGCTCTCAAACTAAACAGTTCATATTAATATTGAAAAGGACATATCTGAAGTAAATCAAGTAAATTAATCAATATATCTAAAGCAAATCTTTTGCATATAAGCACGTAAGCTATCAGTATAGGAAAATCCTTAATAAGCTTTTGGGTAGTTTAGTCTCTGAGAAAACTGTCTTATCGATATTTCTAATAGATAAATAGATATCAATAGATCGATACTACTATTAGTAAATTCCTTTCTATAGTATTCATATTCTATATATTCTTAAAGGACAAGCAAAGAATTGAAGTTTTCACATGATGAACTGAATACCAAATTGAAACACCATAAGGGCTCATCATTCAGCCTATATATTAATACTTAATAAGACCACTTTATAAGCTCTTCCCTTTCAAACCCATCCATATAGTAATAGTCTTGTAATACAGAGAAGTTTTGCTACTTACTTATCGTTGGTAACGCTGCCAGCTCCAAAGCTGCCAAAGATGTGACTGTTAAAGGCTGCAGCGGCTGCCGAATGGGGCAGCTGTGCTGCATGCGGCGTTGTTGGTGTTGGTGTGGACGAGGCCGAGTTGTTGGACGATGCCGCCATACGCGAGCCGGTGGTCAGCGACATGGGGCCACCCACCTCGATGGGTGAGTCTGTGTTGCGCGAATTGGAGGGGCTGCTGGGGCCCAGGCCGCCGGCCAATGGCGTATGCTCGCGCATGCCCGGCGACGGGGAGCCGGCGCTTATGGAGCCCAGCGACTGCGAGGCGGAGTGTGGCGTGGCGGTCAGCTGGGCAGAGGACAGCGGTCGCTCATTGTCGCTGGAGTCCAGATGATGGGCGCCAGTCGGACTGCGCGAATGATGCTGTTCCATGGGCCCATTTGTCAAAGGACTATGCGAACGCTGACGTGGCGGCAGCTCATCCATATCATCATCGATCTCGCCGGTGATATCTGGCGAGGATTCGCGCGAGTCATGAAGCTGCCAAAGAGAAGAAATGCGTGATTATTTATAAATGTTACATATTTTCGATCTAGATTAAGCTAGTTCAATCCCTTGATATCATATATCTATATGTATATGTATATATCTTACCTTATCCAGGGAGCTGCTGCTTTCGCCATTTTCCCGCTTGCGCTGCTCATCCTTTAGACGCTCCGCTTTGCGCCATTTGGCGCGTCGATTCTGGAACCAGACCTGCAAACGAGAAGGAGAAGAATATTTGGTCAGGGGGAGAGAATGGAGAATAAAGTTAGAAAATTGCTTTTGTATGGCTGAGTGCTGTTATTTATGCTGTGGGCCAAAGTTGTGACTTGAGTTGGCTGCCAGCCAATTGAAAATTGGAAAACTTTCCCCACACACACGCACGCACACACCCACACGCATGTACGGGCGAAAAACAATAAACGAAATTTTCCACCTCAGAAACTTTAACAATTTGTTGTTTGCACGCCCCACGCCCACTTTTGCCGCCTGCGCCCTGCGTTCGCATTGTGTCTGCGAAGACATAAACAAACAAAATCTGATTTTCAATTTTGCGCAGGCACACAAAACAAATTTGGCCTGTAATCAGCGCCTAAATTGGTAAGAGGCTGCAAGGGGCAGGGGGTGTGTGCCACCCACCAACACACAGACACACACACACACACACACATGCCGTCAGAGCATCTTCACTAATGAGCTTCAATCAAGACAATGCCCAGGCATCCTTCGAAGTTGCCCCCACGCTCTGCTCTGTTTCCTCGCATCCTTGGCATCCTTTTGCCTGCTTGCTTATGCGCGCGTGTTTCCTTTTGCTGCTATTTTTGCTCTTGTTCTTGTTGTTGTTGTTGTTGCTGATGCTGTGTTTGCTTTTAGTTCCGGTTACGCTGATTCCATGCTTAAAGCGGCCCCTAATGGGATTTCTAACTTGAGGGGGCGCGCCATCTTTGCATGACTCCAGTTGCCTCTCCCCCTCCTACCCATTCAGTGTGCCTGTGTGTGTGTGTGTGTGTAAGTAAATTTCCTAATCAAAATTCAAATTAGACATTGTGCAAAAGTTCGCATTGTTGTAATCATAACGCAACATAAAACAATTTCAACATTTTGCGCCTCGAGGCAACTTTCTTTGCTCACTCTCCCTCTCCCTCTCTCTCTCTCTCTCTCACTCTCTCTGTCTCTCTCGTCTTACGCTTCTGCTCCACTGCCATGGCCGCCATGTTGGCTTTATACCAGACACAATACACGCACACACCCACTTAACCAAACACTAGCCCAACCCAGGCCCATGCGCCTTGCCAGGCTCCAGCTAACAATAAATTGCGCACAATCCAACCCCCAAAAGGCAGTTACAGCTACCACCCCCATCCACCCACAACCACACACCCCCACGCAGACTACCAGCAAAGTTATTGCGGGGGTGTTCACGTTTTTATATTTGGTTTTTTTCGTTCTTCTTTTTTGGTGGTGACGCCCACCAGTTACTTAATACAATATTTATGCCATAAGCACATTACCAATAAAATATGGCTGGGTAAACTTTTTGCCAAGTGCAGCGACCACCTCGGGCTTCGCTCCGCCGAGCGAGACACAAACAGCTGGCTGGAGAGAGACAGACAGTGTGTTGTGGGCTGTTGGCTGTGCTGAGCTCTGGTTATTATTATGACAAAAATTGAATAATGAAAAACAATTGTGTGCGTCTGCCTTGACTTTATCCCAGCCAACCCACACAGATGTGTGCGTGTGTGTGTGTGCTTCCTTCTGCCAATAATAATTTCATGCACAATTTTGCTTTGTTTTATTGCAGTACCTAACCAAAAGAGAAGCTAACCCAACCCCTCAACCTACAGTAAGACATTACCATATTTCTTATTTATTCAATTCGCTTGGTTTAGTTTCTTGATTGCTTCCCGATGCTTCACTGTGAAGGGTACCTAGAGAGCTGAGGGAACTTTTCAGCTTTTGCCCTTTGGCACATTAATTTACAACAAGGCTAATTGATTTCGTTTGGCTACAACATTTTTGCATATTCAGTTCAATTCAATTTTTAATTTTATTTTCTGATGATGCAGCTGCTTGGCTTTGGCTGCATACTTTTAGGTGCTGCGCTTAAAGTGTTAGCTTATCTGGACTTAAGTTTATTTAAGCCGTAAACTCCCAAAGGCTTGGGCTGCACTTTGTAAGCTTTGTGGAATTTGTTTTGAATTATTTTATAGCACACTTAAGTAAAAAAGTTATATTAATAACTAAATAACGTAGAAAACATTTTGTTGTAATTCCTTAAAGCGGAAAAAGAGCTAAAAAAGTGATCAGACATATAAGACAAACCCAAGAATAGGTCGCATCAGAGCTATAAGAAGTTTATATTGAACGTTCGCTTCTGATGATAATTGGCAAAAAGACCTTAATATTTCTCCCATTGAAAGCTACGACATATTTCCCAATTCCACCATATTTCTAGACTAGGCATTAAATAGTTTCCTACATAGATATCTTAAGCATTTCATGATTATGTCATTCACAAATTTTCATAGCATTTGTGTTCCTATAAAAGTATTTGCAATAAGCAAGCTTGGGACACTTTTCAACACCGTTTTTGTCCGCTTCCCGCATCCCACATTCGCTTCACAACACACGTCGCTACTCATAAATAGAAGCATTTCAGAGCAGCTCACCCTGTGGCGTTGATTGCAGTCCTGCTCCGTATAATTTATTTACCTTTTGTAAAAAGTAAAAATAAAGGAAACAAGAAACGCCTGAAGGCGGCAAAAGTGCTCATAATTTCGGTAACAATGCGACATAAGGTAAACATTGGCACATTGGTATTGAAAAGCAGGGTATCAGGTCTCAAAAAAATGAAAAAAAGAAATTGTGGTTACAAGTTACGAAAAGCGATTTGTGATGAAAAAGCAAAAACAAATAAGCAAACAGCGGTAAATAAAGCAAAGTTGTTTAACAAAATGGAAACAATGCCAAGGTAAACACCACCCAAAGGCGGACGGACGGACGCGCAGCAGGCCGAGGCAGAGAGAGAATGAAAATGAGAATGTGGCCGAGATCGGCCCGGGGTAATTATGGCAAGTGCGCACCATTAGCTTCCGCAAACAGTTTGGCGGGCAGCCACTCGCCACAGGACGATGATGTCGCTCAGCTCAAGTGGAATGAATGAACAGATGTGTTAATATCAAACGCATTTCGTGAACCCTTTGCCAACAACAGTTGCCGCTGCCGCAGCAACAATAATTGGGCTACCGCAACAGCAACACCCCTCGGTTGCCGCCCCGTACGCCGGCGGCGAGCATATGCGGCAGCAGCACTCCTTATACCAAGTGCTCGGCCCATCAACTTGGATCAGCATTAAAGGATTATTGAAGCAAATGCAATTATTTGACAGCACACACACACACACACACCCTGCCAACCCCTTTGGGCTAAGCGAACGGGGCAATGTCTTGAGATGTGGCTTTGGGTGGGTTGACTGGTTGCCACTAGTTTCTACACAATTCCCATAGTCTGTGATTATAATAAATTATCAATTATTGGCATTATATGCGGTCGCATTTCAATTCGACTCTTTCCTTAGGGGCTTTGTGGGCGTTGTGGGTGTGCCTTTTCGCATTGTCATGCTGCAGACATAATTCTAAACGAATTAACTAGGAAATGGGAACTTTCTGTAATGCGAAACGTCGTAATCGACATGTGCTGAGATATTCATACATATATCCGCCGCAATGAATATTAATGTTTCATTTCGTCAAGTAATTGAGATTGAATGTTAAGAGGTATTTTTTAAGGGCGAGCATCTATCATAAATCCCGCTTTAGAATGGGTTACTTTTTGTTGTTGTTGCCAATGCATTTGATTTTCGTTGTTGTAATACGGGAATTGTTATTCTAATATATTTAACATATCAAAAAGTTCTTTTCTCCGATTGTTTTCCCTTATTCAGGTATGTGAGAGTAGAGAGAAAATGTCTTGGAATGTATGGTAGCTATAGCTCGGACGGTTCCGATATATGTACTCCCCGCAAACACGGACCTATGTTAATGCTGATGAATATTTAGACTTAATGGGGTCGGAAATATTTCCTTATATTCGTTGCATATTGATTGACAAAATTACAGGGTATTACAGTGGTAATCTACCTCGTTCCTGCCTTATAGGAAATATGCCAGTCAAATTATGGGCAAGGGCACGAAAATGAGTTTCTTGAAAGATCGAAGCAAGATTATTTCGGACAGAACAGATAGCTTATGAATTATTCTAAAGTTTCTTAACTATCTATATGTATCTTTTAAAATATCTTTTCATCGTTAAGGCATCACAAATACGCAATCTGTGCGCAGTTGGTTGCTTCTCATACCTTAAGTCTTTTAGACTTAAATTGAATTTCGTTCCCAGCCGATTTATCAATCAATATCATTTATAAGCAAGCTCTGGCACATTAGCTCAACTTCAAAGCACTTTGTCTTTGTCAAGGCCTGGTATACATGGTATATTACCAACCAGTTGGCGTCTAGACAGAGCAAAAAAGAGAGAGAGCGAGAGAGAGAGCAAAGGAGAAAGAAAGGGAGTGTGCGAGCCGTCTTATCAAAACTCAGCCTGGCCTACACAGCCTCACGGATATGCATTAAGTAAATGATTTTGCTGCGGATCGAAATGCGTCGCGACAGACGCCGAACATCAAAAATTGACAGTGGCAAAAACATATCAGGTTACCAAGTACCCGGCTTTACGAGTCCAAGTGAGCGGCAAACGAGCTGGGCGAGGGATTGGGGGGAGGGGTTGGGGGCGACGGAATCAAACGTAGTACATAATAAATTTTATTATAAAATTTATTTTCGCATTTTCGGAAAATGTGTCAAAATGCGGTCGCTGAAAATGCGCTGCGCAAAGCCACCCTCATCAAAATATTTGGCATTCATTCCATTATCGAAATCCCAGACTAAGCCCGGCCCCAAAAACGACTCTCACCAATTGTTTTGTGCCTTGGCTTTTTGCTGTATTTTCCATGATTTTATTTTATTTATTTTTTTGGTACGTCTGACATTTAAAGGCCAGTTTGAGTTGGAAACTTGGACAGAAGTCAGCGAGCTGACAGGCGGGCGGCCTGGGTGGTTGTGCGGCTGGGCATCTACATAACTTTGTTAGGCTGACAAGTACACGTGTTTGCCACAAGTGTCCCGTTGTTGGACGTTTGACATATAAATTTGTGCCAAATTTAATTCAAAATATCAGGTTGCGCCTGGGAACCTTGCCAGCTCTGGCCAGGTCGAGGGGTTGCTGGGCAGCCAGGCTGAGGCCGGGCGAACTGTTCCGCTAATTGTGCCGGAAATAGTCGAGAGTGCGTCATTGTCATCGCCTAACGCCACCAAAGTGTTTGTAATAGCCACCTGTGTGTGGGTGGCGCACTTATCGCACCACAACTCTCAAGCTACGTGTCTAGTTAACGTTGCATCCTCACTAAGTTTTCTGCCACATAATTTGCTCAGTCTGCATCTTACTCTCTCTGGCCGCCCCCGCGTGTGCAACGTGCCTGAGTGCCTGCCACCCACGTCTTCGGCAAGTGCCTGCGAGTGTGGAAGTAGATCCGCTAATTGTCAGCTGCCCCTGCACTAATCCGACAATATCTCGCGCACAGTGTCGCAAATTGTCATTGCTAATGATAGCAGCAATTCGCAATTCTCACTCACGACAAGTCCAATTTGCAATTTCACTGATTCTCTGACTTAATTTGCATGCAACCACAATTACTCGCATAAGTTCATAAATTTCAATGTGCAGCCACAATTTGGCAATGCCAAGCGCTGACTAATTTGCGACAGGCTAAAGAAAATTGTGAATGAATAAGCAAGTACTCGAAATACCTGGACAAAAGGCAGCAGGTGTAGATACATATATATACATCCCCTGATACATATTTACTCTTGAAATGTCTCTTTAATATATATTGCCAAATTCCACGAAAGATTAGCTTTTTATAGCCTAAACAAAAATAAGCTCTTCTCTGCGCTTCTCACAAAATACAGCTGCAGGCAGAGACATATTGCAAATACTTCTTTCTTCTTGTTGCCTTGTCAAAATGCCGCTACAAAGCTTTCAAAGCTGTCTCTCATAAAACTCGCATCTAACTGTATATTGAAAAATAAATTTGATTTATTACGAGAATTGCCCTGCCCTGCAACAATTCGCCCAGAAGCTAGTAGAGAAAGAGAGACAGTGAGAGAGAGACAGCTTCTGGCTTTTATAAGAAGAACTTTGCATATTTGCTTCATTCAAAATGTATATAGAATATTTTTAAAGGCAGTTATTGCATTAGGTTGTACATGACCCCAACGAGCTACCTCTTCTGCTCTCTGTCGCTCCTTAGATACGACATGCATATGCATTATTAATAGGGAGCGAGGGTGCGAGGGCGGGGCGCAGCTTTGATCAGGCTGCGTGACCGGGCTAGGGTTGCCCAGCTCGCTATTCTTGTGAAATTTGATACAATTTATGAGCGAACTTTTATTTCATTTTCTGCCATTTCTCGCTCATATTTTTGTTTTTTACTTAACCTTTTTTTGTTGGCTCTTGAATATATTTTTGCATAATTACGAAGGGTTGACCAGCCGCATACAGAAAATCACAGTCACAGTCCCAGTCACAGTCTCTGCTGACAGTTAACTCACCTGCACTCGCGCCTCCGTTAAGTTAATTTTCATCGCCAGATCCTCGCGCGTAAACACATCCGGATAATGGGTCTGGGCAAATGCCGTTTCCAGCTCCTCCAGCTGTTGTCGAAAACATTAAAAATTTAAGATTTTTCTCTTATCTTTTCTTTTTATTTTATTTTATTTATTCTTCTGTTCGGATAGTTTGCTTACCTGTTGCAGTGTGAAGGTTGTGCGATTTCGTCGCTGCTTGCGCCGCACAAAAGTCTCATCATGTATGGCAGGATGATACGAATAGCTGGTGTCTGCAAGCAGGGAGGAGAATACGAAAGTTACAGTCAAGGCATTAGGCATTAGCTATCCCAAGGTGTTTGCATTAGCTGGCATAATTGAGATAGTTGCAGTTCCCGGTCTGCTGTTGGTGTTCGTGCATAAGCTCGGGCAGCATAAGCGCCACTAAGCCGGTTACAGTGTTGGATAAGAGACTATGACGAATGCACTTATCGAACTAATAGTTACATTGATTTCAAATTCAAACAGTTTAAACAATGGCTTTAATGACAGATTCTATTTCTTAGAACTGAGAACATTTTCTTGCTGATAGAGGAAACTGTGTTAATATCTGGCATATTTGGACTCAATTATGGTCCCAAATAACTATGAGCTCGATTAAAGTTTCATAATCGCCTGAAGTGCGATGCACATCGAGAGTAACTGAACTTCGGCGCTTGGAATAAGTATATAACTTTGCCAACTCCTCACTGGGACCCATCTATGTGCCAGTTATAAAAAGTGTGAGACTGAAAATATGCTGGCCAGCGGCTGGATGAGGCATTTGCTGAAAGGCAGCTGTTGCCAAAATTGCAGGCTAATTGAATTTTCTAGCAGCAGCGCCATTTTGTATGCTACGAAATATTTTATAACTGCCTTTTGAGCAGAGCAAACGCAAGAGAAGCGCAAATAGAAAGAGAGAGAGAGAGACAGAGAGCGAGACAGAGAGAGGGCGTTAAGGCTGAGCATGTTGACAGCCGCACTTGACCCCGGCAGGAAGCAGCACAGAAAAGGCCAAAAACTGAGGCTCAAAATGTTCGGACTTTTCATTGTCGTTGTTGTTGCTGCTGTTGAGCCTTTTGCCATGTTGTAAAATTAATTTTCAATTTGATTTTAAATAAATAATTAGCTAGCAAATTGCAAAATTTAATTTTAATTTCTTGCTGCTGACGCTCCTAAGCTTCCAGCCGCCGCTCTCCCTTTCGGCTGTGTCAAGCATTTGTCTCTCGTTTTCTTTCTTTTTTGGGAAGGTTGCATAATCCGATTAGCTGGAAAATGTTGTTAGCAGCCCTTGGACGCTCATTTGCGCCATTTGCCCGAAGGTCGTGTACCAGGCTGCCACGCCCTCCCTGGGGAGCACATCTAATGCGCCCTAATGTTGTTTGGCTCACAACTGGGCAACAACTTTTGCCGGCTGCTTATCAAAGTGTCGCTATGCGAGCTGCTCCCCATTTGTGTCTGCTATTAATATTTAATTATGAAAATAAGTTGCACAGGTTGCACTTGCCACCTGCCAACTGCCACTTGAGACTTGCTAATAAGGCACGCATTAGGCCAACAGTTTGGCAGAACTAACATACTTGGGCTAAGTATCCTGTCCGAAAAGTGCCTTGGCTAATGAAATAGTCAATGAGCCGTGCAACGTGCACTCTTTGGCTCGTTTAGTTTCGTTTCGTTTTCGGGGTAATCAAATTTTTTGTTGCCAATAATTGCTTGAAATGCAAATGGACGCCTTGAACATGTGGCATGTGGCAATGTGGCATGGCCTACGGTTTGAGGCCAAAAAGCAAACGGCAACGGCAACGGCAACGGCAATTAG
Source organism: Drosophila kanekoi (assembly GCA_037075305.1). Taxonomy (NCBI): domain Eukaryota; kingdom Metazoa; phylum Arthropoda; class Insecta; order Diptera; family Drosophilidae; genus Drosophila; species Drosophila kanekoi. The sequence goes on along the minus strand of JBAMCE010000678.1, from coordinate 5,156,095 downwards.
CACAATTAGGTTGCCAGTGCAAATCCCCAAAGCGCTCACCAGGCTCAATTCTCTATAAACGCCCCAGCTTCAACCCCTCTCCAACCCCTCGTACTCACCCGCTCGCTGCTGCTGCTGCTGCTGGTGCTTTCAATAAGAATTTCATGCTGAAAGCATCGACCTGCCTACTAGACCAAACATCAAATGTCAGCCAGGCAGCAGCAGCAGCAGGACCAGCAGCAACAACAACTCAACTAACCGCACTTGTCAGGAAGACAGGATTAACAAATCCTTGTTGGCAAATTGATTCAAAAAGTACGCAGACCAGGGCACACAGAGCACACGCCGACACACACACACAGACACGGCACGTACAATATATACATATAAGAAGGATTCAGCTAGATAATGAACGACTCTTAAATACCCTGTGTGCAGAAATTACAAGCTTAAAGATTGTTTAATACTGCAACCGAATACCTTAGCAATGTTTAGTTATCTCACATTCTTTCATGCTAAAAGCATATATTATGCATAAATTATAGTTGTATATTAGTATATTATTTTAAAAACATGAAAAAATTTCCTTATTTTACTTTTCTTTGTAACAAAAGAAAGAAATACTTTCTGTCTCTCAATGATATCGTATCTCATAAGAAAAAACACCCAAACAGGTTATACAACCCCTTTGCCCAGTCTTTACAGAGCATATTGCTACTCAACTCTCGCTCTGTCCATCTTTCTCTCTCTCTATCTCTCTCTCTCACTTTCTCGCACAATGTCTGTCTGCCGCCCCGCTCGTTAGCTGCGCCTGTAATGGGAGATAATTCAATTTTTAAACATTTGGCATAACAAGCGAAACCGTCATTAAGGGATTTTTGGTCCTGACTCTGTCGAGAGTCCTTGCAATCAGCTACCCCTGGCACTGGCTGCCTCGGCTGCTGTGTAGCTGTGGCTATGGCTGTATCTGTGTCTGAGTCTGTATTTGTATCTATGTATCTGTAAGATACTTGTCTGCAACTTTTTGTGTCTGTGTCTGCTGCTTGATTGGCATGCAGCTTGACTTTGACTTCATCTGTGAGATATACACACTGAGCCATAAAATCAATTTTCATTCGATTTTTGCCCTCTCTTTCGCTCTCGCTCTGCCCCTTCTCTCTCTTCCCTCTCTGTGTGTGTGCGTCTTGCGTAATCTCAGACAAATTAACATTTATTATAGTTTTGCAGTAAATTAGTTTTGGCCCAGTTTCTCATGCAGCATGCCAGCTCGCAAATTTCTTGCGACACTTTTTTGACATTTCCATCTTTTCCTTGATTTCCCCAATTCCCAATGCATAGGGCAGCCCTTTGGCCCGTACCCCCGTCCAGCCCGTGTCACGGTTTCAATTTCAGAGTCCCGCATCGAGCACTCAGTTCTCAGTTCTCAGTTCTCAGCTCTCAGCTCTCGACGCTGTCGCACGCGCTCGAAATTTTAAATTAGTTTAGCAATTGAGAAGCGTTCTTGGTGTCGAGTGGCGGAATCACAAAACACGAATCACGAAACGAGACTAAATTGAATTAGCCATGCAAATGTTGAGCCTTTCTGATTTGTGCAAAGTGTCGCAGTTGATACCTTAGTTATTTTATATATACGCAATGAAATATGTATGCCTAAGGTGGATTTGCGATTGCCTAGCTAAAGTCTATCGACTATGACAAACATAAAGGGATTAGTTACAAGCTATTTACCTTACTTTTGAATGCCAACTAATATAGCAGCGGCTAAGACTTAGTTGAATCTAGACACTTGCCTGAAGCTCGAACCATAAACTCAATATGAGGAAAGTTAATAGGAAAATGCATAGGAATAGGTATGGGAATATAGCTAGGAATGGGAATAGGAATAGGAATAGGAATAGGAATGGGAATAGGAAAAGGAATAGGAATAGGAATAGGAATAGGAATAGGAATAGGAATAGGAATAGGAATAGGAATAGGAATAGGAATAGGAATAGGAATAGGAATAGGAATAGGCATAGGAATAGGAAAAGGAATAGGAGTAGGAATAGGTAAAGCAATATGAATAGAAAAGGAATAGATATGGATAAAGATATAGAAATGGGGATAGGAATGGGAATAGAAATAAGAATCGGAGTAGGAATGGGAACAGGTATAGGAATAGGAGTGTATAAGTCTAGGAGTAAAGATAGGAAGAGGAATGGGAATAGGAAAAGAAAAAGGAAAAGAATAGCAGTCGATATGGGAATAGGAATGGGAATACGAATAGGAAAAGGAATAGGAAGAGGAAAAGCAAGAGGAATTGGAATGAAATGGGATAAGCTGATAGTATCAGTAAAACAAAAGGTATCTAATATCATTTCCAGCAATAAGTTTCCCCTCGTAAAACTTTGAGTGTCATATTTTGAATGAATTTCAGACTAAGACAAGTTATCACTGGGCATTATTATTGCCTTAAGACATTAATGTTTGTCGCTCATAATTCAACTTACATTTGCACTCTTAAGTCATTAGCAGTCACAGAGTAGACATCATGTTTAGTGCTAGTCAAGTATCTGCTAAGCAGGCACAATTTATAAATTGCATTAGTAACACCTGCTTCACACACGTGTGTAGCAGAACGAGCAGAACTCGTCTCGACTCAAATCATAAGCGACAGTTGAATTTGTTAGGTAATAAGCCGCAAATATGCGTAGCTTGCCACATTATGTGGCATAAGTTGCAAGTTGTAAGTACAAGCTGCCTCCAATCTGTCTGTCCGTCTGTCCCTCTGTCCCGCTGTCCGTCTGTCTGTCTGTCATATTGAATAAATCAGTCGGGGCCAAAATGGAATTTGCACCTTCTGGGCTGCAAAAGCAGCAGCTGATTAGAGAGCAGGACGTGAGCCAGCTCTACGTGCAGAAGTCTCATGCATTATATATAAGAGTAATGGGCCCCCTTCCGTGCCCCGCCCGGCACTATCTATATATGAAGTTTATGTAATGCGTTCGTAAGTCTTCGGCTAATCCCATTAAGTACTCGTACATTCGCTCAGGCATCCCAAAAACTAAATGCGCTGCAATTTGCCCAGCAAATTGTCAGACGTATCGACAAATTCGTCTTTGTCGGCGCCTTTTATGTGTGACATGCAGCCAAAAATCAATAAAAAAATCAAAAATAAAACCGTTTTTGGCGGCAGGTGGCACTTTGATTTTGATTCTGATTTGGATTTCGGTAAATGCAGCTGACGAAATCGCGCCGAAGTTTTGCCATATCTGAGCGACACTTTCGCACATTCCAGCGGCTGAAGGAAATTTGCATGCCAAAGCATTAACGCTTTGCCGCATAATTGCATGATACGAGATCCGTGCCAAATACGAAACCGAACCCAAAAACTAACCTCACTTCTTGGGCGCCCTTTGCGGAGCCAGCCACTCCTTTGAATCTCGCGCCGAATATCGATTGAGTTGCCGCCTCGCTTCGCTTCGTTTTTGGTTCCTTTTTTTTATTTTTTATTATTCAATTATAGTTATCTGGCTCCTATTGGACCTTGTGCACAGCCAAAGTTTATTATGGCTGTGTGGTGCAGTTGGGGCTGGCGGGGCATAGAAAATCGAATTGCTCTGTGGTTTTCTTTCGGCATTCGTCGAACAGCGTTTAATGGAATTTTTATGCCCTGCCATTCCGCGAATTGTCAGTCACAGAGTTTCTGACTCTGGCTCACTCTGCATGCTAAGCTTCGTTATGCTGGCAGAGGAATTATTATCAAAACAAATAAAAATCATCTGTCGAGCACTTTCATAAAGTGCAATCAGCGTCGAGAAGGCAACTCGAGTGCTTAACTGAATTGCATAGTGTTGGGCAATGCCAAAATGATTTTTTCTAGCTGAGACAGTAGCTCCTCTTAACTACAAAGACCTAAAGTGCTTAGTTCATTTGAAATTTGTAATGTTTGTTATACCTATGAATAGTTTCTTGAACATTGCATAAAGCCCTTCTATGCGATTCTCATGAACTCAATTAAGTGTAGTATGGGTTTATGCTTTGATTATAAGAATTAACAAACTTTCTTTGGCAGGCAAATAAACTTTATCTCTGTGACCTCTAAGTTACTATCTTGCCATTTCTCCTCCTCTCCTTTTTTTTATCTTCATATAAAAATAGCTTTTTATTAGAGTATATATTAAGCATACCTTCACGATTGCACAGTGAGATCTATTAACATTTATTTTGAACAGAAATTTTTCTCTACTTTTCCTCCTTTGGGGAAACATAATAAAATTTGCAATAGTTGCCATATTATTTTTGTATTACTTGTGGCAAGTTTCTGCGCCAAGCAAATTTGTCAGTTTATGCAATCTACGAATAATTAATTAGATGCGAAATCGACACTCAATAACACACCCTTCGCTTAGTGCACTCTCCATCTCGCTCACTATCTTTTTCTCGCTCTCTATCTCTCTCTCTCTCTCTCTCTCTCTGTCCTTTACATTGGCACTTGTGCACACACTTACCCTCTGACCGATTCGGCACAAAGTTCTGCGCATAATTCATGCAACAACAACAGGAACAGACGAAGCCCAATGCAAACCCTCGACATGTGCGTCCATGTAATCCGATATGCGACAAAGTCCCAGTCGTGATGCCCGAATCTAATAACCCCCACCTCCTACCCCCTCTCAACCCAACGTTGCACGTTTTTCATTCAGCGTGCCACTAATAGAATAATTCGTTAATGTAACTACAAGATACAAAGTAGAATATAATCCGTTGTCGGGCGATTATCATTGGCTTTTTATCTAAACTCAATTGGTAGCCGCTGCGCATTTGGCAGGCACTAAGCGAGCAGCTGTTCGGCTGGGCTGCTATCTAACAGAAAGTATCTAACAGATACATTCTATAGTATTTCATACTCACATGGATGGGTGGCAGCAAATGGATAGTCGAGTGTGGGCAGACGCGGCGGATGCGGACCGCACGGATGCAGGGCGGGCGGGCACTGATAGCAAAACATTCCTCTGCCCGCAGCTGCAGGACCGAGCTGTAAGTACAAACAACAAATGAAATATTGATGAACAAAAAAAAAAGATACAGATAAACAAATTGGTTAAAGATTGTCAGTAATTTTGATTAATTTACTTGCCAATCACGTACTCGAACTGTTACGAGCAGCATCTCAGTATTGAGGCTGGGCGAACTTGTAATTTAAATGCAATTCAATTGACGGCGACAGCGACGCCGACAACCACTGCGACGGCGACTGCGACGGCGACTGCAGCGCATGCGGGCCGACTTTGCGTCGCCTTTAATGTTGTCATATGCACCTCAAACTCAATTCGATTCAATTAAAGACAATTACAGCCTTATGACAAATAATCTACAATCGATTTGAGTTTTTATTTCTTCGCTTTTGCATCTCTCTGCCACACAGAATGCAGCGCTGCCGACGTCGCTGTCTGCATACAATTAAATTGTCCTCAAACGAATCAATTGATTTAAATTAATTGCATTTGCCGCAAAGTCGAGTCCGCTCGTCACTCAACCAGCTCGTCGGCCTCACTCAATTTGCTGTAGTTGATGAACTGGCATCAGCTCTGGATGCAACTGCCGCCCAGTTGGCGCCTTTTGCATCTCTGCATACTTCTCTTAATTAGACCAAGAATTTCCCATGAAACGATTCTCAGCCATAGCGAAAGTCCAAATTCATAGGGGAATAGGTCGAAAGAAAGCAGTCAACCAATCAGAAGCATCAGATAAGATATGGGAATATGTGAAAATTCAATAGATTTTCCCCTTTCGCATATGTAAGCGATACATGTGAGAAATAGATATCTACAGATAGGTGAAAATACAAATTATGATAAACCAAATAATAATCTATGTGGAATCTTCTCTTTGGCAAATCTGTCAAGGCAGACTAGAGTGTGAGGCTAGTGAAGCTCCTAGATGCTAATGAAGAACCTATCTTGGAAAACAGAATAATTTACGATAGAAGAACCTGCTTTTCGACCGATCTGTTTTCATGGCAGATATATATAATGGGGATACGATGTTGATAAGATTGCATATGGACGAGGAGCATAGTGAAAGTCATAAATGCAGAGCTTGGTTAAGATATCTTGATATACAAGCAAGCTTTTCAGACAAGAACTTAGTTTTCCACCGATCGTTCCTATGGCAGATATATGATATGGTAGTCCAATCTATCTATCTAAAGCAGATATTTGAAGAAGAGAGCTTTCATGCTGAGAGACTAGTTCGCAGATAGACAGACAGACGGACAGACGGACATGGCCAAAGAAGATATTATAGCTTAGCCCCCAAAACCCAAAAGATTTGCTTTCAAAAACAAGTTTAAGCAAGAACCATATCTAAAGTCATATGCTAAAGATAGGCTATAACTGTAACTCATTTAACTAAGGAGCTGTACTTGAATTTCAATTTATATTTCATTTAGTGTTTCAGGACACTTATCACTCGAAGATCTTGTCTATCTATCTATCTATATATATCCCAAATAGAAACAAGGCCCAACTCTATTACATCATCTAAAACTCTGGATCAGCCGCATCTCTATGCTGCATTGCACCTGCTCATTAGCTGCAACACACATTGTCGGCCCATTAAAATTGTAAAAATCAATTTCAGAAATAGCATTTTGATTTGATTTACATAAAACACCGCACTCGAGAGGGGGGTAGGAGGGGTCAGTCGACATTCTATGCTATTTATTATCCATGTAGTCGAGCAGCTACCCATTAAGCCCGTCCCTGGAGCTGGGCCGAGGATGTGCTGTGTGGGCCTAAAATAGTGGCCGCAAAATGTGCACGGTGCACGATGTACGGCTATTTAATACGGCCAAATAATTCAGCATAAATTATTCACTGGAAATTAATTCACTAACAACACCAACACACAACAGCAGCAGGCCAGCAGCTACGACGGTCGACGGCACCTAGTCGGTCCCTGCTCGGGCGCCACGTAGCCACTGAAACTTTACAGTGGGCGGGGTTGGGTTGGGCGGTTGGCTGGCTCAGCCAAGAGCCGCATGTGCAACATTAGACACGAAATGGCAATTTTCCATTTGGCAAATGAGTTTTGCGGCCGACGGACTCCAAATATAACAATTATGCAAAATTACAAATTCTCACAATTCTAATGGAATGCTATGGTCAGGACGGGCTGCGACTGGGCCAGGACCAGGGATAGGGCCAGGACTGCAGCTGATGGCGGCTGATGCTGACTAAATGGAAATTTATTGGCGCCGCGCACAGGTCGCTGCCTGGGGACGCAGCTGACGCCAGGACGTCCTCCTCTGATGCCGTTCAATTATTTTGCGTGTGTAAATTTGGCGGAAATAGTCTGTAACATGATATGCTAACACTTGTGGGGGAGGGCGGGTAGAGCGGTGAGGGCGGTCGTGTGCATGCCATAAATAAAATTCATAAAGTTTTTTAACAAATTTACTCAAATAAATTAAAATGGCGCAAGGAAGCGGCAACAAATGTGTCGCATTCATGAGTTTTCAATGGATTCGTTGGGTTGGTTCGAGCCACATGCGTGTGTGTGTGTGTGTGTGTGTGTGGCCATCAGCTGTAATGTGTCACATAGTTTTGTATGCACACAATTAATTTTAATTGCTATTGAAATTGAAATGTAACTAGAAATGCGAGCACAGGAAATTGCCCGGCAGCAGCGCGAACCCTGCTCTAAATATGAAAGCAAACAATCTGTAATTCTATTCCCAAATGTTTGCACAACTATCATAAATTGATGAGAAATATATTGCACACATTTACAAGCATCAAAGATTGCAACTAAAAAACCAAAAAAAAAGGAAATTTTACTGTGCAGTAAATTGCATTTTTGCTGCCTTGAAGCTTATAATAAAAGTCTGCAATTTTCCTCTGATGTGATATTGAAAAAAATGCAAGTCTGGCTTTAACCACTTAATCTGGAAAGGGCTTTATGCAGACAAAATAAGGTTTATATGGGTTTTCATATCAGTATTAGTTAAAGGAATATGAATAAACTAGCGGGTATACCCCGGCCTTGCCCGTCGGACGTGATACAAAGAGAAATCTAAAGAGATTTGAACGAGTTGTGGGAAATTTTGATCTATGTCTATATAGGACATATGAGGGTCACGATTTTCAGATGAATGTAGACCAAGAATGATGTACTCAGATTTTAATGCCTAATTGATCGAGTGATTAAACCATGACCAAAGATCCAAGCCTCGTGGAAATCGGTTTTGACCGAGTTAAGGGTAGTAGGAAATTTCGATCAATGTCTATGTAGGATAGGACTCCATCACAGAGGGGCGACTCCAAGGATTACGACGTCTGTACCTTATAAATGAGAATCACATCATTGTAAGCAGCCCTTACTATATATAAATACCATATAAAAACTAAATACTGTATCTATACCCTTCACAGTCTATCAGAAGGAACTGATCAATGCCGTGCCCAACAAAACAAACAGAACTATGTTTTTCATCTGCATCTTACTAAATGCTATCCCCAGCTATCATTTCTTTCGCCTTTACTTTCTTTAAGTATGACAATCTCACTTCCTATTGCATATTCGTTTACAACAAATGATCACAAGGATCTTAGCACTAATCTCTCTGAAGGGTTCTTCAAATTCAATGAATAAGCAAAAAACTGTTGCCTACTTTCGGGCTGAACTAACTAATTAAGGCACATAGTCGGCAATTGCTGCTAATGCTGCAACACACGCGTCACACAGCCGGCAACTTGCTGTTGCGGCTGCTGCAGCTGCAGGCCAAATGCAATTATCCAATTGCAGTGAAATGCGCTTGCAAGTGCTTGTCGGGCCTGCTGCTGCACCCGGACAATGCGACGCGGCCGAGGTGCTGACGTGAAGCGCAGCACACGCGAAATTCAATTAGGTGCGCACTAAACAGCGCAACGTTTCGATTTGACTGCCACAAGGGGTGGCAGGGCGGCAGGGCGGCAGGGGGGCAGGCTGGGGCTATTAGGCAACAGAGGCAACAATTGCAGCGGCAGCTAGTGCAAGAGACTCTGCTAAAACTGGGCAAATCTGTGTGCTAAGCTCGGACTGGAAATGCCTTTGTTGTCGTGTGCTCAATGCGTGAGTGTGTGCTGTTGTATGTGTGTGTGTGTGCAGTGTGTGTGTGGCTGTGTGGCAGTTGTCGCTAGTTGCTGCCACGAGCCGACGCCGAAACGGGAAATTCAATCAGAGCTGTGGGATTAGGCAGTGGCAGCCACTGTCTACCCCAATTGCATTTGGGAGCTGCATTCGAGTTGTTCCGCTTGCCCATTGTCCGATGTGTCTATGCTTGTGTGTGTGTGTGTGTGTGTGTGTGTGTGTGTGTGTGTGTGTGTGTGTGTGTGTGTGTGTGTGTGTGTGTGTGTTTTAGGGTTGTCAACATCCGCGTGTACCGACTGCGTTAATGGAATTAAAAATTTAACAATTTTTTATACATTTTTTTTTCTTCCATTTTTTATGCTTGTTTGCTGTGCGCTTTTTATGCCAACTCGTTTGGAGCCAGCTCTTTCTCTCTCTCCCCCTCTCTCTCTCTCTCTCTTTCGCTCCCGCCAGCTGTTGCTGTCTCTGTCTGTCGCCCCATTGCGTGCTGGGTGTTGCTGCCGCTGATTGACTTGTGTTTCATTTTAATTTGGTTAATTCAAATTAATCAAGTCGACAATTTGTTTTTCATTTTTTCATTTTTATCGCCCTGTGCGTGTCTGCTAGTGCATTTGCTGTGCATTACCCTTTCATTGCTCAAACAAGGTATGATGGGCTAGACTGAATTGGTTGCTGATGCAGTCTAGCCGAGCATACCCTGTTTGGCCAAAGGAATGAAAGGCTAGACTGATTCGCTTGTAAATGTAATGTATGTGACTGACATTAGACAATAATGTTAGCTAGAAGAAGAAGGTAAGAATGTGAATGAATGTGAAGAATGTTGTGTGTGTTAACTAAAATACCAGCAGGTATTTCAGTAATAGGATCTTTTTGCCATTAATATGATTATGTTTCCAGGTGATTGGAAAAAGCAAAGGATCAACTATGTTCTCCGAAAACTCATATCCCAACTATTCATAATACTTGTGTAGGAATCAAGAGGCTCTAGTCATGAGTTTAGAGGACACCCTTAACCACCTGAACCCGCTCTTTCCAAAATTGAGAAATCAAGCTCTTCTCATACAGATGGACAGAAAGACGGATATGGCCACACGACTTTTGATGCTGATCAGGAAGACATTTTCTCTATGGGATGCTGAGATGCTTTCTTCTGGCATACGTTTGCGCAAGAACATTAAACTTTTGCTTCAGGGTATGGAAAACTTTTGAAATTGAGTTTTAATTTCTGATTTACTGATGTTAAAATGTTTCGAGCGAAAGCTTTACAGCTTGAACTGTGCTTAAAGCAAGTACAGGGTATGCGGGCGCCCTTTACTCCCATTCTGCTTGGCAAAGTGCATTGGCATATTGTTTGATATATGCCATGAATATGCATATGTTCCGGCAGTTCCATATTTCAGACCTGCCCGGACCCGGAAAACCCGGACTGCCCGGACAGCCCGGACAACCTGGACGTCAGCTGTCGCAGACGCATTTCCACTTTGTTGTTTGCTCAATTAATGCAATTGCCCCGCTTGTTGTTGTTGTTGTTGTTGTTGTTTTTCTCTCTTCTTTTTTGTAACATTATTAATTTATATTTTTATTACTTTTTCGCTGCTGTTGCTGCTGTTTCAGCTGCTGCTGCTGTTACATAATGCGCATCAGACGTAGCTGCTGCAAATTGCATTACATTTTGATGCGTTTTAATTAATTTTGTGTTAATTTTTGTCGTATGTATTTGTGTGTGTGTGTGAGTGTGTGTATATTTCATTTGAGAAGCACTCAATCAGATGTATTCATATTCAATCTGACGAAAGGTTACGCATTTATGCCATATGCAAGAACTGATGTGAAGTAGATTTAATGCATTTCTTAGGCAGCTAAAAAGCTATATAAAACAGATTTGAAGGTTCCAATTTCCATTTATTTGTAGACTAATTATTAGATTAAGCAATTGGAATAAATAATTTCGTAGATTCAAAAACAACTTTTACAACTCTTTTTCTATGAAACAAAATCATTTTCAAACTATTTTTCATCAAAATGTTTCTGAAAGTCTTTCCCGTATAAAAGCAATTGTATTATGATATCGATAGGAAGAACAAAAACTATCCGATCTTAAAATTTCTAAATAAGAAAAACTTCCCTTGACTTCCCTTGCTTTTGGCTGGACTTGAACTAATTCAATTATATAAATAATCACATTCAATTGAATATAAATATGATCTTATATAAAGTCTCGAACTATCTATCCTATATGTCGAACCATCTATCCCATATGTCGAACTATCTATCCTACATGTCGAACTATCTATCCTATATCTCGAACTATCTATCCTATATCTCGAACTATCTATGCCTATAAGAACTTGTTTATCTAGCATGTGAGATCAGAATTTGTTCATAATACGAACACATTCCAGAGTCTATATCAAGATTAAAACCCTTCGATAAGCTAGTCAAAACTTCTCTGAATGAATTTCACTCATTCGTTGTCTAACAATATATATCATGAGGATCAGCTGATTTCCAAAAGTGTTCTTAGATAGTATACTCTTCTTTGGCTCTTAAATGTCATATACATATTAAAACTTTGTATAATAGTAGCAAGTATTTGCTGCACTTTCTCACTTATAGTACATATATGCGCACACGGATATTGCGGCACACTCGGCCCACAACTAACCTAGATTTGCAGCCGAGTGCCCCGTTGCTCCTGCTCTGCGACCCCGTTCTACAGTTAAGCTGCCAAGGTCATAGTCACAGCCATAACGTCACTTCAAAACCTCTCCATTCCCTAATGGACTTATCGGCTGGCAAAATCTCAGCGTTCGCTCGCAAATCGCGACTAAACGAGCAAAAAATAAACCAACAACAAGAACAACAACAACAACTGCAGAGAGAAGCACACGGCAAATGGAGAAGCACAATTGGCAGCTGGCATAATTCGCATGGCAGACAGCGTCATCATCATCATCATCATCATCATCATCAGCTGGAGCATCATCAACATCATTGGCCATAGCCGTATCCACGTGCGAGGCAGCCCCAATCCCGGCCGACCGCCTCATCCCGCCTGCATTAGGTCCACTTAAACGCATTTGCAAAATTGTCTGCCACCCACACAACAACAACAACAACAACAACTCTGACTATTGTTGTTGTTGTTGTGCCTAAAAGCGCGATAATTTTGAGCCGCGCGTTAGACGAGGTGGGATTGCGGGGGCGGCTGCGGGGCGGCTCTCGGCTCACAGTTGTTGATGATGAGGTTATCACTTTGCGAAAAGTAAAGTGCATCCGTTTTTCGAATTGTCCGTCCGCCTAATCAAACTAAACTGGCGCAGAAACCACCTAACCCCTACCTAAACCCAACCACCCCTCGCCACCCTCCCCTTCCCTTCACACCCCACTCGCTTGTTGATGTTGCACTTCTGGCGTTGATTGCATATTTTGGCCGTTGTTGTTTTTGTTTTAGCTGCATTAAGCGCATTTGATTGTGTCAATTGGCTCGCGCCTAGGCTCAAAGTAAAACAACAACAAAAAGTATATCTATATATATATGGTTATGATCTAGGCACGTGTGCTCGACTTAAAGGTATCCTATTCCATGTAGAGTCTAAGTGGAGGCAAGCAGGATTCCAGTATGTAGGACTTCAGTATTATAATATACACTCTTTATCTTATGTAGTTCGAGATATCCTAAGTATTCTGAAACCTTTATCTAACGTACTTCAAGCATTCGAGTGAATAGATGCTATTACATAATATTTATGTTATCTTTTTAGAGGTATTCTATACGATCTTCAGATCCTATTCGAAGATCCTAAGTATCCTATACGAAGCTGCTAAGCTAAGCTGAATAGCTAGGGGTAAATGTCTTGCCAACCCATTCGAAAGACCTATAAAAAGGGAATTGCTTTATCCGTAGATTCCCTTTTGACACTTTGGGCAACTTTCAAATACCCTTTTCTTCACATATATTTAGGGTATATCTACAAAAATCAGTTGTAGCTTTGGAATCTGCGTCGGCAACGAAAATGCTTTTAAATTGAATTATGTGCCCGACACAACTGCGGCGACCGCCCGCTGCCCGCCACCCGCCACCCGCCGCCCGCTGGCGTTGGCTGCAGTTGCTCCGACTGTGATCCGTGTCCAAGTGTCGCCAATTGTGCAATGCGCAGGGGTAGCTGCTGTTTAGGCTGTTGGCTGAGCCGAGTCAACCCTTCAATTTGAATACGTCTTCGGGGCGCCCGCATGTAGGAGGTCTGCACATAGCGCAATCTACATATACATATGTATATATACATATACATATATATACATATATATATTCATATATAGGCTCTGGTATTGTCGTATATTGCACTCTTGACAATTGCGTGGCTGGTGTTTTGTTTTATTATAAATATTTTGATTGAATTTTCTGTTTAATTAAAGCAAATTGCTTTTTATGTGCATTTGCCAAAGGGGCAACAGCTTGTAGCATGCACTTCTTTTTTTTCCCCGATGTCAATTGTTGCTGTTGTTGTTGGGGGAGAGGGGTGGGGGGAGGCTTTTCGCTCTGGGCGGTCCGTTGGTTGATTAAACGAAACTGCGACAGATTCTTGGGGACAACTAGCTGAAAGAGAGAGCGCCAGCCAAGTGTGCAACTAAGAGAAATTTTCCCTTCCTTCTCATGGAAAATGTTTGAATTAACACTCAAAAACTTTCGATTTGGAATGTGGATTAATCTAAGATTAATCGTAAAATAATCTTATATTAAACGTAAGTTAGTCTTAGATCTTTGAACTGATTAATGTATAATTGAAGTGTAAGTTAACAACTAATATTTGTGTACCCATTTTAAGAATTCTTTATCTTAAATACAAGAATCTTAATCAAGTTGAAGATCTTTTCTTAGATTAATCTTCGATTCTCATCTTGTAATAGTATAATTCAAGTGTAACATGAACATCAACCTAACATTATTCACATTTGCTTATTTAAAGAATGTCTTACTTTTATTCTAAGCTCACGAACAGAATTCGAGTTGGAAATTTAACACTATTGAAACCGGACTCAAAATAATGTAAAGTTGACTCTGCAATTAGAATCTCTTGACTTAAGTTGAAGACGTAAATCTCCTTCCAAAATCCATTTTATAGTCGATCTGTATTATAATGTAATGTACCTACCTCTCTCTCTCTATCTCTCCCTCTCTTTCTCTCTCTCTGTCTCTCTCTCCCTCTCTCTCTCTCTCGCTCTCGCTCTCTCTTTTTCTCTCTCTCTCTCTCTCTCTCTCCCTCTCTCTCTCCCTCTCTTTCTCTCTCTCTCTCTCTCTCTCACTCTCTCTTTCTCTCTCTCTCTCCCTCTCTCTCTCTCTCCCTCTCTCTCTCTCTTTCTCTCCGACTCTATCTATCAGCCTCTCTTGCTTGTCTTGAATGTTTATGAATATGCTTAACTAATCGAAAAGTCCAAAATCCAATATTGAATAAAACTTCATCAATCTATTTTCTAATATCACTTAACCCAGACAAACAATAATTCCAATTATTTAAGTTAACTCTATTTGGAACGCATTGCCCATTGGCTGACAATATTATGTTCGGCGTGGCCCAAAAATATTTGCCCAATTTTGCCGCGGTCAATTCAATGAAGCAATCAATAAACATGGCAACTAAACTACACACTATGCCCAGCTTGGCCAGTTGTAGGATAATTCTATTTGCTAATTTAAATATGCCAAATTGTATTTCATTTCTGTGCGCCAGCCCCCCCCTACAGACAGACCCCAGCCGATGCGCGCCCCTGCTAATTGAGTTGCACGAAATGAAAACGAATCGAAACTTGGCGTTGACAACCGAACGGCCCGCCCGCACACCCCCCTCTCCAGCGCCATGGGGCAACCCCTTGTCGGGCACCCACTCAATTGAGGCAACTCCCGGACCGGGGCGGGAGTTGGTCCAGTGGAGTCCAGCGCATGGCTGCCAATTCATTTGCGGTTGATCAATTCAATTTGAAGCTCTGCCCCTCTGCTGCTTCTTCTGCAACATTTTTTTTTTCAACTTCTTTACAGAGGAACCGCCAGCCGGCAGGTTTAATTTGTTGGCGCGTTTCGGATTCGTTTGGCGAATTATTGGCCATTGATTTTGAGCTCTGTCTCTCCCTCTCTCTCCGGTCCCTCTCCAGCACGTGTCTGGCTCGAGAGGGAGCGGGGGAGGATGGGGAACCGCAGCAGCCGGCACTCTTTTTAATTATCATCAATTATTCAAACTGCATTTGGAGCGATCAACTTTGGCTCCCTCCTCAATTGAAGCGGGTGTTCAACTGCATTTCGCCAGTTGTTGTATGTTTCCTTCAAATCCTTCCTTTCTTTTTTCTTTGTGCCAAAAGCAGAGTCCTGCTTCCTCTTCGGCTGAAGTCCTTTTGCCAAAGTGTTCACAAATATTGTGCGATTTCTCACAGGAAAGGCATCAACACAAACACTTTTGGTGTGCCTCCGAGTGGGGGCACTTAAGCAATTCACACACACACACCCACACACACACACACACCCGGTTGTGTACTTGAGAACACTTGAGCAAGATTTTTATCGCATCTGAACTCATTAAGAAATTCTTAATGCAAATTAAAAGCGTCTAAATAAATTATGCGCAAAATGCTTGTGCCTCGAATTGAATTCAAAAACAATTTTTGAAACAGGCAAAATTTGCTTGTCTTCAGCTTAGAACAAAAAGCACGCAGGTATGTCAATATATATATAGATATGATCTCCAATATATATATGTATATATATATGTATGTATATAGATGATCGCCTGTGCAAGAAGCTGCCTGTGGTTTCTTATCTTTACAGTATGTGGAAGGCTTTACCGTTACTCTAACGGTCCTTTTCCTTTTTTTAGTGTTCGTCGTGCGATACACAACTGTACTCTCTCGTACCCAAAACTGTTATATAGATAATGTTATATGTGACAATGTTAATGTTAATGCTTATGTTAAAGTGTGTGACTGACAATGTTGTATGGGACTGAGTGATGTGTATATGAATGTAATGAATGTATATCTATGTTGCCATGTGTTTATCTCGATCTTCTACAAATGCCATCAAAAGCCAGGATATAAAAAGGATCTTAGACCTTGGAATCCCATCGTAGTTTGATCTTAAAATCATCTTCTTCTTAGATTACAAGAATATATTAAGAAAATGTGCTTTATGGGGTTAAAGATGTGCCCTTCTACGGGTTAGTAATATATTTTTAAACTATAATAAGCTAGGGTATAGAACATTTTCATTTCCGATTAAAAGATTTTCATTCCCATCTATATATTATACCCGATTTTATATCAAAAAATTGTATAAGAAAAATACATGAATAAATTGTATAAGAGTTCATCTTACAGAAGCTGTATCTGTTTTGATCTATATCTCTTGAATATTACCTATTTTTATGACTTAAATACCAACAACTATCATGTTTATAATCTGATTAGAAGCCTTTCATCCCATTTTAAGTCTTTCTATATTTTACTTTATCGGGAAATTCATTAGTAATTGGATAAGAGACTAAATACTTCATGTATTCAAATATGTTTTTTATAAGTTTCGAACGAGTTTTATAAGAAGGGTATATTATGACTAGGAATAATTATTTCCCTTATTATATATGTGGAAGAATCTTGGCATTGAAAAAATATATATATATATGAACGCAGATTGATGAAGTTTATAAAACTGGTAGAAAACGAAAAAGGATTTAAAGCAATCTATATAAATATATAAAGTAAATCCGAAAAGTAAAGTTCATATAATCACAACATATCTCATATTACTAATATCTCATATTACTTTAAAAGCAGCCTTCGTGCTTACTTTAATCTCACAATATGATTGCAAAAGATCTTTCTATTTATGTTACCCCATATAGAATACCCGAAACTCCCTTAATCTCATCCAAATATCTTCATAAATAGCTCGTTAACTGAAGGAATATACGATATCTCCGAACATCAAATCTTCCAAATCTTTCAGTTTCCTGCATTACATTGGATCACATCACATTATACTCGATACCTAAATACTCGATTCATTCTCTTGCAGTCTCTGGCGCGACTCGACTTACCTTATTACCGTCCGTGAAAATTTTGGCAGTAATTCTTCAAGCGTGGCACAGAAAGAAAATCCTTTGATTTGGCCCGGCCCGTGAAAAGGTGTGGGAAAGGTGTGTGGAAAGTCGTCAAGCGAAGCGGCAACAAAGAGTGAAACTTTCGACAGCGTCTAAAAGGCGTCTCAAAGCACTTGTCAGGAAACTTTTATAGAGTGCGTGCAGGTGCAGGTGAAGAGTTCGAGTGTTGGGCAGGTGTGAACTTTAACGGTGCAACTACTTGCAAACTTTTTCGAGTCACACTCAATCAGAGCTCAAATTTAGCACAAAAAGTTTTTGACTTTAACACACACACATGCACACACACGCTCGCACACATACACATGCACGCAACACACAGCACACACGTGACTTGATTGCGTTGCGTTTTGGATATTGTTTGTCCTTATCACACTTTGCACTTGGGGTTAACCGACGCGAATGCACAAATTGCAATTGTTTGTCGTCTGTAATCCACACGTAGATTTGCATAAACTGTTCGCTTGGCTTGCTGCTGTTATACTGTTGGAATTGTTGTGTACCGAACGCGTGCAACGGTTGATTGCGAATGATCTAACAGAGGCCGCAGAGGCTGCGACGTTGTTTCTGTTTCTGTTTCTGTTTCTGCCGCTGCTGCGGCTGACGTCGCTGCCGTCGTCTAAAGATGGCCGCAACGGGGGTTGGGTTGGCTGCGCTCGTTCGGGTTCGGCCGCGGGCTCGTTGTCGGGCTCAGCTCGTATCTGCGACCCCCTAAGCGCCGCCTTTGCTGCCTTTTGTGTATTTCCCTTTATTTTTCGCGCAGGCGCTGCGCTGCCAGCCAGCCAAAGCAGCGGCCCTGCTGCCGGACTGCTCACACAGACGCGCGCTCTATCACACACATGTAAGACAATTTTCTCATTTTTCGCAGGCCAGCAAGTTTTCTTCTTGTACGCGCATTTTCATTGTGAAATTGAATTTTCGGCATGGGAACGTCCAGGACGACGTTGACGACGACGACGACGACGACGACGTCGACGTAGATGTTGCCTGCCTTCTAATTTCTCCACACGGCGAGGCTACTTTATTTTATTACACTTTATGCGCTTGTGTATAAGTATGTGTGTGTGTATGTGTGTGTAACAGAGAGGGAAAGAGAGAGCAAGAACAAAGCGTCTCACTCACTGAGGCAGCCTTAAATTGGATTTTCATCGTTATGCTTGCCGTTAAGTGAGCGCGGGAAGAGGTTGTTGCGGTAAAGAAACTGTGAGAGAGTGAGAGAGCTACACAGGCAGAGCATGATAGCGGGAATATGTATGTGTGTGTGTGTGTCTGTTTATTTGCTGGGGGGAGTGCAAAGCTTTCATCCATTGTGCTTTGGGTGGTCCGTTATTGTTGTTGCTGCTGCTGCTGCTGCTGTGCCCTGACTAAAAGCGATTACTCACCGTTGGAATTTATTTGGCATATCATTTTTGACAACTCAATTTATTTTTATTAATTTGCAGCTGAGCAGCAACGCCGACGCCGCAGTCGCCCACTCTCTCTCTCATTCACTCTCTCGCTATCAATACAAATCCCTTGCAGAACATATAAGTGAATTTCAGTTAATTTATTATCTTGCATTATTGCCTTTATTGTTATTTGCTGACTTGCTGCTACCTCGCACTCGCACTCTCTCGCTCTCCCGCTCTCTCGCTCTCCCGCTCTCTCGCTCTCCCGCTCTCTCGCATTGCCTGGCCGCCATGTTGGCACGGCCTGATCCATTTATTATTGTTTGCGATTGGGTCGTTGGCCACAATTACGAAATGAATTCGCTGCCTGAGCCATTTCCCTTGGCTACACCCCCCCCCCCCCCCTCCCATGCGCTGCCTGCGCCTCAGCTTTGAGTTTTGGGCGTTCTGCTTATCAGAAACTATTTTCTCTCCGCCTCCGTCACGTGAGCTTCGACTCCCTCGGCTTATTCTTGTGCCGCCCGCTTCAGCTTCTTGCGCTTCCTCTTCTTCTTCTTCCGCTGCGTCTTCTTCGTCTTTGGGGGCCGACTGTCAGCCTCGCAAATTGGCGCGCTGATTTATGAGTTTGTCTATTGTAAGTTCACCCTCTTGCTCTCTCTCTCTCTCTCAGTCTCTCCCCTGCCATTTGTTTGTGTTTTAGTTCTATTAGTTTTTCATTTCATTTTGCTTTGTTTTACTTTATTTCATTTTATATCACTTTATTTGCCTGCTTCATTTTTCTTTTGCTTTTGCTCTTCTCATCGTTTTAGTGGAATTACCTGCTTAATAATAGATGCCTTGGGTTCCTTGTCTTTCCTACTTCTACTTCTTCTCCTTCTTCTTCTTCTACTTTCTTGGATGCCAAATTGCATCTGCAGCTTGCAATGTTTTGCGGCTTGACAGTTTTTTTTTCGTTTTGGATGGGTGGGTGAGAGATTTTATGGTTAGAGATTTCGTTCTCCAGTATGTATGCCGGATAAAAATTCAATTTATTGAGCTGAAAATACAAAAAAAATACTAAAATACTGAATAATTGCTTTAATGCATACATACATATGTACATATGTCATTTCCATTGCCATTTCTTTAGGCAACTCAAAAGTACTTGGGAAATGGGATTAAAGGCGATTCGAATATGAGGAAGTATTCATAACATATATAAGTATAGTATGTTTGAAATAAACCAATTATTTTTACGCTGAATTCAATTGACTTTTAGGTATTTTTTGTGTCAATCATCATAGAATGAAGTCGCTTTTCATTCTACTTGAATCCCGCCTCTACTTGAAACCCCTGTCTGTCTCTTCCTCCTATCGGTATCTTTTGTTTTCTCTTTCCAATTCTTTCTCTCTCTTTCTCTCTTTACTCCCTCCCTCTAGGTCTCTATCACTCTAGCTCTCTCTAACTAAATCTCACTCCCGCTTTCACTATTTCTATCTATCACTCCCTCTCTCTGTCTTCTCTCTTCCCTCTCTCTTTCTTTCTTTCTCTCTCTCCCTCTCTCTCTCTCCCTCTCTCTTTTTCTCTCTCTCTCTCTCTCGCTCTTGCTCAAGTTGTTTTCCTCTTTGCCTATGATAATCTTATAAGTTCTTTGATTCCTCTGATTTCTCTTTTATTCCACATCAACACCACAATTAATCCATGTTTCATTCAATTTCATTCCACTTTCTTCCATGCCATAATCCTGTTGCATTGCTTAATACAATTTCGTCCATTTCATATTATTAATTTGTTGCACAAAACTGAAACTAATCTCGAAAAAGAGAGCGCAAAGAGAAACCGCTAAAGTGGTCGACTAAAGCAAGCTGCAATCATTTCCGTTTCATTTCCCGCCATTCCCCCGTTCCACATGCAAGTGCCTCGGGCGGTTGCTTTACAATTTTGCGCAGGGAACGAAATGGAATGGGAATGGTACGCATACCGTTTATTAAGCGCAGAATGTGAATGAGGTGGACTACCGAGCAGGGGGAGGGGGAGAAAAGCAAGACGCAGAGTAGAAGGACGCCCAGCACTCAGTGGGCTCCACTTCCATTGGCAGTCGCACTTTGCGCGGAACTCTGGGTGAAATTTATGTAATTTATATGGGCACTTGACTGTCTAAATTGCCTGCGGAGAGCAGCCAAACGCCCCCCCCCCCTGCCCCGCCTCCCAGCGCCTGCTGCTGCTGCTGCTTTGCTGCCACTTTTTATATCATCTACTTAGCCCTAATGGCAAATAATTAATTTCGTGCTTCCGCGTTTCGTGTCGCCGACCACCATTCGCCCACGACCACACGCCCACACGCCCAACGCCCACTGGCCAGCTGGCTGTTACGCCCTACCTCCCTCCCACCCACCGCCCCCAACGACCATTTTCAATTTACAAATTGCTTATTTTTCGAAAACCAAATTGCGAGTGCCTTGGACTTGGACCAGAAGCTGAGCAGAGGCACGATTCACAGGCACAGCCGAGGCAACTGGCAGTTAATGCATTTTACGTGCGGCCCTGGCCGACCAGTCAGCCACCAAGTCAGCGAGGCAGCAGGAGCTGGGAGGCAGCGGGGCAGAGGGGCAGCCCCGCAAGCCAAAAAGCTGGGCTCGGCGCCCGAGCAGGGACTCGAGAAGGCTTCTCAATTACGGTTATAAATTTGCCCAAGCCAAAATGGCGCAACTCGAAATGAATAGCCTGCCTGGGCGGGCTGCCCCCACACCCCTCACACACACACACACACACACACACACACGCACACTCGCACACTGCGCAAAATGTTATTAACTTCTTTTAGCCAAGTTGAGCCAAATTACATTGCGGTTGCCACTCAGCAGTCACTTTTATTGAGCTCCTCAGTTATTCTCGGTTATTCGTCTGTCATTAGACGCTGCCCCGCCCACTTTTTGGGCGGCGAGTGGGCTAATGGGAGGGGAGTGTGGCGGGGGGTAGAGTTTATTTATGGTGCGACATTTCAGCGAAATTTCGAGGCATGAAAACAAATTTATTGGCGCCATCAAATTGTTTTTGGGGCTACGCCTCTATTGAGTCCATCCCCCCGCACCTCGCCCCTCCGCCCCGTCTTAGCCAAGTCCTTCTCAGTCTCATCCCGCTTGCCCCCAGCCCTGTCGGCACACCGTGGTCCATTTGCCCGGCCCGTGTCGTTGGCCACTTGGCCTTTTTATGGCCAACGCATAATTTTCTTGAGAGGACTCTCTCTCTCTCTCTCTCTCTCTGTCACTCTCTCTTTCTCCCTCTCTCTCGCTGGGCCATTTACTTGCTGAGCCGCCATTTTTCGACTGAATGGCCAATGCATAAAACTCATAATAAAATAAATGACTAAACAGAATTACGATAAAGACCCGAACGTAAATGGAGCCTTACGTAAAGTTCCACTTGAAGAAAGGTAAATTTGATGCGTATTCCTTTTTATTTCAGGACATCAAAATATCAATTGCCAGTCTTAAAATATCAAAAAACATATTTCGAAAGTACTTTCGAAGGGATTCAGGCAGAAGGGGAAATTAAAGGTATATACTATATACGTATACAAACCTTTTTTGAATTCTGATATTCTTTGAATTAAAAACTTTTGTTTTATAAGTAAAACATTCTAGATTTACAGTTACTTTTATAATATTTGATTACAATTGAACGGAAATTGAAAGGTATTGACATTCTAAAAGATTAAATAGATTTTTAACATATTTCAGATTTATATTCGATTTGGTGACAACAATTTTGAAAAAGATTACGAAATACAGCGTTTCTTCGGAATTTGAAGCTTTCAGAAATATCTGGAAATTATATTCTTTATGCCCCAGTAGAAGTCTTCAGTTTTTGTTTTACAAATGAATCCCTTTAAGTAAAACATATTCCATATCAAACCCATTATTATTATATTATATTATATTATATTATAACTGATCCAAGACCCCAAAATACATCCACAGTTATATCTTTTCTATCAACAAAGTAATATCTAGAAGCTTATCAAAATATCCCTATCATAAACAAAACGCTTACAACTCTTATTTTCCAACTCATTTTTGATATCCAAAGTTCACTCGAATCGAAAATATTGTTTTAGTTAGAAGAAATCAATTAGTTCATGCAGGTTAGGTATAATTTTAACTACACTGTCCTACATTTAAGTAAATAAATAAAGTAAAACAGTTTCCTATTTAAAGGTATGTCGCAATAAGCTTAAATCTTCATGAACTATAAATAACAGTTGCATTCCAGTTACTTATTCCAGTTATTAGATTGATCTCCGTTAAAGATACCAGCATTGAGCGTAAAGTGACTCTCATACATAACGGCACTTCAGTATTATAACAGTTGCTACGATCTACGTGTTGCCGTCTCTTTCGCTCTCGACAAAGTGGACCTCGCTGCTAAGCTTAATTTCATTTCGTTCATTTGGCCCACAAAATCAATTAAAAGCGCAATTAATTTGTTTGACAGCCAAAGACAACAAACGCCAGAGTTTTGAGTAAAAGCTCGACGAGTGCAGAGTGGTCGGGCGAAGGCGGGGACGGGGACGTGGGCGAACGAAAGGCAAATTAAATGGCGCATAGATGAACAAATGAAGCGCACGAACGTTGGATAAATAAAGAGTAACAAGAATAACAAGAACAACAAGAACAGCGACAAAAGCTCTGCCAGCTGCGGCAGCAGAGTCGTTATAATAAAAGTAATTTAATTTTAATGAAATTGTTAATACGAAAACAATTTCATTTTGTAAAAAGTTTCACAATGCTGCAGGGGCGAGCGGGCGAGTGGGCTGACGGGCAGCAGGGGCGTGGCAGGCAGCGCAAATTGCTCGTGACAATGAGTGAGTGCAAAGGAATACAAAAAGCACACATAAACACGCACGCACACACACACACACGCACACAAACACGAGAAACTTGCACAAACAGAAAAACAATAAACAAAAGCGTGCGAAAAAGAGAAAACCAAAGCCAGGAGTATCAACAACAACAACAACAACAACAACAGCAAGAGAAACAAACACATAACCAAAGCACACAGCAAAAGCCGTCGGAAGAGCAGCATCAACAGCAGCAGCAGTAGGAGCAGGAGCAGCAGCGGCGGCAGCGGCAGCGACAGCGGCAACAACAACTGCAAACGGCAAACGGAAGAAGGAGAAAATACGAAAAATGAAATGCTGATGCGAAGATTTAATAAATGAAATTGGTGTGTGATTAAAAACACAAAAACCAAACGAAATCCATCTAATCAACTTTTGCTGCCGCCATCGTCCTTCTCGCCTCGCCTAACTGCTATGCTTCACCCCCCTGCGCACACCCACAACCAGAAGCCTTGCAGCTAGAAAGAGCGACGGCGACGGCGACAGCAGCAGCAGCAGCAGCAGCGCTTGTGACCGAGCAGAGCCGCAGCGACGCGGCAAGTGGGTGGCTGGCTTGGAACGCCTACTGGCTGCTGCTGCTGCTGGCGGGGTGCAAATAAATATAGGGAAATATTTACAAATGCAGGGAATGCTTGTAGGGAAGATCTTGCCAAGCCTTGGAGCAGATGTGGAACTTAATACAAAATAAAATCTTCATGCAAACAGTTATTGTAAAAATAAGTACTCAATTTGCTTAATATATCTTTGTTCTTTAAGCATGTTTGATACACTTAAACGCAATTCTCCCTAATCGCACCTTGCCCATAAAATTACCCATTTGCACAGCATAACCATTTCCCACTATTAAATTTCCCTACTTACGGCTGGTGCTTTTTTTAGACTCCGCCCCTATGTATGTGCATAAAATGGCTGCAACGCTGCGTCTCGCTTGCACCTTAGCAATAGGGTCATTGATGCTATGTTTTAAGCATTGGTGCGAAAGAGAAACGCACTCCAACAAAAGGGGATATTCCATAGCAGCTCACCTTTTGTCAGTGAGCAATACATTTGTCTTTTTGGGCACTTTTCAGTAGAGCTCAAGACCAATCGTAGCGTATACATCAACCAAGTGTGCTTTTCAGTTGGTATGTGTGCTTACTAAAAGTGATATTTCCTTGTGGTGCTAAAATAAGCTCAAAAGCTCTGTCAGCTTGTAAAATGCCAGATATCTCGGAAGGTATTTTCCATTCTCAAACTAATTTTCCACTAGTTCAACATTAAGAATTATTCTCTTAATCATATCTTATTAAAATGCTTAGCATTCTTCCTTGTCTGAAATTAAAATCTGTATACTTAGATATTTTCTGGATAACAGTGCTTAAATTGCTTCGTGCTGTTCTAAATCTGAACTTGACCCATTTAAGTGCTGCCTAATTTAGAACGTTCGTTTAACTTAATTGCTTTTAACTATCAGCTAATTCCCATTAAGTGCAACAACCACTCCGTTCCACTTGATTCCACTCGATTTCAATCAGAAAACTCCCGCCCAGCTTTCAATGCGTTAGAGGCTGCTCCGAAATACCTACGCACACTCAAATACCAACAAAAAAAACTACCTGCTGCTCTTCTTCTCTCTCGCTCTCTTTACAACTTTGCCTTCATACTCACTCTCTGCTGCGCCAGCGCTTTAATGTAGATGCTCAAACGAATAGATGCGAAAATACTCTCTTGGCCGTTTTAGAGTGTTATTATTGGCTACCACATATTGAAATTAAAAAATCAAACAACTATAATAAATTTTGAGTTAGTTGATTTTTTAAATTTAGAAAAAACACAAACGTTTGCAAATGATAAAATAATATTAAACTACCTTTTACCTTATAAAATTTAAATAAAATCCCGCCGCTCTCCACAAAGCAATCTTTAAGTCATGTGCATTATACAACGCGAGAGCATTTTCCACTCTGCTCGCAAACGCGCTCGTTGCTTGTGCTCGAACGGCTTTGGGGGCTGCGCTGTTCGCTCAGTTTGATTCTCGCTTTCGCAGCGTTCGCCTCGCACCGCTAAAGCTGAACGCAACGCCGTCTCGCCGCGTGCTCGTTTTTGTTGCTGTCGCTTCTAGTCGAGAACTTTAGTCGGACGATCTAGCGCATATCGCGCCGTGTGCTCAATTCTAATAACAACAACAGCAACAACGAAAACCACAACGTTCTATGCCATATGTGCTGCAATTTAGCATAAAACGTAAATGTTTAACAAACTATAAATATTCAAGTTGAGCGTTATAAAGTGTAACTAACTATAAATTGAAAGAAAACATTGACAGATGAAAAATGCACTTGTCAGCCTCGCGCTGCATGCGAACGAGAGTTGAAAAGGGGGAGAGCGCAAAAGAGGGAGAGAGAGAGAGAGAGAGCGCACGTTCATTTGACATTTTAGTTAGTCGAAGCAGCAAGAACCACAATAACAACAACAAAGCACGTTCTTGTGAAGTGGAAAATTAATAAATTAAACGTTTGCTGCGTTTGATTGTTTTTTTTTATTTGTGCATTGAAAGCGTGTTAAGAAATCGCCAACAATTTGATTTCATTTATGCTGCAACTTTCCCTCTCTACGCTGTTTCCCCTCTCTCTTTATATTTCACACATGACGCATTTGCTTCGTTGAGTTGTTGTTGTTGTTGCTGCTGACAATTGGAAAAGCTGCACTTCAACATCAATCAGAGCTTGCAGCCTCGCACTCGCCCTGTCTCGCTCGCACCTGGTAGAATATAAAGAGCAGCTGCCCACGCAGCTGCCTTGGCTGTGACTTTTGCGTCGCATTTTCCTTGCAAATCATTTTCCATTTTGTGAGCCTCACAGCTGCTTTTGTGCTTCTTCTATGCTTCATTGTATTTTTTGTAGTTTCACATTCTTTTTGTTGTTATTTCTTTTTCCAATTTGTGCTTCGTTTCTGTCTCGTTTGTTATTTGTGCTGCCCGCGCGCGGTTCTATTTTTAGCAACAATATTTTGTTGTTGCCTTTGCCTGTCAAGTTAACTACGCTACGCTGGCAGCAGCAGCGGCAAGCAACAACAAAGCACAGCCAATGCAGACAGGCCAACTATGCGAGAGAGCAGGAGCGAGAGAGACAGAGAGCGAGAGTGGGAGCGTGTGCTTGTCGCTCAGGTGATAACAACTGAAAGCGGGAGAGCAAATGCCATGCTACACTTGTTTACGACGCTCAACAACTTATTGCTCTCTTCATGTCTTCTTTCAGTGCTCTCGTTAAGTTGCTGAGCCTAAAAAAACAACAACAACAATAACATTGTGACAAAGTACCAAAGTGCAGCGACGCTGACGTTGACGTTGACGTTGGCGTCTCGTCGCCTGCATGCGTGCCTTAATTTTGTGCTTCCTGTGGAGAACGGACAACAACAACAAGAACAAGAAGCGGCAATAAAATATATATATGTGAAAGCAACAAGTGGAAACAGCGACGAAAACAACAGCAAAGCCGGCTGAACAGCATCAAGAGGAAGAACGCGCGCGCGTGAAAGACTGTAAACGGGAAGAGAGAGAGAGGGAGAGAGAGAGCCCGCTACTGGCGCTCTCTGGAGGTTTTGTTTTCTTCATTTCTTCAACAACTTGACAAAATGTGAGTATTAATATGCAATTATTGTTTACCGTTGCATGATTTATTATTTTACAAGCACACATGCGCACGCACACATGTACTTTATGCATACACATGCACACATGAAGTGATATTTATGGACTACGCCTACGATTTGCGATTGCACAATCCAATCCAGTGGAAAGTTGACGAGGCTATCGCCATTTCCAGCGCCCTTAAGCCGTGCTGCTCTTTGCATGTGCCTTGTGTATGCGTGTGTGTGCGTGTTTGTGTGCCCTTGTGCCTGCATTGAATATTCAATGAAGAAGCTCAGCTTCAAAGCTCACAGAGCTGAAGCCCTTGATGTTGTTGTAACTGTTGTTTTTGTGTCGCTTTTATACCCTGTTCGTAAATGTGCAAGAGATAGGCTGTAATGAAATTATGGGTTTCTTTGTAGCAGGCTGGGAAATCAGGGAAATGTTAAATAAAGACAGAGTCAGAAAACTTGTCTAAAGGTTCTTATACACTCACTAGAGTGCACACAGCAACAAGGTATGGTCTTCAACGATCGGATGATAAGCATCGATCGGATGTGGAGCTGAGAAAAAAACAAGCTCGAAACGAAGAGAAAATGGATGTGTTGTAGTATATACATATTATTATATTATATATTCAATATATTCGATAAGTTAAATGAGTACATCTGTTGAATATCAACTACTTATTCCGATATGTACATATCATCGACAATAATACACATCAAATGAGATCTTGAAAGAGTTGATAAAGTAAAGGAAAAGTCGAGTTGTGTGCTTCGTGTGTGTGTGTGTGTGTGGATGTGTTTTTTTTTTACACATAGCTTCATAGCTTGAATCCGATTACAGGGTATTTCTCAGTCTGGTTTACACGATGACATAAGAATGTAAAAATGCAATGACCCAGACGGAAAATGTGGGCAGGAATTTGTGTAACTAGTCGGAAAATCGTGGAAAAACTGGATAATGGAAAATGAAATGGAAAAAATGCATGGCCAATGAGTCCAAGTCCAGTTTATAGCGTCTTATTGATGAAATTACCTGACACCGCAGCTTGCAGTTGCTTACAGGGTATCTGCTAGCAGGTCAGTCTGGAGCTCGCGCCCTTTTACTTGTTGCATATTCATTTCTCTTGCACTCCCCAGCCAAGGCCCAGCGCCTGTTCGCGTTGTTTCTATTTTTAGGCTTTTGTCATAAAGTTTAGCAAACAGCGCGGAAAAATAAAAATACAAAAACAACAATAACAAAATAAATAAAATAGCTGACAATTTGTGCCATAAAATTATTCGAGTATTTTGCGACGCGTCGTCGCCAACGGCGTCGTTTTACAACTGCGCAGCTTTTCAAATCGCAACAACAACACCTAAAACAACACAAAGAACAAGAACAACAACAACAACAACTGTTACTGTGGGCTATCGCATGTTTTCTACCACTTGTGAATGCGGCCAATTGAATAACGGTTTCTGTTCCAAGCAAGGGAATCGCCGCGTTGTTTGGCTAATTTGTTTTTTATTAAGCCAACGAAAAGCTGCCTAAGGCAGACTTTTCCTTCAGTTGTTTACCCTTTAGAGAGTGTAACAAATATGTCACAAAGTCTGTAACGCAGAGAAGATGTTGTGGCCGACCTTATAGATCCCTTACAGAGGCTACGATAAAATATTCGGACAACCACTTTTTCATTGGTGATGAAAGAGTTTCTAGAATATACCAGGTATAAGTTTATATTGGGTTTTATCAACTTCTTATAGTTTGCTTTAGGCTGCGATCGTTTGTATTAGAGTGTATTAGGTGGTATTAGTTTGTATTAGAGTGTATTCGTTTGTATTAGGGTGTATTAGAGTGTATTAGGTGGTATTAGTGTGTATTGGTTTTGATTTAGACTGTATTAGGCTGTATTGGCTTGTATTATGTTATATATTAGTTCTATATTAGTTCAAATTTTATGGCTGAACAAAATATGCGGACAACCACCTTTGAATTGATTATGAAAAAGTGCTTAAAATATACCACGTATTAGGTATTTTTATTGGGTTTTTTTTATTCGTTTTAGGGTGTATTAGGTTGTCTTATGCTTTATTAGGCTAAATTAGTTTGTATTAGTGTATATTAGATTGTATTAGATTGCATTAGACTGTATTAGTTAGAATTATGTACTATATTAGTTACAATTTGTCCTGCCAGAACTCCTTCCCCCTTTCGATTCCCTTTGAATTTATTAAGATTTGGTTAGCAAATATGACTTCTCGCAAATGCTGGAATCGATGATTATAATATGTCTGAACACTTTGTGTCTGCTGTCGATTTTAATGCTGATCTCTTCGTATCCTGCGGCATTATCTTCACTTATCTAATGCGGCGCATTTTCCCATCAATTTGCTTAGCATTTCTTTACTTGATAGCCTTTAGTCCTGAGTTTATTTTTAGTTTCTTGCGAAATAAACATACTCTTCACTCTGCTTCATCATGTTTCTATGTACATTTGAATACATTAGATAAGCATTTTAAAGGGGTAAACAGAAAGAAACTTTCACAGTAAATGAATCTTATCTAAATAAACATTCGCGCATTATTTTTTTCGTTACTCAAAACTTGAAATTCGTGCGATATCAATATTTATTTATTGCTTCCACATATTTATTTGCATAGGGAAAAAATGTTGACAAGAACAAAATAAAATGTAAATAAATGCAGTTAGATAAGGAACAATAAAATTGTTTCAATATCAGTTATTACGTCGAAACTGAAGAAGGGTCAACTTTAAAGCTTAGTTGGGCTAATGCTAAACGAAAAGAATGATTGTTGATCCCATAGAAATTGTTCAATGATAAAGATTCTTAAATGACATTCGTCCTTCCTGCCTTCCTTCTTTCATCCTATTCCATTAATGGTCAAGAACTAAATTGTATATCTAAAGCTTTGCACTAAGGAGCATAGATCATTAGAGCTTTTTAAGAATCTTCCAACTAAAATGCATTTCGAGCTTTGATTACACAGAGGCTCCAAGAATGCTTTCCTTAAACTAAACACTAGAAAGAAAGGGCTAGAAATCAGCATATATCTGAAGTTAGCTTTAAAACGAAAGATACTTTATATATATATTCTAGCTCTAGCTGCATGTCAAATTTGGTGATTCCGGGGTCTTAAAACTCAGGAGATTCGCTAATAAATCTGAATTTCGATAACAATGTTTATCGATTGCTTTGAAAAGGTTATCGCAAGTTATCGATTAACGGTAACAAACTTGTGCTGCGCGGGCACTGAAATGATCTACGTTGAAGTCTTCAGCTGTTATAGGTTCTGAGATAGATGCATTCACACATACGGACGGACGGATTGATGGACGAAGAGACAGACGGACATGACTAGAGCATGGGGGATGCTTCCTTCTACCTGTTACAAATACATTATTGTTTTTTGACTATAAAGAAGATTCCATACACTCATTGATGTATTTGTAGCTTAACTAACTTTACCTTGAATACTTTTTAAATCCAGATCTTAAACATCAAAGATCTTGATTTAAGTTAAAAGTATTTAAATATGTATTCTAATCTCTAGTTTGCATAGCACTTGCTATCTCTTTCTTGCCGATAGTCACGTTCATGTTCATGTCAAGCCAGATGTTCAGATGTAACAAGGGTAAAACAATTATCTTTATGAAACTTGTATTTAACATTGTGAATAGATTTATTCAATAAAAAGTAAAGTTTTCTATTAGAAAATGCTACAAAAAATGTGCTCTGAGAAATATTTGCAAACAAATTTTCTAATTATTACATTTTTCTCATTTCCCCGTTCAAGAACTAAAGAGGAAGAGATTCGTTTTTACAGTTCGGACAGCCGCGCCCCCTTTTTTTCGCATGGCAAAATTGTCAATTCGGCGGTGTTATAAGATTCACATTGCCCCCTCCGGCCCTCTCTCTCCCTCTCTCTCTCACTCTGTTTCTCTCTCCTTACATTTCGTTGCGCTTGTATAAGCGGCATATCAAATTCATGCCGAAATGACAAGTTTTTACACGACGTCGCTGCCGCTGCGCAGCCCGCGCCCTCTGCTTGTTTACGTTTACAGCTGGCAGGTCGCCTTTCGAACGGAGAGCGCTCGTTGATGAAAAGGAAGAAGAAGAGCAAGAGAGATCGAAACGTAGCAGCGAACGAAATGTCAAATCTAGCGCTGTGGAATGTGGTCCGAGCGACGCAGCAGTTTTTTTTTTTTGGGTCGGTCAATAATTAAGAGAGCGCACAATCAATTTAAGAGCGCGCATTACGTTTAACGTAACGGACGCTCTTTGCGCGTTAAGTGCGCTCCGCATGGAAACAGCTGTTGTTGTTGTTGTTGTTTTTTCTTGTGAAACACACGGCAAACATGAACCGTGGAAGAAAGTTCGCAGCTTTTGTGTACATTTTGTGTTTTCTTTTCATTCAGCTATTTTTGTTTTTGTTTACAAAAGTGTCGCTTATTGTCGCTTGGCAAGCGGCCCGTCGATAAGCTTAGTGCGCAGCAAAGCTTTTTGCTGAATAAGCTCGAGCGTTGTCAAAAGCTCACATTGAAAGCTTTTGCTGCTGCTTTTCAGCGCTGACAACAGAAGCTAACGGAAAAGTTAGGAACAGAAAAGCTCACGATTTAAATGAATGACAAAACTTGTAAATTGTTGATTGATAAATTATATGAAAATATTATTTTATTTTCTATGCATATGTTTTGCGTACTCCGCTTATCGTTCCCGCCAATATTACGCCATATCGGCTTGTCTTTATTTCCCATTAAACTTATTATCTTATTTTACGACTGCAGAATTTCCGAATGCAAAAACAACAATCGCATCGGCTTTTTTTTTTTTTGCTATTGCTATTGTTATTGTTATTGTTGTTATCGTTGCCGCCCAAATAACCTTTCCATTACGTCAATTAAATAAAATATGTGTATATACATATAATTACATAAACTCGCACAGCTTATCAATGCCGCCAATGTCACCAAATGCAAACAGACAAAAACAACAACAACAACAAAAACAACAATAATAATAATCGTCATGTATCGGAGTCGTGTCTTTCATCTACCCCACCCCCAAAGCGGAACATAACCTCAAAGTCGGGCTTCGCGTAAGACTCAATTTTGCAAAATGCAAAAAAGTACATAACAAAATAACTAATAATAATTTATTGTATATGTATGTATGTATGTTTGTATATGCATATGTACATATGTGCATGAGATTTATTGGAATCACGTCCTACAAATACGACAATTGTGTGTGTGTGTGTGTTGATAATGCCCCGCTGCGAGGGTTGATCGTTCTTGAATGATCCAACAAATATTTAACTTGTATATAAAAGTCATTTTTTCCCTGTCTCTTAAAGTCTCTTAAAACACCTCATGCAGGCATATTCGATACGGAAGCTATGAATGCAATATCGCTTATCTATCTTCCAAGGGATATATAAGAGGTCTTTATGCACAGTTTGTGGGGCCTAGGAGAGTGTGAAGTCGGAAGATGAAGAATTGGTAGAGGCCAGCTTCTTAAACATTGCTTTCTCCCATTGCACTTCTGTTGCCTAATTATCGCGAAGGAAGTTAAAAGGCGATATTAATTCTAAACATCAATGTAAAGTATAATATACATACATATATCCCTGTTTGTCCTGATTGATTAACTTGCTGACTGACTGACTGATTAACTGACTGATTGACTACCTGATTGACTGATTAATTGACTGGCTGACTGATTGACTGACTGACTGACAGACTGACTGACTGATTGACTGACTGACTGACTGATTGACTGACTGATTAACTGACTGACGAACTGACTGACGGACTGACTGATTGATTGACTGATTAACTGATTGACTGAGTGATTGATCTTAAATTATTAGCACGAAGCTTGCCCTGGGCAAGGCCGGATAATATCCGTAAGTCTATCGATATGTAAATGATCGGCCTGTAAACATTTAAACAATTGAATTCAGTTAAGTTACTTAACAAAAGTTCTCGGGCAGCCCAAGCTCTGATAAGTGTCCAGTTGCGAGTGGCGAGTTGCTCGAGTTTTCAGCGAATTGCTTTGTTTACATGCGCGGTTTAATATTGTTTATAATAAATAAATCACTTTTCCTAAATGCCAGGCACTAAAAACAAGCTTTTGTAATTACGGCAAATACAAAAAAAGAAAAACGAAACAAAAAGCAAAGCTCAAGAATCGAGAATTGGCTGTGACGAAATGCGAATGAGCTGCGCAGCTATTTATATATATCACACAAAAATATATATAGAGTACGGCAAATGGAATGATTTATCGTTCAGTTCGATAATAAATTAGCCCATAAAAATTATTGGAAAAAATATTGCCAGCAAGTTTTTAGATGCAGTTGCCTGTCAGTTGACTATATTTAAGAGTTAATTTGAGACAACGTGAATGCAAGAAACTGTCAAAAGTATTTACGGCGAAAAATGCGTCAAAAATGCGACAAGTTATGCGATTAAGTGTTGTGAGTATCATACGCTGCGTATGCGTGATATATTATGGAAATATATACATATATACATTATTTTAGCTCAATTTGTAAATGTTGGGGTGCTCGCTGCGTATACTTAATATTTTATATGGAAGAAATATGAAATATGAATACTTTAAAATGGGATTATTTAAAGAGGTTTTCAAGAATATATTCCCCAACTTAGTTGCCTTTAGACTTAAATTACGTTTACTTATTTCGCTTCAAACATCTATCTTTTCTCTATAATTTATTCTGTGGGCTCTGCTCTGCGTATACACAATTAAGATATTTAGCTTACATCCTCTGAATTGCGAGCATGTCAAGTGGAATGAATGCTCTGATCCCCAAGCGACTCATAAATATGCATGCAATAGGAAATCTTTCCAAAAGCAGGTTCATCGGCTGCGATCCGTGCGTGCCTGGAAGTGGATGTGCCGCTTGATACCCGTTCCAATGCAGGCCACAGCGGGTATGAGGGGCTGTGTGGAGGGATTTGCAACAAAGTGTAGAACATTTTATGAATCATTGGGGGCATATTAGGCGTATACTTGCTTTGGCAAAAGATAGACGGGCTGGCAACCTTACAAAAGAAACAGCATCTGGCATCTTCAGAAGCGAACTTTAAATCTTGTCTAGTTAATGTTCCACTTAACTAACCAATCGAAAAGTTGCTGTTAAGTAATTTGTCATGATATTTAAACGTCTTTACAACACTACAAAACAGGCTGGCAACCCTACAAGCCAAGTGGCAACTCCAAGTCATGTGTTGTTGAGTTCACATTTAAGGCCTTTAACGATATAAAGCCCAAAAGTATGCAATGCGAGGAAATGTTCTTTACAAAATCTGTTTATTTACTTTGTAAATAAAAACAAGTTTTTATATATTAATGCTTATTTGTTTATAAGCTATGGGATATACTTGTTTTTATCTAACAAAAACTAAAACACGGCCAAGATAAGAACTCTTGAGTGTCAGGTGTAAAACTCATGTGCATAAGATTCTAATCAGAAAGTTTTATTTGATAAGGCGTGGGACTCTATATATATACTCTATACCTGTCATATTATAGCCTAAAGGGCTGGCCGATTCTAGACAAAAGAAATAAAGTATACATGCATATAAAGAAGAAGAAATCTTGTAGAAAAAGGCGTTTTCTGAATTCAATATGGAGATTTCAGTTTCTGGAATGCGAAAGAAATGTGTCAAATTTTTATTATTATAATAATTTAAACATGTTTGTCGAGGAATATATAAAATAATGCATATTCTTGATGCTCAACATGTTATTGTTGATAAAAAATGTTCAATTTCGAGATATCTAGCAAAAATCTTTTGTTTACAGCAATGTTTAAAAATTGTTGCGTTACTTTCCATAAAATCGAACGTGTCGTTAATTGTTTTGAGGCTTCGGGGCACGGGTATTAAATAGTCAGTGCAACGTTTCCAGGCCCGACAACATGCTTGTTGTTGTTGTTGTTGTTGTTGTTGTAATTGTTGTTGTTGCTCTTTAAATGCTTTGTTTTTGTTGTTGCTGTAGCATGCGAGCGAGCAATTAGATCGCATAGCTCCTCAATGCAGTTGCCCAGCCGTGTGTGTGTGTGTGTGTGTGCGTGTGTGTGTATTGTTGTTACAACCATTCTATTAAAGCGAATCGAACCAACGCACGAATCACAGCAAAGACGCAAAGGCGTCAACAACTGGCAAGCTGTGTGTGTGTGAGTATTGATCGTGTGTATTGGTATGCATTTGTGTGCGTGTGTGTGTGTGTGTGTGCGTGCAATCAACTGGTTTCAGCCAAATTCCGAGCTTAATTTAAACGACATACGTACGACAACAACAACAACAAACAGACGAACGACGATGGCGGCGGCGACTGCGACTGCGGCAGCGACTGCGACAGCGACGGCTTCTGGGTGTTCACTTCGATAACAACTGACGTCGACGTCGACGTCGACGTCAACGTCGGCAGCATAGTCAACTATTATCGATAGCTGCGCTACGGTTGTCGCCGTTTGCCGTTGGGACTCTCGCTCTCTCGCCGTCAGTTCTCAAGCGTCGCTCATTCGCTGCGGTACACAAAAACGAGAAACGCCGATTCGCAACTAAAAGAAGCAAAATAAAAAAAAGTAAATAAATAAACAACTAAGAAAAGAATAATATAAAAAAAAGCAGTAAAAAAGTCAGGTACATTTGAGGCGGAATTTCCGAAAATTCTTGGCGCGCATATTGATAGATTGACGATCGTCGCAGACGCGTTTCTCAATTAATTTTTGTAACGGTTAACACGCACAAATTAATTAGGCGTCGTCTCGTTTGTCGTTCGTTAAAAGTGCAAATTGTCGTCGTCGTCGTCGGGTTTTGACTTCTTGTTACCAAGTCAAGTGGAGTCGCCACAAAGGTAATGCCCATTTGCAGTTCCTGTCCCAGACGTGCAATTTCTCGGCAGTTAACGTCGGCTTCAATGTCCAAATTGGTGTTTTAATTAATGCACACACACACACGCACACTCGCACACACACACACACTCGCAAACACACACTCGCACACACACACACTGGCTGACAGTTGCTTCTGCTTGGCCACCAACAGAAGCCGCCAACTGTCAGCGCCAAATCACAACTGACGCATAATCAGCTGCAAACGTTTGGATGCCGTTTGTGTGGTCCCCAGCCAAAGCCACATTTCAGACCAGGTTTGAGCCGACACATTGGTTCTAATTCTGGTTTGAACTGGAGCTTGACTGCGAAATGCATGTTTGATGGCAATTCGATGGGCTGCTTAATGCTTATGACGGAAATGCCAATGCATGTGCCTGCTGTGTGTGTGTGTGTGTGCCTGCTGTATGTGTGTGTGTGTGTGTGTGTGTATCTGTGTATGTGTGTGTGTGATACATATGTAAAGTATGTTCAGCTTGTTTGCCCAGCTCTATTTGTAATGGAAAGTTGTAATTGCTCTATTTGGCAGATCACAAAACTCGGTTCTAATGTGTGACGCATATTTGCGAATTGGCTTCGAGTTTGCATTTGATTTGAGGGGGAAAATAAAAACTTATCTACAGCTAGCGAAAGCTTTTTATTTGCCGTTTTATGTGACTTTCTTTTTATGTTATTATTTATATTTTACTATTGCGTGGCGTATCTTTATTGTGCAAATGATTACTTGAGATACTTTATACCAGTTACAACAATTTGCAATAAAGAAAAGGCCTATTAACTGTCGGGGAACTCTTGTGTTGACAGAAACTCTTTCTGAGAGTTCTTTGGATTGATATTAGTTTTGGTTTACTTAGTTTTATCTTTCTTCTGGCACTGGTTTCTACTTTTTATCTGTTCTTACTTAGAGAAGAAGTTCTTTCTTTTGGTACAGGAATACTTTATCTTATATATAGTTAGCTTATACCTACATACTTTATCGTTTTATCTGTCCTTACTTGCAAGTTCTTTCTTCTGGCACTGGTTCCACACTTTATCAGTTTAAGCCTACTTCACAAATTTCTATCAATTATGAAAATATTTCTAGCGCAAAACTTTCTTGAAGAATCATAAGGAACGTTTCGAGTAGGTTAGGTAAACTATGCGGGCTGTTCGATCTGAGTTGTTCTGGAGGTTCCCTTATTATTATTTCTTAAAATAAAGCAAAAAGGTGTGAAGCTTTCTTGGATCTATCTATCTATTTCCATACCAATATATTTATTTAAGGATCTTGGAAAGCTTAAAGCTTAAATAGAAGTGGAGAACAAATTGGGTTGATTTCAATTTTCCACGGGCGTGTACTTAGTGCAAAGGTTATATCTACAATTTTCAGCATTTTCAACATTTTCTACATTTTCAAAACGTTCCGCGGGCAAGGCCGGGCAATATCCGGTATGTGTTTATTCTTATGAAATATTCTAAAGACAAGTCCAGTTGAAGATCAATGATTTATTTCAAGAATCTTAACATGAAAACTTGAAAGAAGACTCACGCTTCTTATCTAAAGAGAACTCATTTAATGGGAAATACATTTGCTTGGAAATATCGGAAGATTTTCTATGTAGCTAGGATTTTCCCTCATGAATGGACACTTGATCTTCGAGGAGTACTCCCTCTTATGTTTCCTCT
Source organism: Drosophila kanekoi (assembly GCA_037075305.1). Lineage (NCBI taxonomy): Eukaryota > Metazoa > Arthropoda > Insecta > Diptera > Drosophilidae > Drosophila > Drosophila kanekoi. Next base: position 5,118,385 of record JBAMCE010000678.1, on the reverse strand, counting down.
CTGCTAAAACTGCTTCTTGTAAGTTTTTTTTTTTATATATATTATGTTTTCTTCTCTTACTTTTCTCATAAAAAGAGCAAGGCATTCTTTTATATAGGAATAGTTATAAACAATTGCAAGAGATTTTTGCAATTTCCGGACCTCTTTCTTATACATTATCTTATAAATTCAACCTTAAATATTTAAATTATTCACGTACATTTATCTCAACAAGGTTTTCGTTTTATTCGCGGATACTTTGCATTTGCAAGTGCTTTTAAGGGCCTCGAGCTTTTCATGTGGAACTATCTTCAACTTGAGCTATGGTCGATACTTCCTATACTTTATAAACTGACCCAGCCTTGGCATTCCATTGCCAGCCATTACCTAAGTCATACACACACAAACACACACTCATACACACACACACACAGGCGTACATAAATCAACCCCTTGAACCGTTCCAAAACCCAACCGAATCCAATCTAATTCCGCACTTGTTTCGCTATTTTATGTTGTTTGATTTTGTTTTTGCATTCAATTTTCTCTGAGATTTCTATATTCGTTCTCTCTCTCTGTCCCTCTCTCGCTCTCCGGCTGCTATTTCCCGTTGTCCCGTTGCGTTTCGCTGTGCGAAGGTTTTAATTGATCGAACGTGAGCCGCATGCCAATTGGATTTCCATGGAGTTCGCGATATATGTATATTCGTTTGTTCGCCATGTAAACGCGTCGCACTCGTAACTGTTTTGCGCCTCCATAGATAGGCGTGGCAAAAAAAACTAAACAGCAACTTAACTAACCGTACCAACTAGTTGGCACGGACTCCATTTGTATCTGGCTGTCTTTAAAAGCGTTATCAGGCGATCAATTCGCCTTCGCGGGCCGTGCGATCGACCGATCGATCGATCAGCGAACGTGTCGCCGGGCCTAATGAGTATTTGAGTAAGGCCCGACGATAAAGGCAGAGTACGCATTTTGGATACCGATTCGTGATGCTCTATCGCCCGGCATTGAAGTCACTTTGCGCTAAATTTAACATAAATCAGCTGCGATTTGTGCGTAATTCGTAATTAGTCGGGGTCATTCGCTGTTCACCGGGTCAATCGGGTACTCTGCGAATAAGTCACAGAATTAACGACATTTCGCGAGCATTTACATATATTTACTTTTATGGATTGCTTGTCAAACAAAACAAACAACAAAATATTAAAGCCGCACATCAAATACCCTTGCATGAAATCAGATAGTGAAATGTTTATTGAATGATATAATATAATCATATTTAATTTGGATAATTACGGGTATACGGAAAAAGTTAATAAAGAAAACTTCAATTTTTATGGATTAAGCCTCGTGTTATCGATAGTTTTTGGATTTCCCACCAATGTTTCATTGTCAAATGGGCTTTTTAGTCAAAAGAACATGATAATGTTATAAATTTCTTGATTCCATTTTAAAGGAACTATGAAGATGCTATGAAGCATCTTTAGAACATATTTGTCTATGTCCATAAGAAATTTCATTTGTAAAATTTGGGTTTCTATTGGATTAAGTTGAAATACCAGGAAGCAAATCTACTGAAGGTCGAGTTTTAACCATAGAAATTCCATTTCAAATGAAAACGTATAAAACTGTATTCTCAATAAAGTCTTACACAATTCATAACAAAAGGTATATGGCCCTACGTAAAGGGTATGCGAACAAAATGTTTAAAAATAACCTAAATAATTGCACGAGTTTATGATATAGAAACGGGCTGCCCGTTGCCTCGATCAATTTACGTATGTATGTATGTATATGCGAATGTACTCTAAAGAAAAAGAGTCACAAAATTCCGGCTCATACTCGTTGTCAATTGTTTCTTTACATGTGTGAGTGTGTGTGTTTGTGTGTGTGTGCAGCATTCGCCTTGCGCTGAGGAAGCGCAGACAGATTGACAGCATGTCCGACACTTGACGATTATTGGAACCTATAATTATAACATTCTATAAACATACAAACGTACACACATACATTCAAACACACACACACATACATGAACACATAAGCATTCTGAGCAAGTGTCTCCCGTTATGGTCTGGACATAACTTTCAATTGATGTCTCAATTTGATCTCAGTGAGCAAGAGGGTGAACGCGAGTTGTCGGGCTGCAGGGTGCAGCTACTTACCTCCCCACACTCCAGACACTCACCACACTCCAGACACTCCCCACACTTGCGACACTCCCCACACTCCCCCTACTCTACCCACGCTGCCCACTTCAAATTATACGGCCGACTAACCGCTTAATTATGTTTAAATGATTCGAATGCGCTGCATTTTTGGCATGCTTCGCGCATGTGTGTGTGTATGTCGTGTGTGTGTGTGTGTGTGTGCGTTTATCTTGTCGCTAACTTGTTGACTGACAGTCGGGACAGTTGGGCGGGCGATCAAATCATGCATGTTGCATGCTTTGCAGTTGTCTTGTGGCATTTTGTTTGCTGTCTCTTTTGATTAGCAAATGATGATGATGATGATTTCGATGATTGCAATCAGGAAGCTAAAATATGTCAATTGCACATCAGATAGGGGGGAGGGGGAGGAGAGGGTAGAAGGAGCATACATTTTAGCTTTATGTTAATGTAAATTTGATCATTACATTGCCTTAACAGTCGCAAGTAAAGAATGCTGTTAACAATTAGAGGAATGTCACATGATAATGATCGGGCCAGGAAATACATATACGACAGCCTAGAATTAGCATTAATATTTGGTCAATAAACGGGCCTGTCCAATTAGCTAGCTCTAGTTTGTTTTCAATGCATCAGAGTTTCACTCGCGGCAGCCATTTTGTTTTTACTCTTACTAAAACTTTTTGAGTTATTAGCTGAGAAACTGCCTAATGTAGACAACTTTTCATATATCGTATTCTGTTTCTAATCATTAGGGGTAAGCCTTTCATAGTCTGTTGATCTGTTGATAGTAATCTGATCTGTTAATGAAAGTATATCAATAGATATATTATCATTAATTGTAACTCATTCCTTTTTCCTTCTCAACTTATCTATTGCATTGTTTCTTTTAGTCTTTCGTTTTGGTTTAAGGCACAGAAGAAGGGAACCCCGAAAAGCTTGCTGCATTTTCTTTACAATTTCTTGCACTCTTCTAGTCAAGAATCTTTCTTTTCTTAAGCAAATTATAAATTGTTTGTGCTTATTCATTGTCATTAACTATTCCAAATTGTTATCAAGCAGAAATTGTGGTTCCCAAGTAAACACACGCTAAGATTAGCTTAATTACCATATCATCAATGTTTTATCCTTCAATTGAATTGCAATGAAAACATTTCGTGTGAACTGGAGAATCTTTGTAAATAGCGCCGTGTAATCTTTGGCGATCTTTGCACGTAGTCGTAAATGCTTGCTACATAGTTCCGTGTTCGAGAATGTTTATTTCCTCGGTGTTTAGACACTCAACAATAGGCTGATCATCTGGCGTGAATCATCTATGGCATGCTTACTCATTAGCAAATACGATCACTTACTTTTTATTTAGATTAGATTTGATTAGGTAGCCACATGCAAAAGGCAAGATCAGTTGAAGAACTGCAGCGATCACTCGCCCAATGTGTGAGAGTTTCGCCTTGTTAACTTGTGGAAAGTCTTGCCATGATTTGAGATTTTGAACGTCTGGCAACGCCGCAGCTGATCGTGTACAATTTGTTGGCATTGCTCGCAAAAACTACCCGATATGGTGTCGACATATGTTTCGAGCCGCAGATCAACAATGTTTATATTCTAGGCATTTAAATGCCAGCGGATGGTTTTTGGGGCCACGTTGCGGGCTTATCAGTGGCATGAATGAACTCGCGATCGATTGATGTTAATACCCTCGATTGGGTAGCGTTGACATTCCAAGGCGCCTTCCACACATTTTATTGGCTGAACAACAACGGGCTGCGGGCTGCCTGGGGGCAGCGGTGCAGGGGGAGAGTGTAGCCAATATTTATAAATGTATTCATAATACAAATTAAAGTTAAGAACCTGTTTTAACTGGCTGCGAGGGGCTGCGCGGAGGGTGCATCATTTAAATGACAATAAAAATATAAAATCATTTAAAATATTACGTATACGCCACAGCCGGTTCGTGTGTTTATTATTTATGTGCTCGAGATGAAAACAAATTGCACGCGTAATTGCGCTTAAGTGGCCCAAAAGCCTCTGCCGCGCACATTGGGCATACACATTTATTGAAAAGCCATGGAAGGGAAGGGTTTGGGGCAGCGGAAAGGGGAACGGCAACGGGTGGTTTCCAATAGTTTTGAGTGGCCTGTCAATTGTTCTATAAATAATACGACAATATCTACGCTTTTTGTGTCAATTGCTTTCGTTGTCGCTTCTCGATTGTTTTTATCTGTTTTGCAACACTTTTTCAGCAACATTTTCGTATTGTTTTGGTAGTTTTTGCTTTTATTACATTTCGCGCCCAATTACGCGCCGTAATTGCCACCACCTTGCCTCCCTTCCCCCACTTGGGGGGCGTCCCCAATGTCATTAGTTTGCCATTGTTTTCATTTTGCATTCGCATTGTTTGTCAGAACAACGGCTTGGCATACAAATCGACTATTAATCCGCTGTGCGATCATTAAAATGCTAATTAGCATTTAATACGATCGTTTTGCATAGCTGCTCGGCTTCAATGATCGATCAATGTTTTGCATAAAACTGATAACACAAAGCGACTAGATGGCTATATATGTCAATTACTTAAGAGCGATCGCTGATGCTTTACTGATCAAGTTCGCCCAATTATGAAATATGCGAGCAGCTCTTCCTAAGAACCTTAGAATTCGATTGCTGATCCTTCTATTGCAACATTATAAGCAATATATTTTTTAATAATTCTAATTTTATGCTCCACATTCATTGCGAAAGGTTAAAAAGGGGGTATAATGTGTTTGTGTTAATGTATGTGACAGGCAACGTATAAACATATATTCTTGATCAAAAGCCGAGTCGATGTAGCCATATTCGTCTGTCTATCCGTCCGTGTGTATGAACGGAGGATCTCAGAACCTACAAGAGCTAGAGACTGAAATTTGGAGTAGGTCTCGCGCAGTACGAGTTTGTTTCCGATCATCGATAACTTACCCCGTTTCCAAGAAATCGATATCGAAATCCTATTTTATGAGCAAATCTCTTAGATTTTAAAACCCTGAATCAAATTGGCGGAGTGCATTAGGTGTTGGTAAAATCTTGAGGGTATCTCCTAGTCGGGCACTCCCATCTTACTTTTACAAGAATATTTGAAATGATCGCCACTTAATATAACATTCTTGTTAACATAATAACAGATCGTTCATGGCAATCAAAAGGAAATCCATAAACTATTCATATGTTTTACTGAGAGAGCAGTTTCTTAGAATGATCACTGATCATTAATATATTTGTATTTGTAATTACTTGTAAACAATAATTAAATCTGATTTATTTGCTTTAAATAGATTACAGCACAGTTAAATGCCTGGAAAGTTTTCATAGTTTTACCTGACACAACTTTATTGCTTTTGATCAGTTTTAGCTTATGTTGAGGAAAATCTTCTTGTCAATGTTTGGAGATTATTCATTTAAGTTTTTCTTTTACTAATTCACTTTTTGTTTACGTATTTATCAGTTAAATATCTGTATAAAAAAGTTGGGGTTTTACAAACAAACAAAAAAAAAGAACACGTTTTTGATCATTGAAGTAAATTTACACGCAGCTCTTATACCCTGTAAGCAAACATCTTTAGTTCGCTCTCGTCAAGTGGTTGACAAGTCGAAGTCCAAAATTAATTTATGCGATCAGCACATCTGTTAGTTGTTTTTTGCCAGCTGCTCTTCAGGTTTCAAGCCGATCTTCAATCTACCTGTCAAGTGGCAAACTTTCAATGTTTTTACACCTACGCAACAGACTACAACACAAACTAAATACACTGAGCAGAAAATGTAGTGAGATAGTGAGATGTTTGTAGGTAAAATATCAAAATAGAAATAATGGAAATCCTTTCTTCTAAACTTTAGCCCCTATATTCAGTTGATCCTCAAGGATTAACTATCTTAACTCTAGAAATTTACTATGAAGTGGAAATTTTCTCAGTGTAGCTCTACAATACTCTGGCTCGCTTGGATCTTCGAGTGATCGTCGAGCTCCTCAGCCTGTTCTTCAATTTGATACTTTTGGATCATAGCCATTTTGCATGCCAGTTGTTGGCTCTTTTTCTCATTACTTGCCACGCTTGGTGGCAACCTGATTTAACTGGACCTGATCTTCTGGCGATCTTCTGGCCCCCCGGCGCCTGGGGATTCTACTCGCATAAAACCTGATTGCTAATCGTTTGTGGCTCACCTTTGCCGTATTTAGATTTGGCATATTTTTAGCTTTTCATTTCGTTTGAATTGCGCTGAATTGAATTATTGTCTAAGCGCAGCCAAAAACAACAGCAGACACAGACAAAGACACAGAAATATGTCAAGAGTTGTCTGTGCCAGTTTCTGCGTTGCGTTCTTGGCATTTGGACACTTTTTCTTATTTTTTTTTTACCTGAAATGTTTAATAACATAAAAATAACGTACGCATAACGAGTGTCAAGATACCAAAACAAAACTCGCACTGATATCGTAAAAGACTTAAGGCGTGCCTCGCGTTTAACGGCGATAGTCGAGCGGCTCCCCGGGCGATAGAGACATTCGAAAAGCCGCCCAGTCATGTAATGTTCATATATCTATGCGGATACCCTAGACTAGAAAGACGCGCTGGGGTATACTCATGCAAGGAATGTGTCGTACATATTGCTTAAGACTGAGCATATTGCATGGAAAGCAGAAAGAAGTTTTATCCTCATAACTTGTAGATATCCTCATAACATATAGTTAATATTGTTTTGTATTATATAAAGAAGTGTGGCCTTTATGTATATGTCATGTTATAGGCAAAACTGAAGCTTTTAAATAAAACTCATTTAGATGTTCTCATTGTTTGGTGTCTTACGATTTAGCTCTGTCTCATATCTGGTTTATACTGGGCTCTATGTTGTTAACTAAATCCTGGAACCAGTCTCTTTATAATAAGAAAATACACATTACAGTTTCTCGATGGGACAAGGCAAGAAAGGAAACTAACTTATGTTCCCTCGATCAAGTGTTTTCTCCCAAAGTTCCTACTATCAATATTGTATACAGTCTATGACCGTGTTTTCATTCCCATTATGGATCTGATCCATGTTTCAATAAGTGTTACATTGTATACAATTGTGGTTGGAAATCTGCAAAGACCTGTGTTAGTATAGTAACAAAAAACATGCTTCAACTTTTCTTAATCAGATATTTTGCGCGTACTTTTCTTTTCTATATGAAAGGGTCTATAGTCTTCCTTTAAATTCCTTTGCATGAGTTTGAATTTGCATATTAAATAACTCAAAAATATTTGTTAAGCGACATTTTTTTGAAACACATGGATATCAAAGAGAGCTAAACGTTAATAAATTATGAGCTAACAAATTTTTATGCATTTAACAGAAATTTGCCATTTAAAATGAAAATACGATATCTTTAAGTTAAGCAGAAATACGTTAAGTTTATTTATTAGCGCCTAAAAGCGATATGTTTATGAAGATAATAATTTCTTAGGGTTAACATTTAACGGCTGCTAATTTGTGTGGACCGACATTTAGCATGTGCAAGGCGGAGGCGTTTGTCTTGAATTCGGGTGGAGTTGAGGTTGACTGTGAAGAAGTCAATCACTAAATTGATTGTGAATATTGTGCGCATAATCTCAACTGTTGTAAATCAGTTTCAATGTCTGCTGATTAGCTGACGATAAGATTCAGTTTTCGCCAGCTACAACTAATTTCTCTCTCTCTCTCTCTCTCTCTCTCTCCTCTCTCTCTCTCTCTGTGTAGGTGTTCGTTTAACGAACTGAGCGAATTCCACGTGGCGGCGGTTCTTCTAGAAAGCCGCCTGGATGCGTTTTTGCTTTGATCGGCTGTGCTTCGCAACCAAGCGGCCAGCCAACAACAGCAACAGCCACCAGCAACAACAGCAACAGCAACAACAACAGCAACAACAACAGCACAGCTGCACAAATGAGCCGTGCAGCAGCAGCAACACGAATGCACCACCAATCGCAACCACCGCACCGTCACCCGTCACTGTCTATGCCGAATACCAAAAGCTGCAGCCAGCGTTAATCAGCAGAGACGACACCGAGGCCAAGCCACCGGACATCAGCCCAGAGAGCGGCATCCGAGAGCAGCCGCCAACGGCCCCTCAAGCACCTCCGCCAGCAGCCGCTAGCACCACCAGCCCCGCCAGCACCGCCAACCCCGCCAGCGTAGAGCGTCGCTATCGGCGACACAGCAGCGCCGAAGATCAGAGGCGCACGAAAGCGTTTGCGATTGCGATTCCGTTGCCGAAAGCGAATTCGAATACGAATTTGCGAAAAGCGATCAGCATGCAGCAGGAGCCGAACGCCAACTATCAGTTTCAGCCCGACCTGGGTCTGGTGAACATCGTCAACAACAACAACAACAACAACGGCATCAACAATTTCACCAACAACAGCTTTGCCAACAACGGCAGCGGCATCGTTACGCTACCCGCTGCAAACAGCATTGGCTACCTCGGACTGGAGCATACAGCGGCGGGTCTACGCTTGATACCCACCACGGGTCCGTCCTGCAATTCGGACGTGCTCGCCCATACGCTGATCTACGGCACGCCGCCGTCGGGCACGCCGCAACAGCTGCACACAGATCCGAGCAGCCTGCTGTATCAGCAGGAGCTGCAGCTGCAGCAGCGCTACCAGCAATTGCAGCAGTTGCAGGCACAGACGCAGGGCGTTTACACCGCCTCCGGCAGTCCGGTTCCGGTGTTGTATCAGCCCACGCCCACCAGTCATCCCGTTGCCATACCCGGCGCCTGCCATTCACCCACCGCCCAGCCACACCAGCAGCAGCACCACCAGCAGCCGCCCAATTCCTTGGCGCTGGCACAACAAATGCAAGGATTGCGCATATCGGGCAGCGGCTCAGCCACGCCCTCGCCGGTGGGCATGGCCGATGCCACGCTCATGATGAGCAACAATACATATGTGGCGGCCACGCCACAGGAGGAGCGCTTCCTCCAGATCATACAGGCCAAGGAGATGAAGATCCAGGAGATGCAGCGCGCCCTCCAGTTCAAGGATAACGAAATTGCCGAACTGCGCTCCCATCTGGATAAGTTCCAGAGCGTCTTCCCCTTCAGCCGCAGCAGCGCCGCCGGCTGTGCGGGCGCCGGCGCCGCCTCGCCCGGCGCTGGCAATGGCTCCGGCTCCGGCTCGGGCGCTGGCCCCACCACTGCCACGGGCGCCACTCGCAAGTCGGGCCAAACGTTTCAGCGTCAACGCGCCCAGGGCATCTCGGCGGAGCCCCAGAGCGAATCCTCGGTGCTGCTCGATCACATCAGCTTTCCCAAATACGAAAAGGATGAACGGTGAGTGGCAAATGTTTGAGATTCTTTTTGCTGGAAGTTCCTTGAAGTCGGCTAAAAGATTAGAATAGCTTCAGGATTGAGCTCGGTATGATTCAAACTCTGGTTTCTCATGCTTGTAGATTATATGATAAGTTAGCCTAGAGGGAGAAGTTTTGGACCATATAATTGTATATATATATTCCTGATCAGTATGTCTTTCAGTCAACCTGTTACTGTGTAAACTATCTAGTCTCTCAGTTTCAACTATTATCATGAAGCTTCGATTGAGTTCGTCTACTTGTTGTGCATATATCGTAATTTGATGGATCGCTTCATTATAGCATGAAGGATATATCACAGGACGAGCTTTTCAAAGATTAGTTCTTGTAGAAGAAATCTCTTTGTTTTTTAAAATTTCACTAGACTTTATGTATATGAGCCAAATCCTATCAAAATCGGTAAACTATATCATATAGCTGCCACAGAGAAGTCGGTCAAGAATTACGTTCTCTTTCATTTCGCAAGACTTACTGACTCAGCGAGTTACCCTCTGCAAAACCCTATCAAGTATTGCAATTTATAGCTACCATGGGAACAATTAATCGGAAATAAAATCCGAGATGTTTACAAGAGTATTTTTCCTACATGTTTATTTATATGTTTAGAGCCAAGCAAACCTTGAAATATTACTCAGATTATTCATTCGCTTATTCCTGTAAAATTGATTTCAAACACTTTATCGTTAATTTCTTGCCAGTGACGTGTTTCGTGAATCCACATTTGCGGCCGTAAGGAAAAACTTTTAGGTAGGTTTCCATCAAGAATTGTCAAGAATATTCGGTTGATATTGAATTCTGAAACAATGCTGATTACAGCGTGTGAAAGATCAGGGCTGCCAGCTCCACCAGCCAGACGGCAGAGTTAGCTCTAGATTATAAATATATAGTCTATATTTATATATAATTAAAAGATTATATATATACACACCGATGGCGATAATGATCATGATCATCATTAGCGTCATCGGCGGCGATCTTAATCGATGGAAACAGCGCCTTTCGACTGTCCCAAAATGCGTTTATTCAAAATTGTGCTGACAGTTCGGCGGGTTCACAGTCCCCCCCACAAAGTCTGCCCACAAATCATCAAAATGGCCATCGACAGTGTCATATACTACATATAATCTATATACTATATATAGTATATATATGTAACTTACTATAAAGCCCGTGCCAAATGGGCAGCTAGCACACAATTTAATTGCGTCATGTGGCAACATTTTCATATATATTTTTTTGTTTTTAAACAAATTCTTTTTATAACATTTGATCGGAAGGGAGAAAAAAAGTGACCCCCAAAAATTTGTTGAAAATTTCATTAATATCGCATATAAAATAAATGAAAGGTAGAACACAACGAACATTGTATACCCTGCAGCAGTTGACAGATTTCATATCTTGTATCTCCGTAACTGCTTTGTTTATATGTATCTTGTATCTTGTATCTTGTATCTTGTAGCTTGTATCTTGTATCTTGTAGCCTGTATCTTGTACTGAAGTTCATTAGCTAGTCGCAAGTTCATTAGCCACGTCAAGGCATTGGAAAATATTGTGAAAATTACGTGGGCGCATTTTTCCGAGCAGATCTTTTGGACTTTTTTTTTTAATTTTCACACTTGGTCTGGACGTTGGCTTTTTGGAACTTTTACGGGATCTGTTCGGAACTGTTTTTTATATTTCTTGCCGCCAATTTGTTTGCGTTCTTCGCCTTTGTTTGCGGTGAGAGCGAAAAAAAAGTAAAGAAAACATAAATATTTATTTTTTAGTTTTCTGTTCAGATGTTTCCTGCAAATGTTGTTTGGAGACGACACGCGCGCCCAATTGGCTGTCAATGATGGTTTGTCTGGCAGCTATTAAAGAGCTATTATAGTTACGGAATTAGCCAGCGCTTAGATCTGGAAATTTTTATCTAAATTTAGATATATTTTTAATGTGTGCCAGTTGAACAAACTGGCATAATCCGAACGGAACTCGAAAAACTGTTTCAGTTTCTTGGCTAGCTTCACTTTTTATGCCCTGGCGGAGGGTATTATAACTTTGTCTCGAGATGTGTAACGCAATGAAGAAGACTTCTTCGAGTCCTTAAAGTATATATATTCTTGATCAGTAGCAACAGACGAATCGATATAGCCTCAAATTTAAAGCTCTCGTCATGAAACTTTACGTCCCTCTTTCGATTGCACGTAGTACGGAACCTGCATCGGACTACTATATCATATAGCTGCCATAGGAACGATTGGTCGAAAATGAGGTTCTTGTATGAAAATCTTGCTAGTTTTCAAGATATTTTAACCATATCGATTATTTTCCCCGTGCTTCTTGGATACGAGCAAAGTATTATAAGAATTATGAAAAAGTTCCGTCTTCAAGGTCATTAAATCTTCGGCCTGCCTGTAGATAGCCCTTCTTTCTAGCTATTCATTTATATTTATTAATTAAATAAACAGTTTTTTGTTTTGTCATATTATTTGCTTAAGATGCAAAGATTTCTTACACTTATCTATTTTAATTTAGGTACAGACTGGGTAATATAGGCTTATGGCTACAGAAAGTTGAGGCTAGCTGGCGTATTAGCATTAGTTAGCTAGATCATAAGCTTTACCTTCTCTAACTGCTTTGATAGACGTTGTTTTGCTAGATCAACCTATGTACATCAAGTCTGTACCTTAATTATTTATAAAATTAAAGATATCGAGAACTGAACGGGAACAGTTAAGGCACTTTTGCATTATTTTTATACCCTGAACCCATTAAAAATGGGCAAGGTGTATGTAACAGGCAGAAGGAAGCATCTTCGACCCCATAAATATATTCTTGATCAGCATCTACAGCCGAGTCGATCTAGCCATGTCCGTCTGTCTGTCCGTCCGTCCGTATGTATAAACGCAAGGATCTCAGAACCTTTAAGTGCTAGAGACTGAAATCTTAGGTGTAGGTCCTCCTAATGCCCACGCAGATCGAGTTTGTTTCCGATAATCAATAACTAAATTCGTTTCGAAGCAATCGATAAATATCAATATCGAAAATAAGAGCTAGAGTCACCAAACCAGATATGTAGCTTCTAGAATAGTATATATACAATCTGCAATTGGTGTTGGAAGAAGAGAGTTCAGGGAATTCCCTTCCGACTAGAACCTCTTGTTATACGTATTTGGAGTGCCAATTGTAACCTCACTTTCTTTCTCTTTTTTCCACAAAACAACTCTTTACTTATCGTTATCTTTCGATAAATCACTATTTTACGTAGCTTCATATAATTCCCTAACTATTTTCCGGATGAAAAAAATATACGAAAAAAAGGTGTACAGATCCTTAGCAGGACTTTGAAGCACGAGTCTCTTAATCTTCCTCCAAAGATAATTAGAATGTTTCTCCTGAGTCGAAGATTGTTTAGCTTCTAGCCAATGCCAAATGGTAAATGCTAAGAAACAAAGGCTGAAAATTTGTTGCATTGATTTGTTAATTTTTCATTATTGGGATAATCTTTAGAGTTTAGTCCTCGATTGATCGTCTTGGCCTTGTTAAGAAACTGCAATTCATGTAGTTGCAGGCCGAATGCAATTTGGCGACCATTTCAATTCATTTGCATGCGCATATATACATACAGATATTTGTCTATCTGTGACAAATCTACATTTGGCATTAAATAATGCCGCAAATTTGTTAGCTGGACGCAATTTATGCGATTTTGTGGCCAATCGCGAACTGCTGACACAATCATTGAAAATCGCGGCAAATTGAAATCCGACTGCAAATGCGTTGTCAACAATCCAGCCGAAAATTCAATGCGCCAGGGGGAGGGAGGGGCAGCTAACCAATGCGGCGTACACTCTATCTATCTATGACCAAAATCTATGCCGCAGCCGTTGGCAACGCGTATGTGCAACAGGACATTTTTTGACACTCGCGTTGCATAAATCAAATGCGTCGCAGGCCGCCGGCGCTCTGCGTTGCACTCGACTCCAGTCGACTTGCCGCACGCAGCTCCACTCTGAGTCCCACGTGCTCCAAGTGCTCTCGACGGATGGGGCCATCTAATAAATAATGCCAGCAAATTGTGCGAATTTGTGTCGGCTCCAGCCGTGTCTGTCGCAGGGGGTCGCATGAGAACTTGCTACAGCGCTACATTATGAAAGCCGCTTGAGAGATGACCAAGAGCCAAGTTGTAGGTAAATGTAGGGCAAGACTTACCTGTTATAACTGTATAATCTAGCTGCAATCAAGTAATGTTCACAGAGGTTACTGGGTTATTAAGACCAAAGTCTTGATAAACCTAAATATATACAATGTGCATTTGGTGTTGGAAGGAGAGGGTTCAGGGTATTCCCTCTCACTTGTTTCATATATATGTATTTCAGTTAAGGTTCAGGTAAAACTTATTCCCCTTTCATCAATTTCGACCAAAGTTTGCTCATCAGAAATCTTCTCTTCGATATGTTATCATATCAGGGCAGCGACATTAGCAAAAATACAAATTACAAATCTTAAACTAAGACAGTTTTTAATCATTAAATCGAACTTTTAAAGCAGATAAAACTCAATATTTATAGCAATAATAAAGTTGAATTTGTCTTTTCCTTTTCATAATAATCTTGCAAATCAAAGGCAAGATTTTCAGATTGTTTTAATAGTTGTGTATTGTATGGTACCATTATATTTAATTTTCCTTCAAGATGTTCGCTGTAACCTTTTTTCATTGCTTTCAATTTCGCATTGCTGCTGAAAGTGTGAGCTAAACATTTTTATAGTTGGCATAAACTAAATTATTGCTGCTATAAGTTTTTGTAGTCTATTTCGGATTTAATTAAATTCTTAAGATCTTTAATATTGTTGCATTCAAAGACCCAGGCAGATTGTGCCTCTTTACAGAGTCGAAGATGGAGGCTTCAACCCGCTCCTTCCTATTCTTATTAGAAGACTATTTCGCTTATTAGACTCTGGTCTCTTAGGTCTCTGTTTGCTAACGTGCCTTTTGTTATATAAAGCAGAGTTCTAACATTTTATGTTTTTAGAAACCTTATTTACTTAACTTTAATTTAATTAAAGGAACAACTAAGATTACACTTATATTAAGTAATGCAACACAACCTATTCTAATAGGTAGATATAATCCATTCTGAGAGCTTATTTGGATGCATATCATAGAAATTGTATAAGTTTCATCCACCCTTTTGGGTATGCTACGGAATTTGTGTCAAATTGAAGGGCCCTTTTTATTTGATTTTAAATTAGTCGCAAATATTAAACGATCTTTAACAAAGCAGAAGAAATCACAAAGAAATTTGCATGCCTATCCGAGGAGTTAGTTCTGCAAGCTGAAAACTTTTCATGCAGATCAACTCCTTCCTCAATCGGACTTCACTTTCTCGAGTTATTGCCATGTAAAGCTTTTCAACAATCTTAGAACTTGAATATCTCGGGTATTCTGGGGTATTCATTGTCCTCATTCGTCTAAAGTTTGGGCTAAGCAATCCATTAATAGCAGCTTTTTAGCTATCATATTTGATTTAGGACATGGTCTGAGAATACGCGGGAATAAAGGTAGAATAAGGAAAGGTCACAGTTGAGATTAGAGAAGAACTCAGTATATACATATATGTATATGCGTGCTACCTAAAACCATTCTCTCTTATTCTAGTTACATACTTTTTTCCCTGCCGTCTTTCTCGCACATTACCCAACACTGGCCTGCAGGTGTTAAATGCAATTTGACAGCTAGGCATAAACTAACGCCCACACACAAAACACAATTTGCAACTTACAAAACCGCGCGAGTTATCTTTATTATCTCAAATTACAAACGCATATATCATCAGGACTTTGGTTCGATTTGCGGTCTCTGCGGATTGTCCAATTGCCAACTATTTGCACAGCCAATTTGGACTGAAAGCAAAAGTCAACTTCAGGTAATTGAACGCACCCGCAACTGAAACTCTCGAACTGTGAGATCTGCGCCTTGGGAGGCTGGCTCTGAGAAAAAGGTGCAGCGGCGACTCGTTGGCGTCTATTTGTTGTGCAGCTTGGGCCGCGGGGGCGGGGGCGGGGCTGGTGCTAGCTCAGCCTTGGCATGCCTTTGCATGCCTGGGCACGCATAAAATCAAATTTACGCACAAATATAGTCATATAAATGGTTATAGCTTCCGATAGACAACTGGAACGTTCGCCGGCTGACTTGACTGGCTGCCAGCACGCCCCAAAGGTCTAATTGAAGCTATTAATTGTTTGGCTCGCCCGCGGTGGCATGACCAGAAAGTGCCACCCTGCCACACCATTTGCAGCCAACGAGCGAATGCCTCCGCTGTGGCTTATACAAATTGCACACATGCACCACATGCATTTCTGCCTGCTGTGTGCGGCTTATGCGAATGTTAATTTACGCACAACAAATGCAGCAAACCGAAGTAAATGATCGACTATGTGCTTGCCCTGTAAATTGAGCGAGAAATGAAAAGTTGCAGTAAAGAATGAAAGATACTTTATCTGCTGGAACTATTCCAGAAGCTAGAATATGCCAAGTTTGTTGTCTCCAGATTCCTGAAACCAAAGAGATTTCGCTTTCGATTATCGAATGCTTGGCAATGGGATAAGTTATCGATAGTTATCGATACTATTGATAAGTTAAGGTAAGATAAATGTCGCAGATATATTTAGCTTTTGAAGTACATAGATTCTATTAGAGAGGCGCAACAAAAATGTTGTATTCTCTGCCCCAATTATCGACTAGAGTTTTCATCGGTATACCGCTTTCTTTTGGCCATTTTCCAAACGTTCAACTCTGAAAGTTAAACTACTTTTTCGAGCGCCTCAATCTTAGGGTATTTTGCATCTTGTGGCGTTGGAACAGCGCCGCGGGTGTTGCACCAATAACATCGTTGCCACAGCCGCGCACCGCATCGAAACTCTAAAACTCGAACCCGTTTCGGGTGCCCAAATAAACTTTTTGGTCGGGGCGTTGAAATCTAATACGCATTTTTCTTTCGCAAAATACAAAAAAAAAACCCAAAAAAAACGGCGCTTGCAGCATGCGAAATTAAATTGGTCGCTTCCTAGGCGAGCGACACCAACTGGCACCTACGACAACTGCACTGTAAGAAATCTTGGATTAGCTTCTATATAACTGTGAAGTTTTTTTTTGATGACATCAGTATTTCGGAGGCATTTTTGTAGATTTTATATAATTGTGCTCTTCCCACCACGCAACCTAACTAATCTAGGCAGAAACTTGATTTCCATTCAACTTTCATTTCTTTCCATTTTCCACTTTCCCTTCTAGGCGGGAATTTACGAAAAAGGTGAAACTTTTCCACTTTTCTTTTTAATATTTTACAGTGTTTTTCTGAAAATAGCTTAAAGGGGATCGAATGAAAAACAAGATGAGTTCTTAACAACGTTTTGTCTAACATCTTGTGAGGTCTTTTTGCTTCTCTTCCTTCTCCTCCCTTTTCGTATTCTATGTGAAATACTTACCTTATCTTTACTTTCTATTTGTTTTGTAATAATATTCAATTGTACATGAGATGTTTAGTTTGTTTCTGCACGATTCTCTTTTGAAATGTAGTCCATGATTTCTTGCAGTGTACGACTTGGGGTTTAACGTCGCCGTTAACTGCGTGACTGTCGCGTATCGGGTAGCTTGTATGTTTATTAAATTTTTATATTTTAATTGTAAGTGTTGTCTTGTGTGTGCTAAAAATATGCGATTACCTGCCAAACAGGCAGTGCAGCTTGTCTGTTGGCCTGGCCCGGCCTGGCTTGGCCTGGCCTGGTTGGCTGGCAACCCCCACTCCACACTCCATTCCATCCCACACACCCCACGCAGCTGAACTCATCATCCACTATCGTGGCTTCAAATTGGTTGCAATGCGCATGCGCCACGTTGCCAGAGCTTACAAATTGGGTGCACTCAGCTTGGAGCCACCCCGAAATGACGACAGGCGCGTTACGCCCGATATTAAAGAGTTGGGCTTTAATTAATCGGCCCGGCTACCCGGCTGCCTGGCTGACCGGTTGGTTCGTTGTCAAATTCGCTGACAGATAAAGTCATTTGACATTCACAGGTATTGGCAACATGGCATATGGCTGCAGTTGTGCCCCCCCCATCCTCTGCAAAACCTACCTCTCCCTACTGTCTGACGCTTTACGCACAATGACAGCAACTTGTTGTATTGGTTGTAAGCCAAACTGGCGAACCAGATAAAAAACGATTTATATGTGTCAGTTGTGGAATTAATTGGCCTTTTGACTTTGTCAGCGTCGAATGTGCAGAATAGTTGTTAAGACCACGACCGATCATTTTGGGGACGTGTCCATTGACAGTTTGCTACCATATTTGACATGGCCGTAACGTAATTTATTGAATGTGTTATAGATAATAACTTGAATCTATGCCATTTATCAATTTGCAGATCCCGTGAACTTATCAAAGCGGCCATTTTGGATAATGATTTCATGAAGAACTTGGACTTGGCGCAAATACGCGAAATTGTCGATTGCATGTATCCGGTTAAATATCCAGCCAAAAATCTAATCATCAAGGAGGGCGATGTCGGCAGCATTGTATACGTTATGGAAGGTGAGTTTTTTTCTATATATATGTATATGTGTATGTGTATGGAACCGATAAGTGTCTTTTGATATCAATCAGGCGAATGAATTAGAGGGGAAGGTATATAGTTACGAGTATGTAAGATATATGAATATATATTATATTTGATGGGGACTTAACAGATCTTAAACGTTTAAACGTTTCTTGACTCGGCTTTGTACACAATATTTGATTTCTCGAGTCCTCGAGTCCTCTCGAGTCTTGAGAATCTAGCATAGAAGATACCCGAATACAAAAGGCTTCATCAAAGTTTTCTTTTGCAAACTGTTTAAGGTAATATATTCCTCCTTCAATCAAATCTTTCACAAAAATGAATTATACACTGAACAAAAATCTATCTACTTGCAATTTAAGTAGCAAGTTCATGTTCTTCTTGCCCGCACACTAAGACTTTCCCGATCTAGATTGATTTGTCAACGAAACGAAATTAGTCTAAATAGAATTCAAATAGCTCTCAAACCTAAACATGCCTTTTAATTTCACACATTTTCTTTTTCTTTTTTTAATCAACGCATATAACTTCTTTTCCAAATTGAAAGTTTGGGTTTTTCTTTGCCATGGTTTTAAATTTATTGAAATTCATAAAGCAATTGAAGAAAAAATTTTGTTGCAAATTGGCAATGTTGCTGAAGCTTCAACCAATTATTTTTAAGATGGGTATGTTATAAAAGTGTTATTATTATTATTTTTTTAAATGTTTTTTGCTTTAAAAAGGGTTTTCCTTTTATAAATTTGTTGAATGTTCCTCCTTGGCCCACTTAAGTATGCAAAACTGTTGCCGAGCTGATCTTGCTTCACTTTCGCGCAGCGCCCACAAGTATGCAATGGAAAGTCTTACAATTGCGACTTGCATCAACTGTGTCTGCATTATTTATCTTCCCTTCCCGCTCACTGCACTGCTGCCCCGTTCTATACAACTTTCTGTGTTGGACGCCCACGGCCGACGCTGTCGCTGTTCCGTCTCCCGATCGTGCCACTCGTTGTGGCAGATAAGTAGCGCCTACTTTGGCAGCACACTCTGCACACGCGCAGCTGTGGCATCGATTCTGTTGGCGCTGTTGTTGTTGTTGCCGTTGTTGTTGTTGTTGTGGTTGTGGTTGTCTGTGCCCTCCCAGAAATGCGCATGCGTCGTGGTCGCACCCACACAACCCGTCGAGAAGTTCACAAGTTTGCCATACCAGCGAAATGTCAGCGGTTGGGCAGCTGCTCCTAAATATAGTTTTACGATTTTCCTTTCCATTTCAAATACCCTGTGCCTATGCGAATGGGGTGTGATTAACTTATAGATATCGAAAATATAGAATACAGTTTTTCTATGTCAAAAGAGAGTTAGGTTAATATGTAAGGTTAAGATTCTAATTGATGATATGTATGAGTTGTATACTCCCTTCCCTTTCACTCTTTCGACATACAAAAACATAACCTGTAAAGATAAGTCCTTGATCTCATACAAAACAAACTCAAGTTATTCAGGCACGTATTTGATTTCCTGTCAGATTACACGAAATGTGACTACAGGGTATCTGCTAGTCTAGCAATATTGGCTGGAGCATTCTTACAAGTTTATTGCTTGTTTTTCTTCTTTTTATTTGGGGTGTGTTTGTGTCTAATTGTTGTTTTAAATATTTGCACGCCATTGTCTGAATTTGCTTAGATTTAGAGTTTAGGAATGGCTTTTGTTGTTGCCATTCGTGTTAATTTAGTGGCCGACTTAATTTAACATTTTAGTTGCGTCAGCAACAAGCTAATTGCATTATGTACAAATTGAATACTCGACTATGAAGCGCCAAAATGAAGAAGAAGAAGAAAGCTAACGCTGTGCGCTTCCTCATAAAAACTGAAACCAAATGATGATTCATTATGATCATAATAATGCCGGTGATCATGCAACGCCGCCGACAGTTGCTTCCTTAATCTGTGCAACCTCCGCACTTGAAAGCCGGCTGCACCAACTGCTGCTGCTCCTGGCCAAAAACCAACAGATGTCACGGCAGCTGTTATATAGAGAGAGAGAGAGAGTAAGAGAGTGAGTGTGTGTGTGTGTGTGTGTGTGTGTGTGTGTGTGTGTGTGTGTGTGGAGTAAAATTCTCATCTTACATGATCGTAGCAGCAGATGTGCAAAACTCGTGTGTGCCGGCCATGTGAGTGAATCGAATGCGCTTCATGGGAATGAATGAATGAATGGTTAAGATAACCCAGTACCCATGGCTGTGACAAGTGAGGTCTATAATACTGCGATAAGGCAAGTACATTTACGTACATGAAACATTGTGATAAGGAATTCATTAAGTGGCATAAATTGAAAGTGATTAAAACAAAAGCCCCAGTAGCTGTCTATTTAAGCATCACGGTAAATAGTAGGAATTGATTTAAAGTTATTTATTTTGAAATGAGCTAAAGTTCGACTTTAAAGTCACAATATTCATTTCAGGAATTCAAAGCATGTACCAGGCAACTATCTAAATTTCACACAACAAAATATGGCACGTCGTGTTGTTTGCCAGCAAACATATGTATGTCCAAATGTACTTTTCTAGTTTTTTTTATAAAGATAATAAACTGTATACGTCAAGTAAACAAAAATAACTTATATGTCATATCACATGTGTGTCCCATTGAGGGGAACAACTTATCAAGGAATATATATGTATGTAGCGTACCAGTTATGCATGTGTAGCAGATCAGGAAATCGACCTTGTCTAACTAACCATCGCACTTGTTTGCGTTTACGCTTTACCTGCATGTGCATGTGCGTGCGTTTTTAAATGTGTGTTTGTGTGTGTGTGCGAACGTTAGTCGCTCTCAAATGCGCGCACACGTTTTCTGCAACATGTGTCTCTCACCCGCACACAGACTGATCGCGTCGCTCAGCTGAGCTGCTGCCGATCTCTCCCACATCCCAATTACACTCTCAGTCGGACGCTCTCTCTCCCTCATGCTCGCACGCGCAAGCTGTTTGAAGCACAACCGAAATCATTCGTTCAGCAGCCAGCGTAGCAAGTGAACGTGCGAGGCGCATGCGCGCTCGGCCTGCATACAACAACAAAAACTCGTGTTTCGTTTTCGTGCGTGATTCGCGCTCGTCGTGTATCGTTTACTTGTGCAGCTTTTGTTTTTGCATATTGTGTGCACGCTTCGTCGCGCGTGGAATATTACAACAACAAGCGCAGCCCACATAAAGAGGGGCATTAAAAGTAGAAGAAATAATACTAATACTCAAGCACATGCTTACATACATACATACAAACTAACTTACGTACAGCTAGACATAACAGACACATACCGACAATAACAATGCCTTTAACACGTTTTATTTTTATTTTTTTGCGCTATTTTCAACAAGACAATTACATAAATACATAAACAATTTCTGTTGTTGCCGTTTTTATTGTTGTTGTGGTTGTTGTTGTTGCTGTTGTTGATGTTGTTGTTCGTGCACCCCATTCTAAAATCAACGAGAAGCGAACGAACCAATTTTCCCATGTGGTGTTTACAAAACCAAATCGAAACCCGGCTATAAACCAGAAATTATTTAGAATAGCCAGCGTCAAGCAATGCGGTTTCTACGAATTGCTGTTGGCCCGAAGAATTCTGTAAAGCAACAACAAAAATAAAAAAACAAAAGTGAAAGTGTATTTTGAAAAAAAAAAACAAAACAAATACCAACTCCTGTTGCAGTTCGTGGGCGTGCCAAAGTACACGCTAGCTCGTAGAGACACAGAGCAAGCAGCAGGAGAGGCAGAGCGGAAGGGGAACTGGAGTTACAGTACATTTGCTCTTTATACATACATATAAACATTTTATTTTTTTCATTTTTGTGTCGATTGAACGAAAAGATCACTTGAAGAATTCCGGTTTTTGTGGTTTTTCACAGTTGCTGTTGTTGCTGCTGTTGTTGTTGTTGCTGCTGTTGTTGTTGTTGCTGCTGCTGCTGTTGTTGTTGTTGTTGCTATTTGTTTCATGTTGCTTGCCCCCTCGCATTTGGCGCGTTTGGATTTTGTCGGTCATTGGTCCGAAAAAAGTGTAGACAAAAAATACTTTTTGTATATATAAAATACTTGAAAAGGGGCATAATTTAAAGGGGAAAAGACCAACAAAAAAAAGAGCCATATCTCGTCTGGGACAAACAATTAAATTGATATACACGCCGAGTTAATATGTGCACAGTCTCTGATATTGGGCCCATCAGCTGAGAGTCGTGCAAGAATGTTTAGTACCAACAAAATCAGATATTGCAACACATAATTTTCTGAAGAAATGCGGAAGACGTGGTTCGCATTTCGTATGCTGCGGTGTGCAAAAGAAATGTCAAACTTAAAGCCAACATTAAATTAGAAATCGTGCGAAAGCCAAAGACAATCGCAAAGCCCAACCCAAAAATGACAGAAAAAGAAAACGCAAAAATGTTTATCTTCGCTATGCCAAAAATCAAATACCCTTCCAGACAGAACATTCTATAGGTCATGACAGGCGAGCTTCGTCAAGATATGATTGAAAAGCAAAGAAAAAAGATTGATATAAAAGAATTCAGTTTTCGACTGATTGTTGAAGAAATGCCGGATATATCATATGGAGCTCTGATCCATCCGACTCTGATAGGTATTACGTGCCACAAAAGAACATCGAGATAACCAATTGATATACTCTGTAAAAACCATAAAAAAGGTTGCTCGACTTATTCTTCCGATGCCATCAAGATTACATTTTAACTGACATCTGATAACCAATTTATATACCCTGTAAAGCGAGCTTGATAGGGAATCAAAGAGCAGATAAGTAGACAAAAAGTCACAAACAGCAAAGTGTGTTAATTTCATGCGTTTTGCTACATTCGGATTCTGCTTTGTGGCCCATTTGACTTCTTCAGTGCGCAGCTCATTTGTCTCAAACGATCGTTTAGCTGGAGGGGAACTGCGTTCATTAATCGGATGCGCGGGCTTGTCATGGGAGGGGCAAACTCTCACTTTCCCAGCGGCTCGAAGGCAGACAAGTTTCCATGGAACTATGCGATATGCTAAATGAGCAGCGCTTTTCTGTCGAATGATTAAGTAACTTGCCAGCTTCGAGCTTCGAGCTACGATTTGATGATCATAGCTATAAGAAAATGAGCGTATAATGTGGATAATGTGGAAATGGGCAGCAATTTGACTGGAGGCCAAGTATGAAATCCGTCACGCCAAACTATAATATAACTCGCCGGGGCTGCGATCAAATGTGATCAAAGAAGATCTGCTCCGATTGACATATGCTACACATATCAATTGGGCATTTCCAGGCGATAAAACGTAATCTTATCAGCGGGCTCATTAGAGCGTGTTTTTAGCCAATGATCTGTAATTTAATTTCACTGATCAAACTTAACATGAGCTAAATAAAGCATAGCAGGGCATGCTTGGAATCATAAACTGATTGAATTGGAAGCAATTGCTTTTATATGCCTTGCATTATTCGAAAATGTGCATATTTATGTATTTACCTCGATCAAATGTTCAATTATAGCACGAAAATATTACTTTGATCAATGCAATGCATGTTATTTCATGAATTTCTGTCTCTAATTAATGCAATGATACTTTATTCGTGGAATTAAGTATGATATACCCCACAATTTTTGTGGTTTCAATACGATGAAATTGTCGTTAACTCAAGCACAAGTTCGTATCAGGTATCATAATATATGCATATATATATATGATACATTCTTTATGACCATAAACACAATTTGCGATTCGGGCTGAATAACTTAGCATGCATTAATTATCATCAAATCGAATAGACTGAAAACTGGATCTCTTCTTAGACATTATTTTTAGGGATTCTCTCAAAACTCAGGAATCTTTACAAAATCACATTTAAGATAAGAATCTCAAATTGAATTGATTTTCACTTGAATAAATTGAAATCACGCGTATTTTGTCAAGTAATTTTGATTAGCGACTTTTTTACGAAAGTGAAAATGAGAGTAGGCAAATAGAATTCCCATATGATACAATACAGTTTATTTACAAAGTTGATCTTACGTTTCTGGAATTGGTTGGAACTTTATTATTGAATCAACATTTCGCAATCAAGACAAGTTATATACGTATGTACATATATATAGATCTATAAAATATGCGCTACAACTGGTAAAGGAAAATCGTTTGTCATAACAAATACCAGTTCCAAATTGTCCGTATTCATTGTTCATTGCCCTATTCATTGTTCGATTCGCAGTTCTTGGAGCCAAATAAATAAGATAAATTGTTGTTGCTAATGAGCTGACGATGATTCTTCGTGATTCTGGTTTGACTACAATCTAAAATGTATATATGTACATATGAACGATATATGAACTTAGGATCCCAGACATGCTCGTACTACCTGAAAATGTCAATCAATTTGAACTTTCTTTATTAGCATAGACAAACAAGCGAAGTTATAAATATTTATTATTATAATTTACAAGCGAAATGAATGAAGAAGAAAAAATGGATAACGCGGTCAGGTTGAAAAAAAAAGGTGACTAAGCCAGTGGAATTTTTAATGTTGGCTTTTACAGGCAGCGGAAAGGGGCAGAAAGGGGCAAGAAACAGACGAGGGCAGGTAATAAAAAGGTTTTTGTTTTTTTGTATGGTGTTGTATGTAATTGCAGACTGTCAGGCAAAGCGAAGAAATCAAGTGAACGAAATATTATGGAGCTCTTGCCCTTGGCACATAAGCAGCTGCCTGTGACTGTGGCCGGTCGTTGAGAGACTGGGCGCTGGTTCAAACCCCGTTACGTCTATAAATAGCCGCGGCTCAAAAGCCAAATGTTAAGCCGCTGAAATGGCTGAAACGGCTTTTGCAAAATTCTTGCGATTGTATTCAAATCACAGACAAGCTGAGACAGAGAGAGAGCGAGAGAGAGAGAGAGAGGGAGAGGCAGAGCGTGGTGCAGACTGAGCGGCTGGCTTAGCCAACTTGTTGACCTTGCCCGTTTCAGCCGTTTTCGTTTAAGCCAAGTCGCGTCCATTGCAAAATCTTTTGGCCAGCTGCATTTGCTGTTTGCTAACTATTTGTTTTTCTTACTTTTTTTTTCAAGTTGTTCAACACTGTGTGACGGATTTCCGCATTGGCGAACACACTTCTCTCCCCGCCCTCTCTCTGTCTCTCTTTGTCTCTGCCAAACTTTTTGAACTCTGCCCCCTTTGGCGGCGCCTTTCAATTTGCAAACTTGTTGTAGACAACATAGTATAAAATTTCCATTGCCTGCAAATTGAGTCTTTCTGCGGCTCCGCGGCAGCTGTGTGTCCCATTATCATCGATGCCAGTTGCCGCTGCTTCCGTCTTATCAGCCGCAGAGCTGTGGCACGAGGTTGTGTCTCTGACACGTCCTGATAAGCGATTCGTGTATTTACATTTCCATTCATTCGGCAAAATGTATTTTTGGTCATGTTACGCAAATACCGAGTGCAACAAAAACAAAACAAAACAATTTGAGAAAAATTTGCTATTTGTTTACTGATTGTTGATGTGAATGAAGCGGCGTGAAGTGAAGTGAAGGTGAACTGTGATCGGTAGTTGGTTATCTCTTATAGTCATTATTTGCCATTTTTGTTGTCCGGGCAAAAGCAATCACGTAATTGCCTGGGTTACTCCCATTTGTCGGTTTTGTGTGTTGGTCAACATTTTGTGGGTTAAATGGTAATGTGACATTTAGCTTTAATTTTTTTTGGAGCACCTTGAAAGTTTATATAAATGCGTAAACTTCGGCTTTAGTTGTGTACAAAGGGAAAAAAGTGTGCTCAGTAAGCCAGAGACTTGTATCTTTCTTTGGGTTTGTGTTGAAGACATTTTTATTGATGATCTTAACTGTTTTATTGGGCTTCTACAGAAGCCGTAGGCCTAATGATCGCTGATCAGCTGCTACTTCAACTGCTTTTCTTTTCCCCTCAAGCTAAGCTTGTGTTGTTGAGAATGATCAGCAAATGTTCATTGGGGTAATCTAGTTTAAGACTCCTTTTACAGACGTTTTTTCTTGAGCATTAGGCCTAACATCAATCTAAGCCTCAGGCTTAGCTAATGAACGCTGATCAGCGGCTACTTAAGCTCGGCTTGTTTTCTGAGTTCTTGTTGATTAGAATGATCCGCAAATGATCACCAGGCGATTCAAGTTTTAGGTTCTTACTGCATTTGTTTATGGATGAGCATTAGGTCTAGGTATAATCACTGATCTATAGGTACTTGAGCCTAAAGCTAAGCTAACGATCACTGATCAGCTGCTACTTAAACGCTTCTTTCGGCTTCTGAAATGATCACCAAATGAGCACTGGGGGAGTCTAGGCTTAGACTTCCATTGCAGCTGCTTAATGAGCATTAGGCCTATCAATGATCACTGATCTATAGGTACTTGAACTACGAGCTTTGTGAGCGTTGTGTTGGACTTTCCCGAACTGATCAGTTAGGGAATTCCTGCCCATAATGTATTTTTGGCTTTCGTATATGTTTGTTTGCTCATCATAACAGATCTGGGGTCATTTTCAGATTTGTTTCAGTTTACGTAGCTTAGCTTTAGTTCTTAAGTAAATGGAATATGCATGTTCCTAGTCAAACCGGGCCAATTAATCAAAGAACCCTCAGATGCATGACTGTGCATTTGTAATGGAAATCTAAGCTTACATTTATTTAACGATTTTCTTGGCACAACAATAGCAATTGTTAAATTTCTTTTTGTTTTTTCCCCTGCTTAATGCAGGCATCACAAACAGCGCTTGCATACAATTAGTAACGTTCCACTTGCCAAAAAGCCGTCCAGCTGGTTGCTTTGCTATTGCCCAGGTTCTTTATAGCTTTTGGTAAACAAATGATCTTGTGCTGATCACTGATCAGTAAGGTCTTATTTACGGGAAATCTATTAGCTGTGATTTCGTAACATCATTTGTTTAGGGTTTTAATATAAGTTGATCATTAAGTAAACATGATCAGTGATCAGTTAACCTTCATGAATTGCTCCACAAGTTGATTGACTCATGATTAGCTGTTGCCAAATAATAAACCATAATTGGAATTGTCTCTATCATATATTTGATTAGTGATCTTCATTGATCAGTTTTACTTCTCATGGCAATGAATATGAATGTGATTTTTCTGTTTTTTCAATCACGCTTCACACTTAGTTCTCAGAAATTGTTAGGTGCTATTAATTGATCGGCAACGATTCCTTTTAAGTCTTAAATTTGTTAATTAAACTTATATCTGCAATTCCTGAATGAGCTGCAATATCTTCTATTGAGCTTATTCAAATAGGCAACCTCTTATCATTAGTCTGAATGCTTTTCCCTTAGTTAATTTAGTGAATGCATTAACAATGGCAACTAATTGTATTCATGTTCGGCGATTACTCACGATCCATTCGATCAGCTGTTGCCAACATAATTAACCAGAGCACATTACCATGTTGCTGTTGTTTACCTGTTGCCTGTCGTCAGCTTCGTCATATTTCGTATGCCCTACCCTATTCGAAGCCCCTATTTCATTCATAACAATCATTTTTCATAGTTATTGACGCTTTTGGGGCAATTCCCAATGAATAAACTGCGTGCAGTCGTAAAGTCGCGACTCATTCATTCACACGCCTATTCAAATTGCAGCAAAATAATTTACACCAAAATCTAATTGTTATTAATTCATATACGTATAGCGCTTAGCGCTTAACTTTATTATACATAGAGACAAAGGCAAACAGTGCTGTCTGTAAATATTTGCACAACTGTTGCTCCGCGTTGGGTTTGGTTTAAGTTTAACAGCGACTTGAGTTTGATTTTGCAGCACGTTTGGCTTTCGCGGCATTTGCCAAATCGAAATGTTACCTTTTGCTTATACATACATTCATGTGTGTGTGTGTGTGTGTGTGTATGCACGTGAGGCAAGCAACAAGCTTGGAAAGTTTACAACATCGGCAACAAATCGCTTTGGCAATATAAATAATAGATAACCAAATACAATTAGGCGTCTGTCCACATTTGTTTTTGCCGTCCACTGACTCGTCAAAATTCCAAGCGTGTATTTCATGGCTTGGTTATGCAAAAGACAACAAAACAATAACAACAACTACAACAACAACAACAACAGCAACAACAACAACAGCAACAACAGCAACATGTACAAGTAAAACCAAGTCGCGTCTTTTAACTAACAAAACAAATCACGTCAGCGCCTGGGCCAGTGAAATTTTTGGGCTAAGCTGAAAGCAAAAGAAAATCGACAAAGGAAAAGCAAGAAAATTGCCTAATCGACATGAAAATCAAACATTATCCGGGCAAAGCCGTCGACGCGAGCCTCTCCCTGGACAGCGACAGCGCCATGGGCGCCCTCTACGAGGCCAACTGGCTGCAGGCGCATCATCAGCATCATCGTGCGCCCACGCAAGCTCCACGATCTGCGCCAGCGCCGGCCAACAAGCTCAGCCGGCAGCCGAGCAATGCCGGCAGCAGCAGCAGCAGCAGCAGTTTTCTCCTGGATGGCATCTCGGCGCTGAGCAAGTATCAAATGACGCTGGAGAGCATCCGGCAGCTGGAGCAGCAGGCGCAGGATAAGCGCATTGTGAGTGCCATCAAGGAGTTGAATGGCTATAGGCCCTCGGCGCTGCAGCATCATCAGCAGCAGCAGCTGCACAACGGCTGGGTGGCTGAGGATGAGGAGCCCGAACTGGAACTGGAGCGGGAGCAGCCGCAGCAGGTGAACAACAAACTAAAAACGACGCTTGCGCCGGCAGCGTCCGCCGTCAATCACTATGTGTTGGATCCGACGGAGCGTCAGCGCGTGCCACGCCCACGACAGCAAGTGTCCGTTAAGCCGCCCTCGCTGCGTCGCTCACAAACCATGCTGCAGCATCCACCGCCCAGTTATGTGACGCTGCGTGCGCCCAAATCGAAGCCCCTCCCGCACAGCAACAGTTCCTCCGCCTACTCCACATTCTCCTCGGCCGCTGAGGATCGGCAGCCGGAGCGTGTGATCTGCCAGCAGCCGTTACGCCTGATGCCTCCACCCACAGATCCACCGCCGGCACCACCCACCACCAGCTCCACAAAGCAGCGCGCCTTTAAGCCGCTCAGCAGATCCACGACGAGCGTCCAGCGCTATGCCACCATCCGTATGCCCAACCACTCCGCCTCCTTTTGCCGTGCCACAGCGCGAGCTGCTGAAATGCCAGCTGCGAGACGTCACAGCTTGGAGCAGGCACTGCAGGGCTTACAGCTGGAGGCGGATGCAGAGGTGGATGTGGCGGCGGAGGCGAAGGTCACGGATCAGGTGGTGGTTAGGCAGCCTGAGAAGCAGCAGCAACGTCATATCTCGCCCGCGGCCAGCAGCAATGGCAGCTCAAAGGATCTCAATGGCGAGGGCTTCTGCATACCACGGCCACGCCTCATTGTGCCCGTGCACACGTATGCGCGACGACGTCGCACCGGGAATCTCAAGGAGCAGTCGACAACCGCCCCGGATGAGCATGTCGCCAGTGGTAAGAGACAAAGGGTTGTTCATAAGGCTGTCATCATCAAAGGATGATGCGAGACATGAGATACCAAAGTTTGGGTCAATCTGAAATTACAACTATCAAAAGCTTCTATGTCGAAAACTTAAAGAAGGAGCAAAGTTACTTAAGTTCCTATTGAAATATGTTTTATACAAAAAGTGAAATTTATAATTCCCAAATGGTTCATGCAATCAGTTCGTAGAAGGAAATAATTGACATAGATCAGCGCAGAGTAAGAATCAATTCGGAATGCTTTGATCTTTTGTTATCCACCCAAGTACCCAATAGAAGTTAGACGAGGTCTTATGTAGTTTTTTTTCGCATTTTTTATAGCTTTTGCATCTTTAAAGTTCTTCTGGGCATCGTATAGAATGCGGTCAATTGAGAGTTATTGAATAATTGAGCCGCTGTCGTTAGTTTCCATGGCTAATGCATTTGTTTGCTTTCATAGTTTTCTTTTGCTTCCCATATTTCGCCATACAATTTGTTTATACTCTCAATTCAGAACTCTCCGATTTCAATGCTTGTTTAATCAACAAATCGAACTGCTTTTTATTACTTCAGATGGACGCGTGGAGGTCTCACGAGAGGGCAAATATCTCTCGACGCTCTCCGGCGCCAAGGTATTGGGCGAATTGGCCATTTTGTACAATTGCCAGAGGACGGCGACAATCACCGCGATCACCGAGTGCAATCTGTGGGCGATCGAGCGTCAATGCTTCCAGACGATCATGATGCGAACGGGCCTCATCCGCCAGGCGGAGTACACGGATTTCCTCAAGAGGTATGTGCGGGGCTTACACTATCCATAGATAAGGTTTTTCTTTGACTGCAATTTCGAACAATTTTGTTGAGCATTTTTAATGAATCGCAGCGATTTGCTGCCGCATGCAATTAACGTGCATTTGCACTTAATTATATCAATTCCGCCAAGCCAGACTATTTTTTTTTATTTTTTATATTTGGCCATTACAAGTAAGTGGTAAATGGTGAAAAAAATAACGCTTAGCTTAAGGATTTTTTTTGTTTTTGGTGTGTGTTTGGTTGTTTTTTGTTTTGCGCAACTTTCTCTTCATCAAATGGGCAAACAGCATCAGACGACTTCGCTGTCGTCGTCATGGTCATGGGCGTCTCATATACGTCTATTACGATGACGTGCACTGCTCAAAATGGCCAGACAGTGGGACAGACGGACGGACGGACAAGAGCTGCGATCGTGCGGCCAACGAACGCATAGAAATGTTTTCTTTTCTTTGCCATCAAATGCACAAGTTGGCAACCAGTTTAAGGCCACAGCGCACCACCGAAAGCACCACAAACCGCACCACAAACAGCAACCGTCGTTCCACACTGATCTCTGCCAGAGCTGGCGCCGTGAGTGACCGACAAATTAATCTCATTTTGCAGGGTACACAGCCGGCGCCTACAATAAGTGTTCCCCCCTGTGCCCCCTTTATTATATGACTGTCATTAAAAGAGCTCCATTCGAAATTTTGAAGCATGAAATTGCGCAAAACTAAAAATAAAGAAGAAAAAAACCCCCCCCAAATGCATTACACGAAATGAAATGGAAAGTGCATTTCAGAGGAGGGCGTGTATTTAGATTGAGATTGTGGCGGAGCTGGAGATTAGGCTCGCGAGTTAAGTTAACTTAGGAAAGTCACAAGATTGCGCCGGAAAGGCTAAACCATACAATTAATGAGTCCAGTTTTTATGGAACGCACCAAAATTACACACGAATATTGTCGCGTATCTGTGGAATAATCCATGAACTGACATAATAATAGGAATTAAATATACCAAGTATGTGAAACTCAAAACTAGTCTGTTATATAAATAACATTGATTTTCTGTTTAACTGGTTAATCGAAAACGTATCCAATGGGAAATGCTGATTCCTTTTTGAATTATCTTGCCTTTCTAACCTTTGTAAAGATATTTTCTCGCGTAGTCTAAAGGGTTAGAGTATATTCCATTTATCCATCCCAAAAAAAGAGTAGAAAAGTTTAATGTTTAATGGAATGCACTCAGATTATATTGAAAGAGACTCGAGATTGAAATACATTCAACTTTAGGCAAAGCTTTCATAAAAAGGGATCCCTTCTTTTGGTTGCATTTTCCATAAAAGAACTGGTGTACAAAGATTGCCCCTTTGTTAGGTGATTTATGGGTGATGTAGTTCTTCCTCTTGTTAAGAACAGAAAAGTGGTTCCTAAATTCTTGTCCAAATGTTGTCCTTAACTATTTAAGGCTTCTGTCTAGCTCGACCTAGCCAGGAGCTATCAAAGTCTCTCTCTCCTACTAAAACTACCCAAAACAAGAAGAACGCCATCTTTGGCATTTGTGAGAAGCAAGGTATAAATGATATATCCAGAAAATATATACTTTATGAGGTCGGAGATGTCTCGTTCTATACGTTACAAGTTCCAGGTCGAGGCTATTAAGAACAATTGCTCCTATATAATGTCACATCTCACCTCCTTTGTTTATTTTCCATATATTTGCAGCGTGCCCATTTTCAAGGATTTGCCAGAGGATACCCTGATCAAAATCTCCGATGTGCTTGAGGAGACGCACTATCAGCGAGGTGATTACATTGTGCGCCAGGGGGCGCGGGGTGATACCTTCTTCATCATCTCCAAGGGCAAGGTGCGTGTGACGATCAAGCAGCCGGATACACAGGAGGAGAAATTCATACGCATGTTGAGTAAGGGTGATTTCTTTGGTGAGAAGGCGCTCCAAGGGTAAGTGAAGGGAACCTTAGATAAACTCTTGCATTATTGATAAACTGCTTGCTTTCCAGGGATGATCTGCGCACGGCGAACATCATATGTGAGTCTCCCGAAGGCGTGAGCTGTTTGGTCATTGATCGTGAGACGTTCAATCAGCTGATATCAAGTCTGGATGAGATCAAGCATCGCTATGATGACGAGGGTGCCATGGAGCGTAGAAAGTAAGCTTTAGCTGGGAGTAAAACTCTTGCACACATCTTAAGTCTAACCTGTCTATTTGCCTACCGTCAGGATCAACGAGGAGTTCCGCGACATTAACCTCACAGATCTGCGTGTGATTGCCACATTGGGTGTGGGCGGCTTCGGGCGCGTGGAACTGGTGCAAACCAATGGCGACAGCTCGCGCTCCTTTGCCCTCAAGCAGATGAAGAAGTCACAGATTGTGGAGACGCGCCAGCAGCAGCACATCATGTCCGAGAAGGAGATTATGGGCGAGGCCAACTGCCAGTTCATTGTGAAGCTCTTCAAGACCTTCAAGGACAAAAAGTATCTGTACATGCTGATGGAGAGCTGCCTGGGCGGTGAGCTCTGGACCATATTGCGCGACAAGGGCAACTTTGATGATGCCACCACCAGATTCTACACGGCCTGCGTGGTGGAGGCCTTTGACTATTTGCACTCGCGCAACATTATCTACAGGGATCTGAAGCCAGAGAATCTGCTGCTCGATGAGAAGGGCTACGTGAAGCTGGTGGACTTTGGTTTTGCCAAGAAATTGCAAACGGGCCGTAAAACGTGGACTTTCTGTGGCACGCCCGAGTATGTGGCGCCCGAGGTGATATTGAATCGTGGCCATGACATAAGCGCCGATTACTGGTCGCTCGGTGTGCTCATGTTTGAGCTGCTCACGGGTGAGTCGAGAGAGAGAGAGAGAAAGAGTGCGCGATCTATAGTCAATTATAATATCTTCATGTATTACAGGAACTCCACCGTTTACGGGCTCGGATCCGATGCGCACTTATAATATAATACTTAAGGGTATTGATGCAATCGAATTTCCGCGTAACATAACACGCAATGCCAGCAACTTGATCAAGAAACTGTGTCGCGATAATCCCGCCGAGCGTTTGGGCTATCAACGCGGCGGCATTAGCGAAATACAGAAACACAAGTGAGTGGAAAATCTCGTGGAGTCAAATCCACAGTCAATCATTAATGCCACGCTTCCATTTTTTGTTCAGATGGTTCGA
The DNA here is from genome assembly GCA_037075305.1 of Drosophila kanekoi. NCBI lineage: Eukaryota > Metazoa > Arthropoda > Insecta > Diptera > Drosophilidae > Drosophila > Drosophila kanekoi. Next base: position 5,084,796 of record JBAMCE010000678.1, on the reverse strand, counting down.
TGGCTTCTATTGGTGGGGTCTGCAGAATCGTTCACTGGAACCGCCCATAAAGCCCAACGTGAAGAGCGTTGTGGACACGACTAATTTTGATGACTATCCGCCCGATCCGGAGGGACCGCCACCAGATGATGTCAGCGGCTGGGACAAGGATTTCTAGTGTAGAATTGACGTATGGGAATTTTTTGACGCTGCTCTCTAGCGACTTTTGTCGCGCAGCTGCTGCAACTTGAGACAGATAATGATAATCGATCTAATGGATCTTAACTAGTGCGCCATTTGTACGCCAAAGCAATAGTCAGGATCAGACTTAAGGACGAAAGCTGATCCCCCAAGTAGCAGTCGCAACGCCTAGGGTCCTCATACAAACAGATCATGTAGTGCCCAGAAAAGAAGAAAAAAAACCAACAAACAAACAAACATACCCAGCCACACACCCGCACACACACACAGACACACACGCATGAAAACGGCTCAAGCATGTCTCAGAGATCTGATTGTCATCATAAAACATTGTGCAACACTATGAATTTATTAACGAGTTTATAAACTATTATTATGTAAAGATTGTGAAATCTATAATTTCTAGTTCATTGGATGTCGATAGAAATTGTAAGTAGGTTCCTGTATCCTGGCATTCATCTCTTTCGGCCATGTGCATTGTGTAAATTGTTTTCCCTCTCTATCTAAATAAAATTAAAATTATAATTGTTAAATGTACCAAGTGCAAACACACACACACACACACCCACACACATACTTATACATACAAATCGGGTTGCCTTATAGCCTGTAAGCAGATTTTATGCAATTATATGACCAAGACCCTCATGCTCATAACATATTTCTTGTTCTTGTTCTTCTGCTCCTTCTTCTTCTTCATTTCTATCATTTTAATATTTCCAAGCAATTGTGGATCTACATGCTAATTATTCTTGCAATCATTAGCCTTAAACATCATCATATTCTATATATAAATGAGCTAAATAACGCCTTTTTCAATTGTCTTTTTTAAGTAAACTGAGCTAGAAATAAAATAAATAACAAATTTATGCGCCTTAACTAAATGCAATTTAATTATTACTTTGTTGTAAAATGGAAATGCAAAAGTAAGAATCAATATCTGGATGAAGATATACATATAAATTTGCATACATAAGTATCTAAATTCAATCGAAGAGGAAATTCTCTTAAAGTGTTTCCTCTTCTGTTTTTAATGAGTAAATTCAAACTTTATATAAGCAATGCTTTTTTTCTGCACATTCACTCGATTGGTTAGAGTATAATTTCTTCGGCACGTAAACCTCTCTGGGCTAAGCTTAACCAAGTTGTGTGTTTCCTGCATTTGAGCAATCGAGATGTTTAGTAAATTGGCCAAAACTCACGTTTTAACTCAATGAGAATTGAATGCAATTCTGGAAAAAAAGAAATGAAGCTGAAAATAATAAAAGCCAAATAGAATTCAAAACAAAACTTGACTACGTGCGCAACGAGACTTAAGCAAAAATCCAAAAGCGGAGAAAGCTGAGAAAAGTCTGTCAAGAGTTACGGCATTTTATAGAGAACATTCTGTGGCGATAGTTCGGTTCGTACGGGTCTAGACAGTTGGAGCAGAAAAACCAAACACAGAAAACTAGAAAAATATATTTCCTTGAAAAACCAAATACTTTTTGATAAGTAAATTTTGCTGTGCCAGCGCAAAGATTGGAAATTGTGTTGAAATATATTTTTTTTAATGAACTGAGCTCGAGATCGTAAAGGAAACTACTTAGCATGATGATGATAAGCTGGAGTGTGCTCTTGCTGCTCCTGTTGCTGAATCTAACCCTAAGCTTAGGCCTGCACCTGGAGAATCAGACGCGGGAGCAAGTCAAGCAGCTGATCGGTGAGTTATAAAGAAGCCAAAACCGAAGAACTGAAGCTCAACTGTATATATTTCTGATGCAGCCTGCAAACAGCCCAAGGCGCCGGGCCTGTGCCGTGGCAAACAGCTGCGCTATGCCTACAACAAGGAGTCGGGCAACTGTGAGAGCTTCTATTATACGGGCTGCGCCTCCACGGATAACAACTTTCTGACCTACGAGGAGTGCCGACGCGACTGCATGCAGCAGGGACGTTACTAGACTATAGACCTTAGTTAATTTCTATGTTTGTTTATATTAACGAAAATCAGTTTTACAAGTTCATTTAAACAAGCGCTAAGACTTTCTGGCTTTTCTAGACCTGCGCGGCCTGGTCTCTGGTTGGGTTCGGGCCAGAACAAGCCAGCTGGCGATCAGCAGCAGCGGCACCGCAAAGACCAAAGCCAAACTGTCCAGCGAGTGGTAGACGAACCAATTCAGTTCTATGCCTGGCGACTGCAGCAGCTCCGCGGCCAGCATGCCATGTCGCATCACGTGCTCCACGCTCCAAACGGCCGTCTCCAGCGGCGTACGTTCGCGCTGATTAAAAACCTGTGAGATCTTTAAGGCGCGTTCAGCATAGCTGTGAAAAGTTTGGGCTTTAGCTAGGATATCTCTGGAGAGTAGTTCAATAAACGCACCTGGGCTTGCTCAGCTCCTGCAGCGACTGCTGCAGCGTATCCACATTGATGTGCTCATAGTCCAGCTTCAGTCCCACGCCACGATCCTGTGCCGCATGCGCATTCACAAACTGATCACCGTAGATGGGCGTCATGAGCAGCGGCTTGCCGCAGTGCAGCGCCTCGGTGAGACCCAGCAGGCCGGCGTGCGCCCAAAACAGACGCACTTGAGGTTGACCTACGGGCAGTTTATGATTAAGTTTCGCTCTTCAGTGTACTCGATGTTTACTTACAGAGCAAAGCTAGCTGTGGTGCCCATTTGACAAATAGAAACTTGCTGGCATCGAGTTGGGGCTTGGGCTGTTCAGTCGCCTCCCATTTCCAAATCACATTCAAAGGCTGCTTCAGCAGCACATCGATAATGGCATCTAGCTTCTCGGCATCAATGCTGGAAGCGCGCACCATGGAGCCCCAGCTGATGAAGATGACGCCCTGCTTGGACTGCTCCAGGAACTGGGCAATCCTTGGGCTCAGCTGCTGCTCATCCTTGCTGGTAATGTGCACGCCGCCCACCTCTAGAAACTGTCGGCTATGCGGGCGACTGCCCAAATGCGAGTAGTGCTGATTGCCCAGCACGAAAGCCGTCTGGGCACGTGCCACGGCATCCACATCCACATCAATGTTGAGATGGCGCTTGATCAGCGCATTGTCCTCGCGATTCGTGTGTAACCTGTAGATCAGCTTCAGCAGCTTGGCCTGGGCAAAGTTCAGTATGCGCTCCCTGAAGCTTAACGGCCGAGTGAAGCCAACAAACTCTGACTGCACATAGGAGGGCGTATCCGGCAGATCGATGCGATCGTAATAGTAGGGCATCAGGGCACAAGTGCTCAGTCCAATGATGGGCAGCTGCAGCAGCTTGGCAATGCCCAGCTGGCAGTCCGTGCTGAAGTACTCGGTGAGCAGGACATCGTAGGGCTTCTGCTGGTGACGCCGCAGCACAGTCTCCACATGGCCACTCTCGTACAGCCGCTCGCAGGATATCTGGCCATTGGTGTACAGCTCATAGTACTCCTCCAGCAGCACCTTCAGGGAACGCGTGGGCGTGTGCTCCGACAGCGGCACCACATTGATGGTCGTATTCGACTGGTCCTCGGCCGCATCGGAGATCAGCAGCTGCTCGTAGTTGGGCAGCTGTGCTGCCTGCGGATTTCTTACATACGAAATGACGGTCAAGTGGTGACCCCGTTGCGCCAGTTCACTTAATATCGGTAGCGCCACCTTAAAGTGGCTGTAGCCAAAGTGCGGGAACACGGCGAGCACATTTCCCCCATCAACACCTCCATTTGCCCCACTTAACACCGCCAGACAGAAGCCAATTAACGCCAACCGTTCGCCTCGCGTGGATGTCGTCGTCATCGCTGTGCTGTTCTCGAATGAATGCGGCGAAGTTCACGAATATCATGATTACCTAACGCCTCGCTTGATAAGCGTGTTGAGTACATTGCGATACTTCCAAAGTTATTTTTGTTGTTGTGGTTTATTGATATTTTTGTGGTTCAGTTGTGGTGTGCTCCAATTGCAATTGCATTTGCTGTCAACTGCATGTTTACGTCTTATGGCAACACTGGTGCTGTTATCGATCCTACATTTAAAAGCATTGCATACTTTTAAGAGCTTCTGTTAAAGCCTCCAGCAGACGCACATGTGCTTGAACACATTACATACTGTAGGGCTGTACAACTGTTGCTTAGCATACTTTTGAGCGCACTTGAAAAGTGTACTAAACGCTCGCATTTATTTGCCGTGAACTGTAGATGGCGCCAGCAAAACCGTTGGTATTTCAAATAATTGTGGAAATATGCATTTAATATTTTGATTAGAGAACAATTATACGTGAAGTTGGTTTTCACTTTTACTTATACGTACCTTTTTGTAGTAGTGAAATGCTCTTTTTAACATTAACATTGTGACTATGAAAGCTAGTGAGATATTGAAAGTGCAAGATTTTATAAAATTTCTATACAGTTCTTATACTATTTGTAAACTAAGCAAAATAATACAATTTTTTTAAAAGTGACAAAATTATAAAAGAATATCTATTATATTTAATATTCGAACCAGGCACAAGCTAAATTTATTTTCCCGTCCATGAGCTGCTCAAATTATTGCAGAGCACTCAACGAAGGAAAAGCCTTAAGATATTGAATGCACAATTGAATTGGAATTGGAAAACGCCCCGAAAACCATAGATAATGGACAGTAGGAAGCGTTAATTGGAACCGCAAGCGATGAGACGAAGAGGCGATGATAATAATTGTAATTGGCAGACAAAATGCAATTCCACTTGCATCTACAGCTACAGCTCCAGCACCAGCTGCCTCTAAATGCGGACAAGTGCAACGGGCAGCAGGGCAGCAGGGGAGCAGGGGAACAGGGCTGGCCACAAGATTAGTGAATGTAATGTAAAGTGCTCTGGCAGAGGGAATCCCATTCGGAATGACAGCTCTTTAGGCGCCTGCAATTGTGTATGCGGTTGGTGGGGGAGGTTCTGAGTGTGCCTGTGTGTGTGTGTGTTTGTGTATTTGTGTGTTTGTGTGTTTGTGTGTTTGTGTGTGCGGCTGTGATTGTGGGCGTTGTCAACGACCCACTTCCCAGGGCGACACAGCGAGTGCGCCGATTGGGCCACATTTCTCGATAAGAGCCCAAAAACACCAAACGTTAACAATGCTCGTAAGTGTTTTTTACGATAAACCAGAAGAAGCAGGCGACGACGCGGAGCAGGGAAAGAAAACAATATTTGAGCAAACAGAGCAATTAAAAGTGAACTGGGCTCTGGGCCGGACTGCTCGCCGGCGATAAGTGGATGCCCATGGGAAACATTATACTGCATACTGCCTGACGCTAGCTGGCTCTCGGTAGTTCCAATGACGCCCCCTATAAACACACTCACACAGATTGGCCCCGATATCACCGTCACCGAAAACAAGCCACATACATGATGTGAAAACGATTTGGTATTTGAAATCTGTGTGTTTTATGCTCTCCGCTTAATGTGCTTAACATCTGGAATTGTTGAAAGCAAATATCGAAACTGTGTTCAAAACTATGCAGACTGTCGAAACATGCCCGATTTCTAATCTGTTCTTAAGCTACCAAGAATCGTATAAAGTAGTAGTTTCTGAAATTGTAAAGGACTCATTGTAAGCTTTTGTGTACACATTGCTTGTTTTGTAACTTAACAGATTCTTCTGTTCAGGATCTTGATTTTGTTTTTAATTCCAAAAATTTCAACTGGAGAGCTCGAAATAAGAACTGCTCAATTAATTTAGGAAGCTCATAAAACGGAGAACTTTGTTTACTTTATTTTAAAAGATCTCTTCCAAACATGAAGATTTAATTCTCAGACGGCTTCAGTCCCCCCTGTAGAAAATATCTCTCGCAACTCTTGGTTAAGAAAACCTTAAAGAGATTTTATACCCTGCCACTTGTAAAATCGCAATTGATAGGCTGGGAAACGTATTACCCTATTGTTCTATGTAATTCTCCATAACTCATAATCTATATGATATAATGAATGTATGATGTAAGCTCTGCTGTGTTACTTATTATAGTTTTCATTTTTTCAGTTTGCGAACGTCTTGCACTCCAAGCTTTTTAGTTTATATTGCATTATTTTTTTGCTGACACTTTGAATTTCGAGTGGTACTAGAGAGGTCTCTCGTCTGGGTAAGGGCCCACGTTATCGGCTCGAAAAGTGGCAGCTGACGTCAGTGTTTTGCCTAAGTAACAATTCAATATGTTTGTACAAGTTCAAATAGTTTTACTTCAGTTTCAATAGTTTTTACCTATACTTATTCGATTTTCGAAATTCTCTAAAGATTTCCCAAGCGGCCAAAATTTCTTGAACCCAATGCACACTTAAACGCTATGACATCAGAAATATATTTCTCGATTGGCGGCTGGCGTCAGTGTTTTATGAGGGGGGCCGTTGCCGGCACTCTCGGGCAATCTAATATGTCTGAAATGAATATTTCTGCGTGATTTCATTATTATTGACAGATTTCCCAGCTCGCAACACCAGCCGAGTGCTTTGTGTTTAGAGATTGCGCCCATCGCCGTCTGTCTCTGACGTCATGGACAGAGTGTGTAGAATTTTATGGGACGCCCGTTTGATGGGCCGCAGCTAGCCAGATTTTTGTGGGCTTTGTTCTATTAATGGGCCTCGCTGCAGGACTTAATTAGAGCGCTGTTTGTGCAGATTTCGACATTTTGCTGTTATGATCCAATTTGGTGCGTTTAAGGACACATTTGTTTGCTCATTTGTCTGGCTGTTTGCTCGATTGTCGCCTGGCAGCTCCAAACGCCCAGACACATCGATGGCCAGGATTAGCAGGGGACATAAAGGACAACATGTGTGCGCAGCAGGCAGGACCGGGCAGCGGTCCAGTCAAATAGCTGCCCAGCTGCCCAGCTGCAACGCCAAGCAGAGGGGGGGCAGACCAGGTCTAATTAAGGTCTGGACAAAGCCAAACAAGGCGGAGATTAGGTGCCGCATCCGCATCCGCATCTGGATCTCCCGTCGCTATCGATACTCGTGCCGCCGGACAATGACGGGTAGCCGTTTGCCGATTGCCGGTTGCCAGTTGCTGAGTGCCGAGTGTCAAAAGATAACTGCAACTGCACGATTCTCGAGTGGATTGGCTGCAGTTCGACAAACAGTTGGAGCTGCAGTTTCCTGCTCTGGCCACTCCACAGTCTAACCTGGAGAGCTACACACGCTACTTGAATTGAATCCGAACTGGTGTCTGGTCAGGTGCAATTGCCCATCGAGAGGCCGACAGTTAAAGACAATGTGTTCGTCTTGAGACCCACTTCGGCCACTTCGGTTGCCACAGTTGCAGGCGGGTTCGATCTAAGCACACCTGACAGCATTAAATCTATTTGGCACTATAGTTGATGCACCTTATGCTGATAGCTTATCAAGCGTTTGGTATGCAGACACACAACCCATTCACATTGCTGGAGTGGAATACAAGTGGCACGACGGCAACAACATGTAACTTGTCCATCTAATATCAGAGCTTAACTAGAACTTGAATACCTAATGCGCGTCTAGAGATAGCGTCTGATTGTCTCTTGTGTCCAACTACTGACTGTTAGATACCCTGTTTAGACAATTGAAACAGCATTATGCAGTTTCGCTGGGGTGAAGGAGAGGTAAGCTGAATATATGTTCAAATAAAATGCATTGCCAAAACACCCAATATACCCTGTTGAGAACAGAGTATACCTATTTATAGAAACTGCTAACGAATCAGTTTGTTGTCTAGAGATACTTGTTGCACAGGAACTCTTGGATTAACAATAGATTGATAAGAACAGCAGAACTGAAACTTAAAAGAGTGATAAATCCGACCCGAGATTTTATAAACTATTACAAGAGGATTATTTTACTTTCGTTAAAAGTGATATGAAAGTGTCCGAGGCTTTACAGGATTATTTGTCATGATACCAGATAGAAAAATTTAATTTGGATTGTTAAAGATTAGACTGCAAGGTCGCTTGGTCGATGCATATATGTATATAAATATGTATCAATGTATGTACAAATAAGGTTTGTGTATTCCCTTATGCCAAATGCTTTGGCTAAATATTGTCCTTCTATGCGATTCTCATAAACTCAAGTTAGACTTTTATGTTGCCTTCTTTTATTAAACATCTCTCTCTCGTTTTCGCTCTGTCCCTTTTCTCTCTTTCTGCTGCTCCTCCATTTATCTCTCCATCTATCGCTCACTCTCTCTCTCTCTCTCTCTCTCTCTCTCTCTCTCTTCCTCTCTTCGTTTTTTTGTCTCTCTTCAGAATAGTTCAGGGCTTTTCTTCAGTGAACCAAAATATTTGTTAGTTAAGGCCAAGTAACTTTCAATTGCATCAGTACGTCAGTTGAGAGTCTTATCAAATACTTATTTATAATAGTTTATCAAAAGACAATTATTTTGATCAGAAGTATGACATTAGTATGGCAACAAAAAGTTGGGGCTTCGCATTGACACTCAGCTTGAGAGCAGGTAGTTTTTCGGTAAACTTGGTGGTCCAGAGTGCTCCCTGGATTTGTGTGCCTCCATCGGAAGGTCATCTGCACCTTTAACCGGGCGTTTAAGTGCCAGGAAGTTGATTCGTGCGTCTACAGTTCCGCAGAATCGACAATGGGTCAACAGTTTGTGTTTTGTTTGTTCACGAGTTGATTTTGCTTTAGAGGCGCGTGTCGCATCGCTGCACGGAGGACGCTCGTCCCGAGCGGTAGGCGCAATGTAAACAGGAACTGGGCAAGGGAGATGCGGGCACGCGCAGAGCCAAGCCAAAAACTGAAAAGACAAAACTTGAGGCATGTTTTACACGTGAATTGCGATGACAAAAAGACGCCGGCCGAGGCCAATAAACGGGAATGGGATTGGGAATGGGAATGGGAATGGTAATGGGCATAAGAATGGGCAGGGGCATGGTCGGAGTGAAGGTGAAGCGCATAAAAATTGGCATAAACAGCCCACGGCCAAGAAGAAGTCGTCTTCAGGGTTCTCGTTTGTATCTCTGCAGCACTCAGCTCAGATTGTGTCCTTCCTCCACGCGACGCGCTTTATGGCTGCTGCGGATTCGTGGAAAACATTCAATTGATACGAAATTGCTGCAATATAAATGCAGTGCTGCCGATCGAGCTGGAGTCGGCGCGGAAGAAGGTGGCAAGGCAGCGGGGTCAGGTATTCGGCACATAAATGCGGCAATAAAACGATTCTCTCGCTGATCTTTGCATTGCATTGTGAGTGGCTGGTGAGAAAGAAAAATGGCAGCCAGGGACACGCGTGTTACCAACTCTCTCGATCTCTCTCTATCTCTGAAAGTGTGCTGCAGCAGCAGCAGCAGCAGCAGCAGAGGTAGACACAATTTGTTTACAGCATTGTTATTGAGACAAAGTCACTGATTTTCAAGCAAAAGCCAGTGCTTGCCTCTACCATGCCCTCTCTCTCTCTCTCTATCTCTCTCTCTATCTCTGTCTCAGCTCTCTGGTGCAAAGGCATCGCTCATCGCGCACAATGATGTTGCAATTATTGAACCTTCTGTATTTTCAAATTTCCATCATTAATAACACAGGCGGAGACCAAGGTGAAGGCAAAACAGCAACAGCAGCAACAACAGCAACAACAGCAACATCAAGTTCCTTGGCAGAAGGCGGCGAAGGAGGACGCTGTGACCATTAGCGAGTTTCGGCGGAATACGCGTGAATTCATTTTGTCTAACAATGCGACGACTCACTGAGCGCATCAATTGATGGAAAAATGGAATTTTCGGAATGCCAAAACGCCGCAGGTAAACATCGCTCCAGCGCGCTGCATTCGGGCACTGCCACAGCCGCAGCCTCAGCCTCAGGCTCAGCCAGAGTTTCTGGCGCGGCACAAGGTACGCGCAGCCATTAACGGTCGCAGCGAGGAGCCGGCAAGCGCATAAAGATCAGCTATAATTATTCATCTTGGGTGGGGGGCACGGTCCAAGGCAATGCTCTGGTACTCGCCTTGGGACCGCTCACTGTGTTTGTCAACGCAGATGCTAATCACAACATTAGGCCCGTGCAGATTCCACTTCAGATATCGTATAGCCAGTGTGTGTGTGTGTGTGTGTGTTTTGCAGATTCGATGCGCTCGCCTGGCAAAAACCCAGCATTTCTGGCTGCTTGGGCTAACCTCGCGCCCCCTCTGGCGTATCCGTAACTCAAGGATACTCGTAATTGCAATTGGATATGTATGGGCTGTACTTGAGGGACGCTCGTTGGCCAATGCCAATCGTTGGTTTACGCTGCGATGAAGTTGTCCAGCTATTTGCCAAATAGATAATTATTTGTATCTATTTAGCAGCAGGATCGATCCCAACGACATCCGGCAGCGTTCCCGAAGGTGACGAACGTCAAATGTTGGGTTAACCAAGAAACGTAGCTCGATTAGTTGCACATTAAAGAAATCGTGCGATTAGTGAAGACATTTAATGGCGACAACTTGGATAAATTCTCGGAAAAACTAGCTTAAAAATTAAGTGGATTTAATATAAGAAGAAAGCTGCGTAAAGTATTCTTTTTGGAATGACATAGGACAATCCCTTCGAGTGGCTTTTCTCAAGAGTCGTTTGCACATCTTTATCATATCCCGGCTTGCCAAAGCCTGTTATTCTTCAGCATTTTGATCGTAAGCAAGGAATAATGCATGGCTAAGGCTGACATTGATATTGAAAATCTTAACTCATTGTCATTAACTCATTGCAAAGGCAATTAATGCAGCGTATTTCAGGTTTTTCTTCAATTAAGTTTCTTAACAGACTGACGAAGTCTAAGTAGTTGTTGCCCTATTTATTCAATAATGCAACTGGATCTAAAACATTCTCAGCTATATTTGAAAACCCATGAAAATGAATTTCGATTTAAGTGTAGCTGAAACTAAATGAAAATCCGGAAAATAGCGTGATACTTGAACATATATACATAAGACGAGTGTGATCAGATAACCTAGTTCGCTGTCTTAAGTTAGAGTATAGTCACGTCCTGATGTACAAGTGTTGATGCATTCCCATTCATTGCTAAAGCGATTTTCGCCATGTTCCCCACATCCTCCCCAAATAATGAGCCTGCAGTGTTTTACATGTTGAAAGTAGGACCAACGAAATACCTTATCAGAGCAGGGGCCTTTTAATCCTGGTTCTGATATGCATCGATCTTGAAGGAGTGCAAAATAAATGCTTAGAACAATATAATATCAAATATCTTAAGTCTTACCATCTATTTCTCCCAAGGTAATGCCAACAATGCAGCTTGCAAGGTAAATCAATGCAGCGACTTTCATGTTTTCCCTCAAAGATGTCTCTTCACGATCCGATCCTTTGCGAATGTTATTCACCTTAGCTCTATTTACATTAATTCAACTGCAACTAAATAGCATATCATTTTTTATTGTAAAATGCGCTAGTAGTCGACTAGCCGATACGTAAGAGGTAAGAGTTGGCAAGAGCTGACATATGAAATATATTTGTCGCATATACTATATGTTATTCAATTTATAAGGAATTTATGATATATTACGAAAAATTTGACTGGGAATGTTCTTGTTTGTCCATTTCTTGCATTCATTAAACCTTTGACACACATTTATCATCCAAGTCGGAGGAATTTGCGAAAAGTCGTGTTATATATCTTCGAAAATGATTTTGAATCCGATCAAATGACAGGCAAAAAACTTTCCACAATTGCGGGTGGAATTTCCCAAATCGCTGAAGAACGTTTTCCTTAAGTTTCTATGTGGAAAATAAGTTTGATCGGACGAAACTTATAAATTTCTCTACAACCATTTTAGATATTTATTTATTTCACCGAGAAGTCTCGGATTTTGTGAAAAGTGTAATACCCGTTTCCATAAAGTTTCTACCGTTCAGCTGCTCAGGTTAATGAGAAAAAGTGATAAACTTAATGCAGAGTATATCATACTATTTGTATGACCGCATATGTTTATTAGTTTCGGATTTGACAAACTTTTGAGCTATGAAACTTACTGTGGTTTTTTTACACAGTGTTTTATGCACTTTATCTCAGTATCAAAGCGATTATCGTTGATATGACCGCAGCCACCCCATATAAAAGGTTTGCAACTATTTTCCGAGTAGGTCCAACTGGGTATACTTGCCTTGCAGTCTCCAGATATCTCTGGTTTTCCTAAGCAGCGCTCTTGGGGGAATGCAAGTTTAAACTAAAGTAGAAATTATATGGAATATCTAAACTCTTACTGTCCGTGGCAATGCTAGCTATGTAGCTTGCAAAGAGAAGCAGAGCGAAAGCGAGTTTCATGTTTTTCCTCAAGGCAGTTTCTTCTCAAACTGCTCGAACAGTTGCGAATATTGGCGTATATTGTCATCAATTCAACTGCAACTAATTAGCACATTATCTGCTTGATTAAGTTCTCGACAAAATAACATAGTTTTTACTATACTTAAGCGCGAAAGTGGCCGACTACGCGGTACTTCCCACCTAAGCAAGCTATTCTATTCGACAAGTTTGTTGCGAACTTAACTTAAAACTAATAGTTGTTTCTCCAGTGCCTATTAGATATACTGGCAATTCTTTAGAATTAGTTAAAACTGATTGTGCTTGGAATTAACTATCCAATTAATCGACCGGTTGCTGGTGCCATGAATACTCGCTCCTCCATTAAAAATATATATATGCATGTTGTACTTCTTAAAATGTGGTTCCTTAAATTAATTGTTTTGCAGTGTTTTCAGTATTTTTGAAATCCAAATCGTTGCGTGATCTTTTAAAGTGTTGTCAAAACGAAACCAAACATTCTTAAGATCTGACAAGAGTGCGGTTCAGTAGGAAATCAACGGGAAACCACTCGAGTATTGAATCTGTGGAACTACCGTTTAGCTGCTATCGAAAATAGTTCCCCGAATCAGACATTAGCTCGTAGTGGAACTGCAAAATGTGCTGGAAAGGAGCAGCCCACTTGAAAATGCAAATGCATCGGCAAATGACCGATAGACTGAAGGACCACCCAAGTGCCCATGGGTTGGTTAAGTTTAGTGGGGTATTCTTCTAGACTTCTAGCTAAAATATGATGCGCTTTCGAGTAGCCACTTGCAGGTTGGAGTAGCCTAAGCCAAGAAGGAAAGCATCAGAAGTTGCGACAATTAGTCTCATGGAGTATGTAAACAAAGTGCAAGAGTTTTCAGAAATGTTATCGACAAAGGATTTGGGCATCGGGTTACACAAAGTGTTGTTTGGTTTTCTCTTTTGTGAAGTTGAGGGCGGAGGCAACTTGGAACATTGCATAATTTATGGATAGCGCCGTACTGTAAACATACCAAGTGACCAAATAACCAACAATAGCATGTAATCGGATCGATCTTCTACGGTCAAATACTTGACACTCCGCCAAGTGAGCTGAGCTGAGCTGAGTTGAGATGAGCTGAGAGGAGTCGCTGCTGTGGCGCTGAAGGATGCGCCAAAGGATCTGGTGGGTCGCACATGTTTGCAGTCATAAATCAGTGAATGTTATGGCTGCCTTCGTGCTGTCTACCATGTCATTCGGAAAACAACGCATTTTCACACTTTTCGTCGCCCCGTAATTTGAATACTTTACAAGCGTTCGCTGGAAACCCAAACTGTGCATTATTAATTACACACTTGGATTGGATTTCTCGCGCTGATTAGAGCTGTAAGCGATATGCCCTCCGGGCCTCTACACTGAATGTCAGTTCGACTGCCTGGCTGTCTGCCTGCCTGTCTGTCTCACCTATCAATGGGTGGGCGTATCATTAATAGCGCTTTAATTAGACAGCCAACCAGTTCAATAGTTCGGCAGCGCGACGGGTGTTACTTTTGGCGTTAATTGAAAAATATAAAAAATTATATAAAGCCTGAGATCGGCCAAAGCGCGTTCATTCGGGCCAAATCAATTAGGCCTCTGGCCAAAGGTGCACATTAATCAAAGCATTGTTATGCTCTGAGAGGGTGGTCCCCTGGCAAGGGTATTGCGGGGGAGGGGTGCGGCGGTTGGGTGGCGCGCAGTTTGATTGGACGCCTGCGCGCTTTTGTGGCTGCCGCCATTTGCCGCCCTATTGCGCCGCCATATTGCTAAATCACAAACGCAAATAAAACATAAAAGGAGGAGAGCAAAAAAAACAACGACAAAAAAGAACTGTTAAAGAAATATGAAAATCAACAGCCGGCAAAATATGAAAGTCGCCGAAGTTTATGACAAGCGCGGCGGCTAAAATCAAAGTCACTGAAATCATAAAAAAAACCCCGTGTTGTTGTTGTTGTTGTCGCCAACCCTCCCCACCAGCTCACCTGAGTTTGTTTTTATTAGATTTTGCGACATTTCTGTTGTCGTTGTTGTTGTTTCGCGCTTGCGGCTTATCGCCGCAACGCGATTTTATGGCCACACTCACGAAAAGAGTTTGCGATAGAGATAAGCGCACGTTGCATTAAGTAGCTGCCGCCGCGGGGCGGTGTGGGAGGAGCCTGCTGCAGCGCTAATTTGACCAGTAATTGTCGCCGCTCAGCCCCGGGATCAATCTAATTATTTTGCCAAATAAATACAACCCTTTTTGTGCACCCTTTCGTAATTCGCCACAGCTACAGCGAATGCCAGATACAGCTACAAGATACAAGATACAAATTACAAGTGACAACAGAACACAGCCTAAGACACACAACGCGCACACACACACCAGCATACACACACAAGCACGCACTCGCTTAATCCCCGGCTACACAGGCTACACCTTTGCCAGCCAGAACAATTTTCCAGGTAACTCAAGACGCACGAGGAGAGGCGAGCCGAGGCAAGGCAAGGCAAGGAGTAAAAGTGCGTCGCGCCCACCACAAGGCGCACACAATGAGAGCGCATTGCAACGATCACCAAAAGACGATCACAAATTTTAGGGTTAGGCTGTAGGGTTCCGTCCCCTGCCAGCTACCTGGGCCACCCCGTTTAATTACGCCGGTAAAGGGTACACCCCTTTTTGGCCGTTTTCACTTTGAGCCTGGGCCAATGTTTTGGTCGCTGGTCGCGGCCAACTGATGGTCGTTGCCCAACTATGTCCTTGGTCCGTTTATGGCCCATTGCCCATATAAATGCATGCGATATTGGCCGTGCGAGTCGCGGGCGTGACGCGTTTATGGTGTGTTTAGATACTTTTCGCAAGCAATGCGAATCGCAACAATGCCAAAATGCACCCGTCTAACCTTGACTTTAACTGCGGCACATCCCTTTACAACATAACCATTTAGCCATATATCCATACATACATATATATGCCATCTATATAGCGCATATTTACCTAATTATGAAATGCATTTCAGCGCAAAGTCTCGCGCGCCTCAAGGCCTGAGACAATTTTCCGACTTTTACTTTTCGCGACTTTTTGCCATTCGAAAATCTCACTTTGAGCTGTTTTCATTGGAAGCATTTTCGCATTCATTTGATTGTTTCTCTACTTTTTCTTGTTCTTTTATTTTCCCAAATTGCATTTCAGTTCGCCTTGAAGCTACTTGGCTGCGAAATGACGGAAATTTGGTTAAGAGCTCAAGGAAAATAAGCCGGGCAGCCGCGGGTTACGTATAAGAAAAAAAACGATTCTATATGGAAAACTATTCTTCAAGAACTGAATTTCAATTAACATATAGTGTATTAAGTAATCGGCTTTGGTGTAAGTTATTATAGTGTGATAAATGTGTCATATTATTGTCATTTATATTGATTGTTGGGGTATGAAACGAAGGGAAGGGTACATCTTCGACTCCATAAAGGATATTATTCTGATCAGTTGCTTGATGATCAGGCCCTTCTGCTTGTGCCTTTTCTGTAGAAATCATATTCTTTTAAGAACAACTGACAATACTTGGAATATACGAGCTCTACCGTGTTCTTTGCTTATCTAATCAACATCGGGCAACTATATCATATAGCTGCCATAGGAGCGATCGGCCCTTATGCAAGTTATTGTGTGGAAAACTTTTCAATGTTTTTCAAGATATTGTGTTTAAGCGCCGCAATTACGAGCCTTACCATGCTCCTCCATTATCTGCGAAACCATTTGTCATGTGTCCTGCGAACTATTCTATCTTTTTCTTACCCTCTACTACTGCCTTAATAAAATCATAAACTGTTTATATATAGTCCTTGGATGTGCAAAGAGTTAACATAACAAGATGTGAAAGAAAACTTATGTATATTTCTCTTTTATAAAAAGCCTAATAAAGGAAGTTCGTCGTGATTACTGGAAGCAATATTGAACAGGTATGATATCGAATAAATTTCTAACTATTATTAATTCATCATATATGTACATAATTATTGCTACTTTGCTTCCCCATTTAAGAGCTGTATCATTTATACATATGTATGTACATTTACATTTGCCAACAATGTGCGTTTGGCTATCGTCGATTCAAGGAATTCCTTGAAGGCCATTCGCAATGCTCGAAACAACATTTACCAGCAGCCAAAGCCAAAGGCAAGCACACTCTATAATTGCAATGTTAATTTATGCTCAAAGTAATGCCAAGAAAAAAAAAACAAGAAATACTGATTTTAGTGTGAAAAAAGACCAAGAGCTCAAAAAAGTTACGAATACCAAAAGAGCAGCAGACATTTTTTGTACATTAGCATTTTGGGCCGTGAAATTTGTTCACAAAGCGACTTTGCACTAAAAAATCTAATTTTTTTCGACGAAATAAATATAAGAAAAACAAAAAACAATATACAAACAACAAATGGCAGCAAAGCGAAATCATAAACGAGGCAGTTGAATAATGAACAAAAATTTGTCAAAAATTGCTAAAAACCAGGCCAACGAACACTAAGGCCATGGGCCAAGGGTCTTCCTCGAAGCACTCGCCGTTTTTATGGTCAAAAGACGATGAAAAAATAGTGGGAAAAGAAGCAAAGGCAGCCAAGGCAGAGGCAAAAGCCAAGTAAGTTGTCATTTTTGGTTTTATGATGATTTTGTTTTTTGCTGCTCTCGTTGTTATATTTTTTACGCTCTAGATTTTTTGTGCCCGACGTTGGCAACAACAACAACAACAGCTTCCAGGCAGGGGCAGGGACAGGCAGCCGGGCTACTAATGTCGAGCAGTTGGCAGTTGTTTTTGGCCCGTTTTTATGGTTTTATGGCATAATGACTTCTTTATTGGTGCAGCATTTAAGACGCTATCCTTGGGCAGGTCCTGGACCGAGTCTCTTTTTATGATGCTGCCTCGGCCGATTTCCGTTTCCGAGTTTGCGACTCGACATTTATGCAAATACTCAGCGACTGATGTGTGTGTGTGTGTGTGTGTTTGTTAAGTTAATCCTTTATGCATGTGTCGACTGTTCGAATAGCAGGAAGTTGACAGTTGGTGCCATATATCATAACTGTGTGTGTGTGTGCGGGTGTGCGTGTGTGTGTGTCTGTGCGCTGGGAAATATTCGGCCTGTGCCTTTCATGTGACTCACCGACTGCCCAACTATCCGACTGTTTGTATGTTTTTATCTATTTATTTATTTGTTTTTAGTACACTTATGACATGATGTTAATTACTGCGCGTGCATTCCGATTGGCTATGGGAAACACTTTGAAATGGAAAAGTTCGCCGACTGTTTGTCCAGTGTCAACAGCGGCGTTGCCAGTTGCCAAACGGCCAAGAAAGCTGCCAGTTCCAGGCAGAAACAGAACACTAAGTACAACAACAACAACAACAACAACAACAACAACTTACAACTGTCAAGAGACACAAACGCGTGCAGCATGGAGTCGGGAATTTTGTTCTTGGCCAGGATATTTGATTTAGCCGGTTGACTTTGCATTTGTCTCGTCTGTTGTTTTTAGGAATTGGGAAAATTGACGAAAAATTGTTGTGTAAATATTTTTTAATTGGCTTTCGTCGGCACAGTAGTGACTTTTCCCATTAGTCCACCGGGTAGAACTCAAAAATTAACCAAAAAGTGTGCCACAAAGCTGGCCAAGATCTATGCCAAATCCTGCTCCTAGTCCGGTAGCTTAGTCGTTGTTTGGTTGTGGCTTAAGGCAATGATAACAACATATGGAAAAGTCTGTTGTTTAATTGATGGATTTAGCAGCATTCGCTAATGTGTGGTAAAACCGGGCAAGACATGAATGTGGGCAACAGAAGTTGGAAATCTAAGTTCAACGAAAGAAGATTCCTTAAAAATGTTAACGAATATGCAGCAAAATATGCCCAAATGTAGACCCAACTCTATTGAGATCCGAATGGCTTTCGAAAGTATTTAGTAGTATCTATTTATATTCAAAATTCGATTCAGTTCTTGGTTGTGCTGGGCATATAAACTATATACATATAAATATTTTTGAATATTCCTTTCGGAATTTTATTACGCAAATTATTCAATAAAATTAGCTGCCTGCTGATAAGCCTAATACAATATGTTCCCCATGTGAAATTCTCAGAAAACAAATCTTTTTCGATAACAAAACTGCATTAAAAATTTATTTATTTTCATGTTTGTTACTGGAATATTTTACTGAGTTTTGTTTAGTTTTTGCCGTTTGAATGATTTATTTGGCAGCTATTTATTATTTCGCAGCAATCGGAAATTTTAACATTATTTCGAGAAAATCTTAAAAAAAGAAATGCAGATCGACAAGGTCGAAAAAGTTTCCCAATTTCTTAAGTCTAAAGCTCTAAATAGTCTTAAATATATATGTATGTATTATCTTTTTTCTTTTGCATTGAGATTTGTATTATTTGAAACTCATTTCTCTTCTTCACAGTTCTCTTTTGGATGAGGCAATTTGTTATGGTCAATTTATGCATTACAGCAAATCGATTTTCATCAATTTTTCACATTAAATAATCATAATCTACCGACAAATCATTATAGCTAATATATGATAAAAAACTGAATAAGTGTGTTTTTTGTCTACTTCTCGTGCGGACTCCATAAATTGGAACTACTTGACTCTCATTAGGTAGATGAATGTGTTTAAGAGACTTTAAGCACATTTTAAATGAATAGCTTAAAGCATTTCAAATGTGAAACTCATTACAGGCAATTTCCAACGGGCAACGGAAGGCGCAATTAACTTTGATAATTAACTTAACAATAGGCTTTTAAAGTTAAATTTGCGTTTCAAATATATGAGTGGAGAAAAGTGAATAATATGTTGATGTTATCATCTAAAATGGTTCACATTTAACACAAATAACTTTCTCACAAATCGGAAATATAAATTTCAAATGTGTTCCATTAGATTATTCGGGTCCTTTGTGGAAAATCCCAAAGTTGCACAGTATGTAACGTTTAATCATACGGAAAATCAGCATAAATAATGCAATGTAAAATGGGAAATTCAATCGCCCTATCAAAAAATGAGTTTAGTCAACATTTGCTTTGATGCGGCTAATTGAATTTCCCTGTGAAAGTGTAAAACGTAAAACGTGGGAGGCAGTCGAAAAAGTGATTTCTGATTTGTGTGGCAAATTAAAATTTAAATGCAAACGAATCAGGCGCACGCACCCACACACACACATACACATGCGAAAAAGGACAATAGATTACAATATCCTGGGGCGAGGCAAAAAGCAGCACGAGCAACAGCAGCAGCAGGAGCAGGACATGCAGGCCCAGCTGGCCGGGGCATGCGCCTGGGTGGGATGCGGGTCGTCTCCGTGCTGATGGCTGCCTGCCAGCAGCAGCAGCAGCAGCAACAGCAGCGGCAGCAGCAGCAACGGCAGCCGACAACGGCGTCCGACCATCAGCCCAACGGTTTCCGCTTGCTTACTGCCAGTGAGCAGCCAGTGGTTCGGGCAGAGCGGAGAACGCGAGGCGATGCCGAGTGGCTGGAGTCGCAGAGTTCCTGAACGATGCCGAACACGCGCGTACACTGCAGACAAACACACAAGAAGAAGAAACAAAACAAAACAACAAAAAGCCGATACAGATACGGCTGCCGCTGGGATTCGAAACCAGCCAATCGGAGCGCTTCGTGGGGCAGCAGGTAGGCGTGTACGTATCTGCCATTTCCAAATAAATTCAACCCCGGCAACAAAAGCAACAACAACGACGACGACAAAAAGGCAGCTGCCGTTGGTTCGCTTCAAAACCGGTCGACGACGCCGCAGTTGCATTCAGTTATTAACGAGCGCTACTCACAGCTACAGCAACAGCAGCAGCCACAGCAACAGCAGAAGCAGCAGCAGCAGCAGCAACAGCAGCAGCCACAGCAGAAGTCATTTCACTCAACATACACACACACAGACGCGCGCGCACACGCTATCAGTCGAACAGCGTGGTTGTGTGAGAGAGCGAGAGGGCAAGAGCGCACTTGATATACGCGCTGAGACCGTTGATTATTTTCACGAGTTTGAGTCGGAGAGCGCAGCACAAAAACAGAATTCAGTTTGAGTTGAGACGTTGTCGTGGGCACGTCGCAGCAAAGAGAAGAGCGCATAGCGGCAAAACACAACAGCTACAGCAAAAAAAAAGACGTAAAGCCAGAGACCAAAGCAAAAAGACAACAAGTTAAACAGTTGGTGCAAAGTGACAGTGCAACAACAAATCAAGTGCTAACAACACAAACAAACAAAGAACAACAACAAAAACAACAAAGAAAAAATAAGGGAATATGTCTTCCACTTCCGCCTCGCCCATCAGCAACATAACCGTGGACGACGAGCTTAACATAAGCAGAGAACAAGGTAAGCAGCAAAAGCCGACGGCGATATATGAGCCATTGAGTAATAATACACAATGAGTATGAGCGAACCAAAAGCTCTGCTAGGATACAGTTAGAAAATCAACTTGTTTTTGTTGCTCAAAGCACAGCTCGAGTCAACTCAAGCGCAGCTTTGCGAGCTTAACTCACTAGTTGACCTTTACTTGGAGTACAATTGAACTAAACGAAAAGTTTGTTTTCTTTTCGAACAAATTTTAGACTTTGTCGAGGAGGATTTCATTGTCATCAAGGAGGAGCGCGAGACTAGCTTGTCACCCATGCTGACACCACCGCACACGCCCACCGAGGAGCCGGTGCGACGTGCTGGCAGCTCAGTCACAGCCGCAGACGAGTCGGTGGCCACGCAGCTGCACATGCGACACATGGCGCATTACCAGCAGCAGCAACAGCAGCAGCAGCAGCAACATCAGCAGCAGCAGCAACAACATCATCGTCTTTGGCTGCAGATGCAACAGCAGCATCCACATGGCCATTATCCGGTTTATGCCGGAGCCAATGCCGATCCCGTGGCCGTGCATCAGCAGGCTCTGCTCATGAACCAATGGATACGCAATGCTGCCATCTACCAGCAGCAACAGCAACAGCAGCAGCAACAGCAGGCAGCAGCTGCTGCAGCGGCGCATCATCATCACCCGCATTCTCATTCGCACTCGCATCCACACCATCCGCATCATCATGGCCATCCTCATTCACATGGCCATCCCCATGTGCGTCCCTATCCCGCTGGACTGCATACGCTGCACGCCGCCGCTCGCCATTTTGGAGTTATGCCCAGTTTGAAGCTGAGCGGCGCCGGAGCAACTGGCGCCACCGGAACAACGGGCAGCAGTCGCCCCAAGAAGCAGTTCATTTGCAAGTATTGCAATCGTCAGTTCACCAAATCCTACAATCTGCTCATCCACGAGCGCACCCACACGGACGAGCGTCCCTACTCCTGTGACATATGCGGCAAGGCCTTCAGGCGCCAGGATCATCTCCGGGATCATCGCTATATACACTCCAAGGAGAAGCCATTCAAGTGCAATGACTGCGGCAAGGGCTTCTGCCAATCGCGCACGCTGGCCGTGCACAAGGTCACCCACCTGGAGGAGGGTCCCCACAAGTGCCCCATTTGCCAGCGCAGCTTCAATCAACGTGCGAATCTCAAGAGCCATCTGCAGAGCCACAGCGAGTCGGCGACCGCGGCACAGGCAGCAGCAGCAGCATCAGCGGCCGCACCACCAACCCAGGCATTGAGCGCTGCAGCTCAACCTGCGCAGTTGGTTAGTCCCGGCTCCAATCAGAGCACGCCCGCCTTGGATCTGTCCTCGTCGGGTGGGGCCACAGCGCAGCGGCCGAAGCGCACGCTGGGCTTCACCATTGATGAGATAATGAGCAGATAGATTGGGCAGACGGTCGCAATTTATTGGTTTTCCGTTCAGGATGCAAGCACATCCAGAATGCTGAGCGCCGCCAGGCATGGGAAGTGCCTGGCCTGGAGTCGCAGTCAGCTCAGCCGCGCCGCCCAGTTCGAGAGTACGAGTACGAGTTCGAGTTGCAGGGTATGCCCCCCCTGCCCAGCCACCGCTCGCCGTCTTCGCCGCCCCAGTGAACCACAGACAGTTCAGGAACCAGTCACAACTAGCCCAATCGGCTCTATATATACATAAACCCGATCTTATATAGCTGTCGCATTGGCGCTAAACATACTGCAAGATGCCAAAGCAAATCAAAATGAAATAAACAAATGAGAACTTAGTAAAAAGTATTCCTCCCACAGAACGATTCCAAAATATGGCATTAAAGAGTACTTTTGCCTCACTATATTTTAAGCATAAATAGTATGAGTATTTCAATTACTTAGCAATGAGTAGTATCGAGTACTTAGTTATATAATCGTATGTACCTTATAGCCTGTAGTAGCCGCATTCAGTTTGTAATACACACAATACCAATTCCCGGAGACAACCTCAGACCTCTATTGGTTATTCAAAGACTGTACAATTATTTGTTTGTTTTTTACTGAATATACTTTATAAATACACAAGTACTTAAATCAATCCAATGTTTGTTAATTTTAGTTAAGTGTTATGCTTGTTTCTAATGACAAAACTTGAGTTCTATACATTTGTAGGCCGACCCGCACACAAAGACACAACGATCTCATTATCTTAGGTCTAGATATATATGTATATGTACTATATGATAAAAACAAAAGCTATCGCAAAATATATAAATTACGAGTAATTGTAAAAACTAAATTGTATTTGTTTGTCTTAACTTTATCATGACAAGTTTCTGTGAAGTATAAAAATATCTAGTAAAGGGGGGTTTTTGTGACTACTTTTTCTTGAGTTCATAAAAATGCACTTCTTTCTGAAGGAGTACGACCCCTCTTTATAAAATATGTCATCTATATATATTGAAAATACAGAAAAGCCCTATTCTGGCTTAGGAGCAAAGGGAGAAATCTAAGTTATATTCGTCCATCCCAAGAACTATTTCAAAATGATGAGTTTTCTGAAACTTGGATATGGCTAAGATAGTTCGCTTCGCTTCAGCTGACAGAAATCTGCAAGCCAAAAAGTGACTCAATATTAATATTCCACTTGATTTAAGAATGAAATTTTGAAAAGTTCAATTAATTTGAATGAAGATTCTTAAAAGTATTCTAAACGTAAATCTGTTAATCAGTTCTTGAAGTCATGTTGCGTTTATTGTTAGATGGAATAAGATATTTGTATGTTTCAAGTTTTTTCTTCTGTTACTTGCATGAATTTAAATGAATGAATATTAAATTAGCTAACTAGAAGAAATGTTTACAGTTTCTAATAGTTGCCCATACTTCCGGAGTTCTTTAAACCGATTGAGTAGAGTATTTACATAGCTGAAGACTTGCTAACCATGATAGATGTTGTCGAAGCTTGAATGTGATGATAGTCAGACCCATTTACAAGACTTAAGCTAAGATATTAATCTTAAACTTGTTGTTAAATGACAAACCGTTACAAAATTACAACCTTACCAAAATTATAATAATTTCTTTACTTATTCTGTGTTTATAATGTATAGTTTTAATACCCGTATCCAATTGAGAATGGATAAAAAGGGTATAGCATTTTGTTATGTTCATAGATTCTAAATATAAGCAGCATTTTATTTAGAATTCCTGGAAATCAACTTATCGCAACTTTCTATATATAGTTGCATTATCGTACAAAAGAATTCCCCAAGCCAAAACGTATTTCTACACAGTCAAAAAATGTTCAATTTGTATTATTATATGTTAGTTTCTGTTGCTGGCCTCACCCACCTGTAATAAGCTGGCATTTTTGACGTTGTCAACAATGCTGTCAAGTTGAGTTTTTAGGCAAATGCATAACTCAAATCGTTTCATATTTTAAGCATCTATTAATTAACAAGCTTCCAATTAAGCCACAGACCAGCTCCATAAGGCAACTGGTTTAGTTTAAAAGTGTCACGGATCTTAATTTATGATAACTCTTGAATTTGATGTTCGCATTTCGTTGATCTTTATTCGGGTATATTTGGTTTATTTTTCGGGGTGTGGTCGCTCGCTCGTTGTTCTCAGTTCTATAGAAGTCCATTGAAATTGGCACAGTGGTTAGGAACGTGCCAAATGCCAAGATCTAGACAATTGCCCATTGTGCTGGAGAGCGTGGGTTGCATTTCTGGATCTGGATCTGGAACTGTTCGCATCGCATTGCCATTAGCACGCGCAGTACCAGGAACTGCTCTGTAGCTGACTTGGAGATAGTTATCTAGCATTGGTCTTTAATTGAGATTAAGGTTCGATCTTTCTTCGAGGGGTTGCTAATGGCACCCGTTGCGTGTGTCGCCCCGCATGCCACAAGACACATGCAGACATAGGTTTCCTTGACAATGTTCCCTCTGCTTGATTGGTCCAGCTGCTGGGCTCATTTGCTGCCTCAATTTCCTTCACTGTTTTTCTTTTTGATGACACTGCCATTATGGCCATGTACAATTGATTTTGGGCCAACTAACCGACTCTCTACCTTGCCAATTGTCAGATGTGGCATGCAAAATGGAATGGTATAGGGCACAAGGCCCTATTGATGTCTACATTGCGTCTCTCAGCTGTGGCGTCCTAGGTGGCAACGGGCAACCGGCAACCGGGACGCGCCCTCCTGCCACGCCTAGCAGACTCAGAGATATTTCAATATATCGGCTCTGTGGACAGCCTGCGGCTCTGTTGGCCAGTGGGTTGGCCAGCAAACGCAGCGAGGCGCTGTTGATTTTTATTTATTTTTTGGGTCTAGTGTCTAGTCTTATCTTCAGGTTAACCGTAGAACTTGTTGCTATGCTGTAGGCTCTATAGTTCTGGCTGTGTTTTGGCAATAGCTCGCCGCAGGATACGTGGTGGCCAGGATCCGGGGCTGTGGCCCGGTTCATGTCGCAGCATTCGACACACATTGTCCACAAACAGGCCCATAATTGCACGAATCCGCACTGCGTACAACCAAAATATTTTGTGAAAGTCACAGCGGGCGGCCAGGACAGAGAGCGGACAACCGCTACGGCCAGACAAGGATGGCAAGCGTGTTATCCTGTGAGTCCAGATTGATGGATATATTGTCGCCTTCACTCAGCCAGCCAACGGGGTTTTGTGTGCGTATTTGTGCGTTTGTGCGTGTTTGTGTCTCTGTGTCATTTTTAGGCCACAATTAAACGTATCGGTTCCGCAACTAGGGTGGCATCTTCTGTTGCCCCTGCTCCTGCCCCTGCCCCTGCCCCTGACAAGGGCTGATTAAGCAGCAGGCAGTGTACAGCGTCTGCCAAAAGTGAGCCATTTGCTGCCCAGCAGCCAGCAGCTAGCAGCACCCCTCCAAGCAGCTAGTGCTACCCCTGCCCAACGGGGGTTGCTGTTTAATGACATGACCCTGGACTGGTCTGGACTAGACTGGCCCAGCTATAGACATGGCTGGCACAATTGGCCGGAGATTGGCCGGGCACGTTCGCACTCCAAGTGGCCTTGTGACCACCCAGAACAACAAGGAACACGCATGCGGGCCTTGGACGTGGCCAAATGAAGTTGCCTCTTGGCTCAATTTGAGCGGCAATTAAAACGTTGCAAATCGATTTGCCGCCATTCAATAATGCCACAGCCAGCGGCCACATTAGAAATGGACGCCATTTTTCTCGCCGTTGACAGCAACCGCACAAAGGCGGCGGCAAGCGGCCATCGTCGAGTGGTGCTCCGCGTCAAGTTGTTGCCCATGATCACAATCACGATAGGCCCAGCGATAGATGATTGCAGATGATGATGACAGCATCATAGACTGCCACGATGGCTCAAGCTGTTGCTCAAGTGGGCCAAGCCCAAAACTTGTCTCCGGTAATTGTACATTGTCTACGCTGTCAGCTCGTACCATTTGATATGCCGCCGCCCGCCTTTTGCAATGACAATCGCCGCCGATGCCACTTGGCTTCATAATAAAAATAAAACACAAGGGCATGAAATTAATAAAAAATACGAAAATTCCGTGACTCCATCACATAATGTGATTTAATTCACTATTAATAACTCCACAGTTGGCTTTGTGAACTTGAAACCTCCTTAGATTCCTTAATTTCAGTTTCATTATCATGTTTATTACCAATTTTGTTAAGTAGGCTCTCTTAAGTTTTAAGTCTTTAGATAGTTAACTGTTAAAGTATTTATCGCCAATTCATATAAATCTAGGAACCAGATACTTTGCAGCTTTAACTTATGACTTAGATCTGAAAGGACTTGAACTAATTTGGCAATCATTTTATTTCACATGCATTCAAGAGAATCAATTCATTTGTTGCTGAGCATAAGTTAGTTATTTACTTGTCTGAGAGCCAATATTTGTGCAATCGTGAAATAGTTCGTGTAGTGTAAGATTTCTCAATGTTGTTGGCCCCACCCCTGTTGATGCACTTTACACATTTCCGCACAGTAGTTGCACATGTCACAACTTGACATTGTTGTCGTTCCCTAATTGCATTACAAGCGTTGTTACTTAGCAGACAAGCCCCACAGCACACACACACACACACGTGAACACTGGGCGATACGTACTTTGAGATACTTGAAGTATCTGTAACTCACTTGACTACGAAGCATGTCACAGTTACTGTTACTGTTTAGGTTTCCAACTCTGTTAACGACTCGCTGGGTGTTCTCCTGGCTGAGATTTTATTGCCTCGGTCTTGGCCTGGGTCCCTATCCCGATTGCCCAGTCAGCTGCGCTATCTATCTGCTTATTTGACACTTTTGTTTTGCCTAAAAAGGTGTCTTAACTATACTATCACTTACTTAGAGAGAGAGAGAGGGGGAGAGAGGGGTAGAGAGAAGTTACCCCGAACAATACGAATTGCTCTAACAATTTAATCGGTATGCGTGCTGGCTTATCGGCCGGGCTCAATCGGGACGCTGGGCATTAATTGACACCTTAGCATGGAGCTAGACCTGAAACCGAACCCTGTGACAGGGGACTGTCAATTAGTTGCTGAATTTATCGCTAGGCACAAATCAGTTTTGGAAAATTTGTAACCCGAAAACGCCGCAGCTAAAAGAGCGATCAATTTTATTGTAAACTAACTAGGGAGGTCTTCTACCCCCGCTCCCTTCGCTACTCCTCTAATACGGTGTGGTCGTATCGTGTGTGTAAGCCAAGCACTTATTGAGAACTTAATTGAATTACCCAGCGAGAACGAGGGACCCGCACCTTGTCCCCAAGGCGTTCTATTCCGCTGTCCAACTGCCTGCCTGTCCGTCTGTCTGTCGTCTGTCTTCTGGTCTGTTGATTGTCTGTCCGCCTGTTGTTGTGGCCAGCAAGAGACAAAAACAACAAGCGGCGATAAAGATGAAACGTCCAATAGTCTCAGTCTCGAGCCCAGTCCAAGACTTAGTACGAACGGCTCCTCGTCCATGGTGCGCGAGAGTCTGGGAGTCGGTATGAATCGCGTCTTGAGGCAACAACTCTTTTGTTTGTATCGCTTTTCACTAGCGTGTTGTAGTCCGTTGTTGTCTTTTTATACATATACCCATATACCCATACCCATGCCCAATCCCATTCCCATTCCCATTCCCATTCCCATTCTCTGGTTCTCTGTTCTTTGACATTTTAATGCGCCCGTTGGCGTTGACGCCTGACGCTGATGGTGGTCACTTTTGAGCTGGGCACACTTGAAAATGGTGTGATAGCAATAATCCGATATAAATAAGACATTATAAGCGACTTGTCTGACTGCAACAACAACAGCAACAACAATAACAACAGAGACAATAAACACAAAATTTATTTGTTTGGATTACAAGGAACTGAATCAATGGCGACGACATGTGGCGCTTGCCCAAAAGCTTGGCAAAGCTGAGCACACAATAAAG
The DNA here is from genome assembly GCA_037075305.1 of Drosophila kanekoi. Taxonomy (NCBI): domain Eukaryota; kingdom Metazoa; phylum Arthropoda; class Insecta; order Diptera; family Drosophilidae; genus Drosophila; species Drosophila kanekoi. The sequence continues at coordinate 5,056,612 of JBAMCE010000678.1, read as the reverse complement.
GAATCAGAACCAGAAAGCCATAACGCGAATGATTCATATGGACCCACCGCAGACGCATCCTCTCATCAGTCAAATGGTTGAGAAAAAAAGTGAAAACAATGGAAATGGCAATGGCAATGGATCTACGTCTCGAGTGACTGTTGCGCTTAGCCATTTGATCGATTGATTTCATCGATTATCGTATAACACAGTCCAGCGGAGAGTTGCAGACGTCTTCTGAGTCTGAGACTTCAAGTCTGGCACTGGCTCCATGCGTGCTTGTTTGTTTGTTTGTTTGTTTGCCGTCTCCTACACACACAAACAAGAACAACAGGAACAGCTACGGCAACGGCGACGGCAACAGCAACAACACATGATCAATTACAAGCTGTGCCGCTTTCCCAAGCTCCCCCCGGCGGTCGGCCCCCACGCTTCTTGTCTGCGGCACAGCTTCTTTCACTTATTATTAAAAGTAACAAATTATTTTCAATTGATTTACACGCTGGCAGCTCAACAGTTCAAAAGCCCAACACCCGCGCACCGATACTGACCCTGAAAACAGGCATCCCCCCTTCCCCCTTGCGAGCCCCCACCGCTCGCACAGTGCCTCGCTTGGCTCGGTCGCTGTTGATTAACCACTCACTGGGAACATTTAATGTGTAATAACGATTTGTATCTGAGCACAAAGTAGTTATGTTGAAATTCCTTGGGCAGCCAGCGATGCCAGCACTGGCGATCATTAATCATAAGAATGTGAATCTTTCTTTTCAGCTCTCGCACACCTACAACAACGCATACCCCGGCGTGTTCACATGCTCCGAGGAGCGGGAGATGCACTACTCTCGTCTCGGCTCGGCTCGGCTTGGCTTGGCTTGGCTCGGGCTCGGGCTTGACTCGGGCATCGTGAGGCTTGCCGAACAATGATCATGCGCTATGCCAAACGATATTTCATGCCTATAAACGGTTAGCTGTGTGTTTGGGTGTAGTACGTCAGGTTCCCGAACCACTCGCATACACTGCGAACAATATTTGGGTGACTTTAACATGTCTTTATATCATTCTCAATCTCTTATTATCATCTTATTATTATTTTTATTATTATTATCAATATTATTACATATATTTTAATTGATCAATAATTCATATATTGTATGAGATCAAATCAATAATGGTGTAGCCGGAAATTCGCCAATCATTTCGCACAGTGTAGTTATAGCACAGCATCATCTTCTATGCACCGATTTAACGCCCCGACATTTACATATGTCTGTGGTGTGTACCCCAACCCCCAACTCCACCCCCGATCTGCGATCCCTGTCCCCGTTCCCGTCCCCGATTCTGAGCCGCAACCCGTCTCCCACTCCGTGCCAATGCTCATTGGCGTTGGCGTTTGGTGCAGTACGTGCCTACAAATTATGTTTATTCACGTTTACAAGCCTCTGACATGCACTCCAAGACGAACCTGGAACCGGGAACTGAGCTTTGAGCACTGAGAACTGGGCATGGGGTCTGGTCTTGGTCTTGGTCTTGGTCTTGGCCAAGTGGTTCTGGGTACGGGGTTCTGGTTCTGCGCACCAGGGTGTCCCCCGGCATCAACGTCAGCGTCATCATCGCATCGACAGAGTTTGGCATTTTGGCTTTTTGGGTGGGTGACGGTGCCGACGTCATTCCCGCTGCGTCTTCAAGGTTCGGCATCGGGTCGGGGTTCGGGCAGGGGGTTGACGCTCGGGGCCTGGGTTCGATGCGCTCTCTACGTTAATTTGTTAACAACCATTTTTGGCATTTGTCTGTGCACTTCTGTGTGTCGCCATCGGTTCCAGATTGATCATGCACCCGCGATCGCTGATCACTAATCAACGATCAACGATCATTATCATATGCTAATTATCGTTGATCACTTTATGGGGATTTGTAAAAGCGTTGAAAATTTGGCAAATGAAGTGTAAAATTGAGTTTCAGATGGAATTCGGTAATGAATTAGCAGAAAAAATTAGCAGCAAGGATAAAATTTATGATGTATACAATTTCCAGTGAAACGAAACACTTTTGTTTTTCTCCGACTAAGATACATATGAATTTGACCACACAATCGTGATGTGATATTAATGAGAACTTTCTGCTTTACATTTTGATTAAGTTTGTGTTAAAACTTTGCCTTATAGATCTATGGTCGAAATGTCTATTCGATTGTAGGAAATGTAATATCGATTATCGCTAAAACAGAGTTTTTCTCTTGGTTTAATTTCGAAAAATTGAAAACATTAGAGCATATCACATTATCAGCAGCTTTTAAGATCGTCCTACTATATCGTTAAGATTCAATATGAAATCCAAATATATAAAAGGATCGAATATTTCATTTTCAGCCTCCCGATAGTTGTTCTTTCCTGGCTCTATTTAAATCCTTAGAAAAATAGATTTATTCATTATCGGAATATATTGAAGATATCTAACATGTTCTAAGGGTAATCCGATCTCAAGTAGCCTAAACTTGGCTTAAATCTTTTAACAGTCTATCATAAGCAGAAACAAAATTCTTAATCAAAATAGTTAATAAGACATGCTTATAACATTTGCAAGGAAAATTTCTCTTCATTCATGTTTAATCAACAGATATATTATTTAATACTATTTATTCATGGATAATATAAATACATTTTGCTGTATTATCCAAAATGTTGATCTAAGTATATTGTTTACATATACTTTCACCCCGATCTTGTGAGTGTTGCTCAAAAAAAACGTAGCAAAAATTTTCGCAAATCTCTCGGCAGTTCCCTATGGCCCGAGGCTTGACACACCATGCGATTTAATGCATAAATTAGTTAGAGACCGCATCAAAGCTAGGGGGGAGGGGGGAAATCGTCGACTTTAAAGTTATCCCCAGCAGATCCCCCAGCTGCTTATACATATGAGATGCATTCAGCCTAGAACCGTTGTTGTTCATTTTCACATGATTTGGGGAACTGCAACAACAACAACAACAACAACAGAGAGGGGCAATAAAAACTTGGAACTCAAACATGAAGCTCCTCCAAAGGCTAGTTGCATATGCACAGCGCGTAGCAGACACTACAACCAGCTCCCGGCCCCCGATGCCCGTTGCCTGTCCCCGTCGCTTGTTGCCTCCATCGAGTAGCATCTAGTGAAGCGGGCAACTAATTTCAAGAAAACAGCCAGTCCATATTGCATGATGCAGTGCAGCATGAGGCGATTTTTAGGTTAAGCACAAGGAATTCGGGCTATTAGCGCCAAAGGATTTTCTCATGGTTTAAAAATACTCAACGTGCGACAAATTTGGCCGCCGGCCATGTGCAGCACGAAAGCTGCACGCGGAGCTCGCCCGCCACTCCGAATGCGTGGAGGGCGGGGTCCAGGCATGGCGGAACGGCTGGACAGGCAACCACAACAACAACAACAACAACAGCAACTGGCAACAACACATCTGATTGCCGGCAATTGCGGGCGGTGCGGTTGGCAGCCAGCTGAGTCTTGGTCAAAAGGGGGGAGTGGGGGGCAGCTCCGACCGGTCAGAGTGCTGCGCTTGCCTGGCATACAATTTAATATTAAAGTTGATAAACATTTTGACCACGGCAGTTAGTAAGCAAACGTACGATCCACCTACTCGCCTTCTTTAACGGCAGCCGCTGCAGCAGCAACTGTGGCAGCAACCGCCATCATCATCATCAGCAGCAGCAGCAGCCGCAGCAGCCCCGGCAGACAGTGGACGTGACCCGACCAGTCGGTCGGTCAGTTGCTCTGACGTTCGGTCCGAGAGGCTGGTGAAATAAATTCAGAAACTATGCCAGTCGCCGTCGTCGTCGTCGCTGTCGAAACTTGCCAACTGATTGCGCCACAGATTCGCACTTAGTCAGTGGCTGTGGGTTAAAGGGTGGAAGTGGCGGGGGGCAGCGGGGTGTGGTGCAGTGGCAAGCGGGAGACAGGGGGCGTGCTGGCTCGGGACATAAACGGGGGCGTGTTGAGCGCGGCCTCGCAATAAGCTTTAGCATTTTGGTAGTCGAGTCAAGTGGGGCCAAAGCTCTGGGCCACGTTTCAGAAGCAGGGACCATGATGAAATTAAAAATTAACCTTAAAAACCAAATATAAATTAATAAAATTGTAAAACTGTATAAAAATGAAAACAAAAAACAAAGTTAAATAACTATACACTTAAAAAATTCAAACATGTAAAAAACTGAAATAAGTTAAGGAATAATAATCTACAACAATTTGAAACGGAAGAACAATATTTATCATAATTTATCATCATAATAATTATTGATGCGATATTTGTACTTACTTAAAAAAAGTTAACATTTCGTTTAAAATATTAGCAAAATTTCAAAGTTTTATTCTCTAATGGAATATAAAACAAAGCTTTCGATTGTGAAGAAAAATATTATAATATTTGTTAAATATAGAAACTTTTGCATATTTTAAAAAAAGGTAGCTTTAAGTTTGTCTTATTTGGATTAACTTACGAAGGTATTAACTTCTTTAATACAAAACTTTGAATTTGTAGCTCTTTCTCTCTCATTCCCCACGGTCAATTGCTGGGTAAAGGGAAAATGCAGCATTTGCCCACGCCCCAAGAAGCTGACTCCACCTTCGATCCGTGCTTGCGACCGATGCAGCCCTGGCTCGATAAAATGAGCAGCCACTTCATACACACACACACACACACACACACACACACACAGTCGAACGCATACAGGCACAAAATCATGTCCAGAGCGAGTCTTACATGGAGTTGGAGTTGGACTCGCTGTGGCTGGCTTTGGCTGGAGCCGAACGCTTTTCGAGAAATCAACGTCCAACGCGATTGTTCCCATGCAAGTTTCTACAAATATTTTTTTGTGAATTATTACCTTCGTATTTTTCCAGTTCGCGAGGAGTCAAATTGGTCGGCACACGCTCGAGGGCACACGCCATTTCCCACGGAGCGAGCATTTATGGCGGGCACTGAGGCCGAGAGACTTGGAGACTTGGAGAATGAGGCAGCGGCTGCTGGTCCATGGCCTGCTGTCTGCCCTGCCCTGCCCCGACGACCCATCGCTGATCGAGGACGCGCCATGAACCGTAGCAGCCGACTCGGCTGCTGCTGGGGCTATGACATGCCCAGGCAGGTGGTAGGTAGTTCAATTAGGCCCACAGGTTGATATCAATGGCCAAGACGCAGTCACAAAACTGTCAACCGGGCACGTAATGCAGCATAATTGCCAACTGCAGCAAGTGTCCAACTGTCCAGCAATTCAAATAGCGAACGCATCCTGCTGGGAATTTGATGCCCAGCACACACACACACACACACACACGCGCAGGCACAACAGCCTACACCTTTTGGCTAATGGGCCAGGCTTCCATTGGGAAACCGAAACCGAACCCGATCACGATCCAAGTTCAAACCCACGCATTTCGATGCGGTTTCTTCTTGGTGCTGCTTTTTTTTTCTCTCTTTCGTATGCCTTTTAATTGGCTTGTCGCACACCATGAGTGTGTGTTTGTGCGAGAGAGAAAGAGAAAGAGAAAGGGAGAGGGAGAGGGAGAGGGAGAGGGAAGGAGGCATGAGGCGAGGGTTAGCTGTTAAGGAGCGTCATGTAACCGTGTCTGGACTTGGGCTGGGTTGTCACTGGCATTGCCATCGGCATCTTCCTTGGCCTGGGCTAATAGAAGTGATGTCGATAGCACTTAAACACGATATCCGTTTCAATTTGTTTGGATTCTTCAATTTAAAAGGTGATAATTTTCTACTTTATGGCCCTCGACATGTGGGCCACCCATAAAACTGATATCGGAGTACTCTCCTCTCACTCTGTGCTGGTGTGTGTTCATGGGTGCTGTGCTGTGCTGTGGTTCCTGTCCATATACATTCAATACATTCGCCAGCTGAACTTCGAGTCGGAGTCGGAGTCGGAGTCCGAGTCGAAGTTGGAGTTGAAGTTCTTGACGGTCGTATCACTCGCTTAATTTGTTATTCGCTGGTTTTCACACTTGATAATTGTGGCTGCGGTCTGTGGCGGGTCCAAGGGAGTTGGACAACTTACGGCAACCACCAACAGCATCATCCTCATCATCATCAACATCATTGTCATCATCATCATCATCATCATCATCATCAGCAGCAGCCTGTTGCCACTTTGTGTCGTCTGTGTGGGCAGTTTCATTGCTAGCGAACGACTCCGACTCCGGTTTATCAGCTCTGACCGGAGCGACAGAATGTCTAAATTTTTTTTGATTACTGAATCTCAGCGATTTTTATGCGTTTGTATCACATAAAATACGAAGCGCAGAGCTCAGCCCGGAGGCGTTTTCAATGATCAACTAAATCAACACAACAATTAATTAAAACACTGAGCGAAAATTTGTGTTACCCCAGCTGGAATTTGTATTCAAATCATGTCGTTCCATTGTCCATTGTCTAGTGCCCGTTGATCTTTAATGCTCGTCAATGCAAATGCAAATTGCTTTTAGCTCTTCAGTTCAGTTTCAATTTCGGGTGGTCTCCAATTTAATGCCTGATTTGCATAGTTGATCCCAACTTTTGTTTTAGCCCCTGATAAACGTGGCACTATTCAAAGCTTTATACTTTGTATTTATTTTATGGCCTAATGGCATTCACAATGATGTGTCGACGATTAGTTGACAAATTAAACACGTTTTTAAGATCCAACTGATTAGAGAACAACTGCGCAAAGATGTTGTGTGAAAGCGTGTATTGCCAATCAGAAATTCAATACAATCTCATGTGGTTCCCAGCTTTCAATTATTGACCAGGTTTGGAATTCTTCTTTAATTTATATTGCAAAAATGAACAAATCTGTCAAAGTAACTAATGGCCCCACACATTTTTATTTGTATTTGATTAACAAGTTGTCATTAAAGTTAAATATAATTTAAATTTAAATTAATTGAGTTAAATATTTGCTTATAATAAAGTGACTATGAGCAAGCACTTGGGCGGATTTCTGCCAAACTTGTTACCTTTCTGTCTTTGATTAAGCAAAAGTTGTTTATGTCAAAATTTACCTAAGTACTTAGTTATCTATATGAAGCAGAGCAAATCGTTTGCATAAACATAAACTGATATTTAGCTGCAAATCAAAGCTGAAAAACATTTATAAATCCCTTGTTTCCCTTAGTACAAAACCCTCTTTAAGTAACATTACTTTTTTAGACAATTTCAATTATTTTCTCATTGCCTTTGAGCTGCGACCCCTCAGATCCGAAGCCCTGAGCGAGACTCAGGTCTGCACTTGGGCGACTTCTACATTGATTCCGCATCGCAGCGTAGGGCTCGGGCAACTGGCAACGTTGGCGGCGTCGGCGTCGGCGGCGTCGGCGGCCTCCTCTGAAAGTCTGAAAAAGCTGCAAAGCACAATATGAAATCATATCACTAGACATGGCTTACAATAACAATCGGGGCCCAGACACAGACACAGAGTCAGAGTCAGAGTCCAAGTATGACTGAGTGTTGTATGTTGATGTTGATGTTGTATGAGTTTTACAGTGAATGCTCTCAACGGCAACAGCAACAGCAAAAGCAACAGCAACGGTAACAACAGCAACAGCAACAGCTACAACAGCAATGTGCCAACAATGATATTAAAAATAACAATTGTCTTCAGTGGTCTTTAACACCCGCACCGCTGATAGACAACAACAACAACAACAACAGCAGCAACAACAACGCTTGAGTGGCATATAAAAGTCACATCGACAACTTCGATTGACTAAAGAAAATATTGTGTAGATGGTGCGGATCGAGCGCGTTCGAGCGGAGTTCATAAAGCACCGAGAGCATTTTGAATACCTGAACAATCATAAAAATAATGACGCTGCACATTCCAAGCAGCAGCCGCAGCAACAGCAGCAACTCCCAGCCAAAAAACTCGACTCGAGCACACAGATGGAGTCAGAGTCGGAGTCGGAGAAGGAGTCGGAGAAGGAGCCAGAGAAGGAGTCGGAGCTGCTGCTCTGATGAGCTTATGCAGCCCCAGCAACACACAGCATGGCATGGAATCAATCCCGGCTACATAAATTAGTGATATGGCACATTATGTGGCCGCCTGCCAACAGTAGAGGAGTCTACGCGAGGTCAATGCGGCGTATGCGCAATTTGGGCATGCAAATTGTGGCGCTGCTGCAGCTGCTGCTGCTGCTGCGGCTGCGTTTTCCAAAGAAATTTGCATCATGTTGTGATTAATGAAGCGACTGCCAGCGCACGGATCACGGATCACTGACCAGCCAATGGCTTACCACTGACAGCTTATCAGTGAAGCAAGCCCCCACCCCCTCTCGGACCCAAGCGGCCCCAAGTCCAGAGCCAATTGTTGCCTTGCGTGTTCCGCTGACTAAAGACTTCAATTCAGCTTCAATCATTTCATTTAACTGATGATGACGATGCGGCTGCTGCTCCTGCTGCAGATGGTCGTCATTTTGCGCAGAGTCCAAGTCCCAGTTTCAGGCGCTCGACACGCAACCTCCATTTCGAGCGTTTTGGCTACCAGAGCCGAGGCACTTAACTACTTTATTGGTTGCACTGTAGCTGCGACTCCTTCGCACACACCTGTGAAATGACAACAACAACTATCAGATATCAATGCAGAAGTTCTTCAGCTTCTTTTATAGTTTAATGAGCCACAACACACATTAGAATCGAAAGGTTTATATGTCATAAGGCTCGTAAAAGAACGGTATTTTATTGAGTACAGAAAACAAAAAAAAGATTTCTAAACGCCATAGTTATATATCGACATATATCGCACCTCACCCAACCCATAATAACCCATTTTAATTGACCATCAAAAACGACAAAAAAAAGAGGAGTATAAAGAATATACAAAACTTAAATGTAGATGAGATTGTCGACGAGAGGAGGGCGCAGGCAGCGACAACAACCTTCGTATCATTTCAATGGGTCCATGTCCGCGCGCTGTCGTTGTCTATGGCCGGGTGGGCTATAAATTTTATATCGGCATTTGCCATTGTGTGGCCGACGATATTATCGGGCGTGGAATTTATCGTGCCATGTGGGGGAGCCATCAAAAGAGCGACAGAGACAGCGACAAATGTGTGGAAAGACAGAGGAAGAACGCTAGGAGCCGCAATATTTCATGGCTGATGGATACGGATGTGATATATCGTAGTACAAGCGGGCCGTGATATATAGGCTCATGTGGAGGTGCGCATAAATCAAACGTTGGTTGAAAAACCACAACAACAACAAAACAGCCCAAAAATCGTATGATGTGGTTGTTTTCCGGGCGGGCCGCCCATGTTAAGGCAACAAGTGCACGGGGAATAAACTGGTGCGAGAATAGAATGAAATCTAGACAAAACAGTGTGGAAAGCCGAGAAGAATAGTTAACGCAGATACTGATCTAAGCGAGATCAAAGCGGCAGAATATCTTAAGGGAATTGAGTCTTTACAATGAAAATCAAAATAGGGCAAGGCACAGAAATCCTTAACCAGCAAGCTAATATATAAGGTATATAGATTAAAACTAAACGGTCAAAGCCGGGTAATAACTAACAACAATCGTTTCAATTATGAAGCAGAGAAAAACTTTGAACTGTGAAAGTTGCCAATAGCTTCTGTCAATCCGTAATCAAAAGCCAAAATAAAACTTCTCACATTGCGACCGTTGCACGCGCGTGAACTGTGACCTTTTAATGGCTCTTCGTCCAGACAAAAGAAAAGAAAAAGAGAAAAAAGTGGAAAATTAAGTATTCAAATTCGCAAGCCGATGCGAACAGACGAAAGAACAACAAACGATGAGGGCTGATAATGCCGGCAATAAAACGAATGGCAACTGAAATCGCACAGAACTTCGAACTGGTAGTTGGCTGCGCTTTTAAGCCTTTTAAGCTTCAATCAAATTTCTCAGGATTTGGCAGGCAGCAAACGGGACAACAACAACAACAACAACAGCAACAACAACAGCAACTGGTGCCATAAGCCACGCTTTGGATCGAATACAACAACCAGAACAGAAAAGAATCCTCTAGTCGGGATTGCGCGAGTTATGAGATACCCTGTGGTCAGCGACGAGCACTTGCATTACATTTAATTTTCCTCTTCTATAAAAACAATTAATGCAGAATAACACACACACTCTCACATACCCTTACCACTAAGCACTGTATACAGCGAAAATGCGAACTTTAATAACTTCGGTGTTTATTTTCCGATCTTCATGAAATTTGCAAGGCTGTAAAGTGACTTTTAAAGGTGGCGGCTTCCAAGGACTAATGTTATTACTCCAAAAAAGGGTTTCTGTATTTGAAATATGCGGGAATCGGAGGAGGTTCGTAATGTAAACCATGTTTGACCTGTGTATAGTACACGAGTGTATGCATGTGTATGTGCATGTATATCTAGCTGGGATAACCTATGCGAATGGCCTGTAGACAGACAGACAGATAGTCAAATACCCCTTGGCCATTGATGCCTACAAAGAATATATATGTATATACCTGCTTTGCTCACATTAAATGGGTACAGGGTATATTAACAACAACAATAATAATAATGTTGTAATTTGAAGGAAAAGAATGCGTATAGCGAGAGTTGCGGGCACCTTTCTTTGAGCCGAGACGGCAACTTTGGGGTTTTTGAATGGGGGGAGGGGACTGTGATCGGTGGGGATTTGCAATGTCGATGATCCTGTGTGTGTGCGTGTGTGTGTGTGTGTGTGTGTGCAATGAACCGACAGCTGGGTAGATGCCAGCACGTAAACGTTTCACATGCAGAGAGTTAACAGCATTTGGATTTGGATGCCTGATACTACCAAAATTACCAGACAGCCGACAAACCGTTGAACAACAATATGTTTATGGCTATGCGAAGCACCGAAAATACTTTGATAAAAGTCCACCGTAGCGGTAGAAGACCGTATACAAATTGGCTCCAGCCATTAGTCTCGAGAGTCAAGTTAAACGTTTTAGTGGCTGCGCTTAAGAGCGCTAAAGGTAATTTTTCACTTTGCTGCAGATTCAGTTCTTTTTTTTCTTCTGTTTTTTCTTACTTGGTTTACGGCATCATAAAGCAGATCTCTCTAGCGGTCTCCTTGGCGCACGGATTCCCACAATTTATGGCCAACTATTGAATGCGGTTCCATGGAATAAGTTTCCTTCCATCTATTTAGAAAACAATTCGATTAGAATTGACTTCTGTCGAGTGTCTCTTGTCTTTTCCTACCCTCCCCTCAGCTCAGCTCAGCTCCGCTCAGCTCAGCTCAATAAAAATACTTTCACATCATATCCACACAGAGTTGGTTGGAAAATTGAGAGCGCTTCGATAACAACAATAAGCAGCATTAATTGTTTGGCATTGTGATCATCCAGCTGTCTAACAATGGGCCCGGGGACAATGGTCTTGAGTTTCCATGCGATTCCGACTCCTCCACAAGTGCCTGCGCTTTGTCAGTATTTTCACGCACTTTGTAGAGTGGTTAGATAATCCATTGTTTATGGCATCGAGAAAAGAAAAAAAACATAACTAAAATGAAATAAAACGCAACACCGAAAATGGGAAAAATGTTTCGTCATTTTGCCAGCCAGCTTGAAATCGAGTAAAGGGGCATTCGGTTCGGTTCGCTGCGGTTCGACACACAATTTGTAGTTACTTGGCAGACAGTCGGGCAACAGTTTTGTGTATGGAACATGATTTGCTTATGTATTGTTCCAGCCTGAAACAAATTAATCGCAAAGTTATTGAAGAAACCGAACTAATGCAGCTACTGCGGCTGGCAAAGATTGTCTAAAACACTTCAGCTTCAGTAGAAATAGTTTCATTTCGTATTCATATTGTTATTAAGTCTTTATATTTATTGTTTTTAAACAGTCAGAGAGAAACATTTGATATAGGTTAAGCTGCTTTATCAGAATTCGGATAACCTGGGTTCGTGAACCTCAAAAACCAGTTGAACGGATCGAACATTTAATATAATATCGTAATGCACCTGTTACTGGCAAAATACACTCAATATTGTCTTGATGTTATAATTAAATTTTATAAAATTCTATTTATAAATTGATATGTTTCAATCATTTGCAACACTTCAGGGCTTATATAATAAGTATCTTAATTGATAGCTGTGATGATATATGAACATATCGTTGCTCAACTTCTCTAATTGATTGAATTTATTTTGATCGATCTCATTTTATATCCATATCCCGGCAACCCCCTCTTGCCAACCACCCCAACCTCATCAATTTTGTTTGACAATCGCCTCGAATGCTTGTAAACCGAACCCATTAAGACCCATCCACAAGAGCGAACACAATTCAAGCTGAATGGATGCACAACAATTGCATTTTGAGGCGTTTTAAAGAATAACAACAATAACTAAGCAAAACCCAACGGCAACGGCAACGGCAACAGGAACGACAACGGCAGCAGTCGAGAAATGAAATGAAATGAAATCAAATGATGTGTATAAAAATGAAAATAATACAAAGATAAATAACAACAGCAACAACAACAAAACTGGAAACAAAACCATATAATAATAAAAATCAAGAAAAATAACTACAAAAGCGCAAAGTATACGCTGTATCTGTATCTGTATCTGTATCTGTCGATGAGGCTGCCCGCTGGAGGGCGGGGGTGAGGGCGAGCTCGTATATGGCCTGGCTCTGGCGGCTCTGTTGCTGGCGGCGCTGCTGCTGCTGTTGCTGTTGCTGAGGTGCTGCTGCTGCTGCTGCCGCTGCTGCTGCAGACAAGCGGGAACGATGGCGACAGCCATGGACAACAACATGCGAGACTCTTAACCTTTGACGCCCGAACAATGAAGTGGTTAAAAGCAAGACATTAACACACAGACTTACAGGCAGCAAACATTGCCAGCAACAACAACAACAGCAACAACAACAACAACAACAACAACAACAATAGAGAGACTCAGACTCGGGCCGCTGTCGAGGTCTGGGCCTGGACCTGGGCTTGGGCCTGTGGCCCGGCCTGTGCCTGTGCCTCATAGAGCAGCTCGAGCTGTGCTGTTGGCTTGTAGCACTTGAGTGGAATGACAGAAATTAGTGAAATTTATTATTGATATCCACTTGAATTTATAGAGCAGCGAACAAAAGGCGTTGTTCGTAGTCGTCCGAGTCGGAGTCGGAGTCGGAGTTGGAGTTGGAGTCCCCGCTCTACCTTTTTCTCGTGACTTATATAAAGGTGCATCTTTGTGGCGTCTCCGTCTGAGTAGCAGCAGCAGCTGCTGCAGCTGAAAAAAAAAGAATTGATGGCATTGCGTTGCGATCTAATGCGTGTGATAAACAGGTTCAGGTTCTGTTGCACCTAAGCGAGTAGAAGGTGTCGCTGCGTATAAATTATGAGTGGAGGAACAATAAAATGCACAACAGGCAGCAGCGCTAATAGTCGATAGATAGAAGAAGTTACCGCTGCGCTTTCTACAGCAGAGAAGGAGACGAAGAGGGAGAGAGAGAGAGAGAGAGGGGGAATGAATAGAGATCGGGCAGAAGAGCTGTCTCAGCTTTATTGTGAAGCCACCCAGAATGGTGGCGGCGGCGACGACACCCGCAGCATCGTTCCGATCGATCCAATCGATCGATCGATCGATCGCATTTTTATAAAGTGTATTTTCCAGCAGTTCCGAGAAAACTTGAGCGCCGCACAATAGAGTTATTTAGAGGCCCAAAGTTATGGTTATTGATTTGAAATATCACACGATATGAGTAAGGAGTGCGTGTATGCGTTAAAATAACAGGGCCAGAATCAGAAGAATCTACTTCACGGCAGAGAGAGGGACCCCCGAACAGACTGGCAGGTTCTTGAGCGCACAAAAGCCGCCGTTGCACACACACAATACACACACACACACGCACACAGACGCACACACAGACGCACACTTCAAGCTGGAGGCTTCAGCTCCAGTTGTTGCAGCCGCAGCGCAGCGTCTTGAGTCTTCAGCCTTCGAGAGCTGAAGTGTTATGGGCGAGTCGCGAGCTCTTGACAGACCCTCGTGCTCGTGCCCTGTTTCAAATGTTCAGAAATTGTGGAACCTTTAATTAAACGGTGGCCTAAAATATGCAAACGAGTCGAGGCCGACGCTCGGCCGTATGCCAAGTCCAAGTCATAACTCATTTTCATTTTAAACAGTGGGACGGGGGCTCTGGCAAGCGGGGGCAACCGAGGGCAACCGAGGAGGCACCGTCGGGTACCATCGGGGTAGAGCCCATGGGCCACTTTGCATACTAAACGGCGCACGCCCCACTTTCAACGCATGCCGAAGACGCGTCTCAGCTCGGCAGCTCAGCAGCGTCTCCGTCGTCTCCATCGTCGTCGTCCTTCGGGCGCTTTTTCGGCAGTCAGGTGGGAGTGACCATGGAGATGTTTTTTTTTTTTTTTTTGTGGTGCGCTACCGAAAACAGAAACCGGCAGAGTTCTCCAGTTTTTCGCTTCAGCAGATTTGCATGCGCCAGTAGAATTTTGATTATGGCTTCGAACCGCAAGAAACTCATTTAAAATCGATTTATGCAAGGATTAAGATTCAGTTACTACGCCAAGAATGGAGAAGAGAAAAGACTGAGCTCCACTGCCCCTCGCCGCTCGCCGCTTGCCGCTGCGGCATGTCCATCATGCAGCAGTTGGCTGCAAGTTAAGAAATTAGTAAAACTCATTTTTGCATTTTTAGCCTCCGGGCTTAAACTTAATTCGGAAGCACAGCAGGAGGTTCTAAGTAAATAAATGTGCCTACCCGGCCTCCATGCGTTTAATTTGCATTTTATTGCACCGGAGCCTGGCGTGGACTCTTGGAGCTGGGAAGTCTTCGGGACACAGCCAATTAAGCGTATATTTGCCACGCTTTACAGCTTTGGACTGGGCTCTTCCTGCCGTTGCGCTGCTCTACTTTGGCCAAGCGCAGCTAAAAATGATTAAAGGCCTTCCCGGTCCAGACAGCCTCCTATATTAATTTGTGTATTCGCTTTGTGTTCCGAGTTGTGTTCGTATCTCGTATCTCACAACAGCCCTGCGAAATTGAAAGTGAATGCCAGGCAGCAGGAAATGAGTTGCCAATAGAATAATCATAACGCACCATAGGGGGTGGATGATCCCACCACAATCGGGCTTAACGCTGATCGCAGAGTTTACCGGTAATGTAGAGCACATAGTACACACTTTGCATTCCATATCCGGTTAGTAATAATGTAGAGCTTAGGATGGAGATCTCCTGTGAGATTGTAGGCAAATTCAGGAAAAGCTGGAGTAACCTGTGGGTTACTTGTAACCAGGTTCATCTAAATGGGCAAATATCTAAAAGTCTTCTAGGAGCTTAAAGGCTAGCTCCTCCACGCTATGAACTAGTCATATGGATAAAGAAACACTCTCTTCTCTTCTCTCTCTCTCTCTCTCTCTCTCTCTCTCTCTCTCTCTCTCTCTCTCTTTCTTTCTCTCTATCTGACTTGAAGCCTATGTATGCCATTTAGGGCAGCCCGATTGCGATACGATATCTTATCCGAGTTGTGTGTAAATGCAATTTGAGGTGTTGCTGGTGTCGATGTTGACCCAATGCGAATGCGAAATTGAAATTTATTTCTTTCTCACGTAGTCGCCTCTGTCATTAGCTCAATCAGAGAGACGTTAAATCGCGTGCATCAATTTGGCCATTTAGGCGCTTGGCCAACAAACGAGACGAGCATTTGGCCAGTGAGCACGAATGGCGCCCCAGTCGGCAAACCAATACCAATACCAACCAATATCAATACCGAGTCCGATTCCGTTCCCGTTGCCGATGCCAATTCCGATGCCGAGCACGGTATCGGACACATGTCCACAGCGACTGATGCCCATTCCAAACGGTCAGCGATGCACAACGAAATGCTGCGGCTGTCACTCAGCTGGTGAGTGTTTCGAGTAGGGGGCTGAGTGCACTCACATCAGTCAGATCAGTCAGTCAGTCGGTCCGTCCGTCAGTCTGTCAGTAGTCCGTCCGTCAGTCAGTGACTGCAGCCAGTCAATAATTCGGCAGTCGTCGTTCACTTCCTTCTACCTTCTGAGCAGCGAGAAAATTGCAAACAATTTTCCATTGATGTTGTTTTGTTTTTGTTTTTGTATTTTATTTAAGTTGTTTCATTACAGTTTTTTACTCGGTTTGTTTGCAATTAATTGACATTCGCAATCCCCAGAATCGCAATCGAGCCCGAACCACTCTCTCGGGTCTTATTTGCCCATGCAAATTATATTGAACTGATTCCCACGACGCTCTTGGCCAGATGGCTTCGATTTGAATTCGGGCCGTCCTTAGTTGATTGTTGTTTTAGTTGTTGCTGTAGCTGTTGCTGTTGTTTCTGGTTGAAGGCATCCAAATCATTCAGGGAATGTTTGAGCAGGGGCGGCAGAAATGTTTCACATTCACACTGTTCGAATTCGGTTAGTTGATTGTTCGGTTTTCCTTGGCAGATAATCACTTGCGACTGGGGCCAAAACATTTCAAAATTGGCAACTGAAAAGAATCAAACATTTTAATTTGATTGGCGTTTAGGGAATTTGTTTTAATTGGCCAGGCATTAGATGTCTAGAGTAAACAGTTAATAAGAAGACTGAATGCAATTGGAACAGAGTTGAATAATCAAATAAAGAAGTTGTCTCTACTATAAACTACTTAAGTAAGAAGATATATAAATAACTTTATTACCAAATAAGCTAACTAAACATAAGTTAGAAAAACACATTACAAAATTGTGATCTTTAACTAGTTAGATATGCGTGAATGGAGCTGATAAGTGAATACGCTCAACGGCTACTTCAGAAGATAGTTACAAAAAGGTACAGTAGTATAAGAGTTTTGATCAAAAGTGACTAAGAACTTAATGCAGATAATTAATTTAATCACATAAATATTTTACATACTGACTCTAGTTACACTTTACTAAAGAACCATACTTAGGATCCAGGAATATTAGCTCAACTGTTGCTTATGTTTCTGTTAGATGACTGATTGAAAACCAAATTCAACTGCCGAGAGCCTTTCCACTCTTTCTAATAACAATTCCCAACTTCAAAGTCTTCCAATTCGTCAACACTTTTATTTGCTTAAGATCTTTGTCCATGCGCCAACTCATTTGTTGTTTGCTCACTCGCCTCGAGAACCATGTCAATACACAACAACAATAATATCAACAACAACAACAGAAGATCTCAAGTATCGAAACCCAAAAAATTGACAAACGGCGCAGATCAAAGAGCCAAATATTAATATTTCCTAATCCATTGTAATTATGATTTCTCCTCCATTGTTTGTCACACAGAAATGTAACCTTCAAAACAGCCGGCACAAGGCCCGAGGCCCGAGGTCTTTTTCAATAGATCATATTACCAAGTGAATATGTCAATTCCTCACGAATAACGATAAGAGATCTGCGTCGCAGCGACAGGAGAGAAAAAAAAATTGTAAGGCAAAATACCCGAGAACTAATTGTAACCACAAAATCGACTACCAGGCCGTCGATTTCAACAGAAAACTGAACTGACAAAAAATAAAAATAAAAACTAAACATAAGAATAATAATGATAATAACGCGAAGAAGTAGACAAAGAAGTGAGGCAGCGCCTAATCTTGACGGCAGCGTCTGCGGCCGGCAGAGGGATTAGTTGGTCCAATCAGCGGCAACGCCTGCGGCTAATGAACAGCGGCTGCTGCCACTGCCGGCTGGCTGTTACCGGGAATTGGGAATTGGGAATCGGGAACCGGGAACTGAGGGGCGTTCGCCCCTGGTAATTACTCGTACCAATAAAAAGTCACGCCAAACAATGGCAACGGGTCGGCTGGGACCAGGGCCAAGATCGTCGATAGTCGATCTTATCGCTGCCATATATGTGTGTTATGACTTTTACTTTTCTTTGGCTGCCCCGCGCCGTGTCAAATCAAAGTAGATTAAAACCCCGATCGGAAAGATGACAAGCGGCTCAACAATCAAAATCAAATTACGAGACAGCAATCAATAATTTGACGCGACAAATCACATTCACAAAAGTACTATGGGGCATTTGCAGGGATCCCACACTGAAAACAAAGCAATTCAAAATTCTGAGAGTCGCATGTTAAATAGTTCTCTTCCACCTATCTTTCTCCTCTTTAGGATTTTCGATTGGCACCTTGGGATGTCCACCCCAATGGAATCTCTTGCAATCGCCGTGTTTGTAGGTCTCTGGAAACTTGCAGAGGCCTTTCGTCTCATTTGAGCGACACCAATGTTCTACGACCTACAACTTACACTATCCAAATCCTATGTATATATACTAACCATCCTTCCATTCGGTCTTCTCCGTAGGTTTCTCAGTTATCGTGCCATTTGTGGATTCATGTGGATCGGGCAATAACGCAAGATATACGACTTCCAACTTCTGATAAAACAAAGTTTATATGTAGCTCAGTTGAAGCTAGACTCATTGCGAGTAGTGTTGGAAATAATCGTTTAACTTGTCCAGGGATATAAATAAGTTTTAAAGAAGAAAACAGAAGAGAAGAATCCTCCATCTACTACGACTGTTCTGTGTTCTCGTCTAGTTCTCTGTACTCAATTACAATTACTTAATATCTTTTTTCCTTTTCGGTACTAGTCCGCGAAGAATCACATCATATAGGGAAATATAGTTGAACATTTTGCCGACCAATCTATTGGCTTGCCGGATTGAAAACCATAAGAATACATACATATTTCAAATTTCTGTGTCGAGGCGGACAGGTGACGATGACTAGAACGAGTCAGCAATTCGTCCTGATCAAGTACATATATTCTTATTAAAAAATGAATTATTAATAATGTCTATCGCTGCTTAAGTACTATTATGTTCTTATGCTCTCTTCCGTTCGCTAAAATGTTCCAGTTTTCTTGGCGGCTTCGTCCTGCTCAAATTCCTCGATGCGACGCTCCAAGACGTCCACGTCTAGCCACATGATCGAGGCCTTGTGCCAACTGGGCGGCGGATCACTGTTAATCTCATCCAAAAGCTTCTTGAGACGAGCTTTATCCACATCAATGGCCATTTTTCGCCGCTTGAGCATCGTGGCCTTGTGGGGATCTTTTGGCGTATCTGGCCTGCCGCGCTTAAGTGGAAATTTTTGGGTCTGACATGCCTTATTCTTGGTGGGTCGATTCTCAGCATCGCCGGCCGGCGAGTCCTCCCTGAGCTCCGGCCACTTCTCCTGGTGAGCCAACTTGGCCCTGGGTCGCAGTACATCTTCCGAACTATTTGCTCTTATTGCCTCTGTTTGTGTGCACACCGATCTAGTCTTTGGCACTTTTACAGGGGTTACCTTTGCAGGGTTGGCACGTAAAAGATTTGTTATTACCGCGTTCTTATGAGCCTTACGCTTCGGAGGCTCCATGGTGATTGAGGACTGTACAATTCTTTCTACAACAAATTTGTGTACAAAGTCCGTTTCCCTTTTCTTAAACGAATATATTTTCATATTTATCACATTGAATATTTACCAGAATCCTTGTTGAATTTTCTTAAACCTTAAACTTTTCAATGTACTTCTCACAATCGAGTCCCAGCAATGATTGCGAATGGCTTTCCATTGTCGCCCTGCATGAAATTGACAACAGGAATATCAAGGCTACCTTGATGCGGTAAATTCTAGTTAATTTAAAGAGTATGCATTTGTATGAAAGTTTTAATTGGCGAGTGCGTTACCCGGCTGTGCCCGGCCCAGGTTTAGTTTCATCAAATTTTAGACATAGCTTGTCTATCCATTACCACTATCCTGTATGCCCCACCCAGGGGAAATTAGTTAGTAATATCGCGCATATTCCGTGGATTATCAAGAGCCTGACTTTATTATGTGGTGCTTCGAAAAAATTGGTACTCTCAGTTGGGAAAAAAGAGCAGGTATTTCCCAGCATTACTCGGGCCAACATGTTTCTTGTATCTCTAATAATCTCTAATAACTAATTTTGTGAGGCTGCAATCCAAATAAGGACATGTACCAAGATATATATTCATGATCTGCTGCAACTGCCGAACTCAAACAAGATGATTAAGATGTGTGTCATTTGAATACTGGCTGTTTACGGAAAGAGAACGTGGCTTATTGGTTTTAGTTAGTGGTCAAAATACATTAGTTGCTTAGGCTGTTGGTAAACTATATAAACTAGCTCTTCAATCACGTGAAACTGTATTATCAACCTGGAGTATCAGGGGATTGTTATGGCTACCTTATAAGGTATTCCCAGAATACTATCCAGCAAAAAAAAAGTGTAAAATGTTCATCTATGGTGGATGTCCAGGAGAGAGCGATTATCGTTTTCGATCACGTAGCCAATGCGAAAATTATCTCTTAAAGTATTTATACTTATCATTATGAATCATTAGCTGTCATTATTGGTCTTCTATTGTCCCAAGTTGATAAGTAATTTGTTAAATCCAAAGCTCTGATTGAAAAATTCGAATTTTGCCCCTGATTGATATTCCTTCCATTTGATGATAATTTCTTTTTAAATATGCGAGAAGCGATTTTGTTGTTTTATAATCTCTGAAATGAAATACAGAGATATCTTTTTTATCTTAAGTTGTAGAAATGTGCGTTCCATTGAGTGCGTGTCCCGTTACTCTCGAGCAGATCCTCAACCTGCGTTTCAGAGCTGGGTATTTGTAGGGCTTTGCGACATTTTGTTTGGCTCATGATCTTCAGTGAAGTTTTTGTCCGCTGTCCTCGCCTTGCCCCTTGTGGCTGGTAATGTCCCTGTCCCTGTCCCTGTATCTGTCCAAGTCCCTGTGCCCGCTGCCGCGCATGTTGCTTGCTATGTACAACATCAAGTTTTATCGCTGATCGTGATCATGTAATTCCAGCCCACGCATGCGCGCACAGCGTTAAGGAATCAAGTTTAGCGCATTCTTATTGCCGATCCGAATGCGCGCCTTTCCCTGTGACAGATGGTGTAAGGCTGCGAGGCATTCCCGTGCCCAGACCCAGACCCTGGCCCTGGCCCAGGCCCAGGCCCAGACTCAGCATCAGACGTAGTCCGAAGAGTTTTGCGGATTGACTGGTTTTCGCTAGAGCCGAGCGTTCTATATGTAAACTGGTACTTGATATTTGAAATCATGTACCATTTGCCTTGAGACTGTGCGCCCGAGTCGCAGCCTCAGCCCCAGCCTTAGCCTGGATGTGGATCTGATCGTCGATCGTGTCCCTGACAAAGCGGCACAGGAAACGCGCATTTAAAAGCGCGACTATCGAAATATAACGACATTAAGCTGCCCCAGAGCGAGACTGAGCGAGAGAGAGAGGGGCAGAGAAAGAGAGGGAGAGGAAGCAGTAGAGCCATTTAAAGGAAGCTTGTGTCAATACGAAAGCCCCATGGAGTTTACCTTGGAATGCAGTCGCTGCGATCGCTAATCTTTTGAAGGCGCCGACGCCGCAATGATCATCATAAGCGAACGTTTGGGCGCACTAAGCGACATAATTGCTACCGTGGGACGAGCCCAGACTCTGTGGACGCTAATCCACAATCCGCAAAGCTCCTTGCTGGACTGGCCCCAACCGTTTGGTGCTTACCTGATCCCTGCTGCTCTGTGGCCGTGGATCATTACGAGACGCGCTCCTAATGCGCTCCAATCAAACACACACGAAACGAGCGTATGACATGTTTGTGCATTATTAATCATGATAATATCTGTATAAATGGTAGAAAACTGTGCATTGCCCCTCTACTCCACCCGCAGCCGCAAATCTGCGGCCAAATTGCAATTTAATGCAAAAATAAATTGCAGCGCCGACTGCAAACGTGAAGCTGAAGCTGAAGCTGGAGTTGGAGCTGATGCTGGAGCTGGAGCTGGAGTTGGAGCTGACCAACCGGCAGCCGGAGCAGGCAGCTCCCATGATTATTGGTCATTTACTTGCGCCGTTTAGCGCATTAAAATTCAAGCGGCCTCTGCGCATATCTGAGCATCCGTGCAGCTCGGAGTCTGCGAGTCCCACAGTCAAGCTATATGCATACAGATATAATTGACAGTTGAAAACCTGGACGTAAAGTGTAGCTCCAATCCCAAGTTCGCGTCTCGGTCGTGCTCAATTCTGGGCGTTGGACTTGCAGCTGTGTCTCTGGCTCTGTCCTTGTCCCTGTCCCTTACCCAGCAAAGGCAACTGCAACTGCAACTGCAACAGCATCTGCATCTGCGTCTGCATCTGTGGGGCGTGTGCTTTGGTATGGCGTGCGAGCAAAATTATTCCAATGAGTTGTTGCTGCAGCTGCCAGGGGGCAGTTGCTGGTGTGCAGCACACATTCGTTGGGGGTAGCGCCTAGGGCCCAAGAAATCAACGCGTTCGCTAATGGGCACTACCTAGCAGGTAAATACACAGAGCGAAATACTTGCTGTCGAGCTTAACGTTCAAAATAACTGAAACCTCAAAACACAAATCATTAGCCATAATTCTTAGTGCATTTATATACCCTTTAACTATTTGATCCTTGCGATGGCAGATAATGTTTCCTGTTTAATGTCATCTTTCGTTAGTTTATAATACAGATTTGTGAAGCTCTCAGTTTTCTGAGATTTTTTGCAATGTAATTATTTTATTAAACCCTATACCCAGTAAAAATGGTTAAATGGGTATAATTATTCTGAGCAAATGAATGTAACTGCCAGAAGAGAGCGTCTCCGACCCCATAAAGTGTATATATTCTTGGTCAGCATACATAGTCTAGTCGATCTAGCCACGCCCATTCGAGCGTCTATCCTAGAACCTACAAATGCTAAGGAGTTATACGTAACTCCGTGGTTTCTGACGATCGATAACTTGTCCCATTTCCAAGCAAGCGACAAGAGCCGATATCGAAAGGGGGAAACCTTCTTATGTTTTAGGAGCTGCTTTTTATAAGTATTTAAATAAGCATAGCAATCAAAATTAGTAACTATATTAGCTGTTAAAATAATGTTGCAATCAAATAAATAAATTCGAAATGATTTTTATTCGGACTCTACGCCAAGCCCCAATTCAAGTTCCTGACTACGAACGTCAAGTGCAAGCAACGACTTTAACTATCGCTCAAAGCTATCAACGATTTGTCTGAATTCTCAAGCAAGTTCTCGAAAGGCGCACTCAAACAGGCTGTATGCCTGAATTTGGGCAAACAAATAAAGATATACCACATAATTGCTAACAAAAAATAAAATAAAATAATATAGCAAAATGTAGAGAAAGATGGCAATCAGAAAGAAATGAGAAAAGTGAAACTCATAAACAAATGCAACAACAAAAGTTGCAAAGTTAAGTAAATAATCAAACAAGAAATGGCAAATTATGTGCGCCGCAGCAACAACCACAACAACAACAGCAGCAGCAACAGGAACAACAACAACAACAACAACAACAACAACAACAACAACAACAAGCGCAGCGATTACTTCTAAAGCAATTGCGAAAGAACACCCACTCAAAAATAAGCGTTTGCCATATTAACAACAACTGCGAGCGCCAATAACCGGTTAGCATGTTCTCCGTGTGTGTGTGTGTGTGTGAGTGATCGCGCTCTCTGCTGCGATGCGCGTGTGTTTGTGTGTGGGTGTGCGCTCAAGAGATGGGCACACTTAGCACACAAGCACAAAACTTGTTTTGTTTGCACCTACTAACACCTGGCTGCGCTCACGCGTGCTCTTACGCTCAGCGCTCTCGTTTTCTCTCTCTCTCTCTCCCTCTCTGTCGTTCGCGTGTGATCATTTGCCTGTTGCGCTCTTGCACTCGCGCCTGCTCTCACTCAGCTGGCTTGAGTGCGAGTGCACTGTGAGAGTGTGCGTGGCAATGTGTGCGTGTGTGTTGGTGAGAGCCGCTTTGGTCAGGCGAAACGGCAACAACTGAGCGCAGGTCCAGGTCCGCGCGCCGCTCGCAGAGCAATGGACTTTTAGTTATTCCGTGATCTTTTACCAATATTGTGCAGCGCACACGGCACGACGGCTGATCGCAGAGCAGCAGCAGCAGCAACAGCAGCAACAAATCCGCCCCTGGTTTTAAAGAAACACAAATTATACGCATATTTATTTACGGAAGTGTCAAAACGGAAACGCTGAACTTAACCTCAATACACGCCCCTTTCCAAGCCGGGTACCGTTGATCGCTGATCGAGCATAAGTTGCAAAAATTCTAACAGTGCTTTTCAACTTTCCAATTGAAACGGTTTGTGACAATAACGCCCACAAAAACATTTCTGTTTTCTTTTGTGGGCCAAGCTCTTCAAAGCTGTGCGCGTGTGCGACGTCATTTGATTCCCTCGCTGGAAGTGTCCCCCTCTACCCCCTCCACTAACCGAGCCAGTGCTGCCAATTGGTTTCTGTTGTTGTTGTTTGTGTTTTTGTTTTTATTTTGCCCGTGTTGCTGTTTGCCGTTTGGAACGTCAAATTCGATTTTTATGACTTTTGAAAGCGTGACTAAGGCGTGATTTATGATGGCGTGTGGTTTTTAATATTCATGTGCAAAGTCAAAAGCCAAAAAGCAGCCACGAACCAACCGCAGCAGCCACCGGCCACAAGAGGCGCGCGCACTCAACCTGCGTAGGTGCGCCAAACAATAAAAAAAATCAAAGGCAGCACCAATAGCCGGACAACAACAGCAACAACAACAACAACAAGAACAGGCGTTGCATCTTTGTGCCCACGGGCCAAGTGCTGGCTCGATATCCTGCTGTGTGTGCGTGGATCATTGGATCAGTGTTTTGGGCTTTTTATGGACGCAGCGAAGCAATTGACTGCCGCTGCTGCAGCTGGCAAGCACGACAACAACAACACCAGCACTAACAACAACAACAACACTATGCAATCGGTGCAACAACAAAGCACTACGAAAGCAACAGCAACAACAACAACAACAGCAGCAACAGCAGTAACAGCGACTGCAGCCGATACCTGCAGTAAGTCACATGCGCTAGAAGTGGCAGCAACAATTACAGCCAGCAACAAGAACAGCAGCAACAACAACAACAACAACAAGCAGCAAACAGAAATGACAACAACAACTACAACAAACATAGAGCAGCAGCTCAAAAAAACAGAAGTGCAATCACAATCAGCAGCACTAGGCAAACCAGCAACAAGCTCAACAAACAACTCAGCAGCAGCAGCAACAGCAGCAGCAAGCGCATCAGCAACTGTTGCTGTTGCTGCCACTAAATCAAGTGCAGCAGCAATGGCCGCTGCCACAGCAACAGCAGCAGCAGCCACCAATGACCTGGCCGCGGCTGCTGCTGTGGTGCTCTCGCTGCAGGGCACCATGGTCAGCAGCCTGCAGCAGGCGGCATTGCTGCCGGCCAATTCGGCAGCAGCAGCCGCACTCAATTTGCAGGCACTCGAATCCTATTTGGCGCTGCAGCGTCTCACCGGCAAATCGGATGTGTTTCGCTTTAGCAGCAGCAGCAGCAACAACAACAACACTAGCAATGGCAATAGCAACGGCAACGGCAGCGGCAGCAACAACAGCAGCAGCAACAGCAGCAACAACATCAATAACAGCAACAACAGTAACAACGATGTTGAGCAGAATGGAACTTTGCCAACGCTCATAGACATAGCCAGCATTGAGCTAAAGTCGGGCTGCTCGTCGAGCGCCTCAAGCATCTCCACAGCTGTGGCCACTTCGCCCAACGGCAGCAACAGCAACAACAACCACAACACTAGCAGCAACAACAGCTGCAACAACAACAACAACAGCAGCAACACTAACAACAACCACAGCAACAACAACAGCTCCTCAAGCACATCCAAGTGCATTCCACCGCTGCCATCAATTAGCACCGTGAGCGCCGCTGTGGCCGCTGCTGCTGCCGCTGCCGCCGCTGCGGCCAATCAGCAGGCGGCACTGGACTGTGCCACAGCCGCCGAGTTGGCAGCCGAATGCGATTTGCCGCTGCTCGACGGCGAGGATGCCCTGTCCTTTGAGGCCGGCGACCTGGACAGCAGCTACGGCAGCTTCATCTTCAATCCAAGCAGCTTCGGCGCCTCGGAAACGGACACCACTCTGCACTCTCTGCAGGCGACCATGTACCAGGACAAGCTGAGCGTCATGGCGGCCGCTGGCGGCAGCAGCAGTGCGGAGGATGCGGCAAATGGCTCCACGGCAGCGGCAGCCCAGCGCTCCAAGAAGCAATTCATTTGCAAGTTCTGCAATCGGCAGTTCACCAAGTCCTACAATCTGCTCATCCACGAACGCACCCACACGGACGAACGTCCCTATTCCTGTGACATATGCGGCAAGGCCTTCAGGCGTCAGGATCATCTGCGGGATCATAGGTAAGAAAGCAACAAGCAATGCCAAATTACAGAAAGAAACTTGACGAAATATTTTCAAAACTTAACGAAACTTGAGAATATTAATCGAATCTACTCGAAACGTTGCCCAACTTTTTCAAAATGCGACGAAACTAGACGAAACATTTTAAAAACTAAACGAAAATTTACAACCAATCGAATCTACTCGAAACGTTGCCAAACCCGACGAAATTTTACGAGCCCTAACGAAACTAAATGATAACTTTGTTTTGTTTATACTACTAAAAAAAGTAGAGAATGATTCATAAATTAATAAAGATTAAAATAACGTATAGTTTGTATAACTTTAAACTTTTTCCATCAATTCTTAGCAGCTGTGCCCTATCTGGGTTAACTCGACCCTGGTACCTTATAGATTATCTATCTAGCATATTCGGGCATTATCTCTACCACCTTTCGGCTTTTTTCAATCAAAAATCTATTAGGCTTTTGGCTTATGAATAGTTAGATAAAACAAATTGCGGGATTTATTGATCGTTGAGTTTTTCATATATTTTTTCTGCTCCAGTTTCCAATTGACAAGTCTTAAGATTCTTATTAACATGAGCTTTCTTTCTGTTCTTTCTTTTCCGCCACAGATACATCCACTCCAAGGAGAAGCCCTTCAAGTGCGCCGAATGTGGCAAGGGCTTCTGCCAGTCGCGCACGCTAGCCGTGCACAAGATTCTGCATATGGAGGAGTCGCCGCACAAGTGTCCCGTTTGCAATCGCTCCTTCAATCAGCGCTCGAACCTGAAGACGCACCTTCTCACCCACACGGACATCAAGCCCTACAATTGTGCCTCATGCGGCAAGGTGTTTCGGCGCAACTGTGATCTGAGGCGCCACAGTCTGACGCACAATCTATCGGCCACGGGCGGCATGGGCGGTGGTTTGGGTGATCTATTTGGCAGCAGCAGCAACGGTTCCAGCTCCGATCTGGGTCTATCGATGGTCCTGCCCAGCCCAACAGGCTCCGGAGCAACTGCCTCAGCCACCTCCAGAGACCTGGTTGCCGTCAGCGATTGAGCTCCTTTCAAGAAAGGAAGCGCTCTCAAAATCTCATTTGCAGCTCTCAACAATTCGAATCCCTCCACAATGTGTCTGATCTGTGTTGCTCGTACTCGTGGCCTTTAAGTTGCTTCCAGCTTACAGCATTTACTTTAGTTTTAGCTTGTGACTAATAATGGTTAAGCTAATGATATTTCTAGCTGGTAATTTATTGGATATTTAAAACATAGAAATATATCGAAAGTTTGACTTTATTTGGATATACTTACTATATATAGAGTATTAAGTAAAATGTGGACTTTTATCGTACTATCGAATAAATGATATAGTTTTATAGAAATACTTATACAAATAACTCGTTTATTCTTAAGACTTCAATCACAACAGACGCGTCGGCAAGCCACGAGTGGAACCACTCCCGAATGCAAAGTGGAAAAAAGAACCCGAAAAGCCTCATCTCTGCGTCCAACTTGGTCAAGTTCGTTAATGATTGGTTGGCATCTAAATAGCCACCATCTCTTGCGAGAAAGAGAAAGATAAAACCTAGGATTTAGAAGATATCTTTACAAACGTTGATCGTGCACAAAAAAAGACACAAGTTTAGAATAAATAGAAAATAGATGGTGAAAGTTTCGCAGGGTTTTCCCAGAAAAACTCTATAGCTTGAAAAAAAGGAATCGAGCTACAAAACCGAGCTACAGAATTATTTCTTCCGGTCAATTTTCCAGTGTATTCGCGAGTGTTCTAAGTGCTTCCTGTTGCGCACCTTTTGTGTCCTGTTCTGACCCCGTTTACATGCCTTCCCCCCTCCGCCTGGCCTAGCCTGGTCTGGTTTCTCACATGTAGTTACACTGTTTGCCCACTTGTAGCAAACGAGAAATCAAATATTTGTAGCGATGTTTATCGCTCGAGTGCCAACAAGGGCAATTAATGTACCATTAAGGTGTGCACACTCATTCCACCAGGCCAAACAAGCCTTTGACAACTGGAAAAACAGACAGGCCTGAGACAAAGCGACTACTCGCACTTTCCCACCAGTCTTTCTGGAGAGGCATTGATCGCACGCCCGCCTTATCGCCAAGCCAAACAATGTAGAACAAGCCAACGACACGAATTGTGGAGCAGGCGCTATCGCCGGGCCGCCCACCCAGGTGACGACTAGAGCCTGTGCAGCATAGGGCTCGAACTCTGCGAGATGGCTGGCAGCTGGCTGGCTGGCTCCAAAGTTAACACAATATTTTTATGATCGACTACAAAACAGAGATGCGTCCTACTTGGCCAAGTTCAAAAGCGCATGCCGACCTGAGCCCCTAACGACCAGGTCGACAACGCTCCATCTCTTTTGCGCGGGACAGGTTGTCGTCTCTTTCGGCATTTGGTTAAACGGATCAATGTGAAGCCGCCTGTGACGACGTAGTTGCACTTCCTGCGCCAGCTTCAACAAACCAATTACAACGATCAAACAACAATTATGGGTACCACAGCTCTTGACCAGCCCAGCTCCAAGCCGCGCACCAGCCCCTCCGATCCCAAGACAGACTCTATGGCAACAGTTAAACACGAACTGCGCGCGGTGCTCTCTGCAAATATTTGCGCGGATATTGTTCTATTCAATGGAACAAGCACCAAACGAGACATGTCCCACGACAACGACACCAACAACGACACCAACAACGACAACGACAACGACAACGTTTGGGCCATTAGCCAAAGAGCTGTGCAGACTCCAGCTGGAGCTGGAGTTGCTCTTCCCTCTGCCTGGTTACAGTTTGAAGCAGCGTCTCTGCGAATTGCCGGCAATTTCACACTTTATGCGCGACGGCTTCATTTCCACTCCAGCTCCAGCTACAGCTCCAGCCCCAGCTCCAGCTTCACGTGCGGGCGGGCGGGGGAGCGAACGGGCGAGCGAGCGGATGTTTAAACATTTAACGCTGGGCCCCCTGGGCCTGGGCCTGGGCCTGGGCCTCGGGCCGGCCTGTTGCCGTATATTGATGGGAAAATTATGAAATTCATTGTTTGTGTTTGACTAATAATTATGACAGCAAACGCATTGTCGTCATAAAGCCACCAAGTGCTGCGGCAAGGGGCATGCCAGGGACTTGTCGGGGGGAGGTAGACTAGGAGTGAGCGCACTAAATTTCGCTTTGAGGTTTCCGCAACGCCCCATTGACAATGTCAGTCTCTGCTCGGACGCCAAACGCTCGCGCACCGACTAAACTCTAATAAGCCCATCACTAAACAGCAACAACAACAACAACAACAACAGTTCGATCAGCAACAGCAACAACAACAACAACAACAACAACAGCAACAACTATAACTACAACAACAATGTTGTCTAGTGTTGAGGCGTGGCAAGTTTTTTGGCTTGGTTTGGTTTAGTTTGGTTTCTTTGAAGTTGCTCGCAAGAGTTGAAAATATTTTCGTTGTGCTTGTGAAATTTTGTTGCGTTTCCCGGAACCAACGCAAAAAGCGGAACGTTCTTGTTGTTGCTGTTGTTGTTGTTGCTGTTGTATTTGGGTTTTGGGTGAATGGGAATGTAAATGTCATGAGGCTGACTATATGCCCGTCTGGCCTGGCCCGGCCCGGCCTGTACCGGCCAGTTAGTTGTCGGCACCATTTGCTTTATGATTTGATGTATGTGTGTCTCTGGCCAGAGGAGGCGGCCCCACCAAACCCGTCAACAACTGACGGCACCTCAATAGGGAACGAATCCATGTTTGCTCAGCGCTGATGCGCACCTTGGCCCCTCTCTCTCTCTCCCTCTCTCTCCCTCTCTCTCTCTCTCTCCCTCTCTCCGACTCAGTCTGTCTCGCTTTTGGTTGTCGCTCGGACCTCTAGTCCAGCCGCAGTCCGTTTTCCCCGACTTTGAGTTTGACGCGTTACTGCGCCAACGTTTGACGAAACGTAAATTATGCGGCGTTCTTGTGCCTAATTAGGTGTCGTATCGTAAACGTTTTTTATATATTGGAGGCACACACACCAAGCCAGGGGCCAGACCAAGGCAGACGCGCCCCAGTGACAACGCGTTAGCGTCTTGTTCAGGCCACAAAGAAG
The DNA here is from genome assembly GCA_037075305.1 of Drosophila kanekoi. Lineage (NCBI taxonomy): Eukaryota > Metazoa > Arthropoda > Insecta > Diptera > Drosophilidae > Drosophila > Drosophila kanekoi. The sequence continues at coordinate 5,026,299 of JBAMCE010000678.1, read as the reverse complement.
ACGTGGAAAGTGGCTGGGCCAAAGTCTTAGACATGACTGTTGCATGCCGCATAATTCTTAACAAGGAGTCTATTGGGGGTATTTGTGCGTTTTAACTGTAACCGAAGGTTAAGCGAGGTTTACTATAAACTCAAAAATGGGTTCTAAAACTGAGCACTGGATGAACCAAGTGCAAAGCTACCAAGGTTTTCAAGATCGTTTGTTCTATAAAGATAGAGTAAAGGACAAATGTATTGCTGGAATTATGCGAATGGTCCTGCTCCTTTTGATCCCTCCAATTAAAATTGACCGATAACTAATCTTATTTATGGTATTTTTTTCGAAACTACCAATAAACACCAAAACTAGTTAAGTAGCTCCAAATATGAATGGTGTGTTTTCTTAAAGGTATGTTAAGTAAAGGCTTTTTAGAATATGCGCAATAAGTTTACATCAATTGCTTAGCACAATGGGCGCTAAAGGTCTCCTCTAGATTATTCTTTACCTTAACTTATCTCTAAGATAAAGATTTGACAAAAACACATTGCGAAATTCATTAAAGCACTTTCATCTTCAAAGAATATCATTACAGGTGCCATATTCCGCGCTCATTATGAATGTTTGTTTATGAATTACAATGCATTGATTATTCTCCTTTTTATACCAAGACCTCTCCTTATAGACATAGAACTTTTTATAGGGATAAATAGATAATAAGGAAATCTTAAGGAAACTCCAACGTGTGAGGAGGACCTCTATTTGGAGAACTTCTATTTCAATTCCCTAACTATAGCTCTGCGCAAGTATCTTCAAATTGCCGCCGCCAAACGACCATAAAGAATGGACAATTTCTGGAACTGGCAGCCAATGGCTTGAAGTCCCTGGAAGCCCAGGGGTACGGCGCGGTACGGACCAGAGAAGAAAAGCTGCCGAAACTCGTGCAAGTGAATAGATACCCAGTGCTTAGGCAGTGCTTATAGCACTGCCTCGAAGAGGTAAATAGATTTTATTGGATGGTGTGCGTTATGCCGACGCTTCGACTAGGCGCGGGGTAGCTGGAAGGCCAGGCGGGTGTGTCACAGTCTCGTCAGAATGGTAATACCAAGGCATGCGTACTCATGCTCGACAAATATATATAAATATATATATATATATATATATATATATGTGTGTGTAGCCTGTGTGTATAACTCTTAAATATGTATATACCCTATAACTGTTGCGCCTTGATGCAGCCGACTCGGTCGTTGAGTCGCGCTTTTTTTATGGCGCAAATGCAAACAAATGCGACAAATGTTAAAGCGAGTAAGTATTTCGAGCTGAGAGGAGTACAATATAATTGACAGGCAATGAGCTCTGCAGTTTTTGGATACTCTGCCCGGGTAGAGACTCTCTCTCTCTCTCTCTCTCTCTCTCTCTCTCTCGCTCTCGCTTGGTTGTCAGTATTTGCCCGGGGCTTGTTTGACAAGTTCGCGGCACGTAGCACGGAGCAGTCGCCGCAACGAGTTGTGTACGACACATAATCATCAAACATGCCAGAACACAGACCCTGGCAGAATAGAGCTCAACGGAGAAACCACACGGCAGATAGTGCAGGGGCTTATCTCACACACACGCACACTCTGACAGAGAGACTCAACCATATATATATATATATATTCATATATATATATATATATATACATGCTGGGTTATATGACTTTCGGGTGCTGATAAGAGGCGTTCAGCTCAGTGCCAGAGCCCAGCGGCTACTTGACAGCCCCGCGGGCCATGCGGTTAAATTAAAACGAAAAATCATTTGCCAGCAGCACCAGCAGCAGCAGCAGCAGCAGCAGCACCTCCCAGCAGTGACAACCAGCCAACCAACCAACCACCCACCCACCCAGCCAACGGCTCCCTTGTAGGCACCGCGGTCTGCGTTCTGCTCTGGCCTGAACTACCGCGGCGGCAGTCGGCATGATTAGAGCCAAAAACAATCAAACAACACACACATCAAAGGCATTTCGCCGTCAATTTGTCATTAACGTCATAATATAGTGACAAGATTGCTTTGCACGGATATCGTTGGGTCGAGCCCGTTCAGTTCGTTCCCCGCCCGTGCTGTGGGTGCCCCCCTTTACCCACTCTTGGAGTATTTGTCAACAAATATAGAGTTAAGCGTCTGTCTCTCTGGCCAAGGTGTTGTAATAGCCGCCAGTTGTTTTTGTTGTTGCTCTCGCTGTTGTAAATTTCCGTTCACGGCTCTCCCTCTCTCTCTCTGCAATGCAATCTTCAAGTGAAAATGTGACATTTAAGAAATATTTTTGTTTTTGGCTTAGCACTGGTCTACAAACTGAACTGTGTGTTTAAGGATTAACAATGTGTGGGATTTTTCTCTTATTTTTTTCGTGCGTTTTCCATGTGAATAGTCGGCCAGGTTCTTTGGTGCCAGGCGCATATTTAGACAAGTGATTAATGGGCCATTAGTGAAATCTTTTTGGCTATTTACATATCAACTTCGCTGTCCAAAGAGCGGGCATTTTTCTTTACATGTGAAGTACCCAAGTTAACTGGGACATTTGTGGAATAGTTATGGGAAGGATTTGTTGACATCAGTTGAAAGAGTATAACATTCTTGTTGACCCTTATAAATGATTGGTGCTAGCGGTTTGAACCGGCTTGCGGCATTTGAGTAACGTCGTGAAAACAGATTTTTGCCCATTTCAAAGCTCAAATTGTCATACATTTGCAACATGTTAATGGAACAATTAAATTGTTCATTTATATTTGCCCTTTCTACAGAAAATATTGCAGATTTTTCATATTTTTACAGAGCAATTTGCGGCTTATTCTGAGTTCTTCCCAAGAAGGATAGACTTCTTCATACCAGCAAAGATGAGAAAAAAACGCACGAAGAACAGTAACAAAAATTGTTTATTATGTTTTAAATTCTTGAAACATATATTAATACAGCTCAAATGTTGCGTATATTGATACCAACTACACGGATATTGAAATCGTTTCGAAAGTTCCTACGTGTCATATCAACATGAATTATTTGTTAAACAACTATTGCTAAGTAGATGGAACTATTTATTTTCCAAGTTGATTGTTTTCCTAGTTCATACTTGACATATTTTAAATATAATTGTATTATAAAAGACGGCAGTTTGCCGTCGGAGTTGCTTTGCTGCAAGTTACCCTCGTTTTCTGTGCAATTTATTTCAGATTTTTCCCAGATTCTGCGGCCATTTGAAAAAAGTAGCTCTACTTCAAAGCAGAAGTCAGATTTCCATTTAAGATATGCAAAAATGTTTTGTTTATTTTTGAGAGCTGTCAACGCCCACCAGCCAGAGATAAGAGGAAAGCGCCAGGCTTTAGCATAGGAGATCATAAGACAGGGTGAAACAATTCGCCATAAGCGATACACGATTGACGAAACGATGAACGATGCACGATGCACGATAAACGATGAACGGCAATCAAAACGAACTTCAAACATTTAACGCGCTTTGCCCGCCCCAATGTTGATTTAATTATCACAGCATGGTTGCCACTGCCCCGGGCTGGGAAGCAACCCCCGGACGAACCGGACTTACCCCTGCGCTCGCGCTCAGCAGGCCCATTAGCAGCAACTGTTTCTGCATGTAATCTACACCATGCCACGCCTACCGAATGTTCAACCACCAGCGCTCTATGAGTGGTAGATACCCTCCAAAGTGGGCACAAATTATTAAGCTAATAAACAACAAAAACAAGGCGAGGATAAGCGACGGCGTCAGGCAGCAATTTGTGATCCGGAGAAGAGGGTGACCTTTGCCGGTTGTCCGGTTAGAGGGTAGCGGGTAGCGGGTACCGGGTGCTGATAAGCGTGAAATATATCTATGTTGGCATTGTCCTGGGCCACTCGAAATGGGCCCGTTAACTGTCAACGGCAGCGGCCGCAAGGCTGCTTAGGCACCGGATATATTGCTCGGGTTATATGCATCGCTGATCTTTCGCACACTCAACGGGGCTTACATAACAGTAATTGAGTCGAGACAAATGGGCCCCGTCGTCCAGTTGTTCCGTTTCGTTGAGTGCATCTGTTTGGGTTTTAAGCAACTGGCAACTGGCCTCGGCCAAAAAAAAAACTACCTCTACTTAGCTCGGATCGGTATTGCTCGGCTTATCGCCCGTCTGCATCGGCTTAGCTGCGTTTGATTTCGATGTGCCTCGACTATCCGAGTGTATCTCTATCTGTGTATCTGCATCTATATCTGTATCTGTATCTGCATCTGAATGTGCTTTGTTATTAGGTGTCGTAATCGTTGACATAGCTCAACCTAATTAGGCATAAATTGAGCGCCATAATGTCACAACTGTCGGCTTAGCTGTGGCCAGAGCCGGAGCTGCCTGAGGAGGAGCAGCAGCAGGCGGCAGCCATCAGATGGAGCTGGGGAATGGAATCGATTCAACTGACAAGCGAGCATGTGATGTGTCACGGCGAATATGAAAGAAGAGTTAGCTAAGTGATTGTGATGGAAACATAAAAAGTAATGCAACGAGACCGTAAGAGGAGAACGCTGTGAGAGCTGTCCGAATAAAATAGAATTCAGAGCAACAGACAGTTGAGTAAAAAGCAAATTTCAAGTTCTTGGGAAAGTATTAAGTCCTCTAAGTATTTGTATGTAAATGTAAAGGTATGTAAATGCATTTACTATAAGTTCTTTTATTCCGATTTGGATTGGGGAAAACATATGTTGGCATATAAGTATAAAAGATATTGAAAAATGAACTATTTTGATTGAAGCAAGTTGTTTGTCATAGATCCACGACATGACTGAGCGACTATCCTTAGCCCGATTATGTCATCAGCTACCTGCAAATCAAAGCCAAGGCTCAACTCGAAGAGCTCGACAAAATGAATTTGTTAGGCGCGCGAAGTGTTAAAGATGTTGTTGACTTGTGCGAAAGAGGTGGACCGAAGGGGGGTAGGCTACCTCTATAAGTCGAGGGCATCGACTAAGCTAAGCATCGACGGCAACAGTTTTTGTCCTAACTGATTGATGATGCCAACACGCGCCTTCTTTGTACCAATAAATTCTGAGCAAATTCAGACAAATTCAAGAGGCGAACAAAATGAAAGAAATTCCTGAACGGGCGATAAGAGCACATACCAAAAAATCAGAATAAAAGAAGTTCAGCAAAGAAGTGTGGAAAAGAATAATTACCAAAGTATTAGTGTGTGCTTGTGTGTGTGTGTGTGTGGGGAGGAGGGGTGGAGGGGGGACTCTTCCGGTTGATCAGTTAGAAGAGGGGGAGAGGTTAGAATCAGTTGAGAATTGCAGCCATAAATAAGCAGCTAGCATAATAATTTTGTGGCTTCTTCTTGATGGGCGTAAACAAATTAGAATTCAAAAATTGACCACAGCGAGTGACAGCATTTTGACTGTGTTTACTTAAGGTTGATAACAATGTTGAAACAATAAACATTTTTCTCGCACCACCGAACACACAAATCCACTTAGCCACGCGCTTCACCGAAAGAAAGGCCGACCACCCGAAACGTTCGAGATGGAAATGGAGATGGTTGCTTCGACTTGGTAGATCGCGGGGACATATCATCAAGTGCGTTGGTGGTGTCCCCTCCCTCTCTCTCCCGCTCCTCTGTCTTGTGGCGTCATATAACCAATGCGAGAACCGCAACAGAGGGCAATTTATTGATGAGTTTATTGCAACAACTCGGCGGCAGCCGCTGGCCCTGAGCTCCAGCTCCAGCTCCAGCTTCATCCGCCGTCTGATGATGTCGATGATGTCTATGTCGTCGCAAGTCACGGGCACCATATGAGTTGATTCTTTGTGAGCTTTGGGCTCTTCTTTTTTTCTTGGTTTTTTTCGGTGGGTTGGGGGGACAATTTGTAAATTTGGTTTTATGACAACGCGCGCGCGCTCCACCACGTAAAATAAAACCGATCGTCTGTTGGCAGCGCTCAGATCTTGAAAAAGTAAGAGAATGAAAAAAAATGCTAATTTAAAAAATTACGAGTTTCGTTCGCTTTTGGTCACACCTTAAAAATGCGCGCAACGTGGTTCAGTTTTTTCTTTCTCGTTTCGATCTTCTGCGGATCGGGGATCCGTTCGCTGGCTGGCTGGCTGGTTGGCATCTGTCGCCGGCGTATACGGTAGGTACAGCTCTAACTGTAATTTATCGTTAGACAAGACAAGCGGCAAGCTGCTCAAGCTGAGGAGGTAGCTCCTCCATGCTGCTGCTGCTGCTGCTGCTGCTGCTGCTCATCCGATATGATACTATTTATAACGACGATTATTTACGACATGCCAAAAACTTTGAATGCTTTGTTTCCCTGTATTTGTCTGTGTTTTTTTTTTTTTTTTGGTTATAAAAGCAGGAAAGCAACAATAACAAAGACACAAAATTATGATTATATCTTAGACTTGTAGGTGCTATGAGCAGAGCTGAGCGATTCGGCAGATGAGACTCGTTTGACTTATGAAGTTGTTGCCGTTAGTTGGCATTAAATATTTGGCTATATTTATAGCTTGTCTCGGCTAGCTGAATTTAATGTTTCGAAAATTGGTTTGAATTGGCAATGAATGTTAATCATTGAACACGAACACCACACTCAAAATTCGACTATCGTATACCGAAATTCAGAGCACGAGCGACCTCTAAACATCACTTAATTTATCGCTAATGCGATGTTCTACAAGATATTCTACTAGACGATCAATTAGAACTGGTTGCGAACAGTTTTAACCTAAATATCAAGTGAATAAATGAATATGATCTCGGATAGAAGAGTGTACAAGTTCGGTTATGTTCAACTCGTCTAAGTTCGGTGTAGATACCTTATGGAATTTACTTAGCCTTAGTCTTAACTGTACGCAAAAGAGATAATTGCTAATGGAGCCTAAGTTCACACATAACTGGAACACAATAAGACATCTGAAATTTGATTATGTTTTATACCGATTTCATATACCCTAACCCAATGCCAGACTGATGGCTTAGCTCTGGAATCGAGTTGTTTAGATGTTTGTCGTTTTCTCTACGTCTACTTTTAGCTTTGAGTCTATTACACTTGAACTAAATAAACAATTTCAGACATGTTTCAGCACTTGCATTATTATTGTAATTGATGCGAATCTCCTCAACTTAATGTTAAATAACAATACATTACTAAACTCTACCTAATTTTATCACAAACATGTTAAACTGTTCCCCTTTCCATCGATTAATTGGCAGAATCCCATTCCCTAATGTGCTTTTAAACCCATTCTTAAAAAATATTTATTACTTTCTGCTTGGCGCGAGAGACACATCAACTTTGCTCAATAAATTGTTGCCAATGAGTTGAACGTGTCATTGTTGCTTTTATTGAAATTGATTTAAAGATTAAAATAAAAGCTTATGTTAATAATAATATAATTTTAAACATAAATAACAGCTTAAGTAAATGTTGTTGCTGACAATCGCTGCTTAAGTTATAAGTTTATAATGCATTATAATAGCTTTCAAGCAGCTAGAAATACATTCAATCATATAAAAGTTCAACAATTTCGTCCATTAAGTTAAGTTGTTTAAAAGTAAGATCTGACATATTTATGCATAATGATTGGAATGATAATATCTTTTGATACTGTGTTTGGTTTGTAATTGTCGCAAAACATTCTTCTATTACTTCATTGAGGGTAACATTAACAGTGCTTCTCCCGCTTGAGGCTAGCACCAGAAGTTTTAGGAGTCTCTTTAATTCTGGTGCTCCATCATTCCATCAGGTCATCAAGAATGAAGCCATTATTCAGAACGACCCATAGAAGTCTTGTACTAAACGTCAAACGTCATAAACTGTGCTCAAATATGATTTGATGTCGTTCTCAGCATAGTTCCAAGTGTGCATGTGTGCGTGTGTGTGTGTGTGTGTGTGTAGGGCCCAACAATGTTGCGCCATTCATGGAGTTGGAGCTGGAGGCCCCCATCGAGTCCGAGTCAAGACCCCGTCGGATAGGCGGCGCTGAGTAGGTGAGTGAGTGTTAAAGGCAAATAATTTTAACTGCAGTGCAAAGCGGTCGCTTGTCGTCTCTACTGATGTTGTTGTTGTTGTTGTTGTTGTTGTTTTGTCTTTTGCCGAAAATATGATTTAACTAAATTATTACCTGGAGCACACCTTAAAGTAATACAAAGGCAACGAACGGCAACAACAACAACAACAACAATAAAGGAAACGCTTAATTTTGCATTGTCTTTTGGGCCCGAAAAACAGAAAGAAAAAAAAATGAAGCGAAGCAGCTCTTAAAATGAATGCATGGGGCGCTTGCTCGAGAGTTAGCTCCGTGGATGCACCTTAAGCAACATTAACTTGAGGCTAAGGCTGAGGGACAGAGCAGGGCAGAGCCCAGCATGGCACACAAACACACACACACACACATGCACACACACATACACTCAGTGAGCCGCAGTCATCATCATAGTTGGAGCTTTGGCTTTGGCTACAGCTGTGGATATGCTCGTGGGTGGGTATCATACATTTGAGTAGAACGCCTCTATTCGACGTGCTCATGAGTAAAGTGCGGCGGCGGGGGAGCGGAAGGGGGGGAGGGGGGCTGAAGCAGGGGGAGCTGGCACCGCTCGCTGGGTCGTCGTCGGGTCTTGAAGTTGTGGAGCGAACGCATCACCATCACAATGTGCCATCAATAAGTGGTAACAGCGTGTGTTGTTGTTGCTGCTGCTGTTGTTGTTGTTGTTGTTGTTGTTGTAGCCAAGTTCGTTCGTGAGCGAACGTCCATCAATGTGGGCACTGTGGTTGTTGTTGTTGTTGTTGTTGTTGTTGTTGTCGTTGCGACGACGATCATAACTTGAAGTTCAATCGCAATGCCGCGGGCCATTTGCCGAGCCTTAGTGGCAAAGCCAAAGCCCAAAAGCAGCCACAGCCAGAGCCGCAGCTGAAGCTAAAGCTAAAGCCACAGCCCCGGCAATGAGGATGAGGCCATGAGGTACGAGAATCAATCGCCCACGTTTATGAATTGCTGCGGCGCCGCTTCAGTCCAAGTCCAACTTGAAGCCAAAGTCGTAGCGGCCGCCGACGCCGCCACCAGCAACGTGCAACATTTTAGCCAACGTCTGCCTCGCAACCACAAAACGTCGCCACTTGCGCCTCATAAAATCAAAAGAAACGAAACCAAAGCCAAAATAAGGGCTAGGCACACGCGCCGCCTGGAACTGTGGTAAAACGACTTGCGCCGAGTTTTCCCTTCGACTGCAGTTCATGCAGCTGCAGCCGCCGTGGCAAGCTCATGGCTTATGCCCCAGCCACAGCCACAGCCCCAGCCCCAGTCCCAGTCCCAGTCCCAGCCCCAGTCTCAGTAACTGCCGCGGCCCCATGCACATTTGCCCTGCGCCACCTACGCCGTTTGGCTGCGCCAGTGCAGCGAGCGAGCGTCCATTTGGCGGCATCTTCTTCGTGTGCTCCGTCGCCATTGCATGCGACAAATATTTCAACACAGTCTTCGACGATTCTAATAGACCGATTTGTCAGGGATCAGATTACATGCCTGCTAACGCCCACATCCGGTGGAGAACCTGGTCGCTCCGAGATCGGGGCCGAGGCCAACACTTTACGCTTCAGCGCGAGTCCAATGAATGAATCTCGAGTGTCTCTGAATGAACATATTTTAGAAAACGTTTTATGAAAATCAAGATGGAACAGGTGTACACACATTCGATTGGATATTTGAAGTTAAAAGTTGGAGGTTAATGGAATTTATATAAAAACTGTTAATTTAAGTATCAATTAAGTACGTATGCTTGGAAGAATATTTGAGAGGAAAAGAGTTTCTTTAATACTTTTAACTTTAATTTTATTATTATTATTATTGTTGGTCTTACGATTAGTATGATCTTATTGTATTCATTAAATATAGCTCATTCGACAAAGACAAAAGTTCCTGTAAAAGCTCATGGAATTCAAGCCCGAAACTTTGTCATGCTTCGAAGAAACGCTCTGAACATTTTTACAGACTTCCTTTAAGCTTTAAACGTTTTAAATTTTCAGCTATATACTTAAGAGGCTTCTCATTTTCACTCTCTCTCACATGCATAGAAGTCATTAAAGCCTAGACTCATAGATTTCTCATTTATAATAATGCATTATTATGCTTATGCTCATTATTACTTTTCCTCCATTGTTTTTACACTCTTTGGGGTGAATTCGCCACCAATTTCATAATATATATATAGCAGAAAGTAGTCTCTAAAGTTTTCAGCTGGGACATTGCTATGCGCCCCGCAGACAGCCACTTGCCACAGCTCGGAGCTCGGAGCTTGGAGCTTGTCGCTCTGTTGCATGCCTCATTGTTTATGGTTAATCTTTATCAATTTAAAGAAATATCTTTGTTTCGACATTTGCACATAAACAGCGTTAAGCTTTGATTTCAGATTTCCACCGAGTCGTCGTTTGGGGGGGCGGGGCGGATCGGGACGGGTCGGGCTGAACACGCCACAGTGGCGTCTCCAACGGAAGCAAAACCACGGGGGGTGGGCGTGGTGGCTGGCGGATAGTCTCGAATTCGGCGCCCGAGCAGGGACACCTTGAGTGCCCCCGACGACAAGAAGCACCAAAAAGCACAATTTTAATGAGAATATATTTTGTGAGGCAGGCAAATGACAGGCCAAGGGCCAAGGCCCCAACATGGACACATTGTTCGGCAGCTGAAATAATATTCCGTGAATTATGAAATGTAGGAGGAGAAATCCTTAACGAAGAGCCCCCATACCAATATACGAATATACGAATATACGAAAATGTCGTTCACACAGCGTGAAATGCTCCGCTGGCATAGCTTGTAGCTGTAGCTGTAGCTTTGTAGCTGGGAACTCTAAAAGAGACTCCCCCCCGCTGGTGTGCGATGACTACTACCAGGCAACTACTACTGTGCCCGGGTTGAGCTGGGCCGGCCCCAGAGACCCAATCGTGGCCAGCTTTTATATGCTCATCAATAAAAATAAATCAAAGCGCATTTTTAGAAACCAAAACTTAAGGTCATAACATTTTTGTCTTGTGTGGGTTCCACGCACACACGCTCATACGCACACACTTACTGAGATCTATAGAGGAGAAAGAAATTGCTTTGGTATGTGTTTGTGTATGGAAATTAAAAGATGATGACTGGCCAGGCAGGCACTGCACACAGTCACACTTGGCACTTGGATGGGGCTTGTTATCCTTGGCGCATTGGCAAAAACAAACATTCATTCACATATGCCAAACATCGCTACCGGATTAAGGTATATGACCATATCTATATGTATATATATACGTATGTATATATGATGCCAACTGTGACAGTGACTGAGTCCCAGTTGCAGACATCGAGTCAATGCTGATGATCATCATCATGCAGCCGGGACGGGGCACGGAGCTTAGCTCACACACCACTTGGCACTCTCGGGTGTCTTGTTAACATATCAACATCATGTCGCACTCGCACAACAACTGCCCACAGTTGTGCGTTCGCATTTGGGTTTGGGATTGGATTTTCGGTTCGGTTCGGTTAGGTTCGGTTTGAATCTTGAGTTTTTGGGCATCTCGGCTCTCGCGACACGGCACGTCGCCTTTTTACGATTATTATTATCTTTTTTTTTACCGTGGCTGTGGCATTTTAACGCCACAATCCACAAGGCGCCTGCCTGCCTGCCTGTTTACGTTTCGGGGCTTTATGGGGCCTACAGCTAATTGGGAATTATTTTTATGCATGAATTGTGTGAAGAAATTGGTAATCATTTGTTCGAGTCCACTCCACACACGGGGACTTTTTCCTTTGCGTTCTGCTGCTGGATTAATTACCTTTGGAATGATCGCTTCCATTGAAATCTGGCGAAAGTGGCAACAGCAGCTGTTACGTGGCTTGACAGTGGATGATCCGGGGATTAATTTATTTTTTATATTTTTTAGTATTTAATTAGAATTTAAATGGCGAGATTATAATGCATAAAGATGCTGGAATAGATAGAGCTATCCATCTATGTAAGAGAATAGAATTCTTACAGATGCTTTGGCTTTGCCCTGAAAGTGGGCAGGTGAGATCGGGTTTTGGAAAGTACGTCCTGCGAGTAAGGGTAAACGTACATTACGATTACGTTAAGAGAGCGCTGGCTCAAATCTAGAAAGCTAGAATCAACATTTTAACAAAGGCTGCAATTCCTGGGAGTCTGGACTCCAGCTTACAGTCGTATTTTCTCCGAAAATGTATGAAAATACATCAATACATCATTATACATATTCTATATTCTTAAAGTTGTAAACATTTGCATAATTAATAGAATACTTTTTACAAATGTACTTTGAGTACGCATGGATAAACAATGTATTGTAAGTTCACATATCGATCAGCAAGATCATTAGTCATTGCTGGCCGCCCTCATCATTAGCCAATATCCGCTTCCGCGATCTCGACCGCAATTCTCACACATGCCAAACCGCAAGTAGAAGAATAAGAAAAGTAAAAAAATCACCGGAACTATGATCTATTCGAAATTCAATAAGCTCACAGCAGACATTGTTGTAAAGTACAAATTGATATTTCGCATTAGCGGTGCAGCCAGTGAGCCACAGTGAAACCCGAACAACAATGACAATGAATAAAGGTGACAAAGTCCGAGCCAGTCGGGGCCAATGCCAGCGGCGAGTTGCGTGGGATTGCAGCAGCCAGTTGCAGCCCGAAAAAGGCTGGGAAGCTGAGTGGCCAAGTGGCTGAGAAGCTGAGCTGGGAAACTGGGAAACCCGGCGACTGCATTGAGCCATTAAGACAAATGGCCAAGCATTCAAAGCAAACCAAAGCAAGGCAAAGCAAAGCAAATGGCTAAAGGCAAACAAAGCAAAGCTTCGGCAGCTGACAAATGAGCCGGCTGGCAGGGCAGAGGCGCGCAGACAATGTGTTGACACGCTTTTGGCCAGATCAGGCACAGTCGCAGGCTGCGACGCGACGCGTATCTTACGGATACAGATACCAATTTGTCAGCCGAACAAATAGTGCGCGTACGTGAGCGAGCTGAGCGCGTACGTGAACTGGGGTGACACCAGCCACAAAGCTGATAATGTTAATGCTAATGGTAATGATAATGATGATGATGGCCATGATTATGTGGCCCAAGTGAAGATTATGTGGTTGCATTGCTGCTGCTGTTGCTGCTCCTGCTGCTGTTGCTGGTATCTATTGATCTCGCATTTGTCTAGCTGAAATCTTTGGCAAGCTGATGCGACACATCGCTTCGATTTCAATCTTGATCTTGATATACAGTTCGGCGCCTCTTTGATGGCACTGCCAACAAACAAATTCCTGGCTGGCCAAGAGCTACACGACGACACCACAGGCACACCAGCAACACACACGACCCCAATGTGCGCTGAATTGTGTAAACAAGCTGACTCCAAACATACCCAACATCATCAATTTCACAGGCCGTGCAACCGACTCTGCCTCGCTGTCCCGCTCTCTTATTGGAAATTATCATAGCAGAGCATCTGAGTTATGCCCTATGCCAACGACGTGGTCGTTGTTGTTGTTGTTGTTGTTTTTGTCCTGCCGATAATCAGACGCGCTTGGTGGCTCCTGGCCAAGTTGAGCAGTTGAGCAGTTGAGCAGGCTGCCAGTTGGAAGTTCCATTCCCCCCGCGGCGGCAACGCAGTTGGAATATTTCAAGCGAAAATCGCCCGGATTCGAATCGCGCGGTATCGATTGACTCTCCTCCGCTCACAGCCGAATGGGTGCAAAATCTCCTTGCCTCCTTGTGGCGGCTGCATATGCTGCGGCCTTTCAACAAATTGACTCGACGATAATTGAAACTGACATGTGACTAATCTGCACAGAGACCCAGCTTCAACTGCCCAACTGGCCAACTGAGCACTGAGCATTATTCAAACTGGTTGCCACCAATTCTCTCCCCACTCCCCCTGCTTAATGCCCCACCGTGGCACGGGTGACAATCGGGCACTGTACTTTGCGCCATAAATTTCGACTGTTTCTCAAGTGGCCGGCCGGCTACTTTGTTGTACATATAAATGTATATGCTTATATATACACGCACATTGATATAGTTATGCACGGTCTTGGTCTTGCCTAACATGCGGGCCTGCGTCTGTGGCACTCACTCGTGTGTGGGTGGCTGGCTCGGCGGCGTTATAGAAAATGTTACTTTTGATTATTATTTATGCGACATGATGAAGCCCGGCGGATCGATGGCAATGCGTGCGTGTGCCCACAACAACAGCAACAACAACTGGAATAATAACAAAAAACTATGCCAAATTATAGAGCTATGATTGCGTATTGCTACAGCAGCTGTGGGTGGCAGCACGGAGAGAAAGTGTTGCTCAGTGAGCGGAAAGAGAGGAGCATTTGACAGAGTTTGACACCTTTAAAGAGAAAGGCGAGAGAGTTTTGTCTGCGCCAAGTTGTTTACTTCCTGGTCGCTTGACTATCGATATTTTGAAACAAATTTGTATTCTATGTTGTAGCTGAAACAAGAGATTCATGAATATGTTGAGTCAAGAGTCAAGCCTTTTCTTTGAATAAGACTGAACATTTCGTTGATTCACATTTCAATTACGAGAAACTGTTTCTGGCTTGCAATTATTCTGTTTACCTAGCCCAGACCCAGTCCCACACGTGTGTCGCAATAAAGTTTAAAGTATCCATCGCTGGCCAGCCCCAACACATTCCACAGTATCGGGTTATCGGTCAACATAATATGCGTCATTAATTTGCCAAAATAATAACAATATAATACTGTCATTATAATTTGAATGGGCTCTATAAAGCGGTTGCGATAGGCAAACACTAAAACAAAAGCAGAAGAACAGAAAATAGCAGCAAATTGCTCGACTTGACGATACCCTGTACGCCTACAAATTGAATCGAGGCATGAATTGTGGATCATGGTCCTCTTCATGATATATTTTGTATCTAAACTTTATCCTTATCTTTTCATATATACCGAATATCATTTCTTAGTCCCCCACAACATTTTTATGTTGTACTTGTCAGGACCCCAAGTTTACATTTTTTCAGGTATAGTTCCCATTTCTTTATCATTAAGAAAATGATTATATTTCCTCTATTTATGTGTTTTTCTTTCTTTGAAAGTTTGTGAAATATGTGTTTTTCGAAGAATTGTTAAGGTTGTCTTCTGGCAGGTAACTGATACCCCCTTTAATTGTCTATTGAGCATCGAGTATACAAAGTATGATGGGTATATATACATATATATATATATAGGAGTATCGTGGAAGTTCCAATTCCAGTAGTTTGCACTTGTGCCGATAAACCGATAATAAACTGGGAAAATGTAGATTTGATAAGGGCCCAAAGTTGCGGCGCCGCCCACATGCTGCATAAGGCAGCGATAAAGCAGCGATATCGACAGCCGACAGCCGCTCGATAACACGTCACACCTTTGGCACACTTATCGAATGGCAACGGTGACTTTGACATTCTCTGCCCGATAATGGGCACTTAATTAGCGACGCCTAATTGCAGGCCGAATAGAAGAGAGACAGTCCAGACAAGCTCGGGAACGTGGCGGCAACTTTTTTTTTATATTTTATTTCACAATGTTTATTAATTTTTTGTCGTTAGTTTTTTTTTTGTTTTTTTGATAGCATCGAGCGCCATAAATTCAAAAAGCACTGCATGGAGACAAATTTTCAGAATATTTTACTTTTTGTTACTCTTATTTTATGTTTATTTTGTTTTGTTTTTGCAAAGGAACGCCACCATAAAGATAAACTCTAACATGCTTTATACATCATTAAACATTCCTGCACAGCCGCCAGGCAGTTGGCCAATTTCAGTTTTTATTGGTGCCCCAGACGCAGGTCTCTCCCCCCGAAAAGGAATGAGCCGGAACGAGCTGAAATGAGATGGCCAGATGATGTTCGGCTAGGGGACGCGAGCTTTCGGTGATTTATATTTGACAGAGCTGCGGTATTTGATTCTGATTCGAGTTTGAGTTCGTGTTCGTGCCATGGTGGGGTTCGTGGTGCTTGTGCATTTTAATATGCACCCACTTTTATCGTTAAAATGGCGTGCCAAAGCTACACGAGACTCGATAAATGTCGCTGATATTTAATTAAGTCTGGTCCGCATATATGGAAGGCGCTCAAACGATATAGTTGGCGGGTTAATACCCGCACCTGACAAGAAAAAGAGGGTATATTGAGCTTAGCTGCCATACGTGTAGGATTAGAAGAAAACTTAATTCAACTTTTAGATACTTCTGCTTACTTTAGTAAAAGAGGAGAGAGGGTAAGTACGATATGTACTATATGAGATATATACTACATATGAGATCAAGCCCAAGGAACATCATATTGCCAAATATTCTTCCCCCCTTCGTACATAGTTATACATAGTCAAGCAGAAGTTGCACTTACACGCAAATACTCATGTCTCTACATACACTCTACTCTTTAGAACTTTTCAATTGACAGACAAATGGAGTGGAAACGTGGGAGTTGAGTAAATTCAGGAGATGAATTTACGGTTCGGAACGCCAGAGGGCGCCACACGCTTGTATTGTTGTTAAGCCCATCAATTGGCAGCCATTTGGCGCATATAAAAAGGTGGCTGCCCGCATTCCTGGCGCTGACTCAGCGCCTATAAAGCCCGTAATTTACAACATTTGGGCCAGTTCGAAATGTGGTGCAGGGCATATGCCGAATGAAGAGTATCTGAAAAATCTGCGCTACCGCTGCACGCGCCATAAATATGTGTTAAGTAGGGGCAACCGCATAACTTATATCGAAAACTTGTGTTCATAACAATTTAATTTTGCTTTTGTTTCACAACTGGTCTGGAAAACGAGGCAAGAACGAATCGTCGCTTATCCCCCAAAAGATTGTCGCGTGTCCGAGACAAGTCGAACTGAGGATCGAACAACGCGCTCGACCAACGACGACAACGACAACAACGACAACAACGGCAACAACAACGACAACATGGGGGACAGACAAGGCGTCGCAAAACTCAGACAAGAGCACTGCTAATGGGAATACTATGTAAACGGATGTTTTAATGTCCAAAAAGTAAACTGCGAAAATGCGCAACGGCAACTCTTAAAATCGCTCCACACTCAACGCCGCTCCGTTCGACGCGGGTCTCGACTTGGTGCGATGCGATGCGATGCGATGCGATTCGATCGATCGCCAACAACAAGAAAGTGTACATTATAAACACCTACGAGTATGTTGTTGCTGTTGTTGCTGTGGCCAAGATACACAAGTTTCGATATGCCGCCACCATTGAAAATGCGTACAAATTGCCCAGGAAAGTGGTGACAAGCTCGCAAAGCTGTAAAACGATCAAAAAGCGAACAAAAAGCCAAGCACAACAAAAATGAAACACAGCAAATGGATGAATGAAGCTCCACACTGGAACTGTGCGGTAGAAGAGTGATCAGAGTGATCGATATATGAGCTACAGATGCAAATGTCATCAATTTATCGATACATTGTGGCAAAGTTCTTGAAAATGAATAACTGAAAAGGCACTCGAATAGATTATAATATGGGTGTTAGTATTTTATATACGATATTATCATTAGTATCTATAAATAGTTTAAGTTTTACTGAGCTACGCTTACTCAGATCGGAAGTTAATTAAATCTTCTGTTACTTTATTGAATTCATTTGCAGCTCGCACATTGTTGACATTCTTCGAGTTTGTCGTTTCCACCAGCAAAATCGCAAGCAGCCATCTCTAATCTAGTATGATCCCATTTTGATCTTTCGCCTCTACATGCCGGTTTCGTGTATCGCAAAGCTTAGCCAAGAAACTAAAACTGATCACCCTCATCAGCATTAAGGACAACAGGGGCAGCCAAAATGTCGTCCTACAAATTAACAAAAATTCCAAAAATTTCTGCCTGTTCCATTCGACATGCCTCCTTAACCCTTTTGTGTGTGTGTGCGAGTGTGTGCTTGTGTGTGTTCATGAACGTTTTCTGCCACATTGATTCAATCATTTTGGTCTGCTATCAACAATACTCTGTCTCGCTCTCTCGCACGCATTATTCGTCTTCCCTGCCTCACGCACTTTGCTTCATATTTGACAATCGAAAAGGTTTCGGCCAGCGAAACAGTTGCAATGCGCTACATTATATATATATAGTGAAGCACAAATAAACTATCTATCAATATCTTAAATTCATCTTTATTTGATTCGTTATAAGTGGGTTTTACATTTAAGATATGCTCCAAGTAAGTGTAAACCTCGAATACCCATTCGTTTAGCTTAAAACTAAATTGAATATTATCTAATCTATATTATCACTAAATCGACTATTGATCGACAAACCCCCCCAAGCTCAGCTTAACTTATACGAAAACTAAATCAATCTATAGTATCTGTAATATTGCACAAACACGAACTGATCGACCGAGCTTATAAAGGCAACCAAACGACGAACGAACCGAACAGCCGAGTGACATGGGAGAGCGAGCCAACAGGGAAGCAAAATGGAGCTGCATGTCTGGATTGTGTGGACTGTTGTCTGGGCCCGCGCCCATTCATGTCATCAAGCGTGGTAAAACATGCAACGTGCCATTAGCCCGACGGGCGGATGGACTGAGGAACAGATGGACGGCGGGAACGGAGAGACGGACCCAATTGACCGACAGAGTGACCAGCCGAGCGCAACTGGAACGCCTGGCAAAATCGAATTCCTTGTTAGATGCATTCCGACAAGTTGTTTCCTGACACCTCTGGAAAATACACTCATAAGCAGCGAGCTGCTTGCTTTCTAGGTGTTGCCAGCGACTTTACGACAACGAACTGAACGTGGATGTGGACTGGGATGTGGATGTGGATGTGGCCGGGGATGTGGTTGCTGCCTCGTGGACGAGCAGCTGGCGATAGCTTGACAAGAGTTTATGAAACGAGCCACAACCGCTGCCTTTATATATATATATATACATATATATTTTATATGGGCGACAAGAGTTGACAAGCAGGCGAAACTTCAGGGAAGCGGGCCAGCGGGGCAGCGAGGGGCGGGAGCAATCTGGGGGCCGGTTAGTGAATCACAATGCAGACTGGGGGCTACTCTCCAGGTTAATGTTGTTGTTGTCGGCTGTTGTCGTCGGGACTGCTGAATTAATTATGAAACTTAAGCGGGTTTTTTTTTCGCAATTTATTTTAATCGCACATTGCTAGGCACATTTATAATCGATTAGGTGTGGACGCCGCGGCATATGCAACAGTTGCCCCAGCTCATTGTACCTAGCCCCCCCCCCCCCTCTCGGACTCCCTCTATGAGGTCGCTGTGAAATGTGTGTCAATTGGCATCGTAAATTGTCAAGCTGTTTACCATTTTGTTTGGCCTTATGTTAATTTCGTTCAAGTTAGTCAATTGGCCGGTTAGTCAGCTGCCGACTTAGTCAGCATTGGGGGAAGATCGTTTGAGTCGCGGTTTGTTGTCGCCTGCTGATCACATTTTAATTGCAGCCTTTGGAGCATTATCAGATCAGCCGCCTTGACAACGGCTACCGTCTGCCTGGGAACTGGTACGCAGCCCGGGGGCTTGGCCCGACTGCCGGCCCGACTGCCGGCCCGACTGCCGGCCCGCCTGCCTAATTAGCCATTGATTTGTTTATTTAAATATGGAAATTTCATAAAGCGGCATGACTAATCGAATTCTATTATAAATGGGTCAAATGTAGCTGCTGTTTCGAGGTTCGAATTAACTAACATTGGAGTGGAGAAACCAATCGAAGTGATAAACAATAGCCGAGCTAATGCTTTAGTTTCTGTATCCAATGAAATGAATAATATTTAGTTTTCTTCAATGCAAATCAATATAGATATTAAAATCCAGCAAAACGGATAAGCAATGTTTAATCTAGATAAAAATGGGGGGGCTATAAAAAACTCATTAGACATAATGCCACACATAAAATTGATTAATAAGTGATAAATGATTAAGCTGATAGCACATTGTTCTGATAAACGACAGATTACATTGATGAAAATTGGAAATATTCTATATAAATACTAAGTAAACAAATAACTTATATATTAGCCATAATGCTTAGCTAATATTGAAAATATTAGCAATGCATTACTTCAATTAATTATAAAATTGATGTATTTAAACGCAGCCATATAGATTATACACGATTGTTTGGGTCAAGTTCCCAGTTCTAGTTCTCAGCATATTCTATGATTAGCTTTTTTCCAGCCAAGTGGATTGTGTTTTACAATTTCAAAGCCATCTAGTTCCCACCCATTACTCACCCCAGCCTTTGGGATTGCTAGAGCCCAGCCAAAGCAATTCCCAGTTGGCTGCTAATTAATAATAGAGCTGACCAAAATAATGATAACACTTGCCACCGCGCATAGCTCAGCAACAATATTGCTGCTATTGTTGTTGTTGTTGCTGTTGTTGTTGTTGTTGCGGTTGACCCACCCAAACACATTTAATCATAACTTTGTTTGTGAACGAACTCTGAATATTTTGCTGTGTGGCACTGTGCGGAGATGTGTGTCCGATTCCCAGAAATCAATCAGACAGCAGGCGGCGGCGACGGCGGCAGAGTCCGCGCTTTCGGTAGCTTAGCGAACGGTTGGTTCGCTCCCCTAGTCCGCCAGCCCCCCTCCACACTCCCCTCCCCCTTCTCCTCGACGCGCCGACCGTTGACCAGTCATAAGTTGTCTGGCATTTCGGGGCGCTGCCTGAATAAACGCATAAATCCGAAAGCCACAAATTGTAACATTGGCTGTAATAAATGCCGCGATACGCCCACCATTTGCTCAGCGGCGGCAACGGCAGCAGAAGCGGCGGCAGACGACGCTAATCGAGAGCGCGAGAGACCGTGCCCCGCGATCCGTGCCCCTTAGCCTAAGCTGAGCCGAGGCGCAGACCTCTTTTGGAATTTCGACAGTTGTTTTTGTTTTTCATTTTAGCCCTGAGCCTTTGAAAATTCACACGGCCTAAACACAAAATAAACAAAATGTTGTTGCGGCCAGGATCGTCGTGCCCGGACTCCAGACCATATTGTCTTAATGTGCAGCAACCACCGCCCCCGACCCCGACACCGACCCCGACCCCGGGCACCTATCGCTGCCTTGGGCAGCACGTAAATGTTGCCCCGTTGCCCCAATTAGCTCGATTTGCTTCTGATACGCGCGTCGCGTCGTAGACGAACCGTGGAGGTGGAGTTGCATTTTAGGAGATGGCAGACGATGCCAGGGCCTGACCCTGGCAAGGGTTCACAAATCGGTAGGCTATACCGCGCACACTCACACACACACACACATGCCTACATACTACATATATATCTCGACCTTTTGACAATTTAATAATAGGCTGCACTCGCACTGACCAAATGACGGACTCTGGACTCGCACAATGCGCCCACCACATTTCGTAGAAATGAAGAGTTTCGAGCCGGGAGTTGGAGTTGGAGTTGGAGTCTGTCCGACTGTTTGGCCGACTCTTTTGGTAGCATCGTCAGTTTTGGATGGGCGTTAAAATTGGGCTGATCACGTTCCAGCATGCCGTTCACTTAGGTAGCCGTTTATCTGCGTGCTGGTGGTAATCCAAGTTTTCAATCCCACAAACGATGCTTCAGTTTCAGATTCGGTTTCAGTTTTCTGACTCGTCATCGTCATCGCCGTCATCGTTGTTAGAGGCTCGCACATCTCCCCCATAGACAGTCGCTGGGCTGGGCCTCTTTGACTTTCTATGGCTCTTGATTTTGATAAACGCTGCTAAATTGTGGCAAATTAAATTATTAAACAACATTTTGCGTTCGCCTTTTGTGCTCTACTCTGCTTTTCGGGCGACTTTGCAAATTGTTGCAAATTATCTTTGGCCTTGTCCAGATTTGGTAATGTTCCGCCGACATGATCTCTGTCGATCTGTTGAATCTGTTGTGGGCGCATTTCGGTTCGATCTAAGGCTATAGTTAGTTTAATGTGCGCTCGCAAGGGTAGCTGTAAACCAATCATTAGCGACTAGTTCCATTCAGCTAGCAGAAATATTAGATGGAAGAAACATAAGAAAAGAATCCCATTTAAAAACAAATATTTTTTAAATGATTTATTTATTAACAGCTAGCTCAAATATAGCTGTATATAGTTGTATTTATGCAGAGCTAGAAGTTTATTTTGGAACTAGTTCGTTTCTCAAAAATAAGTATATATACTTTTCCAAGTCAAGTTATGAGTGTCTGTAGCTCATATACAATCAGGTTAGTTACCATATCTGGTTCGGTTCATTAGTTCATTAGTTCACTTTCCCATACAGTAGTTCGAACTGCTCCCTGAATAAGTTAATGACTAAAGTCCAAATGTTCATCATCGATTCCTTAATATATATACACTTTTTCATTTGAATTGTAACGAATTCCCTTCACAAGTGTGCTTAACACGTACTTTTTCTTCAACATGAACTAGTTCATTCAGTTCTTTAGAGTATTTATTATAGTTATAGTTGTTTAGCCTTTGGATCATGCTTTGCTAGCTGAACTAGTTCCTATTCATTAAAAATGCAAGCTATTAACCTCTGTGTAAGAGCCTATGATTGCTCTCATGAACTAGTTCCGTCAACTTGGGCTTGCAGCGAACTAGTTAAAGCTGAACTTTTCCATTGCATCTCACACACCAACTTTACAAGAACTCTTTGAGTATGAATCATTTCCCCGCACAGTTCTAGGAGCTAGGAAAACTTTCCACTTGATTTACAAGTCGTCAACTCACTTTCGCCGCATTCCTCAAAAATGCTTTGGCCAGTGATTCAGTTAGCCTTTAAAGAAATCCCAAGTAGATGCGGGTTCCCAAAAAAATGAAAAACCAGTTAGCGCTGTGTCAAACTTTTGCCTGGCGTCCCCCCGTGGCTGACAAATTTGCTGACAAATTCAAGGCAGCAAGATCAACAAAACTGCCAGCCATCAATCAAGCCATTAAAAAGAATGCACCGCAAAAATGACTCAAAAAAAAGAACGCCACCTACAAGCGGGCCAAGGGGAGAAAGGGAGCTGTCGGAGCTGGCAGAGGAGGGACGACTGTCGACTGTCGTCTGGGCGAAATTATCAGCAAACATGTTGATTGTTATTGATCAGCGCTGTTGATTAAACCGACAGAGAATCAGGGACCAGGACAGGGTTCGAGTTCGGGTTCGGGATTGAACTCAGAATCGGAATCGGGCACGCTGACATCGGATATGCATGGCCTGGGTGGCCATCAAAGCGACACTATGTCGCCTGTCAAAATTCTTAATCAAATACGCGGCGGAATGTCATCATTATGCAAAGAGGCCTCTGGCTCAGCCTCTGGTCCTCGTTCTCCCAGCAGCAAGCGTGCACAACATGCAAGGCTTGCCGCCCAGACATTTACAATTTACACTGTTGCGAGGGGTTTGTGGAACAGCGGGGGAGTGGTTGGGAGGGAAGCAGTGGCATAACATGCCTAGAGTCTGTTGCCTTCAAGGCCCGTTGACAGACGGCCAACAACATTTGCGCCACATTTGCTTCACACGCAGCCGTCGCCAAAGTCTCTCTGACATTTTAATCGCATTTGCTAAAACTCACTGAACAATTCCCCACAAGACGGCAACAGCGGAAAACAAGCAAGAAAATTCCAATTTTCACACTACGAATCACTTATACACTTTGCAAGCGCTTAGCTGAAGGGCGAAAAGAATATAAAAAGTGAAATGTGATTTTGAGATCTCGTTCCTCTTTTGAGAAAACTTAAAATATGTTCTAAAAATCATATATCAGAATACATTTGTTACACATTTTTATAAGCTAAGATACCTAAGATTGTCTAAATATAAGTATATGCAATTAAATACTTTCTTATGGGTTCTTACGGGCCACCAGACAATGTATGTGAAATATAAACCTATATCTTGCTCAAGCGAGAATCCCTAAGGAATGTGCTGCATTTCACCTCCCGCCCAAAAGACCGAGGGGCGAAGTAAAGCAGCAAATGCAAAATCAGACTATAGACTAAGATTATATACTTGCAGCTTAGACTATGTACGAGGAAGAGAAGACTCCGAGGAGAATAGTTGGTAATGCTTGTTGTCATCATCTCATAGCACCCGGAACATGTGACATAAACATAAACAAAGTTATGCGATAAAGGTGTATAGGAATTACGAGTTAGTGCAGTTGGGATAGAGAAGTTTTTAACCCAGAATAGTCAATTGCACCCGTAATAAACTCATGGGTTAGTATTACACCAAGCAAAGACTTAGGATTAATTAAAGAACGATGAAGTCTGCTGTAATTGGGAGGTAATCGGAGGATTTAAGGATTCGAGTCCATATAACTTCAAATTATGACCTTTAAAAGAGGTTATTTGAATTAGGTCTAAGGTCTAAGGGTCTGCTTATATGTCTTGATTATATTTACTTTGATTGCATTAGTCAAGTCTTGACATAATGCTCTGTTGCATTTAACATGAACTTCTCTGCTGTTGCAAACATGATAATATAGTTGCATGGGCCGCGGCTAGGGCAAAGTTAAAGAAACTGCAGAGTTGACCGCAACTTCAAACTGTCATTAAAAGGCGCGCGCGGCGCGCACACGCATTTTACGAGGCAGCAGCAGCAGCAGCAGCAGGAGCAGGAGCAGGAGCAGGAGAGAAGATCTGTTGGCTGACCAGGTCCAAGAGCAGGCTGACACTGCTGGCCCACTGTGACAGAGAGTCGCCAGGTCGGGAACGGACGTAGAACGAGCGGAGCCTGATGATAGCTTACTTAGCGATTGCGACGGCGGCGTGTAATGTATGAAGCGGATTTCAGGCCGCATCGCCTTATTTAGGAGATCGTGATAAAAGTTGGAAGTCGCTTGATTTATGTCAACGCACACGGCGCAAAGACCAGCAGACCACAGTTGACCAAAAGACACAAAACGACAAAAACGCAAGCAAAAAGGAGGAAAAATAAATAAATAAGATACTCATTCGGCATATCCCATTGCAGACGCGATGCCACCGCCCGGCCAGCCCCGCCCCTTCGCGGCATCGACGCACTTAAGTGCCAAATTAGGAATAATATTGAAGCAATTGCCCAGAGACGACTCTGGCCATAAGTAGAAAGCCCCCAAAACTGTCACCTGGGTGAAGTGAGCTGTCACGTTTGCGGTCCGCTTATGTCAGCTTCGGCTGCAACCGACGACAACAACAACAAGAACAACAAGAGCGAAGACGACGACGGCGACGCCTCGTCGACCGCCGCCTCTTAAGCCCTTTAAAATGTGTTGTTATGATCGGGCGGCAGCGATAAGTTCTTGCCGAGGATCTGTGCAGCTGGGTAGCTGAAACTGCAGCTGGAACAGACCGGGCACAATCCCCGTTCCGGTCGATGTCTCAGCGTCAGCCTTGCGACAGGCTCTAAAGTTACGCGGCATTGGGCCGTTTGCGGGATTGCGGGATTGAGGTTTGCGGCTTGGACCTCACTTCGATGCAAATCATTTTACGTGTTGGCGACATTAAGCGCGAAATGACCCCGTTATCCCACTTGTCATCATCACTTCATAAATTAATGCAAACTCGGAAGGCAGATCAGCACGGACAGTCGAACAGCCGGACAGCCAAACAGCCGGACAGCCGAGCAGCCGGACACTGCCGGGCGGCTTAGCTTACTGGGCTAGCACAGAGCTGGGTCAGGGACAAGCCCGGGAGGACAGTGTACAACAGAATTGCGAAAATCACAATTTTGACCAGCAGCTAATGCTTAAACTTAAACATAAAGGAAGTATTTAAATAACATATGAGAACGTTTATAGATGAAGACAACCCTTCAATACGCAATAGATAATATGAGAATTGAAAAAATCTCATTAACTTTTCTCATTTCTCATCATTAACTTTTCTCATTCAGACCAATTCGTACTATTATCTGGATTTTAAGCAAAAATCATTTAACTAAACTTTTTTGTAAATACTTCAAATGTTTAATTTATATTTCTGCATTTCGTTCACAAGAGCTTTTGCTGAGTTTGATAAGTTTTGTTGAGAAAACCTTCCTTTAAATATTCTAGCTTAGCCACAATATGTAAGCTTGTGAAATTCCATTGATAGGTTCTTTAAAAATCGATAAAAATACCAATGAAATTCCTTGGAAAATGCTCCTCAATTTCCATGTAGCTGCCTAGTGTCATGTGCATTCCACGGTGCAGCGCGATGCAGTCGCGATCATGTTGAAATTTGTGATAGCCGCCGTCGAGGACAAATTGGTCCCTTAACTGTTGGCCAAACGGCACACACACTCACACACCCAGGCAGACTCGGCAGAGTCAAGAATCAGAATTGGAGCTGGAGCTGGAGCCGAGTCTGTGGCTGAGACTGAGACTGAGAGATTCAGAGCTGGCACCGACAGTTGGTCTGGGGTCCTGGGCTTGCTCCGCTTTGCGATTACGATCACTTTTAGATCCAATATATCAGCGACGCGTTGACGTCGTACATTGGACGACAATTGATATAAGTTGTGGTGAAAAGTTTAGTGGCATTCAACGATTGCTTTGCTAGATTAAAAGCGACAGGCAGCGGGCATGCAGCACCGTTCCAGCACTGTCCCCCAAACCCAATCTCAACCCCAACCGAACCGTTCGTTGCCTGGTGTTTTATTTTGTTTTTGGCTTTGGCCCACAAATCTTTGGCCAGTCACAATGCCAGCAACAACAAACACGAGTAACAACAAAGCAGACAAATAGCCGCACGTTGTACGTGCCGCACTCTCGGCTCTCGACTCTGGAGCTGGTGCCGGGTGCCAGTTGCCAGTTGCCAGTTGCCGGTTGCCAGTTGCCAGTTGCCGGTTGCCCTCGGCCTGGTGTCTCTCGCATCTGTTATGGAGTTGGCTCTGTACATTTTGTGGTAGTTGCGCTTTTTTAATTGCAGCCCACAGCGGCACAGGAGCGGCTCCCAGTCCAACAATGACGGCCGACAGACAGAGAGACAGAGGGAGAGGCAGACAGACGAACGCGTCGTCTCTTAACAGTAAAAGTAAAATTATGCGATGCTACGTGTTGACAACAAGGTGGAGCATTCCAATACGTCGCCCAGATGCTATCTCATCATCCACTATGGGCCATGGGCTATGACTGCCAGCCGCCAGTCCGGACGTGTCTCAGCCTCCGAGTTTGCCTCTGTCAGATATTACGTATAAATTAAATGGAATTAATGAGCGTCGAGCCAATAACGAATGCTCGATGCTCTACAATTGAAGTAGTGTCAGAAGCTATTCACACTCTCCAATATATAAATGATAAATGAAGTAATCCCTTATCTCAGATGTCTTTTGCTCCATTAAACAGTCTCACAAAGTTAAGAGACGCCTCTGGGTTAGGGTATCGTCAGCATTTATCAGCAAATGACATCTAATGAGTTAGACAACTTGGTCGCTTCAGGTGTGAGTCGCGACGGCGACGCACCTTTAAGCGGGGCAATTGAAACCTGTTGCCTGTTGCCAAATATTGTCGTCGCGCTGCCAAGAGCTGAGATTTATGCAAAGGCCGCTGCTTAGAAAGTCGCTGGGATGAGTCAAAGCGAAGGAGACTGAGCGGGCGAAATAATTTAACATAAAGCAAATCTCTTGAGCCGGAGTGACGACTATTTAACGCGTTTATGATGTGGCTGCAGCACTTGGCCAAAGTGGCGCATGAATCACATGGCCAATGGAAATGCCATCAACAAAATGTGCAGCTGAGCCAAAGGCGGAAATGAAGATTGCGCTACCGAAGTGTTGAATCAGCAGCAGCAGCAGCAACAATTCCAGCTCAGATGGCCGCAATTGATAAGTCGGAGGCCGGAGGATGGGCACAGATCACACGGCGAGTGGGTGGGCAGGGCAGAGCAGGGCGAGCCAGAGTTCCAGAGATTGAGAGCTGCGTCTAAGCCAACAAAAGCCGCGGGTGGTGGCCAAAAACGCAGCACGCAGCGAGTCGCTGCAGCCAGGCAAAAGATTTGGCCAGTTGTTGTGCGTGTGTGCAAGTGTGTGTGTGTGTGTATTAGTGTGACTGCAGAAGTCAAACTGCGCCAGTTGTCGTCCTTTTTGCGGGTAGGTGGAAACAGTTTAGTTTTAATACCATAAGCAGCAGCAGGAGGAAACGGGCCAAGGGGCTCATTGGCTCAGCGGCTCAGCGGCTAGCGGAACGCGGTTAGCTGGAAAACCACACGTGCCTCCACAGCGGACCACATGCGGCTGCATCCTGGACACACCATGGACACACACTCGCCACAGTAGCCAAGCTGGCATTCGTTTCGCATTTGGAAACGCTTTCATTATCGGCTGCCAGTTTGCATTGAGTTGAGCGCAAGTGGCGCATCCTGCCGCGCTCTCGGGCAACGCGCAACTGGGAAGAGTGCAACATTTAAATTTGGTCGGCTCATTGGAAAATTGGATGCGGCAATGTTACGGCTTATCAAAACATAGTCAATATTTAATTAACACGAAGCGCAGCGTGTGGCACACTCATGATTTATGGCCCGCCGCCCGCTTGCAATGTGAAATTTCTTCTTCGTTCTTACTAATTTGTTAAAGGGTCGCTGCACGCGCGAGGGTCAATTGACGCCGACAAAGGTAACCATTTCACACGAGCGGCAAGGGGGGCGCACCATATGATGGGGCCAGCCAGGGCGGGGGGTGTGTGCACGGGCCCTTAATGGTGCATTTAATGATGTGTGTCTAGGGGCAAATGCTTGCAAGTTAACTATGATAATGATAGCAAATACGGCAATCCACAAGATATAACATAACACACTCACACACTTACACACTCACACTCACACACTTACACACTCACACTCACACACTTACACACTCACACACTTACACACTCATACGCACACGTTCCCAGCTGTTTGTGTGAGGACTCTGTCCCGCTTTAAATGCTTCTAACATCTGGCAACATTTTATGTTGCAGAACAATATTTTATATTTAAGAAAATGTAAAATATTTCTCATATTTCCAAGGCAGTTTTTTGATATATAACAAGCGACTTTTTGTGTGCTCTGGAGTTGATAGCACAATGAATCAAGTTTGAATGAAATATCTTCATCTATTGATATAGTGTTTGAGGCTCTAGAGATTTCTCTCTTAGTTCAGAACAATCAAAGTCTTGTTCTTTAAATAATTTTTAAGTAAACTAACTAACTAAGTTTTATTAACCAGAAGTTTGTTACCAGCATATGACACATGCCTATTAGCTTCTATATAAAGTATATATCTCTGGACTGGAACATTAGACCAATGTTAATGAATGGAAACTAATTGATATAGTTAAATATATTAGAGAACTCCGCCGAAATATGTCCTGCCTTTTGTCAGAATTTGTAATAAAAGCAAAATGTGCATCAACTAAGCCTAGAAACTGACAGACAGAGAGCTGGACTTAGGGATATGCCTGTTAATACTGATCAAGACTTTATATATATATATATATTATGAAATTGAAGATACCTTCATTACCCTTGTAAAATGTTATCAAATATTTTATCTATATAGATAGACCTTTTCATTCGGCCATAGCTTAACACCACATGTACTCGCACTCGCAGCTTGTGACAAAGGCAATTTGCATTCGCCTTCATCTCCCAATTTGCCACCCACCCACGCTCCTCGCTGATCACTTTTATTTAAATATTATTATTGTATATATGCGATTTAAGCGTTAATTATATAATTACACAAGCAAAGCTTTGCTAGGGACGACCTTAGATGGACTTGTGCATTGCAGTTGCAGTCACAGAAGCTCAGGCACGTCATGTACATCCATGAATGCATTAACTAATCAGTCAATCATTTAGAAAATATTAATTAAATATAATCCTACGGCACGTTCTGTCGTTTAACAACTCGTTTAGCTAAATAGCTGTCTTACCCAACAGCAGGCACACAAATATCATGCGGCTGTGTCTACAATATCTTAACCTTAGGAAAGTCAAGTAAGCACGCATTGAGTCGAGATTAAAGTACAAACTGTGCGCATAAATCAACACTACATTAACTAAAAGTGTTAAGAAAGTGATCAAAAATAGTTCATAAACAGTGAAAAGTATATACTGCTGGGTTTGGCGACTTTTCCATTGGTTAACAAACAAACGCCGGGTAACAAAAGGTGCCAGGTAAATAGATATTCATATTTTAAATATCTTTGAAATCTATTAATCAATATATTTAGTATTTATTACTAAAAGGCAAAACTGAAACCTAACCAGTTAACCCAAAAGCAGTTAAGACTAAAACCCAATTTGCTTGCTTTTAAAAGTAAACAATTCTGAGATTCTCATTATCATTGTCTGTTTTGCATCATGAGCTAAGTTGATTCCTTGAAGCTTGTAAACTATATTTCATAGTAGGAAGTTGTCCCAAAAGGATTAATATACATATATGAAGTGCGAAATCCACAAACTGAACACAAAGCGAAGAAGATGGTTCGAATCGAAGTCGAGCGAAGTAACCATATTCTTTAATTGAGCTTGAAGCTGTTTCTAAGCCAAGTCAATACTAGTTTCTATGCACAAAATAAGTTCATAAACAGGAACGGCAACTAGGACTCTGTCTGATGTATCTTATGTATCTACGATGCAGCTTAAAATATTATAAACTTTTTATATGGCAGCTATCAAAGTACTTACATAACAACACAGTATATAAAAAAACTATTATACCCCATATTATACCCTTTTAAACCATTTTCAATGTGTTCGCATATGATGAAACATAAGAATGTTCTCGCAACAACGTTTCCCTTTGATGTTGCGCAACATGTTGCTCGTATTGCCAATTATGTTGCTATGCAAATGAAAATGATAATAATAATAAGAAGAAGCACAAGAAGAAAACACTTGAAAGGCTTACATTGTATAAATATGTTTATTTATTTACTTATTGTTTTGTCTTTACCACAAAAATGCCAAAATAAAAACAAAAAGTCATCTCATACATATTAAAAACATTAAAGTAAAATAGTATTATTATTAATATTATTGTTATTATTATCATTATTATTATTATTATTATTCTTTATTCAGATGTGCATGCAGGCGGGCATGCCCACTAGCCCGCCCCCTCAAACCCTTTGTGGGCATGGCAAGCTGCACGTAATACATATTGCGTATGATAAATCATTTTCCATTCTCATTTTTTCTCCTTTTTTCTCATTTTTTCTCATTTTTTCTCGTTTCTTTTTTATAAATAGCAAAACATTTACAATCTTATTGCAAGGCTCTAAAGGAAAACTTTTTTTAGTTGAAAATATTTTTGTTTTTAGTTTTTCTTCCAAAAAGTTATTTTGCGTTCACATTTTCAATTGGTTAACTTAAACAAAACAATGCATAAATCATTCTTCAATATAGTTTAATAGTTTTTTTGTTTTTTATTATTATTTATTATTATCAATTTTAGGTAATACATTTTCAACGTGTTTGTTTTTGTTGTTGTTGTTGTGATTTTAAAATAAAAATACTTAAGCTTTAAGATTTTGTTTTATTATTAAATTGTAATTAATTGTATTATTAATAAGATAGCGAGAGAATCGCACAAGTTCCGAGTTATAAGGCAAGAGAATTGCAGCTGTTGATTGAATATTGATTGATTGGTTGGTTGATTGATTGATTGATTGATTGGTTGGTTGCCAAGCTGGAAATGTTGCAAAAGTTGTCGCTTTGTTGTTGGCCGATGAAAGCACAAGAAGCTTGAGCTTAATTGTGCTTTCCATAAACAAAGCTAACTTTTCAATGTTGCTGAGGCATGTTGCATGTTGCACGTGGCATGTTGCATGTGCCATGCTGCTGGTTGCTGTATTATTTGTTGTAGGCACGCCCACAGGTGTTCATGTGTAAATTTCTGCAAAGAATATTTGAATTCTAATTGTTGTTGTTGTTGTTGTTGTTGTTGCTGTTGCAGCTGCTGCGCCTGCGCAACATGTGGTGGGCGTGGCAAGTGCACGTTTTCGAAGAACCATTAATTAATATTTTGAGGGGAGAAAAGAAGAACAAAGAACAACCAAACCGTGTAATAAACATAAGCGAATTATCGAATACCAACACCCGATTGCATTCCGATGTTTATCGTTGCAGTTGCACTTGTTGCAGCTGCTGCTGCTGCCGCTGCTGCTGATGCTGTTGCCGCTGACGATTGCATCAAGGAGAAGTAAGCTTGTGTGTGTGTGTGGTGCATGAGGGTGGGCGGTGGGCGTGGTGCTGGTGGTGCTGGTATAATGCTGTGCTGTGCTGTGCTGTACTTGCGGCTGCGATCGATTACCGATAACCAACAAATATCGATAACTCTATCTATATGACATTTGCCCATTTTCCATTGCTTTAATATAAAATATTTGTGATATTGCGTGCGCTTGTTGTTTTTGCTGTTGGTGCTGCGGTGCTTAGATATCAGATGGTGTTCATTTCTTTTTTTTTTCTTGTTTTTTATATATATATTTTATATTGCTGTGTGTTGCTATTTTGTTTTTTATTTTTTATGTTTTTTTGCGTATATATTGTATTTATGATATTTTAGCTTATCGCCAAACACACTGACTACATCTACAAATAGAAGAGAGAAAACAGAGAAACAAAAAGTGATGTAGTAGAGCCGTGTTGTGATAAATAGTCAACAAAAGTAATCATATGTCAAAAATCAAGCATTACAACATATTCTTCTCCATATGACAATTTATGTGCTTAGGTGTATTGGTGCTTTGATGTGCGTGTGTGAGTGTGTCTCTGTGTGTGTGTGTGTGAGTGTTTGTGCGTGTGTGATAGATATGTGCAGAAACTATTCTTTCATTCCAGAGCTTTGATGATGGAAACATATACCAAAACTGAAGCTAGCTAACTACCTAGGAACTTGTCTTTCTTTTCACCTTAGTTCTTCAGATTTCCATGTAGAATCAAATTAACAAGTATCCAGGCCGAAGTAAACATATAAGAACTCATCTTAAAGTTCCTACATTTGACTCTTGCGTGTTTCTTATAAACTATTTTATAAACATCTTTCAAATTTGTCTAACCGAATTCTTAATTGGGATTCTGGCTCTAATGAACTGCACCTGAACTTAATAAAGTTTTCCAATTCGTATTTATATTCCTTCTCTTCTTTGCGTAAACTTTCCACAGAAGCTTCTGTCCCATAACTACACCCAATTAATGGGCGGCTTCTCTCTTTAATATTATTTGTCACAAATAAATTGACTTGCGCTAAATAAATCAACTTGAATTGTGGCTTATCAAATTCCATAATAAATAATTGCGTTCCAATTTTAATTTCGTGCAATGTCTACAAATTTGAAAGACCGGCAATTTGTCAATACCTGGAAGACTTATCGAAGTGCTTTCGGCTTAAACAATTAACTAGCAGGTCATAATTTATACAAAACTAATGTTTTAGCTATGACTAATCTCTGCACTTAAACATATTGACTAAATGTTGCACATACATACGTATCTCACCAAAAACCAACACCAAAAATATATTTTGTAGCTTTTCATGCACATATTTATAAGTAATTATACAAAATATAGATCTGTACAATTTCTTGCAGCTTTTGCATAGGATCCATCTTAAAGCTAGTTTGTTGTTGTTGTTGTGGAACTCACCTGTGCTGACGCAGATTATCACGTTGCTTGAAATATTTGCCGCAGACCTCACAGGAATATGTTATCTCTGGGGATTTGTGCGTGCGCTCGTGTATCATCAGATTGTATGGCTTGGTGAAACGCCGCTGGCAATACTTGCAAATGAACTCACACTTCGGACGCATCTTGCGACGGAAATCCGACCGGCAGTCATCGTTGTCGATTCGCATTACAGCAAACATTTTGACAGACGATAATATTTTCCCTCTTTTTTACTTTACTTCTTTTTATTCTTTTTTTGTTGTTTTGCCTACGTGCGACAGACGCGCGCGCGCTCAGTACTCGCACAATCAGTGGGTGAAGTTTTTCGTTGAGTTGGCGTCGGTCTTGCTGCTGCTGCTGCTGCTGCTCCCGACGACACACTCTCTTCGCTCACACACACACACAAGCACGCTCTCTCTCTCTCTCACTTTGGCTGTCAATGTGTGTGCTCGATCTCTTGCACTCAGTCGGCGAGTGGGGTTGCTGTTGTTGAGCTTTGCTCTGTGCAATGAGCGCAATGCCTGAACGTTGTTAACGGTACTCAAAGCGTAATCGCTATCTCTATTGCTATTGCTAGCTGGCAGATAACAAATACACACGGCGCCTTTTTCTGTATGGCTGCTGCTGCTGAAATGTGGCAACGCTGCGGCTTTTTCTTCTCTTTTCTTATTTTTTTTTGTCAACTGTCACACGCTCGCTGCTCGCTGCCCGTTGGCTGTTGGCTGTTGGCTGTTGGCTGTTGGCTGTTGGCTGTTGGCGTTGTGATTTCTCCGTTTGCTAGTTTTGTTGTTGTTGTTGTAGGCGTATTGGGTGGGCAGTCTCTCCAGCTGCTGCTGCTGCTGCTGCCGTTGCCTTTTAGTTTATGGCGCACTTTAAGGCAAACACCTAAAAATACAGACAGAGAGACAAGAAACAAAGTTAAATAAAGTTAGCAACGCCTGCGACATCTTTTATGTGCCAATAAATTTGAGCGAAAATACCACGACAACAACATCTCGACAATAACAACAACAACAACAACAACCACAATAACGACAACAACGACAAGTTGTCAACTTAAATCACGCAACATGAAATTGAAAATGACTCATTAAAGCCCGAAGCAAAATGCTGGCCCATACGCAACACGAACTTGGTGTTGACATTTACAAATCACCAGCCGCCCAGTTTCAGTTGCTAACCTTCGCTTATAATTTGTCTTAAACGACATCTTTTAACTGTGTTTTGTGCGTTTTTTTTTTTGCTTTTGTAGCGGTAATTCCAAACCTGGCTTATTGTTGCCAGGTTTCAACTGTCACCAGCTGCCGTATTTTGTTGTCAACTTTACTTCCGCAACACAATTGTTCAATTAGCGCGAGGCTGAGAAAAACAACCAGGCATGCCCTAGAGCTTAAAAGCTCAAGGATGCAAGTTTTAGGTTAAACTCTACTTTATGGGAACTTTTTCTTTGCTTTTGAATAAGCAAATATACCTATTAACTAACTAAATCTGTTAGATATACTCCATATTTGTAGGATTTTCAAACGGTGAGCGCTTTAGATACAAGTTGGGATCTAGCACTCGAGAACTCGTACGATATAGTATTGGAATTGAGAGGATTTCTTCATGTACTGCCATAAAAAGGCTTTATACGAAATTTAATGATCGTGGTTGCATCAACTGCTCAGACGATCATAAACTTACTGAAAAGCGTCACAAAATCACGTGTAGCGTGTTTATAGTCTTTACCATGAACACGTTAAGTACATGTTTACCAAATAGTTAACCTTGAATAATCCTATATTAGTTATGAAATTATTAATATGAAATTTGAAATTAGTTCTGATATAACTTGAAGTACAAGTAAATTATGCTCTACCAGCTTGTATACTTCTTATCCCTTAATCGAACGACTGTTTCCTAGGCTGAGGAGTTACTTCAGTTGTGAGTAGCACAAGATCTGGTGCTGCGATTGTGGAGATTTCTGTATTATAACGCATCTACTGCTATAATCAGATCATATACCAAGTTTAATGATCGTAGCTGCACTAACAGCCGAGTTCCCATAGGACAGCCAGAGACTATAAAGACACTGAAAAAGGCGTCACAAATTCACTCGCAGAGTGTTTATGCATTTACGACAGCCCCCGGGCGCATACAGTTGCCATATTTTAGTCGCTTCATTAAAGTGGCGCTGTAACAAGTTTATTTTTAATTGGCGCCTGGGTTGAGGCTGGACTTTTAAATTTATGCCAGATGATTTTTGGGGCATCGAGGTGCCGATTCCGATGCGAGATGCCGATGCCGATGCAGATGCCGCGTTTTGGGTCCTGTGCGGTAGTTAACAACTGTTATTTTTTATGTAATTTTATTTTTGTCATTTCGGCGCCGCTGGATGGCGGTTTTTTTTTTTTGTTTTTGTTTAACATATATGCATATGAATATGTATATAAATACGCGTCAGTCGCTTAATGTTATGCCATATATTCTTGGGATGGGGCTCGAGGCTTGAAGAGCATTCGTATACGGATTCGGATTCGGAGATTTCTGCGCAAACAAAAGCCTGCGCCGACTGGTAGCGACAACGTCTCTCGGCAAGCCCCGATTTCGATATTTATTTATATGTTTCTGTTTTTTTTTTTTTGGTTTGGTTTGGTTTGGTTTGAACGCTCGCAGCTGGAGTTGGACTGGGTTTCGGTATTTCGACTGGGGGCAAACGTTGACAACAAAAGGCAAACGTCACAGCGGGTGCTGCACCAGCCGCAGACGCTACGTAGTTATTGTCATTATAACATTAATGCCCACTAAACATATTCAAATTATAACACTGACTTTGCGTCCAGGTCGCTGATCGCCAACTGCAACCAGCCGACCCGGAGCGGGAGTCAAAGTCTTAGTCCAACTCCAGCTCCGGCTCCATGTTAATTTGTGTACACAATGTGGCGTCACATTGGCATTTTAACGCCGTTAATCATGCGACACAGGGCGCCTGCATAAGGCCATGGATTCGATATGGATTCGGAGATGCATCTGCATCTTCAGGCCAAGGCATGGCCTTTGGCTATGCTCTGGCTTTGCTTTTGGCCATGCTTTTCCGGCATTTGGCGTGGGCCTAAGTGGAGCAGCATTAGCCACGGCTAACGACTGAGTCTAAGCACTCTATTTAGCCTGGCAGCCGAGAGATGAATATGTTTTACAGAAAAAAGTGGTTTACCCATTAACTGAGGGCCATTAGATCGATGACATCTACTTAAGAAAACATTTGAACTTGAGATCAACTTTGTCAACTTTGCTCAACTCTAAATTATCTAGTTGAAATTTATGGGAAATATGACTAAGCACTTCAAATCCATTCGGGATATGGTAAAGCATTTTCTTGATATGATAAGACAGGATAAGATAAAAGCTTGGCTTAAGAACTGTGCAAGTTTTCTTAAAAGTAAGTATATTTATAGTCCATTTAAATTATAAGAAAAAACTCTTTACCGTGTAAATAATATGAAATTATTCAAATATTATGTATAAATTATGTATAAAGCATTTGCGAATCTCATGTCATTATCATATGTGATAAACAATTTCCATTTGACTTTGGCAAACGTTATTCATAATCCGTTTGCCAACTGTTACGGTTGGCCAACTGACATTCGGCCAAAATCCGCTTAGCGTTAGCCCAACGACAACAGCAACACCCACAGACCCGGCTGGCAGACCACACGTACTTACGAGAGCTGGCCAAATATTGTATAATAAACTGTTGTACAACATGCAGCTAATCCCATTAATCCGCAGTGAAAATAATTAGTGTTTTGTACACACAGCGCAACGAGAGGTCTGCTCCAAGGGACCGAGAACCGCAGCGAGAAAGATACTGCATATATATATGAAGGCACATATATATGTCCATAGTGAAAGATCAAGACACAGCGTGAAACTCAGACTTCAGACGGTGAAGTGAAGTGAAGTGAAGATGCAGCAGCTTGTGAAGGGCATGCGAAAGGCGTTAATGCTGCGTGAAATTAGATTTGCACCAAAAATGGCAACACACACGCAGAACACAGAGAGAGAGAGATACGCATCGTATCTGAATCTGTATCTAAGTCGGGTGGCAAGTGTGTCTGTGTGTGTGTGTGTGTGTGTGCAAGTGTTAGTGCGCCAGCGCCTTCCACGAAGCCAAAAACCGAAAAGTTACAGTTTAACACCCCGGCCCAGCGATAATGTGTAGCGGTACACAACGATAAGGCAGCAAGGACCTAAAAAACCAGAACAAAAACCAAAAAAAAGGGAAGACAGTCGAACGGACGGACAGTCGGACAGAAGAGTGACACACACGTCGCGTTGTTAAGGGCCCATCGCAGAGAAGACATGGTCAAAAGCGATTACCACACTTGCCAATGGCCTTTTTCTTTTGGAGGCGGACAGTGAGTTGGCAAGGTGTCATTAAAAATTACAGCCGAAATGTGGAAAAAATGACAATAAGCCGACCCAGTCGGTCCACGGCCATATAAAATGAAAAGGACAAAGGCACCGAAACGATTTGATACGAATCTAATTGTGCTAATGGCGCAGAATTCCCAAGAAATGCCCAACAACAATTAGGCACTGTGCCACAGCGCTTCAAGTAGTCAAAGAATGGAAACAATGCGGCCAAGGAGCCGGGCGCGCCAAACTGGACACAGTCGGGCCAAGGAGCCAAACACCTAACCACAAAAGGTCCTCGCTCAAGTATCGAGCCAAAGACAAATGCCCTTCTTTACAGCTTGTGGGAAAACACGCACTTTGTTCGCCGCGGCAAATGTTAACACGACGTGATCAAATGTTGCGTGATCGGTTATGACAGACAGTTCGGGAACAGGATCCTGCAGGATTCCTACATATATGCAACCAAAAGGTGCAAAATGTCTGCTAGACTGTTGGCTTAACTAATTTGTGCCTAATTGATGGCACGCAGCGTGTGGTCTCAAGTCCACAAATAAAGGACGAGGCCAGAGTTCCCTGCCGAGAGCAATTCTTGCACAATATTTAAAAAGTCGCCTTGCTCGGAACAATGGTAAAAGTGTAAATATATTTTTAGCTGCTTGTTAAATTTTGCGACTCATTCAGCTAAACTTTATTAATTAAAGTCACAGGCGTGAGTCAGAGCTTAGTTTAAGCCACATTTATTTGATGATCTGTGGCAACTGATTTGCTCATTTGCGGTTGTGAGTGTTATTGTCTATGCGCTACGTTTTGTGCGTTTGGCAAGTTTTATTAACCTCGCACAGACCTTGATCGTTTATAAGAAGTTGGCCAAGTAGTGCTGACTCATGGGCTTACAACTGAAAGAGCTAAGCCCGTAAGCTCATGTTGGAAAAATGCCGTCGGCAAAAGATTAATACGATGATAACTTTTACAAGTGCCAGATTTAAGCTAAAATATAATTGTTTACATTTTTATAATTTAAGATTTTAAGGTAAATAAAGTAATATTAAAGTATATACTTTTTAAAGAATTTCCATATTATTTTCAGCTCGTTCTAGTTCTAATGTAGCCAATAGGCTAATTAGATATTCCGTTATGGTCGCCATTTTGCGACACTTTTACAAGCAGGCAAAAAAGCTCAACGAACGCCATTGACAAACCATTTCTTTAAACTCTCACGCTCATGCATATGCGCACACACTCGCAACGAGAGGCGCTCACGCACATTTGGCTTGGGCCAATGAAAGCGCGTAAAACTGGTAGCCAAACAAACACAGAAACAACAACAACAACAGGAACAGCATAAAAAGAAGAGAACAGAAAAAGAACAAGAACATAAGCGCCAAGCGCTGCCTACTGGCTACTGTGCGACGCCGCCGCCTAGTTGCAGCCGACCGACGCTGACTGCGCAGCCAGGTCCCATAGCAATGGCGACGCTTGCGTAACTGCGCAGTCGCATAGGCAAAACTTACCCAATGGGAAAAGTGCGACAAAATGTTGGTAGCTGCTGCGGCTGCTGCTTCTGCTGCTAATCACTGGAATTAACGCGACGACAACGACTGGCGACGAATGAATTAAAGTCACGTAGCGCAATATCTTTGTATGTGTGTAGCGTAATTATTATTATGATAATTATTTTATTTTTATACTTTTTTATTCTTCTTTTTTTTTTTCTTAGGTAGGTACACGCGAAGGAACTGAGGAACTACGCACGCTTGCGCGGCACAAAGTTGAATGAATGAATGCTACTAATAACTGAAAGAAATAGTAGTCAACTCTGCTGCTGCCGAGAGCTGCTGCTGCGGCTGCGGCTGCTGCTGCTCGCGTCGCTGCTGCCAAGTTGAGGAAGCGGCGACGACGCAGTCAAGACCAAAAGACCGAGGCGTTTCAGTATGTGTATGTGTGTCTTGAGTGCGGCTCAATACAGTAGTGGATGTGTGTGTGTGTGTATGTAAATGTGTGTGTGTGTGTGTGTGTGTGAGTCATCGGACTACTGTAGTGCCACAGCAACAGCAGCAGCGGCAGCAGCAGCAGCAGCTCTGCCTAGCTCTTCTTTCTAACTGGTCAAGCACGAGCGCTAAAGCCGAACCCGAAGACGTATTCGTGACACGAAGAGGAAGCTCAAGACCAGAAGCCGAAGCAAGTTCTTATAAGCTTCGGCTACTGCGCATGCGCAAGACGAGTAGCACCCAAGCCGCGCACTTGCTCGCTCACTCTTTCTCTCTCTCTCTCTCTTTTTCACTCGGCCCCAAACTCTATGCGAGCTGTTGTTGTTGTTTCTGCTGCTGCGTAACTGCGGCAGCTTTCAACAGTAGCCACAAAATGGCAACGTCTAACAAAATGGCGTCTGCTTACCTTTTTTCTTGTGTGCCGCAAATCGCAAATGTATATTTGCACCCGCAGTAACGAAAATTAATTACAGTTGGTTTGGTTGGACTTTTGAATTTCGTTCACTTTTGTTAATTTTGCGTGCTGCTGCTGCTGCTACAAGACGGCGACGGCGCTTGCACGAGTCAAAGTTTGTAAGCACAAAAAGCTGGCACAGCTCGACTGCTAATATTATTAATAAAATATATTTCACTTCCGAACGCTTCTGTGCGCGAGAGTCAACTGCAAAGTTACGATCGAAACTTCAGCTTGATGGGTTTAACAGCTGCCTGTGTTGAAACAGTTGAGCGGCGCAACAACAACAACAAGAGCATAAAACAGCTTCTGCTGCTGCTGCTGTTGCTGTTCGCTGTTCGCTGTTCGCTGCTTGCATTCAATTGTCTCTGCACTGTCTCGCTCTAGCACAATTGAGCGCAAAACGAGTTTGAGTGAGCGCAACGTGCGCTGATTGGATGAGAGCGCCGAGTGTGTTTATGTGTGTGCGAGAGCGAAGCAGGTGAGTCAAGTTCCTCTTTTTTTTCTGTTTCTTGAGCGCTGCAGCGCTGGGGCGTTACGTGCGTGCGTGCGCTGGCCTGTTAATTAAGCCTAAATGCGCCTACGCCCGCCAAAAAGGTTTACATTTTAATTAAGAGCGTGCGCAACACACACAAATTATATGCCAAAGAGCAGTAGCTGCCCGCAAAGCTCTCTGTCTGGCACACAAGTTTATATAGTGCTATCCCTCTCTGGCTTTCGTCTAGCTGCTGTGCAACGCAACCAACTTTCTTTTACACACACACACACACAAACACACACATACGTACACGCAAACATATACTCAGTTGTTAAGTGGGCGTTGCCTTGTGGCGCTTTTGGGCGGCCAATGGCAGCAACGTTTGCGTCGCTGCTGGCGCTCAACTGTCAGTTGCCTGCCCT
Organism: Drosophila kanekoi; assembly: GCA_037075305.1. NCBI lineage: Eukaryota > Metazoa > Arthropoda > Insecta > Diptera > Drosophilidae > Drosophila > Drosophila kanekoi. Next base: position 4,984,973 of record JBAMCE010000678.1, on the reverse strand, counting down.
TAACCCGTTTCTCGTGTGTCTCTCACTCGCATGCGTCAGTGTGCGTGCTTGTGTGTGTGTGTGTGTGTGTGTGTGTGCGACTCATTCTGTCTGCGTGTGTGTGAGTGCTGAAAACCAGTGGCAGCTCGCCAGGCAGCCGTATTACGCATACGCCGCATTGACTGCGCTGCCAACTTTGTTAACTGTCGCGGCTCCATTTTGTGTGCGTGTGTGCATGTGTGTGCGTGTGTGTGCGTGTATGCCGCCATGGGAAACTCTTGAAATGCCTTTTTCTTTAGCCGCTGCGGCATTTGTTGTCGCTGTGTGGCCTCTTTGTGCCCAGCAAACAACAAATAACATGAAGAAATACAAAAAAAAAAAATGTAAAAGAAAAAATACAAAAATAAACGAGAAAATACCGAAATACATTTTGTAATGCGCCGCAAAAGGGCCGACCTCATATTTATTGTCTGTTTATCTCTTGCGTTCGGCCTGCTCTAACTGATTGCCTTTCATTTTCTTCGTCTCATCTTCTGCTGAATGAAACAAACGCTTCATTCACAAACTGAACAAATTTCGTTAATTTTACACAACTCTGCGCCTTTTGTTATTTTAATTAAGTGGCCCCAAAAAGGATTGCCTCTTGTTATTGTTTTTTTTTTTTATCTTTTTGTTTTTGGTGCCTGCTGTTGGATTTTTTAATTAAGTTTTCGCTTTGCGGAGCTGGCGAATTGACATGAAGCATCAATAAAGTTTAACAAAAAATGCTCAAATTGTTTCTCCTTGTGAGGCTGAGCGCAGTTTCTTTCGATATAAAAGGCAACTTCTTTATTTTTGTATATAATAACAACTGTTTCAATTCGTTTTTGATGGCTTCATTCCGTATTTTGTGCCCAACATTTGCATATATCCAATCAGCAGATCCGCAAATTGATTTTTTACAGACAGCCATGTGGCTTCATATGAAGCCTTATGAAGCATGCGCAAGTACATATATTGACATCTGGTGAAATTTTAAGCGCATTTAAAAGCAATTTAATCGAATGCACACCTAAATAAATATACTTTATAAGCACTTGCCAAAATGGCATCAAAAAAGTATTCAACATGCATTTTACATATCAAAAATGTTCAACATGTGAATTAACAATGCGAAAACTTAAATTTATCCATCATTATATTTTTAATTTAAGCTCTTTTTAAGTACTTATCTGCTTAATTTACGCAGATCGAAGCTTAGCTTGAGTGCAATTTTTGCAATCTTAGATCAAACTAGTTTGAAGAAAGATGAATTCAATTCAAGTTCGATTTCTAAACTTTATCTTAAGTCAAGGATGATTAATGTTAAATACCATGTGCTTACAATTTATGGAACTAGATTAATTATTTGAATTATGAATGTTAACAGATCAATTATTATTTGCTTAACTTTTTGCATAACTTACTCATGTGATCTACTGAAAACTAGTTTCAGGGGAACTTCATAAATATTCTTAGATCATTTAGTTTAACGCAACATTCTTGAAATGTTACCTGTCCCGAAAAGAACCTAAACAAACGCAAACAAGCCAAAGTAACTCAGCTCTGTTCGCAGCTAACAAACTGTGATTCATCTTCAAATAGGCCTCCAAATATCTATGTATGTGTGTGTGTATGTGTGTGCATGTGTGTATGTGAAATGTTTCGCTTTCTCGCCGTGTATGTGCCACCGATTGCCACTTAACTTTGCCACACACTTTGCCCACCAGCTTTATGGCAAATTAATAAGCCACGAAAATTCCAAATAAACCATAAATTTTATTAATTTTCTATGTCCGACTAAAATAGCTGCCACACACACACACACACACACACTCGCACGTTAATTTAAATATTCAAAGAGCTATTCATGAAAAGTATCTTCTTTTTTTATATTTTTATTGAATTGTCGCTACAATGACAGCGATTCAGACGTTCTTCTGAAGAAATCAAAGAAAAAGAAGATATATGCTTATATAGAGAGACAGCAAAAACTACCGCACCGCACCCAATTATAATAAAAAACAAACGAAATCGATTTCGAATTCGAATTCGGTAATTTTGTTGTTGTTGTTTTAGTGTTTTTATACCCTGAACCCATTAAAAATGGTTAAAAGGGGTATAATGTTTTTGTGCAAATGTATGTAACAGGCAGAAGAAAGCATCTCCGACCGCATAAAGTATTTAGATTCTTGATCAGAATCAAGAGACAAGTCGATCTAGCCATGTCCGTCTGTCCGTAAAGCAAGGATCTCAGAACCTATAAGAACTAGAGAACCTAGACTAGAACCTCCTCGTGCCTGCGCAGATCGAGTTTGTTTTCGATAATCGATAACTTGCCCCGTTTCCAAGTAATCGATAAGAATCTTTATCGTTTTCCTGTTCTTTAAGCTATTTTGTGAAATAATAAGAGCTAGAGTCAGCAAACTTGACTTGTAGCTTCTAGAATAGTATACATACAATGTGCACTTGGTGTTGGAAGAAGAGGGTTCAGGGTATCTGGTAGTCGGGAGCTCCCGACTCGAACCTCTTACTTGTTTTGTTATTGTTTCGATTCAGAACTGCGCGAACAATGGAAAAACCTTTTGCGCTCCTACAGAAGTGACAACAAATTTAAAATTTACGAAATAAAAATTAAAATTAAATAAAACACAATGGAAACTGGAAACTGGAAACTATAGAAACCGAGCGCAGAAGTAGAAAAAATAATAATAATCAAAAACTAAAATTAACATATTAACTAAAATGCATACGAAATGAGACGCTGAGAAGCGGACGGAGAAGCGGGCGGAGAAGCGGGCAGAGAAGCGGGAAGAGAAGCGGGCGGAGAAGCGGGCGGAGAAGCTGCTCAACGTTCGATCGATAGCGCTTTATGGGCTATAGTTTATTTTTGGACTTTTTATGGCCATAGTACGAGTTCATTGAGTTCCGAATTCATTGATGGATCGCGTCGCTATAACGGCAGCTAACTGTTCAACATGGAAACGGACAAAAAACACAGCCATATTGGAGGTCCGGCCAGGTCGAAAACTAACGCTCGTGCATAATTCAAATTTATGCAGATGGATGCGGCAGCATAGCCAGGTGAAATAAATCACGCTTTTTAGGAGCCAGCGCATCACAAATTTGGCACCGACACCTTGAATGAAACCTGGCAGCGCTGTCGCAGTCGCTGTCGCTGTCGCCGTCGCTGTCGGCGTCGCAGTCGCCCGAAAAGTTTGTCATCAGCTGTTGACAATGCCGCCTCGCACCTCGCCGCGGTCCAGTTGCGGCTTATTTATATAGCCATAGCGCACAGCTCAGATCTCGCCCACGTCTGCGCCTGCCTCCCCTCCCGAACCCAACTCTTTGCCCAGCTCCAGGTGCGTCTGTTCGTGAAATTTATGCGACCGCATCGCTGCCGTATGAATTTTTAATTTTTCACAAAATACCTTCTTCTTCTTATTGTATTGTATTCTTTCATTTGTTGCTGCGGCTGTTTGTTGATTCTTTTTTGTTTGTTTAATTTTGGCAATTAATGAAATTTAATACTTTTGTGCACAGTGCACAATGAACAAAAAACAAACAGTTGCGAGCAGCTTTTGTCAAGTCATCGTGAGTTAATGCTGAGGCAAAGCTGTTGATTATACAAATTAACCAAAAGTATAAAGATATGGAAATTTATGGACAATTTTGGAGCTCAACATTATTCGCAATTATGTAAGCAAGTTGACTATGGAAACTAAGTAGCCCAATATACAACAAATAAACAAGTAAGAGGTTCGAGACGGGAGCTCCCGACTAGGGGATACCCTAAACCATCTTCTTCCAACACCAAATGCACATTGTATATATTCTATTCTAGAAGCTACATGTCAAGTTAGGTGGCTTTAGCTCTTATTATTTAGTAAAATTGTGCAAAAAACAGGATATCGATATAGATTTATATCGATTGCTAGGAAACGTTATCGATTATAGGATACAAACTCGATCTGCGTAGGGACTAGGAGGACCTACAGCTAAAGCTTTCAAGCCTCTAGCTCTTTTAGGTTCTGAGATCCTTGCGTTCATACATACGGACGGACAGACAGACGGACATGGCTAGATCGACTCGGCTGTTGATGTTGATCAAGAATATATGTATATATATGTTATGGGGTCGGAGAATTTATAATAAAGGGTATTCCCCGGCGTTGCCCATACAAGTTTTCTGCTTCACGTTTAGATATCTCTTTTTCACCCATTCAAATTCCTCTATACTATCCCATGTTATATTTGATTAAGAATGAATCGCTTATCCATTTTTACGAATTTTTTATAGTAACAAATGAAATTTCAATAAAAAACGATGGAGTTCATTCTATTTCAGCTCAGAGGATAATATTTCTAGCTCAACAAGGATTATAGAGGAAACAAAATGCGAGCAAAGCCTTGTTAAAGTCAAGTCATCCGATAATACACACACACACGCACACACATGCACACACATTCACAGATGCACACGCACACACACACACGCACTCGCACTCGCACACACCCAGAAGACCACTTGAATGGCAATACATAAAATCGCTTTTGTGGCCCATACGAATAATAGGGCTTGTTGGCCACAAAAGTCAATGGTCAGGCGTTTTATTGTGAGCTGAACCAAAATGCAATCCCCGGCATTACTCGCGCCTGCGATGTTTAGAAAGCTGCCAAGCTGTGAATTAAGATTTACGATCGATTTTCATGTGCTAAGCGCCACATGAACTTCCGTTGATTTAGAGCCAACAAAAATCAGTTCCCAAAAACGAATACACAAAATCATAAAACTGGCAGCTGAGGTGTTGCCCGACTCGCAGGCGTAGGTGTCACCAGCTCCAGCTCCAACTTCAGCTTCAGCTCCAGCTTCAACTCCAGCTTCAGCTTCAGCTCCATTTCGTTGCCGCTTAAACAAATTGAAATTGAATTTCAAATTAATCGCGGATGGTATCGCTAACAGAAAGAAAATGCCAGAGAGAAAGAAAAATGTTTTATTACATTGATTTGCATTTAAATCGATGTTCCGACAGAGACGACTATATCTATATCTATATATGTATGTGGATATATCTAGACTGGGTCTGGAATTGCCGACAACGAGAACTCGAACCCGAACCCGAAACCGAAAACAACCCAAACAAACATAAAGAATCTTGAATGAATTGAGTGAATGAATCTTCCGAATCGGATATAGTATAAGATCATAAATAATTCAATGATATTTTGGGCTTTGATCGAATGAAATATGAACAAATGCAACTTGTGGCTTTGTAGGTGGCGTCTGAGCATAGGGCGCGGGGCGGGTTACTGTGTAATGTTTTTTTTTCATTTTTTTTTTGGTTTTTTCTTGCCACTATCTTTGGCTCTCTCCGGCCAACTGTGGGCAAATCACGATTTATGCTCAGCAAATGCTTTTTAGCCAGCGGCCAAAAAAGCTGAACACAAATTTGTTCATTCAACGTAAAGTTGAAACTGGGCAACAGGTTTCTCGTCTTGTTGTTGTTGCTGTTGTATTTTGGGGCAGCTTGCAACTTGGTCGTGCCAAACAATGAGAAAATGAAACTCATCTGCGTACTCGCTCTTATCCAGCTGCTCCCCAGCTTCAAGCTCCAAGCTCCAGCTGCTGCCTCCCACCGCACTCGGCAGCAGCAACAATGAGAGACGCGGCCGAGCGACTCGGAGACTCTCGAGTCTGAGCAACTGCGGCCAAAAACCAGCCCCAGAGCGAGTTGGCGAGTTGGCGAGTCGCAAGTCGCGAGTCGCGAGTCGCGAGTTGCCTGCCACTCACTCAGTGGAATGGCATCCGAATCCTACCGTGGGAAATGAACAGTAGTTGCTTTTGGCTTTTGGAGCAACAACAAGTTTAATGCTACAGTCAGTTGTTTGTTGTTGTTGTTGTTGTTGTTGTTGTTGCTGTTGTTGTTGTTGTTGGCTTTGTTGTTGTGGGCTTTGCAATTTCACTGCAGCTTTTCGGTCGTCGGCGCATATCAAATAAGCCTAATAATAATGCAATTTATGCCAAGCAAGCAAGAAAAGAGCCACAAAATGACTTTTGACTTGCTCTATTTTGCATGCCACAGACAGAGATCGAGCAAGGGCTACCAGCGAGTGAGAGTGAAAGAGAGAGAGATAGATAGAGAAAGAGAGAGAGAGAGAGAGAGAGAGAGAGAGAGAGAGAGAGGGGAGAGATTTATGTATATGAAATTAATTGCTAATTTTTATAGTTCAATTTTCCATTTGTAATTCCAATTTTGGTCTTTCGTTCAGTGTGTTTGCGACCCAAATTATACGCAAAAATATTTCTTATCTTAATTTCATATTTATTATAAATATTTCATCATCATTCTCTGCGAAGACAATGGGATTCAAGCCCAGATTCTTTCTTTTACTCAAATATATATTTTATATAAATATAAAATAAGTCTATTAACAATTCGTTTAGCCTAAATTTAAAACAATTTTGCAATTTTGCCTTCATATTTGTTGACCGAATCTGAAATGGCAAATTTGTAAAGAAAATTAGAAATTGAGGTAGACTTTTTATACCCCGAACCCATTAAAAATGGATAAAAATGTTATATTGTATTTGTGCAAAACGTAAATGAATGTAACAAGCAGAAGGAAGCATCTCCGACTCCAAAAACTATATAGATTCTTGATCAGCATCATCAGCCGAGACGATCTATCCATGTCCGTCTGTCTGTCAGTCCATCAGTCCGCCCATCCGTCTGAACGTATGTATGAACACGAGGATCTTTGAATCTATAAGAGCTACAGACTGTAGGTCCTCCTAGTCTATGCGCAGATCGAGTTTGTTTCCGATATTCGATAACTTGCCCCGTTTCCAAATGAATGATAAAAATCTATTTGGAAATCCTGTTTATTGAGCAATTTTGTTAAATAATAAGAGCTAGAGCCACCAAACTTGACATGTAGCTTCTAGATATACTTATATCTTCACTTGGCGTTGAAAGAAGAGGGTTCAGGGTATCCCCTAGTTGGGACCTCCCGACTAGAACCTCTTCCTTGTTAAATATTTATACCTTGCCTGTTAAGCACTTTCTATTGATATACAATTAATGGAATATATAACATAAAACTTGCTGAAATTGCGTTTTTGTTATTAGTATAAACAATATACGTAAGATATGTATATAATATGCTCCGATATTGGAACTCAAAAACACGATATATATATATAGACATATATTTATGCAGCACTTAACATAGGGTTTATTTGACAGTCTATTGGCTTACATACGGATATTTCAAGGATGGAAAAACCTGCACGCGTGCAAAGAATTTTCCTTGGCTGTTTCCACGCTGTTTTGTTTTGCTTCCTTTTGGTTTTTGGGAAAACCTTTTAGCACCTTTGGCAAGCCGCAGCGAAAATCACAACAAGTTGCGCATCGGGATCACAGCCTGGACCTGGCAATTGGGCATTGGGCATTGGGCATTGGGCTGATAAGCCGGGCCAAGTGGGCAAACAAAGCGTTTGCGCGTGCGCGGCAGGCAGCGTAGAGGGAGAGGGAGAGACAGGGTCGGGGGTAGCAACACCTACGGGCCAGCCCCGGGTTTCGCGGTTGCGTCTTAGGTTTGCTTTGGTTTTGGTTTTGGTTTCGGATCGGTTTGGTTAGGTTCGGTTAGGTTAGGTTAGGTTAGGTTGGGTTGGGTTGGGATGGGTTCGGTTATGTGGTAGTCGCGGCCGAGGCGGCGTCTTCTCATCTACGCGGACGATAGTGCGATGTGGCTGCTTATCTGATCAGCGCGCAGGACACGCGTGTCCATGTGCCTGTGTGCGCGTGTGTGTGTGCGTGTGTACGTGTGTGTGTGCGTGTGAAGTGGAGATAACAAAGAGGTGATAATTGACCGCCCTATTGGCTTAGCAACCAATTACGAAGCTTATCAGCAGCGCGGCAATCAAATCAAACGCTCGTCGACGGGGCGGAGCAACGCCGGTGGTCTCTTCCCCTCACCCTCACCTTCACCCACCCCTACGCTCACCTGAACTGATTGTGATAGGCATCGATCGGTGTAAACAAGGCCAACAACAACAACTCGCACCCATGGCCAAGTGTGAAATATGACCGGGCACAGATCGCATTCATATGCTAAATATACATTTTTATAGACTCCTGCCGTCCTGTCCTGTCCTATCAGTTGTTTGCCTGGTCAGCAGCGCCGAGCGTTTGACGCACTGTGTCCTGGTCGTGGGCATGCACCAGCAGTGCCACCTCCAGATTCAGTTGCGCAATGTCATCCTTGAGCTTGACAATCGCCTTCTTTATCTGCTGAACGGAGCCTGCAAAGGAAACCAAATGCCATAATTAGCATGTGAATAACTGACTTAAGACTTGGAAGTTTTCGATAGAGTCCGATGGAAAGAAATCCCAACTTTGTTTTCTACAATTGATGGAAAGAATCGTAGAAAGAGTCAGCAAAGAAACACGCTGTGAATCATGGTCTTTTGACGAATTGGAATTTCCACCTGAATATTTACTGGGGAACGAATCAAGTTGGCAAGCAGAAGAGCTACCAGAAGATGGAGATAGGAATCCTTAAAGCCATAGATAAGTTTTGTTTTTGGACTTGGACTATAGTATATGGCATCTTTATCAAAAGCATCAAAAGCTTTAAGAGGATTACGTTAGTTTATATACAAATCTTGCAGAGAGTATTCAAGTTTTCTCTGTGAAAAATGAAATGAAATCCAACCGTTCACTGCCATATTCAGGACATTTTGAGATTTAGATTGTATTCCATACTTACTTCCATCTGACATAACCTGACCGCGTCGCTCCATTTCCTGTTTCTTGAGCTCCTGCTCGGCCATCACCTCGCTGAGCTGGGTCATTTGCTGCTCGGTGTCCGTTTGGAGCTGCGTCTGCGCGTATTGCACGGTAGACAGCTCAATGGACAGCTCCTTGTATTGCTGGATGAGCTGCTGGAGCTCGTTGTTCAAATGCTTCTCACGGCTCTCGATCTTCTCCAGGCTGAAGGTGAACTCGCTGTGGAGTTTCTTGAGCTGCGTCTGCGTCGACTCGGCCACATTGGCGATGCCCGTGTTGAGGGTCTCCATTTGGCTGATGTGGGTGCGCCAGTCGCGGGCATCCGCCTTGACAAACACCTTGAGCTGCTGCAGCACGCGCTCCAGCTCCAGACGCCACTCCTGATGATCGCTGAGCCGGGCGTTCAGCTCACGGCTTTGCTCGTCCGTGGCGCTGGCTGGCATGTCGCCCATGGCACGCTTCTCGCGATTGAGCCAATTGAGCTGCTTGAAATTGTGCGCCTCCAGCTCGAGATCGCTGTCATCGCTGAGAGCGGCGGCGTTCTGCTCATCCTCCAGCTTCTCCAGTATGATTTCGGCATTGTCCTCCAAATAGTCGCCGACGAACTCCTCCTCCTGCACAATGTGCAGGCGTTGATAGTTCACCTTGGTCACCTTCAGCGCCTGGGTGGCCAAAACGTCGAGCACCATGAGGCATATGGGTCCGGCGCCACGTATGAGCTTGTTGGGTGCAAATTCCACAGGTACATCCTGCAAGGATAACTTTAGCTGAGTGTAAACCTAAGATAATCACATACTCACAATTTCCTCGAGTATTTGTATGATCTTGGCTATAACCGTATTGGGATCATCGTGCTCCTGTGGCCGTTCCATGTCCTTACCCAGTTTCTTGCACAACCACCAACAAATCAACGTAAACATGAAGAACTGCTCTCCAGGATTCGTGGCCTTGACAAAATAGAATCGCGACAAGGGCTTTAATTTGTATTCCCTCAGCAGGTGCTTCTCATAGTTGAGCAATTTTAGCTTTTCAAGCAAATCATCCGATTGAAAATTTTGCAATTGTTGCGTTTTAGCCTCGGCGTCTTCCTGCATTTTGTCGGTGCTGAGTAAAATGTCTGAAAAAATTAAGAATGTTTGTTAGTTAAGTTTGTTTATCTCCATGACAACGGCAAAGGGCAAACGCAATGCAATGCGTGCACTGAAAATTCAGCTTTTCATGGTTTCCCTAAAGAGTAAAACTTTCAATATTAGCTCCTTTATTTATTAGTCATTTAAACTGCATGTTGAAGTATTTACAATTTACATTTTCACTTCATTCAAATAATTTCATATTTAGCGCGCAATAACCAAAAAATACTCGTCAGATGGCGCTATAAAAATTGCCACTCGCACGCACTGGATAACATTGTGAAAGTATCGGTAAGTATCGAAGCGATAACAGAAAGGCTGCTGAGTACTTGTGAGATCTACAATAACGCTGCTGTATCTATCGACTGCACAGATAAAAATATATTTGATTTTTGGCATATTATTATAGTTTGTATCTATGCAAAATAAGATAATTAAATAATTCTAGAGCTGTACAGTCTAAACGCAGCTTAATTAATCGATATGCTCGGCAATACTATCGATATAAATTAGCTTGCATCTGTGCGCTAGCGTCACTTTTGCACAATTAATTCAAAAATTCGACGCCCTATGAAAGAAAAAACGTTCGCAGAAGTGTTTTAAAAATGTACAACAACTTAGATTTAAGCGCTTTGAGCATCGAAGACATTGTCGAAGAGTACAAAATACTGCATGGACGTCATGAGCAGCTGAAGGAGCTCCACCAACAGTTGAAGGAGCACAGCGAGGAGGATGCCCAACGTCTACACGAGCTCAAGCGCAGCCTAGATACATCCTTGGCAGCTGAGCGGTATCTTACCCAGGAGCTGGAGCATCTCAGTGCACAGGCGCAAGCTTCCTGCCCAAGCGACGAGCCACGCATGCAGCAAGAATTGGAGGAGCTGCGGCGGAAATACAGGAATCTACAACTGGAGCATGAAACCTTGCAACATAATTACGACGCCAAGGTCGAGGAAATGGGCAGCCTCCAGGCAAAACTGGAGAGTGCAGCACGGGACTTGGAAGCGAATGCCTTGCTGAAAGCCAACAGCGCAGACGACGAATTTGTCGCTCGTTTAAATACGTTGGAGCTGGAGAATGCTGAGCTAATGCAAAAGTTGGCCGAATACGATGATGCCAAAGTGAAAAATACTTTTGCCGTTGCAGAGCAGGAGGTATGTCTTTAAGGGTATATCAAGCGGTTGTTATAGTTTTATACCACACACAGAAAACCATCGAGATACTCAAGGATAAAATTGACTGCCTGGAGCAGAATCTGCGCGGCAAGCGGGATGAGCTGGAGGAAAAGGTGCAGCTGCTGGAGAGCGCGCAGGAGCAGCTGGTGGAAGCCAATGCGAAAATAGCTCTGCTTTCGAGCGCACCAGAACACAATGGTTGATATACAAGTCCAAAATGATCTTTAAGCCTTTATCTAATCACTTTTTCAACGCTTGCAGATCGCAAAGGCAATTCTCTGTTTGCCGAGGTGGACGATCAGCGGCAGGCCATGAAGCAATTGCTGGCTAGCCAAAAGAAGAGCTACTTGGACATGAAAAAGATATTCAATGAAAGCAAATATGAAATACATCGACTCAAGCGGGAGAACATTGCTATGCACACCGAGCTTCAAGCATGCAGCACGATCTTCTGCAGCGCAGACAAGACCTATCAGAGTAAGCAACATTTGATGGTCTCTATTGAACTCCAACTTATGGTTGATTTCCTTTCCAGATAAACTCAATGAACGCATTCGCCAGTTGATGCAGCAGAACGCCAAGCTGGAGCGCAATCTAAATGTATCGCAGGAGCGTCTGCGCGAGCTGGCCAGCGAGAAGTCGGTCACTTGGCTTGATTCCATATTGGACTTTTGCAAGTATGAGTTAGCTGAACGCTTGGGCCATGTAGTAGCAAAACTTGGCAATCAATTGCTCAGCCTTACCAGCTACAGATTGTTTTTGCTGTGATTGCCCTTTAGGTTAGGATGCGTTTAGATTTAGTTCACTTCATTCCCATCCCATTTAGACGCGAAACGGACGAGCTGAAGGCTCAACTGCATACCATGCACATCCAAAAGGCCACCCTCGAGGAGCAGATGCGCAATGTGCAGCAGGAAATGGCACGGTAGGTGCAAAAAGATTCAATTTCGAGCCGCTTTAATATTTGATTTTGTTTAACAGCTGGCGCTTTGAGTCCCTGAAGTCGCGCTGCGTGCTCATTGATCGCGAGAGCCTGCTGACGGAGCACAAGATTACCTTCAAGCCCATGCAGGCCATGGAGTTTGACATTAAGGAGGCCCAGCTACAAGCAGCCTTGCCGCGCATTGTCAGCGTCACGCCCACGCCAGCAGCTGTTGACAGTCCAGCTAACGTGACAACTAAATCCGAAGTCATAGTCCTGGATACGCCGCTAAAACCGACCGCGGTGTGCTCCAATCTGCAAACTGAAATCATCGTTTTGGACACTCCACTTAAAACTGATCAGCAGCAGGAATCTCAGCCTGTCGTTAAAATTGAGCAGAAACCCGAGAAGGAACCAGCTTGTCCCCCGGATGCACAGCAGCGGAAGGAGCACTTGGAAATCAAAACTGAAACAGGTGATGCTGATACAAACGAGCCGCTAGACGCAGCTGCCAAGCCCATTAAGAAGGGCACGCCAGTCAAGCCACATTTTGGGCATATTAAAGTTAAAAGCGAACAGCAGCTGATGTCGCCTAAAATAGAGCCTGAGGAACTAGACCCAGCAGCTGACCTGCTTGTGCCTGCTAAGCCCCAGCGCAAGGGCACTCCCATCAAATTGAGTCAAATTAAAGCGGAACGTTTTGAGAACGAGCAGCAAGATGTGCCCACGCCCGTCAAGCCACAGCGCAAGGGCACGCCAGTGAAGCCCAAAGAAGAACACATTGAAATGGACGGAATTTGTGAAGCCAAACCTCTGCGCAAGGGCACGCCAGTTAGAATTAAATCTAGTGCCGTGGACGCTGGGCACCAACAGGAAGCAGCTGTCCACTGTCCTGTGCGCTCCATACTAACAAAAAGGCGCGACTTGTTTGCCGAGGATACACACAAGTATGTGCAATTTAGCAGCAATGCGCCCATCGTACACAATCTGAGCCTAGACCAAAGCAGTCCAGCCCAGCGCAACAAGGAGAACGCACAGCCTGCTGTCCAGGACATAAAGCCGCCCAAAAAGTCGCAGAACATAATACGCCGCATTGTTGTGGCCTCCAAGAAGCCAGCTAGCTCCTGAAATATAAACTGATGCAAATATATAATATAATAATAATAATATAAACTGATGCATGTATAGAAATAAAGAGCTTTTATTTAAATATAAGCCTTAGCGATAAATTACACACCAAACAACAACGAGACATACAAACTTAATAATTCTTGCCAGCAAACGAAGAGATTTTCATGTGGACACTTTTTTCAACAGCTGTCACAATAGATATTTGTATACCTGAAACGATAGTTTTTTATAAAGTAATTGAGTAATTGAAATGTAATTTGATTCAGATAAAAATATAATTAGCATAAAAGACAAGTACAACGAAGAGTAAATACATTATATCAAACAAATAAATTAATGATATAGACATAGATGCCATAAGTCCGAGTTGATAAGATCTTCCAAATTTTGCAATTGTTGCGTTTTAGCCTCGGCGTCTTCCTGCATTTTGTCGGTGCTGAGTAAAATGTCTGAAAAAATTAAGAATGTTTGTTAGTTAAGTTTGTTTATCTCCATGACAACGGCAAAGGGCAAACGCAATGCAATGCGTGCACTGAAAATTCAGCTTTTCATGGTTTCCCTAAAGAGTAAAACTTTCAATATTAGCTCCTTTATTTATTAGTCATTTAAACTGCATGTTGAAGTATTTACAATTTACATTTTCACTTCATTCAAATAATTTCATATTTAGCGCGCAATAACCAAAAAATACTCGTCAGATGGCGCTATAAAAATTGCCACTCGCACGCACTGGATAACATTGTGAAAGTATCGGTAAGTATCGAAGCGATAACAGAAAGGCTGCTGAGTACTTGTGAGATCTACAATAACGCTGCTGTATCTATCGACTGCACAGATAAAAATATATTTGATTTTTGGCATATTATTATAGTTTGTATCTATGCAAAATAAGATAATTAAATAATTCTAGAGCTGTACAGTCTAAACGCAGCTTAATTAATCGATATGCTTGTGTAGACCAAAGCAGTCCAGCCCAGCGCAACAAGGAGAACGCACAGCCTGCTGTCCAGGACATAAAGCCGCCCAAAAAGTCGCAGAACATAATACGCCGCATTGTTGTGGCCTCCAAGAAGCCAGCTAGCTCCTGAAATATAAACTGATGCAAATATATAATATAATAATAATAATATAAACTGATGCATGTATAGAAATAAAGAGCTTTTATTTAAATATAAGCCTTAGCGATAAATTACACACCAAACAACAACGAGACATACAAACTTAATAATTCTTGCCAGCAAACGAAGAGATTTTCATGTGGACACTTTTTTCAACAGCTGTCACAATAGATATTTGTATACCTGAAACGATAGTTTTTTATAAAGTAATTGAGTAATTGAAATGTAATTTGATTCAGATAAAAATATAATTAGCATAAAAGACAAGTACAACGAAGAGTAAATACATTATATCAAACAAATAAATTAATGATATAGACATAGATGCCATAAGTCCGAGTTGATAAGATCTTCCAAATATGCTAATTGTTGAGTTTGGTCAGAATATCTTGCAAAACAAAGAAGCATTTTAAACAAAAACTAATTTGACTGATTCTTCCAATAGAGCTTTATAATATAACAGAACTCTATATTGATCAAATATTGCTTATATGCAAGAACTATTAACACATGAAATATTTTTGATAAGTCTTGGTTCTATAATTTTCAATATATGCTTCAAAAGCTGAGGCCAGGAATCAATACCTAATCGACTTTATGTTAAATAACAGAAGTTAACAAAAAAGCAGGTTTATTTAAAGGCTCATCCTTTATACTCCAAATTCTTTATATTACATTTAAAACTTTTAGCTTTTATAGTCTCGGAGATTGACCTGCTTTTTTGTATGTTCAACAGCTTATATACGGGGAAGATGCCATCCACTGTCTGTTACATACATCATGTAACCCCTTTAACATTTTCTATATTCATAGAAGGCCACTGAACCTTGGCAATAAGAACGCACAAGAGATATAAAGCAACGATTTTGTAAATGTGAATCACATTCGATTAGATCATCTCGCACTTAAAACAGTCGCCAATATTGTACTGATAGCAATCATACAAGTTCTTTGTATAAAACACTTTATACCCTGTACCCAATAGTTAAAAAAAAGGGTAGTATGGTCTTGTGCAAATGTTTGTAACTGTCAGAGGGAGGCATCCATTAAGTATGCATATGTTTCACGAAATCGATATATATCGATTTTGAATTTTTTTAATATCTTGGGTCTTATTAGGCCTATGCTTTGGTATGTAGATGCTGGCACAGTAAACACATATTCAGAATCGTTCACTTTTTGGAAACTCTTCCTCTCTTTCTATGAAAATCTATAATAGCATAAGGTAATTCATAGAGATCTATTGAAACTAAGAATTGCCTTGTGTGGTGTTTAAAGAAGAAGCACAGTATGTTCATGTTAAGGTACTTTAATGCTGGCTACAGGGTATCTCCTAGTCTTGTTTTCTTGCTTACCTGATGACAACTGCTAGACCTCCAGTGGCTTTTCGTCCAAGGGTTCATAGATGGGCGCCGTGGCGGCGGGAATTTCATCGAGCGCTTTATCCGTTTCGTCGCCTTCGGCCAGCTCCTTGATCTCTGTGTACAGCTGGTAGGGCAGCTCCGTGGGCATTACCTCATAGGTGACGTGATGGGTGCGCGAGCATGCGGACTGCCTGTGTCCGGCGCAATTGCAAATGGAGGCGGCGCCACTTAGCGGCGTCTCGTAGCCATCGGCCTGCGGCTCCAGCTCCAGAGCCATGCTGGCAGAGCTATTGCCATTGACAATGGGATAGCGCACGATGTCTATGTGGTCGACAAAGCGATGACTGCGCGCAGCCTTGCTGCCGCCAAAGCAGGGCAGTCCGCTTGAGTAGTAGGACCAGTGGAACAGACGCTCGCAGTGCAGGTAGAGGTACAGCAGCAGGAAGAGCAGCGCAATGCCCAGGGGCAGCATGAAGACAATGATGAGCGCCTCGGCGCGCTGACTGCGCGACTGCTGGACGGGATTGCCATAGAGCACCGTATGGCTGGAAACGTTCAGGTGGGCATTGCGCGTGACCCAATTGTCCTGAGCCAATTGTGGACTGATGGCAAGCGAACTGGTAGTAACTGGTGGCTCTAACGCTGGATCCTCCGGCTTTGGCCTGCAGCTCAGGCCATTCACATTGATCTGGGATATGTATTTGGCATAGCGGAACAGGCGAAACAGCTGCGGCTGGGCATGCGAAAAGTTGAGCAGCCACTGACAGCTCCAGGGATTGTCATCGATTTGAATGCGCAGCTGTTGCGCCTGGTCCCAGGCAGCGTGCTCCGTGTCCTCCAGGCGCAGCAGCTGGTTGGAGCTCAAATCCAGCTGAACCAGCTGGAGCGTGGACAGCTGCAGCAGCTGCTGCCAGGAGACCCTGTGCAATTGATTGCCCTGCAGATGCAGCACTTGCAGCTGGCTCAGCTGGGCGAACCAGCTGCTGTTTAAGCTGCTCAAATGATTCCCGCTCAGATCCAAGCTGACCAACGAGCTGTTCAGAAGTTGCAGCTGCCGCAAGGCATTGCCACTCAGATTAAGATGCAGCAGCCGGATCGCCGTCGACGGCCCCAAGGAAAAGCCACTCAGCTCGCACTGCACCAGGCTAAGATTAACCAGATGCTCGCTGCCATTGCGCAACCGAAGCTGGCGCGGCTCTATGGGCGTTTCTTGCACCAGCAGGTCCGTGAGCAGCCCGGGCAGCGCCTCCAGGAAGGCGCCCGAGACAAGCTTCAACCGTGTCAGCTCCAGCCGTTGCAGCTGCCCCAGTTGGCCCAGAACGTGCGCCTGCCGCAGCGCCAGCTGCCGCTCCCGCCTTATAACCAACTGCTGCAGCTCGGCGCAGCCCTGGAGCGCTTCCAGAAGCCGCAACGCGTTGTCCTCCAGCAGCAGCTGCTGGATGTGCGGCACCAGCTCAAAGCTGTTGCCACTGAGAGTGCCCAGCTCGTTGTGCCGCAGCGCGACCGCACGCACACGCTCCAGCGGAACGCCGGCGCCGCAGCACAGCGCCAAGCTGGCGTCGGTAACAAAACGCTCGATCTCAATGCTCTGCAGCTGCGCACAATTATCCAGATACTCGAGACCATAGCTGGCTACGGCCAGCGGCGGCGTCTGGCTGCCATTGAGCCGGACGTGCAACTTGCCCGCTACGCGCTGTGGGCCCAGATCGAAGGCTGCAGTCAAGCTGCTGCCATTGCCGGCGCAATCGATGTCCAGCGGCAGACCAAAGTCCTGATCGCTACGCTGCTCCGGCGCTGTGACATAGAGTGTGGCGCGTACCAGGCACAGCCCATCGGCATCAGCTACGGCATCGGCAGCGGCAGCTGGATGAACGTGCGTCAGCAGCAGCGGCAGCAGCAGCAACACGTAGCTGCCTCCTAAGGTGCTGCTGCTGGTGCAGTGCGTCATCGGGCTGGTGGCATGCCAGCGGATCAGTGAAGCGTGGCGCATCTTTGTTTTTCAGCAGCCGCTCGCGACGCGTGCGAAAACTCAACTGTGCTTGGAAAAGCGGAAAAGCGTCGCACCTTTGGCTCCGCTCAGTAAGAGCGCGCCAGGTCAGCGGCAATGCCCCCCCGCCGTCGTTGCCGCCGGCTGTGCTCATGTTAATATTGAAAACATGCTGATTTCTCAGTTGTTCAGTTTCGGGTATATATTTAGCCATTCCGTTGACGCTCTCCGACAGCGCTTCCTATATAAGTTCCACACAAACACACACTGCGCACTTCTTACACAGCTGTCAACATTGTGCCCCTCCTCCCCCTTGCCCCATTTCTACACCCCGTCGCACTTTTCGCACAGAGCCCACTCAGAATCATGCGTCCGAAGTGGCTGTGGAAATTGTTTATATATATACCTTCGCTATATATACATGTATATACGGATCTGTGGGATCCGAATGTGTGTATCTGAAGAATCTTATGCGATTTCTGTCCAGCAACAATCAGCTGTGTGGCGAGAGTTCTCGAGAATCTGTGAATTGTTTACACAGCATTTGAGTACATATATTTACAAATTTGATTTTGATTACTAATCATCGGTCGGGCACTTGGCATCTGGCATGAGATCACAGATAGAACCCTTGAAAATGTTGTGCGAAGGACAGCTTTAGATAAGAGCAAACAAGTAAAATAATTCAAAATGATCTTCAAGATTTCTACACACATCTTTTTAAAGGATTTTTTCAATATTTTAAATTCTTAATATTCTAAATATCGGAGTAAAACTTACTTTTGAAGATCTTTGTAAATATTTATTTGATAGGTTTTTTGCAAAATCGGCCACAAAACAAAGATGGATGAAAGAGGTTGATTCAAACTTTTGGTTCTTTATTCTATTGTATTCAATATACTATTAAATCACTTTATTCTAAATATTTAAACGAACTTTAAACGCATTAAAATCAAAATTTCATGTCCTTCGTTTTTTGGCAAGAGGTAGAAAGGAAGGTATCCAAAAAGTGAAAAATTCCTTCCAAAATGTGTCTATCTAGTTGTTCATATTTTGGAGTTATGATTAAAAATCTAGTTTTAAAATAAATGTTTAGTTATTTTGTAAATGTGTTGAGATATTGACAAAAAATATGATTAACTCGATTTGCGTATGGCATGGGAGAATATATAATACAAATTTGAAGTTCTTCCTTCCTTCCTAGATCGATGCATAGATACAAACGGACAAGGCTTAATCGACTCAGCTCGTCGTCCTGGAGATGCCTTCATTTGTCTTTTAGATGCGTTTGCTCAAAACCAATATACCCTTTTTGACCCAATTGTAATCGGTACAAACTAAATAATCGCAAACATGAGTCCTATAGCTCGCTATGGTTAAATACTACGTTGAGATTTGGGACAGACTTTCTACCAAGGTGGAAAACCTTTACCTAAGACAATTGCTGTGAATAATAAATATGTGAAATTTGTAAACATAAAATCATGATTAATTTGCAACATAATTTATAAACGAAAATTTTCATTAAAATCAATGGAACACAGATGAAAATCAATGGGATGGACACACAATTGCCGCGACAGTCTGCAAATGTAGCGTGCAAGCAACTTGATGATATGGCCCAGGAATCAGTGAACCATACAGATCACGTTTAGCTGACCCTGGCCATATCCTCAAGTTGCTTGAACCGCTTAACAGAGACGGCGCCTGACGGTGCCAGTTCCCTAAGCTCTGCTCTTCAGCGTGCGTGGAGTACTCAGCCGTGTCACGCAAGGGCTGGACGGCTGGCTCTGTTGGCTGGTCTTTATTACGTTCGGCTCGCTGCCGGGACAGGAGCGCTGTGGGCTGGAGCTGCTGCCCGGTGCACAGCCAGAGCCGAGTGCGCTGCCAACAGAGCCGCCCGAGGTCATGGTATAGATGTGGCGACGCAGCACGCGTATGTGCTTCTGGGAGACCTCGAAGTTGTGGACCAGCGTGTGCAGCTGGGTCTGCAGCTCGGCGATGAGGCTGTCGCGCTCCTGGATGAGGCTCGATGTGGAGTTTTGGCTGCGGCTTAGCTTCAGCTCCAAATCAAAGATGCGCTTCTGCAGCTCCCGGCGCTGTTTCTCCGTTTGCTCGCGATGCCGCGACAGCTGCCGCTTGCCGGCTGCCTGCAGCGAGTCCAGCTGGATTTTCGAGGTGGACAGCTCTTCGGCGAGGCGACGCTTTTCCGTTTTCAGCGCCGCATTGTAGTTTTTGAAGATCTTTAGGTCCCGCTCCGCTGCCTTCAGGCGATTGACCGTGATCAGTTTGCGCTTGCCCAGCTCATCGATCTTGCACTTCAGCTGGGCGGCCTCCTTCTGGAGAGCGTGCAGCTTCTCGGCCATGAGACAGTTCTCGCGCAGCACCTTCTCGTATTTGGTGTGCTCCTCGCGCATCAGATGCGGCAGCTGGGCGACGCTCTTTAGCTTGCTGTCGATCTTGGAGCGCAGAGTATCGATATCGTGATAGATGCTCGACTCCAGCTGCTTGTTGTTCACGTGCAGCTTGTCGATCTCGTGCTTTTGCGTCTTCATGATCTCCTGCGCCTTTACGCAGCGCGTGTGATAGTCGGTGATGCGATCCTGCTGATGCCGTATGATGTTACGGAATTGCAACTGCTCCGTCTTCAGATCCTTGATGGTCGTGTACAGCTGATTGAAATCGCCACTGCTGCGCTCGTAGGCGTACTTTAGCTTGTGATCCTGCTGCTGCTGCTGATGCTGCTGCTGCTGTTGCGTGTTCATCACATCCTTGAGCACATGGTACATTTGCTTAAACGAGTTCGGCTCATTCTCCTGCTCGTCCAGATGGTCGGAGGGTGCCCGCAGGGTACATCGTGTATGCCGACGGGACACGATATGCTGGCCATATCCACCAATCTCCACCTGGGCGGTTAAATTATGCCTGATCTTGGGTTGCCTCAGCTCCTTGCGCTTCTGCCGCGTCGTCAGCTCCTCGCAGGAACTGGGTGCAGCCAGCACCGTCATGAAGCTCGTATTGCTGCGAAATACCTTGGTGCTATTGCGCTTGACCGTCAGCTCCGATCCGATGCTGCTGGTCGAGGGACAGTAGCTGTCGAGTGCGCTTCCATCGGCATCGGCATCCGCATCCGCTTCGCTGGGCGGCTCCGATTCGGGACTCTGGCTGCGTCGGGCGACAAAATGATCGTGCTTCTGCTGCATTTCGCTCAGCTCATAGTTGATCTTCATGTACTTTTTCTCCAGATCCTTGGTGGTCTCGTTGTACTCCTTGAGCTCCTGCTTGTACTTGGACAGCTCATGCTTCAGCTTGGCACCCATCTCATCGCCCTGCGAGGTGATCCGCCTTTTCGGCGTACACACCTGCTGCTCCTCATCCTCATCGTCGACGGAGCCAAAGTGTTCGCCATCGCTGAGCGTCAGCTCGTCATCCTCTTCGGTACCGTTGTTGCTGTTGCTGTTGGCATCGGCAGGAGGTGGACCCTTGGAGATAACGGCCAGCGGCAAGGATGCCCGCTGGTGAATGCTTATGTAGCTGTTCCGCGCCAAAGTCTTGACACTTTTCCCGCTTGTGTTATCCCCCTCCGATTGCTTCCCCATCGACACGGCCCGCCCTTGGCCGTCTGGGGACACTTCTCTGGGCGTCGGTTCGGTATTCGATTTGTAGGCGGCCGGAATTAACATTTACAAAAATTTTGCGTTTAATTCTAATGCACTTCCGTTATTTTTGTCCTGTTTTTTTTACTAACAGATAATTTTAAAAGGAAAGTTTCACATTCGTTTACCAAAAGTAATAATTAGTTCGACATGGAACAATTCGAAATTATTATCAACAAAATTTCGTTTAATGCCTACTAAACCATAAAATTCGGAAGATATTCTAAAAATGTTACCAAGAAGATCGTGAATAGTTGAGAGGTACTTAACAGCTGAAATGTTATGCCATGTTATGTTATGCCATTATGTTAAGTCTTACCTACATTCCTTGTCTTTCCACTTCTTTGCATACTGTCATTACATTATCCTATATCTAGTCACAAAAAATATATTTAATATTCCTGGTTATATAGCTTTGCTCTATATATTACTTATATCATATCATCGTCTCGGCTATTAAACCCTTCCCAGACTTCCAGTCTGTCCAGTCTTCCCAGTCTGTCTGCGAACTTAGCTTAAGAGCTTTACTGTTAAGACTTTTCTAGAATGGTTACACATTCTGCAGGTGGTACAGAGACACTTAGATCGGAGACTCATACTTAATAACTTAGATAATTTTGAAATTAGGTGATTGTTAAGCCAAGTCAACACTTCGCGGTTCGAACCAGCGCCTTTTATTCGAATCTTGGTTCGCCTATCAATCAATTATATCAAGTACTGCTAAATTTCATTGAAAGCCTGCTCGGGTCACTTCTTACATGAAAAACTCTTTTGACTTAAAAGTATTGTAAGAAACAAGGCAAACATAAGCTTGACTATCATAAAATCTTTCCAATGTCGGGTTAATAAATACTAAAGAAGAAATAGCTGACAAGTTTTTGCTGAAGAGTTCTTGTGCGTTATGCGAGGTCAGCTCTCCCTTGATGCACTTTGACCACAATGGGTCCAATGCTGAGACTGATTCACCTCTGGTTTTAGATCAAAATAAACGACATGGGGATGAAGTCTAAAAAGCATTTAAGCCTTTGCTTGACGAGACTAATAGATCGAAAAGGGCCTTAGCTTGGCGAGATCTAATAGAATGAAAAGAGAATAGCATCCAAAGCAAGGGCATCTAGTTTTCAAGGCTGGGTATAGAATTATTTTGTATAGAATTATTTTGAATTGCGAAAATATCTGTTAGCTGTTGTTTCTGAAGATTTTACAAAACATGGGAAATATGGGAGAACGATTTCTATGTTTGACACGTAGATGCACGAATATATATTTTTTCAGTTTCAAATCTCGTGCTTCATTGGCAACAACTGATTGATTTGACAATTTTGATTGATTTGATTCAGGCTCTTTTATCACAGATTAAAATTATATATAATTTAAAAGGCCATTATTGCTGTGATGGTGATGTTCAGAGATTTCCAAAATGGGAAACGTCAAAATACCTTCTATGTTGTCTTCGGGCAGAAGGCGGATCGAAGCAGGCCATGGCCCATAGCTTTGGAAGAGCAGAAAAGTTGACGGAAATTGTTCAGTTCATTTTAGTTGTTAAAAACAACACAACAACCTTAAAATTTTATAGTAACCACTTCCAGAATATATTGACAAAATTTAGAGATTATGCTTTAAAATTTCAATTGATTGGAGATAATATAAAAAAGAAACCGTCCAAAATCCATTAAACGTTGCCACAAAAGAAAGGGGGACATCTTTCTCCTTGTTTTTAGACCTATAAATTAAACATCAACATGGCTGAAGCCGAGGGAGGTGCGGAGGAGCAGGATTATGAGGAGGAGGATGCCGCGATGGCCGCCATGGATGAGGGCGGCATGGAGGAGGGCATTGAGGATGATTTATTCTCGCGCCTGGGCGAATCCTCCGATGATCCGGAACAGAAGCGTATGTATATGGAGTATTTGGCATTGATCAAGGAAATCGACTGCCAGAACAGAATAATACAGGACATTAAGACACAGGTGATGGACATGTGCGGCAAGCCGTGCAAGACGCGCAACGAGCTGCGCGAAATCAAGCGCCTACGCATCTGCATGGAGCAGGAGAACATCAAGCTGCACACCATGATGAACCGGGCGGTGCAGCTGCAGAACTTTGGATCGCATCGCCATTATCGCGAATTGAATTTGACCACCACCGTCGACGAGGATAACATATCGCCATACTGTCTGGGACCCTGTGGCACTACTCTAGGCAGTGGCGCCACCGCCACAGATTGCAGCGAGGAGCCACCCTCCAGCTGCTGCCAAGTGGAGGGCCAGGAGGATCGCCTCATTAAGGCGCTAAGCAAGGCCATGCAGAAAATGAAGGGCGCCTGTCCGGAGGACATGAAAATGATGCAGGAAATCGCCTGCGCCATTATGGCCTCCAAGTCCAAGCCGAAGCAAGTTTGCAATCCAGGGCCGTGCATGAAAACGCCCTCGCCCTGCGACGAGAGCAGCAGCAGCATTGCTGGACCGTGTCCGCCACCCCCATGTCCGCCATCGAAACGCTCGCGTCCACATCCGGAGCCATGCCCGCCGCCCTGCGCGATGCCTTGTCCGCAGCCATGCAGTAAAAGCCAATCGCTCGACAAGCTGAAGCGTCGCATTGTGGGCATGCAGTCCTCCGTAAAGAAGTTGCTCAACGAGGTTAGCCGGCGCGAGACACAGGAGCCCCCTTCGTGCGCTTTTGACGATGATGATGATGATGACGATGATGATCCATGCGGCTCACCCAGCCCGCCGCGTTCATGTCCCGAGGATCCCGATCCTCTGGTCATCTGCGGTGGCAAACGCAACACCAAAGCAGATCTGTACGCGAAAATGAAGGACAACTACGCCCGACTACTCACCCAGTTTCAGCGCAAGGATTGCCAGATGAAGGAGCTGGAGAAAAGGTATGCAGTCTGATCCTCAGCTCAAAATCTCTTCATTAAACTTTACTCTCTTTTCCTAAACTTAGAATGAAGGGTTTCGTTGGCGGGTGTGGCCCATCAAAAGGGGCTTCGGATGCAGACGCTGCGGAGCTGAATCTTCTGCGCGCGCGCGTCAACGAACTGAAGGAGGAGCAGCTGGAGTTCAAGTGCATTATGAAGGAGCAGTCGCAGCAATTGGAGGATTATCGCAATAAGTATATGCTGGCTCAGCAGAAGGTCGAGGAGCAGTGCGTGTCTCTGGACAAGCTGAACATGAACAACAAGCGCATCGAGCAGCAGATAAACACGGAGGTGAAGGAGATACGCTCCAAATTCCAGGAGAAGCTTAACGAGCTGCTCCACTTTCCCAAGCTGCTCGAGAACGAACAGCTGAAGCTGGCGCAGGTGTGCAAGGAGAAGGATGATCTGCAGACCAAGCTGGTGGTCGTCTGCAAGGAGCTCAAGTCCTGCAAGGTACAGCTGGAAAATCCTATACCAGATTTAAGTCCACAGCTGGCCCAGTGCCAGCTCGATCTTACCCAAGCGCGCAATGAGATCGAAGAGCTGCTACGCCAGCGAGATCTCTTCTGCGAGCAGCTTAAGACCACACAGGACGATCTGGACACGCTGCGCACCGAGTCTGCCAAGATTATAGCTGGTACCAAGGAGCGCGCCGAGATGATCAAAGCTCAACAACAGGAACAAATCAATCGCCTGGAAAAGGAGCTCGCCCAGTGCCGTGCTACAGCCTCCCTGTCGGTCAACGATCGCGAGGCTGTCATTCGCGAGATGCAGGGCCAGCTCAACACGCTCTCCTACAGCTTCGATGCTGCTCAAAAACAAATCAAAACGCTCCGCAATCACATTGCCTACGTGTCCAATGAGAACTGCTTCCCCGTCAAGTGTTAGCCGGTCCCGAGCCGTGTTCTCTTTGCTAGCCTGTCCGAGCCGAATCCAAGCCAACTGTCGTCCCATCGATATTCAATTTTTTAGTGTGTCAATAATCGCTGAGATGTCCAAATGGAATCCAAATGTTTGTCTCTGAAATGTACAAAACGCATGCATGTTGCTTCGGTTGCTTATGTTATCAAAATTTCTTACATCCACATACGGTTCACTATGAATCTATTGTACAAGATTTAGACGATTTTCCAAATTTTTCACTTTTCCAAATAATAAAATCGGTGCAAACACAGTTTCGTTTCACTTGGCCTACATTAGTTAAAGGATCTGAAGATGTAAATGCATGCATTCCTAGGGTTCCACCCTTTCCTCCATTCCATACCCTTTTATGAAGGTATACATATATGCCATATGCAAATGCTGAAATTTTCATCAAAATCGGACACCAGCAAAGGGAAGGGCACAGTATATACAACTATAAAGTAAGGATAACTTCGGCACACCGAATACCCTTACACATTTACCATACTAGTTTTTAGATATTTTAAAGTAGTCTAGCGCCTAAATGCTGAGATCGATGAAAATATCTTGCAAAACGGATCAGTTTACCATAGAAAAACATACACATTTTCGATCGATTGATCGATCCCATGACACCTGTGTGATATAGTTGTCCAATCCGGCCGGTGCCGACATCTGTACTTTCTGAAACGAAAAGCTGTTGATGCTGATCTAGAATATATATATATATACATTAGGGCGTCGCAGATGCCTCACATCTGTGACAAAATTATAATACCCTCTACGAATGTAACCAAAACGTATGCAGATACCTTTTCAACTGAAATTTAAGCTCAGCTTTCGTAGAATTTGATTAGCGGCCGGCAGTACAAAGTTCAACAACAACCAGATCAGATGATCATTTGATATTGCAAAGCTACACATTTTCTTAACCGGAGATACGAGTATGTAAAACCAAACTTTCTTTTCTTTTGGCGCTCAATAGGAAACACAAATACTTTATTGCTTTGATGTGGCATTTGAGGAATAGCCGCTAATAGTTGCGGGGACGAGCGAGCACAAAAACATGGCACAACAGGGCGCAATAATTTTTACAGTGATTTAACTGCGAGGCGTTTCATTTTGGGCGCATTCTTTTTGGCCTGACGCTTCTGTTCCTTGAGTTCCCAGCGGCGTTGCTTCTCGGGATCTTCCTCGGCGAGCACGCGCTCCTTCTCCTGTTTGCGCTTATCCTCGCGACGCTGAGCGGCTGCCTCGGCACGTGCGGCATGAGTACTCTTGAGGAACTCCTCCTCGACGCGCAGACGATTCTTGTCTGCCTTAGCTTTGGCCTGCACAGATAAAATAGTTAACATGATTCTTTCGACAAGAAGGGGGATAGTTTACCTCCTTGGACATGCGATAGGTCTTCAAGCGTTCCATTAGATAAAAGATCAACAATAACAAGGGTTTAATGGTCTCCATTTCGGCATGTTTTGGCAGATTAAAACCGGCCAGCAGCACGGGCCTGGTCTCCGGCTGCTTCAGCGTGCTGCCCTCCTCCTGCTGGACCTGGCCGCTGAACTGATCCGAGATGTGCAGGTAATCGATATAGCTTTGGTATTTGTTAAGTGCAGTAATAACACGTGACTCGAGTATGGCGGATGTGGCTTCCGGTATTTCCGAAAGGACGCCAAAGCCGCTGGGCACATTGTAGCGATCCTCCGGCTTGGCAACTAAACTACAAAACTTGGTCTGCAAAAGAAGTAAGCATTTAAAACTTGTTACGGTCTTTGTAAAGCGAGATAAGCCCTTACCAAATCTGTGTACTCCTTGAACACTTTGGATATGGTCTTTTTGCTACCAACTGCAAATACGAATGAATCCATTAGGCCACGTGTCAATTCGATTTTAATGTGCACCTGATCCAGCTGAGGTCGCATCAGGCCAGCGACAAGCGAAACCAAATCCTGTCGCTTAATCATTTTCAGCTCGACCAACATGCCCTCGCAGCAGGTGCGACCGGAGCACCAAAGGGTGTACAGGCTCTCGCTCTCCTTGATCAGACCGGGATTCTCGTTGTCAACTTTGCCATCGTCGCCGACCAGGGCAAAGTTCTCGTCGAGCAGTGCCTTGTGGGTGCTGAACCAGAGCTGCGCCAAACGAGCGTTCTTTGTCTTTCCCGCGAAGAAGTTGGCAAAGTAGGCCAAGAGACCGGCCACCATAAGCATTTCCATCCAATAGGAGTCCCAGTGAGTGCGGAAATGTAATGGTATATTTGGTATCTTCAGCTTGGGCTCGGTCTTCTGATCAATGGGCGGTTCCATGGTGTCGCCAGCGTCGTAGCCCTCAAACTCCTCTTCGTCCTGGAAATGCTCAAACTCGTCGTCATTCTCAACGAGGCCGTCCTCGTCCTCGTCGCTGTTGACTGCAAATTTCTTAGGCACTTCCAAGCGTTCCCTGCTTAAGCTGTCTCCGCCCGCACCCCTGGATGAGTCGGCATTCTCTGCGGTCTCTGTGTCGTAGCTAGCTTCCACAAAGTCATCGTCGAACTCCGCAAAATCATTGTCAGTTTCATCTTCGGCGTCGGGGCTTATGTTCGCGTTGTTCAGTTGACAGGCGCACAGAAGCGACAGCAACAGAAATGCAAACACTGGTCGCATTTTATGATATAAATACTCCAAAAAAATAACGTAATTCAGCTAATATTAACCTAAATCTAAAACTTTTCACCTAATAAAAAAAGTAGGTTAAGTGGACTGAAAATATCGATATGACAATTTAATCGCAACTCGATAGTAAGAAACTGTCAATTAAGTTATTATTCAATCGTTGACGAACCGTTGGGTAACAGTTGAGTGTGTTGAACATAGACAGAGAGCGCGCTATTTTCATTTTGAATAATGTCACGAATATACTAGATGAATTGTTCACATTAAACGCGACTAGGCATATCGAATATAACATACATAAAATTTTCTGTTCTGGCATTTTCATATGGTGTTTTGTCCGAATAATCCACAATTTGTTTTCGTTTTCACCTCGAAATATCGATAACATTTGTCCGCAAATTCCGATTAGCCGAACGATTACCAACCTTTTAGCCGCCGCTGCGAGGTAAACACGTTGCAAATTGCAATTTGTTGATTGTAAAAACTTATTTATTTGAATATTAAGTTAACTTAAAGTCAGTTGCACAGGCAAACAGTGCAAAATGGTAAGTGAGCTAATTTGAAATAATAACCGGCATAGCAAGTTTGCGGTATGTTGATTTAACAAACTCAACTATTTCGAAATCCGCAAACTGATGCAATATTTGCGTAGAATGAGAATCAGAAACGAAATAATGCAAATTTTTATTCATGCATGACGCAAACAGGCGAATGTGGAGCGCAAAGGCACCTTCAAGGTGGAATACCTGCAGAAAATCGAGCTCGAAGTGCAACAGCGCTGGGAGGCGGAGCGCGTGCACGAAACGGATGCCCCGACGGCGCCCAAAAAGCATCAGGCGGAAAAGTTCTTTGTCACATTTCCGTTTCCGTATATGAATGGACGTTTGCACTTAGGCCACACATTCTCAATGTCGAAGGCAGAGTTTGCGGTACGATACCAGCGTCTGAAGGGCCGCCGTGTGCTGTGGCCCTTCGGATTCCATTGCACGGGCATGCCAATTAAGGCGTGCGCAGATAAGCTGGCCCGCGAGCTGGAAACTTTTGGTTATCCGCCCAATTTTCCGGACACGCAGGACGCAGCTCCGGTCGTTGAGGAGACCCAATCCGAGGTGCCCAAGGACAAGTCCAAGGGTAAGAAGAGCAAAGCCGTGGCCAAAACAGGCACTGCCAAGTACCAATGGCAAATCATGCAAAGCCTGGGCCTACAGGATGACGAAATCAAGCAGTTTGCCAATGCTGAGCACTGGCTCAATTACTTTCCACCGCTGGCGGTGCAGGATCTTAAGCGCATCGGTGCCCATGTCGATTGGCGGCGCACATTCATAACCACAGATGCCAATCCCTACTTCGACTCGTTTGTACGCTGGCAGTTCAACCATCTGAAGCAGCGCGGCAAGATCATGTATGGCAAGCGCTACACAATCTATTCTCCTAAGGACGGACAGCCCTGCATGGATCATGATCGTTCCACCGGAGAGGGTGTCGGTCCCCAAGAATACACGCTCATCAAGATGAAGGTGCTGCAGACGCCCAAAGCTTTAAGGTATGAATCTATCTTCGACTATGAAAGAATGAAAGACAATAACTTTCTTCTACAGTGCCATCAAGCAGCCCATTTACTTGGTGGCAGCGACTCTTCGTCCGGAGACCATGTACGGTCAAACCAACTGCTGGCTACATCCAGACATTCAGTACATTGCCTGGCAGAGCACGCGCGACAATGAGGTGTGGATAAGCACACGTCGTGCGGCACGCAACATGGCCTATCAGGGATTTACCGCCGAAGAGGGCAATATCGTTGTGCTGGCCGAAGTGACGGGCCTGGAGCTGTTGGGTGTGCCGCTGTCGGCGCCGCTGACAAAGCACAAGATAATTTACACACTGCCCATGCTGAGTATTAAGGCGGACAAGGGAACGGGCGTGGTCACCTCAGTGCCATCGGACTCGCCCGATGACTATGCCGCCCTGGTGGACCTGCAGAAAAAAGAGGCATTCCGTCAAAAGTACGGCCTAAAGGATGAGATGGTGCTGCCATATGAGCCCATACCCATCATCGAAGTGCCCACGCTCGGCAAGCTCTCTGCAGTGCATGCCTACGACACGCTGAAGATTCAGTCGCAGAATGACAAGGAAAAACTGGCCGAGGCGAAGGAGCTTTGCTATCTGAAGAGTGAGTATGATTCTTAAATGTTCTTAAAAACTAATAGAAATAACATAAATTCTTAGAGATAAGCTTTTCTTATTGTAGATTCATGTAGCAACTGGCATTTTCCTCTATTTTTTGCACATTCTTTTCCTACTTTTCCATATCCCGAAATTTTGGCCATGAAATATGTTTTTGTCGGCCAAACTTCAAGCATAACTTTACAAAATGAGTTTGAAACCAATTCGATGAAAAAATAAACTTTTTATAAAAAAGTATCACCCATTTTCCACCATTGTTGGTGAATTGATTCAATAATGAACTGTAATTAACAATCTTTCATTTATATTTGCATTCAAAACAAAAGGTATCAAGTTCTCATATCCTATAAATTAACATTGATCTCTGTACAATTATTGTTTACAGTGCATAAAAAATGTCTGAATTCTAGACTATTTTCTTAAATAACAAATACTTACATTTAATTTGTTAATGACTTCGTTCTACCTCACTTTTTAATTTTATATTTAAGGTTTTTTTAAGAATGATATCTCGCAGTCAACTGAGGAAGTAATAGAAATATATATAAATCGGCCTTGAAATGGGCTTAGGGGATACAATTTTATCTATTGTTTTTTATCTCGACAGGTTTCTATGATGGCGTCATGTTGGTTGGCGAGTTTGCAGGACGTAAGATCCAGGATATAAAGAAAGATTTGCAAAAACGCCTGATTGATGCCAAAGAGGCGGATGTTTACTATGAACCCGAGAAGACTATTATGTCGCGCTCAGCGGATGAGTGCGTGGTGGCCCTGTGCAACCAATGGTACCTCAACTATGGCGAGCCCGAATGGCAGGCGCAGGCAACCAAGATACTGCAGGACATGGAAACGTTTCACGAGGAGGCGCGCAACAACTTTGAGGCCTGCCTGAACTGGCTGCACGAGTACGCCTGCTCGCGCACCTACGGTCTGGGTACCAAATTGCCCTGGGATGAGCAGTGGCTCATTGAGTCCCTGTCGGACTCAACCATTTACATGGCCTTCTATACGGTCTGTCACTTGCTACAAGGCGGCACATTCCGTGGCGAGAAACCAGGCCCATTCGGTAAGTGCGATCCTTAGAAACTTTTAGCCCATTTGATTACATTATATTCGCACTCTTCCTCTATAGGCATCACACCTGCCGACATGACTGCCGAGATCTGGGACTATATATTCTTTAAGGAGACGCCACTGCCTAAGAAGACAGCCATCAAAAAGGAACATTTGGCTGTGCTGCGACGTGAGTTTGAGTACTGGTATCCAATGGACTTACGTGTGTCTGGCAAGGATTTGATACAGAACCATTTGACCTTCTGTCTGTACAATCATGCGGCCATATGGCCCAACGACGACACCAAGTGGCCCAAGGGTATGCGCGTCAATGGTCACCTGCTGCTCAATTCGGCAAAGATGTCCAAGTCAGATGGTAATTTCCTGACGCTGCACGAGGCGATTGAGAAGTTCTCGGCGGACGGCATGCGCCTTTGCCTGGCCGACGCTGGCGACAGCGTCGAGGACGCCAACTTTGTGGAGAGCACCGCGGATGCTGGCATTCTGCGTCTGTACACCTTCATTGAATGGGTCAAGGAGATGTTGGCCACGCGGACTAGCCTGCGCCATGATGCGGCCAAAACCTTTAATGATCAGGTCTTCTTGAGCGAGCTCAACTTAAAGACACAGCAAACCGATGAGAACTATCGTCGCATGCTGTTCAAGGAGGCGCTGCGCAGTGGCTTCTATGAGCTGCAGCTCGCGCGTGACAAGTACCGCGAGCTGTGCGGCGCTCAGGGTATGCATGAGGATCTGGTCATGGAGTTTATACGACGACAGGCGCTGCTTGTGGCACCAATTTGCCCGCATATGGCTGAGCATGTGTGGGGCCTGCTGGGCAACAAGGAGTCCATTGTGCACGCCCGTTGGCCCGAGGTGGGCGCAATTAATGAGCTGGACATCATGTGCTCAGAGTATTTAATGGAGGCGGCGCACTCCTTCCGTCTTAACCTGAAGAATCTGCTGCAGATCAAGGGAAAGGGCGGCAAAGAGAAGGCTCTGGATGCACAAACTGCAAAACCCAATCGCGGTCTTGTTTGGGTAGCGAAAACGTATCCACCTTGGCAATGTTGCGTGCTGGACACCATGCGTGAGCTGTACAACAAGGAGACGAAAACGCTGCCCGATAACAAGATCATTGCGGCCACGCTGCAGCAGAAGCCCGAGCTTAAGAAGTTCATGAAGCGCGTGATGCCCTTTGCACAAATGATACGCGAGAAGGTAGAGACGGGCGGAAAGGGCGTGGCCGCACTAGCTGTCACCCTGGAGTTCGATGAGCGTCAGGTGCTGCTCAGCAATTTGGATTATCTAAAGAATACCTTGGAGGTGATTAGCTAAGCGTTGTTAATAGATTACTCTACTTATATATCAATACTTTTTACTCAGCTGGACAGCCTGGAAATCAAGTACACTGATGATCCCTCAGCACCTGAGAAGACGCGCGAGGAAGTGCGTCCCGGCTCGCCTTTCATTTTGTTCAGCGCTGCGCCGCATATCAGTGTAGAACTGGTCAATCCCACGGAACGCTCATCTCTGTTTCAGGTGAACACCATCATATCCGAGGGTGATACGGTGCAGTCGCTGCGTGAGAAACTAGCCAAAATTATTGGCCTGAAAACAGACATTTCCACGCTCCAAATCTGGCGTTATGAGGATCCCCTGTTGGGTCCACGCAAGTTGCCCAATTTCCAGGATTACAAGACTGGCAAGACACAGCTGGGCGAGGGCAACTTTGTGTTGGACGTGGCGGCAAAACGGGTGAGCGTCGATCAAGCTGGCAAACTGGCCGAGGTCGGACGCAATCTAATCTATGTGGTCGAGTAGAGAACATCTCCGTTCTGGTAACGCGTCTTAATTTATAAATGAATTTGGAATTGGAACATTGTAAAACAATTGTTGGCTATAAATGAATACCTAACTATACTATGCGCTTTAGTATACACCAAAATCCATTATGTGTAAATACTCTTGACCTGGTTAAATATAATTGAGGTCTATTGAGGATTAAATGCTCTGTTCAATTAGGGTATATTGGCTGCCTTATAAGCCTTAGCAGAGGTGGAGTTCAATGTGAAATAGTAAATGCTGCTGCACATGATATTAAAATATATTCAATATTTATACTTCTGTTAGAAAAAGCTTGCCTTACGTTAAGTTTAATCACGTCCCATAATACTTTTTTAAACGCCATTTCTGTGCCCTTTGATTAAAGGAGCGCGGGCTTAGTACAATATTTCTCAAATATATATTATCTTGTTTCAAGGAACATGGCACGTATGACAGACTTATAAGAAGTTTATTTAACTAAAGTTTATAAAGCTTTAAAGGAATTGCAAGAATATGCCTGAGTAAAATAAAGGTAAGGCATAGGGAAAGAGACTCGAGTAAAAGTATTGTAAGCAATGTATAATCTAATAATAATTCAAGTAATAATTGCTTTGTTGTCTAGACTTGATTTAATTTGTATTAATTTAAGCTTGCGCGTTGTGAGTGAGTGTATCCACACGTCATTAAGCTAAAGCGCGTTTTCTTTCCCAATTACTTTAGTATGCTTTTTGTGGGGCGTGTGAGATAGTGTCTCAGTGGGTTGTTTGGGCTCAGTGGGTGGCTATCGGGCAATGTAACCCGTTCAGGGTCTGGGCCGCGCCTATAAAAGCCGAGGGCCTTTTTTCAAAGCCGCACTTACAATGTTGTTAGCGAAATTTGTGATTCTTCTACTGCTTCAGGCTGCCGTGGTAGTCGTGGCCGGCGTGTGCTTAATACCCGAGCCCGTCAAGCGACAACGTTCGCTAATGGATGAGCTGTGGAGAAGGCGTCCGCGGCTCGATGGCCGCATTGTGGGCGGTCGACGCATAAACATAACGGATGCACCTCATCAAATCTCGTTGCAAACATCAGCCCATATCTGCGGCGGCTCGTTGATCTCCGAACAGTGGATACTTACGGCGGCTCATTGCACCGAGTGAGTAGCACAGACAGCCTTCTGCCAGTGGGAGCTCTTAATTTAATCCATTGCTAACACTTACAGGGGCAAATCTGCGGAGCGGCTGCGCGTGCGATTGGGCAGCTCGGAATTCTCGCGGCATGGGCAGCTGTTGCACGTGCAGAAGATTGTGCAACACGAAAAGTTCAACTTCACGAATGTGGACTACGATTTCTCGCTACTGCAGCTGCAGGAACCGATCGAATTTGATGAGACGAAAAAGGCCATCAAGCTGCCGGAGCCGAATCAAATGTTTGAGGACGGTGAACCGTGCTTTGTCAGCGGCTGGGGCAACACACAGAATCTGCTAGAGCCACGTGAATGGCTGCGCCAGGTGCAGGTGCCGCTCGTCAATCAGCAGCTGTGCAGCGACAAGTACAAGCAATACGGCGGCATTACGGAGCGCATGATCTGTGCGGGCTACATGGCGGGCGGCAAGGATGCCTGCCAGGGCGACTCTGGCGGTCCCATGGTCAACGAGGCGGGCGTGCTTGTGGGCGTCGTATCCTGGGGCTACGGCTGCGCCAAACCCGACTACCCCGGCGTCTACTCCAGAGTAGCCCAGGCGCGTGACTGGATCAAGGAGCACAGTGGCATCTAGCTAAAGGACATTCTTAATAAATGACAAACAACAGCAGAAACCATTCCAAATGCGCATCACTCATGTCTTCCTGACAGCATCAGCACGCGCTTTAAAAGCGCCAAACACGCGACCTTATTGCGACGTTCATATTAATGCTACGCATGTCATGTCAGCTTGTCATGTCAGACGGCTGGCAAGGGTTTTTTTCCTTTATTTTTTCTGTTTTACAAGCCGCATAAATACCACCCACTCTTCGCGAACCACGTGCAGCGTTCATGTGCCTTGAGTATCTGCTATGAAGTTTTCGAGTCTGGGGGATGTCTGGCAGGTCCCTGTATCTAAGTTTCCCGCTGTTTTGCTTCGCCCTTTCTATCAGCAACTGCCTCACGTTTCCCTTTATATGGGCGCTTGCACAATCAATATTACGCATACGACAGCGCGAACAGCTTTAAGTTGTTTGTTGTTGATTATTCAGTTTAATAACAACTTAGCACGTGCCTTGTTGTTCGACTCTTGCACAATCTTTTATGGAAATATAATAATTTTATTGCCGTTTATTGTTTTATTTCTCGTCTGCTTTCTGCAAACCAAAAACAACAATTTTATTCTGATCTTAACCTTATAACTAGCCAATAATTTTGGCATAACTTCAAAAAGATCTTACTTTAATCTGTAAAATGTATATAATATATATAAATATCGACGGGGGAACACCCTACCCTTGCTTGGTAGGACTCATTAAGCTTGACAGGCTGCTGCGGCATCCGAGATCGCTCGCAAGGGTCTAGAGAGGTGCTTCCAAATGATGCGACCTACCAAGCAGCTAAATTATTAAAATATGTATACACATTTAAAAGAACATATTTTTTAAGCACTAAATGCGTCCTGTCATTCGTTGTTCTTATTCGCGAAAAGCACTTTAAGCTGCTGTGTGAATGATATTGGAAGCTGTTTACGATATCTCGCGCCCTGAACTTGATCATGCACACACACACACACTAACACCCACACAGGTGTGTACACACTCACGCCCACATACAGTTATGTATATGTAAGCTGAATTCGTTAAGTACTTAGTTCGGTTAGGTAACGATTCTATGCAAACAAATCGCACTGTAAGTATTTTTTGCATGCAACTGTAGATGCATGTATATACATATATATGCTACATATACAAACGTCGATCGTTCGTCTGTTTGCTTGTGTCTGTGATTATGTGTCCGATCTGGGCTCTTCATTAGTTCTATTGCAGTCGCGTAGAGCTGACGTGCTCGGGGCTCGCGCCGCTGACCAGCTGGACGACGTGATCAGAGTTTTCTACATTTGAACATTGCGCATACGCCGCGTTATTTGACCAACTGTTGAGTGGATGTTGTGTAAAAGTAGCCCAATGGCAAAACTGTTAGGCAACAAGAGACAAGAGGCTATGTTGTTGTGTGCGTGGGTGCAACCACGAACAGCCTCTCCAACACCAAGAATCAATGAAACAGCTTAGGCAGTTTAATTGTTTAACGGTTTGCTATTTTATCGATTGTGCTTGCTGCGCACTCACATACACACACACACACGCAGAATGTCACAAGCAGATATACACACATACAGACAGTGCAACACAGACAAACAAACGTGCCGCACGTTGCTGCTACACGTGAGCGACTCGAGCCCCCAAGCAGAGCGTGAGCGCGAGTGAGAAGCAAACGTCTAGAACAGCAAAGCTTTGGCGCACACAGCCACACGAACACACGAACTCACACACACACGCACACAGCCAGCTGCCGGCAAAACGGCAACTTGTGGCCGCAGCTTTTACGTCTCATGCGAGTGCAATGTGAATGCGAACAGGCGCGTGCTTGTCTGTGTGTGTCTCTGCCGAAGCTTCGGTTGGCTGCATTCGGAGACGTCGACTGGAGCACAATGCAAATACTTTGAGCATTCAACTTTGTTCGCTTGAGGCAAACGGTTCGTGTTCTCGCGTCTTGCTAAAATTTCAAGAATAAATACAAACACCTGAGACTTAGCCAAAAAATATATATTAAACATAAGTTGATATATTATTGTTTAATATATACAACCAATTGAGCTTGTGGTATGTGAAACACTTGAATAAAAATTATAATTAAATATTTTTGTGGCAACTTAAAACAGTTATTAGTGTGTATATTTTTGTGCTTGTGTTGAAGCCAGTGGAAAATATGTTGTTTTTTTTTGTTGTTTTTATTCCTCTCAACAATAGCTAAATGTGCTAATTGTGTTGTAGCTTATTGTTGTTGTTCTTTTTGCATTTTACGTAAGCTCAGCTTGAAATACTTAGATTACATAAATCATGCGAAATAGCTTACAAGAATACTATAATTAAAATGCAATGCATATGATATATAGAAAGAAAAAAATTAACAACAAATACGTTAAGGAAATTTATTTTTTTAAATGTTTTTCGGTGACATGAAACAGAATGAAGTTCGTTGATTCAACATGCCATATTATAAGAATCCTACCTTAACCGCATTTCATTTATATATATTTCTTGTTCTTTTTTTTCTAAACGCAGCTCAACAAAAAACTGATAAACCCCTTTCGAAAACAAATCGCATTTGAGCCACTGTGAAATAAATTGCAGCTGCAAAAAGAAAACACAAAACAAAACGAAATCAGGTAAGTTAATCTATTAGCTAGTTAATATATGCATCCGGCTAGTACACGACCTATCACAGTGTGCTACGCCGTAGCCCACTACGCAGAGCTTTCGGCGAAAGCTCACAGCAGCGAAGCTTTCGCTTTTCAAACGCGCCAAAATTTAAATATATAGCTAAGCATATAAGTTTCAAATTAAACGATGCGTTGTTTCGGTTTTCTTTTGCAGACAGCGAAACTTTGCGTTCTGACGCGGAAATATGTTAATCATTATATAACCTGCACACTCGAGAAATTCAAATAGACTCTTTCCACAAATTCAAACAGCTCAGCGAAATAAGGCCTCAGAGCTGCAGACGTTGAACCAGCTTGACGGAATAGCATATGAAACTTTTCGGTCGATACTTCTAAATTTTCCGTTCTTTTACTTAAGCATAGATTAGTGATTGATTTGAATATTTATTGATGCACACTTTAACAATGGGTTATTCAATCATATAATCAGGATTATCATAAGTATTCCTTATTAACCACTTTTTTATATTTATTTGATTGAGTTATTTATTGAGACTATTTGGGTTCTTCTTTCAAACTCATTCAACAAGTCACCCTCAATCTTGGTTTTCTTTCTCTATTAAACAAACCTTAGCAGAACGTAAGAACTTACAGCCAAGTCAACCCCATATTGGAACTATATGAAAGAGTCTTCAAACGTCTGCCCTTCAAGGTTAGCCAGTCTTTTTGGCATGAATCTGCCTTTGACAGCCATCTAGCTATTAAGATATTTTTATTTTGACAGCTGGAAATGCCAACGCATTGTGTCATTTGCATTGTACGAATGTGCCTTAGGAAAGTAGCTTGAGCAACGTATCAAATGTAAAAAGTTCGATAGGTTTTTTGAATGAATTTTCCTTTGCGACAGAATGAAAACGCATTTTGATTAGCTGTGCCAATACAAATGCAATGCGCATATCATTTGTTATATTTATTTTATTTTTGAACTTTTGCTGTTTGTTAAACAAATTTTATGTAAGCCTTCCTTGAAAGTGCTTTTGGTTTCATAACTGCAAGCGGAAATGGGATCGGGGCTGTACTTCCACGGCATGAGAATGGGTGCAAACATGAAAATATATGTATGTAGACAGATATTTAGGGATAAAATAATGAATATGAGTCACGCAGCTAAAGCTTGTCATAGATTTGTGATATAATAGTTCGATATATTGCTCGAATTGAGACTGAATTCAACATTCGTTGAACTGTTCCAAGCAAATAATATATATTAAAAGTAAACTTTGCATTGCTACTTATTTTAGTAGACAGATTAAGTTTCAGTTGAATCGGCAAATATTTTCTTATGGCCCACTTGTTGCATATAAAGCCCACGGCATTTAATGGACACGCTCGAAAGTATGCAACACTTTTTGTTGCTTCAATAGCATTGATACACACGCACACACAGTCATTTAGCCTGCTTCATTATATTGGATTCGAACATAGAGTTGTAATTAACAATCGATGACATTTATTTGTTTAGTTCATTCTATTCGTCTAAAAGCTGCCCCATTTCTTGCAGTGTCGTGCAAGGGTACGCAAAGGCAGCATTGAGGTTAGAGGGTGTCCATGGCATAGTGTAAAAAAAAATCAATTTTGTAGATTTCTATGCTCCCGCTGCGAAGCTTACACAATCATGGGCATATGCATGTGTGTGTGTGTGTGTGTGTGTGTAAGTCACATGCGGCCTGCGGATGCCTGTAAATGCTTATGCGACAAACAGTTACGTCTGCTACTGAAGAGGGTTGGGGTTAACGTTGAACTCGATTTAGTTCGTTTCGATTGAGCTTACTTTGATGTTTTTCTTTTTATTGGTAATCCATTGTAAAACGCTGCTGCTTACAATTTGTTGAGTTGGTCGGTTGTAAGGGGCAGGGCAGGGCGGTGTGTGTGTGGTTATGTGACATAGTCACATCAATTAC
The DNA here is from genome assembly GCA_037075305.1 of Drosophila kanekoi. Lineage (NCBI taxonomy): Eukaryota > Metazoa > Arthropoda > Insecta > Diptera > Drosophilidae > Drosophila > Drosophila kanekoi. Next base: position 4,945,811 of record JBAMCE010000678.1, on the reverse strand, counting down.
GAATTTGATTGTTTGCGCAGTTTCCGTTGTAATAAAACACGCTGCCTGGTCACGTGTTGCCTTGACGCTTGTGTCGCGTTATCCTGTACGCTGCGATTGCACATTGATTGCACCGTTCGACAGCGAGTGGGCAGAGGGGGAATGGGTTGGGGCACAGCACAGCCGTGGTGCTAGCGCTGCACTTGACGTATTGGTCACATGCAGCGCACTGTGGCCAGCTCTGGTTTCTATTTATGGCCAGCTATTGTGCTACGGACTGAAAAGCTTCGACAATTGTTGATTGTGTAATGGAACGGCAAATGCAGTGCTTGTTGGCTTTTCAGTGATACACACACATACCATAACATTTAATCACTAAATGTGTTATAGATTAGAAAAAATTGGGAATACCAAAAATAATTATAATTTATATTTAATGGTTAGGGTTTCGGCAGTTTAAAGACGGAAGCAGTAATTGGAATTTGTCAAAGTGTCTGCCAATTTGTATACATAAGGCAGAAGGACAACAAGAATTGGATATTATTTACATAAATGCAATTTTTAAAATATATATTTAGCTATGCTTAACAGACAATTTAATACATATAAATGTAAAGTTTATTTTATTAAACAATCCTTCATTCCCCAACTATTTTCAGCACAAGGGATAAAACAATTGATTGTAGTTCATTGTTATATTATATCCATATATATGTCTGTATTGAGCAATGCGCCAAGCTTGGCAGCTTAAGAACAACCAGGTAAAGTTTAGCATCCACATACCAGACTATATATAAAGAGGATCAGTTATGGACTGGTTACTCGCGACACCTCAGCTCCAGAGCGTCTTCTCCTCGTTGGGCTCCCTTGTTGGCGGCACCTACGTGGTCAGTCCCAATGCATTGGGTAAGCGAAGAGCCTAAACGACATAAATTGCATAAGCTAATTGTTTCTTGTCTATCCCAGCCATTTTGGAGGAGATTAACCATAAGCTTACCTATGAGGACCAAACGCTGCGCACTTTCCGTCGCGCCATCGGCTTTGGCCAGAATGTGCGCGTCGATCTAATACCATTGCTGGAGAATGCCAAGGATGATGCGGTACTCGAGTCAGTCATACGCATATTGGTTAATCTAACCGTACCGGTGGAGTGCCTGTTCTCTATGGATCTCATGTACCGCACCGAGGTAGGGCGTCACACAATTTTCGAGCTGAACAAGCTGCTCTACAACAGCAAGGAGGCCTTCACCGATCCGAAGAGCACCAAAAGCGTCGTCGAGTATATGAAACACATTCTGGAATCGGATCCAAAGCTATCGCCGCACAAATGCGATCAGATCAACAATTGTCTCTTGTTGCTGCGCAATATTTTGCACATACCGGAGACACAAGCACACTTCCTGATGCCCAGGCTTCCGTCGGGCGGACCTCCGGTGTCCATGCAAAACACCATATTATGGAACCTCTTTATACAGAGCATTGATAAGTTGCTCCTATATCTGATGACCTGCCCGCAGCGTTCGCTCTGGGGCGTCACCATGGTGCAGCTGATTGCCCTTATCTACAAGGATCAGCATGTGAGCACCCTGCAGAAGCTGCTGAACTTGTGGTTTGAGGCCTCACTGTCGGAGAGCTCAGATGACAATGAGAGTAACACGTCGCCACCCAAACAGGCTAGCGGCGACTCCAGTCCCATGCTCACCTCAGATCCCACATCGGACTCGGACAACGGCAGCGGCGGTAAGAAGGCGAGCTGCGAGGAGCGACGTCAGGCTCTGCGCGAGGACACCGATGCCACCCTACACGAGGTCAGTCGCAAAGGGCATGAATACCAGAATGCCTTGGCCAGCTCGAAGGCGGCCAACTATATTCTCGAGGGACCCTGCTCGGCCCAACAGCCGTGGTCCGACTATGAGATGCAGGAGTACAAACAGATGACTCAAACAGATGACACCGAACCATTAAATCTTTCACAACCAGCTGACAATGTCAACTACACTACCAAAGCGAATAAGGCTCGCAAAACAGTCATAGATTCCTTGACCAAAACAACTAGCCTTAAACATGAGGGCTTTAAGCCACCCGCACCACTGCAAAACACCCTCTCGGCCATGTTGTCGGACAATTACGCACCACTTTCCTTTCTTTCGGCCGTCAAGCTGGGCCAGAAGTCACCGCACGCGGGTCAACTGCAGCTAATCAAGGGCAAGTGCTGTCCGCAGAAGCGAGAGTGCGCATCCTCACAGTCGGAGCTCTCCGACTGCGGCTATGGCACCCAGATGGAGAACCCAGAGTCCATATCCACATCCAGCAATGATGATGATGGTCCTCAGCGCAAGCCGCAGCATCAGAAGCCGCCGTGCAGTAATAAACATCGCAGCAAACAACGCACCTTCTTATTGCCACAGGACACGAAGGATCTGCGACGCAAGAAGCTGGTGAAGCGTAGCAAGAGTAACCTGTAAGTACTAAATGGGAATTCACCTAACCAGAAAATTGTAATCCCTTAACCCTTTTAATAGCATCAACATGAAGGGCCTGGTGCTGCACACGCCCAACGACGATGACATATCCAATTTGCTTAAAGAATTCACAGTCGACTTTTTGCTCAAAGGGTACAACTATTTGGTAGAGGAGCTGCACTCCCAGCTGTTGTCCAATGCGGTAGGTTAACCTTGGACTCTTGGTGTAAGGATGTTCGCTTAAAGTTTCCTTGTTCGCAGAAGATGCCCATTGATACCTCGCATTTCTTCTGGCTTGTCACGTTCTTTCTCAAGTTCGCCGCTCAACTGGAGCTGGACATGGAACACATCGATACAATTCTCACCTTCGATGTTTTGAGCTTTCTAACCTATGAGGGTGTTAGCCTATGCGAGCAGCTGGAGCTCAATGCGCGACTTGAGGGCTGCGATCTTAGACCCTATTTGCGTCGCATGCATCTGGTGGTCACGGCCATACGCGAGTTCCTGCAGGCCATCGAGGCCTACAACAAGGTCACCCATCTCAGCGAGGATGATCGCTATCGTTTGCGCCAGCTTCAGCTCCAGATAAGCGCTACCACAGATCTGCGCTGTTTGTTTGTTCTGTTGCTGCGACGATTCAATCCCAGCATCCATTCCAAGCAGTATCTCCAAGATCTGGTCGTGACTAATCACATTCTATTGTTGATCTTGGACAATGCTGCCAAATTGGAAGGCGGCCAGACTATTGGACTTTCGGAGCATATCTCACAGTAGGTTACCCAATGAAGATTTAATGCTCTTTTTTTGACATACCCTTTTGTTAACCTTAACAGATTTGCCACCTTGGAGGTGATGCACTACTATGGCATTCTGTTGGAGGACTTCAGCAACAATGGCGAATATGTCAATGACTGCATCTTTACCATGATGCATCACATTGGCGGCGATCTGGGCCAGATTGGTGTCCTCTATCAGCCTATAATATTAAAGACTTACTCCCGCATTTGGGAGGCCGACTATGATATATGCGATGTAAGGTTCCCTTGGAATACCTCGAAGAGCTCTTTCCTAATAATTTTCTTCCTCTTACCTGCAGGATTGGAGCGATCTAATTGAGTATGTTATTCACAAGTTTTTGAACACGCCACCGAAGTCACCGATGGCTATTCCAACCGCATCGTTGACCGAAATGACCAAGGAGCATAATCAGGAACACGCTGTTTGGTGAGTTTAGATTTAAAGAGTTCTTCGCTGTGAAGAAGGGATTTTCTGTTCTCGATCGAATCGATATTAATCGATATTGTTTAATCGATCTGTCTGCATGCTAGTTTCGCATTTTTCATTTTGGGATCCACATAATCCTAATACTATATCGGTGTCATATTATGCTTACTTAACTTGAAATTTTGTTGTTATTTGCAGCCCCTGGTCACAGGAGGACATGGACTCGCTCTGTTGGTATTTTGTGCAGAGCAAGAAACACAACGATATGATTGGCAAAATTGCGAAGCTATTTAGCAGCAATGGCAACAAAGTGAAGACACGTATTTCCATAATTCAACAGCTGCTGCAACAGGTGAGTCCACAAAGCATATTGTTTGTGCTTGGCTAATCAATTGATTCGTAACCAGGACATCATTACGTTGCTTGAGTACGATGATTTAATGAAGTTCGAGGATGCCGAATATCAGAGAACCTTGCTGGCCACGCCGACATCGTTAACCACCGATTCGGGCATTGAGTTGAAAGAAGGCTATGGCAAGCCCTCGGATGATGTGCAGGTGTGTGTTGGGATCGGATCAGAGCTTGGCTTTAAGCATACTAAATGGTAATTCATTTCTTGTTTAGGTTCTGCTGGATCTGATTAATAAGGAGAATAAGTCACAGCATTTGGTGTGGCTACAGAAATTGCTGCTCGAGTGCTGCTACGTCAAGATGATGATCAAGTGCGGCAGCTCCCAGACGGATGTGGAGCCCATCATGGAGCCGGTGGTCTATCATTGCATGTTCAAGCAAAAGCCCATACCGGTAGTCCAGTGGAATAATGAGCAGTCGTCGACGATGCTCTATCAGCCATTTGTGCTACTGCTGCATAAGCTGGGCTTACAGATGCCCGTGGATGCGGGCTCAATATTTGCAAGGATACCAGATTTTTGGACGCCAGAGACGATGTATGGGCTGGCAAAGAAGCTGGGACCGTTGGATAAACGTGAGTTGAACTCATACCAATCTAAAATTAAAGGTGATGTATATACCGTTATCAATAATTTTGGCTCTCTATGTTGATGACACAAATTTTGATTATGGGAATCTCGCCCGTTCCTCGCTCCTCGCATCCTCAATACGCACAAAATATCAAACAATTCCATTTGCATAAACCCTACTCCATCCCCACCACACCCCCAAACATTTCTCTGACTGTGGCTGAATGTGTGTGTCAATCGGTGTATTTCGATATGCTCTGTGCCTCTCTTTCTCCTCATTTTCGGCTCTTATAGTGACGCTCAAGTTTGATCCTCGCGACCTGGAGGATATTCCCCCTACGCGCCATCAGCCCGGCGCTCGAAATTCTCTCAGCTCGATAAGCAGCCTGGAGGCTGATTTCGGCGATTCTGAGGGGCTAGCACGCATACCCGAGGTGGATCCAGCTGTGGAGAAAGCAGCAGCAGCGGCTTATCCTATACCAAGCAATGAAATATTTGCCCTGCCCAGGGTCAAGCATTCCAACTCGATCATCAGGTGCGTGTTGGGTTTAACTTATGTGATTAACCGATTTAATTGCTTTACTTTTTGGCAGATACACGCCGGATCCGACACCGCCCGTGCCCAATTGGCTGCAGTTAGTCATGCGCAGCAAATGCCACAAGCGGCGCAGTCCAGCCACAGACGCCAGCGATTGGTAAGTGCCACAAGAGTGCCCCAAAAGCCATCAGATTTATGGCATACGGCAGCCGTTAAGACGCTCGCTCGTACTGCAGCATATTGTTTACATGGCGCCCTGAATGCAATTTATGAACTTTAAGACCCGGCTCCACACACGCCGCACAATTCAACATTTACTTTCGTGTGTTGACAGTTGTTTGCAACGCGCCACTCGCAGCTTACAGCTTGCAGCTTGCCACTTGCAACTTGCAACTTGCAACCTGTGACTGGCGACTCTCACAGCTCGCACTAAATGTCAGGCTCCGTTGGCCATTGTCTTGTGTGTTGGCCCGGTGCTCTAGCCTAGAACGGGCCTCCCTGCCGTTCGCGCCATCTGAATTCATCCGTTTTCGGTATGCCCCATATATGTGTGTGTGCCTGTGTGCTTGAGTGTGTGTGTCTATCTAACCGCTTGCATCTCTGGGGCTTTTGGACCTCACACGATCGCCCGCTGCTCATGTTGAACGGCATTTTGCGTACTGTTTATGATAGCCTTTTGTTGTTGTTGTCTGTTTTATGATATTTGTTGTTGCACACAACTCTAAGATCAACGATAAATGCACCCTGAACTCTGGCTATAGTATAACTTGGCCTAAGCCTGGCTCGATCAGACCAAAAAAGTTAGACCAGCAACCTTTTGATGTCTTACAACTAAAGGGCTTCTATATTTCGATTGGGGTTTAGTTTGCTTGTATTAAAATTAGTATTTCGTATTATTCCTTACAATCAGGGTAATCCCAAGTCAAAGTAATTGATCAAGAAATAGCTAAACGAAGCCCAAATGGAACCATATTTGTCTGTAAAGACGGATTGGTTCAGTATATGAACTAAAGCATAATAAGCTTGGGTTCGTAATCTATTATTATTATATGTAATCTATCTATTTGAGATAGAATTTCGTTAAAACGGGCAGATATAAATAATAAATGGAAATCTTAATCAATATTTTGGTCTGGGCTCATGGCTGCGGCTTGCGCATCGAACCTGAGACCAGGAAGTGAAATAGAATACCTTTTCAGATATGTTTTTGGTTTCCGTATGCTTGTCACAAAAGAATTCACAAGCAATATTGCAGTTGGCGCAGCAAATAAATAACTCTATAGTTTTTAAATATAATATTTCGCAAATCATTTCCATTGATGTTAGAGAACTCAGAGACTCGCAGATACAACCTATCCATATTAGACAAAATTAAACTTGATTTGCACATTCCAAAGTTAATGATATATAAAAATTCGCTACATTTTGTATGCATTTTGAAATCTCAACAATTTTTTATTTATTTATCAGACTATAATTTGGATTTATGAGACTTAAGCCAGAGCATGATGACGCAAGCTGACCAAAATTAATTTTTGTTTCGCAGTTGATTTGGTTCCCAATTTGAGGCGAAAGATTTTAATGGCTTACATTGCAAGTAAACTGTTTATTGTTGAGTTATATTTGAGTTTTATTGAAATATATTTTAAGGGAATATAAATTTCCGAGTAGTTATAGGATCTAAGTACTTGCTTCCACAAGCGAATTGATCTCAAGTTTGTTTTACTTTTTGTATTAGAAATCGCTTGAAGCGCATTTCCAAGTCGCCTTTTCCCTATTTGCCCTAGTTTTGTGTGTTTGCTGAATTATTTTGTCGCTTGACACCTTTTTAGTTTTTGCATCAGTTTTGCGAATCAGAAACCGAATTTAAATCAACGCTGTCCATGAGATACATTGCCTGACCTCTGTCCGCAGCGCATGAAATGAAATCATCGCGATTAGCACGCGCAGCAGTTGTATCTTGTATCTTGTATCTGATGGATATGGTTAAGTGCAGCGATGTGGACGGTAGCAGAAATATCAATATTAATATGAATTAATTTAGCGCGTGTTGTGCAACACATTTGCGACCTCGTTAGTAACTAACTAAATCACCGAAAGCTGCACTGTGCAAAATCATTCCTAAGTTCAAGTTGGGAAGTTCACGAATTTTGCTGTCTTTTAGGTAATTCTTTTTATGTATATGCGATATATTTAAATTGGATTATATATTATCAGAAGTTAGGAGCTCAAAAATGAGCACTGACAGCCAAAATAATTGGGAAGACCATAATAAGATACAACAAGCTTGATTTATATTATTAATAAATTTAACTGAATGCAAAGTTTGTTCAAGCTGAGATTCGTTCTCAGTCCGTCGAGTCTTTTCTCTCAGCGTAAATTATTCGAATCTCGGACGTTAATTGCCAATTGCCAATTAACAATTGGCCATTATTGTTGAAAAGTAATTAAAATTGGGCTGTGAATAGACAATAAATGAGCTATAAATCTAAAGTACAAACAAAATCTGACGCTCGAAGCCAACGACTTTGGGGAAACAATGCCAAATGGCATTTAGCTGACTTTACAACTGCATCCTCATCTCAATGGCACGCAGCTGGTTCAATGTCTCCAGGCTCCCGTGAGAATTACTAGCAGACAGACAGAAAGAGAGGGAGAGAGAGAGAGAGAGAGAGAGAGAGGGGGAGAGAGAGGGAGAGGGAGAGATATATCTGAACCTGTTTACTTTTGGAGTTTTTTATCATTCGCCGCAAATTTCAATAGACTTTTGCGTTCTACACTTTGACGGCATGTGAAATATTTTTGCGGATTTTTATTTATTGTTCAGATAATCAGCTGCATTTTGGGCTAATGTGAAACGAGTTTGGCTCTTGTGGGCTTCCAGCACGCGGAAAGTAAAAGTCAAAAGTTGTGCGACGACGGTCAAAGGCCCGCCAATCGCCGGCAACTGGAGATCGCACCCAAAGATATATCGTATGCGTGCACGGATCGCCGTTCGATACGCGAAATGGCAAACAAGTTCTTTAAAGCGCGAATAGACCAAAGTCGAAAGCCAGGTCGATTTATAACAGAAGGTTTTTAGCTAATCGATTGCGTCAGTTCTTGGCTCAAGTCTAGGTGTGGAGCTATTAAGATGCAGTCAGGGGACAGACAGGTTTCAATTAAAGCCAATGAACAATTTGACAAGCAGAATCTTTGAAAATGAAATAAAAACAAAAACCACTTCGACAAGCTACCGATCAGTTTTGCCTAACAACTAACTTAGCCTAACCAGTCTGATATTATGACAAGTTGTTAAAATTCACTGGAAATCCAATCACATATGCATCTTATGAACAAAAGTCTTAATTTCAGAAACAAACAATGTGATTGTCAATCGTTGTTGATCAAAGTTGAACTGCGTTAGAATCTATTAAGATAAACAATCCATTGCTGAGAGCTGCCATATCTGGCGTGAATTGTAAGCCGGCAACGCTGCAATTTGTTCATCATATCTAGAGTTTATCTAACAGAGAAATTAATAGCCTGATTGATGCCGATTGACAGTTGTGTCAAAAAGAACATGAAAACACAAAATGTTTGACAACGCATTTAATACGATAGTTAACTTTGACAGATACATGAGAAATGCTCTGCAGAACCATAGATTGACAGCTACCGAAAAGACGTTAGCTTAACAGGAATGTTAAGCTGTTTGTCAGTTTTAGTGAGAAAGTCAGACTAAGCCATGCATTTAACTATTTGACAATATCTGGAATTTAACTGCATGTTAGCTCTGTAGGCAAATTTGCATATAATTCCCAACTGGTGCAGGCAAGCTTGCTGCAGTCCCAGACACTTCGTGTTGTGTTTGTTGTTGCTTTTGTTTAATAACTTTTAAGCAAATTAACACAATGGCGTTACCAAGTGGGCACGAGACACAGTTATTTTCTTGTGGATTTTACGCTTGCGGCGCGTGGGCGTTGACAAAATGCAATTTTCCAAAGTAATTTAATTTGACGCCTGGCGAAAATTGAAATTGACATTTGTGTTGTGCTGTGTTGTGTGCGGCCCACAAGGAAGCCAAGCCGAACCGAACTGAAAGCCGAACTGCCTTCACTCACGTGCAGAGTTATTCGAGTGGACCGTGTGGGCCGACTCTCTGTCCAAATTGTCTGTCTTAAATGTCCCGTCGAGTGTCTGTCAGTTGGCAAACAAATAAGAGCATGAATTGCATTCTATTGTGCTCGGTACTTGGCCAAACGGCAGCAGGCAGAAGACTTGGTCAGATGGAAGCCAAAGCCAAAGCCAAAGCCAGAGCCAAATCCGAAACCAATTCGCGGGGACTGTGGGTTCAACTGTCGACCTTCTATGGGGCGCGTTGTTTTTGGGTTTGGCTCAATGTTGTTAACATTTTGCTTTATGGCTGCTGCAATTTATGAGCCAACAACAGACGAGGCATTAAGCGCAACATGCAGACAAACATGGACACCAATTGCTCTCCATGGTGTGGATTGCAGTGCACTGCACCGCAGCAGCAACAGCAGCAACAGCAGCAGCAGCCGCAACAGCGTCACATCAATCAGTCGCATAAATCATTTTAATTATTAAATAAACAAGTTTTGTGCCGCTGACTCATTGCAATTGCCACTGGGCCAGGCACAGGGTGTGAGCCAGACTATCAAAGGGTTAATTGAGCAACGATTTATGTTGCATTCAGTTCTGTTCTGCAAAAGATGGGCGAGAACAGCTGAGTGTGCATGTGTGTGTGTGTGTGTGTGTGTGTGTGTGTGTGTGTGTGGGGGGGGGGGGGGGTTTTGGGGCTACCGTGACTGAGATACACAAAATAATTAATTGGATGCATAATATGTATATGAATAGTTAAAGTTTAATGGGCAATTGTCCTACATGGTCATAAGACTTGGCAAACATTGCAATTAGAACATCATTAGACTCTATCATTGCCTATAATATTAATCTCGAATTGAAGCTTCCTTTCCTATTGTTTCTCTCGCTTTCAAAAGTCTATAAAAGAAACTCTCTTCTTTGCAGCACCAGTTCCAACACCCTGATTGCCGAGGACGAGGGCAAGCCATACGCCTGCAAGAGTCATGCTTCCCAAACAAGGCTGAACGCCGCCCATCCGACCAGTTCGCTGATCTGCATGAACAAGTTGAGCAACTGCAGCTTCATGGCGCCACCGAATGAGACCAGCAGCAGCTCCGGCTGCGGCGGCACTGCATCATCGATGTCAATGCCAACTAGGGCGGATGGGAATGCGGATGCGTTGATGAAGACGTCGTTTGAGCGCCTGGCGGTGACGGGCGCACGGTTCGGGCGGACCAACAAAACGAATCAGGACTACAGCGCCTTGGTGGCATCGATCTACGAAAACGAGTTTGCCAAGTGAGTGAGTTAGTGATTGGCTCTGAGATTGAGACTGAGCCATGCCAAGAGCGGGCCAGCTAATTGACAATTAGACACATTGCGCAAATGCCAAAATCGAATGAAACGAATCTCGAGCCACAGCACTGACAGAACGTCAACCTGTCAATATCCAATAGTCAATGTTCGCCCGATCGCCCTCAAGCACGGCGGAAGCATGCCAAGCATTTTTCTACAGTGTCTCACATAAATTTATGGCGGGCAATTATTCAATTTAAGGCGACTTCGATTCCAACCAAAATTGGAGGCGGTTGCATGCCCAACTCTAAAATTATTTATTTCCATTAGGCAGCCTTTAAAGGCGCGACTATTTGAAATGCAAAATACTTATCGGTTGGTGTTTTGCTTGTTTTTCGTTTTCATTTCGAGCAAATCGATTTTCATTAAATTACGTCTGGTTTCTAACGAGTTTGCTAATGTTTGCGATGACTTTTACATCTTCAATTCTAATCGCAGCAGCGACAATGTGTCTGTGGCCTCGGACTTGACCCGCATGTATGTCAGCGATGAGGATGAGAAGCATGAGCTCCAATCACAACAGGTGCAGTAACAGGCAGAAAGGCAGAGTGAAAGAGAGAGAGAGAGAGACAGAGAGAGAGAGAGAGAGAGAGAGAGAGAGAGCGAGACACTAAGGTGCGATTGATGTGATTCGAATGAGTTGAATGATTCGAGCCATTCGTTGAATGATTCGAGCCATTCGAGTCATGCAACTGATTCGAGTCATTCGAATGAGGCAGACAAAGGCAGACAATGAACCGACCCAAGCCAGCTTTCTGGCAGTTAATTTAAGTACCTTAACATTGGAAATCTATTACCTAAACCCAAAATACCTATAATACCTATATCGTATATACATATATCAAATATTATACTAAATGTTGAATTTTCCCAAGCAACAAAGATTTACATTGTTGCGAATGCAAGGAAAAAATATATATTTAAACAATTGAGATATTACCAACAAATTATTTAAAACAAACAAATGTGTTTTGAGACAGAAGAAAAATTGAACATTTGATTTCAAATTAGTTTGTATTGAGATCACAAATTGATCATAATCATAAATATTTATTCGCAGGACTATAAGAAGTGCATTATAATGTTTATTACAAAAAAAGTACACTTTTGGTACACATACATACTTATATATATATATATATTGGAACCTTATGTAGACTAGTTAAGCGAGCCTTATAATCATGTACATGGTTCAAATGGATAAATGGGCAGTTCCTGGATGAAATAGTGCAAATATACACATACCATGATAATATTTTTACAATATCCATGAAAGATTCGTATGTTAGACTAAAACATATTTTAAGATACAATTTTTTGCATATACGCATTACACACACATTACTAACTATCAAATCTCTTTGTTAAGCTATTACACAAAAAAATATATATATCCTTAGATGTTGTAACTAATAAAGCTTTCCGTGTAGTAATCAATGTTTGGCGATTTACTCTGTATTGCATTGGCCGCGCTGGGAAACCCAGATCCGACGTGGGCCCACACGCTGTGCGATCGAGCAAATGACAAAATCAAACAACATTTGAACCCTGTTGGCTGCCCGAATGATCTAAGCCGAATGTGAAATATGTGCTGTGCAAATTGGCGGAGCCAGAAGAAAAACGAGCTACGTATGACCATTGCGAATTAAGGTCATTGGCGTAACCGATGGCTAAAGCGGAATCTGTTGCTAAAATCTGTGACTGTGCACTCCACGCATGTGGAGCTACCAAACGGTAGCCGAGCAAAAAGTATATCTCATAGTTAGACATATGCTTAATATGGCCCAAGTGCACATGAATAGATAAATGCGCGGGCCAAAGCCCAGCCAGCCAAAATGGTAAACATGCCAAAAACAATTACCAAATGCTGCAGACAACAACAGCCGAACAGCAGCGGCAACAACAACTGCCAAAGTCGAGAGCAAACACAGAAAACATTGCAAAAATAGCCGTACCAAAATAATAATAATAATAATTGTGGCCAATTGCTGTTTAGTTGGCAGTTAATTGCAACATGGCCAAGACAGCCGAGCTGCACGAGTTGCTCCGCCAAAAAGTTCTCCGGCTTTTGTTGTTCTTTTCCGCAAATGCAAAGCCACTCGAATTTTGGCAAGCAAAGGCCAATGAACCAGTTCGAAACGTCAATTCGTTCATTTTTTACAGATGAACAAAATATACAAAATATCATGTATATGTTTAATGCAGGACAGCTAACTAAGCTAATGAACTAGTAAAAACAGCCAAGTTTCAAAGACAAATTCGTTTATTTTCTTTTTAGTATTAGCAAAAATGAAAAGTGGAATTATATTAGCTAGTTCAAAGAACTATGCATCAATCTTAAGTTCGAACAATTTGCAATATGATCTGCTTCCAAAAATGTTATTTTCATGCATGAAAACGTTAAGTTTTCTCATCAAGCTTTAGCCAAGTTTTTAGGTATTTGTACAATCTATATAAACATATATTTTAAAATCAACAACAATAAAGTTATAATAAAAGAGATCAATAAATTGTAAAGCTTTTGTGTTTGTTCAAATATTGATGAAATGGAAAACATGAAACATCTTTAGACATAGTTTCTTAGAGATTTAGATGATAAAGTCATGATATTTATAAGTTTGGTTTCTTTGATTTGATTAAAATAAAGGATGTTCCATTCAAATTATTGTAAATGTAAAAAATATTAAAAGAATGCTGTTGACACACTCTAATTCATACAATTATTTAACTAAAAATAACAGGCTTTTATTCTTTACTATAAACTAATAGGGTAAAATTCAATTTTCGGGATTATTTTGCAAGTTCGCCTTGTTCAAGGGATGATATATTCTCTTTTATTGCTCTTAGAAAGATAAAAAAGTCGTTTTATTAAAATGTTTTGCTTTCCTTTACGACAATAATGTAAATGGAAAGAATTTGCAGAACTTTTCCAACTTCTTTCAACAAAAGAAGCACACGATTTATCGCAGTTTATGAAGATAGTTAAATATATGAATATTATGTTATGCAGATTCTGGTGAACTTTTCATTTTGTAATTCATTTTTTAACTGGCTCGAGGCAAAAAAAGTTGAAAAAATAAATCTTCTTTTCTTTCCGACATTTTCAGCTGGACATCGGCAATCAGAGCAATTATTTAACACGTCTTGAAACTTTGAATTCTAGATTTATAAGCGATTTCACAATGCGGACTGCTCGCTGACTTCTAGCTTAAAAATAAAGTTGTCTAAAACAATTTAAAGAAAGAAAAACAAATGCACAATAAAATTAAAAAGTTTATGTTTATTGCTTATTAAGTCTGTTCCTTCAGCAAATTCTTATTAAGTTGTTTTGTTGTTGTTGTTGTTTTAAGAATCTTATATAATTTGTGTTTCAGCTCTGAAATGATATGAAATGAATTTGAAGACAACAAAGTCGATCAGCAAGTACTTTGTTCTAATTTATGCTCTTAATCAAAGAATGCTGCATGCAAAGCTCGCAAAATTGCTGACATAGAGATTTCTCCAAGCCAAAGACTAGATGGCTTTTATTTATGGCTTAAAGGTGAGCCAAAATTGAAGTTGTTTAGTCATAGGGTTTTAGCCAATTTCGTATGCTGGCTCATATTTCCTACTTATAATTTGAATGCAGAACTTTGACACTTTGCTGGACTAATGGAAATATTGTTTTGCAGCCCTCGTTCTGTTTGCCAAATGCAGAATGCAGTCTCTGGGCTCACGTCCACGTTTACGTCCACGTCGTCATCGTCGTGTCTGGTGACTGGAACTTGGCTGGCTTTTGGCTTTGGCCGTGCCGCAATTACCAAGACAGGCAGCTAATTTTATTTGCTGTAAACGTGCGCCTCAGTCTCTGCATCTCGTTTTTGTTGTTGTTGCTGTTGTTATTAGAGCTGATTTTTTCGGTGGGAATCATTTGACGATGACTTTTCAGGCGTTGCGTGTCTGCAGCGCATTAGCCACCAGCAGCCAGTCGGCTCAAACAAAAAGCGTCAGCGTCAATTGAGTTGTCAGCCAAGTGACAAGCCATTACTCAGGGTGGTCTTTGGGTATATAAGTAGCCTGATGCTGATATCTGAGCCGGACTCGCAGTCTGTTATTTTCGGGGTGTTAATGGAAGGCGTTGAAATGTTCAAAATTTAATTTGCTTTTGTCGGCCATAATATGCAAATTGAACAGGAAATCGCCGCAACAGCCGATTGTCAACATTTGATTGAAATGTGATACAAAGGCTTTAATAGACACAAAAGAATCCGTCAAAGATTGCCAAAAACTGGTTCGCTTGAAAGTAAAACCAAAGTTCAGTATTAGCAACAACATTATTATTAAACTAAAGATTCGCTGACAATAAGAAACAGTATTAATGATACACGAAACCTTAATACTCTTCTCAGACAGTTCATCTTCCAAATATTCATCTCAGAAGTCAATTAGGTCAAGAATATTGGAACTCAATTCTTTCCTTTACAGTCAAACTTTATGCCTAGCTATCTACCTTAGAATAAATACCCTATCTATTTCCCTTTCTCATTATTCTTAGTTATACATTGAATGATCCACAAGCCGCATAGGATATTCGTGAAGCTCAGCACATAATTAGTTATTGCCATCTTTTTGGACAGTTGGCGGTCGACTGAGTTGCATAACCTTTTTGCAGAGGCTTGTCAGAGTTTATGTAAGAGTGAAATGAATGCCATTTAGATAGCATTTAGCTTGGCGTGGTTCACAATTTGCCTGACCATATTCCATATTCCGGCTGTACATACTTAGACGTGTACTAGTTCCATATTTGGTGCACATTTTGTCAATGGCTCTGGCTGCGGTCTTGTGGCCGGCCCAGTGAACTGAAGTCGTGTTGAGACAAAGTGCAATAATTCACACTCACTTTGGTGCGACCCAATGGGCTTGTATATGGGCTGCCACAACACAGCGCGAATCGACATGCTGCATGCCGCATGCCGCATGGTGCATGCAATCCATGCAGATGCCGAGCTAAAATTATGCTTGAACCGAGGTGATTATGAAATTTTACATGCACACGCTGCCACTTTGTATAGTTTATGAGTTGATAAAGCAGCCGAGGCGTGTCTATCGGGCAGCATCGAGAATTCCGTCTGAATTGTTCGAATAAAGTTATTAAATTGAATTTATGATTTCTATAATCAAAACACGAGCGTGCAGTTGAAAAATGAATTGTTTGCCAATTTCAAAGTGCCACCGGCGATACGTGCATTTTCAGTTAACAATTTATGACTAATTTGGGCATGATTTATCCAAATGTACATAAAACAATATGCTAAATTGCGGCCATCTATTGTCGGGCCACGAGAGCTGAGCTGAGCTGAGCGCTTGCCAAAAATAAAATATGTTTGCGAATTTAATTAAGTTAAACAAAGGCCATGGACAGCAGCTCGCATCAAAATTATAATCAAATGCATTCGATTCTACACTCGTTTTTTTTTCTTAAATATATATTGTGGGCGCAGCTTAGCCAAGACACAAACCGCAGACGTCTACTCGCCTGGACCTGAACAGCTTCGGCAGCTTCGCTTGCAGCTCGGCTTCGGCTGCGGCTAAAGTCTCGGCTTTCCGGCCGTTCGAGTCGCTGGCTACTTCAACTTGGCGTTGCATAAAAAGTGGTTCAGTGGAGCAAACGGCTTCAGACTGAAAGCATCGCGTGCGCGTCTAAAAGTATCTCAAAGATATTTCAACTTCAAGTCAAACGGCGCGGAAGTGAGGTGTAGGTGTTCAATAAATAAACTCTATAAATAATTCTATTGTGTTTATCCAGATTCTTTTGGAATTTATTAAGAAATTATACGAGCTTCTTAATTTATCTGTGTCCTATGCAAATTAAAACAATTTGTTGCCAATTCAAATAAATAATATGAATTTCTAGAGAATTTTGTTCTTCCTATATGTTAATTGACATTTATCAATATCAATTTGCATTTGCAGCTACGACGTATACGTAATATTTGGATACATATAAGTATATTTGTAGACGTTTATAACAAGGTGAGTTTTCTGTGCGCTTCAAAGGCTATTTCGTTCGAGAAGAAAACAAACACTTTAATTTACCGCAATATAATCAATTAAACTGTTTCACAACTCACTTTTTGCCATCAAAGTCTTAATTCGTGCAAATAATATGCCAATAATGAACAATGCTGCTCTATAAATTTATAAAAAACCCAAAAACCTTGATTAGATCAAAAAAAGTGAATTCAGCTGGGAATGACATAGAATACTAGTAAATTATATAACTTGATGCTGCCTGTGTTAAACGGCGTTGCAAGAGCAAGACATTCGCGAAATGTCGCCAATATAAATACACAATTAGATATGTTAAAATATGATATTTATTGCAACTCATTGTTTGATATTCTAGATCAGGTTTCTCCTTTGTCCAGAGACAACAACAACAATGTCGAGTCGGTCGCACGAACAGCAAATTCCAGATTTCACCATAAAATATATGAGTAAAAGTTTGCAATTACAATAACAATATGCGAACTGAATACTTTGAATTGGCTTTAATCAATCGGACAGATGTCAGTCGCTGCAAGAGAGCCAAGATAACTGAACAAATTTGCATATTAATTTTAATTGAGCGCACTGACGAGAGGCGCGATGAAGTGCAGTCAGTAAATTGAAATTGAAAATGTCAAATTCGAGCAGCAATTCCCGATTCAAATGAAATCGAGCTGAATAAGCCATTGCCGTAGTCATTGGAGCCATTGCCGTAGTCATTGGAGCCGCAGCTGCGGTAGGTCCAACAAGCGTTTGCTTGTAATGAACACAAATTAACATACAATACGAGCTGCCAGCGACAGATTGTCAAACACCAGGGCGAACAAATGCCCAGAAAGTGTCGACTCGAGAGTGTCCCAAATATCTGCCGGGTCTGTGCTCTGCTCTTGTCTGGACCTCAACTCCTGTCTAATGAATAATTCATGTACTCCAGTCGATAGACCAGATTACTTTGGCTCTTACGTGCAGCGTGTTAACTGCTTAACGCATTTCATTTTCATTTGGCACTTCAAATATGTGCGAGCCAGTTTGTTGCCTAAGTCTTTTGATTGCCAATTGATGGTCATTTCAAATTTGTATGGCCACGCATATGGTTAGCTGGTTGGTTATATATTCTGTGCAAGCTATTCGAAATCCTTCACTTCCGGCTTGAAAGTAAATGTTTGGCCCAAGTCTGATTACATGATGGCATTGGCCAAGCTTAGTCAAAAAACAAATCCGATTTGCATATGCAAATTTGATTCCCACGACTTTTAATTGTGTGCGAAAATACACAAAATCAAACAAAAGGCCATTGAGCTTGGACTTGAGGATCTGCGATACGATTCTGATTACTTGATTGACATTTAATGCTCTAGTCAGGGACCAACAAAACAGAAGTCAACACGTATTATATATATATTAACAGATATATCAAACACCATACGTTGTTTAATCATTGTGTGCATCTTTTTCTTACTCCGCTTTAATATATATATATATATTTTGACAACTTTAATTAACACTCGAGCTAAGGCCATTAATGCGTTCAGGCTGCAAATTAACGAACCGCATTAAATTCACATTTTTTATACTCTAGCACAGAGTACAGCCGCATGGTCTCATTGACTATATAAGGTAGCACATTATTCAAATATGTGCATGTACATATATTGATGTCATATATGTGTGTATGTCAATGGATATGGCAAGGAGTTACAAGATCTTGTAATATTCATATGCCTTCCTCTATAGCATATTTCTAATGTAAACAAAGTTTTGTAATAGGAAATACTCAAATACATATAACTCTATAAACATAATGTATTTTGTTGCTTCATGAAAACTTTGCTGTGATTTTCGGCTTGGATAAGTTTGCTAAAAAGTTGCTAGAAATACTTGGATTGTTATGCCAGGAAAGATAACATATGAATAGACATATTTCTTACTATATACAGCAAGAAATCCAGCTATATATAATATACACAATATTTGTAGTTCTTGAAGAGTATTAAAGTTTCTGTGAAATGAGTTTGTAGTTTGGGTAACGCAGGCAATAAATAAGCATAGCTATGACAGCCGCTTGACTAATAGAACAGGGAACACAGATATTTATCTTAATGAAGTCGACGCATTGCCAGTCAAATTGGACTTGGTTCTAACCACGACAGGCAGCCGCTGGCGGCAGGGCGAGCCACATGCCAGACTGCGCCCAGAAATGCGTACGGCCTGATTGACATTTGCCAGGCTCGCAAAAAATAAAACAACAAAATGAATAAAGTGCATTACCAGACGGACTCAAGTGAAACTAACGACATTAATTGAGTTTCCACCAGAGCGGCTCAAGTGATTGCCTAGTCGATCTCGCCCAGACCAGACTCGCATTTGGAGCGGCCCGATGTGGAGCAGGCATCTCTGGCATAACCTCAAGTGCATTCAAGGCCTCTGTTGTTGGTTGGGCGTACCCTGTTCGGCTGTTGGTTGTGTAACAAATGGAATCAATTTGGCTAGGCTTACAAATTAACCAAACGTTTTTGGTTTAAAGTTCAATTAGAAGAGTTTAGCGCTAACAACAACAATAACTGCAACGTCAGCTCCCAACAGAGAAACATTACGTAATGACTTGTAATCAAAACAAACACAAACTACAACTATAACAAGGGCAAGCACACGAATCAATTGAATGAATGCATTTGTCTACAAATCAACAGGCATTCGACACACGAATCACAATTGAATATCGAAAAGAAGCCCGTGCAGAGGTCCAACTGTTTGAGCCCAGCGGGCAATCTGCAGTAATAGATTGTAACTAGAAATCGCAACCAGGTTAAAGATCGTCAAAAGATCATGAGTCATGAGTAACATCTTAAATCACTTGAGAATGTTGGTTAATTAAATGCAGTAGCCGAATTGAACTAAACTGACCTTCAGCTCGAAACAAGAGTCCGTTGCTTTGATATTTGCCAATGATGTGCTCATTGGGATTGTGGAAAAGGGAATAGTCTTTATAATTGAGTCAGTTGGGAAATGTACTCTACAATTCAATTTTGATATCATTATCAAGTTCTTCTTTCCTCTTTGTTGAGGGTATTATAGTCTTGTCATGAAGTGTGTAACGCATAGTTGGAGAATTTGTGGAGAACCCAGCTGATTTGGGATCTGTCTGTCCATCGATCTGTCTGTCCATCTATCTGTCTGTCCATCGATCTGTCTGTCTGTTTCTGTGCGAATAAGTCGTCCCTCAGTTTAAAGGCTAACTTCTTGTAAGTTTTCCTACGTCCGTTTATCTGTTGCAGGCTGTGCACATATCGAACCCCTACATCGATTCGAATGATCTTTCGAAAAGTAGGATCTAATATTATAATTATCTATATTTCCGCTCAATACAACTTTAATTCACAATAGCAAGGAGATAAAGTAAAAATGTAACTAAAATAATTAAGGCTAAAAACAATACTAAAGTCCCCTAGGTTTTATTCAACGGGCTATCCTGCTGTGACTCGTATTACTCACTCACAATTTTGTTATTAATAATTTGCGCTGAATGGCACAGAAGTCGTCTGTCGAAATTTGATTTGGAAACATTCATTCAGAAATCAAAGCAATTCTCTATTTATCGCGCCGCATTACAAAAAGGTTTTTGTTTACAATGCCCCGCGGCGATGGTCAGCCGAAAGTTCAAGCGTTTTGCTATTGTGAGTATAGTGATTTTTGGCCAGGGTTCAAAGACGGGTTCAATTGGACAGTAAGTCAATCAGTTTTTCCTTTGGGTTTTGGGGTTTGTCAGTTATTTGGCCAGTCACGCATGCCTTTCGATTTCTACGAATCTCTGCGGTGATTACTCAATTCAAATGCGAGCGCAATGCAAATTTATCTTTTGCCTGAATTTGCATATCTCAAAACAAAGTTCGTGATATGTCACAGGCGTTAGAATGTGCCCCACCAAAAAAAACAGAAGGAGGACAACCTCGGCACCACCAACAATAAAAGCAGCAGCAACAAAAACAACAGCAACAACAACTGTGACAGCATTAACAGCAGTTAGTTGACACTTTGTGGCAATTAGCAGAGACTCAAAATTGACATTCGAATTGGCAGCGCGTCGCAAGCCAATTCTCTTCTCCAAAAAATTTGTCGACTAGTTTAATTGCAAGTGCGATTATAAATGTGTATACATTTGTGTATTCAGGTCTTAAAAGTGAACTTCGTTAAAACAAATGACTTAGACAGCGAACTTCAATTTCTTAGAAATTTTATAACATATCCTAAGAAGGCTCTAACAAGCTTGTCGAAATATGTGCTACGAACGTGCAGGGGGACCAGACACAACCCATTTAAAAGACATATTTATAGAGTATATAATGCATATTAGGAAGGTATTTACAATAATGGGCTATTAACAATGAAAGGGATTGAGGACTTAATGAAGTGAAGTATTGATGTGATACGCCTCATAGGTAGGTCGCAGGGCTGTGACCTTTGCAGGCGCCTTCCTGGGAAGGAATTGGGGATTTAGCTTAATAAAGTGGAGCATTGATGTGTTACGTCTCATAGGTAGGTCGCAGGGGTGGGACCTTTGCAGGCGCCTTCCTGTGCTGGCGTCAGCCAGGACCATGGTAATCGACAGGACCCGGCTGTTTGCTTTGGTCTCCCAACTTAAGCCCAAAATGATATTGGCTGCAGAGGAATTAGTCTCGAATAACAATTAGAAATCGCTTGAATACATTGTTGTATAGATTCCAATGTAATGTATGTATACGGCATATCTCCCAGTCGAGCACGGCCAGCTCAACTATTCTCGCTTGATTAATTATCAAGTTGTTCGAAAGATCACAGTTTTTTTTCTTATCTGCATTTTTTGGTTTTTAAGTCTGCGATTAAAGCATTTTAATTACTTTATTGGCTCTTCGTTTTTCATTTTTCCACAAGCATTGGCCAATTGGCATCGATTGGCGGCAATAGTTAACACCTGTTGTGGGCATTGGCTACATGTTTATTATCAGGTATCCAGGTCAAGTCGGCATGTCTATGGCTGTCATTTAATGCAAATTATTGCGCAATGTTTTTAGCTTGTTCCATTACAAATTGGGGCTTGTGCAAGTGGCTAACGCATGTGGGCGTGGCCATGCTGCAGGCTATTGAGCACAAGGCGTTACTTCAATTTCAAATTCTTACAAAAGAGCACGGAAAATGTTTTAAGCAAATGCGTCGACCTGTTCGCCATGAACTGCGAGGAAGTCGAGGTTCTGTTGCCTTAGCGCACTTTTAGTTAACATTTTTACTTAGCTAAATGAACTACAAACAAATGCAAGGTTCAGAAATGAGTAAGAGCAAGAGCACATTAAATGTTGACAAATATTTTTAACAATGTTTAATCTGTAGAAATTCCATATTCTAATGAGGTACTTCGTATGAATAAGTCCGTTCGGTGCCGGCAAAATTATGGGCATTGAATATTTTTTTTATGAAGCGTTCTTAATTGTTTATATACCTTTGCGGGGTTATCGAACGTGCAAATTCTCTAAAACAGTTCGCTCAGCAAGTACGAAAACCAGATTTCAATACACTTTCCCAGAGTATTATCAAGTTAAGGCAAGAGTCAAAAAGCATGGCCGAAGGTAATTGGCAACTTCTGATCGATTGGGCCACGTTTGAATGGAATTAATATACACACGTCCCTTTATCATGTAATTATAGTTATCTCGTCCAACAGTCCACTTTTCTAAATGAAGTCTTTTGTTAGGGTATTTCCATATTATGTTGGCAAACATTTGTGCCTTAGTTGTTTAGAGATTTTGTTAGCATGAGCCGTAAACCGCTTTTTAATGACATTCCCAAAAACAAAGCAATTTTGTATTAGCTGGCAATTTGGAACATGCAAGCACTTTCTGGCTCACATATAACTGTTTTATCAATAAAAAAAACGCAATTGTTTATAGCGCTTAGCAAGGCTGAGGTAATTTGTAAAATGCTCGCAAAATGAAATATAGGAAATTATGGATTGTGCACAACAACAACAACAAGGGAGTTTCTCAATGATTTTGTTTTCTTTAAGCCGAGTGGCCAACAGGTTGCCTTAAACTGTTTAACGATTTTATTAGCTTATTGAACAACAGTAAAATCACTTTTAATATTCTTCAAATTAACTAGAATCTGGCAAAAAGCAAAAGTCGATTCACGAAGCCAATCTACTGATGACTGAAATTAAGATGAGCAAGCTAAGAGTTAGTTAGTTAGTTAGTTAGTTAGTTAATTAAAATCTTGATCAGCATCAATAGTCGATCTAGGCATGTCCGTCTGTCTGTCAGTCCATCAGTCCGTCCTTCCGTCTGTCCATCCGTCCGTCCGTCCGTATGTACGATCGCGAGGATCTCAGAACCTAGCTAGAGACTGTAGGTCCTTCTAGTGCCTACGCAGATCGAGTTTGCTTCGATATTCGATAACTTACTCCGTTTCCAAGTAATCGATAAGAATCGTTATCGACATCATGTTGAGCCTAACTTGACATGTAGCTCCCAGGATAGTATCTATATCTCCATTTGATGTTGGAAGCAGAGGTTTCAGGGTATCCCCTAGTCGGGAGCTCTCGACTAGAAGCTCATACTTTTCAATTTATAAATTACAAAATTGTTGTTGTTGCTGTGCGAGAAGCGTTCCTAATTGGAATTTAAATGCTGGCACCCCTCGGGCGCAATTAACATTGCCCAAATGCTGTGTCGCGAATGGGGTCTACGGTGACAAATGATCAGCTGTTGCAACGTGCAGCATGCAACTTGTTGCAACGTGCAACCGGCGAGGCTTGTGAACGACATCAATTAGCAACGATTTTAATGCGGTCGCATTTGGCGTGAAACTGCAAAAGAGCCAAGCCAGCCAGCCAGCCAGCCAGGCAGAAATGCCAAGTAAAATGCGTAGAAAAACGCCTCGAGTCAATCAATTTTGTTGTGTGTGTCGAGCGACGCGTATTACAAGCCACTCGCAACGTGTCCAAGAGCCGGGACCACGTCCAGGTTAACTAGCCCCAAAGTGTTGGCCACGCAGCCTTGGACGCATTGGGTCTGGCAGATTGCGATGCCGATGCCGATGCCGATGCCGAAGTCGATGTCGATGCCGATGTTAGATTGGAAGCCATTTGGAAAGGCGGCACTCGAATTACGCGGCAACTTACGCAAATTTTTTGTGAAACGCCGCCAGGCTCAAAGCAGATGGAGACCAGGCAGCAACAACTCCAACGCCGGCACACCCTAATGCTATCTGCCTTCTCGGTCTACGGCAGCGCTCGGGAGTTTAATTGAAATCTGCGTTGCCCGTCCAACTAGTTTACGCATTCGAAAGGCCCGCGTTGTGCGGGTAATTAAAAACATGTCGTTCGTTTTTGTTTTTGATACTCTTGAGATTGAGAAAGGTTCAGTAACTAAGTCTTGGACATTGCATAATCCATGCTGATTGCATATAAAACAGAAGAGTTTTGACTTTACGATGGCTATCAAAATTCATTCAAGGAGGATATCAATTGGATTTGTGAGGAATGAGACTTGACAGAATTGAGTTTCTATGAGTTGAAACAATATATCAAGCAATATACATGATAGTTTGTTGTGGAAGATCCAGATCAAGTCGAATCTCCTTAATCCTTAATCCTTAATCTCCCCACTTAGAGATCCAGAGTAAAGTTTTCTTAATGATTGTGTAACCTAATTATATGGCTCACAGCACATACATTTACTTCATTTCCAAGCATAACAAATAAGAAAACAAAGAACATTTCTAATGATCATGCATCTACTCCGCTTCTCTATGCCTTCAATTTGTTGCACAGTGTAATTGGAAGCCTCGACTTTGTCATTTATATCTCCTTTTGCAGCTCAGCTCAACTGAAGTAGAGTATTTAAAGTTCCTTATGCTAATTTTAACTTTAGCAACTTGTTGATTTGTCTATGCTGCTTGCGGGCGCATATTGCGTATACGCAACAGTTGTCAAAAGGCAGCTTGTTTAGTTTTGGTATCGTTTATTATTTAGTTGCGTGTTGCTGGCTTGGCCGCTTACATTGGCATTTTGGAGGATGTGCAGCCGACTGATAAATGGCGAATGATTAATGGCAGGCGGCCAGATGAGTGGGAATTCTGGGTACTTTACGACACCCTCCTGACCGACTGGGCAGCTAAACTTGCCAAATTATACCAGTTTACTAAACTGGTTTCATTAGGTGTAATGGCCCGCGGCAGCGCACAAAACGTAAAAAAAAGCGAGTCATTTAATTGAAAATAAATGTGACGCACTTTCAAGTCCCGCCCCGACGGCATCTAACGAGATCTGTGCACATTGCCCAATTGCAGGGTATGACGTGACATCCTGGCAATCGGGCACAGCCCGATGCCCGTAATGGTGTGGTCCACTGGCTACTGGGTAACTTAATATGCGCACATTGATTGCATTTTATGGCCCAATCTTGGCCAGATTTGTGCCCCTAGCCTCGCCAGCAAAGTGAGCGGCAGTCGCCCAACAACAACAAGAGCCAAGGATTTTAATTATTTGCACAAAAATCTAATTTCCGTCCTGAACATAACTGGGACTCTGCTGCTGCGACGCCTGATGCAATCGCACCCAAAAAAAATAGATATATATATATAAATGTTGAGTGCCACGCAAAAGTTAACAACAAATCAAACGCCGACGTCGCGTTTGACACAGTTTTGTTTTGTTGTTTTTTGGAGCTCAGGAGCAGCAAACCACAAACGAAATTTATAGAGCGCGTAGAGAGACGCAAAGCGTTTAAATGGATGTGGATGTGGTTGTTGTTCTTGTTGTTGTTGTTGTTGTTGTTGTTGTTGTTGTTGCTGTTGCTGTTGTTGTTGTTGTTGTGGACCAGTTCCAGGCCCAGAGCGTGGTGCGTGCGATGTCGCTCAATCAATGCAATTCATTCATTGAGTTTGAAATGGGCAACGGCAGGCGGGACAACGAATTGAGACCTGAGATTCGGAGACTGAGACTGGAACTGGAATTGGAATTGGAATTGGAGTTGGAATTGGGACTGGGACTGGGACTGCGCTGCCTTTGGCCAAGTGCCTTTCAAGTCGCTGCTATGGACAGCAGGTGATGGCAGCGGGGGGCAGCAGCTTGTGATGCAACAGCATTTGATAGCACAAGCTTTAAGTATTCACTTAGCACACACAGAAATGCCAGCGAGGGCGGCTGCTCAAATGTTGACTCACGTTTCTTCACGGATCTCCTAATAAATCAAATAATATTGAATAGGTGAAGTTTGGTCGCGACCTTATCGCTTTTATATCTTCCATTGGGAACATATATAACATAACATATCTGCATATGCGTTGCTTCTGGGTAAACAGGAAAGTGAGCTAAACGTTTCGTCTCAAAGGTAGAACAAGGTACTTATCGCCTGGGTGATGCATTTACTATATCAAAGCAACAGTTGTTGCCATTTGGTGACCTTTTCCTTATGCTTACAAGCTTTTCGTGGCTTGCTGGCTCGAGGTCCTCGCTAGCCGAACTCTTATACTTATAATAAAAGCAGAATAAACCAATAATCAAAACATGAGAACTTTCTGCCTCCGATTTCTACTATTTTGTAAGTCAAATACAATCGAACAAGTGTTGATTATGTGACGAACACGTTATACATTACATCAGCCAATATTCATAGTCGTTCCTTGCTTTAGAAAGAATCGCCAGCTTGTTGGCTAATAATAATCTCAAGAAATTGCAGTTAAATTGTTATTCAATGAAATTTACAATTTGATTATTCAAATATCGCGTATTTCAAGACTTCTGACTTCTGAACTCTACGTGCAATTTATCTGTTGCCTGATGACAGATCTTGTGGCATGGATATTTTTTTCTCTTTAAGCTCTTTGCCGGACTCTGAGCAGGCTCCGGTTAGTTCGTTTGGTTCGTTCGTTTCCACATGAATGCACTTTAATTTTTTGTACAATTTTGGCACACGCTGCGGCACAAAAAAATGCGTTAGGTGCGTATGCAAAAAAAAAAAGCGAAGCAGAACCCAAAAAAAGCCACTGCAAATGGGTCGAACAAAAAGTTGCGTATGGCCGCATTTTGTTGATTTATTGTGGAGCATGGAGCGCATAATTTATTACAAATCTATTTGTGTTGGACTTGCAGTTGGATTATAGCCACGGCTGTACGTATCTTGGGGACATGTGTGCGTTTTTGTGCGTGCCAGCTGATTTATGGACCAAGCCAAACAAAAGACTTGGGCAACAAACTTGGTGCACTGGATCATTTCAACAGAATGTGCACTTCAATTGAATAACGAAAAACGTACCAAGAAGTCTGGCTTGAAACGATTTTAAGATTAAGATAAAATGTATTTGGAAACGTTTTTAAAGGATCCCTGCCTAAGCTGGCTTGACAAATTCTTGGCCAAGAAGCTTTCTTCCGGCCAACAAATGTCTGTAGAATCATAGAGAATTTGCCCAGTTTTTCCTCTTTCTGCATATCGTATTGACGCCCGCCTTCTAAAGTCGCATAACCTGTCTGAAAGGCCCACGACCCACCTCTTTCATCATATTAACAATCACTTTGAGGAGTAGCTGTCACCTCGAAGTGGTGTTGAGAACCAGGTTATAAATTACAGCTGTCGCCCAGCGACTGGGGGCCGCTTTTACATTGTAGGCTACGGCACGATTTTACCCTCACATGTGTAATTCATATAAATTCTCTTAATTCAATTAATTAAAACCTGTTTATTAATAGATTAAACGTATTTTTAACACAATTGCTTTCCCTTATAAATATGCTCACATTACATATTCAATGAGTAGTAGGACGTGAAGGTCTAAAGTTCTGTTAGCTTTATGTGTTTATAAAAGATCCAAGTTAAGTCAGATTGTTGCTTAAAAAATTCAGAATATGTTCTTAAAGTTCTACATTTCACTTTTACTTAACTTAACTTCGATGGGTTAGGAAAGTTGTTGACCAAAAACGATTCATTTGCTTGGTGAAACTTTTTTGATGATTTTCGATGGAATATGTCGGCCAAATAACGTCCGATTTTGGAAATTTATACCATTTCGGACTCGTGAGGATCAGTTCTATCAATTGGCGAAATGAAATATTATACTTTTCTGAACTCATACGGATCTCCAGTGTCGATTGGCAATCAATTGAATCAAATATCGGGGGCTACATAAACTTTTTTTGACAAAAACCAACTCTGGACTGATGTCGATCTTTTTTATCACTTTTATACCCTGGAACCATTAGAAATGGGTAAAAGGGGTATATTGTGCATATATATGTAACAGGCAGAAGGAAGCATCTCCAACCCCATAAGGTATATATATTCTTGATCAGCGCCAATTGCTTAGTTTATCTAGCCACGTCCGTCTGTCTGTCTATCCATCCATCCATCTGTCCAGCCGTCTGTCCGTCCGTCCTACATTTCGAATGTAGTTCCTGGCTCTGGCAGTACGCGTATGTTTCCAATCAATCGATAAGATTCGATATCTAAATCCTGTTTTGTTGAGCAAATCTCTTAGGTTTCAAGAGCTACAGTTCCCAAATTTGACATAAAGCTTCTTGAATCATATTAATAATAAGATCCAGTATCTTTCATTTTATAGTTATCGCTATAATAAATCTACGTTTATTAATGCTGAACCAAACAAATTCTCGCAGCGCGAGGTGCATTTGGTGGAAGAAGGTTCAGGGTATCCCCGACTAAAGCCTTCTACTTGTTTTATATTCGAACGTTGTCCTTAACTAATGTGGCTATTAAAATTTAACAGATAGTTTATTTTGAAAAGCAGTTAGGTTTGTGATCAACTGATGTGACACGTTCGCAGAATTAGCTCAAGCTAAACATTAAATTTGGGCTCACAATTGTGACCCTTAACCCCAAAAACACGTCTCGTTTGATTTGATTCTTTGTTGTTGCTGTTGCTGTTGTTGTTGTTGTTGCTTTGTTGTTAATAGCTTAATTAAGCGGCGTTTATGTAAACACGGCGCATAGCTTGAATTATGTTCCCATGATCTGCGCTGACTTGACGCCCACGCGCAACCTTAGACAACAACAACAACAACATCAACAACAACAATAACAACAACAGCGAGAACAACAACAACAACAGAGGCAATTGTTGCCACACGCCACAAGTCTTGAGTCTTGGCTGCTGTTGCAACTAGTCCAGCCGGTGGCAGCACATTTGAACCTGCCGCCAGTTGTGGCAGCTCCAAGTTGATTAATATCATCAGTCGCCGGCTTTGGCTGCGGGTGGAGCTGTTAATGCTGCCACAGTCCAACCCCGCCCCGCCCCCCGCCCAGTCCGAAGACAGTTATTGTTAATGTTCATGACAGCTCGTGAATATGCTATTTAACGCCCGATTAAAGACCGCCCAGCGTCTACTTTTGCATGTGTCGAAGCTTCTCTCGCCTTTTGTTTGTTTACTTCACTCTGCCGGCTAATTAGTTGCACTCCATTATGCCGATTGGCTTCGGCTCTGGCTCCGGCTGTGGTGCCTTGGGCAACATGCGAGACTCAATCCATGCATGAAATATCACGCCAATTACGGGCTACAGCTCGAGTTGAGTCGGAGTCCAGTCCACAGTCAGTCGAAAGCTCGCACAGTGGCTGCTGTAAGCGTGCGCCGCAAATTGAATCAATTAAATAACAAAAAGCAATACACCCAAATTGATTAACTCGCTCAGCCGCAAACTATAAATACTCTAACAACAGCGACAAACGATTTAACTTTTAGGCAAACTTCAGATACACTCACTTTCAGTTATGAATATATCAGATGTTCAAAGTTAAGAATATGAAGAGAGACATATAGAAATTATATTTTATTCAGATAGTTAACAGCTCTTAAATGTAGCTTACAGGCAACAGAAAGTTATCTGGCTCAGCTCTTCAACTTAGCTGAGAAAAACTTAAGATAAGTTATCACTTAAGAAGAAAAAGGGTTTTATATGTTTTGTTACTTAATAGAGTATATGACGAGCTATATAGACATATAGAGGCAGATTTCATTATATGCCAACTGAACAACTCAGTCGATAAGCCTCAAAACTGCGATAGGGTATTAACAAGCCACAAAGAAAAAACTGTAAACCGTCAACGTTAAGTGATTTTCGTCAATTATGTTTTACGTCTGTGCGTCTCATTAAACATTTATAAGATTGATTGGGCGGGGGGCGGAGCGGGGACTATTATTATTATTATGATGTCATAAACGTGTGTGTGATGTTATGTGCAATGCTTATCTCTCTCTCTCTCTCTCTCCCTCTCCCTCTCTCTCTCTCTCTCTTTTCACAGATGTCTCGTTATCGCTTGTTGACACAGCTGCCCAGGCTCCTGCTGCTGCTGGTCGCACTGCAGCCAATCCAGGCCGAGCCGGCGGGCTATCACTATGATCGCCCGGGCACGGCTCCATCGGCGCCCAGCGCGCCCGACGCGTCCATTTATACGGGCCATCACTTTGCGCCGCTGCCCACGGTGCAGCCGCTGCCGCCGGTGCCGGCGCTGCCGCCGCTGCCCACAGCGCATGTGCCCATTCCCAGGAGTCGCCCGCAGCCCACTGGCAGCATCCTGAGCCGTTATCTGCCGGCGCAGCCAGCTGCTCCGCCAGCTACTCCGATTGTCAGCAGCTACTCGTCATCGTCCTTTGCCTCGCCGCAATCCTCCATCAGCTACCACGGCCAGGCGGGATTGCTGCAACAGCCCATCCATGTGCCGAGTGCTCCGGCTGCTGCACAGCCGCTGCGCATTCCTTATGGCAAGCAGGCGCTGTTCGCGCCGGGCGAGTCGTATGTGGCCAATGGACGCCAGCTGAAGCAGTACGCGGTCATCGAGATCATCGACAACGACATCAACGAGAATCCGGCGCCGTTCCTCAGCTCCGGATTCTTTGATCGGTTTCGGGCGCATTTGGGCGCCACCGGCACCGGCGCCACGGGCAGCGGCCTCCAGCTGGACTCGCGCTCCAATGCCTTGCTCCTGGAGCAGCAGGCGCTGAGCCTGCAGCCACGTCTGCAGAACCAGAATCAGGGCCAGAACGATGCCATTGCCTTGGGCTCCGGTGGCCTGGGCTACATTCGTCTGCCCAATGGCAATGTGTATCTGGGCTCCGGCTCTCTGGGCTATATCAGTGGCCAGCAGCGTGTCGCCTCCGTTCTGGATGCACGCACCCGTTCCGAGTCCACCTCGGATGCGTTGCACTTCGGTCACGGACCGTTGGGTGGTGCGGATAACTTTTTGAGATTTAAATGAGAATTTTATTAAATTGTTTATTGTAAATATTTAAATCAAACAAAACAATTTTATTGTGTAGTTTTTAAGAATCTTTAAATATGATTTTAAACATAATTGCAAGCATTTTCTATGTTTTCCTATGCGCACCGCTGAACGTTCACAAAATAAAGGCATTGAAAATGGATGAAGAGATGTGCTATTGTTATAGAATAGTTTTATCTGGCAGCTGCTACTGAATCAAATTAAACTGCAAATAACGAGCAACAAATTCAAATATTCATCTTGCGCGCCTTTAAGTTTTACAGTTTTCAGCACTGGCTTATCGATAAGTCTGCTCTGTTAAATAACAGTGCCATTTTGAGCTTAACAGTATTTTATTATGCGGCGTAAATAATCTCATATTTATACTAACAATTGCTTGTCGAGTAAAAACTAATAATTAAAAGACAGTTTTCTGCTTTCTACTAAAACAAAAATTAACATAGCAAATGTCACATCCCGCATTTAAATTCAGTTGGAACAGCTGTTATTTGAACCCGCGAACGAAACAGCTGACGTTCGGACCTGCCAACTTATTATTCGCACAGCATGTTGCTAGAGTGCCTGTTATACACATGCTGCTTGGCAACATTTTCTATCGATATACTCGATAGACACATACCATCGACTTGGGCTAGGTGGAAGTATTCTTCTTCGAAATTCGTGCGGTGCGGTTGTGCGCGTCGGACAAAAAGGCCAAATGAGCGTTTCACCAATTGTTTAAAACACAAAACACGCGCAACACTGCAGACTTCGCGAAACACGCTTAAAGCAAAAGTAAACAGCAAAACACGGTTAGTAAAATTTCGGCAAGACGCGCAAAGCTGTTCGACAGTTTGTGTAAAACAGCTACAAATAAGTTCAACTAATTGAAACAAATTGTTACGATAAAAAAAAACCGTTGGATGCTGTGCAAAAAGCAAGAAAACGACGACAAAAATCTCGTATATGCGTCTTATGCTGTGTCTGTGTGCGCCCTAAAAGTGTTCGATTGTATGTGTGTGCGTGTGTGGTCCAGTTTTGTGTATAACAAAAAGATTTTTGTGCTGCGTGTCCTTTGAAGGTGCTACAAAGGTTGTATATGTATTGTGCAAAAGCTGAGCTGCAGCAGCGGCAGCTTCAGCGTCAGCGCAGGATAACGCATTAGTCATCACCAAATATAGCAGCAGAGCAGCGGGCAGCGCAGCCAGCGCATCCTGTCTGTTGGTGCCGGTTCGCACACAAACAAAAAAGCAACAGAAAAAAAGCTAAAGCACTAACAGCAACAACAACAACAACAACGACAACAACTTGTTCTCCATGCATCGTTTAACCCCTGCGTGCGTGTAACAACAACAACAACAACAACAAAAACGACAACCAAAAGAACGCAGGCATAAAGGAATTGAGAATGGAGCGTAAATTCACGCGCGGCTTGAATAAGCCGGGCATGGCCGCACAGCTGAGAGAGAGCGTCTCTCAGGTGGTGCGTGAGAGCGCCGTTTTGGTAAGTTGACTCTTTTCAGTTGTTGTTTTTTTCTTTTTTTTCTTGCCGTTTGTTGTTATTGCATTTGCATTTGCATTTGTTTCTCTTCGTGTTTTGTTCCCTATTTTCTAGCCCTGGTGCTGGTCTATGCTGTGGGTGTGTCCCGTTGCATGTCAGCCTTTTGCCGTTGTTATTGTTGTTGTTATTATTGTATGCAGTAAAAATAATAGCTGTAAATTTATGTATATGATTATTTTTTCGTATACAGTTTTCGCGCAGTCTTCAATGTTTTATTTCTTCCTTCACATTCCATATTCGCCTTCCGCTCGTGTTGCAATGCATCGCATTTTTGTCAGTTTTGGCCAGTGTTGCCAACTTTTCAGCTGCAAAAAAGCTAATTTCAAGGGGAAATAGTTTACAGCAAAAAACGAAACTTACTTTAAAATGACTTAAAAATATATTTACTTTGGTTACAAGCTCATCATCTCGTTTTGTGAACAGTTAAGGTTCATAAGTATTGCTAGTTTTACTTTCAAAAAGCTACATTTTTTTTGTAAGCGTTTGGCAACACTGGTTTTTGGCAAACATCCAATATGTTTGACTTGTGCGTTGTCTAATCATATTTCTCATTCTCTCGCTCCGTGTGTCTCGCAGCTAAACAATTCGTATGGCACATTTTTAATTTTATTTGATGTCGTTTGTGAAATGCTTTGCAAGGCAAATTCAGCTGAAACTCAATGTTGCATAAGCAACAACAACATCTGAAATAGCAACAACTGACAATGGAGTGGGGCCCTACGGACATGTTGAATTCTCAACTTGTTCTTGTCATCGCATGTTCACTCAGCTGTTGTTGTTGTTGCTCTGTTTGCTCTCTCTCTCTCTCTCTCTCTGTCTCTATCTATCTATCTTAGGGGGCTAGCAGCTGCCAAGGCCGTGAGATTTGAAATACCGCAACTTCCAGTTTTGTTTACATACATGTTTGAAAAAAAAGAATAATAATAATGATAATGAAGTGTTTGCCTTAAACGGCACAGTAAAGCGTGCCTAAAGACAATACTCAGTAAGAATTAACAAAAATGCGACTATATAATAAATTAAATGAGAAGAAACTCCATTTATATGGCCAGAATATGTTATATCTTAATGCATATTGGGCTCAACTCTGATGGGCTTACTTTTATGACTGGAATTTACGTTTTTATTGCCAATTGGAATCCGTTTATAAAGAATTCAACATGAACGCACATTCTCTCACATTCTCTTTCATTTCTGTATTTTGGTTTAGTTTTCCCAATAGTTTACTTTGACTGATTGTAACTTTTATTAATCATCTTCTAATGCATTAGTTACATGTTTGTTAATACAATGACTTATCAGTTAGCCGACATATTGGTATAGTCATTTTCATTCTTGCTTTTCTGCCATGTTCTTATGATCTATTGATTTGGCAGTGAGGATTTCTATACATGTATTACATGGAAAAAATACCTTTTAAGTTGGGATTTAAAAATGACTCTGTAAATAATAACAAGCCAAACCTCAACACAAATGGTTTCTTCCATTTGTTATCTACACGACGCGCCTTTAACAAGTTGCAATGTTTTGAAATATATTTAATAAATAAACAAACAGCGAAATGTTAAGTACTCCACAGTACTCCGAACTCTGAGTCAACCCCATTTTGTTAATAGACAAAAGGAATTGCCGTTGCTCAAAATATGTCAGAGCTTAAGCCAATGAACTCTTGTCTAACCATATTGACCCCCAAAAGTTAATACGCTGCGGATGTCAACATATTTAATTAATGCGATTATGAGCATGGACCTGGATGGGGTTGAAGATTGGGCCTTATGAACAGCAGATAAGGTAATGATAACTTGGGCAAATGCTTTATTTTGTTTTGCCAAATTCAAATGTGGGCCAACAACAAGCCCAACGAGTGGCTACAGTGAAATTTGCCAAAAAGAAAAAAAGCGGCCAAAATTTGCGGCCATTCGCTGTGCAAGCCCCGTAACAAGCTGAAAGATACGATTCCGTCAACTTTTAACTACACATTTCGGCCATAAAGCTATTATTAAATGTGTATATTTAAAATACTCTCTCTTTTCAGATAAACAGATAATGAGCATATTAGCTAAGTGTCATGTTCGACCTCAGCTTAGCCAAAACTCCAAATTTTAAAACCTTCCAAGTTTTGGGGCCAGGCTCAAAATGTTCGCAAATAGTATCTGAATCTCTTTATAAGTTGAACTGCCTCGGACCACGCCCATTTCCGAAGCATCTAAGTATCCTACAGTTGTCCCATATAGGCACATAAACGCTGTCAAACGATTCCCATATCAACGATTTTCAATTTTCTGTTTCTTAACTTAATTTTTACTGTGGGCTAATTGACTGGAAATTGATTTATAAGTACGTAAGATAATTTGTGCTCTGGTATCTGTATACACTCTCACTTGCCGCATTATTACACACTAATTCAATTAGTTAGTGGGGAGAGAGAGAGAGGGAGAGGGAGAGGGAGGAGGTGTGTGCCCGCCCACAACATGGATCGCTTGGAGCACACTCTAATTGGCATTGAAGCACGCCCAATGTTGCTGCCCATAATAATAATATGATTTTGTGTGCTGCGGGCCAAGTAATGTAATTAGTGGAACAGTTAGCAGCCGTCGCACGTGGAGCCCGATGCAGCAGCATTCAAATCCGAAGCGGAGTCACGCCCCGAACCCGCAGATACGCCGCATATTTGCTTTTATTATTCACACCCAATCAAAGAGTTCCACAGCTAATGAGATCGGTGCACATTGGCATCAAGCGAACATCATGCACATTAGTCATGACTAAAAATATTTATGCACAATCCTTTGAGTTATAAAATAATATCGAGTAATGCTTTAAAAGTAAAACTCTCAAAATCGATAGATATTTAGCTGATATTACGGAAATGGGCGTGTGGTATACGAGCATGTATATTTCCACTTTCAAATCTATAGCTTCTGTTGTTCTCGAGATCTACGAATTCTCGAGATCTACGAGTTCTACGAATTCTCGAGATCTACGAGTTCTACGAATTCTCGAGATCTACGAGTTCTACGAATTCTCGAGATCTACGAGTTCCTACAGACTGACATGTCTAGCTTGCACTTAGCTTATCTATACTAAGATTGCTTGATTCCTTCTTACTCGTACATACATTTGCACAAAAACATCTTACCCATTTTAACTATTTCCAATGGGTTTAAGGTATAAGTGAAAGATGTATCTCCCAAACATGGAAAAGTTTGCTTTAGGCAAATGTGCTGAGAAAAAAGCTTTAAAAACCGTTGAGCAATTAAAAACTCGAATTGCTTAAATTTTGATACAAAAGCTCTTAGAGCACGAAACTCAAAGGGAAAAATAACTTTTGGGGAATGTGCTGGGAAAAAGCTACCATATCTATAAAAACTAAAAACTTGAATTCCCTTATAAGAATTTTTATTTATGAAAATCTTACAGCTTGTACTTATTTATTATAAAGTACTAAGTGCATTGCACTTACGAGTCAATGAGTCCCTACTTGAGATGCCTGTTTTTCATTAAAATACTTGCGCTCTGCTGCTTATTGTTCACATTTGTACACACATACACACACACACACACAGGCACACACACATTGGAAGATTAAGTTGACTGGAAAGCAAAATCTTGTAAGCCGCCGCCACAACGTCTAAGCTTTTTGAATAAGTCACGACTCTGGGGTCTAGAATTTGTTTAGCAAGCCTGCGATAAGGCTGAGAACTTGTAATTTTGTAGATTAAAAAGAAGCAAACATTTCTGATAACGCGACAGCTGTAGAATTTTGTTGAAATTGTTTAGTTGAAGAGAGGAATTTTGCAATCTGAAAACTGAAAACTGCTGTGAAAGCTCAGATATTGCTCTAATGTGCACTAATGCATTAATTTTATAACTAATCAAGTACATATATCATTTTTGGGATACTTCGTTTCCTTAAGGTCCCATGCTTGCCTTTATAAATCACATTTGTTTCTTGAAACTTTGCAACTTTGATTTATGATAAGCTGTGCTTCGTGTTCCTTGTTTGTTTTTCTTTTTGATCACCTTTGGGCATGACTTCATCTCTCGATTATGTTGAGCACAAACAACATGCATTATAAGCAGGGTTCCATAAAAGCACAATAAAAAAATGAAAAATAAAAACAACATCACCTGGCCCAAAATATCGCGTCAGATACTTGAGTGTCAGTTGAGTGTTAAACGAGTATTCGTTTTGTTGTGCACATACATATGTATATGTATTTGTATATGTATGTACATATGTGTATGTACATATGTATATGTATTTGTATGTGTATATGTATATGTATATGTGTATGTATTTGTATGTGTATATATGTATATGTACATATGTATATGTATGTGTATATCTATGTGTATATGTATATGTACATGTATATGTACATGTATGTGTATATGTATATGTATATGTATATGTATGTATATGTACATATGCATGCATGTGTATATATATATTTATATGTTTATGTTTATGTTAATGTATATGTAAATGTATGTTTATATGTATATGTACATAATGTATGTATATGTAAGTAATGTATGTATACACTTGAACTTAAATACGCATATCAAATTAACATCTATCATATGTATATGTATGTGTATATGTATATGTACATAATGTATGTATATGTACGTAATGTATGTATACACTTGAACTTAAATACGCAAATCAAATTAACATCTAGCCCACATAACACACACATGAATTTTGTATGTAGAACTTTTATTGGCGGCATTTGTTATGAGTTAATTTTGATTTATATTATAATTCTCATGCCACAGCTTCTGGTTTTGCTCTGCTCAAATACATTTTTGGATACATGTACATGTATTTGCCTAAGTGCTTCCTCCATTTAATTGTTTCATACTTGCGCTCGCACTCGTATTGCCCATTTTGTCTGGTTGTTTTCGAAAGTGACGCTTCACGTGTTGAGCGCTTTTGTCACGGCTCAACTGCTGCTTGGGGTCTGTTTGCCTATACCCTGTGCTTAGTTGCTGCAAAGGGTGGATTCTTTTTGAGTACTATGATTGTGCAGTAAGGTTAAAAAACAAGTTATATGTATATGTTTATTTGAATGTTTCAGCTTAGCTTAGTAAAATGTTCTTCCTTTTTACCAAGTTTCAAAAAGAACTATATAAAATATGAAATTATTTTTAATAGGGCAACAATGCGTCGATGCCTTCTGAAAAATGATGTTTATTTGTTTTCCTCTCTATATTTTATTGCTTTAAAAGGTAGACGTGTATTCTTTGTTATTTGTTTGCTGTATTTTTCATGCTTTTCAGTTGTTCGGCGTAGTTTGTTCGAGCGGAAGCATCGCCTCTGAACTTTCGACGTTTACCTGTATGCATGTGTGTGTGTGTGCTACATATACCTGATTTTGTTTACCTGCCTCAATATATGAGGCAAACTAAGTATGAACATCAGCCAATTTTGTATAGATTTTAGATTTATATCTAATATTTCATGCATTCCTTTGTACATTCTCATGTATATATCCCAGGCTCATCTCGTTTGTGTCTATCTTTATATATTGTTAATGCAACTAGTTAATCATTGTTCAAGTTAATGCCATACTAACAGCTTGTACTGATCCAAGCCTATCGTTACTTTTCTCTATCATTTTAGATATACTGCCCTGGAAGCTATCAGCGCAGTCTCTCCAGTATTGGTAAAGCACATTTCTATAACAATTGCCAACCTTTTCAACTCCACATAATATGCACTGACTATGTATAGAAACTAACCACAAGAGAGGTTAACCTGAATGTCAAAGGTTTTATTGATTCTCTTGAGTACGACCTTCACTTGGCGCACAGCTCATCCCACAGCTGAGTTCCTGAATGATTAATTCATGCATGTCATGCATAATTTAAGTTTAATTTAATGTGCTTGTGATAATCTCAGCTCATAACTTTCAGGCACTTTCCATGCACACATAAGTCATGCGATTATTATTTACCTGACTTTCCATACTCGAAACCATTTGAAGCCGCATTCATGATGCTGTTGCATCTATGCAAATGCACATGTTTGCGGCTCTATCTGAATTTACTTTGCCGCCCGCCTTTTAAGGCGAACCGTCTGACGGTCGTGCTAATATTGACATTCAAATTGGTGTCTAGTGGAAAAACTCGAAACCCAAGACCGAACCCGAAACCGAAACCGAAGCTGAGACCCGTTCCTACGCTGAGAATGAGTCAAGTTTAAAGCTTTTCTATTTCTGTTTCCAATTTGATGGAAGAGGAAAAGTGAAGAAAAAAAACGAATAACTGCAGTTGCAATCAGTTTTATGGCTAGTGAGTTTTCTTTTTGTTGACTCACGGCCATTGAATGCTCCATTTGGGCCGCAATTTGCCGGGGCGAGAGACCTTCACACAATTGATGCTAATCAAATAAATTGTTAATAATACACGCTCTTACTTTAGTTGCAAAATTTGCCGGAATTGACACAATTGTCGGCCAACCAAAATAAATAAATTAAATGTTTTCCACATTTCATGTTTCTATAGCAAAAACTTCCCACACATTCTTTTTTGCATTTGCCTTAGATTTTGGGAATTTCTGTACGCATTTTCACACAAACGATAGAAAATGTTCTACAAATACTCACTTGACCCATAATAAAAACATTTCTGCGAATTCGATGCGCTGCGTATTTATTAAAATTAATGGCATCTTAATTTATGTTCTTGCCTCCGATTTTCTGCACTGATAAACAATGCGCAAAACGATAAACAAACGCTTCTCAAGATCTCATTCAAATTGTGTGCGCCCAACCAGGTGAAAGAACAACAACAACAGCCAGCGCGAAAGGTGTTAAAACCAAATGTTTGACTCGTGTCTGCCAAATGTAACTTTGTAAAGCTGTAAGAGAAACTCCAGATACGATCGAACGTGCCAGGACCAGGTGAAAGGTGCGAATATTGCAGCTGTTAATAATCGAAGTGTTGTTTAGGGCTTATCCAAAGGCCTGTCTGCCGTTCTCTATTACAAATCAAAGACTTACTTATATGATTCTCTTTGTGCACAAGTCTTGGACACATATAGAAATATAAGAGCGCTTTTGGCGATATTGTTTCATAATATTTATAAATTTATCAACAATTTACAGGCTTTGAAAACAATTGAACGCGAGTAAATACATATGGTATTTCACCCAAAGTATACACAAAGTCTTTTCTCTCTTTCATCTATCTAATCTATGCCTTATAGAAATGGATAAAAGCCTGGGCTAAAACATTGAAAAAGAGATTTTACAGGTGGCAAATTGTCTCTGTGTGTAAATTATGTGCATGTATATATATACATATATATTGGTTAACTTACTTATCTATATTTTGTTTGTATTAACATTTTCCTAAGACCATTAACAATACAACAAAGTATATACATCAACAAAAAACTATATGTTTGGTTAGCATAAACATCAATAGAAATTTTGTTGTTAAGAATCTTTAACAAAGTTTTTGTCCATCAGTCGAATACTTGAAAAGTTCTTTCTCTGGATTATCTATACTAACTAGACAAAAATATAGTAACAAATATTTAGAAATTTTGTTGTTAACAGTCTATTACCAGGTTTTCCCAATTAGTCGAGTAATTAAAGGCCAACAATAATACATCACAAGCAGAGATCTTGCTCTAAAGAGTTTATTAATAGTGCTTGAATTTGGTTTTGATTAGCCTGTGTAAGTCGTGCAATTGGGGCAGTAGGGCCTTCAACTTTCTATAAGAGCCCTAAAAACACACACAGACTGAGAAGATTCTGTGATAAATCAGACGAGTAAAGGTCGCTGACATGTCGCATTGTGAGTCGTGTGTCCACATACCCTTTTCACATAAAGCTGAATGCGAATGCGAATGCGAATGCGAATCCACGACAGATCCAAACTCTGAGAGACAAAGCTTGTATTGTATGAAGCTCCATACGGAAGCGAGTTAACTATTTTTTATTTTTTTATTTTAGCTTAGTAACTGTGTCAACTCGAGACTCGAGACACACAACAAACGATGTCGATTCTAATGTGCCATACCGAATACTGAACATTTTTGCCAACTAACTTTTCCAGATATATGCATATGTGCATACATACTATATATATAGATAGATACACGGGCTGGTGTACAAATTTCTATAGCGCAAATGCTAACAATATGCTCGCACACACGCACCGACTGGTCGCACACCCTGCCCCTGGCCTACCCCCAGCCTGTAAATGTGAGTGACATTTGCACAAATATTGGCAATTGGGGAAAATGTTGACGGTAGTCGTAAAAATGATTGTTGCGCATCTGAGAAAATGCATTTCAATTTTACGATGCGACATTATTTCACTGCACATGTTTTTTTGTTTTTAATGATAGATGCGCAAATAGAGGGCTGCTCCAGGCTGTAGGTTGTGGGGGAGGGGCTGTTAGTTTGAGAGATAGAGAGCCAGCCTGCAAACAAGTTAAATGGGAAAAACTTAAATTGATGTTGAAGTTGCTGCTGTTGATGGGTGGGGGTGGGTTGGGGGAGTGGTGTTGGCTGCTGGATGGAAGATGAACGAATGCAGCTTGTTTGCTTATTATGCAATAGAGTAAAGTGCAAGAGTAACAACAACAATTACGCCGAGAGACAGTTGTCAACAAGAAACAACAACAACATCAACAACAACAACAACTTCTGTCAACATAGTAAAAAACAAAAAATAGTCGCAGACGTTTGCAAATAACAAAAGTGCGAGATGCGCAAAGCGAAAGGGGGATGTAGCTGTGGAGGAGGCGGAGGAGGAGGAGCACTGTGTACAGAGGGCGATGGCACCTAAAAAGTTTACAGATTGGTTTATGGGGCGTGGCTCTGCGAGGGTGTGTGTGTGTGTGCAGATACAATTTGCATTACACATTTTTCATATGAAAGTTCAATAGTTTAATGGTTGATTCGAAGAAAAGACTTTCTTTACATTCGTGATTATGTGAATCTTGCAGTTATAGTATCAGGTTCTAAAGCTTTCTTAACAATATATGAATAAGTTTCTCTTCTCTCTCTTTCTCTCTCTCTCCGTCTCTCTCTCTCTCTCTCTATCTTCCTCTCTCTCTTTCTCTCTCTCTCGCTTTACCTTGAATACAGCAATCGCTCAGCGGTTAGAACTTTGCGACGATTCTAATCTGGGATCCAATATTCATTTAATATCCCATTGTATATCTGTGAAAACAATATTATTATTAAACTTGACGAAAGTCTCTAGGCATTTTCTAAACTCTTAACGAAACGTGACCTATGAAAATGACTTATACTAAGACTGTCATGTAATTGAACGAACTTCACGCTCCGAACTTCAAGTAAATACTTGACTCATTGAAGTCATTCAATTATAATATTTGTATATGCAAATGCCATTTACCCAATTTGAACTATTTGCTGCTTGAGTTAAAGTTAACCTTAACTTGAATCTTAATACTGTAGCAGATATTACGAATTGAAATATAATTTGCAAGCAGAAACCTGTAAAACCTGTTTAATTTGTTCGCAGTGAATGTGCTTATTCAGTCGGAACTACAAGTAAATTCATACTTAGATTGCAAGAAAATACTTACACGATTCGTCGTGTTCAATTGTGAGCATCAGCGAAAGCTTTTCAAATATTTGTTACTCTTTACCTGCATTCGTACTATATCAAAAGAATTTAATCAAGCGTGTAAAGTTGTATTCGATAACATAAAAACAATTACAAATGTTCCCATTTTGTCTGCACAAAATGAATATTTAAACAGCTGCAATTTAGGTCTTGAGTATCTAGTACTTCACTAATATTAACAGTTAAATACCTTCTAAGTAGCCTAATGAGAAAAGTCACCTGTCAGTCTCACCTTTCAAGGTCAACGGCTACACTTAACTCATTTATCTAGTACATCCCGCCTGCCCACCTTGGCAACTTTTGCTACTTAAAAAAGGTATTTTTTTGTTGCCCAACCGCTTTTGCTGACCGGCTAAAAGACAACAACTGATAGCAACAACAACAATCCATTTAAGAGCTGCACTCAGTGACAGGAGGGGGCGAAGGGGGAGGTCAGCCCCCCTTGAGGACAACTTCAAAGCGGGCAAAAATAAACAACGCATGGCAGAGCAAGTGCAGTGCAGAGGAAAACGCGCACAAAATGTGGAAAAAAGTTCCCACGCGACAAAGTGCAAAAGCTAAGCGTATTAAAAAAAACAACAACTAAGACAACAATAATAGCACGTAAAGTTTTTCAATTCTTGGTCATGTGCAACAG
Organism: Drosophila kanekoi; assembly: GCA_037075305.1. Classification (NCBI taxonomy): domain Eukaryota; kingdom Metazoa; phylum Arthropoda; class Insecta; order Diptera; family Drosophilidae; genus Drosophila; species Drosophila kanekoi. Next base: position 4,903,102 of record JBAMCE010000678.1, on the reverse strand, counting down.
CAAAAATTAACTTTAAGAAACCAGTAGGAAAGCTCTAGTTAAGCAAACACGACTGGGAAATACCCTGTGGCCAAATCTAAAGTAGGTCACACGGAACTAACAATATGCAATATCGCTTTATTATCGCATTCTTAACACCCAGGCGGAAAAGTGTTTTCTTTTGCACAACATGACTTTAGACTCTAGACTATACTAAAACTTTCGCTCAGACGATAAACAAGCGATAGATAAGCAAACATTAAATACATTTGTGTTCGCACATTCTAGAGGGTATCGGAAAATAATTAAGCACATTTCAAAGCACTTGAAACCGTTTCGAAGAAAGTAAAAGAAAAGCAAACACAACGATATAAGAAAAAAAAACATTTTTGGAGTAAAAAGCGTATATGACAAACATTGTTAAAAGAATATTGCGACGTCTTCAGGCTTCACTCGTAATTGCCCCCATCTACAATTTAATGAACGTTGTGCTTGGCGTCTGCTTTGGGAAAGTTGACAGTTTCAGTGCAGGAAAATTGGGTGTGTATGTGTGTGTGCATGTGTGTTTAGACACACTGACACACACACAGACACGTGTGTAAAGACAGAGATGCGGCTACTTTCTAAAAAGTACTTAGCACTTTCAATTGTATAAGCGCAGCCATAAATAGTTGTTAAACAAGAGACAAGAACCTGTCAGCGCCTGTCGACTATACTAATTATGGCCAAGACACCAAAAGCCGCTTTTCTTTAGCAGAGTGTGAAATAAGCGTTAATTAACCAGATGGCCAAAATTAAATGTCTCCCATTAATTGCTCAATTGTCGACAGTCTATCGAGAGTTGAATAAACCTCTTAAGCTCTTCAGCTTGAACTTTACCAATTGCCGCAGACTTAGACGTCGATGTCGATGTGGATGTCGACGTCGACACACCCACCCATAATCTGCTGAAGTTGCCATTTTGGAGGCACCAAAAACAAGTTTCAAGAACCCAAATGCCGCTCAAGACTCTCAAGCTGATCTTTAAGCCTACAAGCTGACTAGCTTACACTAGGCTACAAAATATGGCTCTATGCATGATCTTATAGAAACTCCTGACAGGAATTGAACTTATACAAACGGAGTTCTTATAAAACATGCAATGCTTGATCTTGTTGATTTGTGTGATCTGAAAGAACTGTGTAATGAAATACAATTTACTCTACATTGAAATTGATAAATTGATTTTCCATGCATTAAGACAATTTGTATCCAAAAATATAATACAGAAAGTATAATTATTTCGAGTTATTCTGAACACTCGGCCCGGAACTCAGCGTGGCTAAGAATTAACATCAAAGTACACTAGTCAACGCAGTGCAGTATTTAACTTGTTGAAATTTTCTAATACAAATCTTTGTGTAGAAAATGTTGATCAAATGTCAATCCTAATCTCCAACTGTCAAATGCAGCAGATCTCTTTAATGCTGAAGTGCATCTTAGTTCTATCAGATAGTTTCTCAAAGTCAAATTGAAGATAATTTTGGAGTAAATTTTGTATTGAATCATTAATCTATTTGATTTGTCTGAATAACTATTAAGATATTATAGAGTACAGCATCTTGTTAGCTAGTGTCATTATAATAGGACATTATGCAATCGAATGAAAGTCTTGCGGCACTTTTACCCACTTGAGTATTGCGTCATGTGATGCGATTAGTGCATTATGATATGTGTATGTGTGTGTGTGTATGTATATAATGCCATGGTTATTGGCATTATGCGAAATGATTTAAATGAGCCGCAGTTGCAGCTCAACATCAATGGATCGTATCTCATTGTGCGCAAATGGACAAATCGACAAAAAGCCGTCTAATGAATGCCTCGAAAATGTCGAACGTGTTTGGCGCTTGAATTGAGCGCCTAATGATAAACTTCCTGATTTGTGGAAGCGCGCATGTAAATTTGCTTACAAATCATCATCAACAACAAGCAATTTGTATTGAGATTTACAGACTTAAGGCTGGGTGAAATTCTCTTTTTTGCCAAGTTACAAAAGCTAACAAATCAATAGAATTGTTGAGCAGCTTAGAAAGTCGAAGCTTTGTCAATGCGATTGTCAAAGTTATGCGTGAGACTTTCAAAGGCACAGCTGGAATTTGCCGCTTTTGATTACGAATATCACATGGCCAACAACGGCAGCAACAAGTGGCCAAATTCCAGCACAATATTTTTGCTGACTCGACGTCACATTTTCAATTACGGCCAAAGTTAAAGTCCAGTTTAGACAATTTCAGTTACACTTACAAACATATCTGATAGTTCGCATTTGCGGGTTCATTGAACCAAAACCTGCCCTGATGATGACCAAAACAAAGCCGACGCGCCTTTTGCGGCCTTTTCCGCTGCTGCGTCACTTGGGAAACCGGGCCCAGTGACAGCCACATAAAAAATGAAACTTTTCAAAAAAAAAAAAGGAATATATATATATATATGTATATACATATATAACCAAGTACACACGCAGACAAGCCCAAGTGCTTGATATGATGACATTGCTATGCAAAGCATTTTTTATCAGCGCCCTTTTTATGGCTCAAGTTCGCATGCAAATTCTCAGCTCTTGTTAGCCGATATTTCCTCTTTAATTAAGTATATAATACAATTCTACAATAATATGAATGAGAACAGCTGCAGCAGGAAATGGCGCGTGCATTGCTTTCAAGAATTTGCGGATACAGCCAAGAAGCTATAGAAAAACATGTGTATATATTATTTATGAGGCATAATATTATACATTCCCAATCAGTCGAAAGAACTTAGTCATAGTTTGGCTTAGTCACAAGTTTAAAGAACTCTTTCGATGTAACTCGAAATTTGCTTAATTTGCTGTCAATATCATTTCTTTTATCAATTTCGTAAACTCTGATAGACTTCTGGGAAATTATGCATATTTGCTTTCTATAGGACTTATGCACTGGGTAACTAACCGTATGCTCCATTTATCGCATCGACAAACCGACTGTCAAATAATTTCAAAACTCAATGTCTGGTTAACATGACGACCAGTTAATTGTGGAATGGGTGAAAGAAAAAGCTGAGCTTGTTTGTCAACACCGGTTAGTAATAATGACCTGATTTGCTTTTGTTGATTTGTTTTGCTGAAACTGAACATGTTTTTACAGCAAGTGTCGACAAATGTAATAAATAAATGTCAAAATAATGTGAGAAACAGAAAGAAGCCAATTTGTCTCTCTCTCTCTATATATTGTCATAATTGTCATAATATTACCTACATATTATATCAGGCATAAGCACATGTAATTAAAAATGTTCTATTCTTTGAGAAAAGATTGTAATTCTATTTATATTTCATTATTAATATTCCATATTTCCCATGCCTCTCATTTTCCAAACTAACTGTTACTCAATTTCATTAGAGCTATAAAAAGGTCTGCAAAACGAAAGATCTTAAAAGTTGAAAAAGACTTAAGTGGTTTTATGGTGGACCCAATCAATGAAAACTTTCGCAACAATAAAAACATTTGGTTTCTGTTTTTGCTACAAAATTTTCGTTTATATCGGGCAATATAGAAGAAGAGCTGGACAACATTTGGTGGTTTCAGTGTGGGTCAAAAGTTCGCCAGACGCGGCAAACTAAATTTAGTCAAAACTTTTCCATAGACCCGACGTAATGCAAATCACTTTCGTGGGGATTGCTGAAGCAGACCACTTCAATGGTTTCCAATTCACTTCAAAGCGAAACAAAAAAAAACAAAAAACAAAAAATAATACAATTTCCCCCCTGCCCACAATTTCGCCCGCTCTTTTGTGTTGCTCATTTAAGCGGCTCAAGATCTTTTTATATGAAAAGGCGGCTGCATTGTTGCAATTTAAATTGATTGGCGACTGCGGGAGTTGGGGGAAAAGCTAGCCAGAAATGGAGGGTTGCTCTACTACTCAAGTGACATTGTGGGGCTGCACTCATAGACATTGACATGGCCAGGGCTGGCGACTTGCTACGCTTGCCATATCAAAATCAAGGGGCGCCCCTTCCGGCCCGGTCATTGCCATTACCATCGAAACATTAACCATAACCAGCGACAAGTAGCCCGCCGCATGCCACTTGGCTGCTGCTCTTGCTGCACTGCAATTGCATGGCGAGGCATACGAAATCATCACGTTTCGTGGTGGCGCCTCAAACCCAGCCCAAACGCTGATGATAGCGTTTGCTTTCTGTTGATGATGATGATGATGATATTGCTCAGGTTTCACGCCTTGCCAGGCAGCTGGACCAGTGGCTGCTGTTGTTGTGGTTGGCCGTTGCGGTTTCCATTGCCTGCCAGTTTCTTATTTTACAGCAAATTTGCGTGTTGGGCTGTGTATTTAGATCCAGCGATAGATTGCGCCCATATTGACTGATATGAACAAGTTTCTTGGCTCGTTGGCATTTGAGCAACGCCCATGGCATTTCGCATCCTCTGCTCAAATGTAGCTGTCGTATGCGTAACCAGCTCAAAGAGAGCTTGCTGTACGTTGTTGTGGATGAAATTCTCTCTTAGAAATCTTCCAGGACTGTTTCAATGAATTGAGTTGTAACACAATCCTTAACAGAAATGTATATTTGAGAGAGATCTAGTCTTAGTCAACCTTTCATCTAATAACTACATCTATATACTACTACCTCTTGTCAAGACCAATTGCTTCCTTACATTTTACATCATTTACAATAAAAGCTGAGCTGTCTTATTGAATGAATTAATTGGTAGACCAGTCTGTACCTTTAAACAAATACACCCATTCTTCTGCGTGTTTTGTTACAGGGTGTATACCATATTAAGTCGCTGGCAATCTGTTGTTCAACTTGTGCGTTTAAGTTTGGCTGCCCAATTGATTTGGTAATTGCTTTGCGTAATGCGCGATGCACTTGTCGCCGCCGCTGGCTCAGGCATTTACGAGGGGGCTTAATTACGCAAGTGACGACGTGGACGAAGACAATTTGCATGCACTGTGTGTACAAGAAGATAAAGAGAGGGCGGTGGGGGAAGAGTGCTTGAGTGAAGGAGAGAGCAGATGCGACTTGAGCCTATGAAGTAAATGCTTTCCACATGTGACAGGCAATCAGCGCGACCAGGCGACAAGACAAGTGCATTGACATTGAGGCCTACAGGCTGCACTGCCTATAAGCAACACGATGCACGAGGCTTATAGACTGGTCGCCAGCTAGCGGGCCTGGCTGGAAGAGTTGCTGAAGTTAGCCAATAAACGAGTTGTTAAAAATGCGAATTTAAATGCACAAAATGACTTTTATCATATGCAAATTCTTAAAATTTATGCACGATTTATAAAGCTGTTTATCGCTAAATGTCTGGCATTTAGATTGTATAAAACTTAAATACCTTTTGCAGATTTCACTGAACTCTGACCATAAATTTGGTCTAACTACTGGAAGAAAGAAGATTACGATTTCTTCCCTATTGAATATTTTCGTCTTATGCAAAACAAAAAAAAAACATGCATTCATATGATTTAATAATAAAACTTAGTTTCACTTTAATCAAGAGCTAACTTCTGACCTAAGACAATCGCTATTAGGTATTGGCCTGTGCGCAGCCCAACCCCTTTTAACGTTTGCCACAACCTTTGACAAACCTTTCCTTATTGTTGCACATCTACGCAGTTATCACAGGTTGCTCCCATTACCCTCATTAAATGAAAAGCGAGCCAAGCCCAGGCGCAGGGTTCACGTGAAATGAGAAGCGACACCGGAAATGACACTGTAACCTTTCAGCCTGGCGCCATGTCATAAAGGGTTGGGTCACTTAATATCCCCTGCTGCCCACTTTGTCAGTCGTCTGAAGGCGCACCTCCATGGTGTCATCGTGGCCAAAATCTGAAACTCAACAGCGCAAAATCAAATCGGTTAAATTGGCTGCGGGGCATTGCAAAATGCCAAAATGCCTGAACAAAATAGATTTGTTTATGCCAATGGGTCGGCCCACGCCGACATCGATGGAACATGGAACATATCATTAGAAGTTGCACCCGCAACCAGACACAACAATATCAAACAGTGGACGGCAAACGAAGACGTCGACATCCGCTATGTAATGCGGTCAAGGTCTAAACATTTCATGCCTGGCGGGGGCAAGGGGGTTGACTATAGGAAAAGTATCCAAAAATTTATGGCGTGCCCAAATTCAATAAACTCGTCGGGCGCTGCATGAAACTGAAAATGGAAATGGAAATGGGGTTGGGGCTTGGGGCTTGGGGCTTCGGACATGGGTATTTGGTTATTGGGGGAGAAATCTATTTATAAACGCGCTTTTGCTTTTACAAGTGGCACACATAAATTAGCAAATATCTAACCAAAATATCGCCTCACCCCTCTCTACTTGCAGAGCAAGCCACTCGTCGTGGAGCCGATCGACTTTGAAGCCTTTATAGCCAAAAATAAAACACTCATACAAAATGATCCGCAGCGGGAGCTGCTTATCTATCCAGCGGACGATGTCTCGGTAAGTTTCGTGGTAAAAGCCTAAAAGCCAGAACAAATAATTTATTCATTTCAATTGCTATTCACAAAACTTTTACTTTCAATCGACCCGGAATCAAATGCGGCGTCACAAATCACAGGGTATTACAACTGAGCTGTATAATACTGACATGTTTGCATTATAAGCTTTGTGGCGGTAGAAATTGGATCCAGTGGATCCAGGGATTAGACCCATTTGTAGTTCCTCTTTTATGGAATTTAAATCTTATAAAAAAAGGAAGCAGCATTTCATGAAACTCAAACTTTAACATTTTTATTTTTAATACAGTTTACCAAAAGCAGAATAACATAGCCGAAGGCGATATAAGACGGCAAATAGGTCAGGCTCATGTTTGTATACTCCACATGCTGTTATATTATCACAATACCCTGCACCCATTGAAATGGGTATAAAGGGTATATTGGTTTTCTGCATAGTGTGGCAGCCATAAAGTATACATATTACCTATCAGAAAGGCGAACTGATATCATTTAGCCCTGTCCGTCTGACTCTTTGACTCCCTCAAACTCTTATTATATGTTCTCCCGATAACTCGTTCTATATTCAAAGTATCTATAAGAAACTAGTTTGAGACTTGGACGTACCTGAAAAGTTGTATGAGCTAGATGCATGTAAATAGGCACTCGTTAAGTATACACTGGATTAACTCACATTTAAGATATTTCCGCCAGAAAGTCAAAAACAATAAGTTCATTTTTAAGGCTTAAATCTATGTACTTAGTACCTAAACACATTTGAATTTCATATTAAAGCCCTTACAGTTTTATGAAGCAAGACAACAAAGAATATATAGAAGTAAATCAACATAAAGTTTCCAATAATGTGGTACATTCAGAAGAAGCAGCTGAATATGTGGGCAACAATTCGTCTATAAATAGGACTTAATCTCTATGATTTTTGAGAATTTAAGGCGTACAGGGGATTATGCAGTCGGGCACACTCGACTACAACGCTTTTTGTCTTGAAATGAGTAACGCAAGAAGGCGACATCTCCGACAATATAAATTATATACATTATTATTACTTTTCAATTTGCAATATCTTCCCCCCCTAACTCAGCAATTACAAGCTTCAATATTATACTCGCAAATCGACGAAGAGTATTAAATATTCGACATGCAGAAGATAGTGCGTTTTCTTGTTTAGAATAAAAACTGTTTTGCATTAATTATGACGTTTAATATGGTAATGCGATATTTCCATTTGCGACTTAAGTAATAAAAAACCAATTCTGCTTTGATATTAATAGACTAGATTTCATCGTTTCTAATGGGGAATAGGTTAGGAATGTATTCAAGACCTTGACAAGGTCTTCTTTATTACCTTACAGTTTTTGTGATGCATTTAATCATTGCAAGTGCATGACATATTTATTGCAGGAGATTGTCATGCCGCGCAAGCAGCGCACGAATGTCAAATCTGTGGCGGATCGCTTTGAGCCACCCAATGAGGCAATCGTATGCCCACTGCATGGCTCCGTGGTGCTGGGCAGCAATGGACACAATCAGATGAGTCGGCAGAGCAGCCTGCAATCGAATGGCAGCCTCCACAATGGGCACAGCAGCAATAACAGCCTGTCCAACGGCAATGGTCAATTGTCGCGCAAGAGTTCGCAGTGCTCCAATGGCTCGGCGAGTCGAAAGACATCCCAGGAGTCCTCCTATGAATCGGCGTTGTCCTCCACCACATTGCGTTCGTATTTAGCGCAGCCCGAGGAGGTGGATGAGTATGCGGAAGACGAGACAGCAGCTGGCGAGGATGCTACAGATGCATCTACGCTGGGCACGCGTGCCGAGTGCACGCGCTTCACACGCCAAGCGCTGTACACGTATCGTGCCAAGAATCATCTCATCCACTACAAATACAGTGCCTATGGTGGCAACTGTCACGATCTGCCCAGGTGAGTGTTCGTGTATTTAAATGGAATTTTCTTGCTAACATCATGTCCATAGCACATCACCCGCCGAGGAGCTGCTGGAGGAACTGTACGAAATCGATGCCGATCAGGATCGCATTGATGAACAAATGACGCGCTCCCAGGCGGATACGATTACCAAGCAGGGTTATTTATTGAAGGGGCCCGATTCGGCCTCGGATCGCATGTTTGCCAACATTGGCAACAAGTCTTTTAAGCGTCGCTATTGCTATCTGCGCCAGGAGATTGATGGCACCTACATGCTCGAATTGCACAAGGATGAGAAACAGGGCGAGGCCAAGGCCACCATTGTCATGGATTTTTGCACGGAAGTAGTACAGGTGAGTACCATATATCAGCTTCAGTCAAACTGATCTCAACTAATTTCAACTTTTCTGGACAGAATCCCAAACGTGGTCGCTTCTGTTTTGAGCTGCGCATGACAGCTGGCCACAAATCCTTTACCCTGGCCGCTGAGAACGAACAGGACTTTAAGGATTGGCTAACTAAACTATCCTCGGTGCTGGCACAAAATAAGGCGCAGGAGGAGAAGCGCAATGCTTCGCTGGAACGCCAGCCGGCTGCCAATGCGACACCCACGCCGCAGCTGCAGCCGCCGGCCATGGAGCCATCCACGTTTGGCACACTCAAGGGTCTGGATCAATCACTGCATCCGCAGCTGATGAAATACGGACGCGAGACGGATCACTCGATAGCGCAGGCGCGTCGCGAGCAACGTCGCCGCCTCTTCGCCTGCTACCAGAGTCCCGGCAAGGCTGTGACCAATGACAATGTGGAGCAATATCGCGAACACTTTGGCACACGCGTCCTGATCACCTGTCAATCCTTGCGCTTTCGACTGCAGTGTCAGCCAGCTGATTTGGCAGATGGTGCAGGGGGCGAACAGTTGTGTCAGGTGGAGCCCTACATTACAAGTTTGGCGCTGTACGATGCCAAGGCAGGGCGCAAACTTAGCGAGAGCTTCTACTTCAACATCAACGAGCCGGCGGCAGCTCAGATGCTACCCAATACCCCAGTGCCCGCCTCTGTGGCGGGTTGCGGCATCCCCAGACGAGCGGAGAGCGATGAGCGCAATGCCGCCCAGGCGCCACATTCACTATTTGATGGCGTCTCCTCGGAGCTGTTGCGCAGTCCGCGCCAGCAGTTCCAGCAGCTGCGCCAGTGCATGTTGTCGGTGAGTGCGCCGCATGCGGACATCTATCTGGTGCTGCGCATCGAGAAGGTGCTGCAGAGCAGCATTGCCCAGGCGGCCGAGCCGTATCTAAAGGCCGCACGTGATGCCAAGTTGGGACAGAAGGTGTACAAGGCGGCCAAGAGTTGTGCCCAGCACATTGGACACTATCGCCAGCCATTTGCCTGGGCCGCCCGACCTCTGTTCAAGGCCTACAGCCATGAGCTGGACGTAGAGTCGCAGTGTACATTCGAGTTCAATACCATCTATCGCCAGGAGCTGGCCAAGCTGCGTGATGAAGAGCTGCTCAAGCTGCTGGCCGACTATCGCAAGCCAGAGAAGCTTAGCAAGCTGAACATCATACCGGGCTATATGCGACTGCAGGTCCAGCTGCTGGACCAGACAGCCCCGTGTGGCTTGAGTAAATCCCTGGCGCCCTTGTCGACTTTCAGTGCCTCCGCCAAGCAACCGCTCACCCTGGAACTATCCGAGTTTCAGAGCCAAACTGAGCGTGATGCGTATCCCTATACCAATTTCTGTAATCATCTCTATGTGTATCCCCTGAGCCTGCAGTTCGATAGCCAAAAGTTGTTCTCACGCGCTCGGAACATCACAGTCGTCGTCGAGCTGAGAGATGGCGATGGCGAGTACAGTAAACCCCTGAAGGTAATCGAATCTTTACTAATAATACATTATCAGAAATAAAGTAGTGCTTTCTCTTCTAAACTTTCCTTTACAAGCTTTTGCTAATACCTTTTTCTCTGAATTGCAGTGTATTTATGGGCGACCGGGTCAGGATTTGTTGGTCTCACAGATTGCCTGCCCGGTGCTGCATCATAATGTGACGCCCACTTGGTACGAGGAGATTAAACTGCGCCTGCCGCTGGGCCTCTTTCCGGAGCACCATTTGCTCTTCTCCTTCTATCACGTGTCGTGCAATCTGAGCAAGAAACGCGATGCACATGCGTCGTTCGAGACGCCCATTGGCTATGCCTGGCTACCGTTGCTGCAGAAGAATCGTATCTGCTTGGAGGAGCAGCTGTTGCCCGTGGCCGCAACGTTGCCCGTGGGCTATCTATCGATCCAGCCGCTGGGCTGGGGCAAGGGGGTAAGTTTTTGCTGCTGCTGCTGTTGTCATCGCTGCCTGCTGCTGATCATCGACTCATGCATCGTTTTGTGTTTTTTGATCCACATCCATACCTTGCTGCTTGCCTAACCAAACCAAACCCGCTCTCTGTGTTCTCTTTTCCGCACATTCTCTTCATGCACCGCATCCGCCAACCGCATCCGTTACTCTACCCCTCCCCATGGCCGCCTACAAACCCTTTCAATTTCTCAGCAGAACTGCGGCCCGGACATTCAGTGGATCGACAATCAGCGTGCACTTTATAGCGTTGGCCTGCGTCTGGACTCCACGGTGCTAACGTCGGATCAGCATCTGCACAACTTCTTCGCCCACTGCGAACGGCTGCTGGAGGGCGGCAAGACTGGCGCCCTGCCCGCCGAGACGGAGACATGCAAGATCCTGAAGGCGGCGCATGCCATCGACATGCGTTCTCTGATCAACTTTCTGCCCACGCTGCTCAATGAGCTGTTCACGCTGCTGGTGCACACCCAGTCCGAGGAGATTGGACTGAATGTTATTCGACTGCTGACGAACATCATTCATCAGATCAGCGACGAAGCAAAGCGCACAGAGCTGTTGGCCGCCTATGTCAAATACGTGTTCCATGCTCCTTACTATAGTCAGCAGACGGCGCGATTGCGCACCGTTCACGGCGAACTGTGCCGGCATCTGCCGTACCTGCTCAATCCCAACAACACGGACTTCCTCATCGTGAACAAGTTCATGCGCTACTCCGCGATCTTCTTCGATCTGATTGTGAAGAGCATGGCTCAGCATCTGTTGGCCACGGGTCGCATACGCATGCTGCGCAACGAACGCTTTCCCAAGGAGTATGCGGATCGTGTCGAGCAATTGATCAAGTCCCTGGTGCCGTATATAACCACCCGCTACGAGGATCTCGGCGAAGAGACACAGCTGCTGAACCGTTCGCTGGCGCGTTTTGTGCGTCAGTGCCTCAGCTACATGGATCGTGGATTTGTGTTCAAGCTGATTCGCTTCTACATGGAGCAGTTTGCACCTGGAAATCCGCGCGTGCTACACGAGTACAAGTTCAACTTTCTACAGGAGATTTGCCAGCATGAGCACTATGTGCCGCTCAATCTGCCGTTTGTGCTGAACCCCAAGAATCGGCCGCCGGAGATGTTGCAGCATTTCACGCTCTCGGAGCAGTTTTGCCGCCAGCATTTTCTCTCCGGCCTGCTGCTGCAGGAGCTGAAAAGCAGTCTGAACGAAATCGGTCATGTCCGTCGCCATGCACTGTCCACCTTCAAGGATCTGCTGGCCAAGCATGAGCTGGACGCACGCTATCAGCAGCGCGGCCAACTTAGCCGCATCGCGCTCTTGTATGTGCCCTGGCTGGGCATTGTCATGGACAACCTGCATCGCATCGATGATCTCTCCGACTCCGGCGGCTGCACGCCCAACGGGCATGTCTATGCGGACTCTGCGTCCTATACGAAGCGTCTGAGCTGCTCCAGCAGTTATGTGTTCAGCAAAGACTCCTCAACCTTTAGTTCGCTGACCTCTACACCGAGATCTAAGAACCGCCTCACCCTTCCCGCCGATCAGGCGAGTCCCTGTCGCACCTCCATGCACATCAAGGATCATAATTATTTGGCCGCCATTGCTGGCACAGCCATTGGCAATGGCATCTCCAATCTGTCGCTCAACTCGAATTCCGATTCAGGCGTAAGTACAATCTTCTTTTTTTTAGCAACGTTTAGATAGTTAGAAATCCTTTAAGCTAACGATTGACCTAAATTTTCCTATTCCTTTGCACTAGCACTCGCAGGACACGACAACAATTGGCGCTTATACGAATGGCGAAACGGATGTGGCGCTGCGAAATGGCCACAATCGTTCGGTGAGCGTGACGCATGCACAAGTCCTGGCACGCTGCGATAAGTTTAGTGCGGCGGAAAGCAAGGACCTGCTGCTTGGCTTCCTGTTCATTGTGAAGCATCTGTCACAGGATCAAATGGTCGCCTGGTGGCAGAACTGTAACGAGACGGAGACACTACAGTTCCTGTCAATTTTGGACCTATGCCTGCTGCAGTTCCGCTACGTGGGCAAGAAGAATGTTGTGCTGGCCAGCGATGCACGCCTCCAGAGGCCCACCAAGGCACACACACTGCCCGCACGCAGCACACCGCCCGTGCTGGAGAACGGCAGCCAGGAGCCAAACACTGGCACCCTCACCCAGACGCGAGAGCATCTGCTGGAGGATATGGACCTGTCGGCCAGATCACAGCAGGCGCTTTACGAGTCCAATCTGGCCACGGAAGTGGGCATGATAATACTGGACTGCCTCGGACTCTATGTGCTGCAGTTCCGTCAGCTGCTGGCGGAGAGTCTCGTTCTACCCAAGCTGGCGCGTGTCTACTTGCGCTTTCTGCAGCTGGGCCAGTCGGAGCGTCTGTCCAAGCACGTGTTCGCCGCCCTGCGCGCCTTCATCAACAACTATTCGATGGCCCTATTCAAGGGCAATGCCATGCTCTGTGGCCAAATGGTCTATGAGCTGCTCAAGGCCTGCGACAGCCGGCTGGTCGACATACGCCACGAGTCCTGCGCCGTTCTGTATCTACTGATGCGCAGCAACTTTGAGTTTAGCGGCCGCAAGGCGCTCACCCGCGTCCATCTGCAGGTCATCATCTCCGTATCGCAGATGATTGGCAATGTGATTGGCTTGAACAATGCCCGCTTCCAAGAGAGCTTGTCCATTATCAACAGCTATGCCAACAGCGACAAGGCCATGAAAGGCACGGGTTTTCCCCTGGAGGTCAAGGATCTGACGCGACGCGTGCGCACAGTGCTGATGGCCACGGCGCAAATGCAGGCCCATCACATGGACCCGGAACGGCTGCTCGAACTGCAATACTCGCTGGCCAACTCCTATGCCTCGACACCGGAGCTGCGCCACACCTGGCTGGTGACCATGGCGCGCAATCACGAGCAGAATGGCAATCTCTCGGAGGCCGCCTGCTGTCATCTGCATATTGCGGCGCTCATGTGCGAATATCTGCGCCTGCGCGGCGGCTGCACACTTAGCTGGTCGTCGACAGCATTTGGTAAGATATCGCGCAACATTCCGCTGGATGAGCAGGGCCTGAAGCTGGATGCGGGCGCCCAGGACTCACAGTACACAGAGCAAATGCTGCTGGAGCAGCTCAAGCAATGTGCCGACTTTCTCGATCGTGCCGAGCGTTTCGAGTGCCTCGGCGAGCTCTACAAGCTCATCCTGCCCATCTACGAGCGTGCGCGCAACTTTATCGAACTGGCCCAGAGCTATGAGCATCTCACCCAGGCCTACAATAAAATTGTCGAGGTGAATCGTTCCGGCAAGCGCATGCTGGGCCGCTTCTATCGGGTTGTCTTCTATGGCATGGTAAGTGGTCGTCGTCTAAAAGCCTTTCTTTAACTTATGCTAAGAATATGTTTTTAGATGTACTTTGAGGAGGATCACGCCATTGAGTTCGTGTACAAGGAGCCAAAGTTGACATCGCTTAGCGAAATCTCCGAGCGTTTGGCCAAACAATATAAGGAAAAGTTTGGTGCCGATGTCGTCAAACTCATTATGGATTCATCGCCGGTATGTAGGAATTCAAAATTCATTTAAACTCTATATTTATTGACAACTGGATTCGAAATGTTATTTGAAGAAGTTGTCCATCCAACTGGTTGGGGGTTTTCAGAGTAAAATATTCAACTGCATTCACGTATATTTCTGTACTAGAAAAGATCCATAAAGTAAGATATTTTTCATCAGTATTTACAGTCTGGATTGGCGATAACATTGTTGTTTTCTCTCAAGAGATTTAATACGATCTAAATGGACAGAAATCACCCAATGAATATATAAAGATACAAAATTTCACCTATAGAAATGGATTTTCTTGTAAATGAGTTGGAATCCAATCATATGAAAATAATATTTTAAAATTTAAAAGCATACGAATTTATTTAATTTATGCTGTGAATTTTTCACTCATTTTCCGCCTACGTAAATGGAACTTCTCTTAGTTCTTGTGCATTTACCTTACATTCGTTTTGTAACCTCCAAATGAATAACTTTTGGGTAGAATTGCAAAGTAAAACATTCATCCATTTAATTTTCGGGTCTCATGAAATGCCAGGGTAAAGTTTCATAGTTCTATTGCCAATAATACAAGAGTCAATGCAATATAAAATATAGGCTTCATTAGTTACATATTTATTGGGCTTACAGAAGTAAAAACGAAAATTTTTATAATTTATAACAACACAATCACTGCCCGTTGAATGCTTAACAATCTTATTGAATTCGCAGCTTAAGCTCAGCTAAGTAAAAAATATATAGTGGGTGCTTTATATATACATATAAATGAATATATATATATATAAATATATATATATAAATATATATGCTGTTACGAACAACAAAATTATGAAACCATTTTTACGACAAGCTCATTTGAACAGATACTCATTGAACTGGACATCGGTGTCATTGTCACCTCGCATTAGGTTCAGACGCTGGAATAGGATTCATATACACACTTATTCACTTTGAATTATATGCTATGCACTTACGCGCTTCACCTCGGACTGTCGCATCTGGGATGCATGGGTGCTACGTGGCGCCACAATTCGCTGAACTCCTGCCGGGCTATGCTTGGTGCCCTGGCCGGCCGTGCGGCTCAAGGTAGCTGTCTTATTTAGCTTTTTACTGAAAGACGATCGGCAGTTAATTAACGTTGCAAAACGCACAACTGAATCATTCAGACTTACACATGGACCTGATCTAGCTGCTGCTTTGGCGTGACGATATGTGAACGCGGCTCCAGCTTGTAGTTGGAGGTTGGCTTGGCTATTTGACTGGCCGTCACTTCGGACATGTTGCCCGCCTGACCAGATTTGGACTGAATTGTGCACTGATATGCGCGCTTGATGCGATTGCCATTTAAATGACCACGCTCCGGCGTCTTCTTAGCCGCTGATCCAGTTGTTCCACCTCCTGCTGAAGTAACTGTTGAAGCGGCAGTTGCTGCTGCTGCTGCTGCTACTGTTGCGGATGCAGCGCTTACTGATGGTGTTACTGCTGGTGCTGCTGCTGCTGTTGCTGCTGTTGTTACTGCAGCTGGTGAACTGTAGCGCCATCGCTGTATTTTGCTCTCCTTCTCCTTGTGGGTTGCCGTTTTGCGCGGCCCCGGCGAACTGGTCCATTTAACCTGATTCACCTTGTAGAGCTTTGGATAGACTGTGGACACAGGAGCTGTGGTTGTGGACATAGCCGGTGTTGACGTGTCCATCTCGTAGTCTTCTTTCAGCGACTGCTGCTCTTGATGCACCTTTTGATGATCTTGATCGTTCACGTGCACATCGGTGGCACTCGAAGTCGAGTATCTATAAACCTTCATCGTCGCAAATTCCGGCATATACGGGTCCCATTCCAAAGTGGACAGCTCATCTTCATTAAATGGCGCTTCACTGTCCTCGAGGTCCTCATTACTGACCTCTTTGATCGCCAGCGGAGCAGTTTCTGTGGACTCAAAATCCAATGCCTGGTCGCCGTTCGTGTTTAGGCCCAGTTTCTGGCAGAGCTGTTTAAATGCGTCCTGATAACGTGCGCCGGCATCCTCATTGATCAACTTCTCGAAGGCCTTAATATCCTCGATCTGACGGTCTATCTCCATCTCGGTGAAGCTGCGCTTTTTCGACAAGGCCGTGCACTTGGGACATATCGACGGCAACGTGTCCTCACTCTTTTCGTTCAGAACGTTGCCCATACGATTCAGGAACTTTGCAGCCAGTGCATGAGCAGATCGATTGGTTTGCTCTGCACCGTCGCCGACCTCCAGGCGAAAAGCGGCCGAATTACATAGATGCTTACTCAACGATTGTGGCTTGCCACTGTCCAGCGCCATGAATTGCACATTGATGCCCTGGCCATTGGGTTGCAAAGTGAATAGAATTTGCGTTAGAGGCAAACTCTCGTTGCCCAGGTGATTCATCAGACTGTAAAGCTGGCGCTGGATACGGTTCAGTGTATTTTCCACCAGCGTTGTTGAAGAGGCGTTCGATGGCTTCTGCTCCTGCCGCTGATATTGATGTAGGTCGTCATCATCGTCAGCATCGCTGCTCTTCATGAAGGAAGGCACAAACTCAGGCGCATTTGGATTCAGTGAGGAGTCACTCAGGCTCCGACTGTTGCTGTGTGTGCAGCTGTTGCTGTTACTGTTGCTGTCCTCGCTGCCCCCCTGAAGAGACTGGATAAAGTCCTTTATGAACTGTTGGTGCATCTCATTGCCAATATCCATGTTAAACGCTAATTGCTTGACTGATGGCTAAACTAAAATGTTAACTCTAAAGTAATTTGGTACTGGTGCACTCTGTTGGGCTACAAACAATTTACTATTTGTGCGGTGCTATTTAGTTATAACTAAGGTATTTTAGTGATATATACATTTGAAATGATTGCATATAAAGTGATGCTGGAGTAAGCCGAAACACAAATGCTGCTATGATGCCAAACGCCATTTGGAGCTCGAACATTCCAAGCAACTACGATCGGGACAGTTCAATTCGTTTAAATTTCGTCTAGAAACCTACTTTCGAAGAAACCTACTTTCATTTTTATTACTTATTAGGGCTTATACTTACAATTTGCAGAAGCATTCTTTTATGCGAATTACTCTGTGGAATTAAGATTCGTAATCACAATCTGGAGAAACATTAACTAGAAAATGCTCTAATTTTATTTATTTAAAATCTGAAAAACATGTATTTTTTAATTACTATTAATTTATAGTGATAATTAAATTCTGCACATTAGCAGATTTTTGGCAATATGAAGTGAAATTTAATACAAATTGATATTTTGCAGAGGTAAATTATTATTCAAAATTAACCAAAACCTGCATCATGGTGTGCGCCATCTGTTGTTTGTTGTTTTATAAATGTTATTAAGATCGTAAAGCGCTTTTACATACTGAAAAAGAAAACGCCATCTGTCGCTCGTTTTCACGGACAATTTCAGTTTCTATTGGACGACTATATAAATTATTTAGATATTTCATTAATGCTCTATTTGCATCGCTTGCAGGTTAAAGTTGACGAACTGGATGCGAAACTAGCCTACATACAGGTCACCCATGTGATACCCTTCTTCACCAAAGACGAGCTCGATCAGCGTCTGAATGAGTTCGAACAGAATCATGATGTGGACACATTCATGTATGAAACACCCTTTACCAAATCCGGCGCAGCGCGTGGCAGCGTTGAGGAGCAATGGAAACGCAAAACGGTCATTAAGAGTGAGTCGAAACGAAGCACTTATTTAGATTGAGGATCAGCTAATCGAGTATATTTCGGCTTGCAGCTCAATATTCGTTCCCGTACGTGCTCAAACGTATACCCGTCAAATCGCGTGAGATTATCGAGCTGAGTCCCATTGAGGTGGCCATCGACGAGATGCAATCAAAGGTTTCAGAGCTGGAGGAAATTATTTTGCCCCCGGCGGACGTCAAGAAGTTGCAGCTGCGCCTGCAGGGCAGCGTGGCAGTTACCGTGAATGCAGGTCCATTGGCCTATGCGCACGCCTTTCTGGACGCCAAGGTGATCAACAACTTTTCGCTGGATCGTGTCGAGGATCTGAAGGATGTGTTCCGGTAGGCAACGAGCAACAAATGAAAAAAGTAACCATTGATTAAATACACTTTTTCATTTAGGGACTTTATCGGAGTCTGTCACAAGGCGCTGTGTGTGAACGAACGCATGATCAGTGCCGATCAGAAGGAGTATCATCATGTGCTAAAGGAGAACTACGAGAAGCTGTGCCAAGCGCTCAGTGAGTTACTCCAAGATGAGTCATTCCAGCCGCTTAGCGACGATGCCGACACAGCCGCCCAGCGCAATAGCATGGCTTTATTCAATGCGATCAGTGGGGCCTCACATAACTCAAGTACAGCTTAAGTTCAAAACCAAACAAAAACGAAAACACTTTAAACAACTATCGACCAATACCAATACCAATACCAATACCAAAATACACACGTACTACGCACAGCTACTAAAAACGGTTTTAACAAAAAAAAAAAAGCAACGTAGAAGCGTAGATTGTAGCTTTTAACTTGTTTGGTGTTCCCTTGTAATGATGTTTGATCTTTGATTTTTCACCTTTGACGTTTGATGTTGTCGTTGTTGTTGTGGCAGGTAAACTCTGAAATTCGCCCCATACCTTGGTTTGTGTCTCTCATCTAACTGCTAAACGCACGCATTCATATGACTAACGCCCAGGTATTTGGCCATCACTAAACAAAACTAATCAAACTAAGCAATTGATATACTAAAAAAAAACAAACTTAATTAGCTGTACTAATTGCTTAAGCCCTACCGAAAAGCCAGCCAATTCATGCATTTAATTCAATTTTATTTTCTGTTTTAGGTTTTGGTTTTGCCGTTTATTAAAGTCCATGCAAACCAGCAAATACCACATATAAATCCCACACAAACAATACAGCATATAGAACTACATATACTACTATATATGATATACGATATATACCAACACGCACACATCCACACACGATAAACGAAATTGTAACTAATTTTTCGACCAGTTGACCAAGTTCCAGTACATACGAGAAACACTTGTTAATTCATAAGCCCGATTAGCATAACGAATTGATTATTTAATTGTTGTTAAATTTTAAGTAAATTCATATTTGTATATACATCTAAGAACTTCATTTTGAATGTACATTATTTTTATTGAGTTTTATTTCCAATTTTTTTTTGTATTTTATTCATAATTTATTGTTACACGTACGATATTTCCAGTGTGAAGCATGACTAAAAGAGAGAACCTGATATAAATTTAAATACCTAAACTTACTTCCTGTTTAGCACTCAATGCGTCCCTTATTAGATCAAATCTGCTAGCTTTGTGTCTTCAACTTACAAATTGTTTGTTTGTTAATGAAATTTATGACAAAACCATTTACCTAATTGAGCTGCAAAACTATTGTTATATGTGCGCTTGTGAGTCAAATATTTATATCTAAATCAAATTGTACATTTAGATTGAACATATTTCTCACACGCAACATTATCGATGGTTATGCAGCTCTTGCAGCTAAAGCAATTATTTGTAAACTTACGATATGCCTAGATTTAAGTTCCAGAAGCAACAGAACTTACCAAAGTATTTAAAAAAACAACTATGATACAATTAAACATGAATATATACATATATATATGTATACATATATTTACATGCATTTTCTAGTGAAATCAAATAATAATGTACTAAATAAAATATTTGTTAAACAAAATGAGTATTGATTTGTTCTCCCTTTATTTTTCCTGTTTTCTTCTTAAGCAGAATTGGCAAATTACAATTTTATATCATCCACATGCGATAGTTCATTTGTTTTAAGAATTAAGCATCGCAAAGACTTTTCTGTAAAATGAAAATATTTATTTTACTCGTCTTTTGGTTAGTCCCTTAGTCTCCCTTAGTTATGTGTTTATATTCTACATAGATATATTCAAGTTCAGTCAAGTTCTAATTGTTCGTTGCCTTCAAGAGACTCATGCGCTGCAAATATTGAGAATGATTAATGATTGCTCTCATCGTCAGCAATAATTATCATATTAACCTGGCTTACCTTTTGCACCTGCGTTTGGCGCATTTGGGAAGTGTACGTGCTCCGTGGTGCGAATTTCTGGGCACCCGTCGTTAGGCCTTTCTTTATAATCTGTCCTAGACTTTGTCGGGGCGTGTGAATTCCCTTATTCGATTTCTTTCTGAGAGTGCAGGTAAATTGTGATTTGTGATATACAAAAATATATTAGGAAGATCAATTTCTATCAAATCTTAATATCAAAAGTAGGTTTTAGGATCTGCGCCTCTTTCGCTACGGATTATATGTATATATATATATATGAAAGAGTGCAACATTTATTTTTCTAAAGAAAACTAGCAACCTGGGATTGCCTTCTGCTGAGGCAACACTAGCCAGGGATTAGGGCCAGGGTGAAAGCTAGTGTTGCCTCAGCAGAAGGCAACTATACTTAAAATAATCATCATACTACCTCTCGAGCTTAAAAAGAAATGTAGTAGTAGCAGAGCACATACTCGTATTTTGGTTCCTGCTTAATGTTCACTGTTTTTTGACGTGTCTCAGTTTTGGAACGGCCGGTCGGCAAACTGTTCCAATTTCCAGTGGTGGCACAATGATGCACTTTGCTGACAATGCTTGGTCTAGCAAGCGTGGTACGAACGCCATTCAAATGGAGGAGCTCTGACGGCTGCTGCTTTGGTAATGTTTCCTTTGCCGCTGGGGTGGCAATTATTTGATGGACATGATGCCTGTCCTTGCTGGCAGTCACGGAGCTGGACTTGCGCCTGACCTTCGACATGGGTTTGCTGTCTATCAAGGGCTTGGTCTCCAATGATTGCTTGCTAGCTGACTGTTGGCCCAATGCCGGGCGGCTTGAACACATGGACTCTTCATTCCACTCCATTTTATCGTTAAGAACATCGCCCATGCGGGCCATAAAATTGGCGGCCAACACATTGGGCAGTCTTCTTGGCATGAAGGAGCGGTCGCTCATTTCCAAATGGAGCGCCGAGTTCTGGCAAAGGCTCTCGTCCAGCATCTGCTTACCAGTCACACCATGCTCTCCCTTAAACTGAACATTTATACCCTGGCCGTCCGGGGCCAGACTCAACTTAATCGCCTTTAATGGCATAAACTTGTCTCCCAGTTGATGCAACAGCTCGAATAGCTGCCTCTGAGCCTGCAAATAGGATCCGTCGCCCACATATTCACGCTGCGCCAGCGTGGTCGTAGATGTTGCCTCTGTTTTCAACTGTTTTTTTTGGCAACTCAAATTCTTTTTATTATTACCGTTATCACCTTTCTTTAGGTACGAAGGAATAAACTCCAAGGCGTAAGGGTTAAGCGATGATTCGCCCTCACCGTCAGGCTCTATATACAGATTTGGCATAGATTTGCACGGTATTTCCTGCTTCCTTTCGCTTCTGTTTCTGATTTTATTGGACTGCATGACTATGCCCGAAACTTAACTGAAAATGGGTTTGAATAGCTGTAATCGTATCAAGGTGGTAAACAATCTAATAATTTATTATTTGTACTTTAATGTGTAAAACTGTATGAGTGCTAAGATATAATGTACTTGTTTCAAATGTTCTAATATTTAAAACTTCCAAATGAAACTGTTCGATTTAAAAACTAAGGCATCCTACTGTTCTAGCTGTGGCTCAACTGAACTCAATCCCCCACAACACAGCTGAAATTTGAACAGATATTTCAGAATTTGTTGAAACGAGCAGCGCCGCCATTGTGGCGCCATCTATGTGACAGTTTTTCAATTCACTTCGAAAGCTTAGCTTAGATGGAGCTTTTTATTACAGTTTTTGAACGGTTGATTTGAAGATCAGAACGTTGGTCCATATACAAAACATGTTACTTAACACAATGCCCCACAGCTGTAAGCAAAGGAAGATTATTATTAACATTTTTATGTAAGAGAGAAAAATCAAAGAATTATTTGCATATATAGACATATGTATATATATATACAAAGCAGGCAACGGGCTTCAGGACGAAGCTGAAAGCGTTAATTATCCTTTCACTTTGTAAAATCGCTTCAAGTTGTATTTTTATTAACAGTTTTTTAAAATTATTTAACAATTTTGTTTTATATTTTGTTTTTTGTTGTTGCGCGAATCGACATCGGAAATGTTATTCAAATTTTTGCTTTTAGAATTTGTTGCAAACAAAACCATAAAAAAAAACATGAACGGAATTGGCCAAAAGCGCTGGGCAAGCATCTGATCAATCAGTCAATCAGACAATCAATCAGGCTGTCCCGTTTAATGCTACATAAATATTTGTTGTGTTTCCTGCTTTTCAGTTTTAATAAGCTTATTTTAAGTTTTATTTTAGATTTACAAGCGCACATTCGGATTTCGGGAGCGCACAAAATTGAGCAGCTCATCGGAATCCTCGCAGACGAAGGGCTTGATGTGATGGCAGGCGACGTCGTGCCACTTGATGCCATCGTTGTAGAAGTTGTTCAAAATGGAAAGGCAGCTCTCGTCGTTGCCCTGGGCAGCCTCGCGGTTATCCGGCTGCGGTTGGTTGTAGCCGCCCGTGTGCGACCAGTCGCCGGTGTTGCGCTGCGATGTGGGTCCAATCTTGCCGCCAGAGCCGGACCAGAACCAGCCGTTCTCATTGGGCGGCTGCAGATCGGGCCGATCGCAGCCAGCGAAGTTGCACTTTCTGCCCGACGTCCAGATGTAACGCACATTGCCACGCGCAATGCGCTGCTTCACAAAGTCGTTCTCCTGGGGCGTCTCCAGCGAGACGGCGTCCATGCAGTGCCGCCGGCAAATGTTGCGCGCATCCAGCCAGTCGACCTCCAGGCTGCGCGTCGGCGCATGCTCCCAGCTGAAGAAGTATGAGTGCGAGACGCCTCGGGCATCCCGGTAGGTGGCATGCCGCACACGATTGGCGCAGCTGCGCGGATCCGGCAGTGCCAGACGACGCTGGGCCAACGCCACGGTGGCGCTCACCGCCAGCAGCAGCAACGTGCGCAGCACAAACATTTTCAAGTGGGCGTGGCTCGGTTTAAATCTAAAAACTGCTGCAAGTGTAAAAAAAAGCAAAAGTTGTTTCGATTAGACGCAAGTTGCAACTGTTTTACTGTACACGTTTTCGAGTTTGTCTTTTTTTTCCATTTTATTTTGAGAATTGCCGATTGACCCATCGCCCAAAAGGTGCCCAACCCATTTCCGCCCGGATGAGTCGACATCTTTTTATGCAAAATCAGTGATTGGAAATATCAGATCGGCCACTCGGCTCGATTCTATAGATTCAATCGATTCTGAGCGATTTTGAGCGATTTTGACTGTGCGCTTTGTTCGACTTGTGTATGGAATTTGTCGCTGACAATTGTCAATTCGCACAGTTTGATTTCATTTCGACTAATTGAGTAGTTTTTCTATTTCAATTCGTAATAGGTTTGGCGGCGACGGCCTTGCTCAGCGTTCCCTCAATCGGCCCTGTTTCGTAATCATGAGAATTCCCCGAGCATATTCTGCTGCTGCTTGGCAACAATCAATCAGCTGGGTTAACTCTTCAATAACTGTGCATGCAAATTAGTTGATTGTTTTATGCTTTTATCTATTATAAGTTATGGCTAAAACCCGGTAAATTAATATGCTAATTTTATGGTCTATTGATGGCAGCTGTGGCTCAGACTCGACAAAATTGCAGCTGTCTATGGGCTTATATAAATATGCTTATTGCAATTAAATCCGGAAAGATTAGTATTTGCATTTGTTAGGCAAATTGAAAAGAGAAGATGCAATCATTAAAGCCATGTTTCAAGCGATGCAATAAGTCAAACGCAGCTTCAAAGTTCAAAGTCTATAAAGTTTCTCAAGAAACTCATGAATCTCTTTCTCATGGATCACAATGCCAATGCTTAAATATATTCAATGCAAGAGCATGAAAGATCAGTTCGAGTCTCTTCATTTTAGATTTTAATTAATTGCAAGAAACTATAATAAAGAATGCTGTGAACAGTAACAAATAATCCAAGCTAAACAAAAGTAAGACTCACGAAAAATTAAACAGATTTTTATATTTTTCAGCCTTTAGCCGTCGGGCACTTTCAATCTGAAGATCTTACAAGTATCTCAACTTTTAATTTAAGAAAAAAATCGTTTTTTTTGCTAAATAATAATCAATAAATCAAAATGCTCTTCAAGCATTAAAAGCAAAGCAAAAGCGTAATTAAGTTTTGTCTGTTGCCACGATAAATTTCAACAATTTGTGCCCGCTTAAACTCTTGACCTTTACCCAATTCCAAGCTGGCCCAGCCCAAGCTGCAAAGACGCAAATAACTGACCTAAGCCAACAGCAAACACTGCGCTACAAGAGAACTGAGACCAAAAGCCAACTCTTCTGGGGCAGGGCACATGCCATGCCCGATGCCCGTGCCCGTTGCCCGACAGTTTCTAGCACTTGAGTCCAAGTCAAAGTCAGAGTCTCGCGTTGCATACCAAACAATTTGTTTTCTTGGAGAAAGTTGCATTGCTCTCTACTTGTTGTTGTTGCTGTTGTTGTTGTTGTTGTTGTTGTTAATTTTTGTTGGGCCATATATAACACACACACACACACACACACAACTGTCCAACCTGAGTCTTCCGTCTGATAACAGCGCTAACGACTTTGGTTTTGTTTTGGTTTTTGGCTTTTGTAATTTTTTACCAATCTGTGTGCCACACGCATTTGTCAGATATTTTGCTGTGCATGTTTTTATTATATTTCACTTTTTTTCACGGCTTGTAAATTTTGTAATTTAAATTTCCGTTGCCTCATTTGCGCTTCCTATGTGCCATGTGTATTTCTTGTCGAGCTAATTGTCGTGGGTAAGACGAAAGGCCGAAAGCAACAAAAAAAAGCTAAAAATTGGAATACAATTGCGGCCTCTTCACAGGTATTTGAAGAGGCCAATTGTTTTTGAATTTTGTTAACGCTTATAAATTGTTATGCAATTACTCTATAAGGCATTTCATTGAATATATATTTGTTTTCTTGTTAATTGCGTGGATCAGTTTGTGGGAGAAAGGCATTTGATATAGCTTACGCCAGGTGTATAAGCATTATGACTAATAAGCGAGCAGCTCCACAACTTAAATGCCACCTAATAGCTTATATAAATGGCAAAAAAACGCAGAAAAACATAAAACAATTCAACCTTCAAAGCGTGCTCAATAGCCAAATAATATTAAACGTTTGCCTCTTTTCGCTATTAACGTGCGCATCTGTGCAACATTCCGATATTTGTCTGCGGCTTTGTGTACGTTAAGCATAAGTTATTCCATGCCTGGCCATGTGGCATCTGCCTAACATTTGGCCTGTCCATGCAGCTGCATTCCTAGCCCCCCCTCCACCACGCTCCATTGCCCGCATCCCCTCCTCTCTGCACACGACAATTAATCTGCAGCCTATGCACTTTTTTGCAGTCGAATCTTTAACATCATCTAATCGCAACTGGTTTTCACACTTGTGTAATTTTACGTATTTCCTATTAGTTTTTGACAACAATTTTTGTTTATGTATCACGAGCTTTAAATGCGCCAATAAACCAGCAAAGACTTTGACTATATCTTGTTTATACATTTTACACAATTTCGGCTGTCGAACTATTGCATCTGGCATTTCAACATCAATTGAGAGTGTGTGAAAATCTTGAAAATTTCAACAATTTGCAGCGCTCTCCAAATGTTTTCCTATAATTGAATTCTCAGCTAATACTTTAAGCCAATGTGCACAGCTAATTTAATTAAAGACGCTGCAATTATTTCCATGCTTGTCAAGAGAATTCAATTAATAAGAGTTTAAGTTTTTGGATTAGGAAAATATTTTGAAATTTTTACGATTATAATGCAATACTTTAATGTGAACCAACAAATTTTGAAAGTTATAGATAAATAAGTAGTTATAGTTACAAAAGGCACTTTGAAGTTTGATAATGATTAGATACTCCACATAATGCATCAATAATGAATTAACAATAATAGATAAAAGTAATAAGCAGATATTGAAAATATTGACTTAAAGCGCAAAGTTTATGTGAAGGGAAAGAAAATATTGATGGATATGCCAGAAATTGCAACAGGATTCATTATGATTAACTTTCTTAACAATGTTGAATAAGAATTGAGACAAATACAACCCAATTTTGTTAGACTCGGAATCTTTAAGAACAGCTATGTTTGAGAAAACCCATATTCTTAAGCACAAATGCACTTAAGCTGATATTCTAGAAACAAGGTATTCAGATTCTGTATGAACGCTTTCTGTGTTAATTGGAAATCAATAGAAAAGCAGATTGTTTCAACTCATTTAATTAGCCAGAGAAATCAGTTGGCTAAAAGGCAGTTGGCTTTGTTTTGTTGTTGTTTAGCTCGTTTCGTTTTGTTTGGCTAATGCTCGTATGTAGAACGCAGAGATGTGAGACGAGTTTTTTCTAAGCGCCTGATGCACCGATGACAGCAATTATAAAGAAGACGGATTTGCCAACCACAAACAACTGGCAACAACTTCTACACTAACTATAGTAACTGGCGACAACTGGTTGCTGGCGGAGGCAACAACTGGGCGGCTCTTGGCCAAAAGTAGGTCTGCGACAAGCCTTTGTGTGCCTAGTTAAGTATGTTGGTTTGTTCTGTTTGCGTTTGTTAATGTCAATTAGAAGCATGCTTAGAGAACGGACTGTGGCAATGTTGCAATAGTTGTCATGGGGTTCAAGAGTTCGAGGCGTCGGAGCGTCTTAAGGGCTGCGGCTAAGCAAAGCAGGATGCGCTGTTAACTGTTAAGAAAGTTGCACGCGGATGCAACGGCTGCGGCATTTAATTGCCTCAACAGGTATCAGGTACCAGGTACCAGGTGCGAGGTACGAGGTACGACGTATGTGGTAGAAGCGTAAGAGGTTTTCTGGTAAACAAAGTCGCGCAAATAATATGTAGAAAAACTGGACAGACTGTGGAAGAAAGTCAGGCCAGTTGCGAGCAAGTTTGCGATCGTCCCAGACAAGCAGACAGCTGGACAGCTCCACAGTGGGACAGTGGGACAGTGGGACAGATAAAGCAGCAGCCAGCAAAGGAGCTGTCGGGTTGGTCAGCAAGGTGCGTTACTTTTACTGCTCAACGGGCACAGCTACAGCTACAGCAACATCTTCAGCTTGATGTTCAGGTTCAGGTTTTTTATTTTTGTAGGCCTGTAGCTGGCAAAAAGTACAACAACAACGACAAAAATAAATAACAATAACAATGCGACGAAATGATAGTGAAAATATTTTCAGTTTTTGGTCATGACATAAAGATGTGTGTGCACATCTATAAAAAGCAACGAACGATGTGAAGATGCGTCTCCTGAACGCAAGTACTTAATCTTTTGGCTACCCCATTTTGGGCCGCAAATGACAAACTACGAGACTTGACGCAACGCTAATGAATTGAATAAATGTTACTTTTTTGCTTGTGGGCGAGTACTGTCTGAGCTGTGCTCAGAGAAAGGTAGACACAAAAAATGGTACAAAAAATGGTACAAAAAACGAGCGTACAATTTAAAGACAGAGCTGCAATCTTTGAGCTAGATGATGACTGGTACAAGTTAACTGGCCAAGTTAATGATCATGACTGGCTTTTCGCATTTGAGCCAAATTGTTAAATGCAATTTGTCAGCGTCTGCACAGGGTCTTAACACATTTGTCACAGTCCCCATTGCATATATACCGCTAAAATTACACAGAGTATTCCAAGCGGGTGCTTTGGTTAACTTTCCTCTGGGAGTCTGTTGGCGAATCAATGCGGATCGTTTTGCGACTTTCGCGCTGAATCAAAAGTAAATTATTTGTTGTCAATTCGGCAGCCTTGAAATTGCAGTTGCCAGTTGCCAGTCGCCAGTTGCCAGTTGCCAGTTGCTGGAGACGTGACTTGCGATTTCTTCAGAGGAATTTGATTGCTGTTGTCTTTGGCTCTTCTGGAGATTGCCTGCATTTATATGGTCACGATGCCCGAAACTTGCTCATCAGCTGTGTAATTTGCTGATCAGCAGCTGCTTTGGCACAATAAAACAAGGCCCAAAAGAATGTTAAATGCGTTTTTGGTTACTGGCTTGTTCTGGCTTTTAGCTGTTATCTGGCTGCCGCTGCTGGATGCCCCAACCCCATAAAGCCCCCCATTATGAGCGTGTTTTATGTTTACGACCTCCAAGCTGCAGTAGCAGTTAGCTCATGACCGCAGCCTGACATTTTGGCATATTGCAAAAAGCATATGAGAAAATAATAAAAAGCAACAAAATTTGCATGCGGCTGGAAAATTAGATTTTCCGCTCATTTGCACTGAGGCGGCCAGATACAAAACATATTGCGCAATCTTCTGCTTGAATGCATGTAATTTGGTAGCCCCACACACACACACACACGCGCAGTGGGTGATTCGCATGTGTGTGTGTGTGTGTGTGTGTGAGTGAATGGGTGTGGGCTGTTCTCGCACAGAAGCGTTTTAACAGAAACTAGGGCATGCTTAATTGCAACTAGATAAGCACCTCGGCAAATATGGAACCTCAAGTATCTACAAAAATGCATCTGTATTTATATTGCACCTATCGAATGAAAAACTAAAAGTGAAACTTGGCTAAAATTGACTATTTATGTTGCTTTTGGTTTGATTAGGAAAACAATCACTTTTTATCTCAAGATTTTGATTCTTACGTTAAACTTTGAAGATATCCAGAGAATAAAAGAGTTTGGCAACAAGTTTTGGATCAAGAAATGTTATATTAGCGAACATTAATTTTTTATTTTCATGGAAATAAAATCTGTTATATCTGCCTTTTATATACTGTATACTTTTTGCATTCTCATTCTATGCTGTTTGTTTAGTTTTAAGGCTTTCAACTAAATTTAGTATACTATACTATACTATACTAGCATGAACTAACGCCCTATTAGACCTTTATTGTCATTATGGAATTTGAACTCCTCAGAGTATATGTATTTCGTTCTGGATCAGGACGATAAGCTCTTGTGGACATATCTCTCACTTTATCTCTCAGTTTCAACACAAGCTAGTCTCTCAGCTCTAAAAGCGGATTACACAGATCCTTAATTCTGTTATCTATGTTAGATTACGGGCAATCGGATCACTATACTATATAGTTTCTATGTGATTTATGGGTTTAGGTATTGTAAACTTATATCGTTGTTCAACACAGCTAGACCAAATTCTCGAAAAACGAGCTCTATTATGATTCTCAAATGTGAGCGGAATCTTCAGCTATATTTCATTATTTATATTGCTTAACATCGAAGTTCCAACTGCAAATATTTTATGTATTTAATTTATCGAGAACTTCTTTATTAAAACAGGTCTAATACTGTATTCATCACTCAGATCTATTTATTATTGAAAAAGACCTAATATAGCTTTTATAGCTTTCATCAAGAAATCAGCGATGCATTCCAATTTGACGCCAAGTAGCGAAGGTTTTTCATTTCTAAACTAAGCCCATTGGGCAACCATCTAATGAGAGCTTCATTCTTCAAAAATTGCACGCAAAAATCCACTACACAAAGTTGGGTAAGACACAGATCTGGCTGGTTTCATTAACAAAATTTTCAACAGTTTTTCAGTTATATCCCTGAAGGATGTGCGTAGATAATCACCTTGTATAATATGTATTTACGATGTCAACACCACAAACGAGTAAGCGATGTTTGCTTGCTGAACGAGAATGAATAATGATGTACTTGTAATTGTTTTATGGTGTGTGGAGAGAGACAACCGCACGCAACGCTTCACTTTTACCAACTGAACGCAACGACGATCTTGCCACGGTTTATAGCTTGTCCCCAAAACCAAAAACAAAAGCAAACGGAAAATCAAAAACAAAAAAAATAAGGTGCACAACGAGCCAAAGCCAACAGCGAACAGCATAAAACGAACAACATTGGCGCTGCGGTTGCCGTTCGAACGCGGCTCAAACCGCGCTTGTCGCGCACTTATGCCAGCGTGTGTGTGTGTGTGTGTGTGTGTGCTTGTGTGTGCCTAGTGTAAGCCTTTGACCAAAACAAACAGCTCAAGCGAGTCAAGTGTTCGAAAGCCAAAGCGATTTCCACTCAAACATCAGTTGGACATCTCATTGTTAATTGAGTTATGGCCCAGTAAATCGCCAGTAAATTACACCACACACACACACACACGCACACAAACACACACACATACTAACTGTGTCAGTGTGTTAGGTTTGAGCTGCAGTTGCCAAGTGGTTCGAGCAACATGTTTGCAGGCGCGTCGCTCCTCGAAACAAGTTTGTCGCCTGAGTCTTTTGTTAAGCCTGTTGCTTTGCGAATTTTTTTCATTTTGGTGAAAAATAATAATAATCGATATGGAAAAATGCAAAATATTTGTTGCCGTTACGCGTTTTGTTTAAACAAATGATTAGCGTCTTACTTATTTATTTTCTTATTCGTTTATTTCTTTGCCCCTTTGTTATGCCCCCTGGCGGCACACTTAAAAAACACACACACACACACACACACTTTCGTGACTTATCAACATTTTATTTACATTTCACTTATGTAACTCAACAAGGCGCCTGATCAGTCGGGGGGCGGGAGGCTACAAAACTGTGTCAATAATGTCAGTAAAATCAATGAAGCGCTATTGCTTCCGGCACAATTTGTTCATCATTAGCCAAAAGTTGGGCAGGGGGAAGGGAAAGAAACAAAACACAAAATATAAACAAAATAAAAAGCAACAAAAACAATAATTAATAAAAGGCACAAAATAAACGAAAACAATTTAAAATATTTATTGCTTTTGTTGGCTTTAATTGTAGCATATTGTAGGGTCAGTTTCATGCTTAGCCAGCCCCTAAATAGTTATTAACTTTTGATTAATGTTGTGTTGATGTGCTTGAGCACAAGCAAACATTTTAATTTGTTTTTCATGTTAAGCCTACCCGCAGATGCTTAGCCTTTATGCTTAGCTCATTGCAAGCGCAACATATTGAATATCGAATTAATTTGTGTTTTACAGCTTTTCAGGTGCGCACTTTCAAAATTCAAGTTCACGACAAGGCAAAAGCGCATCCTCACACGCACTTTGCTATACACAGATTGTGCATCTTCAAATGCATCGCATCGCATGCTGGAATGATTGGAGCAGCTGCCGCAAGGTCATTGAGTAAATTAATTTTAATTGCAACTCATAATGTTTGCTCGCAGCTACTTCAATCGAAACCGTAAACGAAATCGAAATGTCTTCTTGACTTTACAGCTAAAGCGAACCCAACCAGCAGCCCATTTTGGCAGATGTGCTGTGAATAAATTGAAGTGTGAACATTGCCAAATTGCAGTTGTTCGATTGTCTAAATGAGGGGAGCCTGAACTTGAACTTGAAGTGGCGTCGACTTCGAGTGCCGCAACAAGCTGCTGCTGACTTGCAAACTGAGATCCAAATAATAGATTCGTAGCGCCCTAGCCATAACTGTGGCTTCAATTAGATTTGGGGTTCAAATGACCCCCGCCAGGCAGCGCTGGCAATGAAGGCAATTTCAAATTGAGAGCCAACAAAGTTGCCTGATATTAAAGCGGCTTACCATGAAGCTAACTGCTCGAGGCTACGTGCATATTTATATATATATATAAACATGTACATGTACATGTTCACAGATTTATGTGGCTCACTGTGTAGGCTGCTTTTCACTTTTCTATCTGCCGCAACCCACGCCTCGCCCGGCTGGCGCTTAATCAGCCATTTGACATCTTGCGTCATTAAGCACGACAATTTTTAATTGCTTTTTAGGTTTTTGGCTCATTGCAGCGTTGCCTTTATGTAACATTTTTCAAAATTGGGCTTTGTCAAAGAAAAGTGTGTGTCATTTAAATGAGCATTACGATTGCCTCTGGGCGCTGATATGTTCCCTGCCCCCAGCCCCTGCCCCATCTATACACAAAAGTCAGGCAAGGCCGTTTAGCGGCAGAATCTTCAAGAAGTGCGCGCACAAAGCGTAAACAATGATAAATTACAATAACAACATATTATATGGCCATAATTAACCTGGTCTGTGGTGTCTGCTGCTTTTCAGAGAGCTAATTAACTTGTCTCTATGCAGATGCGGTGGCTCTGGCTCAGGTTGACTGTGGTTGTGGCTGTGGTTGTGGCTGTGACTGTGACTGTGGCAACATCATAGCCATAACCCAGTGACTGACTTTGACTTGCCATCAAGTGGCAAAGTTGAAGATTCTTGAACAGAAACCGAAACTCAAACCATTATCATTAGCCATTAATGCCACAAATATGCGTATTTCGCAACGGTAAAAAAAATTTTAATTGTTGCGTAGCTCAAGTTTATCTAAACATTTTCCATTGGCCTCGAGTTAAATTCACAAATAAAATAAAAATAAAAAGCGACTTCAGCTTGGAACAATTCGCGTATCAAATAAAAATAGAATTCGAGATTTTTCAAGGAAATATTTACAAAGCAAACTTCGCGAATTTGTCAATACCGAAGCTCATGAAACTATTCAAACAAACCAAAGAGCAATCGGTGCAGTTTTATTGCTTTAGTATTTGAAAAACCTTCATCTGGCCATTATTTTGATAGTAAATAAATAAAAATATAAATTTGTAGTTACGTACTCACCTTTAAATTCACACCCATAATTATATTTTATGGTCATCTATCAGCAGGCGGGAGACGATCTTCTATAAAAGCAGAGAGAATGTTTGTTAGCTTAATTTATGAATAGCTTAAATATATGAGAATAGATCAATTTTTGTGCTCAGCTCAACATACCCACATAATAAATAAAAGAAATATGCACACAAGCGATTACAATAAATGTTACGTATGATGAGACATAATTAAAATTTTAATACTTACCAATTTTATTCAAAGGACTTATTTAAAGTTGATGCCATCAAAGACATAGCCGCTATCTCCTCCAATATGAAAAACGTAGACTTCTCCCTTTGTCAAGGCACCGCCTCCTCTTTTACTCAATCTATTGCCTAAAGCCACCTCCTCCGTCATTGCTAATGCTGCCGTATCCTCAACATTCGAAGCTGCAGTCTCCTCCCATATTAAAGTCGCCTTCTCCTCTATCGCTGAAGCTGCCGCCTCCTCCACAGTTGAAGCCGCCTTCTCTACTCGAAGTGAAGCATATGAAGCCTACTTGAATTTATGAGAATCGAGTAGAAAGGACTAAGTCACAATATGTTTTTTTTTTAATTTGCAGCGCAGCTTGGTGTAAACTTGGTCTTGCATACAAACATTCAAAATGTACTTATGCAAATTTACATGAAAACAAATATACATTCACACATTCACACGTACATACATACATACAAACTTACATACAATACATACATACATACATACATACATACATACATACATACATACATACATACATACATACATACACATACATACATACATACATACATACATACATACATACATACATACATACATACATACATACATACATACAAACATACATACATACATACATACATACATACATACACACATACATTCATTCAAACATACATACATACATACATATATACATGCATGCATGCATGCATACATATAAACACGTATATATACATACATATATACTTACATACATACATACATACATACATACATACATACATACATGCCTACACACATACATACAAACAAAAAAAAACCCATGCATGCATATAACTTTTATTCGTGTGCTGTGTCAACTGTCCCGTGTCAACTTGTATGCTTACGATCCTTGATATATTTTTTTCATGTAGTTCAAAACCCGTGAAAAGCTTAAAGTTATCCATTCCACTTTGTAATAAAAGTATTGTGGCTCGATTCTTTTATCTGCAAATTAAACTTTCGTTCATTATACCTCTGACCCGCATTTTCTATCGAAGTGCGGTGAATTTTCAAATAAATTTTCACAAAGATATATGAAAATGACTTTGAAGGCTATCGGATGCAGCCAAGGCAGCTGTTAGAATTAGCAAAATCGCCGAATCACGTATTCATTAAGTTTTTATGCCGTGCTTTGAAAATAAATTTGAGTCAGATCGGAAGAAACTAAGAGCTTCAATCAATCAAACAACGAAACTTCGCCCAAAAAGTTTTTCCATCAAGCAGTCCTTCATATTTAGCGAAAATTGTTAAGCAAGTTTTCATTAAATTTTATTAAAGAAAACTGCGAATTAGCTCAAGAGAAGTGTGAAACACGTATCAAATGGAAATCTTTGAAAACATCCACATAAGGTAACTAACGAACAACGAAAATGTGACTTTCACGCATAAAAATGCGTTTGCAAAGTCCCCAACAAATAAGTATAATAAATTTAGTAGGACACAATTAAGATTTATTTGTGTTGATTGATTCGTAGTTACCGAGCACACGTTGGCCAGTGGGATCAAAGGGGCTGCGAAGATGACAATCGGCCTTATAGCGTTTGCCCAGAATGTCCACTTCATAGTCACCCGCTTTTAGATAGTCTGCATCGACCTTTTGGCCGTCATTGCGTGATATGTAAGCCTGACCCAGAGATTTTCCAAGTGTATATGCATATTCAGCTCGGCGAAGCACGCCGACAGGATCGCCATTCCGGTAGACTCCTTCGAGGCCCCAAATGGGCACCCGCTGCTGCAGAGTGAGGTAAACCAAGCGCTTTTTGAGGCCCTCAGCGCGTTGTCTCGCCACTGCGGCACGACCACGATAATCGCCCGACTTGCGGCAGGTGAAGCCCAGTCCAGCCTCCAAAGGAGTATCATCCGAACGCAGATCGTAGCTCCACAGATGATAGCCCTTCTCGCTGCTGAGGGAGTACAGAGCTCGGTAACCTGCGTTACGGAGATCCTGTGCCTTGCCAGCAGCCATCAACGCCTTGTACACGGCCACACAATCCTGCTTGGGCACATGAAGCTCATAGCCCAGCTCGCCCACAAAGCTGACACGCAGCAGGCGCAGTCCAATTCCCTGGAAGTTGGTCAAGCGAGTACTATTTGGCGGCACATGCTCATCGGAGAGATCACAGTCGAGCAGCGGCTGCAGAATCTGCCGACTATTGGGTCCCTGTATAGAGATGACGCCCAGATCGGCTGTGATGTCAGTCAACTTGGCATCAAAGCCCTTGCGTCGCATCTCACTGAGCAGCATGCTGTACGTATAATAGGCCGAGGCACCGCCGGCTACAATATAGTATCCCTGACCCTCAAACTTGGGATCGTGCACCTGCCCAGAGCCCGATGCCAAACGGCTTATGGTGACGTCCGCCTCCACGCCACCAGCATCGTTGAGCGCACAGGTGTAGACAGTTCTGAGATTTATAAGAAGCAGATACATTTTTCATTAGGGATTATTCATTCAAAGCTTCCTATACTCACTTGGTAGGATCGCGATTGGTGTTCGCAGAGAAGAGCCAGTCGGCGGCCAGCTGAGCCTGTGGTCCCTCCAGCAACAGCTTGGAGAAGTAGCTCATGTTGAAGACCACCGCATTGTTGCGACAGGCGTGTGCCTCGGCTCCAATCTGAAAAAGGAAGCAAAGAATAAAGAATAAATTGACTGTAGAAAATGTTCGTATAATGACTAACCAGATCGTGATACTCCGAAAAGCTGCTATACTTCAGATCGCCCTCCAGGACACGCTCGTAGTTGCTATCCTTATGTCGTGGGTTGTCATAGCTGCCGTACCAGTCATAGGGTAGCACTGCTGCAGAGCCTACACTGGATCCCAGAAAGAAACCGGGTCGCTCCCAGCCCTGCTTCTCCTCCATGAAGGCGTTGCACTGCAGCATCTCTTCGTGCAGAGGATCCTTTTGGAAGTCACGTCCGGCCAGTGGCTGATCGTACTTGAAGACCATGCTGTAGTTCTTCACATAGCTTTCATGCGACTTCTCCTGAATCCACTTGGTGGCGCGGCCCTGTTCCTGTGTGAAGCGTCGCAGATCAAAGCTAAACATGGGCACATCCGGCTGGCCATTGATGATCCACAGAGCCGTTTGTTCGCCACAGCCACCACCGAACATCATGCCAGCCGAGTTGAAGCCACAGTTGTGCATGAGGCCAGACACCACCGGATCGGGACCCATAAGTGGCTTGTGATCCGGCGTAAAGGACTCCGGACCGCAAACGGTGCTCTTAACACCGTATTTGGCATAGGCGGGGCACAGTTTCTGGGCGCCCTCCACATGCGTCTCAAAGACCGACCAGTCCAGCTCGTAGAGGCCGAAGTGAAAGTCTTTCGCCACGGGTTCCAGCAGAATGGGATTTGGCTCGTAGCCGCCCATGCAGATGGCATCGCCCTGTATGCGGAAGTACGTGGAATAATCGTGATCCCGTATATTGGGAAGACCACGAACACCCGGTATCGATTCGGAAACAATGTATGCATGCTTCATGGGCAGCAGCGGCAGGTGGGTACCATGTCGAGCCACCAGATCGCGACCCCAGACGCCAGTGGCATTCACCACAGTATCGGTACGTATGTTGCCATAGGGCGTAGCCACACCCACAACCTTTTTGCCACGTGTGCCCTGCTCCACGAGAATCTCCTGTACATCACAGTTCTCGATCACCTGGGCGCCGTTGTTGGTTGCCGCCCGTCTCAAAGCCGTGCAGAGCATTGCCGGGTCCATGACGCCATCACCAGGGGAATAGAGTGCGCCAATAAATGCCTTGGGGTCGAGCAAGGGAAACAGTTTCTGCGTCTCCTCGGGCGAGAGTATCTCGTTCTCAATGCCCAGAGCTGCGCCGACAGTGGCCAGGCGACGGTACTCGTCCAGACGCGTCTCATTGTGCGCTATGAAGATGCCACCGTTCTGTATCCAGCCAGGGTCTAGGCCCGTCTCGGCCTCCAGCTGACGCAACATATTCCGCGAGTTGGCCAGCAGCTGTATGTCCACATCGCTGGGTCGCAGCCGCCAGAGCAGCCCGGCCGTGTGCCAGGTTGTGCCCGCCGTCAGCTGTGCTCGCTCCAGCAGCACCGCCCTTACGCCCCGCTTAGCCAGATGGTAGAGCGTGTGACAGCCAGCCGAGCCGCCGCCAATCACCACCACATCCGCCGACTGGGGCAGCGTTGGCGCTGGGGCCGAGCTCCTGCTCTTGTTGCGGCCCAACACGCGCCACAAATCCTGGCGAGCTGCTTGCTGTGCGATGCCTGTGCGCCACATCTCGATTAGCAGCCGCGCGCTACGAATCCAAAGTGAAAACTAAACCACAGCAGCGCACAGCAGCTGGCCAGAAAGCCTGGAATCCAATACGATTAGCATTGGCAATCAAATTTCGTGTGAACCGTTGGGTCAGCTGTGGCGATAAGCCTTTAAACTAGAATTGGGACCATGGCTACTTATCACGAGCAATACCCTGCCCACTTTCGTTTTGTTATCAACTACACAAGCTCGCAATATTGCACATTTTCGGCCCGACAGGTGGCGCTTTAAACGTTCTTATCAATCGAATAAAGCCTAACAACATATTTCTATTTATGATTATTTAGGTTCAACTGAGATCATTTTGAGCTTATTAAAAAACAAGAGGCAAATCACACAAAACAGGGTATTTAAATAACAAATACCCTACGTTTTTCATTAACTATAACTATATATTTTAACATTAACTCTACATATTCATTAACATTAACTATATATACTATAAATATATTGTATGAACTCTCAATTACCATATATGAGCAAATAGTTTCCGAAGGAGCATATTTTGGTTTTGGATTGAAGGGTAGCTCATAGTGTAAGCTTGAATCTTCCATACAACTTTAAGATGATCAAAATAAAAAGAAAATGAAACTAAAATAATCAGCTAGCATCGTGTCCCATTAATAAAAAAAGCGAATAACGAAATACGTTGCACGTGTGAAAGAAACACAAATATGTACATGCCACATGCCTCATTGGGTTGACTATGGAGCAGAATCTGGGGGACTCGCTTGGCATTGTCGGCGCCATTGTCATGCGTTGCTGGCACAGACCAGACCGGGTCGCCCCAAGCCAAGCCAGACCCAAGTCAGACCCAGCCAGACGCAGACGAGATGCAGACCTTCCAGTGCGGTTGCATATGTTGTTGTCGTTATTGTTATTGTTATAGTTGGCACTTGGTTAATGTGTTATTGTTGTTGTTGTTGTTGTTATTTTTGTTGCTTACGTTATTGTTATTGTTAGCAAATTGTGCGACAAAAATTCTAAGCCAGGCGCATGATTTGTTGCGTTTTTCTTATATGCACGACGCTGTCAGCTCATTAAGCTGGTCTCATTATGCAATCTCGCTTGCATTGTTAAAGATGCAGCCCGTTTGAAGAGGAAGATGCAGATGATGACGTGTACTTGTTGGATTTGCTTGGCTGGCTCCGAATCGAGTGTGGCCCTGCAACAAAATGGAGCGCGTTCAACTTGCTTTGAATTTACTGAGACAAAAGCAAACTGTAAGCTTAAGCAGCTAAAAATAATTTTTACTACTTCTCCAAGTAATCAATGCAAAAATTATTTAAGATATGCATTCAACTGGATTCCTGGCTGACCCTGTGTACACGAACCTTGCCCTAAAAACTTAGTATAACAATTACCTCAAAACTTTTTGCCTTTAAGTTAGTAGCAAGAACTGATATATTTGTAAACAACTAAGATTGCTCTAAGATTTATTTAGTTGACAATGCCCGACTAGTAGACACCCTGCTCTCAACTGCAATATGTCACAACGAATCTGACACAAATATATCTTGTGGGTTGCGCGTCTAGAGAAGATATTCAAAAAGTCAATTATACTTTCTCTGTGAACTACATAACACAAAGTTGTGTCTTATATATTCCTCGAGATATTCTCAAATATGGCTTAATATCAACATAGATAGATTTAGATGTAAAATGGAAGTTATCGATAAGTAAACTCCAAATATTTAGATACTTTTTAATAATTTGAATACACGAATAAGAAAAGAGCAACATCAAATATATATATTTAATGTAATAGTAACTATTTAATAACCATGTCAATGGCTTTTGACCTCCATATATTTTTAAATTGTTGTATGTACACTTAGCTCCCACAATTATATTGATTAACTCTCCAATCGAATTCAATGCGCACCAAAAAGTATGCAAAAACGAGCAGAAGCGAAGGTGAAATTACATAGGAAATGGAACACCGAGCTGGAATTTCACAACCTGCTCAATTGTCGAGCAATTATGAACTGAAGTAGAATTCAATGATACAATAAAACACTGAGTTGTCGCTAGTCATTAGTAATACAGTTAAGCAGATGATAACAACGCAAACGATGATGGATTTCATCCACCGAAGCAAAACAAACAAATTAGAATGCGCTCGTCGAAAGTGCTCAACTGACAGTTACCCTGTATTTGGGTCTGCCACACTAAGAAAAAAGTTGGCTGGAACTCCACATATGAAAATCAATAAAAATCATAAATAAATATGTCATTATCACAATAGTTTTTTAGATTATCAACCTCCTATCTATAATGTCATTGAGTTAAATGCGAACATGTCGAATCAACACGATATCGTCCTGCAATCCATACACTCTTTAAAATTGATATCAAGATTACAGGGTATACACATTTAATTCATTACACTGCTCAATTGCCTGACAACAACAAGCTGATGTCTTTGGAGGTTGGAGTTGGAGCATTTGCCTACCGAAGCACTTCAGTGCGATTACGATACGCGATATTTAATCTCTGATAACAGGCGAAACCCACACTGTCAGCGATTAGACGTGAGCTCCCCAAAGTATGCAGCAATTAGGCGGCACGTCAGTTTTCGTTTAGTGCTCCGTTGGCCGCATCGCGAAATGCTACGCCACGATTCAGGGTCGCCGGGCTGCTGGAAGCTCGCCTTGCGACGCATCTTCAGAGCTCAGGATTTCTATGGCAGCATAAGGCTAATTATTGCCCTGGCTCTGGTGCTGGGCATAACGCCGTATTATGTGTCCCGCGACGGTTGCCACGGCGAGCGCGTGGTGCGTGAGTCATGGTACGGATTCGCCAATTCCATCAGCCGCTGGCTGCTGTTCGCGTATTGCTACGCGCACATACATCTGCACAGGGAGTCCCTGATTGGCTACTTTATGCGCAACCACATCTCGCAGGTGAGCACCCGCTTGCACGATGTGGCCGGCATCTGTGCCGCCGTGGTCATCTTTATAATGCCGCTTTTCCTGCGCCGCCATCTGCGGCACGCCATTGAAAATCTGGTCCGCATCGATCGGCGCCTGGCGCGCTTACACCTGCCCGTGGACTACAAGCAGGTGAAGTACCAGGCTCTATTGGTGCTGCTGCTGGTCACCGCCTTGGATGTTACCATCATTGTTGCCTGCCTTGTCTGCCTAGCCAAGGTGGAGGTGCGTCCCAGCTATCAGCTGATCTTCATCATGATCTATGAGCTGATCACCATATCGATAACAATTTGCATGTTCTGCCTGTTGGCTCGATCGGTTCAACGCCGTTTGGTTCAACTGCATAAGGTGAGTGGCACTTGGGTGTACATCATTTATTTTGGATACATTAATATTTATAGGAATTAGTTTGATTTATAAACTTATTTCGAGCCAATTAATATGTGTTGGATTACATTTTCTTTTACTAAGCTCAATGTAAAGTGAACTAAACCTAATCGAATGGAAAAGTTTGCTCACATCATAATATGATAATCCTGTATATCTTAGAAGGGTTTTCTATATCAGAAGTATAAAATTTATAAGGGTACCAAGGTTGTCACAATGTTGGTTTATTGACCGAACTGAGAGACTGAGAAACGGATCTCATTCATATAATTATGGAATCTTATGATACCCACACATTAATACAAAGTGACAATTATTCTGATATTGGAAGTGCATCGTTTTTTGACAACATATAGAAATATGAATTGAATTCTTTTACCATTGTCCTTGTAGAGTGTGCGACGATTGTGTCATGAAATGTGTGAAGCTTAAAGGGCACGTAGATTTAAGATACTTTGACTAAGCTATGCTGCTTATGTATCAGCCAAATCTTGTCCAGAACGCCTTTCTATATTGTTATATATAACTCGAATTCTTTCAAAATAACAGTTTTTGTATGGGAAAATATCTCTACGAACTTAACTATTCCTACATATCTACAAAACCGGCTTGTTTATCAAAACTAATGCAGTATTAAATCTTCGGCGCGCCCTAAAAAAACGTTTCGTTATTTTATTATCTAACCACCCAACGTGGTTTTTGGAAACTGAAGTGAATACCAGAACGCACATTAGGTCTAAATGCTAAATAGGTCAATAGCCTTTGCACAATTACACCTGGGGACGTATGTGTGGCTACATACCTGGCATAATTAAATTGAGTTTGCGAGTTTGCGCAATGTCCAAATGGTGTCCTTTGGTATCCTGCTGCTCGAATATCTCGCGTCATTCAAATGTCATCGAAAATAAACTATTCACTTATTCTGCATGCCACGCTCCATAAATGCGATACATTATGCATGCGCACAAGGCAGCAGACCAACAAAAACTGATCAGCATATGGCCAGGAATTTGCCTCCGCCTCAGCCCCAGCGCCATATTGCGCATACGCCTCGTAAGCGGCGCAGCTGAGTGTGACTGTGTGCATGCGATTGCGACTGTGTGTGTACTCATGAGTGTCCGGGATATGTCCTGATAATGAATTGCCAGCCATGAAACTGCCAGGCTGGTGCTGCCCTCGTGACTGAGATGTCCTTATTAGAGATGAGCCGATTAACAGCCATAAAAATATAATTTTACATATTTATGCCTGATCAAATTTTCTGTGCAGCTATAAGAAGGAATAAAATACTTATGTTAGCCCTTTTAACTCTCCCCTTTTTTTTTCTAATTTTTCATTCATATTTATTATTATTATTCTCGAACCAAAGCCCTCTCCACGCAGCGGCCGAATCTCTTGAAGTGTGTTGGAAGATAATAAAATCTTCAGATAATTTATCTGTCTAAATTACTAACCGAGCTAGATGCCAATAAAACCCTTTCATTAGGCTTATTGTGGGACAGCCGGATGCCTAACTAGCAGGTTGTTGTGCGTGAGAAGAGAGGACAAAGGTCCTCTCTCACGCGATACGTCATCGTCGTACTTTCCATGTGCCAGTTGCCGCCCTCTCCTTGTATCATCCTCATCAGATCTGAGGGCAGACGAACTTAGTTATGCTAACAACTAAATTAAACACAGACAACGGCGTCTGCTTGACTATGCGTTGCCTCCTCGTCAAGGACACACACTTGTTGGACTTGGCTGCGGCTGCTGTTGCTGTAATCCCTGCGATGCGAGTTCCTCTCACGTCCTGCCGACCGACTGAGAAGGCGAATAAAAGCTGGCTGCATGATGAACATCATAATGAAATTTTCGCACGCGCTTTCGCTTCGGTTACACTTCCGCTGCCGGTAACTGATGCTTTCTCTTTTTCTCGCCCATTTGTTGTTTTCTTTTTTTGCGACATATTTTTGTTTTCGCCAGCGAACGACGCGGTTGCTGGCGGTACGGAGCCTCGTCCTGGCTGCAGTTCGAGTTGTCCCTTTGAAGCTAACGGTCGTGCGTGTTCGTCAATTGTCGTTTGTCACAGGCAAAATGTGCACTGCGTTGCGTCGGGTGCGAAAGTATTTTATATCATCGCAGGTCTATGAGGCACTGCGTCCACTCTTTTTTCTCACCTTCCTTTACGGTCTGACGCCATTTCATGTGGTCCGCCGCAAGATGGGCGAATCGTATCTGAAGATGTCCTGCTTTGGCATCTTCAACATTTTTGTTTACATCGTGCTGTGCGGCTTCTGCTACATCTCATCGCTGCGCCAGGGCGAGTCAATTGTCGGTTACTTTTTTCGCACTGAGATTTCAACAATTGGCGATCGTTTGCAGATCTTCAATGGACTCATAGCAGGCGCCGTGATCTATGCATCGGCAATACTGAAGCGCTGCAAGCTGCTGGGCACATTAACAATTCTCCATAGCCTCGACACGAACTTCTCCAACATTGGGATACGCGTGAAGTACTCAAGAATCTTTCGATATTCGATTCTGTTGCTCGTCTTTAAGCTGCTCATTCTGGGCGTTTATTTCGTGGGCGTGTTCCAGCTGCTCGTCTCGCTAGGCGTTACGCCCTCCTTCTGCGTCTGCATGACCTTCTTCTTGCAACATTCGGTCGTCTCCATTGCGATTTGTTTGTTCTGTATAATTGCCTTCAGCTTCGAGCGACGTTTGAGTATCGTAAATCAGGTAAGTTTCTTCAAGGTGATTGACCCGCGCTAAGTGGATTGGGTTGAAGGGTCTAGTAAAGCGCGGACTATCTGTCTGTCAAATTGCTGGCATGCAGCCAACCCTAAGGGAGCAAATTTTATTGCTCAACCACAAATCAAGTGTGAAATTAATTTATGTTAATCCAAATATTTGTTGACTTCACTTTAGTTAACACGTTGTTTTTGTTGTTATTGGTGCTTACCTAAAAAAATTTAATTATATACAAATTGGAGATGGAATCTGTTGCCTTGACACGTATTAGGGGAAAACAATTCTATA
This sequence comes from Drosophila kanekoi, assembly GCA_037075305.1. Lineage (NCBI taxonomy): Eukaryota > Metazoa > Arthropoda > Insecta > Diptera > Drosophilidae > Drosophila > Drosophila kanekoi. The sequence goes on along the minus strand of JBAMCE010000678.1, from coordinate 4,859,206 downwards.
AGTTTATGAGTGTAAACCTTTTTTAGCAAAAACAAGCTTGGTATTGCTGTCTATGAAATAATTTGAGTCGAAACATAAGGCAATCAATATTTGTTTAGTTACATTTCTTGTCCCTAACATAATTTTGCATTTATTTTATCGGTATATACAACTAATGTAAAGCTAAAATGTATGCCGCATTTTGTATATGAAAATATGCATGGCTTGCAATATTTTCAGTACAAGGGGCAACTGTAGAACAAAAGTTTATTTGGTGCGATGAAATTTTGAATTGTAATAAAGGACAAACCAGACCTTGAACCAAAACCTGGATTCAAGGAGTTGGTTTCTATTGTGAGCCGAACATTCGACAGTTATTTTTTGGCTTGCAGCCCTGTTAAAAATGGTCTGAAACTGTGACTCGAAGAATATCCCAGTATTGTCATAAAGTGGGCGTGGATATACGCCCTTACAATACCTTACATGTCTTACATGATGTCTGACGTGATCATGAAAGTGATTTACAAATAGTTCCTGCAGTAGCACGACTCGAAATACTCTGATTGTTATAAAGAACTTTAAATTTCTAAGCATGTTTATCCACTTTTGAGGATTCGAGATTAAGAAATTGCATTCTGGGATTCGCGCTTGCTTTAAAAAACTGTGCTCTCTGAAAGGATATGCAAATTACTCTAAAATGTGTATTGAAAATATTATGGAAAACGTTTCGGCATCTGAGTTGTTATGATGACACCAAAAAGGTAAACAAACTCATTTACTGACCGTAAAGTAAATGGATGTTTCCACGTAACTGGAAAGCCCTCCCCCTTCAGATCGCCATAAACATTCTGTTTACTTTTACAAGCTCCATATGCTGCTTCTTCATGCTATACCAAGCATTATTTACACCAAAGAGCAATAATTTTTGGCCACTCACATAATTTTTACTGCAATCATAATTGACACGGAAGCTAAAACTATTCTTTACTTTTCGCTGCCTTTTATTGTACTTCCATTAAATTATTCCATAAACTGAATACCCTTTTCCCTGCTCAACCTTTAGCCGTTGACCTCTCGAAGCTCTCAAAGGCAACCCAGCAAATCCTTCCCGTCGTTTACAGCCTTTTATAGATGTCAACAGACCATTTTACTAATTTCCCGCTGAGCAATCAACATAAATTCATGCGAACATGTTGGAGCTCATTCAGAGAAACCATAAACATCATTGGGACTTAGTAATAATTATTTATGAGAATAGAATACAACAACAGGGCCAAACGATGCTAAAAAGGTGGTTCAAAATTGTCATGTGGGTTGAGACAATTTGCCTACTTACCAAATATTTCAAAAACTTACCGATACATTCAAAGATATTATCATATTTAACACAGGTAACCTCATCAAAGGTTATTAACTTAACGTTCTTATATCTTTATTTTAAGTTGAATTAGCGGAAGCCATCATTATACTTTTTATGAATATGCAAATACATACATGCGTTTTCGAAAAATTACATACTCAAGCAGGAATTCCGCATTAGTAATATGGAGACTTTTTTATACACATCACTAAAAGAACAAAAGAGCAGGTTGGGATTAAAGGAGGATAAAGAAAGAGAAATGCAATGGAAGAGAAGGAGACAGATAAAGCAGGAGAAAATAAAAGAAGAATGAAAATAAAAGAAAAATAATAAGTAAGTAATAGCAAAAGAAAGATTAATCAGCAGGGAAAGAAAGAGCGGAAGAAAGAGAGAAGCAAACAATAGACTAAATCTGACTAAGAATATAAGGATATAAAGGGTTAAGTCCTACTTGAACTAATGAGAATCGCATAGTAGGGCGATATATAAAAATACATTCTTAATATCGGCGGGTCTATGCTTCGTGTGGGTGAAAATACATACATGTACATATGTATATATAGATATCATTAAGTTTATGAGAATCGCATAGTAGGGCGATATATAAAATACGTTTTCTTAACATCTACACATCTACACATACATACATAAGTACTTACATACAACACACAAACATACATGCATACTCTAAAACATACACATATAAACACGTACAAACATCCATACACACATACTTACATATACATGCATACATATATACATAAGTGCAGACATGAAGTATGTTAACCTCACTCTCCTACTTTCAATCCCCATTTGTAGCCGTCGAAATGGGTGGACTCATGTTTCAAATAGCATTTCACATAAGATGTAGATGGAGTTTAAATATGGGATTCAAATCGATCGGGTGGAAAACAAATAGTTGCCAGCATCAACTTTTCGCACTATTTTCACTATTTTATAAGACGTGTGAATAACCTTTTTCATTATTTTGTAATGTACCCGCTTAATAATGGACTCTGCGGCGACCGGAGGAAAATGTAATCAGTGGATTGGTCATTGAATCGGTCTGGACAAGAGTTGTAGGTGGCATATAAGTATTCAGAGCACACTTCATTTTCGCCCATGAATGCTCAGCATTTTGTCTGTTATATTATTATGTTCTTTGGAAATATTCCAATTTCTTATTAGTCATTCATTGAGTCCAAGTCCCCAGGGAGCTTAGAGCAGACAGACACTGAGAACGAAAACTGTGACCTATTGAAATGTGGGTAAATCGCACAACTAATTAGAGTCCTGCGGTAAGTGAGTCCCCCAGGGAGGAGTCAGCAGTCACCTGTAAACGGGCATTAATTAAAATGCAGCAGTTTAAGCTAATAGCTAAATGGTCGACACACTCATACTCATGCCCACATTCGTATTCGTATTCCTATTCGTATTCGTATTCGTTTTGGTATTCGTAGTCGTTGACAAGCGGCATAAAAATGCTGAAATTATTTACTTAAAGCCAACGGGAATGAAATGAATGAATTGTGGCCCCGCCTCATTAAACACGGAGACGGCGCCGGCGCCGACGCCGGCAACATGCAAATTTTTTGCGTTTCTTGTGTTCAGTTGCCGCGTAAGGCTCCAGCTGTACAGACCACGAGGACAAGAAGAACAGCATGGACACCGAGAAGGATATCGGTGTAGAAATCGAGCTAAATACCGTGCTGCAACATCCTTTGCGCCGTCGCGTACGCCGTTTGCTGTCCGCCAAGCAGCTGTACGAGTGTCTGCGTCCGCTCTTCCGTGTAACCTATTTGTATGGACTGACATCGTTTTACATTAGCTGCCAGGACGCTGCTGGGCAGAGGGACATCAAGAAGTCCTGGTTCGCATATTTCAATGGCATTGTGCATATCATTGTGTATTCCGTCTGCTACATTCTGACCATAAACAACAATTGCGAGTCCGTGGCCAGTTATTTCTTTCGCTCTCGGATCACCTACTTTGGCGACTTGATGCAGATCATGAGCGGCTTCATTGGCGTCACTGTCATCTATCTGACGGCCATCATACCCAAACACCGTTTGGAGCAGTGCCTGCAAAAGTTCCATACCATGGACGTTCAGCTGCACAGCGTTGGCATCAAGATCATGTACAGCAAGGTGCTCCGGTATAGCTATGCGGTCATGATCTCCATGTTCGTTGTGAACCTTGGCTTCTCGTGGGGCACCTTCGGCGTGTTGTACTCATCCGATGTGACTCCGACTCTGGCATTGCATTTTACATTTATGATCCAGCATACAGTCATTGCAATGGCCATTGCCATGTTCTCTTGCTTCACATATCTGGTGGAAATGCGCCTCGTCATGGTTAACAAGGTAAGGTAAGAGGGGTTAAGTAAATGCTGCTCTATGAGGGATTATCTAATACGAGGTTAAAAAATATATCAAGGTTTTTCTAGAAGCTAATTAAGCAATTTAATAACAGCAATTTCTTGAAAATGTATTACTAACCTACATTGGTTTATGCATTCAATTAAAACTTAAACTATCTTCGATCGTACTGGCATATCCACTTCTGTGCTCCCTAAACGAAGTGAAACTCCAATGAACTCTTAAGCAAACATTTACCACAATGTGTTTTCCATAAACAAGTAATTATTTGTCATTGTTTAGTTCTAGAAAATACTTTTTGGGTCCTGGGAATAGCTTTGTAGCTATTAACCCGCTTTACACATATAGATTAAAGCTGGCCGATTTTTCCATTGTTAGTCCGTATTAATGTCTCGTTTCACGACAATTTTGATACCACCCAAGGGAGCTGTTAGAAACAACATAATAGCATTGCATGTTTCAATAAGTCCTTAAAGCTCTTAACTCTAGTTATGTTTGACTGGCGCACAGAAGAATAAAGTCCTTTGTGCCCTACTCTAGTTGGTGTCGGAGCCAATTATTGGCGCAGCACCGAATTCAATTAAATTAATTAACTCAACCCACAATGTGCAAGGCATAAACGTTTATTTTAGCCACCGCTCGCACTTTATAATTTCATAACGAAAACAAACAACAAAATGAAAGTGCCATGAAATAATATGAAAGCTACGTGTCTGGGAGGACAGGTTTCCCATTACGCGGCTCCTGACAGCACCTCAAAGTGAGCGGACGAAGTTCAAGGCTTTAAACTCTATCAATTAGTAATGAGGAAAGCCATCAGTATACACAGTATAAAAGTATAAAAGGTGCCACACTTCCGTTGTCCAAATCAGTTTTTATTTTTTGCGTCATGTGGCCAATTTGGAGGCAGCTGTTCAGTCCACGCGACGCGTATGGCGCTGAGCAAACGCTGTTCCTGTTCACCTATCTGCTGGGTCTGACGCCCTTCCGGCTAAGGGGCCAGGCGGCCGGACGTCATTTCCAGCTGAGTCGCATCGGTTATCTGAATGCTCTGCTGCAGTTGAGCTTCTTTGGCTATTGCTTTCTCGATGCCCTCGTCCAGCAGCAAAGCATTGTGGGCTACTTCTTCAATTCGCCGATCTCCCAGGTGGGAGACTCGCTGCAGAAGTTCATTGGCATGACCGGCATGTTCACACTCTTCCTGTGCTGCGGGCTACGTGTGCGCCTTCTGATTCGACTCTGTGATCTGATCGCCCGCATTGATGACCATCTGCTCAATGTGGGCATCTGCTTTAATTATGGCAAAATTATGAGTCTGCGGCACACACAACTCTTCCTCATCTGTGTGGTCCAGTTGGCCTATTTGGCCAGCTCCATTTGCATGCTGCTCCATAATGATGTGAGGCCCAGTTACCCGGTCGCTGTTGCCTTCTATGTGCCTCAAGTATTTCTGCTCAGCATTGTCCTGCTCTTTGGAGCTATTCTGCATCGCTGCTGGCAACATTTCGACGCACTGAACCAGGTGAGCAGCAGTCAACCTTAACTAGCTCATTTGTTGGTATCTAGACTTCAAGCCCGTAATAATAAAAGTAGTTTTTTCTACTTCATTTGTTTGTTTTCCCGCGACAGTCTTATTGTTCAATTTTTGTTATTCATAAAAAGCAAGTTATTTACACGAGTTCCATCGTGTCAACCTTGTCAAGATGTTCATTCGCGGCGCTCTAACTAATTAATTACCCACAATCTCAATCTAGGGACTACAAAACTAAACACATTGGGCTCAGATCACAATTGAATGTGTTTTTTTATACGCCATGAGGCTTCCGGACTGTTTGGACAGACTAGTGCACCCGGCCAATGTCTACGGCTGCTACCGTCTGACATTTTTTCTGGCTCGGCTATTTGGTATTGTGCCGTATCATGTGGACTGTGCAGCGGGACAACTGAGACTGTCCTGGTTCGGTTTGGCCAACGTCGTTGTGCGCATGATTTTCTATCCGCTGAATTTCATCTACAGCTGCCTGGAACGGCGCACTCTGATGGTTAGCCTGGCATTGACAAATGTGTCCAAGTTCACCGCAGATCTGGAGATGTTCAATGGCATGGCTGGCATTATGGTAGTGCTGATCGCCTCGCTGCGGCGACGTCAGGAGCTGGTGCAGTTGCTGGCCCTGTTCGATGGTCTGGAGCGCGAGGCATTTCCGCGTGTCGGCATTAGCTTTGGACAGATCCAAGCGGCCAGGGAAATCGTTGGGTCGACTGCCTTTCAGTTTTGCACATTACTCGGCTTTGTTGGCTACAGCTTTAGCTCGATTTTCCCAATTGCAAATACCTATGCGTCCTACTCGGCGCGTGTTAGCTACTTCTCGCCAAATTTCATAGTTTGCACAGTTAGCATACTTGTGAGTGGGCTGTTTATCAAGCTACGCATTTACTTCAGTGCACTGAATGAGGTCACATTGCCTTCAAATCACATCTATGCCCTATTTAACCAATCCTTTTATATGCTTTCAGGTCCTTAAGAATCTCGCTCATCAGTGGGACACACGCAGCATTAAGGCCGTCCAGAAGCAACGCTCGCTGCAGTGCTTGGACTCCTTTTCGATGTACACAATTGTCACCAAGGATCCGGTGGAGATCATACAGGAGTCCATGGAGATACATCATTTGATCTGTGAGGCAGCTGCCACGGCGAACAAATACTTTACCTATCAGCTGCTCACGATCATTTCAATTGCCTTCTTGATCATCGTCTTTGATGCTTACTATGTGCTTGAGACCTTGCTGGGCAAATCGAAGCGGGAGAGCAAATTCAAGACCGTGGAGTTTGTTACGTTCTTCTCATGTCAAATGATATTGTATTTGATTGCGATCATTTCAATTGTTGAGGGCAGCAATCGGGCCATCAAGAAGAGTGAAAAAACTGGCGGCATTGTGCACTCGCTGCTCAACAAGACCAAGAGCCCGGAGGTCAGGGACAAGCTGCAGCAGTTCTCCATGCAATTGATGCATCTGAAGATCAATTTTACAGCGGCAGGACTCTTTAACATTGATCGTACACTCTACTTTACGGTGAGTCCTTGCGGCTGTTCAAACTCGAGCTGTAACCAGTTAACGGAAGACATATTAGGTCCTGTTAAGAAGCCTTATTTCTCCGTCGTGCCTCAGTACAGCAAAGCTCCTGCTCCATTACTTTCGACTACATCATTTAAAGTTGGTCTTAGTTAATATCCCTTTTAATTTTTCCAGATAAGCGGAGCTTTGACCACCTATCTCATCATCTTGCTGCAGTTCACGTCGAATTCACCGAGCAATGACAATGGATTCGACTGTTGTGAAGCGTATCATAATATGACGAACCGTACAATTTAGTTGGTCATCGGGAAGTGCATGGAGCTGAATCTGGAGCTGGTGAAAATACGTGTATATTTAACGTCCAACGGTGTGCGGCAAATAATATTAAGTGTTTTTCTTAGATGTTGTTGCTTTTGCATGCATTGTCAATGTATTTGTCATAGATTTATTATTAGCAATAAAATGATAAGCATCAGAGAAATTAATAAGTTGATTGTGAAAATGAGAAATTGCAAAATACGAATTGGAAATAATAAAACAATTATAATTGGAATGCAAAGTGAATGCAAAGTGGAATGCAAAGTGGAATGCAAAGTGAACTTGTGGGGTGCCAAGGGTAAAATACCCTTGCTGACATATGGCCGAATTCTCATATCGATTTATATGCAGCCGATTGTTCTATATAATACAGTAATCAAATATTTATAAGATTTTACTCATACTCATGTTAAAGCTCCTAATTGCTTAGCTTAGTCAATATAGTTTTAAAAACAAGAATGTTCACAAAATTATTTTCGACTAATAGATCCTATGTCCCCCTAGCTTAATATTGAGATGCGATCCAGTTGATATATACATTCTGCCTGCAGCACAAAGGCGACACGACAGAAACTTAAGAAATTAATTAATATGTTGTAAAGATTATGGAAATGCATTGTTCAATGCGTTCAACATTTTAAATAATGTGGTTTTGTAGCTTCCATTGAACATGTTCAGATGCAGGAGAACAAATGATATGTAAGGCAATAATTGAACAATTCACATTAGACATATTTTTCCAAATTGGAATAGAAGCAGAATATATAAGCTATATAATCTTGAGGACTTCACATGCGTGTATAAATACTCCAGTTATAATAACTAATAAACTTAGCTTGAGTGCTAGAATCATTGGCTTATATTTTTGGCTAATATAAGGGCTAATGAATGGCTAATAAGAAAAACATTTACCCTCATTAACCATACTCAATGAGATCAGGGGTATAAAAACAATAATAATAATAGGAATAATAACAATAACAAGCATAATAATAATAATAATACAATATTAACAGTAATAATAAGAACAATAACAATTAAATGTGTATATATATAAGATGAACGCGTTCAAAAAGGCCAAGGACCGCTTTTAATCCTCGTTAAGCGCTTGAACCACCCACATTAGTTACTCTAATTGTTTACCCCATTTCAGTCATGAAATTCGGTATGTGTAAAATATCTCGTAAATAACTTGTTGCACTTGTGGCCCGGGTCTAGCGCCTAGCGTTATGCTACACATTGAAGCTTAATTAAATATTTACCGCTATTGGTATTAGCTTATTATGCCGTCCAGCCGTCCAAACGACTTCTGCCCCAGGTGCGCTAACGATTCTGACACATGAGCTGCGAGGCGTAGACGACTGGGGCCAACATTTGCGCATTCAGTTGGCGGCGAGCGTGCGAGACGAACGAACGTGAATTCCCGACTTCGGATTTCAGACTAAAGCGGCGCTGGATTGGACATGGCTTTGAAGCTCTTGGAGCGCATGTCGCAGGCGGACAATGTGTTCCAATCGCTGCGCCCGCTCACGTACATATCGTTGGTGGGGCTGGCGCCGTTTCGATTGAACCTAAATGCGGACAAGGAAGTGCACACCTCGACGTACTCCTTTATCGCCGGAATTGTGCACTATTTGTTCTTCGTGGTGTGCTTTGTGGCATCGATATCCGAGGGGGACTCCATCATTGGCTACTTTTTTCAAACGAACATAACCAAACTAGGCGATGGCACCTTGCGTCTAACGGGTATAATTGCCATGTCCACAATTTTTGGATTTGCCATGTTCAAGCGCCGGCGACTGGTCAGCATCATTCAAAACAACATCATTGTGGACGAGATCTTTGTGCGGCTGGGCATGAAGCTGGACTATCGTCGAATTCTTCTATTCACCTTTCTCATCTCCCTGGGCATTGTCATCTTTAACGTTATTTATCTGTGTGTCAGCTATGGATTGTTGGTCAGTGCCACCATCTCACCGTCCTTTGTTACCTTTACGGCGTTTGCCCTGCCCCACATCAACATCAGTCTCATGGTCTTCAAGTTCCTGTGCACCACCCACTTGGCCCAGAGCCGTTTTAGCATGGTGAATGAGGTACGTAGTCGAACCAACTAAATAATAAAGAAAGCTAATTACATCTGAAAGGATATGTATGCAACCCTCTGCCAGATTTGTGTTACCTCTTTAATTGTTGCCTATCAATATCCTTCAAGTCACCCGATTTCTCCGATTCTACCGGATTGTGAATGACATTCGACTGGCCGACTGGCTAATCATAAATTAATAATAAATTCCCCTATATAATCTCTCTACCGTTTCCCTTGCATCCAGTATAGGAGAAGGTCTCGTAAGTCCACCTTTCTTTGCCTACGTAACAATATCCATGCTGTGAATGTCTCTCGAAGCAGCGAGCTAAAAAATAAAAATCGAACAGATTTACAGAGAGTAAAACGTAGACAATACTCAAATTTGTACGGTGCTTCTGAAAATCTAATACAATTTCTAAAAGGTCACACGTCATTTTTTCATTTTTTGCCCTTAAGAAGTACAAGTTACATTCGCAATACAATATCTATAGAGAGTTAGGTCAGCCTTAACTAAACTGCATAAATAAATCATTAGCAACATCTGACAAGATACATTAATAAAAACAATTCAATTTAGAGCAATTCCAAACGTAATCTCGACAACTGTTTGCCCTGACTGACTGACTGATTGATTGACTGACTGATTGATGATCAAAGCACAACCCACATCGCAAGAGATTTTGTTACCTTGTGTGATGGAGGTGCACCTTAAGACGAAATTTCGGGAAATTCCTCCCGCATGAGTTTGTCAAGGATCTTGGAAGGAAAGTCCATAGACTACGAGATTGAATTTAGATCAGACTATAAATAAGACGATTTAATAAGAAAAAGACTATTTTATTCGATTTGTTAAGGAAATAATCAAGTCAGCGAGTACAAAAGAAGGGCTTGGAATTGTTTTCAGGAAAGAAAGTTACGCTTTATTATGAAAAATTATAGTAAGAGACTAAGACTTGGCAGTCTTAGGATGCAAAAGTTATCTGGATCTTTATGCCTTACAATAGCTTTCGCATTCTCGACGGGTTTGAAACCTGTTATTGTTGCCCATGCAACCATTGTAAGTGAAGATCCTGCATTGATTTATTTGGGGATAGTAGGTCCACCTGTCATAGCCCTCGTAACACAGTCCATGGTCTGAAGGTCTCTCGAAACAGCGACCTAAAAGAAAGAAAAAAAAACAGATTAACAGAGCGTAAAACGTAGACAGTACTCCAATTCTTACGGTGCTGATAGCCCAAGACAATTTCTAAGAGGCCACACGCCAAAAAAACTGCAATCGTAAATTTCATTTTATGGAGTTAAGAAGTTCCCCTTGCAGCTGCTTTATATAGCAGATCTTTAAAGAGTTTTAACAGGCGTTACTAAAATGCATAAATAAACTAATAACAACATCTGACAAGCTACATTAATAAACAAATTTTAAATTAGAGCAATTCCAACCGTAACCCCAAATCTCTGTATATAAAACTGTTTTATTTGATTGACTGACTGACTGATTGACTGACTGACTGATTGACTGATTGACTGACTGATTCATTGACTGACTGATTGACTGACTGACTGATTGATGATCAACTGACAGCCCAAATCGTAAGATACCTTATCTGATGGAGGTGCACGTTAAGACTTCTCAGTCCTAATATGCAAAAGCTATCTGGATATTTATAAATGGGAACACCTTAGTCTTTGGGTGTAAGATCTTGCACTTTCTCTCGCAGATGGCGAGATCGGCTTCGAAATCATTTTCTAAGATATTTGTGAGAATTCATGTGATACGTTCCGTTGAGTCCAACTCTTGGCTCTGTATTTGATGCACTTAAAATAGATTTAAAAAAAAGGCGAGCTCAGGATGGGTATATTTGAATTTTCCACGGACGCGTAGTTTGTGGAAAAGTTGTATAGAAAATAATCAAATCAGTGAGCACAAGAAAATTTGCTTGAAACTGCTTTTATTATATAGACTGAAATTAAAAGACGTGGACTTGCCAGTCTTAAGATACAAAGCTGGTTCGGATCTTTTGGTTCTATTTCTTACACGTCCTCTCGCAGAGCGCAAGGGATGCGAACCTGTTATCGTTTCCCAAGCAACCATTGTAAGTGAATACCTTGCACTGATTTAGTTCGGGGTAGTAGCTCCACATGTCAGTACCTTCGTAGCAAAGTCCATGGTCGGAAGGTTTCAGAAAACAGTTAGCTTAAAAGAAAACAACAGGTTTATTGGGAGTGATACGTAGACAACACTCCAGTTCTTACGGTGCTGGCCACCCAAGACAATTTCTAAGAGGCCACAAGCCAAAAAAACTGCAATCGTGAATTTCATTTTATGCCGTTAAGAAGTTCCACTTGCAGCTGCTTTATATAGAAAATCAATCAAATCTTTTAAGAGTTATAACAGGTGTTACTAAACGGCATTAATAAACCATTAGCAACGTCTGACAAGCTAGCATTACATAACCGAAATTCTAATCTCTATACATCAAATTGTCTGTCCTGACTAGTGAAAATTTGTGGAAATTGTATCCAAATTTTGAAGCACAAATCCTACCAACTTATCTTATAAATGGGTTTGTGTTTTATAATTGCTTCTGTAAGCTGTTAAGCTTAAATTGCTAAACTGTTAAGCTTATACCATTAACATAATGTTAACTAAAGAACTGAACGCTGCTGTTAAACAACACGAGCGTCGCGCTGTACCAGAATGAATAAATATCAAAATGTTAATTTAAATAATAAAATTCATGAAAAAGTAGATCATATAACTACATATTATATTTTAATGTTTTTAGTGATAATGATAGTTTAGCTTATTTGAACCAAACTGAAGTTCTGCTTGAAGTTTTCAGGGCTAAGTATGTCTTAAATATCTTTCAAGCTTAATCCATATATAAGCCATACCTTGTATCAAATTGCTATCGTATGATAGTGGATAGCTATCATTTATATACTTTATAAGCCCGTAAGCCTTCCCGGGCTATGAACCTATTGACAAATCCAGCGCAGATTTCACAAGTCAAAGGGGCGTACATTTCAGGGCCTTGGTAGCGTAGCCCATGTTCTGAAGGTTTCAGGCCACAAATAGCTATGAAAAATGGTAACGTCAAGTGATTCAAAATTGTTTATAGATTCTACAGGATATTCTGGATGCCCATATTGAACTGAACAGCGCCTTGGAGCTCTCGCCAATGCACTCGGTAGTGAATCATCAGCGCTACGCGCATCGGCTTCGTAACTTGATCAGCACACCAATGCAGCGCTACAGTGTTACCTCGATTATACGCCAGAACCCAGAGTACGCCATCAAGCAGGTGGCCAACATACACAATCTGTTGTGCGACATTTGCCATACTATCGAGGAGTACTTCACGTATCCGCTGCTCGGCATTATAGCTATATCGTTTTTATTCATACTCTTTGACGACTTTTATATACTGGAGGCACTGTTGAATCCGAAGCGCTTGGATTACTTTGAGGCAGACGAGTTCTTTGCCTTCTTTCTGACACAAATGATGTGGTACATTGTCATCATATTTCTGATCGTGGAGGCCAGCAGCAGCACCATCCGACATAGCAGCTTCAGCGCAGCCATTGTCCACAAGATTCTCAACATAACCGATGAAACGGAGTTGCGGGATCGTCTATTTCGCCTGTCCCTACAGCTGTCTCATAGGAAGGTGAGATTCACTGCCGCAGGATTGTTTCGATTGGATCGCACACTGATATTTACGGTTCGTATTGGAGTGCCGCTCAATATTTCCACACTGATTCATTTTCTCTTCTCCCTTTAGATAACTGGCGCTGCCACTTGCTACCTCATTATACTTATACAGTTTCGTTCCACTCATCACGTGGAAGATTCTGAATCAAACAATATTACGGATTATATGTAACTGGACTACTGGTTGGAGACGCTTTTGTAAAGTATTGTAAAATCAATGTTATTAAAAGAACTTGTTATCAGAATTGTTCAATAAAATAAAAATGACATGCAAATAATGCTCTTTCCGTTGAACAACTTTCAAATATAACGGACACATTGCCAGACCCATTGCGCGGCACTGCCAACTCACATCAAAGATAAACACAGACTGCTGGGACCAAGCAGTGCCACCAAGCAGTTCCCCGAAACGCTGCACAGCACGCGCCATAACAGCAGCTGGCAGCGCAGCAAAAATTCAAAACGCCAACCGTTAAGTGTGAGAGAGACAAACTCTGTTGTCCTACTTTGACTTGTTTGTAGTTTGCATTTCGCTTGAAAGGCGCACGCTAGCTAATTGCCACAGTGAAGCATAATCGTAGACAGGCTTTGGCGCCATCCACCACTAATATGTGGCAATAGTAATCCATATAGACACGACATTTGGTCACCACGTACTCTCGCATAATCCAATAAGAGAAGCCGAATACGTCGCTTAGTGCAACGACATTTGATTGTTTTATTGCCTCAGCCGGTGCCAATCTCATTTCCAGCGTCGTGGGTGGTGATTGCTTTTTCATATATCTATGTTTGTATGTATGTGGATAACTTGTCTCAATTGACGAGCGATATGCAAAATTGCTGAATACCAGCGAACTACTTATATTTAAACATGTGAATAAATCGAACTACAACGGTTGTATGTATGTACGCATGTAAATATATGTTCACTTAGCGCTAATCACTTCGATTAGCCGCATTGATAAGGCCTGGACAATTTGTTATCAACATCGTTCGTTTTTATGATTTGTTTACTTTTCCACATACACCTTTCAAATACAAAATGCACTCAAAATTATGGGAATGGGGCTTATATACAAATCGAACCAAATACATGTTATGTACTTGAGTATGTGTAATGTGCTTCGGATCGGACGTTCAGTTGATAAGGCGCTGTAAAATTGCTCTAGATTGCCGAACAACAACGATTACAAATGCAATTTTTGCTTTTCGATATAAAGCTCAAACTAAATAACAATTTTAAAATAATATTGCGCGCATCTGTTATACAGTTTGGATTGAGCTGATCAGAAGTTAAACTGCTTTGCAGCTTTGATGTATACAGTTTGATTATGACAGGACATGCACCTTAACTCAGCTTTGAGCTACAGTTTGAGTAGCTTAACACTGGGAACTGCTTTGTGCGCCTAAGCTGTGCTTTTTGTGAACAGCTTGTGGGCTACAGTTGTGCATGCACTGACTTGAAATTTAATGCAGTTTAATTCAAATGTCAATGACAAATAACTGAAGCGCAAATTAACGCAAGCACACACACACACACATACACGCACAATACTCATCATTGAGCGCATATTCATGTCCATACATACATACATACATAAATGTGTACATAGGTACAGGCGCACGTCAAACATTCATCACCAGCAGCAGCCCGCCCGAACAGCTCGTAGTAAGAACACAAACGCCGTAGTCGAAGTCGAGGCAGCGGCATCGGCAGCCCTGTTAGTTGCCCGTCCGCCAGAGAGGGCCGCGCACAGTCGTAATCAAGCGTTGGCGAGTAACGGTACACAAGCGCATTTTTAGTATTTAGATCGCATTCGCATCCATCCACAGTTTCGCATCAACGTGCCGCGTGTCGTATCCGTGCACCAAACAGCTCGCCCGCATCCTTACGGCCACGCGTCAGGACATACTGCAAAAGTGAGTTATTGTAGGGTAAACAACAAGTCAAATTGACACAAGGATTTAACATTTAAATTGCCAGCTGTTTTCCAGTTTTCCAATTAAAGAAAGAAAAGAAAAGAAATAAAAATAAAACTCATTGCTTAATCGCGCGCAGACTTAAGATTACAAACGATGGACAATGGCACAAGTATAAATAGTATATTCAATATGTAGGCAGTAAGTACTCGAGCCGTTAATCTAGCTGTCGATAGGGTTCGCCACTTGAACCAAAAGTCGGCAGACGAACAATGGCAAAAGTAATAAATACATATACTAAGCACATCTGTAGAGCTTTTGTAAAGATTTCTCTCAGCCGTTGAGTAATGGTTGCCATAGTTTGAGCAGCACCTGTTGCTGCAGACCCTTTCCACTCAATCAGCGTGCTAATTATAAACCGATTTAAATAAATTTGTCAACACAAACACTTAATTGTTGCGGCTAACTAACTACTCGAGCTGGTTTAATCGCTTTTTTAACTTAAAGTAGCCTACGCTCTGAACTGTTTGTCACACGTGCCAAGAAAAAAGTCGACAGTGTAAACAAATGTTAATAGGGCACTCAGAGCTTTCGTACTGTTGATTTTGAGATGCATTTAATGGGAATTAACGGACTGCTAAATATATACAAATTCAATTGCATAGGTCAGGAAGCAACGCGCGGCTAAATCTCGCTGAGAACTGCAAGTGCAAAGATATAGTAAATATAAGTACACACAGCGAATGCGGCGACAACAAATGCAAATTGCGTTGTTGCCTCGAAATGTTTCGAGTCAAGTCTATATGCCGCTGCGGTTGCCACAATGCCGCACAATGCCATATTGCACTTGTTTGTTTGTGGTCAGCCGTATCTGAATCTCAGTCTGGATATCAATTTGAGTGTTGAATGGCGCATCAATTCAATTTGAATAGAGCCTATTGTGAATAAGCTGCACTTGCAACTCTTTCCATTGTGAGCCTCGGGTTCCGCTCGGTAACTGATATGTTTATTAAAAACACGTGTTTAACAGTTTCACAGCATGTTCAGCTCGGTTTGATCAATGGAAACAAAACTAATTGCTGACTGACTCATTTGCTCAATTATCGATGAATTTTTAATTTCTAATACGTATACGTACGTAACTCTTCTTTCTACACTATTCTACACAATTAAGTACTACTTAAATTCCATTCGAATCGTGTGCCTATTAAAAAAGTATCTAATAAAGCTGGTCAGCAAAATTATTGTGTATTTCAAAGTTACAAAAATGTTTATTCAACAAGAAATCCCTCTACTCTGTTTATTATTTTTATCTGTTTTATTTTCTGGCTCTTGCTTAAATCGTTTGAAAATATCTCTTCTTTCTTTCTTTTCCTTGTTTACATTTTAACTTGGATTTCTATACAATTTCATATTGTAATTTGTGCACGGCATTTATTAATTACAAATTACAAATTTCCTCCTATGATGTGCCTACAGTTCACTTAAAATAACTTAAAAGTTTCTCGCTTCTCCGTAAGTTAATGTTTCTCTGTATAAGCACTTACCTGAGTCTATTTCAGGTGCACAGTTTTGTACATAGTTAATAGATAATAAACGATTTCCAGCCTAGTTTTATGGACAACTTTTGACTCGGCAACTGGAAACTATTTCGGTTATGTTTGGGGGTTAATATGATAATATGACAATATGATAAAGTGACATTAGCTAATGTCACTTGATCAGAACCTGCCCCAACCTTGGCACTGCGTACTGAGTTGAACAAAAATGTAAATATACAAGCTGCCTCGCTGCAGATACTTTTGTATCTGTCACTTTGTAAGATACTCGCGTCGTAGATATATGGTATGCTGCGGGGTGTCTATCAATTTGTGGTTACATTTGCAGCCATTTGTAAAGTTTTGATTGCACGCCAAGCTCACAGAGGTTAACTCGCGCCCTTTGTTGTCAATTTTTGCAACCAATTTTACAGCTCGATTCGCGATCGCCCCTTAAATGGGCATCCGTGCTCGAATCGCATTGTCGTTTAATGAGAGTGGAATATCACATGCTTAATTTAATAATGAAAAATATTTTATGCTTGCCGCAGCGCGAGAATTGCCGCTCAGTAAGATATAAAAAAAAAAAAGAAACGAACCTAATTGAAAGCAATTATTCTTTGCGAAGGCTTCGACTTTAGTCAAAATACGTTCTCTTGTATCTGTATATTTATATAGTATGCTTGTGCATTGTGTCTCATGCGTGGGCATTGATCTTGATTTCAATTAAGTTAAATACACATTAAAAATAAAAATTAACATAAAAGTCTAGAGTAGATTGGAATTCTAATTTAATGAGCATTCAAAAGAAACTCTACCAATATAGCTCAACAATTGTCAATCAAAATTTGTGAAACTCACAAAAAAAAGGAAGAAAAGAAAGGCCCAAGTGCCGGCAAACTGTTAGTTTTTTTTTTCTTTCATCTTTATTCATGACTAAACGAATGCATTCATCAACTGATGCTCTCTATATATATATATGCGAGCTTTTTATGGCCATTTGGTGCGGCAGAACCGTAGGTGTCAAAGACCCAACCATAGCTCACATCGGGGTCAATTGATAGACTCAATTATGGCAATATATCACAGAGCACAGCACAACTACATACAAAGACATACAAATACATACATATATATGTATGCAGATACATATTGACAAACGCGATCTGAACAATTTGTATTGTTGATAATTGTTGAGGGCACGTTACGTGAGAATTTTTAAGGAAACAATTACGTTGAATGTTTTGTGACCCGGCGACCCATTGATAAGATTGCTGTGAAATGCGTTTCGCAGCATTTCCTTGATTTTCGCGCTATCTATCGATGCACTGTTGCGCCATGGGTCTCTTCAGCTGTTGCTTATCGGGTTCAAAGTACGCTTATCAATAACAGCTGGCAATTGAATCACGCCGACTGATGACGCTCCGGTCTGCATATCAATTGGTTTCGGCTCAGACAACCCTACTCGGATATCGTTTGGGGTAGCTGTACTCAACAGCAACGACACAAATTGTAATTCAAACAGCTTACAGCTATATTACGTATACGTCTATACGCATATCACGTATACGTATCAAGTTGCATTGATTATAAGAATATAAAGTTAAAACGCCGGCTTGCATGTGCGCCTCACATAGCTTCAGCTTCGTAATTATCGCTCTATCAATAGAAATAGATATGCATGCAAATGTATGACTATTTACTTAACACGAGTGTGAACAAGTCACGTGTTACAATTATTGTCGCAAAACTATCGGAAGTGTACTTAATTTATGCTTATTTATACAGCTCTCCAACTATCTAGCAGCCCGCATGCCCGCCCACAACACGTTTGCATATAATTTGGATCCAATTGCTGCACAAAGTATTAGCTAGGCAGACATTCCTTAAAGTATGCTACAATTTGTTTAAAGAGAGCTGACAGCATATTATACTGGGGTTCAATAAGCTACTTTGCTTGAAAAGTATATTAAAACAAGATAAGTAAGCCATTCTCACGAACACTAAATACCCTTATAGGCACATGGCTTTATATGCGACCAATTTATCTAAAGAAGCGATATAATATAGTATTCACATTTCATACGACATTACAGTTATATAAGGAGAATAGTCCAGCTTCAAACTGCTGACTTTAATGAAGTTTTCCTAAAAAACAAACTAGTTTTACTTTCAGAAAGTCCTTTTCGACCAATTCCTCCTCTGAATCCAAATGATCGCTAACATAGTTTTCTGTTCTTGATAAGATGTTGCACATCGATAACGAGCATAAGGAAATTTATAATTTGCAAGTTTTTTAAAGATTTTTTGATGTGCTAAAAACCGAAAGAAAAGTTTTCTTAAACACAAATAGAACATGACTATGGCCACTCGGTTGATGATGCTGTTCAATAGGATATCGACTTCCTATAATATAATGACTTCTATATTATTCAAAGACAAAAACCTTTACTCGAGTTCTGCTCAACATTTCCTATGGCAACTATGCAATATAGGTCAAAGTTGATTAACTAAATACACGTGTTGATTACCTCACGTTTGTTGAGTTAGGTCCAGATATCAATTTTTATGAACGAACAGCTCGTCGTCGTCTGTTGCTGTTGCATAAGCACAATTATTTTTCCAGGTCAACCTAGAAGTTTTCATATTTGACAAGCTCAAATTTCATGCTCTAAGGCTTCCTTTTTTCTAGGGGACACCTTGTAGCTGCATAGTCATGCCCGCACAGAACAGCGGCCAGTGGCGGCGTAAGAGCAATCGGGGCTTGATTATTGGCCTTTTCGGGTTTTGCCTTGGACTATTTGGCATAGTGTACGGCATGTTCTGGGAGGATATCTTCAATTGGATCAAGCATAAGGTAATTCAAGTTTACGGCTGCAGCTGCATTCGCTTAACGCCAATTAAAGCCAAGCCAGGCCGAGTCGAGTCGAGTCGAATCGAGTCGAGCCGAGCAGTTGGCTCAAACGAGCCGCCTCAATTGATGCACACTTGTCGAGATTTTCAATTAATGGCAATTGGGATTTGATCTTTGTACAGGAAATGGCGCTCGCGCCCGACACACGCGTCTATCAGAATTGGAAGACGCCGCCAATGGAGCTGCACTTGGATATCTACTTGTACAACTGGACAAATCCCGAAGAGTTTGGCAATCTGAGCAGCAAGCCCATCTTACAGCAGCTGGGCCCATATCGGTTTATAGACAGGCCCGATAAGGTTAACATTAGCTGGCATCCATCGAACAACTCGGTCACCTATCGCCGCCGCAGCTTGTACTATTTTGATGCCGCCGGAAGTGCGGGCAGTCTGGACGATGAGATCACCACGCTCAATGCTGTGGCCCTGGTTCGTATTCCCAGTCCGCAGCATTTTAACCCGGGCTAACTGTCCGCTCTTGCAGTCGGCGGCAGCCACGGCCAAGTATTGGAGTCCTGTCAAGCGTGGCATGGTCGATGTGGGCCTCAAGCTTTATGGCCAGGAGATGTTTGTCACGAAAACGGTCGACGAAATGCTCTTCACTGGCTACAGCGATCCCATGATCGATGTGGCCATGGCCATGCCCATTTTTGGGGACGATGTCAAGGTGCCCTTCGACAAGTTCGGTTGGTTCTACACGCGCAACGGCAGCGCCGATCTCACAGGTGTCTTCAATGTCTACACTGGCCTCGACGATCTGGCCAAGCTGGGTCAAATGCATTCCTGGAACTATCAGACGCACACGGGCTTCTTCGACTCGTACTGCGGCCTGGCCAATGGCTCGGCCGGCGAATTTCAGCCTCAGCGGCCGCAACCTGGCGGCAGTGTCGGTCTCTTCACGCCGGACATGTGTCGTACGCTGCCATTGGACTACGCGGAGACACAGGAAATCGAAGGATTGCAGGCCTACAAGTTTGCAGGCGGTGCGCGTTCCGTTGACAATGGTAAGCACCAGCCAAATAATACCTTATTAATATCCTTCTAGAGAGTATTATAATTTTAAGACGTCTCCAACCCTAATACAAAAAAAATTTGTCTTGCAGGCACACTGTATCCGGAGAATCTGTGCTTCTGCGGTGGCGAATGCGTGCCCTCCGGCGTAATGAATATCAGTTCCTGTCGCTTCGGCTCGCCCGTATTTATGTCGTATCCGCATTTCTACAACGCCGATCCGTTCTATGTGGATCAGGTGGAGGGTCTGGAGCCCAATAAGGAGGACCACGAGTTCTATATGGTCGTGGAGCCACGCACAGGCATTCCGCTTGAGGTGGCAGCACGCTTTCAGGTTAACATGCTGGTGGAGCCCATCGAGGGCATTGCATTGTATCAGGACATTCCACGCATTTTCTTCCCGCTGATCTGGTTTGAGCAGAAGGTGAGAATCACGCCCGATTTGGCCGATCAGCTTAAGCTTTTGCCACTGGTGCTGCTGTCTGGCCATATCTTTGCCGGCGTGTGCCTGGCCGTGGGTCTCATCATGCTCCTGTGGACACCCGTTCATCAGCTGCTCGCCTGGTGCCAGACACGCGAATACGACGTGAAGATGCAGCACAAGAGCAACGGACACTACAAAAGTCGTTCGCAGTTCTCCAGCGCCGAGGAGCTCAAGTCCAAGGCCTCGACGTTGGTGTGCGAGAAGAGCGTTGGCGCCACGCCGGACAGCTCGCCGCTGCTCGAACGGAATCGCAAGGCCACCGTGCTGATGTCCAAGTCGCAGACAGGTGACAGCATGGCCACTGCCTCAACAGCCCTCAGCGAGACGGCGGACGGCAAACAGGACTAACGGAGTAAACAGGATCAACGAGCCGTCCTAGTGCTTTACCATAGTTAATAGTCAGTTAGTGTAGGAAATACATGCATATTATATAAATATGTGTATAAGCATATATATAAATATGTCCCTCATCCTGTTTGGAAGCAGCTCCTCATGGCGGAGCACATACATGCATAGGTGGCAATGCCAAAGATTATATAGCTGCGGGGAGAGTTGTATGAATGCCATGGATGGCTTGGCATATTGCATAGCTAACGAATACTCTTTCTACATCTAAATATATTTAACGTATATAGTTTTAGAATTGTATTTGAAATGTTAAGACACTTTAGAACTCCGAGAATTTTGATAAAATTGTTTTCTATAAATCATAGAAATGTTTTTATATGTAAAAGCTCAATATCGAATTAAACATTTTATAAACAAATGTGTCTTCATGCTATTTATTTTCATTTACGTGATTTGCAAATTGAATTTTTTCTTTCAGTAATTGATAGATGACCAGAAATTTCGGATATAGTTACCTTAAGTGATGAAGATGCACGTTAGGACATGCTTTCGAGAAATTTGGCTTCATTATTCTTGTTTTTAAGTTTTGCCCGATTTGCTTCAAATTTACTATCTATGGTATGTATAGTATACATACAACAGTGGTAAAGTGGCTTACCGTCTGATCGGATTCAAACTTATTTTCAAAAATCTTTGAGGGAATCTATTTCATACCAACCACGCGCAAGGCCGGGGTATACCCGCTAGTATGTAATATTGCAGCAGCTCTGTATCCCTCAAACTGTAATGTACTTAAATTCGATCGCATGACTGTTTAACACTGCTTGCACATGCTGCTTACATATACTACTTGTGTGCACTGCTTGTCAATGAATGCTTAAACACTGCTTGGAAACTATTCAGGGACTCCTAAACTGTCAGAGAACTGTATTAAACTTTTCTATTTACGTTATCAATAATCTGAGGACTTAATTCCAAATATATTTCTGTCTAAGGATATAAATGTAGCATTCATACGATCTGCTTGCTATGAATTCAGTGGCTGCCAAACTGTCAGAGTGCTTATATTTACTTGCGTTATTGAAAAGTAATCTTCAAAGAAGTATTTATCAGTATAAAAGGTAACAAAATTTACATTTTATTGCTACACATACAAACATATGTACATAACATAGTTACTTATAATATATAGTACAATATACCTTACGAAAAAGAAACCCTAGTAAAGTCTTTGCTCTATGTAGCGTGTTGTGTGCGTTTCGTATCGCAGATCATACTTGAACTTAAAAACACTTTAGCTTTAAACAATTTTGGAGCAAATAACTACAAATTACAATGGTACAACAATATTTGCAATATCACAAATGACCCAACTTACAGACTTAAGATACAAATCAAACAAAAATGAGGTATGGAAGAGTTATCCCAATTATTTCTTTGACTTTTTGTAGTCCTCAGTGTAGCCATAGCTGTCGGCCTCTATAAAGTCAAGATATAATATTATTTTCAAGAGCTAATGAGTATATTTTTTAGCTACTTACGTTCGTAATCCTTGGAGTAGCACTCAAAGAACTCGCCCAGCAGCTTGCCAGGCGGCAGCTCCCAAGTGGCCGTGCCCCCATATTTGGGCGGCAGGGCGGCGGCATCAATGTGCGAGGTTAAGGATTTCCAGTCCTTGCCATGGAAGAAGATCTGCGCGAATCAAGTCAAATTAGTATTAAGTACTTAAGCAACTGTTTCAGATTAATTATTAGTCAACTTACGCGCTTGCGCAGCTTTTCGCGAATGAAGGGCTTGAATATGGCAAACAGCATATTGAATATGTACGAGTTATTCACAATGTGAACACCCTTCAGGCGCATGCAGATGCATTCCTGCACATAATCCAACAGCATGGCGGCAAACGATGGTGTGAACTGTGTTATGTGGCTCAAAGGTAGACCTGTAACAGTAGACACGACGTTATTGTTAATGTTTCGTCCGGTCGTAAAGCAAAGTACACATCATATTATGTGCCATTCACTTAATAAACTTGGCCAACACACTTTGTAGCCGGCTTTGTTTTGCTTTATTACCTTCCATATCAATTATGACAACGGCGCCACAGATTTGTGAAAATGGCTCCACCATGGAGCCCAGCACGGTCAGCTGTATGCCACGAAACAGATCCGGCAGCGGCACCTTCGATGGCTTCCATTTCTCTATTAAGGTCGACAGATTACACACACGCTGATACAAATTTAAGGGTCGATTTGTCACTTACTGCCCGCTTCCAGCACGAGTAGACGACGGCCATGCTGATCCCTGTTGGGCAGCAGGTTCAAGATTTCACCCTCAAACACATTGCGCAGCTTGGCGGGCACAATGTTCTCACAGGCAATGCCATACTTCAGTTTCATGTTGTAGAAATTCTTGAGCTGTAGAATAAAACAAGCGAAATTAACTATAACAGTCGTTCCATGTTTTTTATTTTACTAGCAAACAATCAAAACTTACGCGCTTCAGAGCACTCTCGGGATAATAGTGGCAAGGACGCAGAAACATCATCATATACTCATCATCCAGTGGCAAGTGAAGGTACTTTTCATCTATGAAACGTGAAATAATATTTAAGGTAAATAAACAATAGTTAGGCCCAGCCAACAGCGGCTACTCACTTTGTATGAGCTCCCTTAGCTCCTTAATGGCCTGCTCCTTGATGCCGGGCAGCTCGCGCAGCTCATCTTGTGCCTTCTTCAGGGCCCAGGCGGGCGCCTGCTCCTTTTCCATGCGTATCTGGGCACTGCCCAGGTCAATATATGGCAGCTGATTGTCATCGTAGCTAATGCACTCCGCTTTGCCCATCTTGACTACTTGGAGCTGCGATCGAGAATGAAAGTTTATTCAATAAGCTCAAAGATTTTTGTAGTCAAAGTGCTTGACACAACTGGGTTATTTCCGCCCTAGCGCAGTGGTTCAATGCCTTGGCCCAATGCTCAAACATGACTCAATGCTGAACTTCATTAACAAGCCCGCAGCGGAAGACGAAGCCGACAAAACACGCACACACAAATACAGACGGTGGCCAAGAGCGACAGACTGAGAGCCGAGAGAGGGTGTTAGGGCGAGATGTAGACAATGTTACCAAAACTGGTCACACAACGTCACAAGCCGCATGCCGCACGCCGAAAACCGCTAAGGTCTATGTGAATACCCTAACTAAAGAGTAAACTGATTTTATAACAAAGTTTGTCAGTCTAAATCTTATAAAAGATCTTATCTCATATGAATATATATCAATTGTATAAGAGTCGAGGGTATGGTAAATATTCAACAGAACTTGACCTGTTGCTTAATACACACTTTTAACATTCCCATTTAACAGAGTGTAAACTTATACTGTTAATTAACAGACAGCACTCGAAAAGCGTAAAATATAAGAACCCCTTAAGACATTGGTTAAATGGGAAATTTCAAAGGAAAATTACAAATTTCATACATTTTTATAAGAGTATTTAAGCTGCGACTTGTGTATAATAACGTTTTTTTATGCTTATTGTTGCGGCTATTTTGGACTATTCGTAGACGACTTGGCAACGACTTGGCTAATAAAACCAGGCCCAACTTGACTAAGCATGACGTAGCGAAACATGCTGCACGCTTGACCCAAAGCATAAAGAGAGACACAAACAGAGAGAGAGAGACACAAGGAGAGAGAGAGGGAGAGAGAGTGAGAAAGAGAGATTGAGAGAGCGAGAGGGAGATCTAGCTAGCTGCCACGAAGCGCCCATCAAACATATATTAACTGTTCCAAAAGCCGTTTTACGACTCGGCCAAAGAGCAATTAGTTAATCTATTTGTGTGCGACATTTTCAAGGTAAAAGTCAAGGCCAGAGCAGAGCCAAAACCGTTTCAATATTTAATTTTGAATACTCATTGAAATCGTCAATAGAAACCATCAAATATAAACTGATTTCGGTTTTACTATTCAGACAGCGTGCATGTCGTTTTTTCAGTTTGTTCGGCACACAAAAAGTCCAGATATTTTCGTATAAAAAACCTTTTGTAACTCGGGTTTGCTTGTTTGCAGCTTTTTTTCTGCTTTTCTCTTTTTGGTTTTTTGGGCATTATATTTGTGGTTACTTTGTCCCAAGTTCAACAGCCCATAAAGTTATGCGCATACATTTTGTTTTGGACCTTCTGTTAAGTAAAGTAAAGTACGCGAATCGAGCAGCGTTGAAAAAGTATAAATAAATAATATAGTAAAGCAGCGTGCAGCTAATTTGATTTGTGGATCGTGGCAGAAATGAGATTTGCAATTAGCCACATGCAAAGTGTCACGTAAATAACAAAATGTTGGCACAAAAATTAAGCTAATGATACCCGGTTATAGAAAACAAAACTAAATTGATCAAGGCATTGCATAAGGGTGAGGCTATATCAAGGAATTAAGCTGTCAGCTCTTTGAAAATATAATCAGCCAATTGAAATACTTAAACAATCTGTTGTGATCTTGAATAAAGGTATTTAGGTTTAAACTACAACAATTGGACATCTATGACAACAAAATAATATCCATCCGTCTCCCATGCGAATGTGCGACGGTTGTTATAGAAAGCGTCAGAGAGGGTTGCATTGACTAATCGATCATATGCAACAATACTATAATACCATCTATATGGATGTTAGATAATCAAATCTGAACAGCTTAGCAAAGATCTTGAATATTGCAACAATCGACAATATAAACAAAGGCAAAACAACAAATCAAAATCAACAAGTAAATGGAGACAAAGTTAAGCAAAACTAAACTTGAAAACATTTTATAGATCTCCATGTGCTAATCATTCATGAAAAGAAGCCGCTTATAACATTAAATGAAATACGAAAAGATTTTATAGCATTCTATTGAAACAAAGAAGGAGTATATATATTTAAAATAGAAGAGTATTCAAATATATCTAAACAAAGGAAGCTGGCTATTGACTCGCACACAAGATTTAAATATGGAAGTTCTGCTATTATTGTAAATAAATAAGCAAAAGTAACACTCTCACTTAAGTATTTCCTTTATTTCTTTGTATCTTTGAAACACATGAAATAGTTATTGCTCAACGCCCTTCTTTGCGCTTCTCACTACTCACAGTTCATTAGCCACAACTCCCTTTAGCATTGAACCAAAACCTGTGTCATCTTTATCAAGGTTATATCCACTTAAAGTGCAGTCTTCACTTCGCTATATACGTAAGAAAATAAACAATGAACAACCAGTCCCAATCAAGGTCCACAGGAAATCAGATCACTTTATTTATTTATGAGCTTTAATTGGGCAATTTACCCTACTCGATATATACGTACGTACGTAACATATGCGAATTATTGCACAGCTTCACAATGAATATATAGTTATATATTATATGTATTTATTCTGTTGTCACATACAACTGACCTCACTTGGGATAATTTGTTGTTAAATTGCAGCTCAAATGAGGCGAGTCGTTCTCGACTGGCACCCGGGAACTTTCTAGCTCGACTACAATTAAGTAGCTGCCCATCAATAAACAGTCATGTTTAATCAACAGTAGTCGCCGGCTAACTGCTAAATATGAAACATTATTTAAATGCTGATAACTGGTATCGGCCACATGCACTCACATACACATACATATTTCTGTAATCCGGGCCAAACACAAGCGAAACATCGCAATAGAAATTAGAGATGTGTGCGTATACAGAAATACATCGAGCAGAAGTAAATTTAACTCTTTTAAGATATATCTTTTCATTAACTATTCTACTATTCTAAAAAATGTATTGTAATTTATAATAGTATAATATGACGTAAGGTAAACCATCTTTGAGATCTATGATCTATTGGGAATACATGTGGAATAAACATTCCTTAAAAGTAAGGTATATGAGGACGTTATCACAAATATACAAGACTCAACCAGCGCATAAGTTCCCATGAAGTCAATCAAAATATGTTTTTAATATTAAAATTTAAATAAATAAATGTTTGACCCACATTCGGCATCTGCAAAATAGTTAAGACGCACGAGGTCGGCTTAAAAATCACAATGCATATTAAATATTGTATAACAATAAGTTGAGAGAATCTCAACTTCTGCCTACCTTTCCTTAAAAGCTATCTAAACGACCTTCCACTTCGTTTTTCGGCTCGCTTTCGAATGTGATTGTTCGTTTTTTGTAAGGTTTGCCCAAAATATGTGGCCTTGAATAAGCTTAAAACAAGTGCCAATTACTACAATTTCTGTTTACGACAACAGAAAAGAAAGGTTTGCATAAGAAACAAAAGTTGAAAAAACAACAAAGATCTCAAAATGTATGTAAATTTGTCTGGCAATGGAGATAAGTAATTCTTATTTTGAGGGACTTTCCTTGGCTCTATTCTACACTCACAATAAACTAAGCATTGCTCACGAGCCCATCTCTAATCAACGATATTGCATTCAAGAGTCTTTATGTAGAATCGTATTGCATGTACTTCAGCTCCAGGGCGACCCTTTGAACATATAGGAGAAATGTTTAATCGGGCTGTGTATATAGACTCTATATATGTATTAATGGAAATATCATTGAAATGTAATTGCATTTGCACAAGCGATTATCGTCTAAGTACAATAACTTTTAAGTACCCGCCAGATAATTGGCTATTCTTGTTGCTTAAGCCTGATTAGCGATAGGAAAACAAAAGAAAAACTAAATAGACAAGGCAAATTGTACAATGTACAGTACAATATAAAAGCTGCTTGGTAATGCACTTAAAAAAAGCTCATAAAACTCAAACTGCACTCGATATCTACATATTAAAGATCATAAAGAAAAAGAAATATACGTAGCGTGATCCGCATAAATGAACAAGCTCTAAAATTGATCAGGCAGTCGACCATTAAATGCAAATTACTGTTTTTACAGAATCTTATGGACCCCACGCCAGATGACAAAGCACTTGTTGTCTGAAATGTATGAAAAAACAAGAGTGCTTTATTCGGGAATGCCCGACTAGCGGATACCCTGTATCTTCTTCGACCAAACACCTAATGAAGCTCGCGCTAGTGAGGATCTGAATGTACTTAATCAGCTTAAAGGGCTAGATTTCAATATCGATTCTTATCGATTGCTAGAAAATGGGTCAAGTTATCGATTATCGGAAACAAACTCATACTGAACGGAACCAAAATTTCAAGTCTCTAGACCTTATAGGCTCTTAGAAGAACGTGTGCAGACGGATGGACGGACAGACAGAAGCTGGCTAGATCGACTCGACTATTGAGACCATTAATGGGGTCAGAGCTGTTTCCTTCTGCCTGTTACATTTGCACAAAAACATTATACCCTTTTTATCCATTTTCAATGGGTACAGGGTATAAACAGAGAAAAAATAGCACATGCATTTGGCTATGATGACTTGACAATGTGCATAAATACCATAACCATACTCCATGCGCCTTAGTCGTAGTTGAAGTTGTAGTCGTAGTCGTAGTCGTAGTCGTAGTCGTAGTCGTAGTCGTAGTCGTAGTTGCAGTCCATGTGCGAACTGCACGCGCCCCGCCCCACTGATGATCATTTATAAGATCTTAACGAGCTAATTGAAATAACAATAACAATAATAACAATGTGTTAGAAACGTGTTCGAACAGCAAGTATTACTGAGAATATAACTGAAGATTCTGGATATGCCAAACGGATGATGAATAATGCTCATAACGGAGGCGTGTATTATAACCTGTCTATAGACATATAGTATATAGTATATATGCACATTAATAATATATAACACACATTTCATGCAAATCATGAAGGTGTTTTTGCATTATAACAATATTATTGGCACTTGGCTATTATTCATAATAACAATTAATTGGAAATGTGAAATGACAAGACAAAATGCAAATTGAGGCAATTATATGTCGGGACAGACCTTTGAATGCGATTCCAGTAACCGACTTTACAAAGGCCAAAAATCAATGGAAATTATATTTACTCTAAGCTCTAAGTGTGGAAAATAATTTTATTTAATTACATATTGTTACGTAAATATGGATAGTTGACTCTTTCAATATTGTAAGAACTTTGTCCACTGACAACTTTTGCATCCGAGTTTATTTTTCATTTTAAACGTATAAAAACTGTTGACTTTTGTGTGCTTTATTTGAAAGTAGGCATGATATCATGAAATTCACAAGTCCAATGCATACGATTAGCAACATTTTTCTAATTCCTAATTCATTATAGTCTAAGACTAAAGGCGATGAGTTGACAACAAATTAGGCAAGGTTCTCTCGGCCCATAAACATTTCCATTCAAATGAAAGGCATTATAATAAATGTGTCAACAAACATGTCAATGCATTCTTTTGATCTAATCATCAAAAACATCCCTGAGAATGTCACGTAGGTAAATTATGAAAAACATATATATAAACTAAGGTCAGAGAAGACTTATGCGATCGCAATGGAAGTGACCATGGAGGGATGGAGACCATGAAGAAGCTTCTTCTGAGAATATGAAAGCGCGGAAAGCTGAGTTATTCGAAAATGTTTCTCTTGCCTGAAGAGACTTAGAATGAAAAGATTAAACCATGTTAAATAAATTGTAGCTCAGACAACAGATCCAAAATATGTCAGTTCCATAGTTCCATAGTCACATCGGACTTTTGATAGTCCCTATATAGTTAGTTAAACTATGCTGCCTTCATAGGAGCCAAATCCTATCCATATCCCACTTCTTTATCATATAGCACCGATTCCGACTATAGAATCGGTCGAAAAATGGGTATTTGTATGGCAAAAGCATTTGCGAGCTTGACTATTCGCACATATATGCAAGAGCATAAGATGAATGTCTACGAGGGCGAATGTCTACAAGAGTATTAAATCTTTGATAATATTCTTACTTTCTCGTCTAGTTTAAATATCTGTAACATTGAGTTTCGGTCCTCGCTTAAAGTACGCTTAGCACACAATTATATGCTATTAACAAATTCTCAAATAAAATCTCGCTGTCTTCTGGCAACAAGAAGTTGATCCCGCCACCTTTTGAAATGTTCAAAATTATATAAGTCTTTGCCACTTGGAATTGCTGAGGAATTTGCATAAAAATGTAATTGCATATATCAAGCGTTGTGCCGGCCTAGAAACCGTGCTCTAGAATCAGGCAGAGCCGGTTTCGATACTCAAACTGCCAATCGTTCGCATCGATATGCTATATACAACTATATATGCATACATATATATATATCTGCATATATATAGGCAAAACTACTTGAGTTCGGCTCAAGTACAGATTGGCACACGCACATATGCTTTTTCGCCTAGACAAATGCCAAAATTCAAAAGCAGCTTTTGTTCGCTTTTTTCTATTTTTTGCTATATATCAGCCCACACCTGACAAATTAAGTTTTTGGCCAAATACACGGACAGTAACAAGAAACTATGTATGCATACATAACTGAAGTATAGCGGCTGTTAAAGATGTTTAACTGGTTTCCAGTTTGGTTGGACTGTTCACTTTTTTATAGTACTCAGATCTTGGCTGCATGTTGGCCTATTCAATAGGCAGTCGTCATCAAGGTCGCCGTTTTTCAGCATTTGATAGTGTATAAAGAGTCGAAAATTGGCTAGACAAACACAAATTGAGGCACAAGTCGAATGCCTATCGTCTATCGGCGTGTATTTTGGTGTCATTAGCACAATGCTCGATCGCTGGCCGCTGGCCACTGGCCGCGACGTCTGTAATATTTATAAGGCCAGCGTACGTAAATCCCATGAATCAGCATTTACACATAAGGTAAACAAGTGCGAGCACAACCGCAAATTGTATGCAATCAAAATCAGTGCATGTCAAGCTCAACAACAACCTTCAGACAGACTGACAGACTGACTGACAAAGGGACAACGCACAGTTAATGTACATTTAAGTTATGCTACATATACCAAATAAAGTCCAACTTCATATTCGATATCTTACGATCAAGACATTAAGGTGCCAGGTTCCAACGGTTCTTGTTCTTGGCGTATCTTTAGGTAATATAGAAGTTTATTGCTCGAAAAACGTTTCTGAATTCTTCAAGCAGTTGAGTCAATAAAGGACACCGGTTCGAACCCTGCCTAGCTAGGTTATAGTAGCTAAACTTGTCGATCTGTTAGATAAGCACAGCTCGAGAATCCACTTAACTTTATTCTAATGAAGCTTTAAAGTTAAAGTTATATAAAGTTATAATAAACTTTCTCAGAAACATGCGAATAACAATATTGCAAACATTAAGAATCTTTTAAAGAGCTTTTAACAAACATTTAGATGGATATCTTAATGTTCATCCGACTTGTGCGAGATGCAGAAAGGAGGAGAACAAAATAATTAAAAGGGGTTTTACAGAAATATGATCAAAGAATATATACATATACATATATACATATATATATAGTTGATCCAGAAGACAACGAAATTTGCTCGCATTAATAAATTAAAATGAATTGTGAATACATTTTTGGCATTTATACTAATTTCTAAAGCACTTAAAAAAAGTATATTATAAATAATTAAATAAAAGCGAGCAAATTAAATTGCTGCAATTAATACATTTCAGCCACAAAAAACCGGTTAACTCCAGTTAATATATTCGATTTAAAGTAGGAAATAAAAAGCCGTAATAAAAATTAAAGTTTGTAATTAAATTCGCACTTAAAATCTCAATCTCTTTTCCTAACTTTCGTTGCAATAGTAGCTTATGAAAAAACTGATTAAAAAGTCTTTGAAGCGGCTTTTCGCGCTTTGATTTCAACGGCCGTTTTAACAATTCTCACTGTAATTATCGACGGCGGATCCATGGAGATATGGAGATTGGCTACCTTTACAGAAGCGGCATTCAATGTACATATCTAAATGCATTGTAAATGGCTGGAAGCTGAAAGTTGTGGCAGCAGCTGATCGGGCCGATTATGAATGGGCAGCTAGATGGAATCGCTGACGAAATGCTGCAGGCAGCAGGCGGCGGGAGGCGGGCTACGGGCAGCGGGAGGCGGGCGGCAAGTGGTAATTGTTTTTATTGCCAATCCGCTGGAGCGGCACTTGAATGCCAGGCGAGACTTATGGCTGCCCGTTGTGGCAGGCAAAGGCAGAAAGTGTGTCAACGTTGCCGCGCATGCGCATAACTAACAACAACAGCAACAACAACAACAACAGCAACAACAACAGTAACAACAACAACAACGACAACAACTGGCACTTACCGTAACAATTGCTTAAAATTCACACTGTTTCACTTGAATATTAAAAATAAAATGCACAAAATTTGGCAATGGGCCAAAAAAAGAGATTTCGCGTTTCACTTTACAGAGATTTTGCAAGCTCAACACACACACACGCACACAAATACAGACAAATAGTCCAATTGTGTGTACAAAGGCTGCGGCTTTGGGCTTTTGGGCAGGACGCGGCGTGGCGTGGCAAGGCGGCGACTTATCGCAAATGCTAACAACAATGGAGATATGTGGATATGCTGCGTAGATGCGAGCGCGACAAACGACGTCCAATTGGCAGCGCGGTTAAAACGTCTCTGAGTTGGAAGCTCACGAGCGAGCTTATGAAATTAATTAGCTGGCCAAGTCAGGCTTGACAAACTAAGCAAAAGCAGCAGCAAATGCAAAAAAAGAGATACATACAACAACAACAACAAAGGCCAGCGCAACTTACACTACAATAATGACATTAAAAGCTTTTGCTTGCTGGTGCGCTCTTTGCGCAGCGCTGCCAACTGTGTTCAAGGCAAAGCTCTGCTTCAGAATGCAAGCTTTCAAAGTTCTGGCAAGCGCTTTTTGTTTGTGTTTTACTTTTGCCTTTGCTTCAGCTTCGCTTAGCAGCTTTTTGAATTTGAAATTCGGTTTGTGACGCGGGCAAATAAGCAAAACTGAATGCGCTTGATAAATGTTATCATTATTATAATTATGTCAGACCAAATAGCTTATAATTATATATATATTATATAAAATAATTTCATTATCTTATATTAATGCATTTACAAACATTTAACACATTTTCGCCGCAAAAAGATGATCAAATTATGTCTGACTGATTTGGTTAGGGTATCTCAAAGCCGCACAAAACGAGCTTTTTCTTTGCTTTTTTCATTTTGTTTGACTTTTTTTGCTTTTGGCTTTTGCTTTTGGCTTTTGCTTTGGTGTCGGCAATAAACTAGCAATTATGTGTTTCATTAGCAATGCGATAGGGAGCTATCGTCAGTGTTTAATCTATCAATGAAGTGCAGCTACCGGGGGGGCTTTTCTAGTGTGGACTTTGGCGAGCTGGAACTGGTTTGCCGCCCACTGATAAGGGGCGTTAACGGGTTTGGTATGTTAAGGCAATGTTGCTGATTATGGCGTTTAAAAGCACGGAATTCTCACCTTTCTTTCACTTCATTATCACTTGCCCAAGGGCATTTGGCTGAAGTTCAACGCTTTTGATCTTGACTCAAGCAACTCTGCACAATTTGTCATTTGTGCAGCTATGCAAGAAGCTAGATACATATTGTTTTGCTTATTTTTAAACGTCTTTATCAGCCAATGTCGCCTTGTCACTTATCTAAATTATTGCTACCATAAAAAACAAACGAATGCCTCGCAGAAATTGGCAGAAACTTGTACCATAAAGATAGCCTAATAGCTAGTTGATTGATAACTAACCGCATTATGTAAGCGATTGTCCAAGAAGTGTATATAATTATAATTTATACTATAATTTCATGTCCAAGGAGTACCTGTATTACGTATACGTAATTTTAGTTTGCCATTTTTAACAGATCTCCTCGACAATAATTTGCCAAAATAAATTGAAGCTACTTATCATTGAACTATATATATGTATACATGCATAAAATGTATTTATGATGGGATTGGCAGAAAAAGATGGATTGAAATAAGAGATAGAGAGAGAAAGAGGGGCTGACTGAGAGAGAGAGAGAGAGAGAGAGAGAGATAGAGAGATAGAGAGAGAGAGATAGAGAGATAGAGAGAGAGAGATAGAGAGATAGAGAGAGAGAGAGAAAGAGGGAGAGAGAGACAGGGAGAGAGAGAGAGCGAGAGAGAGAGAGAGAGAGAGAGAGAGAGAGAGAGAGAGAGAGAGAGAGAGAGAGAGAGAGAAGAGAACCACAGACGTAGTCCGATTTTCACAAGATTTGGCTCTTTGTTCTTGTTTTCACCTCTCGATCAATTTGGCATCTAAATCTGGTAACATTATTCTTAGTCAAAATGTATGTTGAAATCGAACCTTCAATTTTCCTATATAGACTTTAGTCAAATTTGCCCACCCCCATAAACAGGTCAAAGTTTAAGCGATTTTCACGAGGTTTGGGTCGTTGTTCAGGGTTTGGCATCTAGATCAGTTTACATACATACATACATTCATATATACATACATACTTGCATACATAGCATACTTGCATACATACATATACATAGCTAGATACATTCATAAATGCTTATATACATACATACATACATGCATACATACATCTATGTACAAACATACATACATACATAGCTATACAGATGCATACCTACACATATATATCGCCCATTTAGAGAGGACTTCAACTTGATCACCTATCACTTAATCATTCAATCAATCAGCATGAAGAGTTCTACCTATGTATATACATACATACATAGATGAAGCAACTATATATAACCCTTCAGTCCTGATGCGGTTTTTAACCCGGCATGCACGAGTATGACTCATGGGTTTTCCCAAAAGAAACAAAAACTGCACAACCGTCTGGCTTATTTGACTTGGTTTGAGGTGTGCCACATAATCCCCATTAAATATAAGTCAAGGTGCTAAGTTATACCCAGCTTGGGCCATAGTGCATTCAACCTATTGTTCAAAGATTATTTATGGCGTCATCGAGCGGTGCCGTTCAAAGTTTTGTTCGATCCACTTGATTTACACAATGTTAAGTCATTGATCAAACACTTGAGCTTGTAATTTGTAAGGCACACTCATTTACTCTATATACCTCACAACACTACACCCTGTAATATTTCCTCATTATCTTTTAATGGTGTCCAAGTCGCCAAGTGTCAATCCAAAGTACATCACACGATCTCCGAGTGGCTCACGTTAATGGCCCAACAGTTGAGAGTTGACCAGTTGAAGAATTTAATTACTCGCGAGTGTTTTCTTTATGAATGGAAGAAATCGCTGGCCTGTGCAAAGTGCAATCGAGTATTTCCATGCTATGTGGAGCTCGTAATACGGAAGGAACCGAACAGCATTTGTACTTGGCATAGTTAGCCGGGCCATCCAAACTGGAGCACATGCTTAGGTTCTTTTCAACTATTTCCTATTCTAATAATACGCACTTGCATAAATTCACTGCCTTTTCATCCAGATACATTGACTTTCTAGCCTCATATGTCATCAGCTATAGGCGCTTATCTATTGCCTTATCTAGGCCCTTAAGTTCACTGTGCTAGCCAGATACATGTGCGTATTAACTGTTTTTTAAGAAGAAGAACATTTATCCTTAAATATATTTAGATTATATTAAACATGACACCAAAACTTAAAATATTTAACATGTTTTCCTGAGTTCTTATTGCAGTATTTGAATAAATACGCTTCCGTCCGGTCTTTCTACCCATTTGATCTACGGACTTACAGTCTGAATCGGAGATAAGGGCAACCAATCGTAATCGTGGCCAGCTCTCGAATGAAATGAATGCAAAAATGATTCGAATGTATGCAACAGGCCATACAAATTGAGCTGTGAATATGTGTGTTATCTTTTAACATATTTAAATACTCATTAACAGCGGCAAAACAGAAGTTCGATAAAGCGTCGGCAACAACAACAGCAACAAATTTAGCACACTCGGCAACTAAACTCAAAACATATACTTGTACACAGTTTTTGAACAAAGAAAAGCAACAACAACAACAAGAAGAAGAGAGTTTGCATAGACGTCGAACCCGATGACAACAAATCGAATCAAGTGCAAAGACTTTGCCCTATGACTACACTATACTATACACTATACGAATACGCGTACCCAGTTACACACATACAGTTACACACATACAGTTATATACATACACATACATACATATATACAAGCTCATACGTGTAAATGGGCAAAAGTAACTCTTGGCCAACGAAATCTTTGTTTCATTTTTCTTTTGGAGCGTTTCACTGAACACAAAACGCACGTCTCGCAGCGCCTGGCAAATTCAATAATAATAATCATAAAAAACATATATGAAATGTGAAAACAAAAGTCAGGAAGTTTTCAATGATAACGTTCTCACAGTGCTCCGGTTTATCAAAGGCACGAACAACTGTTTTTATAGCACCTGATAAATCCAATATGTATACAACGTCAGGCTGCTTAAAATTATGAAATCGAACGGTAATTGTTCAAAGTTTATCTTACATGAGCGTAGCTACCAGCTGCGACTGATCTAAATGATACCCTGTAAATGTATGAAAGTGTGTATGAAGCCCAAGTAGTCTGTGGTCATAAGAAAACCCTAAAAGAGCTTAGACGTACCTTTGATATCAGAGATGTTTATGCTTATGTCAGAAATACCCTGTAAGAAATACCCTGTAAGTAGATTATTATCTAAATTTAAGCTTCAACCTTTTTAAAAAAAGTTCTGAAATCAAGAAAGCATTATGAAAACTGTGTTAACTGAACAAACAAGGATTTAGTTAATAAAGGAAATACCCTGTAAATAAAATAAGCAGATTATTATCAAATTTTCCAAAATCTTCTACTTTAAAACAAAATGGGAAATTGTTTTTTTAATAATAAGGACATTTACTGAACGGAATAAGCAAAAGTCCCCTCAAAGTTAGGATTAAATACATTTTTCAAAAACTTATTTCCGAAAGTATTAGCAATGGAATGCCTTTGACATGGTGGGGAAGCAGAGAAGTAAACCTTATCGTATTGTTTTGACAAAACAGTTGTACTGAGAAATTCTTAAACAAAATAATCTTAGCTTACCTGCCGCTGGAAAAGTCTATAAGTTTTAAGCTTGGGTTCAATACAAATGCATTTTTCGAATATCTTTGAAGAATGTGTAAAGAAACTTAAAAAACATTTTGTTTTAAGATTTTTACAAAAAGGAGCTTTACTTTAAGTACAAACCAAACGTTATGACATTTTCACTAAACCCCCCAGCAAGAGTATTTCGAAAAGATATTCAGCCGGCTGTAGACGACGTCGACGTCGCTGTCGCTGTCGCTGTCGACGTCGCTGTCGCTGCTAAGACACTTGTCGATCGTGCGCTGCGCTGCCGATATTGATAAGGACTATCGGGGGCGAATGGCAGCGGGCGCGGCAGCAAATGCTGCCTGTCAATTGAACATGAAAATGAAAATATAAAACACACGATAATAGCTGAAATTTTCGGCTCTGTTATCAGCGGCAGAAATTGTTTAACTTGGACTTTACTCGCAAGGGAAACAATAAGTATCCAACTAGCTTCCATGAATGTAGCCGGGCCGCCGCCTTATCGCTGTCGATGAGTGTGGCCTTTGTTTTTGTCAACTTGGCAAAGTTGAAACTTATTTATTGCGCCGCTCGACTTGGGTTCAAGACTGCTGCGCTTACCACGTGTGCGCAGGCCAGGTCAGAGATCACCAGGGAGCACGATCATCGCAGATGACGCCATAAAACTGACCCACAACTGACCAGGTGTGCCCTCTGTCAAGGGGCGTAAGGTGATCGGCAGGCGTTGCTTTATTATACGCAGCGCATGATAAGAAATGGAGGCTATCAGCCAAAGCTAACTGGATATCTATCAAAAAAGAGAAGAAAAAAACAAACATTACTAGAATACAAATACAATTTTCATAATCTTAAACTGTTGCGATCGAGTCATGCCCAAGACAAGCCGACTGAGCCGTGAACTTCGACGTCGACGGCAACGGCGACTGCAACGGCGACAGCGGCAGCGACAGCGAATGTGACAGCAATGGATCGGACGCTGCCTTCGTATTTGTATTTGTGCTTGTATTTGCGATAGCCGCTTGTGTCGATCGTCGCTGCTGCGACGCCTTATATACATATGTGTGTGTGTGTGTGCAATACATATAGAGGTAAACGTTAACTCGTAAGGGTTTTTCAAAAGCAAATTTCAGTTGGTATAAAACACACGAGTCGCGAGGAAGCAGAACCAGAACGCGATTGAATTCCGTTAGAGCAGGAAAAACATAAAAAAAAAAACAACAGAAAAAACTTTAAGATATATATAAAAGCGCGTTTGCCGTTGAACATTTCACGCCCATAGGTAAATACGAGGCATGACTTATTACTGAAAATTACTGTCAACATCGAAACTTGGATTTGCGTTTGGCTGTTCAAGCTATTTTTTTTTCAAATTGAGCACAATTTGAAAATTGCTCCGTGTTCATAAACTAATTGAAATGCATTCTGAAACACGCAGGCTAGCCGGAAAATCAAACATCTAACACACTCAAACATTCCACACACACACACACACACACACTCGCACACAACATGGCCGAAGTTGACATCAGCGAGGAGGCTTTCCATTTGCGCCTGGGCTACCTGAAGCCGGAAACCAAGGAATTTGCCCGCACCGAGCTGCGGGAAACGGACGAGGTGAAGGCGGAGGCCATCAAGAAGCTGCGCGAACTGCTCAAAGCAACGCCAGAGATCAACTACAAGGATGACGACGCCTTCCTCACCATCTTTCTGCGCGCCACCCACTTTTATCCGGAGAGCGCATTGGAAAAGGTGCGTATCGAAAATCTGAAGATCTTGAGTGAAAAGTGAAGTCGACTTAAACGGGAATCTTAAACAAAGTCAAGTCGGGAAAAGTGTTCAATTTCGAGGACTTATCTTGAACTGTGGCATATTATATCTTTATGTTTTGCTGCAACATGCAATTCCTGCTGACAGCGAAAGGTCTTTCAACTCCGGTTGACCCCAGTATAATTACAATGTGGTTCAGTTATGGCATTCAATATCGACTTATATATAGTATTCAGTATAAATATAAATTGCCAACCACATTTGGAGCACACATATTCCACAAAATAATCCTTAAAGATTACACACACTCTACGATCCCGATGAATACTTTGCTTATTACAATTCCATATAAGATTTATATAAGAAGATATCAATTTACATAAATACGATCCACCAAGTCTACTCCTTGTAAAGAAACATCTACTTGCTTCACCCACATATCATCCACTCGGAACATGCGATTCGCATTGCATTTGTCATGAAACACTTTTATTGATCGCCTTATCACTCAGCCCGACATACCCAATGACCCCCAAGAAGACAACTCGCTGCACAAAGCAGGGTCTACAACCTCAGCTTTGTGTAATCTGAGCGAAAACCGAGCTCCAGAAATAAAAACAACGAGACCTAGAAAGAAGAGCTATCTTCGCATGCCGCAGTTAAAATACCCTGGGGTCTGGGAGAGAGGGTGTTTTAAAGCAAAGTTTGATTTGGCAGCGGATATGCCATGAAAATAGTTTAGCTCTCAATTACTAAGTTGAAAAACCAAAAAGTTTTTACAAAGTGAACCTAATCTTTCATTTAAATTTGTTTCTATGACACCTTTATGATATAGAACCGGGTTCGATCAAGTTATCAGTATAAGATAGGGAGTTTTGTCAAGTTATTTTCAAAAACAAAACACATTCTTAAAATAGAATTTAGAATTTTCGGGTTCCGAAATAGTTCGTATTTTGTAGATGTATACGAATCATAGTGAAACTTACAAATGCCAAGCTTGATCAAGAAGATCTTGAAAAACAATGAAAATGTTTTAGAAATCCATTTGTTAGTTTTTAATATGTTACAGTTATATGATATCCGGTCAAATTGATATCAATGATATTTGAAAAACCAATTTGATTCTAAATGTTTTAGAAAGATATTTCACGTTCTAATATGTTACAGATACATGATATATGATATCCGATCAAATTTTGCACATAAGTGAAGATCATAGAGAAGCATTGATATCTCAAAAAACCAATTGGGTTTTCATACAATAACTTAATTCTCGAGCTATATGATATACAGGTCCCATCCGGCTGATCAAGAATATATTCATACTCCTTTCACATCTCTCCATCCATTTTGAGCCAAGAATACCCTCTACAAGTTTATAGAAGAGAGAAAAAATAGCTTGACGGATCGCCGCACTTCAAGAATATATATATATATGTCTCAAGAGTATATATATGATCAAGAATATATATATATATATATGTATTCCTTTTACATGTCTTTATCAATTTTGAGCCAAGAATAGCCTCTACAAGGAATAGCTTGACGGATCGTCGCACTTCAAGAATATATACATTTATCACAAGAGTATATATATGATCAAGAATATAAACATATTCCCGTTGCATCTCTTTATCCATTTTGAGTCAAGAATTGTAATACCCTCTACAAGGTTATAGAAAAGAAAAGGAACAGTTTGACTTGTCGCTAGGCCGATTACAGACGTGGAACGACGATTCTCGCATTGATACGCTTTGAACTCGCTGACACACATGGAAAACAAAAACAAAAACAAAAACCAAAAATAAAACTTAAAGTACAAGCGATAAGCGTTCCCCAAGTATTCCCATTTAATATACATGCGTGTCTATGTGCACACACACACACACACACGCACACACACACACGCACACACATTCAAATAGATGTTGAGACTAGTTAAATGGAGCGAATAGCTAATGCAAGCGGCTGCTGTTGTTGGCCCTGACGTGGCTTATGGAACTATTTGTTGGATTCGATCGTAAACCCACGCGCCATTTTTATCATGACATAGTTTTTATGGCCGTCCAATGGTCGGCGCCGTGAGACGCTGTTATCAGGGCACGTAATTTACCTGTTTGCCGCCCTTTTGCAGATGAAGAGCACCGCCGCCTTCCGCAAGGAATACAAGGATTTGGTGCGCGGCCTGCAGGTGGAGCAGGTGAAGGAGCGCTTCATCAAGGGCAGCGTCATCAATGTGCTGAAGAACTGCGACCAGAAGGGGCGACGCGTCCTTATTGTCAACTGCGGCAAACTCTGGGATCCGAGCACGGTGCCCAGCGATGAGATGTTCCGCATGCTGTACATGGTGCACATTGCCGCCCAGCTGGAGGAGGAGACACAAGTGCGCGGCGTCGTCTGCATCATGGACTTCGATGGCCTGGCCATGAAGCAGGTGAAGGCTCTCTCGCCCAGCTTCTCGAAGCGTCTGCTCACCTTCATACAGGACGCCATGCCGCTGCGCATGAAAGAGGTGCACTTCGTCAAGCAGCCCTTCATCTTCAACATGGTCTGGACGCTCTTCAAGCCCTTCGTCAGGGAGAAGCTGAACAAGCGCGTAAGTTGCCCACCCCCGCTAAGAGCGTCTCCTTTGCCAGTACTGACAAATCCTTGCCTCTCAAATCCAGATGCACTTCCATGGCAGCGACATGAAATCCCTGCACAAGTTCCTGGACCCGTCGGTGCTGCCGGCCAACTACAAGGGCACCTTGCCAGCCATCGATTACGGCGGCCTCGAGTGGTTCCCCGCCCTCGAGCAGCAGGCCGAATATGTGAACACCTGGAGCGAGCTGGGACCCGCCGAATGGTAGAGATCAAAGTCCTTGGGCAGCCAGCCCAACATTAGTTAATGTGTGTAATTATAAATAAATAACTTTTTGATTAGTTCTTAGCACTTGACAATAAACTAGTTACATAATGCAATCAACAAAGACTTTTAACTTCAACTGAACCAAGAAAATGAATCATAAATATAATGAATAGAAGACTCCAAACTGATTCAAGGTCTTTCGAGGAAGACTCTGCCGCAAAGCATATATAAGTTGAGGCCCAAACATGTGAGTTAACCAACAAATTGGGCAATTATGCAATATTTTCAGGAGAAAAAGCAATAAATTGCAAAATTGAGCTGATTCTTAAACAACAAACAACAAATTTTTAAACAAAATCCTGGGTCTATGAAAAACCCGGCTCACGAGACGAATATCCAGGCAGGTTGTCGCTACAACATGCGAGCCGAACCAGCGACTTTTATTATTCTGGTTTGCATATGTGATATACCAACAAAACATATCTTAGATAATTAGATAAGAGAGTAGAGCAATATACCAAGTAGAATTACATAGTTAAAAGACTTGAATATGCAATATGAGCAGCATTCTGGGATGAATTGCCTCAGGATACTTACTTTTCTATTGATAAACAGCACGTTTTCAACATTCTCAAAGAGTTCTCGAAAATAACTTTAAGCACTCGCAGTTATTAGGCCAATTTGTAACCAAAAACAGATGACATGGACACACGCAACCCAGCTCGCATTCTCATATTCGTACAACAAGTTAAACTAAAGGAATGGAGCTTCAACATATTTATAGGGTATACAAATCGCTGATAGCCCTCATCATAATAATCTGTACACATATCCTATATAACACTCTAGATTCTAGATTTCACCCATAAATTGCAATTTCTGTCTATTATGATTAGAATTAAAACTTGTTCTTAGCAATAAACTTATTCCTTATCAATTTGGTAGCAAAACATTTTATAAAATCGTCTCATGAAGTCTCATTCCCAACTATAGAGAATCGTTTTCTAGTTCTAAACGAACTTAAGAGTTTCTTTTTCAGCCAAAATATGAATATAAATCGATTTATTTTAATATATTTCATGCACTCTCTTCACATGCAAATAGAGAAAATATAAATTCTGAAATGTCAAGCAAAAAGCAATTGCAATTGTTTAAAGCAACAAGATGTTTGTCAATATATAACTAAAAAGCAAATAAATTAATATATTTAACAATCGATTCCTTCAAAAACATATTCTGAGAACATAAACAAATTAGTTTCATCTACAGCAAAGTTTCTCTTACTTTACACAAGCTAATCGAAGGAGGATCAATATAACAATAATAATCAGATATTTACAGAGAGAGAGAAAGAGAGAGAGAGAGAGAGAGAGAGAGAGAGCATCCCCCGCAGCATAATTGAATATCACGAATTCGTCAATTCCAATCTAAGCTAATTGTTATTTAGGAATAGGATACTACAGAAATGTGCTTTGTTTATTAAACACGACTTCGGACATTCCAATGTTATTATTATTTATGATCAACAAATGAGTTATGGCATAAAATTATGTTGGTAATTTGCATGTTTAACCAAAATTTACAATGTTCAATTTGAGTTTGTGTGCTTGAGTAAAACATATCAATTAAGGTCCTGCTAAGATGTACGTTGGTTTAACACAATTTAAATTTATAAGCGCTAAAAGTTGAGTGAGTG
This sequence comes from Drosophila kanekoi, assembly GCA_037075305.1. Lineage (NCBI taxonomy): Eukaryota > Metazoa > Arthropoda > Insecta > Diptera > Drosophilidae > Drosophila > Drosophila kanekoi. The sequence goes on along the minus strand of JBAMCE010000678.1, from coordinate 4,815,754 downwards.
CCATACTTGGGTCAAGACACAGATAACGCAGTCCGTGAGCAGCAAACCAATTGAACAATATACAATATTTATATATAAATAAATATATATATATATAAAAATAACACCGAAAGCATCCAGCAGCCAGTTTGCGTCCGTTGACATCTCCATTCAAATAATGTACAAAACCTCTGGCCAGCTAATACGGACTTTGTCGAAATTTACAATATCATATTTTGTGGATCCTCAATGAAGTCGCGGAAATGTTTCAGCCAAACGGCAGCCACAGCGCCATCGACCACTCTGTGATCGGCACTTAGCGTTACGGTTAGCATGTTAACTTCCTTGAATCTATATTTGGGACGTAGGAAAGGCACAGGATTAGAGTTGGATACATTTTGATTTATATAGTTGCATTACCCCTTGGGGCTGTCCGGATCCAAAACGAGCTTTTTCGTTGTTGTGCCAATGGCCAAGATGCAGGATTGCGGGGGATTGATAACGGCGCAGAACTGATTGACACCTGCAGGAATTGAGAAACATTCAACGAAATGCTATACGATATCCTTAAAATGTCCTTACCGAACATGCCCAAATTGGACACGGATATGGTGCCGCCCTGGTATTCATTTGGCTGCAGCTTGTTTTCGCGCGCCTTGCCCGCCAGCTCCTTGACGTTCTTCGAGATCTCCAGCACACCCTTCCGGTCGGCACCAAAGACAATGGGCGTAATGAGCCCCTTTTCTGTAGAGACGGCCACAGAGACATCCACATCGTCGTATTGCCTGATGACTGTGTCCATCCACGCCGAATTCGCTTCGGGCACCTTGCGATTAGCGATGGCCACAGCCTTGATGATGAAATCGTTTACAGAAACGCGTGCGCCCTGTTTCTCGTGCTTTTTGTTCACGAGGGCGCGGAACTTCAATAGCTGCAAGTGAGAAGAGCAAAAATGTTAACCTCCGAATCTTGTGGATTATATCTAACAAGAAATACTATCTATGTCCTCAACTATATATAGATACTCTTATACTCTCTTATACTCTCTATATAGATACTCTTGCACTAGCTCCAGAGTGAATGCCTTAATCTCACTAACTAATCTTAGTTTGTTTTCACAATATTGTTAAACATTATATTAGCATATCTATCATAATTGTCTGTGGCCCTGGTTTTGTTTTTTTGCACTTACCTTATCCACCTGGCATTCGACGGTGACATAGTAGTGTGGCAGCTGCTGCTTGGACTCGAGCAGGCGCTTGGCAATGACTGCGCGCACGTTGGTCACTGGGATGTCCTTGAAGCGGGCACCGGGCGCAGCGGCTGGCGCCGCCTTGGCAGCTGGCTTCGGCGCTGGTTGCGAGGCTGCAAGATCACCAGATTTAAGTGAGCCATGGACGCCGGTACCTTTGCCTGCACAAAAGGCCAGGATTAGTAACGAACAGTTCGAGCAGTGTTTGGATTAGTGGAGCAGCGGTGCATGCACACAGCGGGATTGGGGATTAGTGATAACAACCTTGTAAACGCAGCTGTTGAGTTTCGGCTAATTTCTTGGCCATGGGACTTGCATAGACACGACCGCCGCTTGGCGGGGCAGCGGTACCTGTTGCTGCAGCTGGAGCCGGTGCGGGTGCTGCTGGCGCAGCCGCTGGTGCGGCTGCGGGTGCTGGAGCCGGTGCAGCTGTTGGCGGTGGCGGTGGAGGCGCTGCCGCAGCAGCAGCTGGTGCTGCAGCGGGAGCATCGTCAACGAAGTCCTTAAAGGCTGCAATGCTGCCCTGGTCGGGCACAATGATGCAAACCAGCTTGCCAACGGGCACATCCTTGGACCCACCGGGCACCAAAATCTTGGCCAGATAACCCTCCTCGGGCGTCTCGAAGCCCATCGTGGCCTTGTCCGTTTCGATTTCGCACAGCAGATCACCTGCAAGAGTTATATTATTTTTTTACTGCCTGATCGATAAGGAGATGGAAATCTTACCCTCATTTAGCTTATCGCCTTCCTTCTTCTCCCAGCCCACAATGGAGCCGCGATCCATGGTGGGCGACAGGGCAGGCAGCGCCACGCGTATATGTTCCGGCAAGTTGGCGTAGGCACGGGCAAAATTGTAGCTCCATGGCGACAGTGTTTGCGGTCGGCTGAGAATCGGCTTGCCATTTGGTGTTGACCTGCAATTGAACAGATTATGGTAATCATTCGGATCGATTGCGATTGACAGGCGCTATCATCAGCTGATGGCTGTTATCGATAACACGCAAACAAAATGTAAACAATTGCACTTGGCGAATGCCAATCAGAATTTTGTTTGAAACTCGCTGCCAGCGCTTATCAGTGGCGATTAACCAACGGTATCATGCGACGCTCATTTGACAGTCACGCACTGGACGCACGCACGCACACACACGGACACGCACACACACATATTGACACACACGCACACACACACAAGTGCATATTGGCACCCGCTACCCGCCGGCCCAGCAGCCCGCCCCCACTGGGCGGGCTATGCGCTGCAGCCTCGCATTTGCAATATTACACAACACACTTTCTAACCTCAACGCGAGCGGTCGCATCTAGTTGTGCAGCCTTTTACCTGATTGCCTGGTTGAGTGTGCTGCTCAAGGCTCGGACTCCATAGTTGGCTCCACGTCGCACCGCCTGTGCTCTGAGAATGACGGCGCGTAGGGCGCCCAATTCATTTCGTTTTGCAGCGATTGAGCGTAACATTGTCCTTTACTGCCTGTGTTTGACGTCTGTTATTGTGCTTTCAACTGAGACGCGATAGTGTTATTGTTCTTTTTGTATTTTATTGAGTAGTCTTCTACACGTTTTAGTAATTTAGATGAATAATAATATATCGAATTCGGAGTCGGAGTCGAAAAATTTAAACCAAAGGTTTGCCAGCAGCCGACCTTATTTAACGCCACTAGGTCACAACTTGCTACGACGACTCTGTTTATTTATATTTACGCAGCCCTGTTTGCTCCCCAGTTAACATTACTGCTCCGCAATTGTCGAAATGCTCCGCATTAATCTAAATTTGTCAAGCAACTCTTGTCGCTGCTCCACACTTTACATATTTGCTCCACAGAGAGAATATAACATGTAGTTAGATATGGCTGTTAATGGCAAGGGCAGCTATCGATTAATTACACAAAAACTCACAAACAAAGAATTTTATTTGATTTAAAAGAAAAGAAAGTACCTTAAAATGCACATTTTAAGTTGTATTAAACCCATTAAAGTTAATTGCAAGGTCAGTTCTATTTCAAACCCAACAATTAACTTGCATCTCTCTGAAAAGGCCAAAAAAATGCTTACAGTGGAAACATGGTTCTTGCAACGACAACTCTCTTCTCTAGTTCATTCTGACAAACATAAGTTATTGTTTATATTGTGGTATCTTACGCTTTTATTGCCAAAATATATATACAAACATCTGTTCGCTTGACGCAAATGTGGCCTTATATACATAAAAAAAAAGATTGTCGAAACTCAAAAATAAGACATTTGCATATAGCGGCGTTGCCACCTGTCCTCAGCAAGTGGCGCTCAGCATTTAGCCAAGCCAAATTTTGTAGTGATAAGAAAACGATTTGTGCATTTTAGATTGTTTATTTGGAACGTTTAATTATTTTTACATAATATTTGATGCACTTTATTAACCAAATCAGCAAATGCAAATCACCGCATATTGAGTGTACTTCAACATGTGCCGGGTTACGAGTCACACCAGAGCACCTGATGAAGTACAATAGACATGGGAGACATGAAACGTTTGCCGTCTGAGGAGGGCCATGGAAAGCTTAAGATGAATGCGTCTGGCCACCACGCGCGCTACTTCAGGTACCTGACTGTGGGATAACCAAAACCAGCCCCGGTCACTGATTAGCGCGCACGGTAAAAGACGGCGCAGCGAGTTAGGGGAGAGAGCAGACCAAGATAAGCCCAACAGATGTTGCCAACTGCTCCGAAGTTCTGCTACTGCTGCCGCTGCCGCTGCCACTGGTTCGACTCCTAAAGTCGCGCAGGAAACGACCTTGCGCGCTGTGTCCATGCTGAGCTTTAAGGTTAACGATCTCTGTATGTGTTTGTGTTAATGCGACGACGCCGATGACTTCATTTCAAACTCACACCCATAAAAGACGATACGTATACGTGCACACACAAATATATATGTATACATATATATAGCCCATTATGTGTAAGCTTTTTGAGCTGAAGCTTTGTCGCAGACGTCGCTTTAACCTCGGCGATTCTTACAGCAGCCTGCCTGTGAGAAATTTGCTGCTTGACGCAGATTTATGCAATAACAATGCTAAATTAGTCATATGTTTTTCATTGCGCACCTCGTTCGGCCAGGCCATACGTACGCACAAACACATACATACTACGTGCTAATGGCTACATAGTCCACACTCCAGCGAATCGGATGTGACGTCATCAGTGGCCAAAATGCGAAATTTTACATTTCTTTTTTGTTGTCTGCAGCAACAGTTAGTCGCAGTCATATTTGCAGCCAGGGACCCTTGATATTCTATATTTGAAACGCTGTAAAGAAAAAGCCAAGAAAGCTGAAATGAAAAATCCAATATAGAAAGAGAAACGAGAAAAAGAACCGGCGTTTCGTTCGCTGCTCTCTGGCTCTCTCTGTTACTAAGCGCAGCAACGCTACGTGCGTGATCGCCGACAAACACTCTCGCACACACATATACTAGCTGGCAAGTTTTGTGGCGCAGCCGAGACACACACGTGCCCCACTACATTCGCGAATTCTCTCGTACATATGCATGTATATGCACAGACACCAACACGCAGCTTACTGCAGAGACAGAGGGCATAAAATCGAATTTGCAAACGCGTTCAAAGTATTTCGCCTCTTGCTCTTGCCTGTCTTTCTCACTCTCTCTCTCTTTCTCTGCGTCTTGTCTTTTGCACGCTATTCGCCAAAAAGGAATTAAATGAATTGCCATCAGCTACACTTTTGTATTTTACAACGGCTCATAAACTTTAAGCCTCTCGCGCAGATTGTGGTATAATGAACTTGGACTTGCTGCCGCTCAAGTCTCTATATATGTATGCTGTGCCTGCCCCTGTGCGTGTGTGTGTGATGTGTCACGGCGGCTGCTGCCGCGATCGCGAGCAGCTTTTGACTGCCGCGCGTTGTGAATAATTGCAAATTTTGTTCGAATGTCGTTTTGTCGTGCCCAGCCGAGTAGTATGAGTTTGTGTGTGTGAGGCATTTAATTGTATATGTATATAGAAATGGCGACGACGTCGGGGCTGCCATATGTATGCGCCATGTACATATGTATGTATCTACATATGTTCGGATATATGTACATATACATTATATATATATATATATATATATACATAATGAACAGCAGGCTGGCAGACATGACTGCTTTATATGCCTTGCTTGGGTGGGGCATTCCTAACCTCAAATAGTAACAATGCGCCGACGACAGCCGAGTGCATGTCTATCTGTCTGAGTGTGGGTGCCGCCTGCTCCTCTCTCTCTCTCTCTCTCTCTCACTCCGTCTCTCTCATTTTCTCGATGTGTGCTGCAATATGCAAGCACATGCTTTTCAACTGAGTACGCCCTTAACCCTGAGTTGGAGCTTGCTATCAAAAAAGTTTCGCAAGTCCGATCACACACACACATGCAAATTTGCCAAAATTGTTTGGGTGTGTGTGTTTGTGTGTGTAACGTCGTCGCGGGTCTGGGCAACATTTTTGTCTAAAATTAATATTTGAGCGACAAAAAGTTCTGTGGCTGTTTGTGTTAGTGTAGATTTAGGTCTTGGTGTGCGTGCGTTTGTGTGGGCAAAAGAAATTTGGAAATATGTAGAATCTACAATGTGTAGAATCATGTGGTCGTCGCTTCAAACATTTTTGCTGCTATTTGCGTCACTCTTTCGCCGCCGTCGGCAAGAATTGTAGTTGTTGTCTCTTTGCCTCTTTGCGTGAGTGTTTCGTCTCTGTGTGCGTACCGAAAATTTGTTGTTGTGTCGTTTGTTGTTGTTGCTGCTGGTGCTGGTGCCTTGTGATATCAAAACGCTAAAAATAAACCCAACCTCAACTAGAATTTTTCAAGTCTTCATTTTTAACGAGCATTTGGTCCGCTTTTGACCAGCGTTAATTCCGTTCAAATGGCAGAAAACCCCAGAAGCAATTACGCGTCAATGACGCCGCCTCCCGCTCGCCTGTTCGAGAACGGGCATTGGATTTCACAATATGTTCTGTGTCCGTTATATTTTTTTTTATATTTCTCCTTTTTAACTTTTCTGGTCTTATATTTCGTTCACACTAAACTTCCGTTGCACTTGGCCTGCGACGCTTTGGCTGCCTGGCTGGCTGAGCTTTTTTTCTTTTCTTTGTTGCTTTAATTGTTCACACACACGCGCGTTGCAAAGTTTAACTTCATTTTCTTTTTAGTTGTCCGTCGCTCATTGCACACAAGCACAGAACATACACACGCACACACATATATAAATGTCTATATGTATATACAGAGAGACACAATCGGCCACTTGATGTGCAAATGGCCGACTGTGCGGCCGCCTAGAAACGCCGTGGCCTTTTATTTTATTTGGTTCTGATTTTGACTTTGCCTTTTGCTACTTGCTATTTTGTCAGCTCTCTGTCGATTGAGCAAAGCGAAGCGAACCGCGCACGCCGGCTGTTGGTGATCAAATGCTCAATGTTGCTGCTTAATCAAAAGCCGAATGCGCGAATTTTATTTCGCACTGCCACAAAGTCGACGCTGCTGCCGCTGCCTCAGCCAGCGTCGTCAGCTGTCTATGTGTCTGCAACACACACACACACCCATACAAAAGCAGCAGCCGTATGTGTTGCTGTTTCTTTCGCTTCCTGCTTCCTACACCGCGCTTTCCGCTCACCAATACATATGCACATGCATACATTGCATGTACTTTTTGCCCAGTTCTCACTCACGGGTTCCTTTGTTATAAAACTGGCAGGCACCACCAGCCAACAGACTGCAACAAAAAGCACGCACAGTGGGCCCACATAAGAATGTTTTCAGTTTCAATGAATAAACTTTTACCATTATTGTTGTTAACAAAACAAATGAACAAATGAATCAACCAGAAGCTTTCCAATTGAATATGACTAGTACTGTAATTTTTCAATCCTCTTATTTTGTTATTGAACTTTTTCTCCATACGTACATACGCTTTTCTTATTGACATTTTCATACATGTGTTCCGATATCTTAATATAAACATGTGCAATAACAACTGTGAGCAGCGAATCTATATTACCTATGCATTATCTTAATTTACAAACAGATGTTTAATATAAACATTCGAATATAATCGTAAAAATGCAACCCATGCTCATTAGCTCGCAAGCGCCATATGTACTTAACAGTACTTGTCCTACACTCTTTCCACTCTCTAGAAGTTAGTCACTTTTTGTTTGTTTATCAGTACACAAATCTGAAAAGTTGCAGATAAATTATATAATATACAGAGTTATATGATGGGTTACTTAATCGCCAGTTATTATTTGCATTTCACGAATTAAGCAATGCGCTAATGAGTCAATATAAATGCAAGCAAGCATTTTTTCTGGATTTCTAAAATAAATTCGGACCGATTAAATAGTCACATGTATTTTTTGGTTCTGTGTGCATTGGGGGCTTGTGTGTTTCATAACATTTAAGATTTTTTTTTTTGCCAATTGGGTTGCATTTTGAATTCATTCAAAATGCAAATACAACCATTTCAATCATTCAGTCAGTCAATCAGAAATGCAAATGTGTTTATATTTATACTTATTTACTTAACACGATTTCGCCATAAAACTTTTTCTTTGTAAAAGCTTTAAAGCGCCATTGAAACTTAAAAGCTGTGACTGCTTGCAGAGGCTTGCATGTACCACTGTGCGACAGATTGATGTCTGTGTCTGGTAGGGCGGAATTGTCGCTGCCCGGCTGGCTGCTTCGCGTGCTGCTGACGTCGCTGCCGATGTTTGCTGGCGCTGCTGATGCCGCTGCTGTTGCTGCTGCATATGCTTTTTGGCCATAAACGTGGCGTGCAGTCGCAGTGACTGCCATCGGCTGCGTCCCTCGGCTTGTGCAGTTTTTGTGTCTCTTCAGCCCCTGTTCGCAGCTCGCTGCTCGCTGCTCGCTACCTGTCTGACGCTTTGTTTTTTTGTGCTTTGGTATTGGTGCGGCGTTGCCGAGGAGTGTCTGGGCGGCAATGTCAATGCGCTGCTGCTGCTGCTGTTGCTGCTGCCGCCGCCAGTTGCCTGCCTCTGCCTCAGTGCCACAGTGTGCACTTTTTGCGATGCGCTGTTGCTACACAAACCGCCCCAGCACCGCGCCCGTCCGACTGCACACCACAGCATAACTACGGCCATGTAAACGCGTTGGCTTTTCTTGCCCGCTTCCATGATTCATCTTGGGGCCCCTGAAGTGATGAGCTCAGTGGTGAAGAACAAAGAAGAAGAAATCTCAAGACGGCTGCGTCTGGTTTTTTTTCGTTTTTTGAACATTTGTTCGCAACTCGAATATATACCTATATATTTAAGTCAGAATCAGAATCGGAATTGTGGAGTTTTCACTATTATCAATCAATTGGCTAGCAACAAATACGTGAGGTCTTAAGCGCTATACACAAAATATATAATATGAAATCTCTATGGAAATTAGGAAGAATCCGCCAAGCACACCTGGGCGTGCTTCCAACCACGTGGCTAAGGTGATGCGCTCGGCTGTGCCGGTATAAAGGGCTGCCAGCGCAGACAGGAATCGTCGATTTTGGGAAATGTGCCGCGCCGCTTCACGCGCTCCTCATACTCATCCAGTACATCCTAGAGCGTGGACACACAAGATAGTTAGCAGTAGAAAAATAAACGATCTCTATGGACTTACCTGCTTTTTGAGTACTATATGCTTGCCCTTCCAGTACTTCATCATGCCCAGCGCCTGCAGGGTACTTACAATGTCATAGGAATAAATGGCCATTTCCTGTGGGAGCACAAGGGATACTATGAGTATTTAATCTTTGAATTTTATCAATTTATTCAATATTCACCTGAGATACGTCCTTGATGCAGAGCGTATTGCCGGAGCGATTGCATAGATAGTCGAGCAGCACATCCTTCCAGTAGGAGCGATATGATATAAGTCCCAGATCGGACAACGGCTTCTCCGGCGAACCGATTTTGCCTTCCACGCGGGTTAGCAGATAGCCTGGTAAAAGCACATTAAACACATGCCCATAAGTATGCTATAGATGGAACTAGCTTTCAAGTTCCGGCGCATTATTTATGGTGACCAACTTTGCCCCGCCCACATGGGCCCCAAAACGAACCCAACTCAGCGTTGTGTGTTGTGTCTAGACAGGATTCCGCAAAGTGTGCGTCCCAAGAGGTTGAGGGGTGGGGAGTGACGACAACAACAACAATAATAATGACGACGACGGCGGCGGTTGGCAGCCCGGCCACATGAATGACGAGCGGCGGGCATTTAAACAACGTTCTGGCGTGCATTCAACCCAAAAGCTCAACCCCCAAAGCTCGACGTCGCCGTCAGCGTCTCCGTCACCGTCACCGTCGCTGTCATCGTCGCCGTCGTCTGGCAGCAACAATTCTCGAGTCTAGATAACAACAACAGCAACAATGGGTGCAGCAAGTAAATCAACGAGGACGAGCCCGGCGTGCCCTCACAACACAAAACCCACTGAGGCAGGCTCGGGAAAAAAAGCCAACAACACAGACATACAATACATACACAAAAGTAAGCGCAGCGCATACATACACACACACTCATACATACATATACGGTCGCTAGACGCACTCAACAGCAGACACAACTGCAACTGGTTGAGTTATAGGGCGGACGGACGGGCGCCTTAAGAATGGGCGGGGAGCGGGTTGTTACAGCGTGCGAAAGCTTATGCTTCAGTTGTTGTTTTTGTGTACAATGGGACAAACCAAATGGTGAATGATCTCTTGCGCTCACAGCTGTGCGATATATAAGAATATCGATAACATTATGCGTGCCGCGGTTGGCAGCCCAGCTTATCGATAGGCACAAATTTGTGGCGTCACAACAAACCAAACATATGTGTGCGCCAATTTGTATTTTGCAGTAAACAAAAATGAGGTGCTCCGTGCGAAATTGCAATTCTACCAGTGCCACTGATCGCAAAATAGTAAGTTTCTTCCAATTACCGAAGAACAGCAAAACAGCCAAAAAGTGGCTGCTTTTCTGCGACAACCTGAAGCTGAAGAACAGGAAAGGTACGTTTGTTTGCTCGGATCATTTTAGGCCCGAGGACATAGGCGGCGGCGGGGCACTCGGAACAGGTTTGTGAGCGAGGTTAACAGTTAATTAATGAACAGTTACTAATCCCAAAATATATTTTTATGAAGCTATGTGCAGACGGCGACTAAGATCAGGCGCAATGCCGTGCATCAGAAAATCAGCGGACCATCAAAGGATCGACCAGAGAATGATCTTCTGGCCAGTTCAAAGGTCAGAGAGAAAAAGTCTGAGCCGGAGCACAATGAAGATATACAGGAAACTAACTGCGAGACTCAGGCATTGTCTGAATCATTGCTCTCGGCAAAACCTAAGTCGGAGAAATTTTTGGATAATTTGGATACGGAAAGTTCAGAGGCTGTCATTGATGAGCTAAGTAACCAAGTGTAAGTAGAATTAATAATATATAAAATATTTAGCTATTAACTATCGCGTTCAATTACAGCAAGGATCTGCGTTTGGAAAATCTTCGTCTACAACTCAACATTAAGTTGGCGCAAAGAAATTACAAAGCCGAAATCAAGAAATTAAAAATTAAGTTGGAACAGGCTAGATCGCAAATATTACAGCTTGAAATGAAGCTGGAAGATAACAAACAATAGGTAATTGATAATAATAGATAATGATAAGAAAATGGGTAATTTCAGATAACCTAGATTTAGATGCCAACACCTTGGTTTTCAATGCACATTCTTTATAACGCATACATTTTATAAGTCAGAAATTTATTTTTAAGTGATACTCATAAATTTAAAATATTTTGCGACAAATAAGCTAACGAAACCAAGAAAATATACAACAGACTAGAATTAATGCCAATAGCATTAAAGGAATTAAATGTATTCTGTCAGTTTTAGCGTTGTTCTACGATATGCTGAATTGTATAATCTGAAGGCTTAAAATCTTCCCAAAATTAAAATCGGTTCATATCAGAAAGGGGAATAATAGGCTATACGATTTTCGCGCAAATGTACTCATATGAAAAGTATTAGCTGTATGACGTCACATTATACGTCGTTACACTTTGCAACCTGTGCGTCCCACTGTACCGTTTTGTGCTGGCAAAGCTCTGCTGAAGCTGGAATATACGCTGCTCGCATACATATGCAGTCGCATTTTGGGTAGCATTTTGATTTCTTTGCGTACGTCGTCAGCAGCGGTCGTCGTTCTCTCTCTCTCTCTCTCTCGTCGGTCTTCGTCCTGTCGGTGTATGTGTGTATGCTTGTGGGTGTGAGAGGCAACGTCGAGACGACTTTATCGATCCATAGCTGATTCGCATTTCTGGCCGGACTGCGCAATGCTGCATACCCACAGGCGCGTGCTGTCGCCTCGACTAGAGAAGCAGCTTGCAACTGATAAATACGTTTGCATTTTTCCAGCAATAGCAACCAAAGAAGTTGCACAGCAAACAATTAACAACTTTAGAATCTTAGTCAATTAGCGTTCCACTAATTGTTGTTGTTGTTGTTGCTGTTGTTGTTGCTGTTGCGCCGGCTGCAATTAGCGAAAAGCTCGTTTACCGGGTATACGATACTCGACTACTCGACTAGCTACAACCGATTGCTCGACTGCTCGCCCGCTGCACTAGCACGCAGAGGACGACGCCCTTTCATTGTGACCTGCGCTGACCTTTGTTGTCTGCCGCCGTTTGTGCTGCCTGTTGTTGTCGTTGTTGTTGCATCGCTGTCTGCATAATTTTTATTTTTTATTTTTGGAATATTTGTTGTTTTATTTGCGAGCTTTAAGCGCTCGCTGAAAATTTTTGGGGCTGAAACTTTTACAACGCAGCATTGTGGTTGGGCTTGATTTCATTAATTAATACATTAGCCAGTAGATAAGGGCGACCCTAGCTGCTGCTGCTGCCTCTGCTGCTGCTGCCGTCGTTCTGCACATTTGCATATTGCGTGCATGCAGTTATTACACCTGGCTATTCTATATACTCGATACATGTACATATATGGCCATCTCGCTCGACTGACTGGCCTGGCCTGGCCTGGCTTGCTAATGAGCCAGACATGCCGGCCGCCTGGACAGACAGAAACAGGCGCTGTCCTTAACCCCTGTGTTGTCGCCCATTTCTTGGCCGGACACCTGTACTCCAATACAAAGGGGCCAACACATTTTCTGGGTGTTGCTAATAATGACGAAAACTGTTTTGCTCTCGCACTAAGTTCGCTCTCTCTCGCTCTTTTGCTCGCCAGCTTTCTTTCGCTCTATCTCGCTCTTGCTCTCCCTCTCTCTCTCTGTCCGTTTGTTTGTGTGTGTAAGGTCAATGTCGTTTCGTTCGTTCTGGTATGCTCTCACCCCCAACCCCACTGCCTCACTCCTTTTTCGCCCGCATTGCATGTATCGAGTTTATACATAGAGACCGACGTTGACGCCGTTGCCATTCATCCAAGCCGCGTATGACTCAAGTACTCGGACCTGGTCTGGGGTAATTCTTTGTTTTTTGTGCGTTTTTTTGTTTGTTGTTGTTTTTTTAGCTGCTGCTGCTGCTGCGCCCGTTTCTTTATTGTCTGGCGCTGTCTTCGTCCATTTCAAAGGCGGATTAATTTTAAACAATTTTGGTGGAAACAACGATAAAAATTACTTATGCGATGCATTATACACACACACATACACAGAGAGATATATGTAGGTGTATTTAGACACCTGCAGAGCCTGGTCTACGCTTAATTGATGCAGAAATCGCATGCACCGCTCTGCAGCATGGAAAGCTAAGCTCGAATGGTGCCGGAACCAAAGCCATAGCCGACTGTCTATACATATATGTATGTATTTATGTATGTATGTATATGTATCTGGCATGTTGCTTGACTTCTCTCATGCAATGATGATTAACTATATTGCACTAGCCAGCCAGCCAATGACTCACACGCACACCACGTACCCACTTAAATCGATAGGCGGCTCATTAAAGCAAGCCACAAAAAAAAAAGTCTAAAATGAATGTAATCCAAACAAAATATTTTCAATTTTCTCTTGCATTGTTCTAATATGCCATTAAGTTTCTAATGGGAGCAATAGCATCTTATAGCAGAAGTTGCCAGCGAGCAGAGAGATTATTTGGCCTAAACTGTTGCCAAATTGTTAGAAAGCAGTTAAGCTGATTTCTAGTTAGTAGATTGTAGAGAGATATACATAAGAGAGGATATTAGACTGCAATGCAGAGATCACATTTTAAGATTCAGATGAAAAAACTCAAAAAGCTTTTGAAAAATTGGGACTAACTTACAAATTATTAGTCTACCCAAAGAGAGAGAGATAGAGAGAGAGAAGGTTTAATTTTTATAGTAATAATTAAGTTATGAGTTACTTGAAATTGTTTTAAATCAACATTTCTATTTTAACTCAAAGAGAAAAGTTTGATTTGAAGTTAAATACATTATGATATTTGCAGATTGGGTAAAGAAGAAAATCATTTGATTGAAATCCAAAACAATACCTGAAATATCATCAAAAATTAATCTTTCCTGACAAATATCAACTATTTCAATTATACAAAAGTTTAGTTATAAGTTGACAAGAAGTTTCTGGTGGAAGCTATTCGAGCTACAAGCAAATGAAATACCTAAATATTAGAAAGTTCGAAATTCGTAAGTTCGTAAGAGTTCGAAAATACCTATGGCAAGCACTCTAAATTCTCTATAATTTATCTCAATACATAAATGAATTTGTTGAATACCAAAGAAGATTTATCTACCTTTGTAATTGGAGGATAGGAAGTGGAAATTTCGACTACAGATTTAACTTCTAGTTAAAATAGACAACAGTTCGCATCAAGTATTTGTTAGCACTCAAAAAACATTTGCAGTTGAAAATCAAAGCTCTAAAGCAGGCTACGATAGAGACAACATCCAGGCATATACTAGATACATATATAACCAGACATTGCTTAATGGAGCTCGTTAGAAAAGTGTGCCCAGTTATATCTTAAAATTGAGGTTATGTGCGCCTGTGGTTGACTTAAATTGAGGTTATGTGCATTTTATAATTAAAATTGTGGTTATGTTATATATGTATGTATTTGACCCATTGATAAACGAGTCTGGCACTTACTGAAATCGATGAGGAGCCTCCCGTAGCCTTTGCGCTGATATGGCGGCAGGGTTAGAATGCACGAGACGTTATAAAAGGAGTTTTTTTCCTGCAAGAATGGAATATGCTGAGAGTCGATATATATGTTATTCAAGGTTTAACATGGGCTGAAAGCAATATAGTTTTTTTTATAACAATTCAAGAATTAACTACGTGCCTTAATAAATGTACTTAAGCTAACTATTGGGCTTATTATAAACAATTATAAATTATAGCAATTATTTGGGAATTCAATCAATAGGAAAATGCCTGAGGCCATTCACACAGAAAAGCCAATCTGCCGGACAGACAGAGTATTTGGTAGACTGAGTGTCAGACAGTTCTGGTTGGGGTTTGTCATTTATCGCTTCTAGCTTTTTCGGGAGTTCAATGACCAGGCGTCGCAGGAATTGAATCGATGCTCTGCAGCGTGCGATGCGTAAATACAGATACAAATGCATGTATATAGATATGTATGTGCATGGGTATATAGAAATCTGGCGTATATGGTATATAAGCGTAAGGGGTTTGCACATACGCGCTTGTGGAGAGCGGGCGAGACGAGACAAAGAGACCAACCAAGTTTTGCGACTGCGACTCGCATCTGTGCACGGCGGGTCATGGGATGCGGATGCGGTTGTGGATGGCGGGTGGCGGGTGGCAGGGGCTGCCAAAAAAATGCGACGTTGTCTGCCGGCTGGGTGTGAACCAAAAGGCAACAATTCGCAATTCGGAAATACATTTATGTACTTTGAATTTTTATTCTTTGTTTGCCGCGTTGTCTGCCATGATGTCTGGGAACGCACATACGCTGCGCTGCTGGGCTTGGCCGCGCCACCCCAACCAGTCGGAGCAGGCGCACGACGTGCAGCAGCCACAAAACAACGAGCAAAAGCCGTCGAGGTGCACGACCTCAATCGTGCACGCCCCAGCATCAGCAGCAGCAGCAGCAGCAGCAGCAGCTGCGGCAGCAGCAGCAAGAGCAGCATCCCAGCCTGGCTGCCTGCCCCAATCCGTCATGTCTGGCTGCTGTCTGGCTCCAGCTCCATTGGCATAGTTGCGCAGTATGATGCCGCATGGTGGCATGGCCAAGGTACTACACAAAGCATTGCCAAAAATTATCAACGTGCCACCGCGTCCGGGTGTGAGCCATGTAAACTAGACACCCAAATTGCGAGTAGTGTGTAACCAGCTGCTGCTGCTGCTGCTGCTACGGGTTTGGGATGAATGGAATACAGACTCCGACTCCGACTCCGACTACGACTCCGATTCCGGCACCGGCTCCGATTGCGCTGGCACTGGGACTGGGCTTGGGACTGTGCCTGCGCAGCAGCCCGGCGCGACATGCGCAATTTGTAACACAAACCCAGTCTCTGGCAGCGCCCAAAAAACTTGTATGCAACTGCAGCAGGGGGCGGGATGGGGCAGACTCGGAGCCGGGCTAGACACCATGTTCAGGGGGAGGTCAAGAAACCGTGCGCACATGGCAGACAATATACTTGGTTTTTCTGCCCGTTTTTTTTTGGAGTTGCTGGGGAAATCTCCACTTTGTTCACTCCGCCTGCCACGCCTCTGATAGTGTCAGCTTATTTACTACCGCCCCCTCCGCAACGCCTCGCGGTTGACAAAACAATTTTTGGGTATGGTCAAGAATGCTGACTGTCTGGGCATATAGCAGCACGTCTATCGCTCCCATGTATTACATGGGATTCTGGCCCTGGATCTGGCCTGGGCCTGGGCTTGGGCTTTGGCGGGGCCGTGTCTGCTGTTGTCTGAGCTGTGCCCGGCTCTTGGCTCTGTCTGCGCACATAAAAGAATCATAAAACTGTGAAATGGTATTATTCAATTTGATGGCAAGCAACAAACTAAAGTTCTGGGTACTTCCAGCAAATAAAATACACAACTTCTCCTGGGGAATTAGTTAATAAGACGGTATACTTAATAGATATAGATAGAATAGATTGGATATATCTAAGAATAAGTATCTGATACTCAAATGTCTCAAGTTATTTTGAAGAATTTACCAAAACAATTCCTTTCTTATGAATTGTATCTAGAGAAAAATCTAGTCAGCAAAGCAATTTCTCTAATAAAAACGTAATTTTTAAAGTATGGTTGGGTTTCCTGGCAATAGATTAGATATATATATCAATTTGTAGACGCTTCTGGATTTGGCCACAATAATCACAAAATTATTGATGTTAATTTCATAAATAAGTTGAACCAATTTGTAACCTCATTAAAACGAACTCTTCAATTTATATTAATAGCGGGTATACCCCGCTATGCACGCATAAAATAAATTCTCTCAAACGTTATTCGCGGTTTTTCCCCACTTGCGCGTGGAATTTAACGAAACCACGTCTTAACGTGCAGCTTTATATATACATAAGGTAACTACAGTGAAAATTTCCTTGCTCTTACGGCTTGGGCTGTGCGTTGATTACCAATCGGTCAATCAATCAGTCATTCAGTCAATCAGTCGGTCAGCCAATCAATCAGTCAGTCAGTTAGTCAATCAGTCAGTCAGTCAATCAGTTAGTCAATCAGTCAGTCAGTCAATCAGTTAGTCAGTCAGTCAATCAGTCAGTCAGTCAATCAGACAGTCAGTCAATCAATCAGTCAGTCAGTTAATCAGTCAATCACACAGTCAGTCATGACAAACAGTTTTATATTTAGAGATAATAATACTAGTCAATTTAGTTATAAATAATACTTTTTGCGTGTTAGCCAAAGCTAACTATATTAAGCAGCTATAGGATCCACATACTATATTGGCTGCCTCTTGGTCCGAGCTATGCTTCGAAAACCCAAACTAAAAATCGATGCTAATCAATTTCGTGCAAACGCAAAACCGAAATAGCCTTTGTGCTCATTTAAAATGAATTCTCAATTTAACCAGCTCGACAATTATTATAGTTTATAGCTATATATAAACTATTAGAACATTAATAATTAAGCTGGGTAAATAGCTAACCAATTAGATGATGATGATGATGATATTATGATGATAATGATAATATCATAGATGCGTCAGACTTGAATAAATTTTGTGTTGTCAATCGTTGGTTTACTGCGATTTGTTAGGACCTGAAGTCAACTTTATCAAGAAACTTTTTAATAGTCTTTCAAATCGTTAAAATCTATCCATAATGTCACCCGAAACCTGCTGGCAAATTGAAGCCCTAATCATAGCCCGCATAACCAACTAATTAACTTAAATAACTAACTACTGTGATTAACTGTTAAATACTAGAGCTGATGCTCACCTTGCTGAAGTAGCCGACAATGTGACAGCCATCGACATCGGCCAGGGTCATGATGTAGAAGAGAAAGGGCTCCACGTCATAGTAGAGCGTCTTGTGGTCCAGAAAGAACTTGGCTAACAGGCAGAGATGCTGGCAATATTGTTTGTAGCGTTTGCCATCTACCTGCCACACCTGAAGCTTGCCTTTGCGATAGATTTCATCGCCGGGCGGATGCCGCCAGACGCATTTCTGGGCGTGCCGCTTGATGCCCGTCTCCGATTTCTGATAGCGCAGGCAAAACTCGCAGATGTACATTTTGGGTAGGCGGGCGGCATCATCCGGATACGGCGACTGATACCACACTTTCATTTTGTACTTGCCCATGCTGATATATCTGTGAAAATTAAACATGGAGTTAAATATAGCATTAGGCGAATCGAAAGAAAACGTACTTGATGCCCTTGCCCACGGGCAGATCCTTGAGCTCGTCCTCGATGCGCTCGGAGGCCTGTGCTTGTGCTTCGCGAAACAGCTGCAGATCGTAGTCGGGCACCAGGCCCGCGAGATTCGGCTCACGATCCTCATCCGTGCAGTCCTTGTCTATCTTAACCTGGCCATTGAAGAGAATACATATATTAATTACAATGAGCTGGACGAAGTTTAAGAAAGTTAACAAGTTTTCTTAAGTGAAACCCGGCACACGCACCTTATCACTTAGGAAACTGTTGCTCATGGGACGAAAGTTGGCACGGGATTCGCGTATTTTGGCCAGGAATTCACGCTGCTCGGGCGTCAGAGATTTGAGATTGTTGTGCTGGTTGCCCGGCGTGCTGACAATGTTGATGGGCATCTTGAGGCGCTGCTCGTTGCGCAGCTTGCGCTCGTTGGCGCGCTCCTTGCACTCCGAGGCGGACATGTTGTGGTAAATGGGGCAGGCCTCGGGCAGAAAGTGCCGATCCAAATTGCCGCTCAAATGACCCGACGAATCGCAGCCCTCGATGGGGCACTTCTTCTCCAGCTGCACAGCGGGCGAGACGGGTCGAGACTTGAGCGAGGTCATCTCCTTTTTCACCTTGCACTTGGTGTTGTTGTTGCTGCTGCTGCTGTTGAGGCCGGCGGCTGTGGCCGACTTTTTGGCCGGACTCTTGGAGAGCACGCGCTGCTTGTCGTCCTCCTGGTCGAGATCTGCATCCGTTTCGGTCTCGCTGCCCGGTTTGAGCTGTTGCTGCTTGGAACGGCGCATGCTCAGCGAGCGCGTCAATTTGCGCATGGGATTCGCCTTATCCTTGCGCTCCTCCTCGCTGTCGCCGCCCGCGCCAATGACACGCTTACCCTTGGGATTTGACTTACCCGTCACCGGCTGTGAGCTATACGAGTTGCTCGAATCGCTACCCTCCGATTCGCTTATGGAGCTGGTCTCCGAGCCGGAGCCGCTGTCCGAATCATCGCTGCCATCACTGCTGCGACTCTTCTCGCGCCGCCCCGCAGCTGGTCCATTCTTGTTGTTGTTGCTGCTGCTCGTCTTGGCCTGCAGCGCTTTGGCGCGCATTTGCTTGGCCCGCACAGCTGTCGCGGTACTGGCCAGCTTTAGCGGCACCTTGCGTCCGTTCTTCACATCCTTGTGCGAGTCATCTGTGCTGTTGGAGGAGGAGCTCAGCGAGGGTCGTTTGTTGTCAGTGCCATTGCGCTGCGGCTGGCTATTGCCTTTGGCCGGCAGCGGCGCTTTGCTGCCGCCAGCTGATCCGCCTGCCGCTTGCTTGCTTGTCGCTGCTCCTGTCGATAGCTTCCGTCGTGCGGCGGCTGCTGGTACCGTATTGTTCATTGTGCGCGCATTCTTTTTGGCAGGCGGCGCGTCGTCGTCGTCGTCTTCATCATCGTCGCTGGACACTCCACCGTTGCGCTGATTGCTGGCCGCCACAACAGAACGTACCTTGCTGGCGGCCGACGCCAGCGCATTGCTGTTGCCTGTGCCTGTGGCTTTTGGCTTCTCATTGTCGGCTGGCGTCGCTGCCGCCTTGCGCCGTACTGCGGTTTGTTGTGTTTTGGGTGGCTGCGGTTTTTCCTCTGGGCCGGCAACGCCAGAGCTGCTCGAATCGGTGTCCGAGGAGCTGCCCGTATCCGTGCAGCTGGAAGAGCCACTCGACGATGTGCTGCCCGATGTGGAGCTCGAGCTGCTGCCTGTATCCATGTTGATAAACAAACCGTAAATAGAAGTGCGTTACAACCGCTTGCAGCGCGGCAAATGTGCGTTTCTCTACAGCAACAAAATGCTTTTTCAATTAAAAACACACCGCGCTCAATTTGCGTATTTATTTGTTTAGATTCTATGAATAAATTTGCAAATTTTATGTTTGTGTTATTTTTGCACCAAAATGAACAATTCAGTTGTTCTGTTCAGCACGGAACTAGTTCGCAGTGGCATTTGCCGCTCACAGCTGAGCCAATGTGCAATAAATTTAGAAGGTTACGTACTCATAAAGGTTACTGAGTACTTTTAATTTCGTAAGCAACACATTCTGCAATTCTTCTTCATTTTAAGTACATAGTTAAAAAGTTAAGGCTTTGGACTACAACAACTTTTACGTCATATAAAATGTGATTAGCACAAGGAATTATTGTTATTTCGTTTAACTATAAATATTGCTGCAAATTTAATCTGATGGCGAAACTTAAAATATATTTTTAAGGAATCAAATATCTCGTCAGCTGTATTTAAATACAAATTGTGACGTAATTTTTTTATTTTGTGTCAGCTGTGCACGACTATAACAATAATCGGTAAAAGTAACAGTTATCTCAGTATTGCCCATCTCTAATTGCTGCTCAGCTGTTTTGCTGCGCTTGTTGTCTGTGGCATTTGTGCACTTAAATTTGGCGTCCTTTTAAACTTACAATTATTTTAAATAAATAAGCTTTTAAACATTTTGAAACTATCATGTACAACGCAGAATGCATTGCCATAAAGGATATTAAGCCCGGACTGAAAAACATTAATGTCATTTTCATAGTACTTGAGGTCTGCAAATGTTATCGATAATCAAATGACTGCAAGGGCAATCTGTTGTGTTTTATGTTTATGTTTATAAGTACATATGTTTTTCTTACCAGGTGGGCGTGGCGACAGTGACCAAAGAGAACCGAGAGGTGCGCAACTTTAAAGTGGGCGATCCCACAGCCAGTATTAATGTGTCCATTTGGGATGAGCCGGGCAAGCTGATAGCTCCGGGCGATATCATAAGACTGACCAAGGGCTATGCGTCCATTTGGCGCCATTGTCTCACGCTGTATTCCGGCAAGAATGGCGAGGTCTTCAAGATCGGCGAATTCTGCATGATATTCAACGAGGCGCTCAACATGAGTGAGCCCAAACGTGGCGATCCGCAGTCACCTGTCCCACAAGCTGGCATGGTTGCCGTCCCGACGCCCGTTGTGACTCCTGTGGGCGTGGTAGCCGGCGCCGTGCAGCCACCTGTCATCACAACGCCCGCCGTGGTTGTGCCGCCCACGATTGTAAAGCAGGCGGCACGCGGCGGTCGTGCCGGCACAGCACGGGCGGGAACTCTCAAAGCGGATCGCAGATGAAGCGGCGGCAAAAGGCTTCAAAGCGAAATAGTTATTAAAGTATGTAAAAGTTTTATTGCGAATCGTGGACAGACAAAAGTTTATGAAACATTTTTTTTTTGCAACGAGCGATTGTATCTGTAAAAATTACATACGTACATACAAAATAATGATAAATAAATATTGTATTTCTTTTTTAAGACAAGAACTAATAATGTTTGTGTGTGTGTGCGTGTGCGTGCGCGTGTGTGTGAGTGTGGAATTAGCTTAAGCTACAGCTAGCCGCAACGCTTAGACCTTCTTCTTCTTCTCGTAGTAGGCCTGAACGGCTTTCAGCAGCCAGCCAACCTCCTCGACGGTCTTGATCTGGTAGTTGGCATAGGTCTTCAGCGTGGGCAGCTCCGAGACACGGAAAGTCTTGCCAATACCATGCAGCACCTTAATGGCATCCTCGTCGGTGGTATCATCGCCAACATAAATGATTTTCAAGTTCTTGGCCCAGTCGGCATCGAAGTGCTTCTCCAGAATCATCTTGGCGCCCTCTCCTGCAAATAATAGAGGATTTATATTAAGACTTTTTCAGATTGTGTTATTGTGATAACATTTGTGGTTAACATTTCATGAAAAACTCTGCTTATGATTTGCTAACTGCTGTTAGGCTTACAGCCTTTGCTTAACATTAACATTTAATGTTAAGCTTAAGCATAATCTTTACTTTAAATATCTCTGTTTAAGTTATGTTAGAGATGCAGCCAAAGTTTCTAAATTCTGTTATTGTCACTATGTAACATTAACATTAATTATAAAGCTGTTTACATAAGGTTAACAGTTCCCAGATCTTCTAAAATAATTTTCTCACATCTTGAAATTTGTATAAATATTTCCATTGCCATCCTGGAGAATTAAGTCTCTTGCCACTTAATACAGATCAAAAGTGGAGCAAACAACAAGTTTCTTTTTTTCTTTTTTGTTTCTTTTTTTAAATATTTTGAATAGTTCACTCGCTATATATAAATCCATAACCGCCTGCAGCGCCAACGAGCCAAAGATTTATCTATGTATATGCATGTTCAGTATCTACTAGGCGTTATTTTTAGGCGTCTGCGTGGGCGTGGAGTGAGCAAATTGTGTTTGGCCTGCGGCCCGTCAAGTAAACGTATGCAAACCACATTTAAAAAGCATTCAACTAACGCATATCTCTCTCTCTCTCTCTCTCTCTATATATATACTATATTATACTATTTGATCGGTAGAGCTGCCTTTTGATTGTTTTAATTATGCTAGCTTTTGGTTTTTGGTTTGTTATTTGTTTTTGTTGTTTTGCAAGCTATTAACGCTACATTTTTGTTTAATTGATGACGCATTAGCTTTCGTCCCGTCCCGTCCCGTGCTGTCCCGTGCCAAGTATTGCATTTTTGCCTTTTTTTCAGACGGCACCAACAATTCGGATCTTTTGTTGCCATTTCATAGTATGCGCTTGGCAGGCTTTCATATTTCACGTTAGAAAAAGAAAATAAATATCTGAGCATCGCCTAGCTCTGTCTATAAACATTTTCTGTTCTTTTCTTTTTCCTTTTCTTTTTTTCTACTCTTCTGCAATATTTTGTTGTCCACTAGAAATTTATTGCTCCCGAAGGCGGGCACAATCATAATTAAGTTTTATTTGCCATTCGTAAAAATATATATGCGTATATATATTTCTTTTTGTCATTTGAATTATGCACATTTGTCGCGGCCCATTGGAAATGTCTTATTTGCTTTCAGCTAGACCAGATTGGAATAATATTTATATCAACTTTGTGTCAATTGCAGTGGGAATTCTTTTTGTGATCTACGCTGATTTTATGTTTTCCGTTGGGCATTAATTTGGAGAGAGCTGAAAACAGATGTCGCATAAATTTCAAATTCTAGATCTAGGCACATTTTAGGGACATATTTTTGGAACAAAAGTAATTGTATGCCGGAAAGTGCAATGGAAATGGATCAAATAATGGTTCTTCAATATAAGTTTAAAAGAGTTTTCAGATATCGAAATAAGTTTTTTTTTGCTGGCCCATAAAATCTCAATAAATTCGAACTTTTATAACTTAGGCAACGGAATCAAATCCAATCCAATTCCCCACGCAGTATATATATATATATATAAAGATATATATTCAGTTTATGTTCTTCGATCGGAATATACATAAACAGATATTCATGCTCATAAACATTAATGCATTTTTTCGTGCAACGCATCATTTGCTAAAAATGTTTCGAATTAGTTGCGCTTAGCTTAAGCTCTAAGAAAAATAAAATTGCTTCGTTATAATTACAAGCGTATTTGGACCACAAAGATGGTCCTTTTTTTCGGGCACATCATATTTTGATCTTTAAAATAGAAACAAGTAAGAGCTTCTAGTCGGGCACTACCGACTAGGGAATACCCTGAACCCCCTTCTTCTAACAGATATATATACTATTCTAGAAGCTAGATGTCTAGTTTGGGGCTCTTATTATTTACCAAAATTGCTCAAAAAACAGGATTTCGATATCGATTTTGATCGATTGCGGAGTAAGTTATCGATTATCGGAAACAAACTTGATCTGCGCATGGACTAGGAGGACCTACAGCTAAAATGTCTCTAGCTCCTATAGGTTCTGAGATCCTTTTGTTCATACGGACGGACGGAAGGACGGAAGGGCGGAAGGACGGACAGACGGACGGATAGACGGACGGACGGATAGACGGTCGGACGGATAGACGGACGGATAGACAGACAGACGGATAGACAGACGGACAGATAGACGGATGGACGGACGAATAGACGGACGGACAGACGGGTAGACGGACGGACGGACAGACGGACATGGCTAGATCGACTCGGCTGTTGATGCTGATCAAGAATCTATATACTTTATGGGGTCGGAGATGCTTCCTTTGCCTGTTACATACATTTGCACAAATACAATATACCCTTTTTACCCATTTGCAATGGGTATAAAAAGATCATCTGGCCCATCTCGAATGTGGAAAATATAACATAACAAATTTTCATAAAATACTTGAAATGAAAGCGAAAATTTCTATGAAAAATTGCACGAAATTTGTTAATTTATCATTAGTCAAGTAAATGTTTATATATAAGAGCAGGCAAATATCTATGTAGATATATGTATATATATATAGATGTATGTATATGTATGTATGGTCGTTTGGTGGCGCGCTTTTGACATCAGTTTTCGTTCTGGTTGTTTGTCAAGAGGGGCGAAATAAAAAAAAAAATGAAAAAAGCATTTTTGAAACATTTTTATGCGCTGACTGCTGCGGCGACTGTCGACATAAATTTTGAGATATATATTTTAATTTTTTTCGTGGCATTTGTGTGTAGATATTTTCTAGAATATCTGAGCAAAACAGCCGCCCACATGCCTGCCTGGGTGGAAAAAATAAATGTCGGGCCCGTGCTTTATAGAGAATAAGGCAATAATTAAATCATCGAAGCGTCGCGTTCAAAATCGAATTGTTTCGAACAGGTGCCGCAGACGCAGACGACAGCAAATGGGCGGCAACAGTTGGCCAAGATTATTGAAAAACAAGATATTGATTCATATATCTATCTATATACATATATATTATAGGGTATTGTTAGTTGTTAGGCCTAGAGTTAGACTTACCTTTGTCCCAGTTGACGCGTGGCTTGCCCTCCAGAGCGTAGGGCGTCTCGATCAGCTGGAAGCCATGGGACTGGATCAGACCCTTGGCCTCGGCAATCAGCTTGGCCTTCAGCTTGTCGGTGACACCCTTGTAGTGATAGGTCACCGAGATCTTCTTGTCCTCCACCCAGGCGCCGGAGCAAACGACCTGCCATATACAAATATTCCCAAATATTTTTGCTGAACTTCAGTTCTTTGGCATTTCGATTTGATTACCTTTTCCTTCAGTTCGGCGACCAGCTTGTTGTGCTTCTCCAGCAGCTCTTCGGGCATTTCGATCTTGAACTTCTTGCCGGAAGGATATTCAACCTCCAGACCGTGATTGCCAGCATAGGTAACATTGGGGAATTTCAGATGGTTCTTGATTTCGCTCAGTTCACGGCCAGAGAACACAACCATGAAGATCTTTTCGTTGGCGGCCAATTTCTTGATGTTGATCTCAGTATCCTTGGGCATGACGGACAGCTCCTCGGTGAGAGGCGCCAGTGTGCCATCATAGTCCAGCAACAGGACAACCTGATCCTTGTCGGGTGTAATGAAACTAATCGCACACCGTTAGCCATTCGGAGGACTCACTCGCATTGTACGCTGTGCACTTACCCCTCCAGAGCCTTCACGTAATCCTCCTCCTTTCTCAAGAGTGGTGCCTTCTTTTGCTCAGCCATTTTGCCTCTAAACTAGCAGACTAGTACTCTATCTATATATTATACGATAAATCGTTCTGTATCTACCGGAAACTGTGCGACGTGCTGGACGTACCTCGACCGACTTAATACTAATGCCCACGGCGCACCAACGCTAGCCCCATGCTGCACAACTATACTATAGCATCCTCTATATGTACGAGAACAGCCCGATGTGTGCTCTCATCCATTCTCACGACAACTCTCCCCTGCTGATCGTGGCAACCCTGGTCGCCGCCGCCCGAGACTTGGCTAAGTAATGGTTGGCACGTTATTTATGAGGCATATGCGCATAAAAAAAGCACACACCATATTGGAATCACGTCTATGTGTGTGCGCTCTATATACATACACTTAGCTAGATCGTGTTCTATATGGTATATATACACATATATATATAGATATACATATATACATAGGTGGGTGCTCAGCGAGTGGTTGGTGACCGTCGACGATGTCTTTAAGCAGCTTCCTCTGAGGTCGTTGCTGTTCTTTGGATTTGCCTCAGTTGACACAGTTTTCAGCGGGCGTTTTTCTTTTGACTTTCCTTGACAGCTGGCTGCCAAAAGAACCATTCATTGATCGAATGCGAGGCATGCTGGTTGGGATTCCACAACTGTTGATAATTATCAGCTGATGATTATAATTTTTTTGTAAGATTTTAGTATGCATTTTGTCGTTGTAATATAAACAATGCAGATTGTTATGTTGTTGATGTTTAGGAATCGGATATATAGTCCAGGTCTTAATTGCCTAAAACATACATAGAATTCTTATTTATAGAGAGAGAAGGAGAGAGAGAGAGTCAGGAAAAAAAAGAGAATTGGAGAACCAGAGAGGGAGAGGGAGAAAGAGAGAGAGAGAGAGAGAGAGAGAGAGAGAGAGAGAGAGAGACTGAGAGAGAGAGAGAGAGAGAGAGAGAGAGAGAGAGAGAGAGAGAGAGAGAGAGAGAGACAGAGAGAGAGAGAGAGAGAGAGAGAGGGAGAGAGAGAGAGGGAGAGAGAGAGAGAGAGGGAGAGAGAGAGAGGGAGAGAGAGAGAGAGAGAGAGAGAGAGACTGAGAGAGAGACAGATTTAGATAGAGTGAGAGCGAGAGAGACAGGGAGTGCAATTAAATTGAGGGAGAGAAAGAAAGAGAGAGAGAGGGAGAGAAAGAAAGAGAGAGAGAGAGAGAGTTATATAGATACAGATAAAGTAAACTTGTTTATATGCTACTTATTGTCAGAGGAAATTATAATATTGATTGCTTACTTGCATTCATGAGAATCTCAGAGAAGGGCTCTGTTTACAAATATGGGTCAGGGAGTTGCTAAGGATAGAAAGGTTTTTATAATGAAACATATGAGCTTTTTAGTTTTTATATCCAAATAAACTTATTGATAATATGGATTTACAAAAATATAGTATATATTTTTCAATGAAAACTTATAAGAGTAAAAGAAAATGCTAACATAACCAATTTTAGATTTAAAGTAAATGATAAATTTGAACAAATTTGAATAATTTAATAAATTGTAATTAAACAGCTAGAAATTCTAAGAGTCATAAACAGAGGCTATCCATTTAAGCAGATCCGTCATCAGTTCCTGTTTGGGCAACCGGAAATCCGCAAAGGTTTGCGTCTGTGCATCGGCTGCAATGCGGAATGAGAGACCCAAGCCCTGGAGTACCTAAACAATTGGGTATAATAAAGTGCCTTAATATAAATTCCTTTCTTGTGCGACGTTTATTTGGACTTACCCGCATGGCATCCTCATCGGTGGTATCATCGCCCGCAAAGACCACAAGAACCTCCTCCGCCCAGGCATTGCCAAATTTGCCATTCAGTATGTAGAGCGCTGCCTCGCCCTTGTTCCAATTAACTGGGGGCTTCGCCTCGATGGCCTCGTGCGCCAGATTGGCACGGAAGCCGTGCCGTTCACAGATCTCGATAGCCAGCTGCTTTTGGTCATCCTTGAGCTCGACGGGGGTGTCGCGATAGTGATAGGTGAGCGAGACGTGTTTATCCTCCACCCAGGCGCCATTCTTTTCCAAGCGCTGCCTCAGTTCCTCCACCATGGCCGTGTAATTGCTCTTGATGTCAGCGGGCAGATCATAATCGTGACGCGAGCCATCCGGATACTCAATTTCGAGACCATGATTGCCCGCATAGGTGACGCCCTCGATGTTCACCTGCGCCTGGACATCCTTTAACCCACGGCCCGAAATCACAGCCAGAAAGATTTGCGGGTGCTTGGCCAACTTCTGCAGCAAGGTCTCCAGTTCAACATCCATTTTCGTTCGACTGGGATTGTCCGCAATGGCCGCCAAGGTGCCATCATAGTCCAGCAGTATGGCCAGCTTGGCTTGTGAGCCCAGGTAACTGGAGAGTAAATATATTATATATCAAATATATAAGTCTATAAACAAATGGACAAAGTTCCTTCCGCCTATTTCCAAAGATTTTACTTGTGTATATCTTAGACAATATTTCTTCTCTTATCTATCCTGAAGATAAATCTGGCCATGCTCCCTAAGTCCAGGTATATTTATACCTTTGATCCAGGACTACTTTATTACCTAGATGCTTTGAGCAAAATCTTTGAAATACTATAAGTATATGAGTATAAAGCTGCTTGGCTGCTTGAGAAGATTTTAATCTTGTGACAAATAAACCTTATTGCTTCGAGTGCAAATTGTAATCGTTGTGTTATTGCAGCTGCTTTTCTCGCAGTGTATAGATTTGCTAGCCTGTCTACCTAATCCGGCTTATCGCCAGCGCTCATTACATGACTTCCTCTCGCCAGCAAGGTCATATTGATAAGAATACTGATGCCATCTCACTTACCCGGGCAAATTCTGTTCAAACTCCTCCAATCGGCTGATAACTGGTGCAATTTGTCTCTCCGGCATTTTGTCAGCTGTTCTTGTTCTCGTTCTTGTTGTTGTTGCGATGTTCCACACGAGACTCGAAATGAGTTGCAGATATAAGAGCGGCACTTGCACTGGAAGCGATAATTCTCAGAGAATATATATATATATAGATTTTGTGGGCTTAGCTAATGCTAATGTTGTCGCTGCGATGGCTCAGGGTGCACTGTGAGTAGCTGGGATAGCGCAGTTTGCTTTTTAAATCGGCGGGTTCGATGATAGTTCGTCTGGATTGATAACGAATATCTCGCGCTCAGCTCAAACAAGTTTTTCGATTTTCGCACTCGCTCTCTCTTTATGGCTTATGCGTTTCCGACTCTCTCTAATCAAGCCCTCAACTTACACTACTTGAGAATCTTCGCACTGTGCGCTTCTGTTGCCGCCGACTTGAGTTTTTATAATAACTCGTTCTCGCCATTTCCTCAAAAACAGTTTCGCGCATTGTTTTGTTTTGTTTTTGGGAAAACAAAGGAAATGTTTTCCCCAACCCCAACCTTACGTACTCTCGCTTGTCTCTCAGTTCGCAGTACGCAATGCATCATGCGTCGTCTGCGTGGCAGTTGCATGCTCCCCAAACAATGGGGCATTGCGCCCGCGTCCCAAGTTCGTTTCGCCAGCGCCATTTAATTCATTTTAAGCATAAATTTTCCAATTTTATAACTTTTCCATTCGTCTTATAAATTTTCCTCCTAGCCTAGCAGGGGGTAGCTAGACAGCTCCTGCCTGTCCCTATGTGCCTGTCTGTCGAGTCCCTGAAGTGTGTTCAATTGTTTTCGGCACACAAGCATGCGGCGCCTGCACTAACTGGTTTTGGCAGCTGTTATCTAAAAATAATCATAAGACACACTTTTTGAAAAAGGGTTCCGTTTTGGTTTTGATAAGAGATATGGAGAGAGATTGAGAGAGAGATTGGTTGAGAGATTGCCAAAAACTTCTTAAACTACTTATTCGCTCACTTCGAAAAAGAGGACAAAAGAAAGTTTTATGACATTGCTTTAAAGGCATTGCACTTAAGTCACAAATTTGTTTAATATTTATATTTACTGCTACACTGATTTAATGTTTCTTTACACGGAAAGCAGCTTGATGTAATACATAGATTACAATTGTTTCTATAGAGGTAAACATTATATTAAAGGTTTTAGGAGGATTCAGCGTTAAACACTATCCATTTAATGATTTGCAGAGTCAAAAGTCCAAATGCTCTGTTAACTATCTGTTAACAGATTATAGCTTACAGTATCTTAACAGCTTCAAGTAACATCGTTTTCTATATCAAAACTATGTTGTGTGCCCTTACTTTGATGAAGATTTGATGAATTACTAGCTTAATTATGATTTACGATTGATTATAAGCTTAATAGCTGTTGATAATGACGCCATGATTTCACGAGGTATTCCAAAAGTAGCACCTGTCTAAAATTAGATTAAACTATATGCGGGAGATTCCCTATAAAACATAAGCGGCTGGCTTATTGACGTCACGCTCTAATCAGGAATTAATTGATAAAAAACCTGCCTAGTAAGAGTTAAGCTCCACGCCAGCTGTGCCTCATGTAGCACATGGACTGGGCCAGTGGATCACGCTGTCTGCTCGGGCTGCACGAGTGCCAAATCTGCCGGGAGCATGCCATAAGCGCATGCTCATGTCCACACAACTCCGCAGACCGGGCCAAACTGTTTGCTCACGATATTTGACTGCAAAGGCGATAAATACGCGCATTTATTGCCGAGCCAAAAGGCGTCTAATCTAAACCAAGCAAGTTGCTTTCCACATAAACATAGATAGGTATATCGGCAGCCTCGGGGCCGTCGGGTCGCCCAGTTAGTCACAGCTCCTCCGAGTGCTCCTTCGGACAGACAGTTCGCTCTGGGTACTAATATGATTTGATTAAAACACGAGAAATTCACGTTGTCAACAAGTGTCTCTGGCCTCAGTCGCATTTCAAATATTATCACAATCAAATATTGTTGACATCAATTTCAATTTTTCCATTGCTCATTATAAGAAAAGTTGCCATCATTAATCTGAAGCTATTCGAACGTATTTCACTCACTTGTGATTTATTTTTGATTAGTTGTCGCTATTTTTGGCCTTAAGTATTGAAATGTTCAACTTTGTAAGCCGACAACGTAATTTCTATTTGTTCAAGTCAATTTGGTAAATATATTTTCTAAACGATCTCGCATGTTTTTGTTTTGTTCCGATAGCTTTCGCAGAGCTTTTCTTTGTTTGGCAAAGACTATCTGTTTTCCAAACGAGCGAGCACCATAAATAGAAAAATCCATAAACATCAAATGCGGAGAGAACGCGCAAGTGCCCAAATGGCTAAGTTGAAGTGCGCACAGTGGGGCAAACTAAGGCAAAACTAAGGCGTAAAGTGTAAAGATCTGAAATTAACTAGGTTCGATTTATAAGTAACCAAATTTTGTTTAATATTTTCTGTCAAACAACTAATATTACTTATTATTACAATCTTGCAGTTATGTTAAGTTAAAAGTTTGCCATAGTCAAATCTCATATGTCTATTACTATTAGTTTTTCCCATAGATGATGATATGATATTGTTGCTAAGATATTGTTTATACGTCAGAAATATGAATAAATTCGCTCCAAGTTTTCTTAAAACATTTCGAAAACTAATTCTGACACATTCTTCCTTAGGCAGCTATATAATATACTAGATCGATTCGAACGTTTCCGGCGATTAGACTAGTTTTGTATAAGAACC
Source organism: Drosophila kanekoi (assembly GCA_037075305.1). Lineage (NCBI taxonomy): Eukaryota > Metazoa > Arthropoda > Insecta > Diptera > Drosophilidae > Drosophila > Drosophila kanekoi. Next base: position 4,784,571 of record JBAMCE010000678.1, on the reverse strand, counting down.
GACGGCTGGATATACGGACATGGCTTTTATCCACTCGGCAATTGATCAAGAATATGAATATTTATACAATATACAATTATATTGGTTTGTCCAAAGTCAAAAATCGCATTCTGCTTACATTACTTTTGGCTGGCAATTGGGTAAACAAGCTGTTTACTAGTAATAAGTGAATCACTCTCTCAATATAATCTCTCAGATCGGTTTATATAATATAATATATAACAAAGTAGTTTTATAAACTTCCCGTGTTGTGTGGCGATCATGTTATTTTCAAACGATCCTAAAAGTGTGCTATCATTTTCTAGCTGACTTAATTTCAAATTTACCGAAAATTGTTGTGCTCGACTCGCCTGTAGATAAGTATGGAAGTTGGATGGACTAGAGTTTTAGCTTTTGATGCTCTTTATGAAATAACTAGTTAAAGTTCTTCTAAGCGTCTTAAATACAACAAAACATTGTTAATTAAAAGACTTTTCAATCAGAGCAATTAAACAGAGTAGCAAAGGCTCAATTAAGAACCAGTTTGTAGCTTTGAGATTGGTATATTTATACACTATAAAGATATATATATGTATATAGACAAGAAAACTTTTGTAAGTCGAAGATTAAATACTCTTGCATATCGATTCGATTTTGGATTCAGTTGGCAGCTGTCCGATTTTGATAAGGTTTCACTATAAAGGGTAAAGGTATATAAACAAAAGTTTGTTCATACAAAAACTGAATTGTTGATCTTCAAGTTGAATACTAAGCAAGAATATATGTCACAATAGATGACAATTGATTGAATGCCCTCAACGATGTTGTCTTGATCGTGAAGAGCATATTAAGCCTTAACTGAAGATCCGCAATAGTGCATATTCGAGCATTGGCTCGAAGAATGACTCACAGGTGTTTTGTGAATGCAACTAGGAGTTCACCTGTAACCAGTTGTGCCTTCAAGCGAACTGGGGGCAATCCCCTCGATCTATATACTCAGACACGCCTAAGCGTGCGACTCTTGTGACGTTTTAGTACGAACAACGCAGAATTAACAATCAATACCGAAATATCTGCCCTGGGCCTTGCTTATAAACACGCGACGGGTCGCTTGACGCTCTCAGACGCGTTTCAGTTTCACAGTCAATCGGACAAGTTCGTGGCTCTCGCACACACACACGCAATATGGAAACTTCCCATATATTCGGTTGGTTTGTTGTTTTAGTAATTGATAAAAAAAAAAAAACTTGAAATCAAAAAGCTAACAAAATTACCGGTTGCAGCTTTGTTTTTGCTGATCGCAGCGGTAAACGCCTATCCGCAATTCGCGAATTGGGATGCACGGAACCCCGACGACCAGCTGCTGAATACGTTCATCAGGGGGCAGCCGGTTACACCTTCCAGCTCCACGACAACGCCGCAGCCAACAACAGCATCGCCTCGCGTCCTGGCCTGCATCCAATCCTGTCCAGCGACCAGCGAATACAATCCCATTTGCGGCAGCGACAATGTCAACTATTATAACGAGGGGCGTTTCGACTGTGCCGTTCGCTGTGGTCAAAGTAGGTTTTCTTTCTTACGAGCTTGCCAAAAACAAAAGTTGTATCTAATAACTTTTATTTATAGATGTGCGTCGTTTACACTTGGGAATCTGCAGCACAACGTAAAGCACAGCTCAATGGGAATTTCAATTCTTCCAGTAACTAGTCTGTTCCACAATCTACAGTTCAATGCTTAATGAATGACCTTTAAAAAAATATGTGAATAAAAACAAGCGAGCACCAATTAGGCGGCTGTGCTTGACCAACTGATACCCTGTACAAAAAATAAGTCGCTCAGCCAACATTTTGGCTAAGTTCGTTAGATGCAGAGAGAGAAATAGCTATGTGACTATATTATAGGCAAATCTTCCGCTCTAAATTTTATAATTCGGCTGCTGAGAAATATATCGAATAATCAACTACATTTTGAACTAAAGTCGCGTCACACAAGCTTAGTACGCAGTGCATACCCAACCAAGGTCAATTTATAGGGTATAACAAACAGATTAATCAACTGAGATTTCAATGTTCACACTCTCGCATTATACGCCGCTTGTCTAATGTGTAAAAAGCCGATGCCAAACAGTCGTAGTCGAAACGTTTCGCCGTTTGGTGCGTTTCAAGCGAGAGATTTACAAAACAAAACGAAAAAAATACACACAAAATGCTGAGACCAGGGCTAGTTCACATAGGCCGTAAGTAGAATATTCCCACAATTGATGTAGTTTTTTTTCAACATATGAGTTTGAACAGTTTTGCTGGTGCTGTTGGGCCTAGCGCTGGCCGTTGACTACTCCAATCCCAAGTCGCAGGTGGAGTATATAAGCGCGCAGCCAGGAGACAAGCCTAACATTGTGCCCATAACGCGGCCTCCGTTGCTCAACCAAACACCGCCGCCGCCGCCGGGCAACTCCAAGAATTTTGCTTACAATCCCAAAAGCCAGACCTGGACAAAGATTGAGGCGCACGATCCACAGCCGGATGAAGATACATTGGTCTGGAATCAAAGCAACGACAAATGGCTAACCAGGGTGCCGGGCTCTTAACCAAGAACACGCAACAATATTCACGAGCACGCACGCAAGTTTCGATTCGACACGCACGAAAATTGATATCTCAAGCAAAGTGTTAATCAAATTATTTACTCTTATTTTAATTTCAATATATATAAAAGAGAAAAACTGCTAAAATTGTGTAGAAAAGGCAGATAAACAGTTAAAAATGTTAATTTATCGATAAATATCGATTTCAGACTATGAAAATGTATCTTAATCAATGTTTTTATAATTGACACTGTTTGCTTTGTGAAATATACTTTGTTTATTGTTGTTTGAAACACTTTGTTTCATATCAAGGAAAATAACTTTTATATTTAGATAAGCGAGCGATTGTCTCAATATGTTATCGATATCTTTGACTCATCGATTCTTTTTCAATTTAGATAATCGTAAATCGATAAATTGAAAAATCGGTAATCGGTTAATTGAGAGATTGGTAAGCCCTAAAAACATCGTCTGATTATGTTTATAAAGTAAGGCTTGCTATTGGATGCACCCGACTGCGTAATACTCTACAGCAATTGATTAGGACTTTTCGCCTTATGATTGTGTTTTGTACACTTCAACCTACTTTGTCGAAAGCCTCAAAAATTACAACAAAAAAAGCTTTCATTCCACTTTGCTTTAAGCAGTCGCGATTCTCTAAAAACGAGGTTACAAACAATTCAATTCTGTTGCATAGTGTAATTGTGCATATATAATTATGTTTGCAGCTATTGCATACATATAATACATTATACGATAAACACAGCTACATAGTATACAGGTAATTATGTCAACGATGATGACGCAGTGTCTCCGTTGTCGAGGCTGTCGTGGGCGTTTGCTGTTGCCTCATGCGGCACAGCTCGTTGGCGCTGTAGTTCAGCTTGCGCAGCGCAGTCTCGGTGAATTTGTCGAACTTGGCTGTGAGCTGGGCAACCTGATCCTTGAGCACTTGCAGCTCGACGCGCCAGTCGTTCGGCTTCAGTTCGTGCTCCTGGCGCAGCTGCTGCGGCACATTTGTCGCGGAGCGCGGACGCAGCAGCTCGTTTATCTGAAAGTACTGGGTCTGCGTTGCGTACGGGGCTTCGGGTTGTTGTCGTTGTGGCGACGGCTTGGCCTCCGCCCTGGAGCTCGCCTGATGGCGCTGGCGGACACTGCGACTGAACATGTGGTAGTTCTTCTCGAACTGGCGCCGTCGCATGCTCATATTACGATCACGCCGCTCCGCGACCAGCTTGTAGATGTTCAGCTTGATGTCCTCCGGCAGCTGGGAGCGGTCGCGCGGATCATTCGGACGCACTGTGAACTGCAGGCGGTCGCGCGAGGTGCGCAGCAGAGCCTTGCGCTTACAGTAGTCCACAAGTGGGGCGTTCCGCAACAGCCTGGAAAAGAAGAAACTCTCGAGTCGCGATATTAGCTCCGCCTGCCGCACCAGCCGGTCCAGCGTGGCGGACATCTGCAGGCCCTGGATATCGCTGACGGCCAGGCCCAGCATCAGGTTCGTCAATATCACCGTAACCAGCAGCACGAAGGCTAGGAAAATGATATGAGACGTGACTGGAAACTTGACCGCATAGTCGCCATAGAAGATATCCTCGAACTCCAGCTCCCCGGACATCATAGTGAATGACTTGAGGAAGGACCATGTTATATTCTCAAAGGCCGGATAGTCGTTGAAGAGCACCGCGAAGCTCAAGCCAAAGGCAATCAGCAAACAGATGTAGGCCATCAGGAACTTGCCAAAGTTGACAGCGACTGTAAACGGTTTCTGTTATTTCCGCTGATGGAATAGTTGAACTTCTACTCGTACCCTTGGTAAACATTTGCACATAAACGCCAAATATGGGAAAGCGACCCACCAGCATCATCAGCTCCAGCCAGACCAGCAGAATGACAACCGCAGCCACATGATGCTGCCACATGGGCACTGCCAACAGATCGCCGGTCCATAGTATTTCTGGTGTCTGAAAATAGAAGAATACAGAGTTTATTTTTGGGATACGAAAGATAGATTAAAGTATTTCAGACAAGAAATTGATTGCAAATATTTCTGAAAAAAGGAAACAATGTTTGTACTTCAATTGAGTACAACATTCTCGCCTTCTTTCCTTGACCCTGACGAACAGTCGGTTGCCTATATTGCTCAACTAATCCAGCTGATCAAGAATACATAAGGTATTCTCTTAGATACTCTGGTTTACGTTTACGTTAAGATTCCTTTCCATCGATTGGGGTACTACATACCACACATAGGAGCACACCGAAGACAATGGTCCATTGCAGCCAGTTTTCCCAGTACTTGGCATAACCGTGCAGGCCGTGCGCCATTTGGAAGAGCTCCTTGCAGAGCAGCATGAGATTCAGGACAATCACAAAGTAGCCAATGGTGGTCACATAGTCGGGTGCCAGACACGTCTCGCCCTCCTTGCAGCAGCGCACATAGACACCGATTACGTAGAGGGTGAAGAGCATCACGAAGCAGGTGTGATAGGCGAGGCTCATGAGGAAGAACTTGCGTATGCGGCGCCACTTGAGGAATAGAAAGGTTTCGCATAGCGGATGCATAAGTATGCGCTTCTGGCCCACTTCGATGAGGCTCAACATTAGCTCCGCCTCGCCCTTCTCCGTCGACGAGCTGGGCACAAGCAGATGAAAGTCCAACTTAATTTGGCAATCGACATCCCCAATCTCGTGATCATTGGCCTTGATCGAGCTGTCCAGCTTGTGCATTAGCTTCGGTATTATCTCCGGACAACGCCGGACAATGAATGTCAGAGCCGTTGTGTGCCCGTCGGTGCGTGCCGTCAGATCTGCGCCATGTTCTGTAAAGTTCTGAAGTTAGAAAGAATCGAAAGCCATGTCCTATTACCCACCTATAAAGATGTAGACACAGCTGCTGAACTCGTTGAGGGCGGCAATATGCAGGGGCGTGTATCCATAGTCATCCGCCTTGTTGACATCGGCGCCGGCCTTTAGGAGCGCATTGCAGCAGTCCAGGCAACGCGATTGCTTAACGATGGCGGCATGCAGAGCGGTGCGTCCGTCCCGATATACGGCATTCACATTGGCGCCGTTCTTCAGCAGAATCTCCACGCTGCTTAGCGACTGGGAGAGGCAGGCCAGGTGCAGCGGCGTCTGTTGGCTGGCATTGCGGCAGTTCACATCGGCGCCGTGCTCCAATAGCAGCTGCACACACTCCGCATAGTCATTCTCGGCGGCTGCACGATCACCCAAATGTCAGTTTGCATACTTCAAAGTAAATCCCAGCACCCAACACGCTGCTTACCCAAATGCAATGCCGTCACCTTGCCCTCGCCGAACTGGGAGCGCACGTCGGCATTGTGGTTCAGCAGCAGCTGTACGCACTTGGTGAATCCGGATGCGCAGGCGGTATGCAGCGGTGTCTCAGTGTACACCTGCGGTGTATTCGGATCGGCGCCATATTTCAATAGAGTTTCCACACAGTCGACCGCATCGCCGTCAATGGCATAGTGCAGGGCAGATCGCCTGTTAATGCCTATGTTGATATTCGCTTTGCGTCTCAACAGCAGCAAAATACACTCCACGCTTTTCGAACTGAAATTATGAGAGTTTCGCATAAGTGTTGCAGTTAGATTTAATTAGGTTAATTGTAAAGTTCATGTCAACTGTCGAGAGGTTAAATTTAACAACAATTTAAGAAAATAGAGAGAGTTTACTGTTATAATCCCAATCTGGTTGAATTTATAAAGCTTAAAATCTTTATATGTGCAAACATAAAGATATGTATAAAGTATTTACAGAGAAGATAAGGTCCCTTGTAACTTTTGACACTCAGAAAGGTGTCAACCCCTTTTTACAATGTAGTCAATGTGCCCTGCAAATATTGACACTATTAACAAAAAGAGAAGCTGCTCAATCATTTCTTCATGTGTTTTGTTCCAGAGTTCAGTGAAGAGTCTAGCTGAGATTTGAAAAGCCGGGAGATATTTCATATTGTGTTCATATTTGGACTCGATTCACCTGGCAGCGCAATGCAGCGGCGTCACTTCCTTCTTGTCCTCCCAGCGATTTGGATCGGAGCCACGATCGAGCAACACTTTGGCTATGGCCGCATTGGCGCGACAACAGGCAAAGTGCAGCGGGGTGCGACCGCGGCTATCCGAGGTATTTGGATCCGCATTGTAGTGGGTCAACAGGTATATGATATTCTCGACGGAGCCGTAGATGGCACAGCATATTAGCGCCAGGTTGCAATCGCTCGGTTCGATCATTAGCTCTGCAGAGCAGTGGAAAGTAATGAAAAACTTAATTGCGAACTATTGCCAGACGCGCTCTCACCCAGAAAGCAACCGGATTTGACCATGTCCAGAATATGCGAGCCATTTGGCACCGCGCACAGCGTCTCCTCGACCTCCTGCGGCTGCCAGAGCACCTGGCTCTGCTGCTGGCGTGTGAAAATCTCATGGGCCTCATTGCTGAAGACGGCATCGCTGTTGGCCTCGCTGGAGATGCTGCGCTTATCAAACAGCAGATCCATATCGACCGTCTCGCTCTCCGACTGCCATTTCAGATCGTTCTCCTGCCAAGACAAATAAACGTGCCAGTGTACGGCAGAGATGGGTGTACGGGCGGGATTGGTGGGCACTTACGATGATGGAAAAACGCACATTCTCCATTCTGTTGATGTGTTTACACTTTTGTGGCCTACAAAATAAACTAATTGGTTGACCATACGGAATCTGGCCACAGCATTAACATCATATGTGTCCGCCAGAGCTCATTCATGCATTCTCCATCTCATGCCACATACACTTTCCGTTCCCGCCTGCAATCAATCTTTTGATCTGCCTGTCGTCATCAGCGCAACAGATTCGCAGCTTCTTTTCGCCGGCCAATTGGGTTGCTCTGTTTTTCTTTTGCCTTTCGTATATGGCTGCTGGCTTGTTTATTTGGAAATCTCCAAAATATTGAATTGTTTTTCAAACCAACACACACTGTACGTGCAAATTATTACACTTCCGCCCCTCCTGCCCAGTCGATCCCGTTGCTGCCCGCTCGCTTTTCAGTTTTTCCAGCACTTCTACCGTTATTCGCGTTCCGTGCTCGACGAGGTGCTAATGTGTACTGGCTGTGGGAGCTGTCGGATCGAAAGGCCTGCACAAAATTTTGCCTCATATATATATATTCTTTTTTTGTGCTACTGTATACCCTGTACTTATTCAAGCTGAGTACCAGAGAGAGAGAGAGTATAATTAATTTCAACATTTTTCAATTAAAAGAAAGTATCTTTGATTTCTCAAAATTAACTTGATCGATTATTCACCCATTTCTTGAAATCTGAGTGCTTGTATATAATTGTCGAAATAAAAAAAAAATACTAAAATTTTATACAATATTAGCTTTTCTGACTAGAAGATAGGGTATAGTTTTCTAGAAGTAAGTAGGGGAGTGACATGAGAGAAGCGCGAGTTGCTTATCAGTGTGAAGAGAAAAACATTTTCTTTTTTTCAATTCTACAACTCAACCTTTTTAACTTGCCCGCTAAAGGATTTGTTAAGGAGCCTTACATTCCAATTCTCCAATAATCAATTAATTCAATTCTTTTGTATTCAGATCTTCATATTCGTCTTTGAAGTATTTGGGGCTAAAGACAATGGGAATCCTTAAATAGATCGTTGTTTCCGAAGCACTAAGGATTTTCCGCTAATGGGCGGCATAGAGTAAAGGAAACGCAATTATAGGACTTCGTACTTGATGGAGGGAAGAGATTCTGCTCTCATTTAATCTTCCCTTCTGCCGTTATCCGCGTGTTTAAGTTACAATAGATGTGAATTGGCACATGTGAAAGAAGAGTCACAATGGAAGATTATAATGAAGACGCAATGAGGTGTCAGATGTGATTCATTCTATTTGCTTGGGAAACGAACATTTTTGGTTCATTTTATGCCCTGTTTATGGCAACGGAATCCCCAGCAATTGGCTCGTCACAAGCAGCTCTTAATTTCTTCTGCTGTCCAGTTTAACAAAGAGATCATTTTGCCATTTGCTCTTAACACTGTGAGATGAGCAAACTAATTGTCCAAACTCAGCAAAAAGAGCTCAACGTTGCGCTCTTTATTTGTTCGCAAAGCTTCTGAAAGCTTCAAACTAGCGGCTGCCGTACATAGAAATGGCAACAATCAGAAAACTCGCACAGTAGATAAGAGAGAGCAAGTGCCTAATGGGAACACTGGGATAGCATAAAGTGGATAAAATTGCCAGAGCTGAATGGGAACAGCAGGAACAGCAGGAACAGCAGGAACAGCGGGAACAGCGGGAACAGCGGGAACAGCAGGAACAGCACACGAAATGAATATTCATATTTTTGCAGATCACTTTACTTAGCTGATTCTTGACATAAAATCGATAAAAATTATATATATATAATATAATAATTAAAGTTTTAATGTTTTTTATGGATTCACACCTGGGGTTAGTTGATTTTCACTGTAAAACTTCCATCTTAACATAACAAATAAATTATAAAGCGCACAAGACCTAAATTGATCAGAAATTCTTAAGGCATGTCGAATGCTTTAAGTGATTGGCGACCTTGACTTTGATATTTGAATGTATCATTAATTTTTTGCTGGGGTCTTACGGAAACTACAACGGAAATTGTGTACAGGGTTAATAAATTATCGTGCTAGCTTCGCTCTATGAAAATTCAACACCTCGCCCAAGTTGATGTACTAAAAAGTTTTCATCTTTGCAAATTAGTTGCTGAAGCCGCAAAAACGACACGTGGACGGGGGCAGGTGAGGAGCACACCTTTTGGCTGTTGCTGATGCGTAAACAACATGAATGCAAAGTGACAGGCAGCTATGACGACGCTGCCATTTGGCCTGGATGAGGGTTAAAGGTAAGGGCCCAAAGCCGGCCATCGCTGGGTTAGATAGGGTTAAGAGCAAGGGGGCACAATTGCCTCGGGCAGTCAAGCGTAATGAATGCACACACGCAGTGCCAGCCAAAATTAATGCTCACCCCCGTTCCGAGGGGTGAGACAGCGACATTCCCAACCTGTTGCCAATTGAGACGCGGCCGCACAGCCGCTTGTCCAAAGCAATTAGTGACAGGGACCCGACGCCCACAGCTGATTAAGGTCGCCTTAAGAGTGTGTCCCAAAGGCTTATACCCTTTATCCCAATAATAAACAACATTCAGAAGATTAACAGATAAAGTTCCCAAACAATAATATTTCATAAATGGCATTAACTAATTTATAGGATTCGCTTTGATGTATTTCATTGCTTTAATTAAAATAAATAATGTACGAAATTTTATAACAATGAAAAGGACTTCATTTGGAATTTCCAGATGGAAAGAAAGAATTCAGTTATTTAAAGTCTTTTTTTAATAGATATTATAGTGTATAAATGTCGCACAATTACTTGCTGAGTCCGAGTTTCGCTTCCGCCAAGACAAGTTCCAGACACTTCTGAATAGATATTTGTATGTTAAGGATAATTAAGGTCCTGGTTGTCTCTGTCGAAAACTCGCAAACATAAATATGTACATATACTTAGGCATTATGCACACATATCCCATGTGCTAGGCCATGTAGCCCGATGGGTAGCTTAGCAAAAAAAAAGAAGAAAATAACTAAAATAAAAAACAGGCCACCTGCCGATGTCAACAGGTTGCCCTTCTGTATGTGTGTGAACGTATTTACATTGTACGTGCGCGTGCGTGTGCACGTGTATGTAATTTGGCTGCCGTCGTCTGTGCTTGGACTAACATTAGTCATGTAGCATAGACAATGTTTGCATATTGGCCGAAAAAAAAAATATATATTAATATAAAACACGTGTGGGACAAACTTTGGCTAAAGGTCAGCTCGGCAAAACAACTCCCGCAGCGGTCAATTCGGCATGCCGAACAACAAGTAGCAGTTTTTTATTTACTAAAAAAACCAAGCATATATATATATTTACTAAAATGTATTCAAATTTAATTTAAATCGAATTGCAGCTTTTAACATTGACCGTTAAACGCCAGCTACTGTATGCGCATGTAACAGGTGCTGTTATGCTGGCCAGCAGCTTTTAACATGCTGTTAACAGGCCGAAAAAGCTATAACATGCTGTTAAACGGTCAAAGATGCGCGCCGTTCAGCGGGTTTTCAGCTAAAAACTAGCTGAACTGTATTATTGATTGCTTGGCATCAATAAATTATGCAATAAATGTAATCATAAAACATAAAGAAATCATATGTATATATAAAAACTGTAAATATGTTTGCTGTATGCCAGCAGATATGTGTGCATGCATATGCCTGCTAGCATGTTGATGCTAACTGTTGCTGCTGCTGTTGTTGCTGCCGGCATTGGCTGAATTGTTTTTGTTGCTGCTGTTGCCGATGTTTATTCGCCTGTCTCAACGCCAGCGCAACGGACGCGTCGTCGCTTTGCCGCCAAACTCCCCATTGTGAGAATTGTCGTGTTGCCGCCGCTGTGCTTGACGTGTTGTTGTGGGCGTGTTGTGCACTTCCGTGTGAAAACTCTTTTGCATTTTACAACTGCACGAGGGGGCCAGTGGGTGGCGACCGTCTCCCCACACCCTGCAGCTGTCCAACGCTCTCTAGTTGACAACGCCGCGCAGTCGCCACGCGGTTTCCTTTTATTTTTAATATTGCTGCTGTTGTTGTTGTTGTTGTTCTGGTGTTGTTGTTCTGGTGTTGTCGGCTTGCTGCGGATTTTCATTATTGTTTTACAATGGCCTCTTGGCCGCGTCGCAATAAGCAGGCATCGGCATCGGCATCGACATCGGAACTACTTGGAGGGGGTAGTTAAAACATGTGCATATAAAAGCATAATTGCTGTGTGCCTTTGGCTTAATACGCGACACGAACTTAAGCGCGAAGGTTCCTCCACCAATCGAAAACTAAAACAAAAAAACAAGTGAAATAAACAAAAACGTAAATTTCGAAAGTGCAAATTAATAAATAATTTCCTGTTGCAGTCACACGGTGCGTATACTTACTTCTTGTGTGTGTGTTAAAAATTAAAATGAAAAAAGACTAAAATGTAGTAGAAAAACAAACACTTGATTGACCAAATAAACAATATATAATTTCAAAAATATACGATGCGTGTCTTGTATTAAATTTATAAACAATTAAAAGGCGCACATTGGCGTCGTTCAAGTCAGTTTGTGGGGGGGTTTCGTGCGCGAAATTGCCAAAATTGTTTAATTTAATAATTTTTTCAATATTTTGCATATGACTACGTGTAGACCCCCTTGAGACGCCTCTGGGCTGCCTTGTTGTTTACATGTTCGCACCGCAAGCGACCTCGACTCGTGGTTTCTGCCCTGATCATAATTTAACCAAATATGTTTGACCCGTGCAGGCATTATTAGCTAATTTTGTATGGATATGCTTACAACATAGAAAGCAATTAGAACCAGAAAACTGTTTCAACTTCTTTCAAACATATCTATAAAATAAATTGCCAGGCAAAACTTTCCAGTACAGAACTCAAATAGAACAAAGAGTATTAAGACAAAAATAAAATGTTCGCTCTTGTTAATCATTTTAATTAGCAGAAGATAGTTTCGCGTATTTCCGGAATGACTTTGAAAAATATTAGAAATGAATAAAACTGAGCAAAATTGTTGATGTCTACATTGCTTGTACGAACGCTTGTAGATTTGATTTGTTTGATTTGTTGTTTTAAATTTGGCCGCAAGGTCAGAGGAAAAAAGCGAAAAGCCAATTCGCGGCAAGACCTGACGGTCAATGTGTGGCCGTTCGGCCAAGTGTTTGCCACGAGCCAATATAATGTGCGGCAAATTGCGAAGAGCCCAAACCACAGTCATAAAGCTACTTACTAACTAATAGCAGCACCCAACATCGGCGTGTTGCTGGCTCTTACTTGTGGCTTTTATTTGAAAAGCCACAAACAAAAAGGCGCTTACGTTTTTTATTGCCCTGCAACCGCAGATGTCGTCATCAGCCAGCCAGCCGTCGACGGTTTTGGTGTGGTTTACATCGCACCGCTGCTGACAATCGCCGCATCATAATTCATTGTTCATTGGGATTGAGTGTCGCCGAAGACGCGCTCATTTACGAGCCGATCGTAAACACATTGAAGCTGCGCCCAGACAAATGGTTAGCCACCATGTTATTGATATTCAAAGTATATGACGTATACGACGTGGGTGACGGGGCATGCATAAAAGCCGAAAGTGTAGTTAAAGGAGCCCAAGCCTAAGCATACATTCGAGCTGAATGGGCAGAGAGAAACATGCAAGAAATCAATGAACCGACATAGCATATGATTCTGTTTATTACAATATTATTTTATGTTGAACTTCGTTTGGCAAAATCAATTGTGAGGGGCGAACAAGTGATAAAAGATATTGGAGCAGCTTGCAGCCAGAAGCTATTGTTATTCAAAATACATGCAACATAAAAGACGAAGGTATTTAAAGGCTGCTCTATGGAAACGTGTTTGAATACGTGCAGAAATAAAAGCCTTGAAGCACAATCAACATGCTCGTAGGCATTTGCTGTGATTTCATCTATTATGAGCTGTTGAATTTCGATTGGGCAGTTATTACGAAAATGTTAATTATTTTCGGCATAGAAATGTATATTGATTTCATGCAAGTAGGTCGCAGCGAGCGATTAACGTCCAAAGCACATCAAGCATACGACGCGTGTGACGAAATGAGTAGCCAAGAAAATACGTTTGAATATTTCTGTAATTAATATGTGAGAATATAAAAGACAAGTTCTCTTACATATGCACCAAAGGAAAGGAATTATGAACATTATAAACTTTGACTATGAATTCTATTCTATGACGAGATGAATGGAAAATATGCTAGAGCCTTGAATTGCCATATGGAAATATATGTAAGAAAATACATAAAAGCAAAAAAGTGTTGTTTTTAGAGTATTTAGAGTTAAATAAATCTGAACTATGATTACTATCATACAAATGCAAAGGATTTCTAATCTACTAAATAAAAGTATAAAAAAGCTAGATATAATAATTTAGCTACTGCGAGTTTTTTGTACGATAAAAGACATGTAAATGTATGCACACAATGAACTTTATAAACTTATATAAAACTAGAATAAAACTATAAAAATTAGCTCTTTTTTTCTGGTTAGCAGTAATGAAAGCAAATGCTTTAAGCCCTAACAATTATTGTTGTTCTGTGAAACAGTTGCAAGAAACTTCATAAAGTTCAACTATAAGCACTGTAAATTTTACTACAAATAAGCAGTAGAGCATTGCCAAATCTTTTATAGTTTTATGTAGAGCCTATCTAGCCAAATTTGGTTCTTAATTCACCTGCATGATGCGTGTCCCTTCAACACGCTTGTGTTGCCTTGACCAGAGGCCAGCTTAAGCACGTGCTGCTCAGCTTCCAGCAAGTAAAACACCTAACCCAGTTAAGCACTAGCAACAGATTAGCACGGCGCACACACTCACATACACACACACATACACACACACACACACAGACACACACACACACACACACACAAGATTGTTCTCTATACACACACATGCATGACTAAGTGAGTGTGTGGGTGTTTATACTGTGCGTACTTGTGGTGGCTTTTGTATCGTGTTACTCACACATTGTTCCTCAACACTGGCCATGAGTTTGAGTTTTGGTGTCCTGGTCGCGTTTATTTTTAGTTAAACGTCGCTTATCACTCACATTCTATATTGGCGCGTAACCCCCACCAACCCTGCCTAACCCCCAATCGGTCAGTTTGTTTTGGCCGCCACAATTGACAGCTGTGAGCCGCCCAAAATGGCAATTATGACGCTTGACTTGTATTTATGAGCAGCTTATTGAACAGGGCCCGAATCCGGTCGCTTTGGGCTCTTTTGGTCCTCTCGAAACTTTATAAAGAACCCAACACGCTTTGCTCACTCGTTGAACATCATTTTGTTTTTATCTTTTATCAAGTTTTGTTTTTGTGGCATGGAAATGGAAAATAGAAATGTGTTAATAGAATTTCCTAGAATTTATTTGCATGATAAAATTAAGTCAACTGCGACATTTCGCTATAATCTACGTCAATTGATGTGAAAGTTTCCTAGGATCTGTTCTCATTATAATTTTATTCTATGGATATTTAATATTGTGTTTTGTAGTGTTAAGTCAACTTTTGACTGACAACGTAAGCGCGTAGCAAAGGGTATCTCGGTATTCACCATATCTTTGATAATATTATGTTTTGGGTGTCCGACATCCGCATACAAATGCCATTTCTTTTTTTGGGCTAATACTCTGTTCAAGGTTCTTCTATGTCAGCTGTTTGTGGTAGCTTTCACAGCCCACATGGAAATGCGCGACAAAACAAATATTTTACGGCCTTTTGGCGGCGGGCAGGGTGCGGAAGGGAGGCTGAACGCCAACTCTTCGGCGCGTCGCTGAGTCTAACAATTTCGCATTTTCAATTTCAGGGCCAACAACAAGTGCGACTACCAATGGCAACAGTTGGGTGCTGCTTGTTGTTATACCCTGTAAACAAAACTGGACAAAGAAGGGTACATGAAAGTTGTGTAAATGAATGCAACTATTATATATATATAAGTCCAAACTTGTCGCTGCACATCTTTGTTTCTACGATTAATATTATGTCTACCGGGTATTATTGGGGCACATTAGAGCTGTCTGCAGGGTATCTTCTAGCACGGCACTCACTGGTCTCTTGGTAATGTTAGCTCAGTGGTAGATTGTCGATAGCTGGTAATGAAGTGAAATGACAAGCACAAATGCGTTTGCAGAGCGGAAAAGTGGGGCTAAGAGCCAGGGGATTGGGAGGCAACTCCAACAATCATCAACAAGAGTTGCTAGAGTCGCGTCCGCAACTGCCGCGCTTCCCATGACCTTAGCCAGAGTGGAAAGCGGAATTGCTATGCTGGCATGACAACCCCAACCGACTGTTGAGCTGTGCCGCTTCATTGACGAACTGCCGGCGCAGTTGTTTTTTTGGCTATTGATATTTTGTTATTGGTCAGTGGTTAGGTTGATTTATTTTCAATGGAATTTGAGCGGCATAATCATTAGCGACGGGCAATGCGGGCACGGCACGTGCTAGGCAACGAGACGCAACCCAATCTCAGCTCAATTTACGGGCGAAACTCAGAGCCAGGTCCGTATGAAATGTAGCACGCAATATGTTTTGATAAACATAACATTACAGGTCATCAACCCGATGTCAGACCCCCATCCAAAATCACAGACACGAGCATATTTACCCAGCTACGCCATATTCCGCTTTCAAAAGAGTGAACAAGTTTTCAATTCAATGTCTATGCCAAGGTCCCATTGACTACATTCTCGGGTCCTTGGGTGTTGCCTGTTGGCATTAGGGTTCTTCACAGCTACATTTTTTCAACATTTTTATTGCGCAATTGTACATTTTTGCGCTTACTTTGAAGAAAGTACTAAAAGTATTCAAAACGAAGTTGATTTTAGCATAAAGATTATAAGCTGTACTCTTACAACTTGTACTCTTGTCAAAAGTTAATTGGTTTTCTTTAACTAGCTGTTAGATATTGGACATGCAGATTAGTTTACAGTGTTTAGTTTACAGTGTTCTGTTAATGTTGTTATGTTAGCAGCTGTTAAATATTTGCAGTCCTGCAATCTCTTTGTAATAAACATTTTTCCTGTTCGCTATTCTCGTGTTCCTTTGCAGCTATGTTTTGCTCCCACTTCTTTACTTGTCATCTACCTTCTAAATATTTAAAATGTATATAGAATCGCAGTGCTCCCACCTTCATATACGTAATACGAAAATATAATATTGTTTAATTGAATATGCTGGTTAGGTTTTAGATGGGATTAGTTTGGCTCCATATAAATCAGAGCTAAGGAAACTACGCACGCGAATACCCCTAATGCTTGCAGATGGTAGATAATATTTCCTAGAACTCATTAGTGTGTGTAACAGTTGCTGCCGTTGTTTACACCTTGCTCGACTGCACCACCTGTTCAAGCCCCGCCCCGCCGACCGATTCGCATCCCGACTACGCTCGGGATAGCGTGTGAAAATGCGCATGTTACGTTATGGGCTAAGGAAAAGCTATCGCAGTAATTAAATTGAAATCAAAACAGAGTTTTTGCCATGCAGCAGACGCCGCACAGACGGCGACTCTGTGTATCAACGAAAGGACCTAAGGGTGGCTGGACAGTAGCGAACTTTTTGGGATGCTTTAAAGCCATGACAACAGATACTTGATGCACATACTCGACATGGACAGAGCCTCTCGATGCGTTACGTATACGCCAGGTTGTCGTGTTGGTATTGGTTCATTAGGCACGCGCGCTTCCCAGTTGTTTCCATGGCGCCTTTGGCTTTGCTTTTGTTTGAGCTCCAAATCCATCTAATTAAAATCTACGCAGCAATATTTTAAGTCGCAAAAGGTAAAGTCTGGCCCGTCCTGGCCTGGCCTAGCCTAGTCTACTAGCCGTGCCATAATCAGCATGCATGTGGCTGCTACTCAGCTGACGGTGGCGCGTTCTCCTGATGAATATTTATCAGCACAGCAGACATTAATACTTATGTATACACAGTTGCCGTGCATGAGTGTGTGTGTGTGTGCACATACACCAACACAAGCCTTTGAACAATGCGTGTGTTGGTGTACAGAAGTAATTATAATACTCTATATCGGAGTACAGGGGACGCTTCATTACAGACAAGATCAAATACAGAAGGGTAAAAAATGCAGTCTAACAAATGTCATATGTCAATTCTTGAAAATTGTAACTAATTGCTTAAAGCTACTTAAAATATAAGATACAAAATGTATACATGAGCACAAGTTTTGTCTGAAGAGACTCATTGAAAACTTGATAGTCTCTTGAAAGAGGGGGTCTTTCAAGTACCTAAACTAAGGGAATTTAAGCTTCGGTCTAGTTCAATGCTTTTTCACTACTACCATTTCAATTGTTTGCATGGCTGGCTGGGCAAACAGTGTGGACTGCTCGTATCAAGCAAATGTCCACATGCACTTGTCCATAATGCCGGGAAGCACTTGTGCGCTGAGGGCCAGACGAGAGCGCGACTCAAGTGATAATTGATATTTTACTGTATTTATTTTGAAGTGTATTGCTTCCGAGTAATCTGCTGATAATTGTTGGGGCGTGGAACGATAATCATTGTAATGTTGATGATGATGAATAAGTCTCTGGCAACGTTCCTGGCAATGGCACTGGCCCTGGACGCCACGGCGGCGACGCCGACAACGCAAAAAGTGTCCAATAAATGTTTCATAGTTGTCGTTGTCGTTGTTGTTGTTGTTGTTGTCGCTGGCATTGTTGACCTTATCAGAAGCGCAAACACACACACAAACACACGTATATCCACAAACAGAGGGCGATATAAAAAATACGCACACACACACACCCACGTCTATTGTAGTGCGCCTTGGCGTATACTATAAAATATTTGCTGCCTTTTGTTGCTGCCGCAGCTGAAAAGTATGCAATAATGTTTGGAGTTGAGCCGAAAATATGCGGCCAGGTCTCGTCTAGTTTAGGTGCGACAGCTCGGATAAGGATAACGGCCAGCCAAACTATGCACAAATAAAAAACAAGCCATCAAGCTGATAAACTGTTGAATACCCTGTATTATACTAGAACACATTTAATATCCATTTGCCTGGCAACAGTTTCTGCTGAATTCATCATCAATTCAAAGTAAATTCTTTCAATATATTAGAAGGGAATTCCTATGGGTGATATAAGATGCCTCTTGGAACTAATTGAAATAACTTAATATTTATATATTTACTCACACATAGTTGATCATCTATTTGCATCTAATTGAAAAAACTCCTTTTTGTCAGTCTGCTTTTAGGGTATTGAAAAGGTTCTTCCAGTCATTTAGAGCAGACGGCATTGTCTCAGCTTGGACCCGAGGCGCACTAAGCTGATTCCCGGACGCCTTTTTGCTGACGTATTGTGCGTGCTTTTTTCTGGCCCTGCCATGAATGCCACCTCGCCGAAGTCCTCGCTGGTCAAACTGGGCCTGCATACCAACAAACAAAAGACGCTAAAGGTCATGGTGCTAGGCCAGAGCGGCGTTGGTAAAACGGGTGGGTGTCATTAAAAAACAATGCTCCAGACACGGCCAGGACTAACTAACACTGCTCGCTGCTCTTTAATTTGCAGCTATGGTTGTGCGTTTTATTACACGCCGTTTTATTGGCGAATATGATCCAAATTTGGAGAAAATCTATACCTGCCAAACAACACTGGACAAGGAGTCGGTTCAGTTTGACATACTGGATGCCACCGGGCAGCTGCATGTAAGATGAGCTAGAAGCTTGAGAGGATCTACAATGAAATCTAACTGAAATTTTGCAGGAGCTAGATGGCGTTACATTGGAGTCCAACATACGCTGGGCCGATGCATTTATACTCGTTTACTCCATCACAGATAAGTGCTCCTTTGACGAGTGCAGCCGGTTGAAGTTCCTCATCAACTACAACAAGCGCAGACGCAAACTGGGCTCCACCAGCAAGGTGAGCAGCTGGCTGGAAAGGATCACATTGAGATACGTTGCATTTCAGCTTTATTTTTTGCAGGATTACGCACTGGACATACCCGTCATACTGGTGGGCAACAAGACAGATCAGACGGGCGATCGCATGGTCAGCTTGGAGGAGGGACAACGTCGTTTTCGTGAACTCTCCTGCGCCTGTTTCCATGAGATTTCTGTCAGAGAAAACGTCGACCAGGTGCGTTACCTTTTATTTATTCCTTGTCATCTATCAACCCTTACGCTCACTCGTCTAGGTACAAAACGTATTCCGTGATGTGTTCCGCTTCTGGCGTGTGTTTAGCAAATTTCCAAAGCTCAAACGTTCCACCAGCGACGTGGCGCATGCCGCCGATGGCATCTTGACGCCCGACTCTGGCTCCTGTTCCTTTTACGATGCATTGCCATTGGGAGTGGCGCGTCGCTCGTTCCTGGTGATCGGCGGCGCTTGCCAAGAGGAGAGCGGCAGCGGCGATCACACCGAGTCCACGGACGACATAGCCAGCAGTAGCTTGGGCAGCTCACGCAGCGATATCGATGCACCCTTCCGGAATCGCGCCTCCACCGATGGCACACTGCTGTCCAGGCCCAGACGCTGGCGCTATCCGCCTCCAGGCTGTCTAATGCCGCACACGAATCGTGTCGAGCGACGCATGAGCATCTCGACGAGGGGCAGCAATGCCAGCTACTGAGCTGGTGGCCATTTAGTTAGTCCAAATGTTGCGCCAAATATATTTATAGCTAAATGTTCAAATACTTAAAGCGAAAGCATTTATTTCGATTTTCTATGTTTCTATGTTCTAAATGGTATTACCCGGCATTGTTGGGCGGCTTAAATATTTTAGGAACTTTCGAAAATTGTTGGAAAACAAGAAGACTCTGCTTAAGCTTCGTTAGAGCCCACACTTGGATGCACAAGATTCATGACTAAATGAGGAACAAGAAAACTTGGGCCCGGCAAGAATCCAAGAATCCAATAGTCCAAGTTGCACCTAGTTTCACCTCACAGCTTCTTATCTAATCTAATTTTGTAGACGCTTTAGGGCTACATTTATTTGCACTTGCAACAATTTAAACAGTGAACGTGTAAATAATATGAAAGACATTACATTGCAAATTACACCTAAAAGATTCTCTCGGAGAACCGGGCTAATCGTCGTCAATCTTAAGCATATACTCCTCGGCTCGGAGGGCGAGCTCACGTATGTTGCGTAGGCAACCAGCGGCGGCGAGTTGCAGCTCCTTGTTGGTAGAGCCAATGCACTCCAGCAGGAAGGGCACCACTCCGCTCTGTGGGCAGAAAGGATAGCTCGTTAGCTGGGAGCAGCTGATCACGAGACTATTTAATGCTCACCTGGTGCATGGTGATGCAGTTCTGTGGATCCATAGAGAGTTTCTCGAGGGCCATGGCCGTGGTGCGATGCACCATCGGATTGTCGCTGGTCATGTAGGTGACAATGGGTGTCACGGTGCGCAGACGCCCCAGCTCCTCGGTGTTGTTGCCAAAACAGGCGCACGCTGCGACGGCCGCAGCCAGATTCATACGCAGCATATCGTCCGTGGTGTTGACCAGATCAGCCAGCTTGTAAATGACATGCAGATCTGTGAGAATGGCCAGATTGGTCTGGTCCAAGGCAATGGTAGCAATGGCCGCACACACCGCCGACAACACCATGATTTCCTTGGACTTGAGCAGACCCACCACCAGCTCCATGGCGCCTACCAGGCTGCGCACCAGCTCCGCCGAGTCGGTGGCATTCTTTACGCAAGGACAAATCGCATAGGCGGCATGGGCCTGCACACGTGGACTGGTGTTCTTTAGCAGTGACCAGACCAGACGCACTGCATCCAATTCCTCCAAAATGCGCATACTTTCCGGATCCTCGGCGCACTCCTTAATCGCCTTGGCCAGATTCTCGAGCAGCGGCGAATGCGAGCAGTTGAGCAGAGCCACCATGGCTGGCAGGCCGTCAGCATTGCGCACTTGGACACGATTTTTTTGGAAGCGTACGCATTCGGACAAAGCGCCCGTGACATTTGTCAACACCTCGTCGCACTCATCGGCGAGCAGGGCGACCAGATGATTAATGACATTCATGTCGTCCAATTGCGCGACATTCTCATCCGACATGGCGCACATCCAAATGGCGCCCGTTGCACCCCGGATCAGTGGCTTATTGTCGCGCACTGACTTGTCCTTGATGATGCCCACCAGCGGCTCCAGTCCTCCCGCCTCGCGTACCAAATCCCGGGTGGTTGCATCAAAAGCGCATTTATAGAGCGCCGTGCTGCCCTCGACCTTGAGATCAATGCATTCCGAATTCAAATGGTTGACAATATCCGCAATCATGCCCTCGGTGGTGATGGCCAGCTGAAATTTAGGCTCCGACGAACATTTTTGGACCGTGCCCATAATCGGTATGACCACATCGATATGAACGGACTTCAGTAGGTTGGCCATTAGGGGCACAATGCCACTCTTCCGCATCTGCTCCATGTTGTGCTTGGAGTCGGCCAGCGTCCAAAGGGCACGCGAGCCGGCACGGGCCATGTCGAGGAATGCGATTTCCTCAACGCTTAGTTGACTGCGTGGTGTTTGCAGTATGCTGCAGCGGATCGGAAACGAAATACACACACACATGGATATATAAGAGCCTTGATATAGCTACCTCATTACACTACCTCATTTTGATGTCCAGCAGATCGACCAGCTTGGAAATGCCGCCACATTGGCGCACATATTTGCGTGCCAGACGCACTTTGCTGACATTCGACAAGGTTTCGGCTGCCATGGTTTTCAAATCCTTCATGGACGAGCTCAGAATATCGACAATCAACGGTATCCCATCAAGGTCCACAATCGTCTTGCGTATGTCAATGTTGAGCGTTATATCAGAGAGGACGGTAAGTGCGCCCAGACAGCACTTGGTATCGCTGCACTCGAGTATGTTGACCAAGACATCCAGACCACCGATGTCTTGGATAGCGAACTGATTAATTTGCGTGCGCAGATCGTAGTCCTGCAGACAGCAGAGGGATACTATTGTGGCTGTCTGATTGCCCGCCTTGATGTATTTGACCAGCTTCTGGATGTTGTAGTATTCGGCGGGTATTTCGGCAGCTCGGGCCACGTCCTTCCAGCGTTCCTCCTCATCCGTTGAGGATTCCTCTTCTGTGGTATCGGAATCTTCGACAACCACCTGACGCTTGTCCCGAGAGAAGCGACCCGGACAGGAACCGCATTGTTCGCGAATCTTTCGTGGACGGCGTGGCGCACCGGTGCCAATCATCGTGGAATACAAGTTTTTAATATACTTATATTTAACTTGTCATATACAAATGCTCAGTAATGGGCTTTTGCTGTTGTAGAACTTGGTTGTTCATGAATTTTTGTGTAGCTTACGTAAAGGAATTTCAAAATCTTATAACAAAAATCGATTAAATAACATTTGTTGCCGGGGCAACGTTAACAAAGTTTCCGTACGTCAGTACGTGTATATTTGTGTTTGCACATTTCGCCAACAGCTTAACAAAAACAATAAACATTTGCATCTCTTTTTAATTACTCCGATTCTCGATCACATGCTAATGACGCTAAGTGACGTTGAAACCAGTTTTGAATATCCCGCCGAACATTGTGCTGAGTCCGCAGTGCGGCGAATTCATGAAGCGGTATTTTCTTTGCCTAGTTTGGTCTCATTGTTTCGAATATTTGGTTATTGCGGGAAATACCAATAACTTAAATACTTATTAGTTGAATTTAATAAGTTTAAACTCAAGATCAGAATATAAAATAATAGAATATTATCTTGGGTTTGAAGGGGAAGTTCACCTAAAACCACTCAACACCTTAAACAAAGGTTAAGGAACTTTACTAAACACTTACCCTTGATAATTTTGCCATGATGGCAAGTGTTTGGAGTTTTTCACCTCCCAGAGCACAATGCCAAGGCTGAAGACATCACAAATCTCCGAGTATGTATGGATGAGGCAAATCTGATGTAATATAAACCATTATTTAATACACTTTTTTCCGGAACGAGGAGTACCAACCTCTGGAGCCATATAGCAGGGAATGCGAATTTCGGTCATCTTCTTCGAAGTAGCCTGTTCAGTGACTGCTCCAAAGGGAGTGCATACAACAGACAGAAAGAAGCATCTGCGATCTCATTAAGTATATACAATCTTGATCGGGAGTGCGAGCCAAACCGACTTAGCCACGTTTGTCAGTCGATCTAAAAAATAGATAAGTTGAAGAGTTGAAATTTGAGATACATATTCTCCTATACCATACGATAAGGGAATTAATCATCACCCACTTTCAAACTATATCGCAAGGACTTTTTAAACATAACGCAACAAGTATAAAACTCCCAACTTGGCATGTTGTTTCAACAATTATGTGTTATAAAGCGAATTTTAAAATAACCGCATCTGATAAGATTCAAAATATACCGAATGAGTTGACGAGCGCGCCAAAAATGCCAGCGCTTTTAGTTAAAAGCACAGGTAGCCCTGGTCTGCGGCTGCGGTGCGGCGAATTGAGTTTGCGGTATTTCTCAGCTATTAGCCTGCGGTCACACTGCACAACAGCTGTGCTACGTCTTTGTTGTGTTTTCCTTTTTCAATTTAAAAACCAAGCATCAGTAGCGTGTTTACTTTCTATAAAATACGATCACATAACGATGGGTAACACAAGTGGCAAACGAGAATCGGACAATCTATACACAGCCGAGGAGCTGCGCTTTCTAGAAACGGCGTACCGCAACGCCTCCGGCGGTGCATTAGAGAAATTAACACAAGATCGACTCGTGGTAGGTGCACAGTGGGTCGTTGCACTTGGGCTAGCCAAAAATCAATGACTGCAGTTGCCTGCAGTGGCTGCTCCGGTCACAAGTTCAAGGTTCACTGCAACAGTCAGTTGTGCGCGTCTCGTGTCATGCGACTCCGCAAATGATATATTATGTGAGGCGAAAGCTGTCGTCATTGTCACTATCGGCGTTATCAATAACACTTCGCATTTGTTGTATGGGCCGAACGTGTCTCTTTGGTTTATTTAATTTGTTTGCCTTTCGCATTTGCGGCTGATTTTGTGTTTGCTTTGCCTTTGTGTAATTTGCTTGCCAACGAATTAGTAGTGAATCCAAAGGGGGGTTGGCGCACATAATTATGGCAACGAAATTGAATTTATAATAAACAATAGACGCGACGAATGCAGCCAATTTCAGCGTTAACAGCGTGTCCCCTCCTCAGTGGCCGAGTTTGGCTACGATCAACAAGAATTTGTTTATTATTTTTTGTAAATTTGAATTTAATTCTCTTGTTTTTGTGTTTCAAACAGGAAGCATGGTCTCAAACAATCGAGCGTTCGCTAGCCGAGGGCACGGCTCAGTTTCTGTTTACGCCAACGAAACCTGGGCAGCATTGCATTAATATACCCTTGAGGAAATTTGGCGAACCCTACTACATTATGGAACGTGGCAGCATTGAGATGAAGATGCAAATGATGCTGGCGTCCCTGCAACGCGGCGCCAACGACAGCTACAACAGCAAACAGCTTGAACAGGTGAGCATTAAATTGAAACTATGAAATATCACTTTATTAATTAACAAATTTTCCTGCTTGCAGTATATACACTCGGTCATCAAGAGCTATGTGCATTTGGAGAGCACCTCGAAGGGATCCAGTATTAAGGAATGGCAGGATTTGGGTTTTCTCACAACCGAACGTTCGGTCTGCAGCTTTGCCAAGGGCCTGATGCGTAACCTAAGCAAAGATTTAGAGCACACTTTGCACAATGAGGCACTGGAGCGTTGGCTGCATGTCACGCCGCAGTTTCTGCAATTGTGGCGCGAGGTTTTCGTGCAGCTTTACACACGCCATGGTGGCAGCAAGCGCACAATCATCAAAGATGTGGAAGTTTCCATTCTGCCTCAGCTATGCGGTATGTAATGTTCTATTGTATGCCTCAATCATGACAATCGTAAATCACATTCGCGCATACAGATGCCCCGCACAGCAGTCACTACAGGCCCATCATCGAGCTGCCACATGTGCTCTATATAAATGCACAGCTGCCGCGCGAGATGCGTCACAAATGGCGTTTCCTATTTTCATCGAAAGTTCACGGTGAGAGTTTCTCCACCATGATAGGCAAGATGATGGACAAGGGGCCCACGTTGTTCTTCATTGAAGATGAGGATCAATACATATTTGGCGGCTATGCACCAGAATCATGGTCCCTTAAGCCACAGTTTGGTGGCGACGATTCCTCTTTGCTCTATACCCTCAGTCCAGCCATGCGCTGTTTCACCGCCACTGGCTACAATGACCATTATCAGTATCTTAACTTGAATCAGCATACAATGCCCAATGGGCTGGTGAGTACTTGTGACCTCTTAAAATGTGTATCGATTAACGTCAACTCTCTCTATAGGGCATGGGCGGGCAGTTTGGTTTCTGGGGTAAGACCAATATCGCTTAAAGCATATAATTGGAATCTATTTATACATTAACTACCATTTTACAGGCCTCTGGTTAGACTGCATGTTTGGCGAGGGTCAGAGTGTGGAGAGCTGTACCACATATAGCGACTATGTGCAGCTCAGGTGCGCAATTTGATTTTATATACTCTTTTTAATGCGCACTACTAAATGCACAACACAATACAATATTTTACAGCAAACG
Organism: Drosophila kanekoi; assembly: GCA_037075305.1. Lineage (NCBI taxonomy): Eukaryota > Metazoa > Arthropoda > Insecta > Diptera > Drosophilidae > Drosophila > Drosophila kanekoi. The sequence goes on along the minus strand of JBAMCE010000678.1, from coordinate 4,758,770 downwards.
CAAGCAATTCAAAATACGTAACATGGAGGTTTGGGCTGTCGGCGATTTGCCCGTCAAGGATGAAGACGAGGGCGGGGATGGTCAGGTAAACACACTCCAGACTAGAATATTTTAGTTAGCAGCTTATTTAAGTCAGAATTATAATTACCTTTGCTGGTTTACCTGTAGAAACGTTCTGTGCTGGACACCAATTTGGAGGATCGTGCCATGCTGGAAATTGCTGGCAAGCAAATGCACTCGGATGGGCTTCGTGAGCCGGGCATGGATGATTGATGGCGGTCATTGTTCAAGGCATTAAGTGAAAGCTCGGTTTTATCACGTTCAAGAATTTATGGCACTATATCTCTTTTGGGTGTGCGGTTAAAACCTTTACATATTTACTTTAGCCATAAAAACCTTCCTACACACTTTAAAACAAATCCTGTATACAAGAAAGTGTTTGTTCTTTCCATTCCTTCAAACTTTTGTTAAGGCAATAATGTAATAATATAATTTAGATTTATATATACATATACGTATAAACAATGTATTATGCATAGTGTCTATGTAATACTGAAAGTATTGTTGTTGCGTTTTAGGACTACAAGTGAAATGAATCGTTCAAAAGCAATGTAATATCGTCGTAAACCTCTTTTTCCGTGTTTAAATAAATCGCAAATTATTTGCCCAACTCAAATTTATTGCTTAAATCAATCAAATCTCTATGGAAAAATTTGTATACGTTTATATTTATGCCTGCTGCTCATGGTGGGTGCTATAATTGTAAATATTAAATTACAAAGCAGTTACTTGAACAATTTACTAAACAGATATCTAATGCAATTTATATGTCAACAGCATAACCCGAGAGCGTCACGCCAGGTGCAATCTCCTCTTCTACGTAGGAGCCTGCCTCCTCGAAGGAGCGCGCATTGCTATCCTCAAAGCTGCGTCCTACGCTCGCTGGTGTCTGGCGCAGCGGCGGGGCACGCTGGCCAAAATTGCGTGCCACACCATACTTGCCGGCATTGTAGTTGGAGTTTGGGCCCTCATCATCGTAGCGTCGTCCCGTGGAACGAAGCTTTGGCGCCTGGAATGTGTGCTGCTGCTCATGCTCCGAGTCATGACGATTGTGAAAATCGTAGGTGTTCGTCTCGGAGCCGCGCGGATAGTTTGTCTTCCGCAGCATGGCCTTAAAATTAAATGGTGGCTCCTCCGAATTCTGCAAATGGGGGAATCTCAATTCTGTCCCGTGAAACTGTTCAATACTTACATCATCCTCATTTCTGCGCGCCATATTCTGTAGTTCTCGCACCGGATCGGCGGGTGGATATGAGGAGCGTTGTTGATAGTTGCGCTGTTGCTGATTGGGGTTATTGCGATAATGGTTGGAGGAGGGCATGGGCGGCGGTGGTGGCGGCGCCGCATAGCCCTTCAAGGAATTGCGACGTGAACCCGACCGGTGAACTCCCCAATTGCCACTCATGTTGTTGCTCTGATAGTTGCTGTTGTTGTAGTTATTGTAGGCATTGTTGTATGCATTCATATTCTTTTGCATTTGATTCCTGACGAGCATACCATGATCAGCACGAAAACCCATTAAGATTCCGCATTTGGCTTACCTTCTCAGCTGCTGCGGATCCCGAAAGTAGCCCTGGTTGTAGATATTGTCACTCTCGCCCATGCGATCCCAGTTTGTCTGGCAGGCCTGCTCCTTCTTATACGCATTGTAGGTGAGCAAACACGAGGTCATCGACGGATTGCGCTGCAACGGACTATCCCAGGCCTCGTCATCCTCCAACTGTTGAAGCAGTAGGTGATTCGGGAAGGTTTGCCGTGAAATCGAATTGGCCGGATCCACCATATATTGTGTATCGTAGAAAGGTATCTGATCCAAGCGGAAGGGCATCTTGCTGATGGGCACGGGCAGCGGTCCCAGCTGCGAGGAGTTCACCTCACGCATATTAATCCGCTCGAATGGCACTGATCGAGTGCATTTATTGAGACCGGCCACCATGCGCTGGTTGTAGATGTGCACCTGTTGCAGGGGGTTCGATTAGAGCTGAGGGTCAGTGTTCATTGTGCGAGCTTACCTGCTGTGACAGATTGACAAAGTCCTGGAAGCGTGCAGCGCGATAATGTAACAGCACCTGGAATATGGACTTTTCACGCCACTTCTTAGCAAACGGCCGAATGAAGTCCGCCGTGTTCTCATTGAGCTTTCCGGACTTCTCGTTGACCAACGGAGGTAAGCGGACACGGTCGCGGAAGCCCCGATAAGCTGGTCAAGAAAGCAGAAAGAGAGAGGCAAAGAGCGGTGTTGAGGAGAAATAGAGAGAGAGAGAGAGCGGGTTAGTGGCCAGTTAGAAATGCGGTCAATGGGCGGGGAGTCACCTTAATTTAATTAAATTTTCATTTATTTTCTATGCAACACTTATAATTCATTTCTGTTTGTGGCGGCCTAAGCCGATTGGTTGCATCAGTGAGGGTGGCTTGGGGCTGGTACCCAAAGGTGGACACCAAGATGTTAGCACTAAGCGGCTTAAATTGTCCACCAAACCGGACACCCTAGACTATTACTAATGTAAACTTGTGGCTTGGTTACTTTGATATTTTATTATATGCATGCAGAGTAGTATGTAGTATTTTGTATGTGGCATTGGTAGAGCTACCCCCACGAGTTAGTATAGTGCCCACATGGACATTGCTCGATTAGGTTATTCGTATGAGATCTATTCATCGACTGAGGCCTGCTCGATTTTGGAGATGCACACTGCGGCGAGAGCCTCGTCTTTACGCGCTTCCAGAAACAGTTCATCGGCCTCCGATGGTGTCTCGCTTAAGTCGATATGCTCCTCATCGAAATCTTTAAGTTTATCAACTTGTGTTTTTTTACCTTTTTGTATCTTGCTGGCGGCCTCATCATGCTGGCCTGGCCCCTTTTTGCCCACTGTGTGATGAGACAGAGAGTTAAGGACTTGCCGTGTCTAAGTTTATGTGGACTGCGTTAGATGGCGCCACTTACATTTGAAGACCTTGCCTCCCTTAACGCGCTTGCGGGCGAGCAGGGCGCGCATCATGGACTGTACCTTGATGACCTTCTTCACCTGCAGCTCATATTGCCTGCAAAAGATGCGCAGCTAAGTGGTTAGTCTGAGGCAATTTCAATTTCGATGACGAGCTCACCTGGCCAAAAATTCGTCGTTGTAGTAGCGCAAGAAGACCTTGGTCTTGCCCAGAACCCAGCCCTCCATTTTGAGGCGCAAAAACAACAGTCTGCAATTGTCCTTGGTCATCTCAACGGTCTCATCAAAGTCAAAGGCCAAGAATTGATAGCTGCAGAAGCATACAAAGGAAGCGGTTAGTGGATTGGCAGCGCAGTCAAAGTCAAAGTCCCAGCCTACCGCTTGAGGAACTCCTCGAAGGGCAGGCGAGTGGAGTAGCCTCGCTGTCGTGCAATAACCGTATCCAGAACGCCCAGCGCCTTCATCTGCTGCTGCACGACGTCCGAGTGGAAGGCACGCGGCTTGTACTCCAGATCAGCGCGTATGCAACGCACAAAGTGCACGCCCAGATTCGCATTCTGGCTGAGCATTCGGAGCAGGGTCAGACAGGTGTAGCGGAAGTTGGCCGCCATGGTGCGCAGGTTATTCACTTGCGAGATGCAGCCAGCACTGAGCGTGTTGAGATTCTGCAATAGATCAAATGTAAATGGATAGGGGTTGCAATCTTTGCCAGGACCACATCCATCTCACGTATGATTTGCGTTCGGTTTCATCCTTATGCTGTACGGCTTCAAACGGCATGGTTAGATTGCCAGCTTTGGTTAGCTGATTGGTAAACATGAGCATGATGCTCTCGTCCAGCGAGGAGCGGAACGTTTCGATCATCTCGGGCGGCACAAAGTCGCGATTGATGTCGGTGAAGGCGCGCGTATCGTAAATGATGCGGCCCGTATAATGGGCCACGGATAGCTCAGTGGCAGTGTGTTTCTTCACGAACTGGCTGTGCTTTTCCGACACGCGGTCTATACAGAAGAGCGGAGAGATTAAAGTCAGTAGGGGGCTGTCGACCGAAAGGGATAATGAGGAAGAGCACTAGGCCTACCCATAATCAAGTCCTGGTCCTGACAGGAGCGCGATGCATCGTCAATGATGTAAAAAAGTCCGTCGGGCTTGGTAAGCAAATTATCTAGCGCCGTCTTGTTATCGTAAAAGTTAAGATTAATGGTATCAATATCCTCCGCTTCCATTTCAAGCATTTCGCTAATGAAGATGCGCTGATTGTAATGGTACTGCATTTGCTCGTTCAGTGTATTGATAATCAGCTGCTCCAGACCATTCCGATGGAAGCACTCGAATCCGTACATATCATGCACGATTATGGCATTCGTGTCGCCGCTGTAAAGGCGGGAAACCAAATATAATACAAGAGTCTGGGGCACTTTGGAAAAAATACTTACAAGACGGCGCGTGGAAAGGACATGTTCATGTTGATTCTGTTGATGATAAAGTCAACCAAACGCGAGTAAAGGGTGGAGGCGACCGCATCCCGAGCATCCCGTGCCTCCTCCGCCGTATACTGTCGCCGCTCGGCAATGCCGCCCTTGACCATGATGAAGTTGGTGAGCGACCACATGAACTTCTTTTCATCGACGCGCAACAGCTCCGAAATGCGGGAGACCATGTCGGTGTTCTCCACTTCGGCGTATTTGCCCGACGGACGGAAGCGTATGTTGCCAATGTTAAGAATAGCAGCTAGTACTTTTCGTACCGTTTCCAGCTGCTTGTGACTAAAGTCCAGATCGCGCAGAATGCTTTCGAACTCCCGATAGCGCTCCACATTGCCCTCAGGATCATCACGGCGATACTTGAGCTTGGACGGTGTCCCCTCTGGCGGTATGCGCAGATAGCGATAGTTGCGATCCGACTTGAGATTGTAATCCTTCAGCTGATTCTGCTGATTGATAAAGTCATAGAAATAGTAAAAGATGTGAAAGTTGTGCTGGCTGCCATCGGTGGTAGCCACGCGCAGCTTCTCCAGCATGTACATGTTGTAGACGGCGCCGCTCATCTTGCCCGTCTTGCCAAAGGTCAGGCAATACTGCAGGACACACCGTGTCGAGTCGTTGTTAACTGGTGTTCCAGCATTCACCAACATGAGTATGACCTTAATGGAGTTTTCGACGCGTCCCGTGGCACCACGATTACCAGAGCCCAAATAGCAGAGATGCTTGATTAGCAAACGGGCATTCGTGGACTTGCCCGCAAAGCTTTCGCCGGAGAACACAATGTGCTGCGGTTCGCGGTGGTGCAGCATATCCTGATAGGCTATATCCGCCACGGAAAAGATATGCGGCTGATTCTCCGAACGTGACTTGCATTTGTACTTGGCATGGAACTACAAAAGAAACAACAATTAAGGTTTCTGTTTGGGAGAGCAGTTGGTTTCATGAATGACCCACCTCAGGGCTGAACTCCTGCTTGAGTTCATTGGAATTCAGTGATAGCAAAATGTCACCAATGAAGCTGTAGGACTCGCCCATTTCCATGCGGTTACGCAGGGAGTCAAGTATGCTCTTATCCACCGGATTTTCGAGGGCCGCCAGATCCTCGGGGTACATGCGTTCCGGTTTCTCATCGAAGCGCTTGATGTAGCCGCGGTCCACAAAGAGTTCTGGTTCCTTGTACAGCGTCTTGACATCGCTGGCTAGCTCCAACATCTCGGCCAGATCGGAACGCATTTCCTCCTCGTTCTCAATGAGTTCGGTGAGAAAGGGATGCTCCACCATTTCCACCATCATGGGCCGGTTCTCAGCATTCTTCTCCAGGCACTCGGCAATAAAGTCATTGATCTGCTGCGACCAGTTCGTGGGACGCGTCAATGTGGGCGGTGGATTCCGTACAATTGCAAACATGGCCCTAGTAGGATGCATGTCTGCAAACGGAGGCTTACCATCGGCCAGCTCAATGGTGGTTATGCCCAGAGCCCAGACGTCGGCCCGCACTGTAATGTCCGGCTCACGGGCTTCCATGGCTGCCACCACCTCCGGTGCCATCCAACAGGGCGATCCAATGCAGGTGCCCCGCTTGCCCATCGTGGAGTCCACTTGACGCGACAGCCCAAAGTCGCACAACTTAACGCATCCGTTTTTGGTTAATAGAATGTTGTCGCCCCGTATGTCCCGATGCAGAACATGATTGCGATTCAGCTCGATGGCTGCGCGACAAGTTTCCCTGATGATGTAGGCGATGTGCTCCTCCCGCATGCGACGGTCCAGCTTCAGCAGCTTATTGACCATGTCCACGGCGGTGCCACCGGCGCAGTGCTGTAAACGATTGAAGGTTAGCTGGCTTGGAATACGGCTGAAACTTTCGGCTGTACACTGACCTCCATGACAAACCAAATCTCATCGGGTCCGTTGGGTTTCGACAGCTTGTAGACGCCATAGAACTCGGGCAGATTTGGATGTGCACAGTAGTCGCGCAGCGTGCGATATTCCTCCTCAATGGACACCTGGTGTTCTTCATCATAGTGCTGGATCTTTAATGCAACGATGCGATCAGTGTCCAGTTCCTTGGCGCGAAAAACCTTCGCATTGACACCCTGCGCAATCTCCTCATAGATCTCGAACTTATCGGTCGGATCCGGCAGTTGCGTATACGGCAAATACATTTTGTTCCACTTGATCGGGATACTCACAGGATATAATAGTTGCTAAAGTTTTTTTTAATGGTGATTAGGTAACGCAGAGAATAACAATGGTAAATCGCATTAGTAATTTGCAAGGTTTCACCCGATTACCAGTGAGCAGATGGGGTTGTTTGGTGTCGACAGAAATTGGAAAGGGTTCAGTTTGGGCAGTTGTAACACAACTAAAATTCCTTCTAAGAAAAGTAAGCCAAGGATAATAAGAATCGGTTGTTTTTTGAATGCTTAAGTGAACTTGAACGGATCCTCCAAGGATAACAAGGAACTTTAAAAATTGAGTTATGTGTAGGGTAACAAGCTGTTGAACAAAGTTAAATATATCACAGACTTTTAAGATCCGTAACTGTGGATTTTGGGCCCAATTATTATTCAATTGCCCTTTCGGCTCGGTCACTTAGAAAACTTATCTATTTTATCAATAGTTTCGAAACAGTTTCTTTTAATGCTTTAGCTATTTTCAGGTAATACATTTTGCAGCATTAACACTCGAGTATCCTTATAGACAGACCTTTGCTTAGTATTTATTTGCCACAGCACGAATGTTGATGGTATCCTTTGTTTCTGTTGTTAAATTCCCGAACCGACCGCACGCTTGCAGCACGATGCGCTGCAAAAAGCCAACTGAAAGTTGTGCAAACGGATTCCTCGGCTTTTTACTGAGCCCAAGAAGAAGCCCCGCAACAGCGCCATGGCATGTTGGCCAATTGCCTATTCCAATTCACGCTGAATTGGTAAGACCACCCATCCCTGTACCTTGGGCAACTATTTAGCCAACTAATTGAATTAGAAGCCCAGTCGCAGGCAGCGCGACACTCACGTGCAACAAAAGAAACGGGGAAAAACTGGGGGATTAAGAGACAGAGAGATTGAATTGAATAGAAGTCAGCTGATTGACAGACTCTAATCGTGCATCTTATTATTCGTATTTACAAGTATTCGTAAATGGGATCGACCGCTAAACTAAACATTAAATATACACATTCACATAATGGATCCATCGATGGTAGTCCTATAGTTGTCCAATATTAAGTGTTTTCTAATCTATAAATATGTTTTTGTTTTTCTGTTTATCGGTTTTTCTGTTTGCATAAATTAAGTGTATTTTGATATTGTTGTTATTTTAGTTGCTGCCGCTAATTGAAGAGAAGTCTTTTATCAGTTCTCATTGCCTCCGTTTCTCAATTGCACACACTTATCCATTCCTCCACATGGCATTCATCGCACTCGACGCTACAGCACCATTGAAATTTACACCGACAGCGTTCGGCGCGTCGTTCCTTAACTTGGCTGTGACCACGCCCACAGCATAGAGAGGCGCAGCCGTCGCTGGTCGTGGAATTGCGATTACATTTTCGACCAGCTGTGCCTGAAATGTAACGAAGGAAATAAGTTAAATAATGCCAGTTGAATTTTTAGAACATTTCAGAAAGTCCAAAGTTTGAGCATGAATATAGAGTTAGTTAAATATGTAAGATGATTAATAATAAGATGAACTAATAAAGCAATATATTAGGGTTGTTTTAGTTATCGATAAGCGATGAAGTAATCGACTGAATAGAGAACTTGGTCGATAACCTTTTAAATGTGCTTTTAGTTGCAATTCTAATGATCGATCAGGTAAGGAAATGTATCGATAAACACATAAGAAGTTATTGAGGTAATCAATCGGTAAATCGTTTGATCGATAGCTTATCGATAGTATAAATAAATATGATCGATATATTTTAAGATTTATCGATGCCGTAATATTAGTATTTAGACATTTTAGCCATACTTCTTACAACATATTAAACACATTTAACAATTGTATGTCTTATCGATCTCATGGAATACAGCTTTGTCCGTCTATCAGCTTTATGTTTTGAATTCAGGGAACGTAAAGTCAATATGATTCTAGTAGCAATATGATTAATTGTATAAACAATTCTATAGTTATATATTTAAATTGACGAAATCCTAAGCTGACGCTTTATTTAATTATTTATTTGACAAGCCAAAAGCATTAAATCAGTTGACAGATGCAAGTAAATTTGCAATCGAATTAAAGTATAGATTAATCAATGGTTAGCTTGAGCGATAAACTGCTGCGAATGGCGACATTTGCCGTAGTGCTCCCCATCTGTACAGTTCACATCGGAGCCATTAAAAAGCGATAAATAAACAATTAAGTGCAACGCTAAGCAAAGTATCATAATTGTTAGATGTTAATTGCCAACGTTAATTGCCATCATTTGGCTAGACACGGCACATGAATCAAGCGCCTGTTCAATGGGGCGAGGAGTATGGGCTTCGGCGGGCTTCGGGCTGGACGGATGCAAAACCAACCCCGGTAGATCCCCCGGGCCCCCCCTCGGCCAGCGGTAGTCAACGATTAATTATAAATTTGCGTCGTAATTAACACTTTAAACTGGCCCGCAGTCGCTTTTGATAATTTGCAAATGTGTCAACAGCAACAACAAAAACAACAGCAGCCACAAAATGGCTAACGAAAATTGCAAGTGGCAGTTAGACGTTCATGTCCAGTTGTTGTTGTTGTGCCTCGGTTGTTGTTGTTGTTGCTGCATGGTTGTTGTTGTTGCTGTTGTTGTTTTTGCTCGGTTGTTGCCGGTTGTTGGCTGAGTACGTGCCGTGCGCATGCGCAGCTCTCGGCTTTGCCGTGGCGCATTTTGAGTTATGTGGCATGCTCGGTAGCTCCGTTAATAAATGGTTGTTGTTGTTGTTGTTTTTGTTACCCGGCTGCTGTTAATTTGCATTTGTGATTTATTTATTAGAGGCAAATCAAATTTATCGCTTCAGCAAATGCTAATAAATCATTTTTAATTAGTTGCCCGTTGCCTGAGTGCGACCGAATTTTTGACATTTCCCTTCTGCATATTTGAATGCTATTTGCTCTTATCATTTTTTTTTTTGAATATCGATTCGAAGCGTTGCAAGTAGTGTAAAGACGGCTTGTGCAATATTATTTATGTGTTCAGAATAGTTTTTTGGATTGAGAGCAAACACAATCAAATTTTGAATTTAAACAACATTTAGCAACAAATTCGCAGGGATACTTGTCTAATGTATGAATCTGTCACTTACCCTGAATATCTGCGCCCAGGTCGCGCTCACAAAAGTTGGGCGAGCGCTGATAATAGAAGAGCGAGGTCTCCAGCTTGCGTGCCATGCGGGCCGCGTTCTTATCACCTTTCGGCTGGCGTGTGCCCTGTTCGGCGTCCAAGTCGCGCTGGCTACCGTGGTCCGCCAGTGTGCCAGACGCATCGGCGCCAGCCATATCCGAGGAGCCACCGGCGCCGTTGCCTCCTCCGTTTGATTTCTTATTGCGTGCTCGCTTGAGCACCACAACCGGCTCACCGTTGCCAAGATTCGATTGATCCACCAGTATGGCCTTGCGAAACTGATGCTTCAGCACTTTGCCCACGATATGGAAATCGGGCGCCGATTTCCAGCAGGTCTTTAGCTGGCAGCTACCCGACATGCCGTGACATTTACAACGGAACTCCATATTGTTTGATACGGCCTACAAATTTGAATATGGAATCATGAGGTATATTGGGCATGTCGAGACAAAGATATATTCTACTCACCATTCGGCCCGCATTATTGTTGTGCAGATTAATTTTGGATTGTATGTCGCCGGCCTTTTCGCGACAGTCTAGAAATAGCTTGGAATACTCCACACCAAAGTCCATGTTGTGAGAGCAGCCGCCCCATTTCCAGCGACTGGCGATTTTGGAGCGTTCGTACTTCTTCTCTTCCTCGGGCGTTAGGATTTGGTTTGTTTCCAGATATTGGAGAAATTGCTTCTTCTCCTTGTCGAGCGACTGGCGCAGATTCTTGTTGAGTGTCTTCCGATTTATGGTCGGATCACAGCCGCAGGACATCAAACGGCCTTGGCTGCAGGCGCGCGCTACACTGTGGGCCACCCCGGCCGCTGAAATGGCAAAGGCAAATGCGCTCTCCCGATAGCCTGTGAAGAATATTGTTGAGATTTCAGCATTGGAATTGGAATTGGAGCTGCGTTGGAGTCGCAGTTGGAGTTGTAGTCGGAGTGTGTCACCTGGGATTCATTGCAAACTATCGCAAAATATGCGGCGTTATTTTTAACACTGAATGCCCAAGCAGTTGTTGTCGCTGTCTTTGCGATCGTCCAGGGAATTGTGCGGCATTTGGCTTTGACATGAGCCGGACAAGCGTTCAAGTTTTGCCGCCAAGCCCCAAATGCCGCCAGCCAGAGCCTGGGCAATTCAATTGATTCCAGCGATCGATCAGACAAGTTTTAATGATGCAAAATTGTGGGCACAGCCCCGGCCACAGTCCCAGCCAGAGCACACCCACCCAGGCGGTTAGTTGACGGCTTATGCAACAGCTGTCAAACGGCTGTCAAAATTGACGTTAATCATGACCGACATGTAACGTCATTGAGCGGGCCAAAGTTGGCAACATTTGTCAATCGATTGACATGCAAATTGTCAGCGCCACTTTGCATAAGACAAACTAAAAGCCAAATCCAATGCGCCGGCGACAGTACATATGTCAATGTGACAGGCGTGCATCAAGAAGATGGTACCCGCTAACAGGTAACTGGTAGTTGGGGGGGACATAGCTGTCAAACAATCAGTCAGATGGTCAACCCGTTCGCTGGCAAGAGATTCAGAGTCCGTCCGTCACTCAGGATGCGCACGAATGCAAATGTCAATGTTGTGACAAGTTGTCGTTGTCGTACAGCCAAGGCGGACGGGTGATCCAACGATTCGGCGATCGAGCGTTCGATTCGATCCAATGTCAATGGTGTAATGCAAAAGTGTAGCGCGCATTTGATTGACGATTAAGACGCCATCAATCAATGCATCAATGCGCACAGTAGCCGCAGCCTAGCAGCTCCATCCACCGCCCCTTCTCTCTCTCTCTTTCTCTTACTCAGGTGATCTGTGTGATCGTTGATCGCTGATTGCTGATCGCTGATCGGTCGATTATGTCTTGATTTATGCACGCTTTGTTCCCCCTCTTAGGCCATTTGCAAATCCAAATCACATCATTGCCAGCGAGTTACATTTGACAATGCCTTGGGGCCACTGACGTGCTTCTTACTGCGCATAAATTGGCAAGCAGCGATCGAGCCAGGCGAGCTGCACTGGCCCCAAACAACGACCTGTCCCTGTCCCTGTCTCTGTCTCTGTCTCTTATGTTGCAATCCCAAGTAATTGTTTGCGACATACGTCGCTCGCTTGTTGTCACATGCATTTGGCTGAACCGAGACCAAGATAAAGGTCGATCGTCGTCGACGATCGTACGTAATCCTTTTACTACTTTTGTACATGCCTGCTGCCGCAACAGTCGCAGCCACACTCTTCTCAGTCCCCAGTTCCAGCCTCACTTGATTGACAATAATGCATGGCGAAGTAGCAGCAGCAGCAGCAACAGCAGCGGCAGCAGCAGCAGCAGCAGCCGCTGCGATCTGCGACGACGACGATCAACGATCGGCCAGTTCCATAAGTTATAGTAGATGTATGCAAAATAGTTGACCTGTCCGTGCGCCGTTCGATTGTCAGTCATTGTGCCTCTCCGACTTGATTTGTTTCGTTTCACTTGGCCGATCGTCGTCGTTGTCGTCGTCGATCCCTCGCTGCTTGGGGCTGCTCAGGTTGCCCGGTTGCCTGGTTGCCTCGTTGCTGGCCTGGGCTATGCCTCTGCCCTTATAAGTCTCCCAGTCGCAATCGTTGCACGCGTTGCTGTTGCCTGTCAATATTGACTCTCGTTATGTGCAGTTCAGTTCGGTGTTTCCTTCCTTATTTAATGGACACACGAACGGGCCGCTTGACAAACAGACAACCGGACAGCCAGACAGACAGCCAACCGGCCAGATCGGCAGACATGTCACTGACATAAGCTTGGGTTTACCATATTCGTACGCTGCGCGCCCCGTTGAAGGCTAGTCGAGAGTTACTTGGAAGTGCTGCTCCGCCTGCTCCGGCTCCAGCTGCTGCTGCTGCTGCTGCTGCTGGTGTGGCATGCATTTGGAGATTTATGGTTCGGCATTGTTATATTGGGCAGTGTTGTTAACTTTAACCCGGCTCATTTTGGTATTTGGCCCGATCAAGTTTTGTGCACTTGATGCCAGTCCCAAGATTATGGCTAAATGCAAATTATATGTAGATATGCTGTAATGACATTGTTTTGCTCTTTGTCGGAATTACTAAGCCATATACTTAGCTACTGCAATGGGAACTACTAAGTAGCTTACCCCCAAATCAAACGCTTAAATATCTTAAGCTAAATGGATTATCTGTTATAATGTGATTCAAAAATCTATCTGATCCCTCAGCTGTAGGCTTACCTTAGATTATGGCACCTTGATTTATGGCATAAAATATTCCCTATAGCACACTCTATAAAATCAGTTCAAGGGGGAAAAGAGTATGTATTCTAATATGTTTGCCCATCTATGTCGTCTGGTCTGTTCCTTTAGGTATTTGGCATCCTAACTTACGTTCCTGGATATCCACAAATTGTATTTATATTCCTAATTATGACGAAGCAATACGCCATAATGAACATATGCATAGGAGAAGTGCATTTCGTGTCATGATCATCCACTGAATCTTTTCCTCTTAATGCTCGTTTGAATAGAGTATCTTACAATCGGGAGCAGTCGATTGCAATGTTATCATATGTGCTTTACGAACTATAAAATCATTCTACACCTACAAAAATCCTTGCAAGATTGCCCTATGATCCATCTTTTGGTCTTTGAAGTTGATTACAAATCGAAGTTTGTTTGAAAAGATTGTGCGAGCTACACCGAATCGCTTATGCTCTTGAACACAACAAATGCTGCTGCTATTGGCATCTGCTCAGCTGGACCATGCCCATTGCCAAATTCACATCCAGATCCAGTGGCACAACCAGATCCATGTCCAAGTCCATGTCCGCTCCCATGCCGTTCATTCGCTGGTTGGTTCGTTTGCTGGTTCGTTTGTCTCTTGAAATGTCTGGCTGTCGTTTTGCTGTACGTTGTCAGTGGCCGCGGCAGCATCCGTCAACAGAGATAACAATTTTTTAAATTGAAATTGAATGAAGTGGTTTGCTTACAATATAATTTATACGATGAATGCAAATAAATTACGCCGGACTCGGAGTCAAGTCAGAGTCGTCTCCACTCGACTGTGGCTGTGGGCCTTTCCCTTTTACTCGGCGGTCTCCCAGGCAACTCTTCTTGCCGCTTGTTTCTTATTTTTTGTTTATTTCTCCTTTTTTTTGTTTTTTGTCTTTTAACTTGCATTGAAATTTGTGAGAAATCTTTTCAGCCTTGCTACTGGGAGTATATCGTTTGCATCTGCATTGCATGCCGCCATTTTGATCATTGACCATTCGCCCCATTGTTTTGGCATTTTTACAGCAATCGTATGACGCATAATTGAACTAATGAAGCGCTTGGGAACGCACTTGGAACATTCCTTAGGGGCAGCGAAAGTATTTTTCAACTAACTAGCCTGATTGTCACCTGGCCAATTGTCATTTGTTAAAGATCATTTCTTTACTTTATATCTGGCAGAAGATGTTTGTGATGATGTTGAAGAAGTTATACGTTTCATTAAAAGTCTTAGGATTAGTTGGGCCGAAACGAACTTTAACCCACACTAATTGCCCAAAAACACCCAATTCGAAACCAGAAACGATTCTTTTTGGATTCAAATAAAAAAGCTTTTGATGCAGAATTGTGAATAACTTTGTCCTCAATCATTGGCTAAAATGTCGGGTAGAAATCAAATCTAGCGCGCAACTTGCCTTGTGGGTTAGTTAACAGCTGCTTTAAGCAGACCTTTGGAAAATTGGACTTAGTCTTAATAAACTTGCAAGCCTTAACATTGACTGGTTAAGCTGATTTGACTTTAGAGACGATTCTCATTATAAGTTGGAAATAACATTCAGTCATACTTAACTCCTTTCCAATTTAAGTACTAGATCGAAATAATTAATGAAATGCCTTTACCCTCCACCTATTTTTAGAGCTTTTGGGTGGTACTCGCTTCATACAGAACCTGAGTCGCTATCCATGTGAGTCATAACAGTAGTTAGTTGATACAGTTGGAGCTTTACGATCGGCGCTTGTGATCATAGACTTAACGCTGTTTGCTACTTGGCTAACAAAAGCGTCTAAGAAAGCGGCGACACTTTGTAGATGGTCAGTTAAACGTCATCATGATCAAGATGATCATAAGGCACACGCCGTAGTCGGGGATCTTGTTTGTGTAATATAATGCCTGGCCGACAGATTAAGATATCAAAGTCAAAGTTCGCACTGCCGCTGCCGGGATGCACTAGGCCGCGACAAAAGGTGCGCCCAGAACAAGCCCCAAGCGACACTCTTACTAGCTGGAAAACTTAGAAACATGATCTAACTATTCGCTGACCAACTGAGCCGGGGCATTAGAGAACCAGCTCCAGCTGCAGCGCCAGCTCCGACTGCTGTGGTTTTGTGCCATGGCGTGTCTAATAATGCGGCGGCTAATAGTATCGGACAGTGGACCAGGGACCACTGCTGGGCACTTTTAATTAGACTCTCTTATACCCTACATCCATTGAAAGTGTGTAAAGAAAAGGGCGTGATGGTTATTGTACAAATGTATGTAACATGCAGAAGGAAGCATTCCCCCATATTTCTTTCTTGATCAGAACGACGAGCTGGGATATCATTGGATCATTGGGATATCATTGTTATCCCATTTCCAAGATATGAGATCAAGTTTTTAAGGCATAACTCGCAAATAATTGGATGGCACAAGATAAACACGTTAGTAATTGAAGAACCCCATTTCTCATGGAAGAACGTTCGCACGTTTGTTATAGGTTCTCGGTGCTGGGTAGGCGGTATCTACTAGTCGAGCACTCCCAACTAAAGCACCTTTTTCCATGTGCTTTTTTTTTTTGCCTAGCGGCTTGCGTGTGGGCCGTTGCTCTATGCATAACCGCAAACCCGTTGACAGTTTGTCGTTGCCGTTGTTGTCGTTTGCTGGTCATAAAGCGATTTTGTTTGCGTGAAAGCTGAGCCACACTTACGGCGCATTTTAGTGTCAGCTTAATGGCTTTTTGGCCGGCCAGGCTACTTGGGAGCCCCGGCCAACTCAACACTCACCTTTCTTGAGCAGATTGGAGGCATGCGGATTGCGGCTCTTCGTGCTCAGAGACGAGCAGTTCCAGCGATGCCACTGAAACTACAATCACATAAAATGATTAGCTAATGATGCAGCCCAGATACCAAAATAAATAAAAATTATCAAAAACACAAAAATCTGCAAATTTTGTTAGGCTAATAAAGTTTATGACAACTTGTGTGTGTCGGATAATCTTTTGTTTGAATCAATATATCAAATATCTTGTTTTATGTAAGGAAATACCTGTATTTGGCATTCCCGTATGGCCATATCCAGGCCCTCCAGAGCAGCAGCTGTTACATCACTTGCCTTGTAGCATAGCTCCAGCTGATCCTTGGTCAGACCTGGAACCGAGCGGCACGTGGCACGTCCGTCCGGCAAGCCATACAACCTAGTATATAGTAAAAAAAAGGAAATTGAAAGAAATGTCGGATTATTAAGAGATTTAATGAGACTACTTTTATTTACTTCCTAACATACATCGATTTTATGTAAGCTGTAACTTTTTTCGTAGCAGTTTTGATTTGTGTTTCTCTGCTGAGTGGAAATTTGATTACAACAACCGCAGCTGGCAATTAACGAGCAATCCCCAACCCAAGCCCAGCTCCGGAGCCAACACAAATCACGGCCCAAGCCCACACAGACCGCAGCCGAAATTCGCCATTAACCTTGAGTGCCAGAAACCGCAAACGTCCCAAATAAAATGTATAAAAATGCTGGGCAGCAAATTTAATTTAATTTCATTTTATTTGTTTATGTGAAATTTAATTTGACTTTGTAGCAGATTTAATCAGCAAACGCGCAAAGACAAAGCTCAACGCAAATAGACAGACGGACAGTAGCTAAATTAAATTCCAGCGATGTCATAAATCTCGAGCGAAATCTTTGGTCTATGACTCACACAGAACAGAAGCTTGGCTTGGCGCGGGACAAGCTGAGGGGCTGTCGAAGAACGCCAAGCCGTGGCTCTCATTGAACTCATTTAAAGCGCGCCATGGCATTCAAGGTCAGCGGAGAGGTGTTCTGATCTTGCGCCACAGATACAGATACAGATACAGACACAGATACACAGAATGCGAGTGCCAGTTGACGTTGAACAACTTCATCGGGCCATTGGCATAGCCACGAGCACTGCCAGATCCACACAAAGCCATCGTCAACGGCATCGTCAACGGCATCGCATCGCGTTGATCTACGACACGCAGAGCGCAGTCGCAGTTGCTACAGGCTGGCATACCAGGCGTATACGTGATGCGCTCGACGATGGCGTCTTCAATGTAGTTTCTTGCGCACGCCAGTCACTCGGCCAGGGAGGGGCGGAGGGCGGGTTGGATTAATTGTAGCACGTAGCGCATGTAAAAAATACTCAAATGTTGAAACGTGCCATTTTCACACACGTACCCAACTGCAACCGATCTGAGGATCTACCATCATTTGGTATGCCATTCACGATGCTCTCCGCAGAGCAGAGCCTGCGCCTCACTTGCTCCAACTAGCTGCACGCCGTTTAGCTGTTGCCATTGCCTCGACCCAGGAAGGGCCTATTCTGTGCGGATGCAGCTGGAGTACGCGACGTTGCGACACAGTTTAACCATGCTAATGAGGTGCAACTTTTGCGTGGGCTTACATTGTGCAATATGAGTATAAATGTAGACATGTGATTAAGAAATGTAAGCTCTGACGGCAGGATATATAAGCAAATTTACTAGTTTCATTGTCTTAGATAAACCATCAGAGTCTGCCAAAATGTAAACAGTTCAGGTGCCGAATACGGAATTACTTATCTTGCAAAGCAAGCTTTATACAAATGAAAGTCAAAAGTCTCGAAAATACGAAGTACACAAGACAGCGTGTACTCATAAACGGCTGAAAGACATTAAGGACTTAGCAAATGATTACGCTACCTTTGGGTACAGAGAGGATATCTCCAAAATTTGAATTGAAACACCTGAGCCTATGATAAACCCACATGCATATAGATTTCTCTTCGAACATCTATATATGTGGATGTACTACACATCTTCGAGATATTTACATTTAAGAATTTAGCACTAGGCATTAAAACAAATAGATGTTGTACTTGATGTAATTATCAAATCCAAGTTGGCAGGCCTTTTAAACAATTATTTTAAAGCGCAATATTTGATTAATTTTGAGGTATTTCCTTTCGTGCCAGCTGCAAATCAATTGTGGAAGCTTTCGCTTTTGGCTCAGTCGAAAAACTTTTGCACATTTCATGAGTTAAACGTAAAAAAATGTGATAAATTCGTTTAATTACAGTGGCAGCTAGCGTAGAGCTATGGAAATGAAATGCTTCGACTGACTGACTGACTGACTGGGGCACCCTGTATTTGAATAGTCGCCCGAGATCAAAAGCATTCCTAGCTGTTGCCGTGGATCCGGCAGCCAGGCTGCCTGGAATGTCTCGTCTCGACCGGGGCAAAGTTATCTGCCCGCCTGAGTCTGCCTTGGCTTGAGTCTGCCTGGGTGTTGGTGTGTGTATGTGAGTGTGCGTGTGTGCGTGTGTGTGGGAAACAATGTTTATGCCTAACTGGCTTAGATAGCTAGCTGATTTGATATAGTTTGTGGAGGGGCATAGAGCGACGAAAAATCCTTGATTTATGCAACGGGCTACCGTTTGACAGGCGAAACGGCCAAAACGCAACTCGACTAAAGACTTTTGGCGGCGCCTATTAAAGCCTTGCCACACATTTCAATCTTTTTATGGCATTTCAATAGAACTCTTTAGCATGGACTCGTTCTCTTGGCTGGAGAGCGTGAGAAACTGAAATTATGAAAATGATTTTTTTGCTGCCGTCGCGCAGAAGTATATACATATGTATAATAGTATATATATTTTTTAGTTTTGGTTTCTTTCCTCTCTTTTTTTTTTTGGTTGTTATCGTGGCAAACACTTTACACGGCTGATAAGCAACATACTCGTCCTTAAACTCAAATTAAGCGACTTGGCAACATTTTCAGGCCACGGCTAACAGATCGATAAATTTTATAAGCGAATCAATTGCGCTGCTATCGCATCGCGTGAAATACGCGTCGACATCCACATCCACATCGGATCGACATCGAATCGGATTGCCGCAGATCTCATCCGCGCTGGATGCGGCATGAGTCAGCGTCGGTTCCTTGACTTTGTTGCCTTATCAGTTTTATTGAATTCACTGGCAAAGTCAGCAATGGCAAGCCCAACAACAACAGCAACAAATGCAACAACAACAGCAACGTTGACGGCGACTAAAAGCCATACGCTTTATAAAGCTGTTAACAAAATGTGCATCAGTTTAAATTCTTTATCTGGGAGACGTCTGGCAGATGGCTCTGTAAGATGCTCTGCATTGCATATCTGGCAACCAATTAAATTGCATTTTGCCAAGAATCTTTTATTTATTTTCTTCTTCTTCTTCCTTTTTTTTTTAGTTTTCTCTCTTTAAATTGCAGTTTTGTTTGCTTGATTTGCAGTTGGCGATAGAGCAGCCTTCAACGTGTTCAACGAGAGGCCTGAAGTCTGTTAAGGGAAGGATGATTATCCAATAATATTGGAGGAATTAAGTCTGCCTAAGGTAATTAGATTACCTATGTTTGACTAAAGGCTTAACTTATGTCTGTGTATTAATTAAAATGAGATGAAGGGATTAGGTGGAAAACCCTTGGGAGCAAAATCCTTGTTAACCAAACTTTGTTTGGGATTGCCTAACTTCCAAGAAACTTTTCTGACGAAAAGGATTTCGACCAATTAAGGTTCAAGAAATTGGAACAGATATGATTAATAGATAAAAAGTGAATAAAATAAATATTTATAACTGTCTTTCTAAGGCATTAAATAAAGTACCAAATGCTGGAATCAATCATATTCGCCCATTTTAGTAACGGGATGTGAAACTTGAGAGAGACCCTTTCAAGCTTATTTACCAATGGGATATATTAAGATAATCATAAGTTCTATCTTAAGTTATTTTAATAATCGTAAGCTATTTATCGTACAGCTTTCTTGCAAGTATTTTCTGCCAAAGTTTTATAAGCCTCGATCCTGATCTCCAGCCCGAACGATCCCTGAAACGATCTGGTGCATGCTTAACTTTTGCCAACCTTTCAGCTTAGATAATGGTAAACATTTATCAACGCCTTTTATCAACTTTTATCTAACATATCGCAGGTGAAAATGGGCTGTAAATTTAAGCAAAGAATCGAAATGTTTGCTGGGGGCAACTTTCTCGCAGATCGGCAACTGCCGAACCGAGGATCAGATGGCTACCAATTGAGGCGAGTTTATCGCGCTGGCGAGCGATAAGAAAATGCAACAAATTTAACAAGCAATTAAATGTGGTGCCAGACGCGCATATAAGGCTCAAGACCTGAGGCTGCCAAAGAAGCAGCGGCTCATAAATAACCCAAACTCAAGTCGTCGCGTTGCGCATACGCCATGTGGTGCAGGCGAGAACACTTGAAGTTGTGTGGCTGTGGCTGTGTCTGCGTGTGTGTGTGTATGTGTGTGTGTGTGTGTGGTGCACCCAATTAGGATTGGGTTGCTGCACATTATGCATTGCACTTGCACTGTCATCATTGGGGGGCGTGGCCGTGTGTGCTTCATTTGCATTTCAAACGAAAATTGTGGCAATTGTGGCTGCAGATGCAGTTGCACTTGCAGCTGTGTGAGTGTGTGTGCGTGTGTGTGCCTCATTATGCGCTGCAATTATGACGTTGCAACTACGAGGAAGACAACGAATTGCAAGCTGCTCTTCAGCCTGCATTGCTGCAGTCTCGAGTTGACTGCAACTGCTCGTTCTTGTTATTGTTGTTGCTGTTGCTGTGTTGTCAACAAGCAAAAAAGTATGTTGACAACCCCATGCAACAACAACAACAACAACAACAGCAACGAGATTAACAAGCTGCAACTACTAGGCAAGGCAACCAGTCAGTCAGCCAGGCAGCCAGTCAGCCGCACCTGGAACCTGGACAGACACTGCCTCTCGTCCGCCTGATTGCGCACAGTACACACACCGGAGTCGGAGACCGATTGACAGCGCCTGGCGCATTATAAGGCCTGAGTGCCACGGACCACCCTGCAATTGAAATCAACTCAATTGTGTGTAGGCTGGTCGCAGTTGATGCGAGGACGAGAACCAAAGACAACGAACACAGCAGCCACAGCAGCAAAAAGGGAGCTGGGTGCTGCGAGCTGAGAATTTCCCAGTTGCCAGTTGCCAGTTGCCAGTTGGCTGTGTTCTCTGGGTGGATACGACGTTCAGTAGTGGCCATGAACCATTCAAAATGGCGTTGACTCTTTGCCAAAGTATTCGTTGTTTGGTCAAGCCAAATAGCAGAGCATAGCAATGGCTACATGCTGCTGCCAAGAATCAGTTAAGGGCTTAAAGGAGGTAGATATGTGGGCTAAGGAATTCAAGACATAATAATTGTCATTATATAGGCATATTTTTATAATTTTTATCATTATTTAAGAGTTTTTTAACTACAGATAAACATTCTAAGAAATGCATCAATGTGCATGAAAAAAGAAGCAAAGTTGTGAATCTTCGGTACGCCAAAGTCTTTGCACCCTGGAAGAATTGTGGATCACGACTTTGGCCAATTCTTTCTGTATTATAGCTAAAGGATATTGATAGTATCTTGCTTGTTCCGATCGTTCGTATCGAAGTAATAGTAAATAATAGTGATCTTCACAAAAAATGGGTCATATATAAGAGAGAAACTAGTAAATGTCAAGATTAGCCAAGATATCTTGAAAAGCAAACATTAATGTGTTCCTCCTACATATGTGCCGCCTCTCAACAGAGCAATGGAAAATGCCATGATGTTAGCCTTAATACAATTATATTGAAAAACAAACTTAGCGAGTGTTCCGAGAATGGGTCAAATC
This sequence comes from Drosophila kanekoi, assembly GCA_037075305.1. NCBI lineage: Eukaryota > Metazoa > Arthropoda > Insecta > Diptera > Drosophilidae > Drosophila > Drosophila kanekoi. The sequence continues at coordinate 4,737,032 of JBAMCE010000678.1, read as the reverse complement.
TCTGTTAAGGTTAGATTCTGAGAACTGACATATAACTAAGAGAAGTCCCCAATTCCCAAATCTGGTCTAGATGCACTCAAGGTTATATTAATTATATAAGATCATCTAAAACTTAAAGGCTTACACATATAAGATAAACCTCACCGTTTTTTAAGCTTGCGAGTTCTTAAATACTTAAATTAAGTTGACTTCAACGCGTGAGTTCTGCTTAGAGTTGAAGCGCAGCTTATGAAAAGTTCGCATAATTGTTTCACTTTGAACTGAGCACAGCAACAACTGCAGGTAATTAAGCAGGTAGCTGAACGGGTCGGACTTATGGCTAGATCAATATTAATTATGCCAACACCTTTGGCTGACAGTTTTCCGGAGCGGTCAACAGACGTGTAAGACTCGCATTGATTAATCTGTTGACTCAGCAGCATAAAGTGCTGTTGGCTGTGTTGCTGCTGCTGCTGCTGCTGTGTGTTGTTGCTGTTGTGGTTGTCGTTTAATTAATTAACTTGCCACCGACAACAGCAGCAGCAACAGCAGCAGCAGCAACAACAACTGCCAGAGGCCGTGCTTGTGTAATGCTTGGGTTAATTTGTTGACAGCCCATTTACACATTTGAGTTTTGCTTTACATACGCGCCAAGGTGTTGATGGATACGCTGGACAGCTATAGATACGTATGAGGAGGAGCGGGGATGTATCTACAAGATACTCGCACTTACCAGCGTGTGCAGCAGGCCAAGATAATCACAACAATTAAATGCAAATGGCAATGACGCGACGGCGACTGTGCGGCAACAAAGTTGTTTCCCCCGTTGTTGTTGCACGTTGATGTTGCCGTTGTCGTTGCTGTTGTTGTTGCTGTTGTTGTTGTTGCTGTTGTTGCTTGCCACGCAGTCATCGCTCGGCTTTGATTTGCATAAATTTTCATACAATTGAAGCCAAAATTCTAGTGGCAGCACATTTTTGTTGCTTTTCTTGTTGTTGCTGGACACACAAGTTAGTTGCTTAGTTGTTGCTGTTGCTGTTGTTGCTGTTGTTGTTGTTGTTGTTGTTGAGCTGGTTTGCCGCAGCCATGCAACAGCAAACATTTTGTAGTACACATTGAGGCAACACTGCAGCCCGGCTTGCTTGCCACTTTACATATTCGTTGCATAGTTTAAACAATATTTTTTTGCCAATTCCAAATTGTGTAAATATTTTTTGTTTAATAATTTTTTATTCGATTTCAATTTTTCACATATTGTGCACAGTTTTGCTCCGCGTTGAATTAGTTTTCGTTTTGTAATTCCTTACAGCCACATTTTCAGCTCGAACTCCGAGCCGACGATCGTGACCAAAGCGCCAATAAACATTGATCGTTCAGCTTTGGCTCTGCGCTCAGCTCTCCGGCTACTGGCTAGCTGGAACACCTTTTTTTTTCTTACTTGTAATATTTGTTTGTTATCTTCTTTTTGTTTTTATTTTATTTCATTTTTTTTTCTGTTTTTATGTTTATTTACTGCGCCTGGCCGCTCGAGCTGGTCTGATTGGTCTGCAGCTTTTTTATTCTTTTCATTTGCTTTTGTTTTTTGTGTTTTTTGTGTGTTACACGAACTTTGCTTCTGGGTGGCCTTTCTTTCTTCGGTCTGAGAATTGAGCTTGATTCGCTGCACTTTTTGTGGTCTTTTGCTCGCTGTGCTGGCAAATATTTTGTGTGGGTTTTATGATATTTAAATTGTTGTTTATGCTTCAATAATGCGTGTGAAATTCAAGTATTTATTTGCTCTAGGCATTCTTTTTAACGGAATTCTACGCTCACGACTTTGTTGTATAATTACAACAAATTGTTTGCCAAATTCTAATTTATTTTATAAAATATCAAATCAAATCAAATTTTAAATTAAATGCACTTTAAATTTAATATATTATACATCTAGTGATTATTCTGGTTTCTTTTCTGGTTATCTCAAGCTTAAGCTTTATTTTTTGTGGAATAATTTCTTACTATGATTGATTTATTTATAATTAATTTTTCTATTTATTGCACCGTTATATGATATTTGTTCATTAATTTGTCGAACGCCACGCACAAGACTCAGGACTCAGGACACAAGACGTCCTGTCACCGAAACGCGCCGCACGACTATGAGACGAGAGCCGAGTGCGACAGGCTCTAAATGCAAATTAAAATCAAAAATTGAAACAGAAACGCTTGAAGCAGCGTCCTGGCTCGTCCTGTGCGTCGCAGTGTGCGTGTTGCTTGTTATCCTTGCAACAACATCGCCTGCGTCGTGTGCCAAGTTTGATAATGAAGTTGATGTTGATGTTGATGCTGATGATGATGATGATAATGATGATGCTGTTGATGGAGATGAAGATGTTGCCGTTATGCGCGTGCCTTGACTGACGTGCGCCCGTCCTTGGGGTGGCTGCTCCTGTCGTGCTCCTGCTGGCTGCGCAGCGACTGGCTGGCGAAAGTACAATACATCAAAGGACACACACAGCCAGCCACATTGAGGCAGGGCTCCAGCCGAAGCGATTTTGCCAGTCGCCTCGTGAATTTATCGCATGCGAGACACACCGATTCGCAGTTGAGCCCCCACCCGCCAGCCACAACAGCTCAGATAATGCTCCATTGACTTTTTTGTTTTTCTTGCACTTGCGGCCCAATTAACCCAAAATGCAATCCGATGATTAAGGACTTAGTCGTCCCCCCCCTTGACACCTGCTGAACCCCATTTCGTGTGTTTAAGGCGCTAGCTTAAAGAGCCTTTAAAAGAAAAAAACAACAGGAAAACTGATTAAGTGGCATTGTTGTTGCAGGGGCAAGGATACAAGGACACACGGCCGAGTACCACTTCTGCTGAACATCAAAGGATTAAAGCGACTGCAACAACAAAAGTGAAAACTGGCGCAGCAGTCGCCTTCATATTCTGCTCAAGGACTCCAATTATTGCATTCGTTGCTTTTGTTGTTGTTGTCTTTGAAATATGCTAATTTGTGTGGGAGTGGCTGACAATGGGGCGTGGGTGGTAAGAAGAGAGGGTTGACCTTACAACAACAAAGCGCCGAGAATAAGGCAATTGATTCGCGTCTACTTCCTAGTTTCTCAGGGCAAAAGCTAAGTAGCGAAAGGACCTCGAATGTGGGTCGGCCGTGTGTGTGACCGTGTGTGTGTGTGTGGGTGTGTGTGTGTGTGTGGGTGTGTGCATGGCGGCAAGTGTGTGAACTTAACCCTCTTTGACTTTTCACTTGCTACTTGTTACACTTCAAAGGATGCGACTGCGGCCAAGTAACACTTGTTGCCAGCTGGTTGCGCTACAAATTGTGGCAGCAAGCCATGCAACATCTTCTGCAGCATAACATATGTGCTGCTTATCGTTAAGTGGAAATGGCACCTCTCCTTTTATTACATACAATTAAAAGCAATTGTTGCTTGTATGTTAACATATCTTAACATAAAACTTAACATAATCTGTACACAAGCTTGATTAACATTATATCCTTAGCATGGAACTTTTAGTTCATTATTATAAATTGAATTACAAATTGTATGAAATTGACTAGGACTAAATATGAATGCTTAGTAGTTTGCTGTTAATATGTTAACATGCAGTTAACATAAGCTAAGCTTACGATGTCTGTTATCTAGTAACAGCTGTTATTTTGCATATTTAGACAGAATATTCAATAACGGTTTCTGCTCACTTCAAAAGGTTATAAAATAATGTTGCCAAATTCAATGAATTAGGCGGCATTATTATTAATCAGATTGTCAGCTTGTAGAAGACCAACGAATGGTGGACTTCATGCCATATTTTGGCCAGTTAGCTCTCATTAAACACATCCGTTAACGAATGAAACCATAATGCTTTCCCAGACACTGACAGAGGCCCACACTCTCCAAGCGCTGACCGCAACAACAGCAACCGCAACAACAACAAATTTGAGCATCTCTTTACCGCATGCAATTGCCATGAATCACCATCACCTGGCTGTTGCTGTGGCTGTGGCTGTGCCTGGGGCAGGGACTTCAGCTTGAGGCTCTCTACTGGCTCTGGCTATGGCTCTGGCTGGCGGCACATCCATCAATGTGCCGTTGACATTTGCTGCGCTGTTGACAAGAATTGTCACAATAAACAATACAACCACGACAAGCAGCAGCGGCAGCAGCAGCAGCACGAGAAACAAGAACCACAGGAATAATGATAGCGGATGGAAAGGACGGACACGGCCACGTGACATGGCGGGAGGAGTAGACAGTAGACAGCAGCATGATGATTAGTTTGGTAAGTGGCTGCAAGAGGAGTGCGCATAAATTACCAAAAGGATTAACCAACAACAAGCCCAGACAGCTGAAAATGGAACTGGCATTCGAACTGTAATCGCAAAGGGGTTGTCCTTGTTATTGTTGGGCATGAAAAATGTGCAGTGAAGTGTAAGGGATTCCCAGCTCTCGGCTAGCCCACAGCGGTAGTAGGGGTTGCCATTGAAATTAAAATCAGATCAATTTCACAGATATTAACATATTTTTGCGCAGGGCAAGTGTTGATATCTCAGTTGGCTTAAGTCCCTAACAATTGGGGGTTGCTTTTGTTTCAGCTGTGTTTATGTCCGCATGTAAGAGGGTATTTAAGGGTATATTAGCTACTACATTATAAGATTGTAATTTAATGAAAGCTGCCCATCTTTTGAAAGGGAGATGTCCCATCTTTTCTATCTACAATATACTTAAACACATGCATATAAACTTATAAATATACTTCTTCTTTTGATTCCCATTCGGTTATATCCCTGTGTTTAGGGTATCTGTACAATCGACTACTTCGTGACATTTTTTTTTGTTGTACACCCAATTAGTGCCAGGGGTTGAGAGGGTTTGTCCGGCCTTGTTGTGCCCATTAGTTGATAGATATTACAAAAGATATGCCTTAATCATTTTCATTATATGTCAATTCCCACGCCCGTACAGACATGATTTTTGCCACATTTTCGCATAGATTTTCATTGATTTTCATAGTTTTTAAAGCTCTTGCACGGATATTTGCAGGTGCGCCTTAGAGTCCAAAAAACAATTTGTGCTCATTAAAAGGAAAAATTGAAGAAAAAACCAAAATTTTAATGGCGTTGCCCAGGGTTACACACATTGAAAAGGAAAGCCAGCCGGAGTGAGACAGAGCAATATATATGCAGCAAAGAGAGAGAGAGAGAGAGACAGCAAGAGACCCCATAATTTAGTTAATTTTGGGTTTTTTTGTTGTTGCTGCTGTTGAATTTAATTAACTCTGAGACGACGTTCATAAATCCCGACAAACATTTCAAAATGACGCAAATTTTGCGCTGAAATATTTTGCGCAAGTAAGAAATAAAAATAAAAATAAAAATTAAGCGAAAATTAATCAAAGTAATTTCCGAGGAGAGAGAGCCCCTGCCCGCCTGCCCCGCTCGCGGCCAACACAACCGACATACGACATAGCAAACATAACTCGACGCATTCCACTGGCCAAAGTGGCACAAGGTAAGGCCAAAGTTAAAGCCAAACTTAAAGCTAAAGGGCTGCCAGGCCCGATTCGCGGCCCGATTCGAGCCCCGTTCCGCTGCCTCGTGTATGTTTGTGTGTATGGGAAAAATTCCGTTGGCCTCCAATCAGTGCACGCAGTTTGCATTGCTCTGACATGAAAAAGAAATCAGTGCAACGTTCGTACTGCCCTGGGATGCTATATGTTAGTATGGGTTGCTTGGCATGGGCTCGGATCGGGCTGGGGCAGGGCGCACAGCCTCTCTGTCTCTTTCACTGTCTCTGTCCTCTTATCGTCGCTGACCAGTCAACAGTTGACCGAATGTGTGGGAAAATTTTTCATTTTTAATTGCACTTGGTTAGGTCGCTCGAACGGCTGGACAGCCAGCCAGCTTGGCTAACTGGCTAACTGGCTGGCCAAAATTTAAAGCGTCTGCGCCTGTGCATTAAAGAGGCTTCTGATGCTGCGGCTGCTGCTGCGACTGCTGCTGGCTTGAGTCGTCGCCGTTTTGCCGTTGGCCCACCTACAAATCTCGCCCAGCTGTTGGCACAAAGCGTCTGCATGCCGGACGCGCCATTCTATGAAAATTCCTGGCAACGTCGCAGCCGCGGCTGGCATCCCAGCAATGCCTCCGGTCTAAACTATGCAAGCAGCCCTCCAGCACTCCCAGCACACTCGGCTATCTCTGGCAAGTTTTGGGGCGGCGATGGGTGCTGGTTAGGGCGTTGCTTTGCGCAAATTACAATTAAAAATTGTTTCAAGTGGTTTACAAACCACAGCACGCACATAGCGCAAACGCAAAATCCTGCAAAGAACTCTAAAACATTTGAGGGCTGCACAAAACATTTTCTGCACTGCTAGCTGTGAATTTGTAATAGGCAAAACGAACTTTTCACGGAATTTAATTCATTTTGTTTTGTATAGTTTTTTTTTGTATAATTCCCCAATCTACAGGCATCAAAAGAGCTTAGCTGGCTCATCAGAGCCCATTTGTGAAACATTACAGTCATTTTTAACTGTAAAGCTTTATATCTGAATCATCACAGTAAATTATGAATACACTTAAACCAATTTAGCTCAAATATGCTTCTAATTGAATGTGATGTAAGCCCAGAAATTCTATCCAATCATAGTTTCTGAGAAATTAGTTGGATCATCATTTAACTTGGCTAGATGCACAATCGACAATTTACGCTGAATTTTTTCATGAAAATGTATCGTAGCTGAATGTAAGTACTTTTCAAATTGCGTTCTTCAAACTATTATTTATTTTTCTATATGTGAAAGTGAATCATAATACTGAAAGATCATATGGGTTACTGGAAAAGTGTCTTACAACAATTACGAGTTTTCGAAACATTTCTTGGTGATTCATCAACATATAAGAAAATGTTATTTTTAATCAAATCTGTGGACTGTACAAGCATATCACACTAGATTCATTTAGCATATTATTATAATAACAACTCAGCCAGTTCCTTAGAATCCACATTATGTCACCACAATTACATCATTCACTGTTTTGCTACATCTGACCATGATTCACATTTTTCCTCATATTTTCCGCTGCGACTTTCTCACAATGTCAAGGCAAATTACATTTTCCTGTGTGCAATCAATTATTTAACATATATTCTCTTAACAAATTACTTATATATAAATGACAGTCTATCTACTGTCTAAAGTCACAGTACTGTGAAAAATCACAGCTAAGCTTGCAACCCTATGTGTGAGGTGAACATCATCGTCAAAATGAAAGTTCAACTGCACAACAGTCGTTGGCCCAAGCGGCCATCTTGGGCTTTTGGTGGCTGCCAGCCAACCAGAAGAAGTGGAGTCAGGAGCTGCAGATGGAGTTGTAGCTTTGCCGTTGTTGTTGCTGCTGCTGTTTGCTGTGGCTCGTTGTTTATGACGTTGATGTGGCGCTGCTGCAGATGACGAATGCAGCAGGCAAAGAGCCACCAACAAGTTGCAGCTGGCGGCAACAGTTGGTGCAACTTTTGGCATGCCATTGCCATTGCCATTGCCATTGCCATCCATTGCCCTGGCGACAAGGAGCTCTCCTCTGGCCCGTTCTCATTGGAGCAAATGGGCTGCCCCACCATATGGCGCCCAGTTGTTGTGGCAGCAACGTCAACTTGCCTCGCGGCCCAACAACCTGGCCGTGGCTTTGATTTGCTGTCAGCTGCAATCAGTTGTTCGTATGTTTTGGCCTGCGGCAATTGTTGTTGTAATCGCACACAACACATACACACACACACACACACACACATGCGTATTTGTGTGCAGTTTGGCTTCCTTGCAACTTCATTTTGTTCGCATCCCCCTTTTGGGCACGGCGCATGCGTCAGCAAACACAAAATGAACGTGCTTTGTGTGGGTGGAGCCAAAAACGCTGAATGAACGCGCGCGTGCGACAGAGACAGAGCATGGGTGAGCTTTAAGCTTAAAGCTGTGCACGTGTTGCCGTCAGGGCTTTAAAGCTTTGCGCACAGGATGCCACACAGCCATGCCAGATGGCGCCATAAATCATTGTAAATGCCGTCGTCCAGTTCCCTGGGCCCTGTGCGCTCTCCCCGCAACCCGGCAACCCCCTCGATGCCGTCATGGGATGCGCACGCGCACAGCTTAAGAAAATTATGAAAGATTTACATTAATAATTCTTACAAAAGCCACACATAAATAGCCGCTGCGCAGCCAATCTACACAGTTTGCCCCGCTCACTGCCTGCCCATCCGCGTCCACGTGCTCCTCTGCTCTTCCTCCTGGCCAAAGCCCAAAGAAACACAATAACCATTTTTATTAAGCGACAATCAGCGCGCGCTGCGTCCTGCCTTCGCTCCTCGGGGCCCAGTTCTGTTAGTAAGTTGTTGGGCCCGGGTCCAACGCCGGGTCCATCGGCACTGGGGGACTGCCCGCTGCGCATGCGTGCGGGGCTCTTGCATGCAAATGGAATCACTTTATTAAACAGCTTACATAATTCATGTGCTGCACATTTAATTTAAGGTCATCAGGCCGGCCGCTTGGCTGGCCGGGACGAGGCCCGAGTCTGGACAACGGGTCTCCGGTCTGGCCTGGAATGGCCCGTCTGCTCTGCTCTGCTCTGCGCTGGCTTGGTCTGTTTCGCAGCATAATGAAAAAGTCAGTGTAATAATTTTTAAATGTTTGTAAAAATAGGTGTAGACAAGTTGAAATTTATTATGGCAACTTTCTGGGTACGTGGGCAGCGAGCAAGCGCGGAAGTATTGGATAGTTTTGGACAAGAGATGAGCAGCCGGTATGCAAGCGTGCGGGTTCGGGCATACCAAAGGCATTTCAGCTAATAATGCTGGATCATAAAGAATGAGTTCAGAAAGTACCTTCGATTGCCTCCTTCAATATAAGTAGAATTCTAGGAAGGTTGACGATATTAACATTGTTTAGTCAACAAAATTTTAGCTATTTATTTGTTTAAGCTTGGCGAATAAAGAGAGATCTGTATATATCGAGTCTCCAGTGAATATGCACACCTTGCACATTGCTCCTGAATTACAAGATACGTCAAAAACCTTGTAGCTTTAGAAATCGGATTATATATACTTCTTTTTTAGACAAGATTGCAAACTGGCGTAAGCCGATACGTTCTAGGCCCGGACATCTAATTTTGTATTTACCAGGAGTCCGATTAGTTGGATAAAGAACAGACGAACCCGAGCCAAACATATATTTCGCTCGTATTATGTATAATGCTTGCACAACTTTGAAACTTTTGACAGTGTGCTAAAATTTCAATAAATGTTAGTAAAAATTTGAAATTCGAAGCACAAAGGTTGGTATCAGAGCTTAGGAACTCAGATGTGGAACCGCTTAAAAAAAACATTTCCTCTGATCACAGCTCAATTTTGGTTTTCAAAAACTGAAAAGTTTGGCTGTCTTGTAAGCTGCGCGGAACCACCTTGCTGGCTACCCACCAAGACTGCATTAAAAATCAACTTAATTTCACTGCCCATGGGGTCAGTTTTATGGAAACACAGAAAAAAACATGAAAAAGACAGAGAGTGAGAGAGAGGGGCAACGAAAAAATGATGAAGACCTCCAAAGTGGCAAAACACGAAATGGCAACAAAAATCATATTTTCACAGGCGCTTGGCGTTTGCGCAGAACTTCGCACTTGAGCACGCGGCGGGCTGGAGGATGCTGGGATTGACGCAGGACGCGGGTCGGATACACCAGAGCCGTTGGAGTGTGGGCCGTAACGTAGCGGAATCGTGTATCTTGACTGGGGGGAGGGGGAGGGGGGATCTGCAGCTTGCGGTCGGCACGAAACGTATGTGGCTGGTCCAAACATACGCAATTATGTGTTTTTTATTAACTCTGGCGAACTGCTCGTGTGTCCGTGTGCCCATCCCTGTGGGTCTGCGTCCTCCATTAGGGGGGTCCGCTGCGCACACGCACTCTCTATATAATTTTAACACATGCTGCGTTTTGGGCCCTTTCGTTTTGTTTCATTTCATTTTTTTGTTTTGCCTCTTTTGCGTATTTCTTTTTTATTTTTTGGCAACATTTCCCTTCTGGTCCTTGGCAGCTTAATAACTTTATTTAGCTTAGAATGGTGTTCATGTTCTTCTTCTTATTGCGTGTAGGTATGTGTGTGTATGTGTGTGTGGCTGCAACACAAATCAGTCAGCCAGGGCGGCAGTATTAATTAGTGCGGTAGTCGTTTGTGGCAGGCTCACAGACAGACAGACAGATAGAGAGACAGTCAGACGTTGCCTTTTGTATTTGTGTTGCATTATTTAGACATCAGGACGTTGATTGATGAGCCAGTCTTAGCAGCTTGTATACACATATATACGGGTGTTAATGCGGGTCTAATAGCATTTCAAGCTGAGCGCAAATTAATTGTAAGCCTTCCTCTCAGTGTGGCCAACTGTCAAGCGCCTGGTTGATGGGCAACACTGCACACGCCTTAGTATAGGTATTGTTGACAAAATCTTAAACAATGGGCGGTGTCATTGTAAACTTGATCAGAATTGGCTTAACAGATCCTTTTAATTATGTCTATATAGATACATTCACATGTCACTTTATTGTCACCTGACAGGCTTTTATTTATTCACACCACAAAAGGAACTATCGAGGTACACAGCGAGGCGAGTAGATGCATGAGATGTAGACGCATGCAAAATACCCCACAGCCATAGCCTGGAAATATTATGCTTGGTCACAATTTATGTGAAAATATATACATACACACTCATACATACATACATACATACATACATACATACATACATACATACATACATACATACATACATACATACATACACACATACATACATACATACATACATACATACATACATACATACATACACACATACATGCATACATACATACATACATACATACATACATACATACATACATACATACATACATACATACATACATACATACATACATACATACATACATACATACATACATACATACATACATACATACATACATACATACATACATACATACATACATACATACATACATACATACATACATACATACTTACTTACATACTTACATACATACACACATACATACTTACTTACTTACATACATACTTACATACTTACTTACTTACATACATACATACCATCATGCCACGCCCCCTTAGTGCTCCTCCTCATGGTCCTCCGCCATGCTCCTCCGGCTCCTCGCGTTGAAGCCGCCTGCGTCTAATTTATAGGTGAAGCCAGCATGCCTTACTTGAACTTTTGAGAATCGAGGAGGACGGCAGCTTTTATAAATACGTTTTCTTATTTGAATTTGCCGCGCAACACGACAAATTGGTTTGCTATTGGTATCGAAAACAATTTACATACATACATATGCACATATATACGCACATACATACATACATACATTCACACACGCACACACATACATACATACATTCACACACGCACACACATACATACAATCAAACACATGTAAGGCTTACTTGAATTCATGAGAATCCCATAGTAGGGCAGCCTATAACATGACGTCTCTTGTGAACTGGCAGCGCAGCGTGAACCTAGTTTGGTATAAGAGAACGCACATATACATAATTTCCGTAAATACGTGTACATATACATACATATATGCAATTGAATATTTACATAGAAACTCATATTATAGATGGCAATCGTGCGTGTATTAGCTTTTGGGTGAGGAGCTTAAACAGAAATTATAGATCTTATTAATGAGAATATATAATATATATATAAAGCAGTTCCGAAACGGGTTATATCCTAGTATATGATTATATACATACCACATATACATATGGACATACCATTCACATGTAATTTTTTCTCAAAGTCTTTTCGCATTTACCTTTACAAGGTAAATTAGCAGCTCCACAATAAGATGAACACCACATGCAACAATTAAACAATTCATTTATCTTAATTTGTCTGCAATTTCTCTCTTCAATTCTCTGCCCCTCCCTCTCTGTCTCTCTCTCACTCTCTCTGTTTCTCTGACTGCTTCTCGCTCTGTTTGGATCTCTTTCGCTTCCCAGCTGTCTGCGGCGACTGCTGCTGCGTTTGTTTCTTTATTCGTGCGCATTGTGAGATGTTAAAAAATTTGAAATTAATTGCAGCGCCTGCTGCTCATCGGAGCCATTGCCTCTTGCCCCTGTCCCTGCCCCTGTCCCTGTCCCACGTGTTGCGGGACCCGGGCCTGACCCGGGCCTTTGACGCCCTTGCCGCATTGCGAGCTGGTGTTTTATTTTGTGCTGTGTCATAATCTTCACACCCAAATCGCAAGGATCTCATGGCTATGAGATCGCCGTGCATGCTGGCGTTGATGATCTTTGGCTGTAATCTTTTAATAATTTAAGCCAATTCGGCGTAAACCGTTAACGGCACAACACAGGCCTTGTCCATTTGTCCATTTGTCCAGAGCCCATTGGACATTGCCCACTGGCCATGGGCCATAGCCCATTGCGCTCCTAACTTTTGGATTCTGTTTCTGTCGATGCTATCGCCTTTTGTCTTTGCGCTGTGTTAATATTTGCTCATGATGATCGGCTTTTAAGGATGGTCCGCTGCCGGGGCGAGGGCGAGGGCGAGGGCGAGGGCATGGCCCGGGTGTTACCGCTGTCTGAGTTAATGCTGAGAAAACCCTAATTACCGCATTAAGGTGTCAAAATGATGACCATCTCTCCAGACACTTTGGGCTCCGTTCTGTTCTGTCTGTTCCCGCAACAATGTGGCAAATTTAATGAATATGTCAAGTAGTCAGCGCTCAACGCTCTGTGCCCAATGATAAATCGGTTGGCGGCTTAGAATACCTGGGAAGCAACAGCAGCAGCTCACAGGAAACATCTGCGATTGCCTCTTGAAGCGTGTCTGATGTATGCTACAGAGTGAATATTTGTATTTCGAAATTATCAGTACTTATATATAAGCACAAGCTAAGCTCCTGTTTAGAGACCCAAATAAAAAGCATCTCCCCAACAGCAGTATTTAACTTATGAAAGAATCAAGTTGTCATTCTGCATCATGCAGCAACTAATAATCAGGACAATACTTAAAAAAGGAAATGGGTTTGTAAATCGATGTTTATCCTTCTAGGGGGAGCACAGAGGGTCTTTGAAAAAAGGGGGCACAAAAACTTGATCTATATATATGATTGGTAAAGCTATATACCAATATTTTATTTACAATAGTCATATAGTTCTCTAGGCAAAGAACCAGAAGCAGATATCTGCGGTTAAATTATATTAAATCATATTTAAGGATCATCAGCAGCTGAGTCTATGGAATTATGTCAGCCCGGCTGTGTGCTTGTCTTTATGATGGGAGCTGGAAAATTTGTGTGTTATTCGATATACGATTATATTAAATAAAATAACATTATGATTGAAGAAGACTAGTTTGATATTTGGGTTCAACTTAATCGCTTTTCTTCTAATTTGCCTACGTATTACGCAATAGTTCTGTAATAACTTAGGAATTACAACTGCAAGTGGGCTGGGCAAGTGCAACAGTCTTGGCCACTTTCCAATAAACTTTTACCAAACGTTTAGTCCAGGCCAAGCCCCAAATAAAGACAACAGGTCATTTCCCATACCCATTCCGACCGTCCGACCGACCGACCGACCGACCGACCGGAACGTGCATGGCCAAACCGATTGAGGAGTGAGCGAGCAGAGAAGCCAACCAACCCAAAAAGAACCGATTAAGCGGACCCGGTCCGAACCTTTTTCCCTTTTGCCACATTCTTCTCTCTCTGTGTGTGTGTGTCTGCGTTCTTTTTTTTATATTTATTCTTTTTTGCGCCTGGACCTGCAGTCCATTGGGTCTGGAGCTCGATTTTAGTTTGCGTTTGAGTTTCAGTTTGAGTTTGAGGTCCAGGTCCAATCGCTGGTCCGTCGGCTGTTCGTTCCATTTTAATAACATTAATTAAGGTGTTGCCTTCGTTGGTGTTCTTCACGCCTTTCCTTACAAATTACGCAGGAATTTCATGTTTCAGGTTTTGTTTCTCCGGCCCCGAACCGGGAGACGTCGCTCGAGCGGTCTTAATAGTTGTTCTTTAAGCGCCCCGTCTGAAGATCTCGACTCACTCTCGCTCTCTCTCTCTCCCTCTATCTTTCCCTCCCTCTCTCTCTCTCTCTCTCTCTTTGACTGCAATTTGGCTAAAATTGTTTGCAGTGATCAGCGTCTCTGATAGCTGGACATAGGCAGTCCTCCGCATCAATGCAGTAGGTGTAACAGTTTACAAATTAAGCCATTATGGGAAAGTTTTGGCTATATTTTGGTTGAATCTGGCGCCATTTTAAGCGCCACTTGAAACAAAAAAGGCCGCCAAAAAGAACTTTGATCTACGAAACGACATAAAAATGCATTTTTTATTAACATAAAATGCACATTTATAAGCCAGCTAGCTGAGCAGGAGTAACTGAAGAGAGCGTGGCAAAGGGACCATTTACCAACTGGCCAAGGTCAGTTTTGGGGTCAATGGCATAACACTAGCTGACTGAGAAACTTATACATATATATATATAAATATATAGAGAGCTGGTGAGATTTTCAGAGCGCCAGCGCCAGCGCCAGTTTAGTTTGTTAGATGGATGACTAATAAGCGTCGCCACAATTAATTGAAAGCAACTGATATGCATCTACCGAATGGCTCCAGATACAAGCAAATCTCATTAACGCGCCCAAGATAAAGCCACTGAATCTGTGTAGCTGCAGCGGGCCCCAGCGACGAGTATCTCACCATACATTTTGTTCAGTCAAGTGTACGGGCCCGATGCGATCGTCGAACGCTGATCGTCGATCTGTCCATTTGTCCATTTGTCCCATCGGTGGCATTGGCTCAGACCCACAGAGCCGCGCTCTCAGCTCGGAACAGATCCCATTCGAGCCTTATAAATGCATGCAGATACAGTTTTGGAAGTCAAGCGGTTTGCATTTGTACGATAAATAAAATGAATGCGATTGTTAATTAGTTGTTGCTGTAGAGCCGAAGATGCTGCCGCTGCTGCTGCTGCTGATGCTTGTGGCTGCTGCTGTTGGTGTTGTTGTATCTTATCGCTGGCATGGGCTTGTTTTCTCTGAGATTGACCTGGCCCAGTCAGTAGGCAAATGGAATGGAATTCGGGCATGTTGGGCATCTGCTTGGGGCATCTCATTGCGTTCTTTGAATATCAAACTTAAGCCAAGATTGCCGAGGATGCTAAGCTCAGATTATCCGGTGGAAATAGTTTTGGGCTCGCTTTTTAGCGATTGCTTTTGGGTGTGTGTGTGTGTGTGTGTGTGCTGGCAGACATTTAATATGCAAGAGTTGTAGCATCTTATCGAAAGAAAACTAATCAGTTGCTCTACAGCCGCCAGACTATATAAATTATATATAATAATAAATCTACATATTAATTCATACTCACATAAAACCTCCTCTTAAAAAAAAGCTAAGGGTAAGCAAATAGCTTAAGATAACTTATGACAGTTCCCTCTCCGTTTGCATTTTGGATCTACTTTAAAAATGTAATGCGCAGATATTAGATATATTTATTTCTGTCTTAAGTTCTTAAGTGCAGCTAAAGCACATTTAGTTGACTAAAGTCTGTGAAGAATAGTCTTAAGATTATGGATTCATTTCTACTTTACCTCAAACTTTTCATTCAGAAGCTTTTGGCACTGAACTTTTCGTGAAAAGTTGAATCGATCTAAGCTACTTGATTTTTGAAATTATGCATTCAAATCAATGATCGAACAATCGGTAGATAATTTATGCATAATGGCAAATCAATTTTGAGTTTTGTTCGGATGCGATTTTTTGTGTTGTTTAGGCAAATTTCTGTAGATTTTAATCTCGTGTCGACAACAATAAAATTGTGTTAATTTATGGGAAAGTCATTGGTCTGCGCTGTATCCGTAGCTAACAGATACAGATACAGATACAGATACGCGCTACTGTTAGTTGACAATGCCTGTTGATAGATACAGATACAGCTACAGATACAGCTACAGCTACAGATACAGCTGTAGATCGAGATGAAGATACAGCTAGAGCTATCAAAGCTGAACTTGTTTTTCAATCGGTTTTTGCTGTTGTCTTCATTAAATTACGTTTAATCATTTATGCAGATTTCAATCAATGGGCAAAGCGATTTGAGATACATTTCCGTTTAGCATAAATCCAAACTTTATTTCAATTTACCTGCTTTGATATTCAATTTGTTGCAATTAATTGAAATCCACTAAACTGACTGCTTCTAGAGATGACAACAGATCGCGTGACAAGGCACGAGACGTGTTTGGGCTATGGAATAATAACAAAATCAGATGAAATATTTGAATATGTTAACGAATTTACAATGTTTACGAATAATCGATGACATGTTCTTTTCTTGTCGTGAGTCGTGTTCGTGTTGACTCTTGAATCTCGTGCGTGTTAGTGGTAAATAGAAATAAAATTAACATAAAAGGATTCAGGCTTCTTGAAGTATAAATTATTTCGGCTAATATTTAACGAAAACAAAACTTTTTTTTATATTTTAAATTCCTTTTTTTCATATTCGTTATTTGTTATTTTATTCGTGTTATATATGATGCAATGCGCCACGCGCCCATCTCTAGTTGAAAGTAGTCAAGAGAATTTGAGTTTTGTTTTGTTTTTGCTTCTTTATTTAGACTATTTACAAGCTTACATGGTTCATGCTATTGAGGACACGTAAGTAGTTTTTATAGCTAGAATGGCCTAGAGCCTGGCTAAAATCAACTCGTTTACTGTGTGTTTTTTTACTCTCTAATGTTAGTTAATACTTAAATGTGGACTGCAGCAAAACGTTGTGTGTTTCAAACTGTTGTTTATCACGCGAAATGGAAAGCTTTCAAATATGTTCATGACTATGCCGAAATCGAAACCCCAAATACCCCAAGTACCCCTTCCCCCGTTGGCGAAGCCAGGGCCCCATCTAGAGGCAGGTGTTGACCTCGCGATGCTCCAGGCACTTCTCGCACGTCACCTCACAGCACCATTTGAAGACGCAGTTGCAGTTGGTCCACTCGGTAACCACACGATGCTTGTGGCCCCGACTGCAGCACAGCAGATCGCAGCTGTCTTGGCCCATCGATGTGGCATTGCATTCCCTGTCCTGCGTGCCCAGCGCTCCGGTCTTCGCGTTCGCTGTGCAAAAGTCTGCGGAATCATCCGCATAGACCAACTGGTATTTGTTCGCCGGCTTCGTGTGCGGCGTCTCTGGCATAAAACTGTTGCCGTCGTTCCGTAGCGCCACCTTGCGCGCCCCATCGTATCTATCCCGCAGTCTTGCCGATATCTCACGAAACGGCGGCATCTTCAACCAACAGGTTTTTACCGTGCACGACCCGGACAATCCATGGCATTTGCACTCCAAACGCATCGCATCGCGAATCGCCTGAAAGTGTGTAAAGAGTTGGTAGCAAATATCGTGATATTAAAAACTAAGATTTGGAGGTTCGCAAAGTTGGGAAACTGTTGAGATATATATATTTGGAAAAGCAATAAAAACTATATGAAACATTTAAGTGAGTGCAGGTTTAGTTTTGTCTTATTTAAAGGGATAAGTTTCCAGTGCTATTTCAAAATGTTGGTCTGTAAGTTTCGCAACTATATATGTTTGATAGCCCATGGATGTCACCAGATTACAGTGAATATAGGTCTCAACATAGACAGATTCAAGACAATCGGGTCCTCCTTTTCATATCCTAAAATACTTGGGAGCACGGTCTATAACTCCAGCTCTAGATCTGATATCACAGCTAACATTATTCCTAATACTCCACGAGAAATCTATCTATCTTTCAATAATACATCTGATATCTTGCCTGAAACTCTGATCCGCCCTGTCCTCCGGTTGTTCAGACCTAATCGAAACTTAATTAGTATTTGAAAACTGATCGTTCTATGTATACCCTTTTCCAAGCTAGTTACATTTCTCTTCTTCTTCGCTTACCAGTCGCCCGGCATTGTTGTTGTGCAGCTTGACCAGGGTGCCCAGATCGCTGCGTCGCTGTCGCTGCTTGGCATCCAGGAAGGCGCGCGAATGTCGCAGCCCGAAGTTGACATTGTCGCTGCAGCCGCCCCACTCCCATTCACCCTGCGGGAACTTGATGTTGTCCCAGAACTTGCGGCGTCCTCGCCTGCCGCCCAACCGATGGTTGTTGCGTTGCCTGCCAAGTGAAATATCCGTCATGCTGTTGCTGTTGCTGCTGCTGTTGTTGTTGTTGTTGTGGCCGCGCTGCTGCAATGGCAGCTGTTGTCGCAGCAGCGCCGCCTGCTGCTGCCGCTCGAGCGCTGCCTCCGCGGTGGCCGCATTCACCATTTGAGGCTGGCCGCCATTGCGGCGCATGTGAGACTTGTCGCAGGAGCACTCCACCAGTTGGCCCATGGTGCATGCCTTGGTCACCGCGTAGGTAACGCCCGCCGCTGTTATGGCATTCACAAAGCCCGTCTCCCGCGAGTCTGTGGGGAAAGAGATCAGAAGATGCAATCAATAGGCAAGCAAAGTGGTCATATGTGCGTAGTGGGTTATTAACTTAAATCTGTCCAATAGTTGCTTTCGATTAAACAATAGTTAAGTAAAGTTCGTTAAGGCCCCACTCTTAACATTGAACTTGATATTATAGTTGAGATCCCATGTCATTTTTTGTTATCAGACACCGAAACCAGTTTGCAAAGCCAAGTACCCTAGACAAATGTTGCTATAGAATCCACAGTCTGCTCGTTTTTCTCATTTAATGACATTTAAGTGATTTAAGTGCAGTTTTAAATAACGATTAACGATTTACGTTTTGATGGCAAAGCATCGATAGTTAATCGTTTATTTACACAACGTGCTAATGCTGATTAGGGCTGTCGTCCGCATGCATCGTCGCATGATTGATGCCAATTTGTCAGCTTTGGTGACAAAATGATTTATTGCCGCCTCGATAGCCGATCGCTGATTACTCTATGCAAATCAGAGAGTGACTCGAGCTGCCCTGTCATCGACTGCATTGCAGTCACGTTTAATGAAATCGAAATCGCAGTTGTAATCGCACCACATCGCCCAGCGATTTGCATATGCTTTTAATGCGAGTACGAGCCGAGCCGAGCTGGACTGGAGTGGAGTGTGTGGTGTGAGTGTGGATTGAAGTGGAGTGGATGCGGAGCGGTGTGGACAGGTGATATGTCTTTTTGGACAGTCACCACCCCAAATGGTGCGACTGAACGGCATTACATGGCCAGCAACAGCAACAGCAGCAGCCTTGGAGAAAAGAGTCTTCCTTCTCGATAGCTGACAGCTTGACAGGGACGCAGTTTTAATCCGCGTGGCGTGGAATTTATTGCAGATAATTTGGTATGTGTTTTGTTTGCGCATTGTTGTCATTAAGTGCAGCAGCCGAAGGAGCAGGGTATGCACCCGAGTGCCTTTTGACCATTTCGGGTAATAATTTATTAAAATTGACAGCTTTGTAGGCTCATTTCAGGCGCTATTCATCAGCGGGCGCAACATTTTTATTATGCAACTTGATGGATGATGCGGTCGCCTGCCGCCTGACAGTTTGCCAGCCTCGAAGACGTACACGAAGACGAAGACTGCGACTTGGAGCTGTAATTAGGCAGCATTGCGGGCAACTCTTCACCACAGATTTCCAGTCTGAGTCAGCCAGTCAGCGAGTCAGCCAGTCAGCGAGTCAGCGAGTGTTGACAGGCTGCCAGTTTGTGCTGCATAATAAAGCAGCGCCGTTTGGCCTTTTGTTGTCGCCTGCCCCATGCATGCATCTCTAAGTGTATGTATCTGTATCTAGTAGTTGCATTTAGTTGCCACTTACCGCGCATTAAGATTTTCCTCATGCTCTTGCGCAGCACCGTGCAGTTCCAGCGGCGATTGCGAAATTGAAATTCACATTCGCGAAAGCCCAGATTAATCCCATTGATGATCTCTTTGAGCAGCGCCGAGTCGTGTCGGCAGATTTCGGCCAGCTTGCCACGCAGACGACGTGTCTTTTTGCACATTAGATTTGGATCGAGTAAAATGTTTGTGCCCTCGGCCCTGAAAGAAAGGAAAATGCGAGAGCGCCTTATTAAAATTGGTTCTTGGTTCTTTCAGCTGCAGCAAGTTGAAGTTATTTAGAGATATTTCTCATTTGACTTCACAGTCAAAAGTCCAAATGCAGTTGCGCCTAGTTATTGGTTGTGTGGCGCCTAGATATGCAACATTCACATCATTCGGCTGAGAAGTTCATTAAAAATAGTTGCATTTATTTATGCTGGTCTGCTAAAAAGCCGCAAAAATGTTTCGTTTATTTGCATAGAAAAAGGAAAACAAGGCGTATAAATGGTTCGGCAGTTGAACTAAATTTCTTTTAAGTGCGGCTGATGTGGCGTATACGCAATATGGCGCATCGTTTGCTATAGACATGCATATGTGCACTCCCTACAGCTACACACACACGCACACACTCACACTGGCAGAGAGGAGACACACACACACACACATAGACAGAGACAGGCACTGTGGCACACAGTTGGCAATTGGTTTGTTTATTGTTATAAGCGAAGCGGCGGCGCTCAATAAAATTGTGGCCCCACACACACGCACACACATACACACAATCTATATACACAACACCCACTTGATTTTTTTTAAGCAATTTTCTCAATCGATGCAATTTTCGTTTTCATTTTGAATGCCATTTGGAGCAGCAGCGGCAGCAGCGGCAGCGTTAAAATTTAATTTAGCTGGAAAATTAATAATTACGTGCAGCGTACAATGTGGGTGCAGCCGTTGAGCATGCGTCGCTGCAGGGCCAACAGTTGCCCAGGGGCAGGGGCTCGGGTATGGTGGTGCACTTGGCAACCCCTGGCAACCCCCGCCCCGGCGCACCACCTGCCCCACTGGCTGCCTATATGTGTCAGCCACTGGGCGGCGTCGGCGGCGTTTAAATTGTTTTTGTGTGCGCGCCTTTGGCGCTGATTTATGTTTTTCCATTTCAGATTTATGACTTTTTAATAGCTCAATTGTTTTTCGTTCGCATTTTTGTTGCTGCTGTTGTTGCTGCTGCTGCTGTTGTTGTTTTCATTTTTCCGCTCTTCACATTGCACATTCGCGTGAAATTTGCTTTGCTCGTGAACTTTGCGCAATTTAAGTTGCAAGTTTATGTTTCGGGGCAGGGTAAATAAAGGCATTCGAAGCGTTTTATAGGGAACCCAACACGCTACAACAGCTACTGAGAGACGGATTCAGTTCTCTGATTGATGTGCGGCCATCGGTCTATTGGTTTGTGTCAGTCTTGACCGCCCCCCTCTTTGCGTGTTCTTCCAAGGAATTTGCGTTATTTTTAGCAATTAATGGGGCAATTCACAGCGTTGAGCAGCCAGCTGACTCAGCCCAAACGATGGGGCCAAAGAAATCACTGCTTCAAAAATAATATCGGCAACTTCAAAATGTGCCAGACCCTCCTCGGACCCTTCCCCATAAGTCATTCATTGATGACAAAGAGCTGATATGGCCAAAGCCAAGCCCTTTAAACATGTCATAGATATTTCACATTTGGCTTATCGTTCGCCAATTCATGTAGAACAATAATTTCCAGTGACTAGGCCAACTGATAGAGTGTGCAAGTTACCCTTGTGGATATTGACAAATGTGCATAATGATAATTATCGTTAATTAGAAACTTCATCGGGCATATAAACTAGTGCAATATGTATATCAGACATTCTTTGTTCGATTATCAACCTACTTTTATATACTTATTTTGACACTTATGCTGCTGCCCTTGACCTTTTCGCTGGCTAGACATGTACTATCATAGCTATTCCATTAAATGCTACCTGTGGTTACCCATTTCTAATTCAGCACATTTCCCCATATAGTGCCTCAGAGGCACTTGAACAGGTTTGATGCCCCAATTTGCCCACCTGGATCGCGCTATGCCCACCTGGTGGTGGCCATGCCCTTGTCTCTGTCGCACTTACCGCTTAACGATCTTTCTTTATCTATCTATAGGTTTTGTCTGCCTGCGGCAATCACTCGATCTCAATGCGAGCCAAGAGATTATGACAACTTAATAGCTACAAAATCTTGAAAACAAATAGAGCAGACACACGCACACACCACCAAAAATATGAGCTGCAACAACAACGAAAGTCAAACAGCAAAGAGCATAAATGATAGACGCGCTTGTAAACACCACAACAACAACAACAACATTGAGCTAAAACAATTGAAGTTCGCTGGCGAACGATGATGATGAGATCGCAATGATTCGGATCTCGAAGTCGATGCGCTGATGACTGGAGAGATCTAAAGAACTCAAAACTCAAACACCTTTCAAGCGTGCAGAGCGCGTAACCACACAAGTTGCCAGTTGCCAGTGCCAGCAGACAACAACAACAACAACAATAACAGCAACAACATTGAACACAAAGAACAACAAACACGGGGAGTTTTGGTTAAGCGGAAAATAGCCGAGGCCGATATGAGGATGATGCTGCCGATGTGGCCGACTCGCAGTCGTCCGTTCGACACTTTTTGGTTTTTGAAGTTGAAGTTTGCTTGGCAGCAGCCGCAGCAGCAGCAGCAGCAGCAGCAGCCGGCAGCAGCGGGCAGCGACGCCAGCAGCGCAGCTGTCGGCAACTTGAAACAACTAAACAACTTCAGTCTGCCAGTCCCCGGTCCCAGTCCAGGCAACTTGCAACTGGCAACTGGCAACTGGCAACTGGCAACAGGCAACACTTGGCCGCGACGTATCTTTATTTTGCTTTCACACAACCGAGAGAAGCGAAGCGATTCCAACTCCAAGTGTGCCCCTATTGCAGTTTGTTGTTGTTGTTGTTGTTGGTGTTGTTGGTGGTGTTGTTGGTGGTGTTGGTGTCGTTATAGGCCTCAATGGATTTTCAGTGATTTTTTTCTTTGATCAAAGTGCCCGGTTTGATGGTAGCCACTGACAAGTGGTTGAAATTTCCCATACCCAACCCATGCCACGCCAAACCGATCTGCAGTCCACCGCTCTCTCAGCTGAGCTATACTCTAACTTGAAGGGCATTTTAACTGACATGCTATGTTTGTCACATGTACTTTGTGCACAAAAATGGTTACAAGTATTAAACTTGGGTTATCTCATTTAGGTTTTATTATTGTAATAAATATAAATCTAGGTTTAGCTGGCAGTTGCGATAATAATGATGAAAATATTGAGATAAGATTTATATTTGATACTTTTTATAAGTCTTGTCATGTCTTTCAATAAATGTAAGTATTTGCATTACTTCTTAATATTGCCCTCATAACTATTATTTCTTATATATAGACATTTGATCATGAAATTAGTTTTCGTTCCGTTTTCTCCGTCTCCTTCTAACTAGTAACATTTGAGGATGTAGAGATTTATTTACTTGTTAGGGCATTCGAAATTCGTCATGGTCATATCGTTTGCTGTCCCTTTCCCTCTTGTTTTCTATGTAAATAGACAGTCACAATGGATGCAACTTCGTTTGATTGACTCATTTTCGTGAGTCGCCGTCGCCGTCGCCGTCGCCGTCGCCGTCGCCGTCGCCGTCGCAGTCATCGCCAGTTGGCATCTCCGGCGGTTGTCCGTGCCGCATACCCAACCCTCGCGGATTGGAGGTGCCACTGACTGCGCCGAGTGCGTTGCAGTGTAAACAAATCAACGACTTAAACCACTTGTCAACATGCGAGTGGCAAAGTATTTAAACAAAGCGTTGACAACTGAATGAATGGCCGGCCGCTCGTTCAGTTGGCCAACAGATCGTTTGGGCCGCTTTTCGGCCGCTGGCCGAGTTGGCCACTGGCAAGTCAAGTGCTGTTGTGGCTGGTCAGTTTTCAATTTACGCGCACAAATATTTGTCCACAGAATGCCTCAGCGCAAGTGCTGATCTCTTGTGCACACACAACTGGACAAAGGGGCAGCCGCTGCAGCCAGTCGACGAGGGTTTGCGGGGTGGCTGGCGTTTGATGTGGGCGGCGGCATCGACAATTGATTAGCTGCCATAGGCGGCAATGCCACCAAAAGGTGTTGATATGAGTTAGAGGCGGCTCTGTTCTGGTCTGGTCTCGTGGGCGCGGCTCTACGTGTGTGGGCGTTTGAGTCGCGCGCTGCTTTTTGGCACCTTCAGCGTGTTTGTCATTTGGCAATTAGCAAATTAGCATGTACCACTGTGCGCAGGCGCCGCCTTTTAACCCAACAAAAATAACACGAAAAAGAAAAAGAATGCCTGCTGATGACAATCATCCTGCTGGAATGCGCTTCGTTCGTTCCCAGGCTCTGGGACATGCGCATGTCCAATTGCCGCCAGGCTAGCTAATAATTCTGGCATATTTACTATTTGACTGGCCTTTGTCAGCCGTTTAACAAGCCTCGCAGAGCTGTGAAAGATCTGACAGCCACGACTTGCTGCTGGCCAAAGACAAAGGCGACATCAATCTTTTGGTGCTCGGCGCGCGCAAATTGCGACAACGTTTAACTTAATTATGGCGCAAATAGGCGTTGCCACATGGACGCGCACATGACCATGTCCAGGCTGCAGCTTTGCTAAATCACGTGTTAAAGGGCCAGAACTGTGAGAAAACTCTGGACTTCCTTTGAGCTCTGCCACAAATTTATGTGACATTAGATAAATGTGTGTAAGCGCTATGATGTAGCGTTAATGTGACTTATTCTCAATTTAATGGGCTATATTTATGGCGATGTCTCCTCTATCACTTGTGAGATGCGAATGTCAAGATACTCTGCAATCAAAATTATATATATGTATATATGAAAGCAACAACGGGGAGCTCAACTCCATGCAATATTGGCCTTACAAAGGCCTTACGAAATCCAAGAATAAGTCATATTTTTGCTCTGAGTTCAAACAAAGCTTTCTTTAAACAATATCTAGCACTACATTTTCCGTATGGAACACTCAGTGCTAACATTCCCTGAACTGGCTCTGATTATCTCAGCTGACAGCCCCATCAAATCTTTGGCCTCAGCTGCATGACAGGAACATTTGCTAGTTACCTTGGGCCAGGGCCTAGGCCCTTACTTGTCAGTCCTTCAACTTGACCCATGTCTGTCTTGTCGTATTTCTCTTTGTCTTTGGTTTTGTCTGCGGTCATGCGTTTTAATTATGATGCAGCGTTCGAGGCACGCATCTGTCAACGTGACAGAGGTGCAGAGACAAATTAACAAAATAAACAAATTGCATGAGTTTTAATTAAAAATCAGCCAAAGAACCGGCCTGAACCCGTGCCAAATGCAACGAGCACTCAGCTTGGGTAACTAGCTACTGATCCCAACATATCTCTCATCTCGCCTCTCTCTTTCAACTGTCTGGCAAGTGGCGAAAGCTGCTCCCCTTCCCCCAGTTGCCAGTCTCTCCTCGCGGCATCATAATCAAGTCATCTGCATGAAATTTTGGCAATTGGCCGAATTGTACGCTCGTTAGCCAACGCCTAATCTAAAGATGTTGGGGGTGTTCGTCTCACTAGTATTCTATATAACATACTTGGCTATCTAAGAAAGTGTGCCAATTTTCAATGGCTTTGCTCTACTGACACGGAGCACGCGGCGTATGCGCAATGTTGTTGATTTTGCCTCCCAGAGCGACGATGTTGGAACAACAAATGCAGGCAACACACAGCTTGAGACTAAGTGCCACTGCCACACACTGAGATTGCGGTGAGAGAGTGTGTGTGTGTAAAAGAGTGTGTGTGTGTGCTGTTTAACCCATTAAAGCCCTGGCGGGTTTTAATTGCCATTTCGCATGCTGTGAGTGCCAAAAACTGACTATGAATGAACCCTCTGAATGAATGAACACTCGATTGAGTACTCGTACGTGTGAGTGTGTGTGTGTGTGTGAATGATTGAATGAATGAAAATCAGGAAACTGGCCCCAAAAATAGATCGAACCAGTGCTTGACTGTAAATGTCAAGCGATTCGAACGAACGGAAATGAGCTCATTTAATTTGAAATCAAATTGTTATTCATAAATTTGAGATTTTCATCGTTTGCATCGCTCGTTGCTCTGTTTTTAATTAAATTCCAGACACGCCAGCAAAAGCATCATCAGCCCGATCAGCAACAATTCGTTGTAAGTTCTCTGTAATTGGTTTCGGCTGCGGCTCTGGCCAATGGAATTTCCATTCATTTAACGGCACATCGAGCTATATGTCTGCCCCAACTCATTGATTATCATCTCAATAGCTCACACAATGATCGTTTGATTTAGTGCATTTGGCTGGAAAATAACACATACAAGCATCTGAGTATCTGAGTAGATTGTCGGTCTATAAACCCAGACACAAAGAGAGTGAGAGAGAGAAAGAGAGAGAGAGGGAGAGAGAGAGGGAGTGCGAGAGCGATCCCAATGCGAATTGCAACTGTTGCAGAAATGTGCACATCTAATTGATAAATGTAAACAACGATAGTTTTAACAATTATCGATATCGATGTGTGGGTAGGATGCAATAATTGAATGTCGAGGTTGCATTAGGGATGCGCAAAATATATATACAAATGCATGTGTATATAGCTCAATACACTCTTTGTGAGAAGAATTGTTGCGATACGATGTTGGATGACCGGGTAATGTCCGGGTATGCCTGTGTGCCCTACTATGCGATTCTCATCAATTGCATTAAGGCCTAAAGGTTTTCATGCTCAGATTATAAGTTCATTTGTTCTATTAACATATTGGTTGGACAATCTATTATAATAACTATGTTTGTATGTATAAATGTATGTATGCATTGAAAGTTTTTATTAAATCCACTGCAAATGATATAAAAGGTACTTAAATATCACCCTTCTATGCGATTCTCAGGAATTTAAGTACCACTTCTATAAGATTCTAAGTTTTCCTTAGGTCAATTGACAACATATTACTCCTCTCTAACATGTTTCCTTAAACTATCTTCCCACTCATCCACTTTTTTATCTGAGCACCCCTCTTCCCATCTACTTGGCAGCCTGTCGTCACGGCCTGCTTGTTGTCAGCTCACTTGCGGCTCGCCTGGTGCCCTTGAGCGGCACAGATGAAGCGTTAAAATGCCGCATTCGATTTTTTTGTGGGGTGGCGACAACATCATCATCATCATCGGCGTCATCGTCATCATCATCATCATGGGCGACATCAAACGCTGTCAGGCAGCGACTGAACTTGAGCTCTAATTATTTAATTAATTTATTGCGAAAGTTTTCAATTGAATTGAATGTGCCCGCTCAGCCCATGGACAAACTGCGACCAACCCCTGCCACGCCCCGCCACCTTCTGGTGATCAGCGTTAACTCTTTAATGTTGCAGGTGGCCTCCTTTGGTGGCTGCTGCCGCGCCCAGTTGCACACAACTCAAATAAAATTAATGCAAACGTTCGCTTTGGGATCGTCATGCAGTCTACGCCACGCGACGCCTACGCCACCCGTCCATGCCACGCCCCCAATAAACGAGCCCCAGCCGCCCAGCGTGCACACAAATATGACAAATGCCTGCGCCAAAAGTCGAGACATTGCAGTTTTCGTTGCCGCTGACAGCGACAATTTTTCTACCTCAGATACTCGCGGATGCCCAGATGCAGTTGCAGATTTAGATTCATTGATGCCACTTTGCTGGCAAATGCTTTTGGCAAAGTGCATAGCCTATGCACCGCCGCCCACCTCCCACCACCCACTACTCCCCCCCGTATAGCGCCCAACAGCCTTATGCTGCTGCTTTCTTGTGCGACACTTTTCATTCTATTTGATGTCTGTTCCCATCATGCTCTTCATTTATTTTGTTTCATTTTATTTATCTTGGCCTGTAATTTCGCGCATAAATTCAAATGCTGCCCCGCTCGCAATTGGGGCTGTGGCAGGGGCAGGAGTGTTTCCTTTTTATTTATTTTGGCTACACTTTTCGCTTTTTCGGTTTTTCTTGCATCCTGTAAAATTTCTGAAGAAGGGTATGCGATGAGGCACGATGCAAGTGCAGACATTGAGATGGATATTGTATATTAAGTTGAAATTTATATTTAGATGAACTTCATGGCCTTGAAGTGCATTATCGATAAGTCTATCGATTAGAACTTATCAAGCCTTGAATTTTAATAACTAATAATAATTAATCATACAATTTACATGATATTTACATATATATCCTGAATGTGTGATGATTATCTTTACGGCTTGTGAATTATCGATTATATTTATCGATTATAGTTATCGATATATCCCCAAGAGCATTATCGATATGCCTATCTTAAGTGCATTATCGAAATCGACATCGATTACTAAGCTTCGACTCATCAACTTTGTTTCTCATAATCTAACATTTGTATAAACAAACTAAAAGTTTAGTTTTTTAATTATAATCTTGGTCTTTCTATCGATTATTAGAATCGATAATGAATATCTAAACTATCGAATCGAGCTTCTAACGCTTGCTTTTAAATTTCTAGGGTATCTTCTAGTTGTTCACTTTCGAGCAGGCCACTTTTACTTGTTTACGGCCACGTTTTTCGTCCCCAGAAAAATTGCCATGTAATTAAATCTAAATCAAACGTCACATTTTGAAGGTCTTTCGCTGGCAACATCGTCCGCTCGATTGGCTCTGGCCGAATTTTCGCTTTGGCTTTGGCTTTGACTCACCTCAAAGCGCGTAGAGCTCATGTCGCATACAATTTCCACCTATTGCACTGTATTGCATCTTTTTTTTGTTGCTTTGTCTACTTTGTTGTCGTCAGCAACGGCAGCAGCAACCCATGCCCCATACCCCATACCCCAATACCCAAAACCGGAAACGGTTACGCCAATCTCTCGAGCTTATGTATTGATGAGATCTGACAAGCTGAAGAGCAGCGTTTGTAATGGGTTTTTTGGCATTGAATTTGACGCAACGCAACAGCAACAGCAACATATATGCATGTATTTTGGTTCAATGGGTTTGTCTCTGGCAATTTCTATATAAATAATGTTGATCTCGAATCGCGAGATCTGGGAAGCAGCTTCGAAAGGTAACTATGAATAGCCTGATAAAATTGGAAGATGTGTTTCATATTTGGATAGATGGGCAAGATCAAAGATACACACAAAATGTAGACTAGATGAAGCTGTCAATAAGGGGGCTTCCTGGTGCCAAAGTGAACATTTGGGTTACGAGTTCGAATAACAGAGCCTGAATGTTATATATTAATTAGTTAAGCTGGGCTTATCCATACCCAAATCTTTATTCGATTTGGGAATCATCTACATAAAATTGTGGGTAATCTAAGCATTTCGGAGCGATTTACAGCGTTCTGTAGTAATATCTGTTTATATATATATTTGATTCAATTAAACTAAGCACAGGACCTCGCTAGAGCTAAAGGAAGATTTAAATGTTTTAAGCTTGTTTTAAGTCGTTAAACTTAAGCTTGCAATATTATAGTTCTCGGCTAACTCTCTTAAATCAATTTCTACCAAGATCCAAAATATGTATGTATGTAAGTGTGTTCATACATAACTAAGTATGTATGTATGTATGCATGTATATACGTATGTGTGTACACATGAAGGTATGTACATATGCAGGTATGTACATATGAAGGTGTGTACATATGAAGGAATGTACATATGCATGTATATACATGGAGGGTTATTTACAAAATTGTTAGGAAGCCAATATGAAATTAAGAATTGCCTGATATGATGAACATATTGGAAAAAGTAGACATTTTCAGAAGCACCAAATTTGTTTTTTAGCCAAAACTAACATCTACGATAAAAGTTTAAATAAGCCCAATCGTTGGGATCTATGTTATGTATACTTTACGACAGGGTCTCCCTCCAAAGCCCATTTATTACACTTTTGAGAAAAACTGAGGTTTTTTGCGGTTCCTTATAAAAGAAGCTTACGATATTCTTCGTTATAAAAGGTAACCAATCCTTAGTAATCAATTAAAGCTTTTGAGATAATATTTTGATAAAGATCTCTCTATTATATTCCATTATTTTCCAAAACAATATCTTAATCCTAACTAATATGTTCCTATACTTAGTAAATGCTCTGGTAAATAGTTAAATTAATTTAATAAACAAAATACTTATTAACCACAACTAAGGAATGCTTTTACTTATATAAATTTCTAGTATAAACACAGCTGCATACATATTCTAATCGATCTGTTTAAAATTCTTCTAGAAGTAATAAGTGTGTGTGCATTTTAATTTGCTGCTATGCTGAGCACTTAAATTGGAGTTATTTTTGCAGTAAATTGTAAATTGAGAACTCACCAACCGAATCCCGTCATTGGCATTGCAAATATTAGAATTGCAATTACCATGAATAACCGCATATCGCTCCGAAGCCGCAACAGCGGCAACAAACAAATGTGGCCCAGTCTCGAGTGTTGTTGTTGGTTTATGTTTAGGTTGTTGTTGCTGTTGTTGTTGCTGTTGTTGTTGCAGTTGTTGTTGCTGTTGTTTCAGTATTTGGGCAGGTAGTTAAAGCCTTTTTTATTGCGGCCACGATGAGTGCGAGAACGAGATGTGCTTATTTGAATATTTCGCAAAACGTGCAACAAAAAAGTATATTAAATTAAGTTTCAGCTTTCTGACGAGCGAATTAATCAAGCGGCAAGCGCTGAGATACTTTCAGTTCGACGTGGTGTGAACTGAGCTTTAAAGTGAAGCTGGAGGCGAGAGACAGGCGCACTTGTTGAATACAATGAGCACGGGCGACATCGCGAAGACCGATCAGCGTGATCAGTGATCAGCGATCAGCCAACAACGTTCACAGAGAGTTAATGATCATCATGGATGACGCGTAGCCTGAGCTCACGGATTCTTTCACTTTTATATATATTTTATGTTTTATTTATATTTGTATTATAATTTTTGTTATTTATTTTGTTTACGCAAAGCACAGCTGCTGCGTGGTCTGGTACGCACACGGAGAAAGCTGCCGGCGTACTGAGCAGCGCCCAAGGAGCCAGCCAGCGCAGGAGTCGGATCGGATCGTGTCCAGGCCCAAAAGCAGCCGGTCGGTCGGCCGGTCGGCCAGTCAGCTAGTTGGCCAGGGCCCCAAAATGTGAACAGCGAATCAAAGCGCAAAATGTTGAAAAATAGTTGGAAGGGTGGAGCCGCACCACAGCGGGGCCGAGCGGTAAACAGGGAGTCAGGGAGGGTTGCAGAACTTCTTCGCGGAGTAGCGTAAAAAATGAAATTAAACGCGCGCGCTTTAATCAAAGCGCAGTCCCAGGCTAAAAGCTGAAGCTGAAGCTCAGCTTCCAGTTTCAGTTTCAGTTTTTCGTTTTGTGTTTTAGTTGTTGCTGTTGTTGTTGTTGTTGTTGTTGTTGTTCTGCCCGATTTTTGCCTTTTCGGCCGTATCCTTAGCCAGTTTTTCCCATGCTCTTCGGCCCTGGGAACCCGACCGAAAAAAGTGCACAAAACAAAAACTCGCGACGTTGAACGAACTTGGAACACACAACAGTCGCGTTCCTGTTGCTCTCGATGCTGTTGTTGTTCTCGTTGTTGTTGTTGTTGTTACTTGGTTGTTGTGTTTCGTTTGGTGTTGCTGCTGCTGTGAATTTGGGCCTGAGTTTTGTCGGGAATCTCTCGTTCTGTTCCGTTGCCGGCCACAGCTCGCGACGCTCTGCGGGATTTGAAAATAGTGGCGCACACTTTTCGTGTTTATTTGGCGAAAAACGCTTCGCAATCTACGGCATCGCCTTCCGTCCGTCTCCCGTTTACGTTTGCGTCTCCGTCCGGACTGCGAATGCGACTGCGACTGCGATTGCGACTGCGAATGCGACTGCGATCGACGCTGGCTCTGCTCTGACTCTTGACTGATCTGCGTCTGCGTTTGGCATCGGGAGCACAAACGCCGGCTATGTGCTGGGGCAATAGGCTATGAATGGACGCGGACGCGGACGCGTTTCGTTCGGATCGCTTCTGCTTATTGTTGTTGTTTATGTTGTTGTTGTTGTTGTTGTCGTTGTTGTTGTTGTCGTGTTGTTGTTGCCGTAGTCAAAAAGTCTCTTCTGCTGCCGCTGCTGCTGCTGTTGCTCTTGTTCTTATTGCTGCTCTGTTTAGAAACGTGAAAATGTATTTCACTCATGCGCGTTCTGTGCGCTCAACAACAACAACAACAGCAGCAAAGGCAACAACAACAACGCGACGTCGCTGCTCGCAGTCAGCGTCGGCGTCGACGTCGCTGTTATTTTGTTGATTTTTTGAGATATTTTCTAATGTATCTGTAGATATGTGAATGTACTGCGCTCTGCTGTGTGCTCTGCCCACAGCACATACAGTTGCCGCTAATTGTAAGTGTACCAAGTGGATGTCGCGTCCAAAAGTACCCAAATTGCATATATCGAGTTTATTATAATTTGATCGCCTTCTCTCGTACTTTCAAAACATTGGCGAATCCCAACGCTAAGACTGGTTGAGAATTATAAGACTATCTGACTCTCGGTTTAATTGATAATATCAAGGTATATTTGTTATGAGAATATAATTAATTTCTTTAATATAATGGAAATAATACTAGTAGCAAAAAGACCACCTTTCCAAGAATTATGATTATTCTTTGCCTTTAAAGTTTGTTTGTTCTGCTCTCATTATAAAACGTTCTCAGCATTTGCTTTAATTATGCGAACACATTTTTCCTTACGCCTACCTCAACATTTCAAGCTGTTCGTTTACTATTAGCGCTCAGTGTTAACTCCTACAACGCCTACCTAGTTAAGGCATTATTTCTCTTGATATCCGACTTACTGATATCGCA
The DNA here is from genome assembly GCA_037075305.1 of Drosophila kanekoi. Classification (NCBI taxonomy): domain Eukaryota; kingdom Metazoa; phylum Arthropoda; class Insecta; order Diptera; family Drosophilidae; genus Drosophila; species Drosophila kanekoi. The sequence goes on along the minus strand of JBAMCE010000678.1, from coordinate 4,704,288 downwards.
ACGCTCCCCACCAGCTCCTCTCTCCTTCTCACTATCTCCATCTCTCTGTCTCTCTCTCTCTCTCTCTCTCTCTCTCTCTCTCTGTCTTTCTCTCTGTGTTTCTCAACCACCACCCGCGCCGCCTTTTTTTTGGGCTGCCGCAAATTGTTTACACGCGACAAACTTGTCATCTGTGTTGTGTTTTTATGTGTTTCTCTGCCCCGGCGATAAAACCCCAAAAAAAGGTTAGCGACTTTGTCTCTGGCCATGTCGTCTGCTGCTGCTCCGGTTGGGCTAGGCCACGACGAGCCAGCAGGTAAGAAACTGTCGACCCAAAAGTCGCAGGCTCGTAAAACTGTGCCACTTTGTATACCACACAGTCGCACAGTTTCACAGTTTCACAGTTTCACAGTTGGTCGTGTCAGCTCGCTTTGCATACAGAGTCCATTCCAGGGGCTCAGATCTCCAGCTCCATCTTTAGCTGGGCACACACGTTCGCGTAATAACGCCTCGTCTTCGTATCTGACCGGCTAATCATTCTCAAATACAATAAAACAGATTTCATTTCACAGAGCTCAGTCGAATCCCAGCGTCTACGTCAGCGTCAGTAGCAGCAGCAGCAGCAGCAGAAGCAGCAGCAGCAGAAGCATCATTTGCTACCAAAAGCTTAGTCAGTCAACAGTCAGCAGAATTTAGAGCATGGCGTGTTGATCTCGTGCTGCTGGCGGTCGCTCGGACGGCGCCTCGGCCGCAAAACAAACGCCCTCCCTCCCTGCCACACACGTCTCACAAACGCATCTCAAAATGTGACAAGGCTGAAATTCTATTGGGCAGCGGAACGACTTTTGAATGCTCTTACCTCTTAAGATCGGAAATGTAATGAATGTAATGCTTGCATTTAAATAAAAGCTAGTTATTATTTAGTTATTAGATTAGATAAGATTTAACTTTCGCACTTCAAGTTAAACAAGATTTTGCGAAGTAATTGCTAGAAAAACACTTTTAATGAAAAATTTGCAGGCAAATTTCTCGAAGATATTTGGAAAGGACTTTTTAATAGTCGGCTCATCTCTTATTATAATTATTCCCTTAATTATATGTAAATAATTTCTTTTACGCATTCTGAATTGTAAAATCACTTTATATAAAATTACTATAGAGTATTAAGGTAGTTAGATGTTTATTACTGTGATTAGTTGTATGTGCTCTATAAGGTAGCTGGGGGAATATTTAATGAACAGCTTTTGTTTAAGATTCGGCAATATATTTAACGACGATCTGTTTCTACATCGGGAAACAAATTCAACAATGATAACTCTTTGGGCAACCCCTGTGCCGTCGGTTGTGCCTCGGCTCGACGATGATCTCGATTAGCTCTATGGGCACTCCAGCTTTCCAGCTTTCCAGCTTTCCAGCTCTCCAGCTCTCCAGCTTTCCAGCTCTCCAGCTTTCCAGCTATCCCGTGTTACGTATATGGGCTAATCGTTGCTTGGCGCTTTTTTTTGTTTGTTTATAGAACATTTCAAAGTTATTTTTCGTTGAATTCTGTGAGTGGCTAAAGATTTCGGCATCATTTGGTGATCGTTGTGTTTGTTGTTGTTGCTTATTTTTATTTACTGTGCGGTATTTATGGTTTATGAGGATTGCTCTTGTACCACTGTGCGTATGAAGGCAATTAGAGTTTTTGTTTTCGTTTTGTTTTGTTTTTTTTCTTCTCTTAGCTGGCGTTCTAAAGTTCACAAGTTGTCAAAATGTTTGCGCACAAGTCTCGGGCGTTCAGCTCTCGACTTATCTGCTCCGTTAACACATTACCAGCAACTGACGTGGATATGTGGATGTGGATATGTGAGTGCTATTGTTGTTATGGGTTTGACGGCGCTGATTCAACAAATAAACAAAGCGCAAAACTTTCCGAGGCAGGCAAATATATGTCTATTAAATGAAAATAGACACTGACGGAAAAGCTGAAAATGTTGCCTCTTGTCGGTTGCTTAAAAAACAATAAAAATCGGTTAGGCATCGGCGCAATTTCTGGTCATGATTAATGGATGCCAAACGCTGCTTGCGAAATGCCATAAACAATGTACTCATACCGAAGATCGGGCCAGCAATTGCACTTGGCTTCAATCAAATTCAAAATCAACTGTCAAACTTGCTTCACCTGCCCACAACAAGGTGGGCGGCCAAAGGGTAGACGGCTGCAGTGGCCAAGGGGTGGGCGGCTGGTGTGCTGCTGCTGCTACTCTGTAGATTTGTTCGCACTATCAATGGGTCATAAAATTTTTATGGACCAGACATACGCGCAGCATATACGCAGCAACAATTCATTTAAGTGCCTTCCTCGTAATTCTTCATAAACTTAAAGTCAGCTAAAATACGCCACAAGCGATCCACATAGATCCATGACGGAGATCTCTTCCTCACTTGTCTGTTCAACAGTCCGTCTCTGTGTGTGCGTGTGCGTGTGTGGGTGTGGGGGTGTGTGTCGGTATTAGGGCATTGTTGCTGTTGTTGTTTGCGTTCGGGGAAACGATTTCGTATTGTGCCACACAGCTCCTCCAAACCGAAGAACAACAAACAAAAACGTCATGTTATGAGCAATTAACGTAATTGGAAAATGGCATTGGGCAAAGTGGAGCGCATTTGAGTTGCCCCATTTCATCCTCAGCCGTGGTACTTCGTCATTCTAAGGGTACAACAGTTACATAGCCCAGTAAGTAGTTACTCAATGAAGATAACAACATATCTTCTACTAGGCGATCAGACTTAAAGAGAACTTAAGTCTATTCTCTATATTAGAAAATCTACCCAAAAGTAGACTGAACCTGCTTTCATTTTACCATGAACCGAACCTGAAACTGGATGAGTTTAATAAGAGGCAGCCTTAAGACAAGCCTTAACCAAGCCAAGGCTTCAACTTGTTTGCATAGATGTCTAACACTAGAAATATGAGCCAGAGGCGAATCATTGATTCGATCCGTAATATATCTGAATACTTAGCATTCCGAATATGAATATTGCCCAGAATATAAATTCGGCATTCTTGGAATAAGGCAAGTTCTCGCGTGCAACATAATTTTTACTCCCAAATGTCAATAAAGAAAATTGTGTGAAATTTCTTAACTGGAAATTTTGTTTTTGTTTTTGCTGCTTTGATCGAAATTCGTTTTAAGCGGAATATTAGGTTTTCCTTTCGGATTGTTCGATTTATGATAAACAAATAAAGTTTGCTTTCACAGTAAAAAACTTGCAACAATTTCCTTTGCAATTTGGTTTTCGGGTTTGAATCAAATTCTGGAAACACCTTTTGATGTCTTGGTCTAGATTCAGCACATAAATAAATCTATGACATGGCTAATATTCAATTTCCCCTTAAATTCCTTATATCATATTCTTGAGTAAATGCCCCAGAACATCCTAGAAATATGCAACACTTTCGTCCCATGACCTTTAGTTGGAGCTTATGTGGCGCCTCGCTCCTTACTAGCTCCCAAAGCTTGCAGAAAGCAAAGAATAGTCTGGCAACTTTCTCGCAACTTCTGCCCAATTGTTTTTGTTGTTGTTGTTTTTGTTGTTGGTTTGTAATTAAAAACGCATAAAATCGAATTCAACAAAGTTGCAGCCGCAGCTGCAACAACAATTGTGTAAATTGTTCAGCACAATTTAAATTGTTGTTGTTTTTTCACGTAATGTTCTGTTCATAATTCAATTGTTTTTATGGCACAATAAAATCTTATTAATTTAATTGGATTTCGACTCACTTTTGGTTCGTTTTCGTGAGGTGCGAGTAGAAAGTGCGCAGGAAATGACACAGAGAAAAAAAAATAATATACAAAATATACAAAATAAAAACTTAGTTTATATATTATGCCGCGCTTTTATTATTATTTATTTAGCTTCTTTAGCACCCATTGTTGTTTAAACAATTAAAAATTAAAAAAAAAAACAGGCCCAGCAACAACAACAACAACAGGAACATTCGAGACAACTGCGCGACTTTTTACGAGCGATTCAGTTGATTTACTAGCCAGCCCCCGTCAGAGGCCGTTTCGGGTGCCCCTCACGATCAGCGTGTGTGTGTGTGTGTGTATCTGTGTGAGTGTATCTGTGTGTGTGTGTTGACAGGCGTGTTGAAACGGACAGTCAGCGGCGGCGTGCTAAAAGAGATTTATGCTCATTTTGTCAGCTGTGCACGGCTGCTCACTCACAGCTCATCTGCAGATCGGGAGAGCGAATCGTAGTTGCTGGAGCAGGGGCAAGGGGCAAGGGGAAGAGGCGGACTGAAGTTGGGGCCGCAACTCTATGAAATGGCATTTCGACATAATTTTTACTGGCCACAATAAATTCAATTCGCAACTCTTTGGCATAGTCTACAGGCTGACGAAAAGTGCCAAAGTTTAATTAAGCCGAGCCAATTCGGATATTCGCAAATTCTGGACCAGCTCATCATAAATTTGCCTTAGTGCCCGATGCTGGATGCTCGCTGCTCGATGGATGCTGGATGCTGGCGATCAAAAACAAAAGGCCGCTGAGTTGGCTTTTGCAGCAGGACCACCAGAGATTCCGGATTTCGTTCGGCTATCAGGCGACTCGGTTCGCTTGGGGGGCTTCTGCCTTTAATTTGCAGAACAGGTTCGGCTGGCAGGCTCTGCGCCTGGCGGATTAAGCGATTAAACAAATTAAAACAAATTACTTTTTTGCACCCACCACGGCGACGATGAGCATAAAATTAATAACAATTTGCCTGCCTTGGCGTTCAACTTAAATATGTCACTGGCATTGAGCAAAAGTTAAGACCTCGTTTAATTACTGCGATTTATCGACGGATCTCTCGCCAAGGCACAAAATATACAAACTCCTTTCATGCCTAAATTACTTGTTAGCCATGATAATGAATAATGTTTATTTATCATTACTTCCAATAGTAATTTATGTGCAATGGAGCTTTATTTCTTTCTATGGGAAGATGTTCCCATTTTTTAAGAAGATTAAGATTATTGTTGACCGCTTGAGAGGAGTGTCCGCTTAACAGGAGTATTAGCTAAGGAGTTGTAACTGTATTTAAAACCTTGCAAAAGACTAAACAAAACTAATCCAAAGAAGAAAAAGTTAATATTCTTCTTCTTATTTCTCATCAGGTTCGACTTGGCTTAGTTTATGGCTTATGCCCTGTGGTATCCGGTCCGGTCCGGTGTTTGTCTTTCTCGTCTAATTATGAAAATATGCTTTCTTTTAAATGTTCCATCTACTTTCGCCTCGTTCTTGTCTAATTGCACTGGATTTCACTCGCTCGTACAGGGTGCTGTTATATTTTGTGTTTATATTTTGTCAGCTCATAATTTGTTTCGGTTCGAGCAGCGCTTTTCCTGCCTGGCGCCCACAAATTATGAGGCCCAAATGGCAATTATAATTATTGTTAACGGTTTGTTTATGCAGCATTAGTTGGCTGTTTAGTTGGTATTGGCAATGCCGAAAAAATTTATTTTAATATTTATGCAGCGAAGTTCATTAAAACGCAAATTTACGATCCGCCCCGAGGCTGAGGTTGCAATTCGATTCGGTATTTCAAAAGCAAAACTTACAAATTTATAGCAACTTTGGAACTTGGCAATTGTTAACAAATTTATGTGTACCTCAAGTTGATATTGCGTATGCGGCATCTGTGTGTGCCTAACTGAGTGTGTGTGTGCGTGTGTGTGCGGCTGCGAGTTGAATTTTCCTAAATATTGCGCATACGCCGCGTGGTTAGCGAACTGTTGCCAGGTATGCGGATTTGCCTAATCACCAATGGTATCTTTTGTTGTTGTTGTATTATTTGATGAATTTAAGACAAAAGCCATGAGTTCTATGCGAATTCATTCATGTGATTGTGGTTTTTATTTTGTCGCTAATTAAGCCAACATTTGGCATCCAGTTCATCTATGAATGGATTCGATTTTGATTCTTCGCACGTTTATGACTTCACTAATTGCAACATATTTCTCAAATGTGTCACGTGCTGCAAATGGGTCACCTGTCAGCTAGTAAATGGCTTAATTATTTATAGCATTTCGCTTGCTAATTAATTAACGACTCCTTAAATCAACCCAATCGATAGTAGTTTTATTCAACTGCAAATTGGCACACAATACTGAATGTCATGAGATTGTCTGGACCAAGTATAGCTGCCGGAAGAAACGCACATGGAATGTGAATAACTATTAAGTTGAAAATAATCTATAGATGCATATGACTTATACTTGAAAATGTATATCATATGGCATATTATATATAGATCTTAGACAAGAAGAGTTAAAGATATTGACAATTGCTACAAAACAAGCCTGGATGGCTAAAGGATTAACTCTCTGTGAACTTTGAGCCAAGCTAAAGACTGTGAAATAAGGGTATAGTTAAAATTTTGCTGCTTACAGGCATGTTTACAATAAGGGAACTGAGGAACTTCCATAATAGTATCCAGATTTTTGACTGTTATGGCGTGAAACTTCAACCTCGACAAATTATTATATGAGCTTAGCTTCCCATAGAAAAACGTTGTCAGTTTTAGTCAGCGCTTCATAAACATAAACTTTTATTTGTGTATTTACCTATTTACTCTTTCAATATGGATTCAAGACTAAGAATTTAATAATTTCCCATTCACTTTCCTTCTCAATTAACATCCTTTTGGGTATGATTCTCCGAATTCGACTCTCACTTCGCATTTATTGCTGCCATTGTCACTTTGTTTCGAGCTCTGTTGAGTGCTTGACAAGCTCACTTATTCATCATCCGCGCATCATCCTTGGTCAATTTAATTCCTAATTATCGCCTTCCACTCAATAATTATTGAGTGATTCACATTTGGTATGATTCACATAGCTCGCAGACCAGTTTTTTAAATTACTCGGACTCTACTTTCCCGATTTACCTTCGCATCATCTAAATACAACTTATTTTGTGAATTGAAATTCTATAGAGCTTACATTATTTTTGTTTGATGTTTTTAATGCGCAATTCATTGAGAATTAAGTGACCTGATTTAACACCAGAATGACCAAAATCCAATCTGGGGCTGTTTGCGGCCGTTTCGACAGCCCCCCTTACTTTTTTTTCGTAGTTGTTGTTGTTGTTGTTGCTGCTGCCTGTCAATGGCACTCAGTCGCTGAATGCAGGGCATGTGCTGCATGCATTTAACTTTAACATGACAAACCGCAAACTCATAATACAACATTGGCGACATACAACAAGAGCAACAACAACGGCAACAACAACGACAACAACAACGGCAACAACAACGAGCAACAGGTTTCAAGTTAAGCAACCACAAAGTCGCAAGCCACAAGCGGGGAGTGTGGCTGTTAGGAGGGATGGGGAGAGAGTTGAAGAGTTGAAGATGGAGCCGCCACAGGCCGCCAACCGCAGGCGCAGTTCAAGTGATGTTGTTGTTGCTGTTGTTGCAAGTACGTAACCCTCCCGCGTACGATCTGGAAATCTGTCGCCAGCTGGCCAAGCGATTCATAATATCATATTTCACTTCCTTCAGGATATCATAAAACTTGGCGCATTGCATTTGCCGTAGCCGGTTGTCAACATTTATTGAAAAGTCGTGCCGATTTTATAGCCATTTTCACTGGCCGGCAACGTTGCCGTCAGTTGCCCAGTTGCCCAGTTGCAGAGGGAATCGACTCCACTCGATTCGAGTGGAATGGAGCGCCAGTCTCTCTCTCCCTCTCTCTCTTTTTTACTGGGCTTAGTTTTATGGATTCTTATTTCGCAGCTATTTATCTCGCTTAGTTGGTATTTTGGCGTAGATTAAGTGCACTAAATACCCATTGCCAGCAGCAGCAGCCACTAGAGCAAAAGTCTCTTTGCCACAGACAGGGCACAGACAGACGGCGATGTCTCGGCCTGGAGTCGACTCGGGAACTGCTACGCAAATACTTGCTTGTAGCATAAGGAGTTGCATTCGTTTATTTATGAGTTAATATACATGAATTATGACATCAAAGGCCCCACAGCAGACTGAAATCGAAAACGAAATGGACTTGCGCCGCATTCCCATTCCCATTCCCAACAGCAACAACAACATTTGCTGTAGTTCCAATTGGACATTCGCGTATTCGTATTGGACTCTTTTTTTGTGTGTGCGAAGGGGAGCGGGGAGGGAATCATTGTGCGATATTTGGCAAAACGTTTGTTTTGACACGCCGCGTGTCTAACGGAGCGACTTAATTGAGTTTCTGGCCGGGAGCCGTTAGCTGGCAGCTGGGGCGGGAGACCACACGCAAAGCGGCCAGCAAAGCCGGAAACTCCGGCCGCTCAGCTGGCGGCTGGCGAAGGTTGTGTGAAAATCGCCGAGTTGAACCGCGTCCAACCTGGCGGGCATTTATTTTCAAATAAAATGGAATATTTTATGACTAAACGTCAGCGTGCGCAGGCAACAATAGCGAACAGCAACAACAATAACAATAAAAGCAACAACAAACTATTACCAAAAATATTTTCGAGCTTCTGTTGCGGCTTTGCGGTCGGTCCAGAGTGGCTTCAAGCGAAGATCTGCGGCCTTTGCCTTTTTTAGCAGCGCGTCTCGACTTGATCTTGAATTGGACTCGAATTTAAAGACGCAGTTCTTGTTGTTGTTGTTGTTGTTGCTGCTCCTCCTCCTGGTGCGTGTGGCATGTTGCCATTTGAGTTGTACATGTGTTTGCGGCTCTCTTCAAAGCTAGCCGCTTCTTTTTAGCCTTTATTTTTTTTGGTTTTGGTTTTTTTCTTTATTTATTTTTGGAGGGGATTTGCTCTACTTCGAGCCGCAATTAGTTACAGCTGCAAGCGCGGAAGGAAGTATTAGTCAGAAGTTCGATTTCAAGCTGATGCCGCAACAACATTCAAGGGCAGCGGCACGTGGAACGCTCTTAAGAATTTCGTGCATTTTTGAAATCCAAGCGAAATGACTCATTCGCTTGCCACCTTGATGACGTCGACATTTTTTAGGCACTGTGACGCATGCGCTAAACAAGAGAGTTGATGACGAGAACTCCATTCTTCACACAGATAACACAGATAACTAAACGAATCAATTTCGAGCTATTTCATAGGGATATTGATTGCAGGAAGAAAGCATTTCAATTATTTACAAACTGTGGCTAATTGAGGTCTTTAAGACATATATACATACTTATGATAAGAACTGTGGCAAATGTAAGTCATAAAGGAATTTGTTAAAGGGCTGGATATACCCAATTGTATTGAATGTCTTCAAAACAGAGATTTTTGATCAGCATAGTCGCTCTTGTAAGAAATCTCATCTGATGAGATCTATCATCTAATCTTATCATTAAAATGATAATAGTAAAAGACAAGTTCTTATATGCATCGAATTGCATAAACATCGACAATAGACAAGAAGATATCTAGATATCTTGTTACTTTTACTTGTTGAATGGATAAAGCCGCAATAGTTAGATAATTACTTTTACTTTTACATGTTTTAAGGGCCACTAATAGCTGTTGGGTAACTGCATATTTAACCCAAATAGTCATTGATGCGTGCCAATGTAACAAAGTTTTCATCGTGCGACTTATTGTCATCGATTGCATTTGTCAGTCCAGATTTGGGCTGAGGCGGCACACATTGAAAAACCGCAAAACCGTCAACGTTAGGACAAAATGCAATGTGAGGCATCTGTGGTCATTTGGTCGCAAAGATTGGGTTACAATTTCCCCATAAAAATGTCGAAAAAATTGCTCAGATGAACCCTCCGAGTTGGACTTGGACAAAGATTAGATCTGCCATGCGCAAAAAAATATTATGATGCGGCGACCGCAAACAAACAAAGCCAAAGTCGAGATATCAAAGGGCAACACACACGCAAACTAAAACTGGATGGATGGCTACCAAATCTGGCTGCTGAATCATAGAAACATAAGCGATTATAAGCGATCGCCGAGATAGCCCATAAACTCCACATGAATATAATAAAAAGCTAAAAACTCGAACCCAAGCGGCAGTTGGAGAATGGATTTTTTGTTGTTGTTGTTTTTTTTTTGCTAATTTGTGCAGGGCGGCTGCCAGTAGGCATTAATGTCGCTCAACTGTCGCCAGGGGCTGGACCGAAAAGCGAGATACACGTACGCAGAGGGGCCCGTGGGCCCGTTGGCCCATGGGTCTAGGGCGATCCAACGTTCGATCCGATGTCGGCTTAGGACTCGAACTACACGCGAAATCGGTTGACAAAGCGTTTGCAACTGGAACTTGAACTGGAACTGGAACCCAAATGGTAGAGGGTTTGCGACGGGGGTTGATCGTCTGGCAGATGACTTCATTCGCATTTTGTGCGTTTTGTATGCCGCCAGATCGAGCTGCCAATTTATCGATCAACACGCTTAAGCGCATTTCTCGGCCAGTCGACAACGATGACGATGATCACAACGACGCTGACATTGAGGGCTTTAATTTGCAGCCATCCGCTCCTGCTTCTGCTCCTGCTTCTGCTTCTGTTCCTGCTCTTGCTCTTGCTGGTGAGCTTGATAAGCTTTATTGATGCGATTAGCGAAATGAGCTTTGCCAGTCGCACATCAGCGAATCCCTGCTCGTCCTGTTCGCCCCCGTAGTTCCTAAAGCCAAAATGCTGCAACTTGACAACTGACATTTCTCATTAACAGTTTTCTCATTCAATGGATATCTCTCTGCCTTTTGCTTCAATTATTTTTCGGCTATTGACTTGTTGCTTGAATGAAGTCATCTATGGAATCACCTTGACATGGGACCCACTGAGCACATGCTAGCAACAATTTGTTAAGGTGGACTCCCACTAAGGAAGCATTGGAAGCGAGGGTAAAATTACAGGTCGTTTACGGAATACCCAATCTTATAGTAAATGGCACTTGAAAGTGTGCCTCATTTACATGTATATTCTATATTTCTACAACTTTATTCATTTTTGATCAATGGTCATTTGAAAAAGCCAATAAATAAGTTGCAATTTTATATTCCACCATTAAAACTTTAATTAGAAAGCTATTCAAGTTTCTTACAGTTTTCTGATCTAGGTTTATTGTGCAAAAGACAATAACAAAATTTGGCACACAAAGTAGCTATAAAAGTATTCATAAAAGTATTGATATAAAATATTTACACACAAGTAAAGGCTATTCGGGATTTGCGACCTGAAAATAGTATATAATTTATTCTTGACTGGGACGATTAGAGTCTCTTCTTTGATTAGACTCTCTTCATCTTAGACTCTCTTCATCTTACTATCTAAAAGCTTTCACTTTCAGACAGTACGTACTTGTACATATTGCAGTCAGAGGGATCGAGGGATTATACCATATTGCTCTCAATACAAACATTCTTTGAAAGCATGATCGATCCATCTGATCATGTATACATTGGACTAAAAAGAAGAAATGTGAACACGTAGTAGGTATATACAAAACTCAAAATGGGATAGATGCAACATATTTTAACATTGTTATATATTTATAATATTATGCCATGCTGGAATTTGGCTAAAGTTGGTTTAGCTCTGATTTCAGCGCGATGCGGTTATAAATTGTTGATCATAAATACCGGCATTAATTTCAATATTTGCCAGCAATTCACAAAGTGTCACTAATAAACATTAGTGCTGCTGATCCCGGGCTCGAGATCGGGCTGGGCAACAACAAAGGCCAGCGCCAGATTACTTAATTCCCAAATTGGCCCTAATTCACGCGCCAAAGTGTGTTAAATTGGCATTGGGACTGGAACCGGGCACACGGTATTGAGAGTTTGAGAGTTTGCGGAGTTGGGAGTTGAAGTTGCGGGGGCGCTGAGCTTCGGGCTGAGCATATGCCACCCGTGACTGGCCGTGAGTGCCCGTAACTACCTGGAGACCTCTTGCCCAGGTCCAGAGACTTCTTCTTTTGCATGGCCAATCAACGCCCAGGGCGCTGTATCTGTATCTTTTACTCGCTCAACGCTGTCTGTCTGACTGTGTGCATGCGTGTGTTTGTGTGTGTGTGTTGATGACTACTATCTGGACCTGGACCTGGACTCGACTGGACTGGACTGGACTGGACTGGACTGGCAGACGCATCCGGAGGTCTGCAGTTGGCCGGCGAATGAAGACGTTTCGTGACTGTGTCGGCATTTGGTGTCCAGGGCTTCGCTTTGCTCTTCATGCTTATTATTGAAACTCAATTTTGTCGGCGCGTGTAATTTGCCATTGCCTTGAATTTGGCATACGAATTTGTTGCGCCGCCGCCAAGCAAATATTTGCCAAGACCCACAAAAGTGCCCTAGATGATGAACATCATCATGCTGATGATGCTGATGATGCAGATGATGATGATGATGCTACGCATTGCTGCATGTAGCCAGCCAGCTCTGGCACTTCCTTCCTCCAGCCGTGGCAACTTGCAGCAGCAACTTGCAACTTGCAACTTCATGTGCGTTCATCGAACGAGTATCGAATAACCCAAGAGCTCGACTGGGCCATACAACATAATTAATAAATACCATCAACATTGATTAACTCAACTAAGCTAATAAAATCATTTGTCATACGACTGAACCTTCGACTAGTTAACCAGATACAGTGCCTCCTGCTTCTGCTGCTCCTGCTCTTGCTCCCGCTGCTTGTGACTGTGGAGTACATAAAAATCGCGTGACTAATTTTAAAAATTAAAGCCTCAACTCAGCAGAGCAGCGCCTGAGCAACTGAAGCTGCACTCCGGCTGCCCAACGAGCGTGTAAATAGCGCAAAAATTAATCAATCGATGGGAGCGGAGTGTAGTTGCAGCGGCGGGGTGGCAGGGGCATAAGGAGTAGGTAGACAGGAGTCAGGAGTCTAGTGTGCACCGAAGCTAGCCGCAACGTAAAACAGGCCAGAGTGCTTGAGTACTGAGTGCCCGACTGGCATATACCCTGCACACATCCGCGCTTTGCATGTGTCTCGCTCTCAATAAACTTCTTAAGTAACTTACTGTTTACTGTGTTTTTCCAGGGTTTCTACTTAAAGTGTGAAATTAAAAAGATAGGTAAGGCATAAAGAGTTATCCAAGGTAACTTATTATACTTATGATTAGATAATCCCTTAGATCGAAGTGCACATATAGACAGACAGATAGATATACTCTACAATACTCTTACCTAGCTTTTTTATTGGTTACAGGGTATAATGAAAAATGAAAAATCTGGAAACACGCACGAACCAAGCAACAAATTGAAACTAAATACTTGCAACTTGCTGCCAAGTTCGAGTCCGAGTCGGAGTCCGAGTCGCTGTCGAAGTCGGAGCCTGGCCGGGCGGAGATAGCTGATCGTTTGCCTCTGTTCATTTAGCTTGAAATTGTTGCAATCAGTGCAGCGGCTGCTTTTAATTGCCACAGCGCAGCAGAGCGAGAGCAGGACGGGGGCAAATGGCAGAGCGAGAGCGCAGCTGCAACACACACACACACACATACGCACACACTCAGACACACACACTCAGAGAAAAAGCGACTGGCCAAATGCCAGAGATGCCGCTGCGCAGGAGACAAGGCGACGACTTTTGTCTCATGCGGAAATCGCGAGACTTGCCCCAATGTCCCATTGTCCGTGGACTAGCGTTGCGGCAAAGGAAATGCCTTAAATCAATTAGTTGAGCACTAATTGCCCCAATACCTTGTGGCATAGTTTGCCATTTGCTCAGCACCTGTTCGGGCTGCGCCTGCAGCTCCGCAAACCAAGCCAAACCAAACCAAGCCAAACCAAGCCCAGGCCGCGTTCTCGTCACCCGCCTCACCTGGCCATAACTGGCTTAATCTCTGCGCGCAAATTCCTGCGGCCTTCTCATTGTTTGGCGTTGTTGTTGTTGTTGCTGCTGTTGTTGTCTCCTCGCGTTGTTATCTTTCTCACAATCAAGGTGCACCGAGAGGCAGAATATGCGGACACCGCCGCCGCCGCCACCACCACCAAGTTTCCTTCTCTCTTTTTTAGTTTTTTTCATTTTTTTTTTTGTGTGTGCGCCCAACAAGTGCAAAAAACTGTCTCAAGTGCCTCGGAGTGGAGTGCCCCTGGCGAAAGGAAAGGAAGTCGTCGGCTTGGACGACGGGATGGATCTGGCAAGTGCCCGATATGAGAGAGCTTTTTGTTTGAGATATGTAAAACTTCCTGTAGTCAAGTTGAAGTTTATCTTTTGCTTATTTTTGTTTTTTTGTTTTTGGGGCGTGTCCCCCAAACAGATCGTTATCTGCTCCGTCAAGCCAAGTGTGTGCATATACATACATACATATATATGTGTGCATGCATATTGTATGCTGAAAGCATTATAAACTGGATTTTATGGCAACCATAAAGCCGCTTCGGTCTTAGGTAAATACAAGTGTACTACTAAAAGATGCGATCGCGTTCAATTAGCCATACTCGAGTTAGATACTCGACAGCTAACGTTAAGTCTAATTGTTCATAAACTATTTCGATCCCTCGAACTTGGAATCTACATTTGGTTTGATAAACCTACATCTAATAATATTTCATAAGAAATATAAATATATTTAACTTGTTTAAGCAAATAAATTAACTGAAAGCATAAATTTCGCAACATATTTTTACCTAAAACCTAATTCAAAAAGAAATTTCACCTTCTCTTGCTTCTCTTGTTTGTCTCAAGTTAACTATTTCATTTATATTATTTCCACTATAAAGCTTACATTGTAAATTTAGTTTCCCAGCCCTTTTATAACATTTATTTCTTAGATTCTATAAACTTGGACTTGGTTCTATAAAAGTTTGTCTTTTTATTGAGATTAATTATATGATTATTACAAAACTGCTAACAAAAAGCTATAGAAGAGATTTACGTCTATAAGGTAGCACAATACAGATTGTATTAGCAGCCCAATATATTATTAATACTAATTATGATAATTATGCAAAGCTTCTACTATAATATTATATAAAATATTATACGAGATCACAATATTTTAATGCTAATTTGTGTAGACACTGAGTGTGTTTCGTATTGAGTTCCAAAGTACCCTACTTAAGTAAGGTTCAATAAAATTAAATATATGTATAATGCATTTGAGCTTGTTGATGACAAACGCAGATATAGTCTACTTAGCTTGTCACTTAATCCGTAATTATACGGAATTATAATCGCGGTGATCAGATATAAAAGTCTTTAATATTCAATCACAGATTGTTTCAGTAACATTTTCTCGTGGTCTTTATAATGATATATAAACATTGTTATATAACTTATTTATAATATTTGCTTTATTTGACGTCATATTACAATTTGTATATAAATATCTTTCACTTTCCTTTCCATGCAAATTTTACTTGAGCTAAATTAATCAAA
Source organism: Drosophila kanekoi (assembly GCA_037075305.1). Classification (NCBI taxonomy): domain Eukaryota; kingdom Metazoa; phylum Arthropoda; class Insecta; order Diptera; family Drosophilidae; genus Drosophila; species Drosophila kanekoi. The sequence goes on along the minus strand of JBAMCE010000678.1, from coordinate 4,688,998 downwards.
ATTTCCAGCGATCTGGCAGCGCTTGGTATCTATCTGCCTAGTTAAGTTGGCTGCGCTAGGTGAATTTCTTCTACAGAAAAATATTCAAATTAATTTTCGAGCTTGTTATTTGCCAAACCTAGCTGAAAGCACACATTCAAAAAGAAATATAACAAATAGATTATGTCAAAAATCTTGGTAGAGTTTGCGACTACGATTAATTACAAGGTCTAGATAGATATTGATTTCGCCAAGCTAACTCAACTCTGAGCAGTGAAAGCATTTTGATTAATATGCACGTTTTACAGCTAGGAAGCAATTCCAGTTGGAAACTTTTCTCTTCCATTTTCGCTCAACTTTCAATTCTCCCATTAAATGTCAGTATGAAACTATAATTGACCCCTGGTCTTGTATGTTTACTTCTTGTTTTATTGTATTTGATATTTTATTATTATAATTTCTGTTTGTTTTTTTTTTTTGGCAAGGCCACAAAACCAACAACAGACAATAAAGCAAAGTTAAACAAAGTTGGCGCACAGGCAGAAAAAATCTCAAGTCCAACTCCCCGCGTCTCGCTGTCTCCTCAAGTTGAGACCTAGTGAGAGAGTGAGGAGGGGGGAACGGGTTCACTTAAAGGGCCAACAAACAAAGGACGGCGTTGATGTCGATGTGGCCAGAGGACAGAGGACGCGCCATGGACACAAAAGCGCCCCGATGAGATGATCGCTGAGCAGTCGAAAGCCTCATCCTCTAGACGCTGCTTGCAAAATGCGCGCTGAATGAACAGCAACAACAACAACAACAACAACAACAACAACAGCAACAACTGAAAATGTTCGCATCCGTTTTGGCCCGTTGTGCTGTGAATTTTGTAGTGGGCACCCAGGCGCTGGCAGACCCCTCGCTGCCCGCCAAGACGGGGAAGATGGGCAAGCCCGAGGCACCTTTGGAATTCGGTGGCCGCGAACGCTGCATAATGGAAGCCAAATGATGGGAAACCTTTTTACGCGGCCACAAGAAATGCTCAAAAAAACAAAACAAAAAAAAAGACAAAAAGTAAAAATACATAAAAGAAGTGCTTTATATATAAAAAGAAAAGGCTAAACAAAAACTAAAGCTAATTAGGCATAAGCGACATAAATGAAAGTTGAGCACTCGGTTCGATTTGACTTTGAACCCGATTGTAACTCAATTATGAGCTGCGGCCACCCAGCTAGCTGGCCGCCCCGCACCCCACCCCGCTCAGCCGTGGTCAGCCCTGGGCAGCTGTCGCGTCTTTAGCCAAAAATGGTAATGTTTACATGCGTGTCGCCGTGGCATCCATGTGGATATGTGCCCCATTGGATGTGCCAATGTCCATGTATGTGTTGCCAACACTTTTTGCGTGCTGTTAATTACATGGCCAGGTCGGACCGACTGGCTGGCCGGCCGGCTGGCTGTTCGTCTGGTCTAGTCTCTGAGGGTCTGTGCGTCTCTCGCCTGGTGGTCTCTGCTTGGTCATTGCTTCCTGGTAGTTCAACTTGTCGCCAGTTGTAAACAGTTAACAGCAGCAGCAGCAGCAGCAGCCGCAGCAGCAGCAGCTACGGCCAAAGCCGCTGATGATTGATAGCCGTAGGCATGCCCGGAGCTGGTGCTGTAGGCTGTGGGCCCAGGTTTTGTGGGCTGGCAAAGCTGACTATTTGTCTAATCCATTAAATTCTCACGGTTCACGCCTCGAGCATAACAATTGCCACTTAATTAACACCGAACTACAACTCCAGCAGCCAATGTGTCGAAAATATTTCGGCCCTTTTTGCCGGGCAACGCAAGGCACAGGGGAGGCAGAGAGCGGGACAGCCAGTGGCTGGACTGAAAGTTTTGTCATGCCAGCTCTGGCGCGTGAGCTGCATGACAAGTGATCGGAAAAGATCTTGGAGCTGACCGTGGCTCGATATCCATGTCGAACCGTTGCATTTGCCAAATCAAACAGCGGCGCAAACGTGTGGCGTCTGCAATTACAACACAAAGAGGCGACTCGACTCGAGTCGAGTGGAGTCGAGTGGAGCTACATGCTCCAAACATGACGAACAACAACTGTCATTGTCACATCCAGCAAGCAGCGGCAGCCAGAGATGAGTTGGCTGCATTTTGATTTCGTTGCACGTTGCACGCTGCACGTTGCCAGTTGCAAGTTGCAAGTTGCCAGTTGCAATTCATTAGGCCGCCAGACCATTTTGGGATGCGCGTGCGCCGCTTTTGGCCGCCTCTGTGGGCCCACTGAGTGCAACATAATCTTAATCCGCTCGTTAGTTTTATTGATTAGGAGCAATGTCAGACCGCGACGTCGCAGACGACTCTTTGGAGACAACAATTGTCGCCTCGCTGTGCCATATTTGCGACATCCGCGCTTGCCACAACAGACAATGCCTCGTCCACAGCCTGGCTTAGTATGTGCCCCCTGGGCTTAGAATGGGTAATAGTCATCCTATCGCTCTTGCCATTGGTAATGGCTAACAACAACACCTCAGCTGCCCAATGTGCATGTGTGTGTGTGTGAGCCATTGTTATGAGCTTCAGTCGGTGAATCATTTGCCAAGCATTTGAAGCTGTTCTCTAATCACAAGTGGCATAATGTGTGGGAGGGTCTTTGGGGGGAGACGAGCTCTGGCTAAACATTAGAAAAAGGCTTTTCAAATTAATTGATTGGCCTTTTCAGAATAGTAAAAGTTCAGTTTTAATATTTGCAGCTCTCAATTGTTGTCTTTGTGAGCCAAACACGAGTATCCGCGGCTCAAGCCCCTGGCTAGTACATGGATTAAGTAATGTCTTAAGCGAAGTCCAGAGGTGCCTGTGCTATTATATTTGAAAGTTTTCTTTTATACTTTAGTTAAGTCTATACTCTTTCCGATTAGCCTAGCAAAGTTGTAGTTAGATTTTCTTACTTCTAGACAATCGCAATTCTGGCTTCGAGATGAGCTCTATCAATCTATAGGCATTTAGTGTTGCAGTTTGTATACCCTGTAATTATTGAACACGAGTGGAAGGGTTTTCGGTGTTATATCAAAGAGAATTCTTGCTTGTTTCCTATCATATCTATAATCCTTGTCTTCTTAAGTAAATGTGATTCTTTTATTCTATTGAAGCTCTGGTTGTAATGCGACCTAAGGACTTATCAATATCTAAATTATATTTAAAAACATTAAATATTTGTATTTATGTTTTAATTGGTTTAATTAAATTTCTTTGATTATTTACCAGGCTATTCAAATTCAAAAATAGCTGAAAATGTCGAGATCAGAAATTCAAGCAGTTGCCGCTAATCAGAAATCTTTGTGGACTTCCTCACAACAGGATTGCATTCCGGATGTTTTTGGTTTTGTTTTCGGATTGTTTCTTTATATATATTTCCCACCCGTTTAATGATTGGGAATTGCAGCAGCGTATCAAAGAGCGAAACAAAACTGTCAACTGAGGTGGACACATGTAGCACGATCACTTTTTGCGCACATACGACTCGAGGCTGGCAGATCAGTAGCTGGAATCAGGATCAATGTAAGCCGAGCCAGCCTCAGCATCAGCCACAGTATCAGAGGGTAAACGGGCTGAACGGGCAGTGAGGCCTGGCCAGATCGTACCCCGATTCCGATACCGATTCCAGCCGCCTCGTCTAGATCTGTCGCTGTCAGTTGCATAGTTGCCCCGGCAATTGCATGTCCAAGATCTGCCGGCTCCGTCTCCTGCTCCTACTTCTGCTCCTCCTCCTGCTGATTGTCGCTGAAAGTTGAAAGCCGTTCGGCGCTGGCCGCTGACAGCGCGGAATTGTCGTTCGCATTGTCAGGGGCACCAGCAGCAGCAGAAGAGACGCCGACGTTATACAAAAGATGCAACTGTCGTTGCTCGCTCGTTACTTGTTGTTGTTGCAGTTGTTGTTGTTGCAGTTGTTGTTGTTGTTGTTGTTGCTGCTGCCCAAGCTGACAGGCAGCAACAGAAAAAATGCGCTTGGGAAACTGCCACCGAGCTGCTTAAATCAAATATTGAAATACCTCGCACAGCCCTGACCCAAGCGACAATGCAGCTTGATACCCCCAGCCACCAGCTTCCCCCCTTCGCCTCCCGCAGCGCCCCTCACTAGCTCAGGCTAATTGCCGAACACTTGAACCAAATAATTGCCCAACAAAATAAATGCCACATTGTTGTTGTATAAGTTTTTGTTTTTGTTGTTTGTTGTTTTATTGATTTGTGTCTTGCATTTGCTGCAATTTGTTGTTGTTTTTCTCTTGATCTTTTTAATACTTTACAATATTGTATGTAGTCTAAGCGCTAATATAAATTAATTAAAAATACTTGAATTAGTCGGCTAGTTAATTATTAAATTACCATTTAATTAATTATTAGTAATACCTAGAACGCACAACCGAACGGGCAACATATAATAGATAAATGTAATTTTGTAGCGGCAGTTGTACAAAAAAAGAGTTAAATTATTTAATTTCTTTTGTGCAAATTTCATAAATTCCAAGGAGAAATAACAGAATAAGATAATTGTTTGTGTGGCGCCATCTAGCGTGCATTTGTTGTATTTACTTACTAGCGAAAACTTAACCTAAAAACACACTCATTAAACTAAATACACTTATTTATGTACACAATATGTTTATGAAATACGCGGGCACGAAAAAACGTTTCGAGCTGGTTCACGGTTCACGGTTCAAGTGCCGAACTGGTTCCGTTCTGATGCACGTTTCTCATGCCCTGGTTACGTTGAGTACACACGGCGTATGCTTAACATGCGTTTTGCAGCTGGGCAAAACGGAATGCAAGCAGCGCTGCCAGCGTCGACGTCGCTGCTAAGCTAAACAACAACCGTAATCGCTAAAGATTTCAGTTATTATTGTTGCTGTTAGAGAGTGACAGGCATATAAAGAGAGAGTAGAGAGAGAGAGAGAGGGAGAGTTTCAGCTGCGCGCAATTGAATTTCAGTCTTGTTTTCAATGATTTCGTACAATTTTTTCGTTGGAACGGAAATGGAAGAGGTGAGGGAGGGGGGGCTTAAACGCGCTTTTAAAATTGTAAAAAACTATGTCTAAGCTACGACTAAACTTATGTACATACTATATACTCATATCGGTGCCTACAAAACAGCAAACGTAATTTACAAAAAAAATTTGCTGCTAGGGTTGCGTATTGCTTATAGAACTAAAAACTGGGCAAAACGAAGTTGTGCACTTTCCTCTTGTCGTGTCCTTGCTATATATATATATATAGATATATATATGTAATTGTATGTAATACTGCTAAAAAGTCAGAGTGGGCTGTTATGTAAGCTAAGAATTAGGGGCGGGTCATGGACTTTAACTAGGCTTTAGTCTAGGCTCTTAACTTCTAATAACAAAGGCTAAGCGTAGACAATACATAACACATACACAAAGTGGGAGAGGGAGTTGGGGAGGGGGACAGGCTGTTCAAATACGGGGGATGAGGTGGCCCTTACAGACACGTGTGTATGATCTTCTTGGTTCGACAGAGCTTGCACTTGACCTCGCAGCACCAGTGGAAGGTGCAGGCGCAGCGCTCGACAACGACGACCTCTTGTGTGCGATAGCCACGCCCACAGCACATCAGATCGCAACCATCGACGCCCAGCGATGTGTCGTTGCACTGACGTCCGTGTGTGCCCAAAATGCCCTGCCTCAGGTTCTTCTCACAGAAACTGGGCGAGGGCTCCAAATAGACAATGTCCTTCGGACCTGGCGGCTTGTGTTCCGGATTGTGTGGATTCAGCTGGAAGTGATATCTGCAAAGAAGATAATGCAAAGAGCTTGGGTTAGTTTATGCTGAGATATTTTTATAATAATTAATTACTTAAAGAAAATTTAATTTATTGAACTTCTAATTGACTAATTGCATATAATTTATATTTTCTTGTGCTTACCTGTTGTGTTTGCGTCCCTGACGACCGCGTCCATGTCCGCGTGCCCTTGCCCCCGCCACCGGCAGACTGTTGGGCGATGGCATATTGGGATGATGCTGTTTGCCATTCGGATGGCTGTTGTCCAGCAGCAGCTCGGGCATGTGATCGTTGAGCATGCGCTCCTCGTCGTCGTAGCCGTTAACCGAGGCGGGCAGCCCATTGCCGCCGCCGGAGACGCCACCCACAACGCTATTGGAGCCCGCCGCATTGGGGCTAACGACGGCGACGGCATTGCTGCTCTGCCGCAGACTGTTGCTGACCTGGACGCGTGTGGCGCCATCGAAGCGCGCCTTCAGATTGTCGCCTATGACACGGAAATTGGCCAGACGCATCCAGCAGGTTTTTACCGTACACGAGCCGGACATGCCGTGGCATTTGCACTCCTGACGCATCTCCGCTTGAACGTGCTGCAAGTGTAGAGAGAAGAGCGGAGAGAGAGGGGGGAGGGGCATTCATTAGTATGACTTTATTAGGCTGCCGCTGCTGCGCCTCCAATATCTTTTTCACTTAATTATTTTGCCGTTTTTTGCTCGCTTCGATTGGCGGCCCGCCTGCCACGTTGTTGCAGTTATTAAAAATCAATAAATGTTGTTGCAACTTGCTGTGTGCGCATGTTGCATGTTATTGCTGCTGCTGCTGCTGCTGTTGCTGTTGCTGAAGTTGTTGTTGTAATTGGCCTGACCAAAAGTAAGAAATCAACGCAGTTGGGGGGCCCTGGCAGCCAGCAAGGCGCACAGCACAGCACAGCACATGATCAGCATCATCATCATCATCGATGTAGCCCATAACAAGTAATAAAATAATAACACAGATGGTGGCCCCCAAAGATCTTGGTTCTCCAGCGCAGGACTGAGACTAGCTTTAGTAGCTCTGGAGCTCAGTGTGCTACTTTCTATGCCCCCACGAGGAGCTAGCTAGGAACTGGGCTGCACAGGAGGCGCCGGCAATAGCTCAGCGATACAGTGGAAATTAATGAAATATTTTGGCAGGCAGTTTTTAATCGATATCGATTGGCTGATTGACGGATATCAGTACTCGATAGATCCTATTCAACATATATATGTATATCGACAGTTGTAACGAGATAAATGACTTTGAAGGTGCCTATGTTTGCTCTGAAATTTGGAGAGTTTCTCCTTTAAATCTATTTATCTAGCTCGGAAAGCTCTCTTGATTGATAAATGATTATACGATGAGTAATTTCATCCACTGTGCTTTGCGGCAGCTGCGGACTACTTTTTGTAGCTCTCCTACAGAGCTGGAAGCTGTCAACGATTTTAATATACGAGCTACATGCGCGCAAACGAGTGCATGCGAGACAGTCCCGGTACCGTCTACCCGGTCCCGATCCCGATTCCGATCCCGGTCTGGCTGCTGTTGAAGCTACCCGCTCGCTGGACAGCAGAGTGCAGCCAGGAGGCTCGCGGAGTCGCCAATTGGGGCGGAAATCGGCAAAGCACTCGTTGATTTTTATTAGGCAAGTCGTAAATTGTGAGCCAACCAAAGCGATGCGTCGCGACAGGCATTAGAAATATAATGGAGGATCGATTGATTCGATTGGAGTCGAGTCGATAACAGGATTGGTTTACTTACCGCACGGCCCGCCTCGTTGTTGTGCAGATTCATCTTCTCGCGCAGATTGCGTCCGCGCTCGCCGGTGTCCACGAACTCGCGCGAGAACTTGAAGCCGAAGCCAATGTTGTCGGAGCAGCCGCCCCACTCCCAATCCCGGACGCCGGCCACGCTGCCAGCCTGATGATTGGCCTGCGGTGAGCGCGTCTGGTGGCTGTAGTCGCAGGTGCAGGACTCGATGGTGCCCTCGCTGCAGGCTCTGGCTATCGAATGGGTCACAGCCGCGCTGGTGATTGCATAGATGAAGCCCGTCTCACGGCAGCCTGTAAAGGTGAGAGAGAGAGAGAGAGAATGAGAGGGGGAATATGAGCAACTGTTTTTGTTTCTGTTTCTGTAGCTTGGAGCTGTTTGTTTGCCTTCTGGGTGTTCCACTTGGACACGACCCCCCAAGACAAGACAAGATCTCAATCTTGTTCAAGTGATTGCGACGTGGGCAACAGTTAAATTCCTTCCTATGAATAATGGCACTTGTCTTCCAAAGTCTGGTCAATTATGACACTTCAAGTTATCACCGCACCGGAGTGCCGCCTCCTGCAAACTGACGCACAAAACTGACACAGATTAAACGTTCAACAATAAATTCCAACTTAACACTTTGCCCCATCTACAGCCCAGCCAACCGGCAGTCGTCCACTCCACGAGTGGCCCTTGTAGAAAACTTTACATTATTTTCATATACAGATATATTTCTTCATCTTTTTTTTTGTTTCTTTGACTTTTTATTTTTATTTTTAGTAACTGCCTCTGTTTCGCCCGCTCGAGCGACCATCACAGATAAAGAACAATGAAAATTGAATTTACATGTTGCAGATAATTTTTCAAGTGCCTGCGCTACAACTCAAGAGCTACAGATACATGAATTTATGTGTGTGCGCCTCCTCTATACGTATGTACGTCCGTATGTATGACACATGAGCGCAGTCAGGTAGCCCTGTACTCATATATTATATGAGTAAACAACTATCTGGTATTTCCCGGGAGAATTACTTCACATATTTGTCTAAACAGCTCAAATGATATTGTTGCAATTGCCTAAACTATAACTTTGGGTGCTTCTCTGAGAGTGCGAAATATCCTAAGTAGATATTTGACTAGTAATAATTGCACAACATATCAAATATTAACAACAATTCGAACTGTATTTTATATAATATTTAGTAAGTATTTATTAGGTATTCGAAAAGAGTTTCTTTGTCCCCCTCTATAGAGCATACATTTCTATGTAACATTTCAGGATTAGTTGTATAACGTTTGGCAGATAATTAGTCATATTTTAGTTTACATATTACCCGATTACAAATAATCTTTAGGCTGCATAAGACTTCTTTTAATCTTAACTATTGCCCATGATATTTACTCCACAAAGACCCTTTCTTAAGCTCAACTATATCCAAAGATATATGCTCTATGAAAAGCCCCTTCTTAGGCAGCTTCTATTCCAAAGCGTGCATAAAACTCAACTTAAAGCTTGTTTTAAGTCTAATATAGCTTATTTGGAGACCTGAACATATCTGGTCTGATCATATAATACAATCTCTCATTCTAGCTCCACTTCATAGACACGCTTCAGGTCTCGCTGCCTGGGCTAGGCTGACGACTGATGATTGATGCCGCCGTGATTGACTGTCGGGCAGGTGACGATGGAGAGTGTCGGCTATGAGCAATGAGCTCTTAACTTCCGCCCGAAATTGCCGCTTTGAATTCCCGATTTCCCGGAATTGTGGCACAAATTTTTATTTTATTTCGTTCAATTCCCGGTTAATGTTTGTTTTTTGTTTCTAGTCTGTGTAAATGTGTGTGTGTGTGCGTGTGTGTGTTGCTTGGTTTCATTTTCATTTCTGGTTTTGTTTTCTTTAAATAATTTCACGTAAAAGGTAAATATGTGCGATGTTTAATCTGTGATAAGAGAAGGCGGTCGGCGGTTGGCGGTTGGCGGCCGGCGCATGCGCAAACGTCGTCATCAACAACAACAACAACAACAACAACTACAACAACAACAAATTGACTCTGACTTTTGGTGATTAGCTTAGCAAGAATTCGCGTTACATTGCGTGGCAAGTGCTGCATTGTGTGTGTGCGTGTGCGCGTGTGTGTGTGTGTGTGTGGTGTGGTGTTCCCTTTTGTGGGTATATCTTGGACTGTTTTTTACGCCGTGTAAATAGCTTGGCAAATGTTTCGCAGAAAGAACGCCGAACAAAAGACAATAAAACGGCGAACATTGAGCAATTAAGCGGCGAAAGAAATGAGTGGCTCATGAGAGACTCATGCGGCCCATTCGACTCATTCACATTGGATAATGGGTGTGGCGCAGGTACTCTTTAATTTGCCAGCGCAAACAAATGTCCCAGTTTGTGTTCGTCTGTGTGTGTGTGTGTGTGTGTGCGCGGACAACGCCCACAAAATGTTTATGCATGTAATCCGAGTAGCTTTGAGTTGTACCCCTCTGCATATCGACCCCCCACTCATACGCTCAGGACTTCTTTAAACTCCTTCTTTCTTTCTTTTTTTTTTGGTTAATTGCTAAACGGATTTCCGCTGCTGCTGGGCGTGGCAAGCAGGCTGATGAAATTGAGAGCAGCCAGGGCCCGAGCTCCTGCGTCTCCTGCCCCTGTTCAGGTAGCTCAACAGTTCAGCTAAGCTGCTTAGCAAGGATGCCTCTCAAAGGACCGTGCCTGTGTCTCTGTGTTCCCGGAATAGTTTAGACATTGATATAAAAGCCACAGGCAGCCACTGGCATCAGCTTGGGGTGGCTGCCATTCGTCATCCTTCATGATTAGAATGCGCAAAAAAGACGAAGGCAAGAGAAAAAAAATCAGCTCAAGAGCACATAATACCCTAGGCAACTAATCGAGTTGGCCTGTTAAAGCGTGTGGCGTGCCAAATTGACAAGGTGTCACCAATTAGAAAACAAGTTAGTTGAGTTGAGTTGAGCTGTCTTCGCCCTCAGTTGACTTCATTTGCAGGCCCGAAGACAACACACAAACAAAAATACAAATACGAATACAAATACAAATACAAATAAAGTGCCCCGCTGGCTGGACCTGACAGGGTGATCCCTGCTGTCTCCAGGGTATTAACGCACAGTTTGAGAGCCACTGTGCGGTGCAACCCCAAGTGTTAATGGCCTAGGTGTTAATTAGGGCCAAGGGCACATTAAAATATATAAGACCAAAAAAAGGAAAAGGAAAAGGCAGAGCGATGAAAGTGCTGCGATAAAAAGCTGTCACCAGTCCAATAATCCAACAATCCAACAAACCAACAATTCGACAATTCGACAATCGAGAACTCCATAAAATGTCAAGAGAGTGCAACTCATAAAAAGGATGTTGATAAGGTCAAGAGCCGGTCTATAAAAGTCAGCTGGCGACGAGTGAAAGGTCTCTCTCGGCGCAAACGCACGCGACGCACAACACACGCCCACCTAGAGGAGTAGGAGGAGAAGGTAGGGCGAACTCTATGGGAATCGTATCGTATCGTAATATGTGCCAGGTAGCACAGACAGTAGCTAATAAAACGGCAGGACAGAAGTTTTTGCCAAAAGCAATTCACAAGAAGAGCCGCGGGACTGCTGCCTGTTTACATTTATATGAAAATTATTGTTGACAACAGGCAGCGGGAATAGGCACGGGAACGATCCCAGACGGGCGACGACGGGGAGCGCAGAAAAAGTGTTGCCCGTGTTGCTCAGATGGTCGCTTGGGACCTGCAACTAAAAACTACTCCTCGGCAACTGTCGCAGCGGGCGAACAGACAAGCACTTTTGATTGATTTGAATGCGAGAGGCCGTAGACCGAAGACCGGAGACCGGAGACGGGAGACCTGAGCCAGCGCTTGGTGCTGCCAACCTGCGGCAATTAGCATAAACATGCTGAAACGCAAGTGGAGCAAGTGCAGCCGCAGACAAGCGCAACAAGGCGATGCCATTGTTCCGCGTGACAGCGAAAGTGGCCCAACATGTGGCACAGTCTCCAACCAAGTTGTGGCAAGTGCCCGATCGTATTACTGCAACAACAAACATGCAACCCACACACAGACAGTCAACAACATAAATAAGAACCACAACAAGACATCGGCGAGTGCCCAAAACTAAAGTAAAGTAAAAACTGAAACCAAATCAATTTGTGCAATTGCCAGTTGCAGCGCACAGGGGCGTTGACAACAAATTCTATGTCGCCGCGGCGGAGAGAGGGGTAGGAACAGCCACATCACATATCATATTTCACGAGGGGTAACTCGGATCTGGCACAGTCAATGGGCGACAGATTCGAAGCTGATCAAATGCTATGAAATATCACAGCTGGCCGAGAGCTAGCTAATTATGATGGAGAGTTCAGACAGAATTGATATATGTATTTAAGTGTAAGTAATATCAAGGAATCGGCAGGTAAGCGATGTATATAGCTAGGTGAGCATAGCAAAGGAACAGGCCTTAATAAGTAGGTGCGTTTAAATGAGTTTCTCTCGATATCAATCGATTATCGATCCCACAATCCCACAAGTCAGGATTGTCGATAGTTTCTTATCTAATCTTATCTTATGTTATCATAATATAGTTCAAATATAATGTTTTATAGCTGCGATATTCCCTCTGTTTCAAAGATCTTGCCATATGTATATATAATTTAAAAACATTTAAACTCTTCTTGCACTCACCTCGATCGACGATTTTGCCAAACAGATTCTTGCCGCGCAGGAAGTTGCGCGTGGAGCAGTTCCAGCGACGATTACGGAACTGATGCTGGCACTCGCTGATGGCCATGTTGGCGCCCTTGACCAGGGCGCCGAGCACGCCGGGATTGTCGCGGACCAGGCGTCGCTGCTTGCGGCGCAGCGTCGAGTGTATGGCGGGGTCCATGTACATGATGCCCGTGCTGATGGGTGAAATGTTGTTGGGTTCGCCGACCTTGGCGATGCCCCTGTTGGCGGGAGGGAGAGCAGAGGGTAAACGGCACAAATTAATAGAGCTCACACACGGAGAGAGGGAGAGAGAGAGGCGTGGGGGCGTGTCAAGACTATTTAATGCTTGACTTGGTTTTTGCGCCTAATTACAAGTGGTGCGTGGATAGGGGGCAGGGGCAGGGGCAGGGGCAGGGGGAAAATCTCGAGCAGCTGGACACGCACGCACAGGGCACAACGAAAAGGCCGCAAAGACGGATCAACATTTTCATTATATTTCCATTTCTATTTGTATTTGTATTTGTTTTTGTTTTTGGTTTTTCTGTTATTTTTTCTTGTTTGGCATTATGTTTATTTCCACTTGACTTGAGTTGTGTGTGTGTGTGTGTGTGTTTGTTGTTGTTGTTGTTCTTGGTTTTTCACTTGCGGCTTTTCCTTTTTGTTGAGCACGTCAATTGCCGGCGTTACTCATGCATGCACCACACACACACACACACACACACACGAACACACACACACACGCACAACCCCATACACTGACAAATATTTGATGACACTTGTCGGCACTCGCTTCCATTTGCTGTCATCTTTTATTTTCTTTATTTTCGTCAAACGGCCTTGCCCAGAAAAATGTTTTCATTTATAATAGATACGAATATCGCGAGTTGTTGTACCTAATATACTTTAGTATATTTTTCTTGCTACAGTTGTTGCTCTCGTTACAAGTTGTTGTAGCTGTTGTTGTTGTTGTTGTTGCTGTTGTGCTCTGTGTTTAGCAACAATAAATAAATATAAACAAATGTTTATTGACAGCGGCGCGTATGCAAATTAATTGCCAATTCAATTGGCCGTTGATTGCGGTGGGAAAGTTCATATTTTTGCTTGCATTGTTTTTTTATATTTATTTATTTGTTGCTGCCTTTAAACAATTGCGTAATGCATAACAACTGGAGCTGAGCAACAAAACGAAAGTGTAACAAAAAACATTCGCTTAAAACAAAAGCAACAACTGGCGACGGCCGAGCGCAATCGATGCGATTCCCAGGCGGATTAAAATCAATGGCAAGAGATTTATGCGATCGCCGCAGCAGAAAAGCAAAAGAAAAAAAAACAGCCAGAAAAAAAAACAGGCAGCATTTTATACAATTTTTTGCTTTCTGTTGCTTTCTGTTCTTTATAGCGAAATTTATGCCGTTATAAAAAGTTATTACGGCACGCATTTGTGTGTGCTTTGAACTCGATTCGAACTCGGGCGAAATTTTATGCGCAAATCAAAAGACTTAGGCAACGAACTTGATTTGGGCAGCGCAGCTGCAGCAACTGTTGCATTTGTCGTCGACAAAGCACACTTTGATCATGTCTTGGCCAACATTAACTGTGTCATCAACACACACGCACAGGCGCATACCCCCGCGTTTCCCCTTGGGGTAAAAGTTGAATGCGCGCTTAGAATTTTTAATTGCTTTCATCAGACAAAAAGTTGCTGCTGCTTCTGCTGCTGCTGCTGCTGCATTTTGTGGCTTCCGCATTGTGCGTGCTGCACAAGCACAGATTTGGACACATTAAAGCCAAGACCTTGTGGCATCTTTTGACTCTAGCCTGGGAAAATTTTGGTTCAGCTCTTGCGTTACATTTCGTGTCTCTCTCAACAGTTGCTGCGGCTGGCGCGTGCCTGTGCCACAAAAGTTGGCTGTTGCTTTTGTTTGGCTGTGACTTTTGGCTTTGGCTGTGGCTTTGGCTCTCGCAACGCTCGGCGCTTGGCCGTCGCCTGTTTGCGCTTGTTCTTCTCGGGCGCTCGCTAATTGCCTGAACTGTTTGTCCCCCCCGCGCAATTTGTTGACTTATGCAAATGTTGCGTGGGCGCATCACATCAGCTGCCCGCTGCCTGTTTTCAATGTCAAATGTGTGGATCCCTTGGATTTTCATGATGCTACTTACCACCACATGGAGCCTCGGCCTCTGCCCGACTTCTGTTTGCTTTCGGCGTCGGCGCTGCATAGCGCCAGCAGGCAGACGATAAATATATAACTTAAATCCATGATAAAGTTTTTTGTTTTTGTTTTTGTTTATTTCTTTTCACACAAATATTATTGTTGATATGGTTGGGCGTACTAGAGCTGACCAGTTAGTCAGTTATTTTTATGTTATTTGCTATTTTGATTTTTGATTATATTCTTGGATTCGCTTGTCAATTGCTGGGTTTGTTTAGTTTGGCATTTGGCATTTGGCCTGGCTAAATATTTTTTATGGCAATTTCACGTTCAATTAGCGCACTATAAATGAGGCATAATCATCATTAGCATAGGCACAGATATTGATTTTGATTTGTTGTGCATCGTATTAACTTGGCTTATCGATTTGCTATAATTATAGCTTGATCACACGGCTCGGCACTTGGGTTTTGTTTGTGTTTGTTTCACGTGTAAAAAACTTGAAAAAGTTTTATGAATGAAGTTGATCTCGAACTCTGAACACTTTCCATTCGTAAGGAGAGTGGACGCGACGTAAGTATTTTGTACGTGGAGTCGGTGCCGGAGCGGAGGAGTGAAAGATTGTTACCCGGTTCAGTGCCAGCGCTTAACTGAAACACACGGCGCGTTCTTTTACCTGGACCGATCGAGTCTCTCGACTCGACAAATAGATTTTTTTTGAAACCTGTTCAGCTGCCGTTGCCGTTGCGTGCGCGTGTGTTGACGACAGCGAATACGAGAGGCGAATGAGCGACTGACGGACGAGAGTCACAGCCAACAAACAGATCGAAGACAGCCAACCAGAGACTCGAAACTATAGGCTCGAGCCTCGACATGACAGCCGCAGTCGCCGTTGCCGTCGCCGACGTCGTCGTTGTCGTCGTCGTCACACAAATTGCCGAGCTCTCGCTTCGTGTTCGCATGTAAAATGGGCTGCAACCCAACAGGAAATGTTAACCAAAGTAATTCCACTAGAAAAATACCACTTCTACATTCAAAGACTTTTCATTCTTAAATAAATTTGGTACTTTAGCAAATTATTTCCTTTTTATTATTTTATATTTAAAGAACAGTGCCTTTTATAATATACATTATGTCTACAAATCGCTTAAATAGGTCTGAAATAATTAAAATATTAATTTTATTATTTAAAATGGGGTATTAAATGTAGTACAAATAGTATTAAGCTCCAATTTTTCCCATAGAAACAGTTTGCTGGCAATATCAGCGGGTTTCAGTGGATTTTTCATGCACATACTTCCAGCTGGTGTAGCTGTTGCTATTGCTGTTGCTCTGCTGCCCGTCGAACGATTAACGATCGTGGAGGAGGAGCGATTCGGTGCTTGTCTCTCTCGGCTCTGAGGCAGCGTGTGAGTGAAGAGTGCAGCTAGCGTGAAAATAAGAAACGAGAGACGAACGCTTGGAGCAGCTGCCGTGTGTAACTGTGTGCGCGGCGCTCTATATATGTGTGGGCAGCTGCATTGGTGTGGTGTATGTGTGGTATATAGACGGCCTGCGCCCAATAAGAAATGGCGGAAACATTGGAAATTATTGCGAGTGCATTTTTCGGTATCACAGCGAACCGATCGTTTTGCCAGATTGATGGAATTTATTTTAGTTGAGTTTGCAATTTATGGGTGCGCTAACTGCATTTAATTACACTTATTTACCACAATTTGATACAAACATCAATAACGGTAAATTAGCATATCAACAGCTCTGGGCTGTTTCATGTTTCGTTACGGAACATGTGTGCTTTGCAATATTATTTTACGTTTATTATCACTATAAATATTATTATTATTGTTATTTTGTACAGACTGTAGTCAAACATTATTATCTAGAAGGCAGACGATAGCCTAGGCTGGCACAATCAATGCATATAAAAGAACCCTATTCTAATAACATTTCGGGTAAATTTAACATTGTTATTGCATAACATTCCTTAAGTGTATGAACAGTTAGACTTAACAGCATTAAATCACTTTAAACTACGTATACGTAATGTTAATGTTGATTGTTTCCTTTTTCCCATATCACAAAATGATGTGTAAATCCTTGAATGTTTTCAAATTTGACAAACTTATTAATTTTTAGAATTTCCCATTATTTGCTTTTTATACATCCGCTATCCCCACAATACTTCGTCAAGATCTTCAGCAAAACACACAGAAAAATTAAAAAACATCAAATTTTATTATATTTATATTTCATTATAACCAATATTCAATTTTACTTTTTACTTCCAGATATTTGGTATTTCACTTGAATTTTTGTCTTATATTTGTAAAGCTCGCAAATGTTATTTATTTATTAAATTATATGGTGTATATATATATACCAAATTCTTTAATCAACTTACTTGAAAGGACAACATTTAACCCAGAAATATAACATTCCAAATTCTCTTTGTGCATTTATAACAAAGTTCCTTTTTATTCATATTCATCAAGTATGCCTAAAAATTTAATCCTTCTACATAAACGTTTTATAAGTAAGACTAAAACTTTATTCAAATCATTTTTAATTTATTTAATTTATTCATTATTTGTTATTCGTATTCGATTTGTGCATTGTTCGAGAAGCAGATTTTCCATTCGCTTTGCTATTCGGAGTAAATATATTTTCGGAGTGCGCGCTGCGCTATATGCACAGCCAACTAAATACTCATGCTCTTTGCTCACACGCACTCACTCTCTCTCATACACACACACACACACACTGTGCGCGCTGCTCACCTTTTTCTTGCTCTTTCCGTGTTTCTACTTTGGCTGCGCCAACTAATTGGACAGTCGACTGCATTTTGGGCATGCGCGCGCCCGCTTGCACCTACAGCAGATGTGCGGAGTGAATGGAAAGATGCCCGTTCAGCTTATTCGTTTCCCCATATTGCCGTTGCATTCTGGCGCGCGCAATGTTGCTGCTGTCGTTGCATCCTCAATGAATTAAATGTATTTTTAAAGATTATGTCAAGCTATTAATGGGCCATTATTTGCGGGCTTAAGGCGGCTGCTGCTGCTGCTGCTGCTGCTCAAAACTCGATCCTCGGGCGATCGTAAATGTCATTAAAGCGCGCCTGGAAGGCGCACAAAATGGCGTTCCAGCTGAGGCCACAGCCTGTGCAAATATTGGCACAGTCTGGTACTGGAAGTGGGACAGGGGACAGGGGACAGGGCACAGGAAAAGAGTTAGACGAGTGAGTGCGATCTATTTGCTTAGGCAACAGCCGTGGACGTGGACGTAGACGCAGACGTGGCTGGGCGGGGGCCGGAGCTGCAAAATTAGCGCGTTCTTATTAATTTTATTGCTGCGGAAAATCCAAACGATGAGAACCGAGTCTTAGCCTTAAAAACTGACACACACACCGAACCGAGCTGCAACAGCCAACAACTGCAGAGGCAGCCGTGTAAACAAATCATAAAAACCGCTGTAGGTAGTCCGCTGTATGCTATATGCTAACCTCTTCGATCTGTCTGTGTGTGAGTGTGTGTGTGTGTGCTCATAAAGGCGCGCAATTTGGTCGCTGAGTAATGGCCGATGAGCTGTTTTAATTTGGCCATAATGAAGGCTATATAAATTGGTATTACCATGCGATATGGTTAGCCACAACGAGACGTGGCGAATGGCGCGACCTTCAGCATTGACTGGCAACGGGAAACTAATCCATCAAATCTCTAAGGTCAACAGCAGGGGCAGCACCAGCAGCAACCAAATCAACCAAAGCAACGCCACAACAAGCAAAACACAAGACACAAGCAACCACACAGCGCCCACAAACCCCCCGAGGCACAACTCTCGACCCTGAAGGTCAGCTTAACAAGCAGGCAGCGTTGTCCTTGGGCTGTATTTGGGCAAGGTCAAGTCTTGGTTACGACGTTCCAGATTGCAGGTGATTATGCGACAAGTCACAAAGTCAACTGTCAAAGTGTTGGAAATTAACATATTCCAGTGGGAGTTGCGGCTGCAGACCCAGAGCCGGACCCAGAGCTGGCAGAAGGCGTCGCTGTTAACTGTAAAATCTCGGCTCATAATTGCAAATAATCGCCGGGTAAGCGCAACTAAAATGCTGACTCTTGCCGGGCCCTCGCCTCGCCTCGCCTCGCCTCTCCTCACCTTGCCTCTCTCTCCTGGGGGGTAGGCGTGTACGGGCCATGTTGCACGTTTACCTGGCTGCACGTTCAGCTTGGCGATCGGCTACAATCGAAATTTATATGGTCTGCAATCATTTGGCATCATTTGCCATCACTTGCAGAGACTGTCCACAAAAACGCTCCATGAAGTTGTCAACAGTTGGATTCGCCACGCTGTGTCCTGTCAGCGGCAGCAGCAGCGCATGTCCTGCAGTTCGCTCGGACCGCTGCCTGATGTCGCACAGGGTGTGAAAATTGCTTCCAAATAAAAATTTGCAACACTTCGGTACCCTGTTGCCTCAGTCTCAGTTTGGGCCATAATGTTTGTTATGCTTGATTCTTCTTCTAGTTGCTGCTGCTGTTGCCTGCTAATGCGCCGTGCAAAAATGCAGCTAGTTCCGCTACGCTTCGACTCGAACCCGAACCCGAACCAGGTCCCGACGCTGCCAGCCCAACTGCTGTGCATCCGCCGATCATCGCAGCGATCATGCGCAGCTCGCGTCCAAGAGCTGCTGCTGCTGCTGCTTCTGCAGTTCTCTCTGGATTCCAGACCCGGTTCGGGCCGTTTAGCGAGCGTGTCGCAGCTTTGTTGCCAGCCAATTTTGCGTTGATTCAAAACAGTTGGGCACTTGCTGAGCTGGCCAGCTAGTTTATTGCACTCGATTTTACGCTTCGATCTGACGATCAGTTGGAGCGCGCGATCGATGCGAGCAGCTGATTGCGTGGATTGTGGGTGGATGCAGCCCCTAATGGGCATGACATGAGCCGATTATGTTGCCATTTATTGTTAATTGTTCAGCGTTTATTCTATAGATCAGCACGATCAGTTGGCAGTTGGGCGATGCTGATGCTGATGCTGATGATGGGTAATCCATTGTCCAATGATCTACATTTCAGCTACTTGCAGAATCTCTTTTTGTTTCGTTTCCTTCAGGTTATAGAAGTATTAGATATATGCCTCAAATATCTCTTACTTGATTCCTAGCGCTGCGAGGATATCTCCCAATTATAATAGTAAAGTATGTTCAATGAAAGTAATTTAAGTTAACTTATCTAATATCTAAGCCCAAACTAGACTTAGATCTTGTGCTAAGTCTTCGGACGCAGCAGCCAGCGCTATATTTATCCTAGGTTGGCTTTGGAAAGTTAAGTTCAAAACTTTTCCATATGTATATAACAATATATAGTAACATTTATTGGTTCCTTTCTTATTAAATATTTCTAACTTCTCTTAAACATGTTTAGTTTTATGCAGATGATATATATTTTTATCGTTTAATGCTCCATTTGGCGACCTTTCCAAATAATATATATGATTGGTATTTACTCCAACTGAAGCATTTAAGAGTTCAACAATTGTTGCTTAACATATATATTCTGGCAAATACTTGTTTATCAATTTCTAAGACTAAGTTTACATGTAATCGAGCGGAATATAATAAATTTTTATAGCTGGCACTTTACTATTTGCAAAATGCCCGACATTAGCGCGCTGACCCCAACCATCTTTGGATCTCTGGAAACTGGAAAATGTGTGTATGAAATTGCCGCGGATACACACACACACACACCAGCACACACACAAGCACACACCCACCTGGCTGTTGGCCAAGCTGCCTGCTGTTAGCTGTTTGAGCTGCGGCTCTGCTCCCATTCCGATTGCAGATCTTGTGCTGGCTGCTGCCATTGATGACTCCACATAATTTGCTTTGGCCACTTCCAAGAAGTGGAAAGGAGGTATGAAAAGAGATTTGAAAATAAGCCATAATCAACGCCATCATCATCAGCAACAGCCCGGCTTCCCGGCCCTCCTTCCCTGCTGCCTCTACGCTGGCCAGGCCCAGACGTTTGTCGATGATGGTGGTCGACTTGGCCAATAAGGTAAGAGGTTTGGCTTGCTGCTGCTTCTTCTTCTTCTTCTTCTGCTGCTGCTGCTTCTACCAAAACAACAGTTACCACTGATCAACTGCTCTTGTTGTTGTTGTTGCTGTTGTAGTTGCTCGAGGCGTTAATATTTTGTGTTGCCTGCCTCGCCGAATGTTGCGTGTCTTGGACTCGGACTTGGGCTCGCACTCATGGGGAGGTCCATTTTGTTGTTAACTTCGCTGCTCTAAACAATAAATTTTGTTGCTCGGCCACTTTTTCGACATGGTTCACGCACTTTAGGCCAAAATATGCCACTAATAACTACCGAAAATGGACGTGGCCAAAACTCTCGCTCAGCTCGGCTCGACTCGACTCGACTCCACTCCATGTTTTCGGCTTCGACTAGCAGCTGAGAAAAATGGGCGTTTAGTTACGCTTTGATGACAGTGTAGAATTATTTTCTTACCTCTAAACTCGCTCCCTGCCTCCGTTGGCCGACAATTTATATTTCCCGTGCCACAGAGAAATATGTGTGTTCGAAAATTATGAGCGCGCATTTTTTTTTCTTTTTTGGCTAGTTTTTGTCTCAGTTTCTTTTTTTTTGGTTTTTGGAGCCGTTAAGTGCCTTTAAAATGTTGAAATTATCTTCGCATGCTTGGCTACATTTTGGGCGAGGGTAAAAGTCGAGCCAAAGGTAAATGCCGAGGTGTTAAAGTTCTCTTTATCTGCTGCTGCTGCCGCTGCTGCTGCATAGTTAAAGTGCTTTTCTTTTCTAATAACAATTAAAAACCTCCGGAATGCATAATGCATTATCATCAGCTGTGGCTACGCTGGCGGTCCGTTTGCCTGCTTCCGGAAGTGCGAGCTCTCGACCAGCCAGCCATGCCTCTGGACCTGGTTGTCGGCTTGGCGGGAACATGGCGCTGCCAGGGCCAACAGGCGAGGGGCAGCGGAGCGTGCGGTGGTGGTTGCTGCAAGAGAAAGCCATTTTGTTGGTGGTGACAGTTTTTCGATAACTAGGCGGAAATAAGGTTAATAAAACTAGATAAGAGAACAGATGCTACGATGCTGAAAGAGCGCAATGGAAATGTGGAAACATAAACTTATCTTTTAGTATTCGGCTTAAATGTCTTTGAAAATAACCCATGAATAACTAAAAATATACTACAACTTGCTGCCTGGAAATGTGTATTAATATCCGTAAACATAAAATAACTTCCTTCTAGAAATTTAATAGGTATTTACTTGAAATATCTTCGCAAATAGAATACTTCGGTGCTGGAAGGCCCTATACTCCTTATAAGAATCGAAAAAGAAACCCATTTGAAGCTTGTTTTGCAAGAACTTCCCCTTTGATAGGTGGAAACGGTAAGAATTGGCTTCAATCTCTTAATATATATCTTTTTTGCTTATAAGAACAGATACATAACCGAGTTTATAGCACAGTCTTCCAACTTTTCCGACTTCTCGTGACAATCTTTAAGTTTTGCTGCCTTAACTTACATAAAATGCGCTCCTGCGTAACCCGAAACCCAAAAAGTCAACTAGTTGTGCCTGCAATTAGCAATTGCGTGTGGCACTTTGTGCAGCGCTCAAATTCAGTCTTAGTTTCAGTTTCAGTTGAGATTCGAATGCAGCTCGGGATTCAAGTTGTCCGCCACACGCCAGCACTTGAGAGAGCTGCATTTTGATGCAGCCGGGAGGAAGAGCAGGGAATAAGGACTAAAAACGCGCCGTGTAAGCTGTAAGCAAACAGGGGCTTAGTGAAGAGCCCTACTTAGAGACGAATATTGTTTGGGATAACAGTGTCTGGCAAAAGTCAATGCACGCCGGAACCGGATCCGTAGCCAGGGGCTGAGGGCACGTGTAGTCCCATGGCAGTTTTTCCGCTGGGCCACTTAAGCGTGTAAAATTTCCAGATGCTCGACGGGGAAAAGTAAAAAAAAATATATATCTATGTATACGCGCGCGCGTAATGAAAACATTTTCAACGACACTTGCATAAAATGTGGAAACTTATTAACTGATGCCCAAAATCTGTGACCGACCGCCAAGTTGTCGCCGGTGTCGTGAGCGTTGGGAAAAACGCGAACGTGTGAAAAACCTGTGCGGCACCAAAAACAACAAGCAGCAACAAGCACAAACAACAACAACAACAACAAAAACAACTTAAACTGAAAACTCTCTCGAGGATTTGGCGAGACACAACAACCAAAAATAGTCGAAAGTCATCAATGAGCTGAGCTGCGGCTCCTCTGTGCGGAGTGTGTGTGCGAGTGTGTGTGTGTGTGTGTGTGTGTGTGTGTTTGTTTGTAGTCTTTAATTGTTGTATTTGTTGTTGTTGTTGCTGTTGTTGTTGTCATCTAATAATTTAAATGACTTAATTATTGCGTCAGACTACAAACTACAAAAGGCGGCGGCACGGGCAAACACCTCGGGCGCCACCTTTGGCTCTCCGTGTGTGTGTGTGTGTGTGTGGGCATCTGTGTGTGGCGCTGCATTTCCTGCACATATTAATTTTTGTCGGCTGGGCTCCCCGCATTAAATTGTGAACTTTATGGAGTGCCAATCGCTGGCCCATTGTTTTGGTTATATTCGTTTTGACTTACATTTTGGCGCCGAGGCAGACGACGCGACTCGTTGACGCCGTCGCGCGCTGCCTCCCGAGTTGTCCATCAGCTGCCCGACCTTTGACCCGGCGCCGCCACAAAGCACAATGCGAGCCACGTACAAGAACGCTCGATCAAAAATATAGAGAAGGGAAGGGAATCTCAGTGAACGCCAAATTCGTTGCGCCTGGAAGGATACCAAAATCAATTTCGAGTGGCCAGCTGCTCCTGCTCGTCCTCGTCCTTGTTGTTATTGTTGTTGTTTGACTTGTGCCGACAAAAGCCGTGAAAAATAATGAACCCAGAAAACAACTTAATTATTCGAGTGTGTGCGTGTGTATTTGTGTTCTTCCTGGAAAGGCTCGGCGATCGGTAGCGCAACAATTGTGCCAAAATGCGGCCACACATTAATTAGCCATGGCTATAAAGAGCGCAATCGTCCTGTTTCCAGGAAGCCAAAGTCCTTTGGGTGGTCCGCAATGCTTCTCTCCCTATCTCTCTCTCTCTCTCTCTCTCTTGCGCATTAGAGTGTGTGATCGATTCGTATCTCGTGACGATCGTGAGGCGCGACTAGCTTTGTTAGCTTTTCCCACACTTATTGACAGGCCGCGCAGCTTAAGGCCATAAACAAATAGGCAAACAGTCGCTGCTGCCAACAACTCCGACTCCGAGTGGCTTTTGGCCAACACCAGCGACTTGTTGTTGTTGCTCCTCTTCTTCTGGCTGTTGTTGTTGTTGTTGCTGTTTTAATGCACTCTCCACAGCAGAGAGTTGCTTAAGCTTGACATGTCGCTTGCAAGGTTATTTAGATGAACATGGGAGCATAGAAATAACTACACAGTTTGTACGAAATTACTTCTTAGAATATAATACAGTATAGTTTTTTTATTTCTAAACATTTTGACAACAATGTAATTTATAGTTCTTAATACATTTTAATACATAGTTTGTATCAAGTTAGGGTATTCGAGCTTCGACTTTGCATAGACTTCTGCTTTATTGGTATTATGATTTAAGTATTATTTTTCGGCTGCTGCTGCTACCACTAAGTCGGTGCTTGGCCGTGTCTAGTAGCCTTTTGTGTGCTTTTGGCATGCCAAGGCGTCAGCAGCAGCAACAACTTGTCTTTAACTGTTGTTTGAGCCGCAAACAACAAAGATGAGGCAAAGATGAGGTGCTGGCTGCCGTTGGCTACCGGCTGGCGACAGCTTTGTCATTGTGCAATTAACGCGCAGAAAATTTAAATTAATTGCCTTCAAAATGGCGCCAATAAAAAACCAAAAAAGAAATAACGATGATGAGCGACACGCCCAGCTTCAGGTGCGAGAGCTGTGACAGACAAGCAGCAGCCAGTGCCAAGCCTCAACTCGGACCCAGATCTCTGCGGTCAGCGGATGGCGTGGTATGGCCATCAATGCCATTGAGCACAGGGGCGTGGCACGCGTTAAAGAGTCCACAAAAGCTGCTAGTCGGAGACTAAGTGACTAAAATTAAAAATTAATATAGTATGAGCGGCTGTTAAAAAGTTTGTATGCATACATACTATATGAGACGAAGACAAAGACAAATATGCATATATTATAGTTGATAAGACTTTTAAGTTTGACGGAATAATAAGATATATATATATACTATATAGTATATAACCTGATTTTGTCATGATATCTTTAACACATAGTGAAAGACAACTATATCATTTAACTGCAAGGGATTAAGTTTAGAATACGTCAATATATTTAGTTAGTTATGTACTCTATGCCATATATCAGCCGGAAAGTGAGTTGTATGAAAAACTTTTTGTTAGACTAATTATACTATATATATGCTATAAATAATAATACTTCTTTCTTAATCTTCGAAATATTTAAGCATTTTCCAACATTATTAATTGTCTCTAGCTCATATATCTTAAATTTCATAGGTCCCAGCTAAAAGCAAAAGTTGTAGCCCACCAAAAAGGTTCCATTCTTTTGATAAACCCCAACTACAAGACATCCTTGAGCCTTGACGCAATCGCAAAAGCAAAACGAATCCCTTAAGATACCTTCTTGCTGGATATGTGTTGGCTGATGTTGCCGCAGTTGTTGCATTTATTGTTGTTGTTGTTGTTGGTCTTTTCTCTTGAATGAAAGTAACGCGTCGTCACTTTCTCTGCGCGCTCTCTGCCCCCATTGGCTTGGACTACCCGCTGTCGGCGTTTATGGTATAAAGATGAGTATGTTGGGTGGCATTTCGTGGAAATTGATAAGATGAACTGAACCCAAAGAGCGCAGAGGACACGGCAGCAACTGCCTACAGGTGAGCAGATGGGCTGCTCTGGTCCAACCCATTCCGAGATACTGAGCTAACAAAATTAAGACATAAAGCGTCACAAATTGAAAATTTCGACCAGCAGCGACGTCGACTGCGACGCCGGCGGCAGATTCAGAGATTCAACGATAAGCGGCCTATCCAATATACAGGTGATAATTATATAATTTGTGACGGATGGACAAGCACATAAAAATGTTTCATTTGGCTACAGAATTTTATAGTTTCTTTTTCCCGATCTTTTGTCTTTGCTTTTTGTTTTTGTGTTTGGCTCTTTGTTTTCGTGTTGACTCTAGAGGCTCTGCAGGGACTGGGTGTGTCTGGGAAAGTGTCGGAAAGAGTGAAAATTGTAGCACTGGGTGGGCCCGTGGGAGTTTTCTCTCTCTCTCTGTGTGTGTGTGTGTGTGTGTGTTGTGGTGTATTCGTATTCGTATTTAGCCCTTTGGCTTTGGCTTTGGGTTCGTGCTTAATTGTCGTCTTGCAGAATTGTGGTACGTCGCGGATTCCGTAAATTTCACATTCGTTCCGACGGCCAATGGGCTATTCGTCATTCGCTTGTCTCCTCCGCCCAATGATCATCAGCCTCATGATCATTAACTCTATGTGTGTGTATATGTTTTTTTTGTGAGATTTGTGCAAAAATTGCTTTTTGTGCAGCCGACGTTCAGTTGGGATTCGCTTTGCGTTCTTTTCACAGCATTTCACAGTTTTTGCTTCCAATATTAATTTCGAAGACGTTTTAAATGGCCATGGCCGAGACGCAGTCCAAGTTCAAGACCAGCTCCAACTCCAACTCCAAGTCCAACTCCAAGTCCAGAGCGAGCCGGAGTCAGCACCGTGTCTTCTCAGCTATGGCTGCGGCCATAATTTTAAATATGCGCTGGGCGCAAAAACTCGCCAAAGCCCCAAAAAATCGTTCTTTTTGTGACAGTTGAAAAAAAAACAAAAGGGAGAAAAAATCGGATGCTGACAGCAAAAAATCAATTGGAACGAAACAAAAAATGTTGCTGCAAGCATTTTTGTGTACGCATTTCGTTGACAGACGCAACTGGGCATAGTTTTTGTCGCCAGCGAATCGGATGGATCTCGGTCCGATTTTGGGGAAGCGTGCAATTCTCCGGAGACAGGCGGCTGGCGAGCAAAAACTAGAACTCTTTCCGAGATTTATTTCTTTCGTTAAGGATTTCTCTGGCATTTTCGGGAGTTTTGCATTGCAGATCCTGCGCACAGATCCGCCCAACAATTCGGGCCTTAC
Organism: Drosophila kanekoi; assembly: GCA_037075305.1. NCBI lineage: Eukaryota > Metazoa > Arthropoda > Insecta > Diptera > Drosophilidae > Drosophila > Drosophila kanekoi. The sequence goes on along the minus strand of JBAMCE010000678.1, from coordinate 4,662,401 downwards.
TCATGCGTGTTTGTCATTGTCATTGTCATTATCATCAGCAGCGGATCGCATTGACTAACTGACTGACTGACGGACTGACTGACTGACGGACTGACTGACTGATGGACTGACGGACTGACTGACTGATGGACTGTCTGTCAGCGTTTCAGCAGCTCCGCTTGGCAGTCAGCTCTCGTCATGGCATCGTGGCAAATGTTTAACATTTGTACGCCTGTTTTTTGTTTTTTCTCTTTTTTTGTTTGTTGTTGTTGTTACTTTTTTCTGCTTCCAAGTTTGGCTTCTCGCTTCGTTGTTTTTTGTGCTATAATAAAGAAATATTTTTAATAAGCTTTCATTCATTTTTAACGAGGGTTCCACATTCTATAGCGACATTCTGTTATTGTGATTCTTCTTGTTGTTGTTGCTATAATTTTGCTGAAAAATCGCTTTTGATTCATCTAATGGATTTGGGCGATCATCGGAAGGCACTCCTGGGACCAACTATAATTTCAGAATGCGTACATTCAATCAAATTTCAATCATCCCAAGACTTGTTGTGAAATCCGAGAAGCTCAGTTTTTGAACTCTGCATCTGTATCTGTATCTGTATCTGTATCTGTATCTGTATCTGTATCTGTATCTGTATCTGTATCTGTATCTGTATCTGTATCTGTATCTGTATCTGTATCTGTATCTGTATCTGTATCTGTATCTGTATCTGTATCTGTATCTGTATCTGTATCTGTATCTGTATCTGTATCTGTATCTGTATCTGTATCTGTATCTGTATCTGTATCTGTATCTGTATCTGTATCTGTATCTGTATCTGTATCTGTATCTGTATCTGTATCTGTATCTGTATCTGTATCTGTATCTGTATCTGTATCTGTATCTGTATCTGTATCTGTATCTGTATCTGTATCTGTATCTGTATCTGTATCTGTATCTGTATCTGTATCTGTATCTGTATCTGTATCTGTATCTGTATCTGTATCTGTATCTGTATCTGTATCTGTATCTGTATCTGTATCTGTATCTGTATCTGTATCTGTATCTGTATCTGTATCTGTATCTGTATCTGTATCTGTATCTGTATCTGTATCTGTATCTGTATCTGTATCTGTATCTGTATCTGTATCTGTATCTGTATCTGTATCTGTATCTGTATCTGTATCTGTATCTGTATCTGTACCTGTATCTGTATCTGTATCTGTATCTGTATCTGTATCTGTATCTGTATCTGTATCTGTATCTGTATCTATAGCTGTATCTGTATCTGTATCTATAGCTGTATCTGTATCTGTATCTATAGCTGTATCTGTATCTGTATTTGTATCTGTATCTGTATCTGTATCTGTATCTGTATCTGTATCTGTATCTGTATCTGTATCTGTATCTGTATCTGTATCTGTATCTGTATCTGTATCTGTATCTGTATCTGTATCTGTATCTGTATCTGTATCTGTATCTGTATCTGTATCTGTATCTGTATCTGTATCTGTATCTGTATCTGTATCTGTATCTGTATCTGTATCTGTATCTGTATCTGTATCTGTATCTGTATCTGTATCTGTACCTGTATCTGTATCTGTATCTGTACCTGTATCTGTATCTGTATCTGTATCTGTATCTGTATCTGTATCTGTATCTGTATCTGTATCTGTATCTGTATCTATAGCTGTATCTGTATCTGTATCTATAGCTGTATCTGTATCTGTATCTATAGCTGTATCTGTATCTATAGCTGTATCTGTATCTGTATCTGTATCTGTATCTGTTTCTGTATCTGTATCTGTATCTGTATCTGTATCTGTATCTGTATCTGTACCTCTACCTGTATCTATAGCTGTATCTGATTCTATATCTAAATTGGGTTTATTTATTTGCATTGATTGCCAGCTCGTGATTCTCAGTATGTATCTCCAATTCGAAACATTGTCTTATTCCTTGTTTGACTTTCCTTTTCCAATTGAATCGAGTGTTCACTTTTGCTCACTTCACTTCATTTCAGCCCAAACATTTGATTTCGCAATTCAAAGTAGCTCAGCACTTTTGTGGCCATAATGATATTAGCCCGTATCTGGTTTCTGGGCCACGGCAACAACCGACCCCACATTTGATGTTGCCCACATTCAGAATGGAGTGCGCTAGGGGGAGGGGCTGGGAATAGCAGACATTGCGGCAGACACACGCGCCATTAGCTGCCGTAATCAATTGCCAGACAACGTGGCCACTTTACTCTCACATCTCCCGAATGCGATTTATTGGCTTTCCCAGGCATTTGCCAAGGCATTGGAAACGAAAACGAAAATTGACATTGAAATGTAGAGTACGAGGCGAGGGCCATCTGGTCCGACAACTCCAGCAGTGGCATCTGCTGGGCTAATGGGCGCTGCGATATGCAAAATATAAAAATACATATAAAAACAAAGATCAAAACACGCATCAATAATGAAGCTCATTCGATTTGGGATTGGGTGAGGTTATGGCTGGATGATAAGAGCGCAAATCTGAATGCGAAATTGAAAGACGAAAGAACAAGCTGATTTTATATCGACAAGTGATCTGCTAGCTACTGCTAAGAGATTCTGGGGTATTATTACTTAAGACCACATAAATAACATTCTGTTTATACAATAGATCTTTTCAGAAGAGTTAAATAGTTAACTCAGGAACTAGACTTTGATTCTGCTCGCTTTGCTCTCTTTTCCGTTGCTTCTCGCTTGCAATTCTCTGTAAGTTAAAGCTTCAAAAAGGTGACAATGCATTTGCGATCCTTGACAATGGCAAGGTCTAATTGTGATAGAATGTTTCAAGTAAAGTTTCTGATGACCAACATTGACTAAAGAATAAGTAAAACAAGTTGTTTTCGTAAAGCTATCCAAGATTCATTTGGATGGTATATTATACAGTTAAGTAAAGCAAGAATCCTTACAGATGGATGTCTTCTTTTTTGCAGTTCTGGGACAATTTAGTCGCCCAGCTAGCATCATGGGAAGATTTCCATTTGAGTGTGGGCCACTTGTGGCGCAAAGCGTTTAAAAAACAGTTTATTGTTGCAGTTAGCAGTTCGCAGTTGGCAGTTGGCAGTTAGGGAATTGCAATTGCCGGGGCCACCCTCATTGAAGTAGGAGGCATATAAAGGATGTGCCGACACAAATCACCGACAAAGGAACTAACTGTTCAACGCACACGTTGTTGCAGATGAAGACAGGACCGCAGGCAGAGGCTCAGCTGACAGCTAAAGAATGGTCACAGAAGCAGCTACGTGTGTGTGCCTGTGTGTATGTGTGTGTGAGTATGTGTGTGAAAGTAGCTAAAGGAAAGTAAAATGCCTGTCAGCTGCGGCAGGAAACAACAACAAGGGCCGCAGAGACAGCGCAATGATAGGGCTCGGCACACAGTTGAACCAAAATACAAGTTAATAATGTCTTCATTATTGTTGAAGCGTAACTAACACGGTTTACACATATTAGCTGGGCCAAAAGATGCACAAGAAGAAGAAGAAGAAGATGAAGACAGCGTTGAAAATTGCAGCTGAATTGGGCCCACCAAAAGCGTTCCACGGCTCGAACCACAATTGTCTGCCAGGCGCTGATAAGGCAACGGCTGCTGCTGCTGCTGCTGCTGCATGGAGATGACACAATTTTTATTCAAATGCCGCAACATGAGGCTGCATATTAACATTATCGAAGGTCCACGGTGGGAATGTCGCACAAGACGACGACGACGACGACGGCGACGAAGATCGTTGGGATCCCCCGGCGTGCGCAGCTTTATCACTTCATTTGCTGCCTCTGCCGCTGCCTCTGCCGCTGTCTCTGCTGCTGGCTCTGCTGCTGCAATTTGACCAGCACTTCTTTGACGACCGCATGCCGCGTGTGGCAGTAGCTGAAGATTGAGAGCGAACGCTCTCATCATCAACATATGCGTCCGACCGGTAGGACCAACCGCACAGCAGTGCAACAAACAGACCGACAGACCGACAGCCCGACAGCCCGACCACCCAGCACCAGATCGAGAACCAGAACCAGAACCAGAGCCAGAGCCCGATGCGACTGCCCGTTGTGTATGGCATTCTTTGAGCTGTCGTCGCCCAGAGACTAGATAAATGGACCTCTATCCATCCATCGGTCCCAATGATGGTTAATCGCAAAATTGCCAGCTGCTCGCTCAAGTGCCCAAGTGCCGCTGCTTCCGTTCGTCTCCCAAGTTCCGGCGCCGCATATGCCACATGATCCAAGCCCAGTCAAATGAGTATTGACCAGGCGGGAGTGCTAGACTACTAGATGCCCTGTATAACTCTCTTAAGATATTCAAGAAACTAAAAAATGGTTTCCAATGGTTTTAGTTTTTCGATTTTCGAAATCAGTTATATACATTTTATCTTTACTTCAGATGATGAAGACTAAGCTTAGAAACTGAACACGAAGGACTTGGGATATTCATTTTTTAGTTTTAATATTTGTTAACTATGCTTATTAAAGAAAGTTCCTTAAAGAAATCCCAAACTTGGGACCCGAACTGAGATCCTTGTTTCACAGTTTCCTAAACGATTTGGGCACCCAACCAAAGACCTGATACCGTATATAAAATTCTGGAAATATATAGTAAATAGACTATTTTAATAAATATACTCTTTAATTAGTTTTTCCCAAATCAAACTGAATCCTAATTAACATATGATACCCGACAAACCAAATATGATAGCTCAACCTCTCACAGTCAAAACAGGCAAAAGATGAAAAAAATGCTTTATCAAATATTCTGAATGGTCTGCTCATGAATATATGCGCTTGATACCTTTGCCTTTTTGTACAACTTTATTATGCCCACATTTAGAGTCAGTTTTAATGGCTACAGGGTATTAAAACTAAATGACTGCGACTTTAACTGATATGCGTTATTTGGTACTCTGTATATGAGTATGCAATGCGGAACAGTTGACAGCTGCTGCAACAGCGAATGATGCGGCATAAGTCGAGCATATTTAGTGGGTTTTATGCTTTTGGACACAGATATGGACTGAGGGCAACGGATAGAGCAAGGGGGGAGAGAGGGAGAGAGGGGTGGGAGAGAGGACTAAAAGGCTCTGGGCTGTCCACTTGCCCAGATAAGATTAAAAACAATTTTATTGCAGCTCTTTAGTTGCCAGCAGCTTGGCAGCCTGTGTTGGCCCGTTGCATGGCCTTTAATTCAATTCATTTAATTTTTATTCAAAAAAAATGTATATAAGAATGCCCTTTGATAAGCGCTGACGCCAACAACTAAGTAAGTTACGGCCTGAGGCTCCCACATTCCATTCGGGATTTGGGCGCTGCGCCCGCCGAGGGGGGAGAAATGATTGTGGCTTAAATCGATTAATGCGGCTAATCAGCGCCTACCATCTACCATCTACCAGCTACATTGTGGAGCGATCTTGGTCTTTGCCACGGATCAGCGTGGAGACGCGTCTGCGCTTCATTCAGACTTCATTGATTCATTAAAGATTTTTATTAAAAGGTTTTAATACTCGCATTAACTCCACACGATCTCACAACTGATCACACGATCGTTTCCCTGACCCGGCTCTGACTTACCTGTTTCAACCAAACCGAACTCAATCGAACAGAGCAGAGCAGAGCAGAGCAGAGAGCAGAACAGAACCGAATTGTACTGACTGATCTCTCTTTCTCTATCTTGCGCTCTCTCTCTCTTTCTCTCTCGATCTCTGATCTTGGCCTGGCGCTTCTTTTTGCTTGTCATCGTGTCATGTTTTGTATGCTGAATGCTTTTTCATGCCGCTTTTTTCATCTTTGTGCTTCATTTGGTCTTTTTCTTTTTGTTTTTGTTTTTGGTGGAAAGTGTGAGAAAGGAAATATCTTCATCGAGCGATCAGCGATCAACGATCAACGATCAACGATCGGCGATCAGCGACGAAGTGCAGCCCCGTATTAATAAATCTACAAATGCATTAATTGCACCGCCGAATGGACAAAAGATCAACAAGTCAGCGGGCGTTGATGTTGATTGGCTTCATTAGACTTCGGCCAAGAGGCAACCGCAAGAAACCACGATCGGCAGATCGACGAAATCAAATGGTCGGCCGCAAGAATGCCAACAACTTGAAATGTTGGGCTAATTTTTGTAAAATTTCTTTGGTTAAACATTTTTTTTTTCGAAATTTGTTTTGGGCGCACGCTCCTAAGAGGTTCTAATTGAGGCGATCTTCGGTTACGGTTTCGGTTTCTTGAATAACGTGTGCGTTTCTAGGCTTTAATTGAATTGACAACCCAAATGAAACGGCAGCTGCTGTTGGCGTCGGCCTAGCGCCAACAGCAACAACAACAACAACAACAACGGCAGCAGAAGAAGAACCGATCAAGGAGTGCCCTCTGCGGTCTTCGAACGCCTCGATCCGTGGCTATTAAAAGCGAGGCCCATACCCAAAAACCGAACCTGGGTGCTGCGACACCAAGAAACAAAAAAAGGTTAAAAGGTTGTTGTTGTAGCTGATCGCAGGGTGTTGTTGCTATTGAATTAATTTTTTATTGTTATTGTTTTTGGGCTGTGAACTCAATTAAATGAAACGCCAGGCGGCAGCCAGTGCCAAAGATGTCATCAACGGGACGTTTACATCGAAAGGCCAAAAGGGACTGTGGCTGGGGCCGGGGCAGGGGCAGGGTTACGGCTGGGGTGTAGAGCAGCTGGTGGCGCCTAAAGCGAAACGGAGTCGTCGTTTCTGGTGTGACATGTGGCGACAAATTGAGGTTATGTATATGAGGGAACCAGCGTTGGGGAGAGGGGATGGGCCACCAAAACGATCTCACGCTGCGTGCTGACCGCGAGCTTCGGGCGAACGTTGAGCAGGGGGGCAGGGGGGCAAGCGGTCAGGATCGTTAATTAATCAGAATTGGCGAGATTTGTTGGGAAAGGTTGGAATGAAGACGTATTTGGAGTCGAGACTCGCGTGGGGTCAACAACTTTGCCAAAGATCATTTGCCTTAAAGATCGCGTGCTTGAAGTGGACCCAAAAAATCTCCAAGTGAGTCCCAAAATAATAATAAGATAGAAGACATTAAGCAATAAGAACTTTTATTTAATAATTTCAATTATTTTCCTAAAAGCAACTCACGGTGAATACAAGGACTTAGAATATTCATTGAGGTTTTCTACAAATATTATGTTTGCATTTGTTTTAAGCTAGTGTCCTGACAGGCTATCCTTTCATATTTGTTGATTCGTGTATCTCCTTATTTAATTTAGCTACATTTGGAGGCAACTTTGAAAGTTTAAGAGCGCACTGAGATCCCAGCGCACGTCGGGGAGCATAATTGATGGCTAGCTAAGTGCCCCAAACGCTCACAATTCAATTCATGGCCGGCAACACGCCCTGGGTCAACATCGGCAGCAACTGCAAAAGCAGCAGCAGCATCAGCATCAGCAGCAGCAGCAGCAGCAGCAAACCAAAGCGAAGCGAACCGAACCAATCAAGCGATAAAACATCCAAAACTAAGCAAACAGCAAGAAGGCAGCCGGGGGACTAGACCAAGTCGGATGCGAGTGCAACGTGCTGGATGAGGAACGGGGTTGAGGGAGGGAGACCTGGTCGATCGGTAAATTTGAAAGAAAATTAAATCCGTAAATGAGGAAATCAAATATCGTAAAGTGCGCAGCGCGCTGTGTTGGTGGCAAGTGGATTGGGCTGGCTGAGGATCGAATGGGATGCTCAATGGGCCATGGAACTGAGACTGAGACTGGGACTTGGCACTTGGGACTGGCGTCGGCACTTGCTGCCATATTCCCATGAATGTGAGCAAACAGAGGCTAAAGATATTCTAGCATTTGCCGCCTCGAGCTCGGGTTCGATTTGTTTGTCGAACACATTTCTCAATCTTCCAATTCGCTGATGCATTTTATGAACGCGTGTGCAGCGCTGCGCAAACATAGGCCCAAATGCATTCTTAACCTTTTGCCTGCATTTGGCCTCTTACCTGGCCCAAAACCCAAGCCCAAGCCCAAACCCTAGCCCTAGCCCAGTATAGGGTTAAGATGTGAGATGGCGCGCGCGCTCGTGAGTTTCTCAAATTGACACACGGCAAACATGCCACAAAATCTAAGTAGACGCAAAGGGATTTGTATATTTGAATATATGTGCATTTTGGTTGGGAATTTGTTAAGACAACAAGCTGCATGCATTTGCTTAAATGGCTTAATTAGGCATCCCTTTTTGGTAACCCCGCCTCCCTCCCCTGTCCGTGACAAAATATTTGCCTGCCAGTTTGACAGCTGTCAAGTGGCCAACCGAAACGTGGTATTTCACCTGGTGGGGGTTACGCATACCCAAAACTACCCCCAGCTCCGCGAGGCCTATGCAAATTTGGCTAAGCACTTTGCGCGTGGTTGTGCACGCAGGAAATACATTTGTATCTACAAGATACATAGTTTGTATCTTACGCTCGGCAGCACTTGAAAGATGCTTTTGTTGCTGGCCAGGCAAATGAAATTTGCACTAATCTCCGCGCACATGTGAGAGGAGCTGAGCAGGAAGTGATTTTCCAATGATTAACTTGGCTGAAAGAGATCTCTTCAGATTTGAGATTGATAGCCGAACACACACGCTGTACTACCTCTCACTCTCTCTCTCTCTCTCTCCCTCTTTCACTCTCGCGTTCTCGCTCTCGCTCTCACTCTGAAATCATGCTGTTGTTTATCTCCAAGCGCTGATCGCCGCTACTACGATCTGGCTTATTTTTATTTTATTTTTCGGGCTGCTCATTCATAAAAATGGCCAGCGGCAGAGTTGACAATGTTGCTCAACTATAGATTGAGATACATAAAGATAAGCAACATATTAGATTTAATGAGCTGAAGAGCCAGCCCCCGTTTGGCCAATGACATATATGGAACGAGTTCGCGTTTGTCTCCTTTGTATCTTTTGTGCTAAGCAAAAGTATCGATTGCACTTGGTAAAACTCTAAAGTCGGCTCAGAAACTGGTACCGACCTGCGTTTATTTTTTTTCACACGCGGCAGGTACAACAGCAACAACAAGAAGAAGAAGACGACGAGGCAGCAGCAGCAGCGGCAACAACTTTGGCGGTCCTTTTCCAGGAAGTTGCGCCTGGCGTGCGCGCGAGCCGCAGCTGCCAGTCGCTCATTCACGCGACTCGCAGCGAGAAGTATCTTAAGTTTTATGCAAATTAAGCAGCAGCCGGGCAGCCGGACAACGGGCAACGGACAACTGGCGATGGGCAGCATCCAAGTGGGTTTTAGCCTACTTTATGGTCATCGCTCGGACTCAGTTTCTGGCCCGGCACTTGTTGAGCTGTCCGGCAACTGTTGTAGGTACTTGTACTCTGGCACTTAAGTAAGCGCTTCCCATTTTGCAGCATCAACTGTATCTGTATCTGTATCTGCAAATGTATCTGTATCTTGTGTACCTTTTTGTTGTCTATTAGCGGCACACACACGCACACACACACACGCACACACTCTCGATCTGTGCGCTTGAGCGGATTTAGCTTAATTTAAATCCAAATCTGTGTACGTTGCGCTCATTGTTATCGCCTGTTAGCGGCAGGGGCTAAGACTAACCCCTCAACCTCTGTCTCAGCCTCTGCCCCTGCCTCAGCCTCAGCTGGTCCATTGTGCCCTAAATCGTTGTGCCCTATTTAGTTTTGTTTGGCACTAGGGCATCAGTTCTTAAGGCTTGAGGCTCTCGAAATTGGCCTATTTCGTAAGCATAAGCCGAAGGCGATCCGCGATTTGTTTGCAGTTTCTCATTGCAGATATGCACAACGCCAGAGACTTGACATTTCTCTTTCTACTCGTTCGCATTAACGTCTTGAATTGCAAAAACACTCCACAAATGAAAACTGTGTGAAAAGGAAATGTTGTACAAGTCTGAAAGTAAGCTGTTTATATATGAATGCTAACATAAGGATATATGAAACACTTGAAATTCATGAGTTGTAAGATACATGGGTTACATGGCAATTCACAATGATTCACTATCATAAGCATATGAATAACTTGTTATTCATAAGCCTCCCAAATACTCGTTCAAATATCCATCATTCCAACATACAAATCCAATATGAGCTTGAAACCTTAAAAACTTTTCTTTGACTGTGCTTACTTTTGCTTCAATTAACCAACTAACTTTTCCATCTTTTTTTTGGCAGCATAAAATGTTATCATATATTACAAGTTAATATTTGAATTCAATTCACCTTGTGAGCACTCGTTCAAGTTGCCAGTTGCCAGTTCCCAGGCAATTCTTTGGTTTAATTTTACAGTGTGACAACATGCAAATGATTGCCAAATCCAAATATTATCTTTTCCCACTGTCGCGAGTCGCGAGTCGCTAGCCCCGAGCAATTAGTCATTTATGGCCAGGTTCATGCTTCGTGCCACTTGCAGCTTTCACGGCATTGACAACAACGAAAACAATCGAGTTGTGTGCTCAGGCAATAATGGCTATTAATAAAGACATGTGTACTCGGTCGTAAAACTCGAAAATGCAAGCATCTATAAAAGGCAAAGATAGCGCACAGATACTTCACCCATAGATACGGATACGTATTGTGTATCTGCTGCAGATAACTTCAAGTCGAATGTGCCTGGCTTTTAAGGAATGCGCCATTGTGGAACACACCCACTTTCAAAACAAACCAACCCGAACCGCTCTGCAGCTCTAGAACCGGGCCAAAAAACCCATGTGCTCCACCTGTGTACGGAGCGGGGGGGTGGGGAGCCCCCGCTCGGCTGTCTGTCAGTCTGTCAGTTTGTCAGTTTGTTCGGTTTGGTATCACAATTCAATTAAGATTTATATTTTGTTGTTAAACAATTTGTTGTTATTGTTTGCCAGCATATTTATGTATGTATTTTCTCTATATTTATTTCCCATTATTTTTTTTCTTTCTTTTTACTATTGGGAACGCCGCGAAAGGAGAATTTCTGTTGACTTTTTCTCTCTTCCAGTGAATTCCTGGAAAGCATTGCGGCAAACCCTCGAGTATCTTTTCAACTGCACAAATGTTTAATGACAATTACTCCGTATCTGTATCTGTATCAGTATCTGTAAATGTATCTGTATCTGTATCAGTATCTGTATCTATAGCGTGGGAGCCGGCCCTTGGCTCCTTATCGCAGCGTGGGAGCTGAACAGAAAACTCGCCCCTGCTATCTACAAGCTGTTGGTATTTATGACTGCGATTATTTAATTAGCGCATGCTAATTGCATGCAAAGCTTAAATTGAAATTGACAACTACTTAATCGAAATGTGCAAAATTATTAATCGACGACTAATTTCGCAGCTCAATTGAACAAAGCTTTTACATTAAACAAAAGATAAGAGCTACAACAACAGCAGCAACAACAACAACAACAGCAAAAGCCTCGCAATGTTGCTCGTCTGCTCGTTTTGTTGTTGCGCAATAAAAATTCATTTCAATTCGTTTACGCGTAATGAAATCGAAGTCATATAAACGTAGCAATCCCCCTCCACCCCTCACCCAGCAACAACCATGGCGGGGGGGTGTATGCGGCGCATATCTGGGGCCACGTCTTGTCCAGCTCGAAGCCAGACAAAGTTGTTCCTGTCCAGCTGCTGCCGTGCAAATGTTGTGCGCGTGTGTCAGTGTGTGTGTGTTCAAGGGGAATTTGGGGGGGGGAGTAACGGTAGTCATCGTTTGGCTGCCGCATCAAATCACATTATTACGAGCAGCAGCTTCTTCTTCTTCTTCGTCTTCATCTTTGCATTTGATTGTTTTTGCTTCTGCGTTTCAATTTGTTTTCTGCTTTTTTTTTCCTTCTGCTTTGTTGTTGATTTTTGTTTTTGCTTGCTGACCACCCCACCCCTCTCCGGTCTCTTGAGTTGTTTATCTCGCATTGTGCAGGCACTAAAGGCAAATATTGTATGCCTCCCCATCCCCCCTTCAATACACCACCACACACCCCCCTGCCGTACACCGACCATATCCCTTGCAGTGTGTGTGATGAGTGTGGTGAAGAGAAGCTTTAATGGAATCTCGTCATAAATTCAAATTTTATTACTGCTCATATTACTGCCGTGCTCACAGAGTCAGACACAGCAGCTCCCTCCGCCCTCCGCCCTCCGCCCCCACCTCGCACTCGTGCTGACAGCAAACTTATATGGCAATACGATGCGAGTTCATACATGCATACATTTACGTGCATACATATATACAAGTATATCTGTATGTATGCAATATTGATGTTTTTGTCAGGGAGGGGGGCAAAGAGCACAGTGGTTGCCAAATTGGCCAAATGAGAAAGTCCTGTGAAATTAGCGGAGAATGCGACGATGATGCAACAAGGAAGTGGCATGTAAAGTACATTCATATCGCTCAAGTGTATTTGTTGGCCAAGTTAGCAAATTGAGCCTATGGATATTTCCGTTCATTTTAATTATGGGAGGATCCGGTTACGAGTCCAAGGCAAGTGGGCGTCGTATTTTCTTGGCTGAAGGCCTCAGTTAAGAATCCGAATAGAAGTTAGCTTTAGTAATTTAGAAAGAAGACTTGCAAATCGAAGCGAACTTCTATTAAAAGACTTTTATAATTATCAATTTGATAGCTCTAGCTGCTATACCCGCTGAGATAGATGCGACTACTTGGCCTCCAGGGGAATGCAACTCTGTCACATGTGTGTCATAGCAGCGAGCTTTTAGTTGGACATCAATAAAAATAGCTTGGTGCCACTGTGCAACAACACGAACAGCGCGCTTCAATCACGCGCAATTAATCTGCTCAAAATCCTTTTATAGATAATCACACACAATCTCAGATACACACACACACACACACACACACACACGCACACACACACTGAGTATCCTGTGCAGTTTTACGACAATTGTTATTGTTATTGAGGCATTTTCGAAATGAACAATTTCAACGCTGACGATGACGCTGAATGACAACAACAGAGCGACAACAGCAACAACAACAACAACAACAACAAGGTGCAGCAGCAGCAGCTCCGCGGATGGGGCACGAGCACAAGGTACATGTCAATGGCTATGAGACGTCGAGGCTGACGACGTCGCCGCCGCATGCATCATAATAATAAAACACACACAGACAGTTGGACAGCCGGACAGACAGACAGACAGACAGCCAGATAGACAGGCAGACACTTGGACATGCCGAGGACAACATCGTGGAATGCAACGCGGAAGGATGCCAAGGAAGAGCATGGAGCGGGAAGTGGAAAGTGGGGATTGGGGATTGAGCTTAACCTGAGCGATGATGAGCCAGAGCTGTGGAGCGCCCCGGGGTCGGTTCTAAAAGCGTCAACGCAAATTAGCAGCAAAGTGTAAATTGGAAATGCTTTTTTTGGTCCACCCCACACACAGACGCAGACAGAGACAGCAGGCAGCAGGCAGCGGGCAGCGGGCAGCAGAGAGCGAAAGAGATGCAAGATGCGCCAGGACAGAGGCTGGCTTTTAGAGCGGCCTTTAATTAAGTTGTTATTTGGCCGGCTGATTAGAGGCAACAGTTTTTCAGCCCGCCTCGCTCTTCCCTGCATACTTAATGGATCGAAATTGTTAGCGGCTGATCAATGGGCCGTAAGGGTACGGCCCGATCTATACGTGCACCGCTCCAGGCTGTAAAAATGTCAAATTTGTATAAGTTACGGGCTCCGGGTCTCCGGGCAGCAGCTCCGGCGACGGCAGTCAACCAATTTTATGATCTACAAATTGCTGCTGCTCTTTTTTCCATCCATTTTGCCAGCAGTTTTCCAAGCAGCTTCGGCTCGATCAGTTTCCAAGTTGCCAATAATAAATTAATTGCCAATAGCTAACTTGCTTGTGTGTGTGCGTGTGTGCGTGTGTGTGCGTGTGTGTGGTCCACAGCTCTATGCGGCTCGTGGTTATCATCTGGCTGGGGGCCTCTGGTTTTTTAGCATTTGGTCGAAACTATGACAAATATATTTCGGCTCTTTATTTATGACTCTATCTGTCTCTGTCTGACCCGCTGTCCGTCCCCTCTGACCGCCCCCTCTGTCCGCCCCTCTGCCTGTCTGTTTGTGTTTCTATTTCTTCATTAAGTTTTCATCAGTGATATTAATTATTCATGTCTTAATATCTTCATATCGCATATATTTACTTGCTGTCCATTAGTTTTTTCTCTCTTTTTCTCGTTTCTATGTCATTTAATATTTATAATTTAATCTTTTGGGGTCTATGTGTTGATATTTCACGAGTTAATAACTTGATTAAACCAAAGTTTTCAGTATTTATTTTATTTCAATGTCTTCCTCTTCCACTGCGATCTCTCGTTTCAGCTCGTGCGCTGTGTGTGGGAATTGAGTCAAAATAGAAATGCGTTCGAGTCGAAATCTCCATAAATTTAATTAAGTCCAAATGCCAATGCTGCCCATTTGACTTAAATCGCAGTCCAGCCTCCAGTCAGATGACGCAAATCTATATTTTATCTTTATCTTTATGAACATGTCTACGTAGCCAACAGATCTTATCTATTCATATAGATCATATAGATCTTGAATGCAAAGATTCTTGAAAATATTACAGATTTCCTTTGAAAAATTGAAACTTCAGTAAATCGTACTCTTTATAGTTCTATCATAATACCAAAAAAAAAAATACAAATTCTCTCAGACTAACTCTTGTTGTTGTTGTTTTGAGAGAATATGCTTGATTTAAAGGCTTTTCATATTTTGAATTAAGTATATTTTCATATTTTTGCTAAAACTGAACTGACTTTTTGTTAAACTATCTTCGAAAGATCTTACAAATTTGCAATTAACAATCGTTAATAAAACTGATTCTCTTACGTCTCTTACTCTCTTACTCACCAATTAAACGCCTTCGCACTACAGCACCACACAATCTTCGAATATTTGTCCATTTTGGAATACAAAGATCCCAAAGACTTTCTTAATGACTGCTTCACATTACAAGCTCATTAGACTCGTCGCTTTTCAAAACATTAGCCTAATATCAGATGTTACTCATCCTACCAAACTATATCCACAGTTATATCTTTTCTTCTAAAACGAAGTAATATCTACTAAATTCTTTAAATATTCCCAACATAAGCAATATGTATGAACCTCTCACTTTCCAACTTACAATTCAAAGGATATACCAACTTCAATGATTCAAACATGGCTTAAGTTCTAGGAAATGATGCACATACACCCAAGTTACACTTAGATCCTGTACACACCCGATGGCCTCAGCATAGAGCAGTATATTTATCTCAGGTAAGCTATAGTATAAATTTAAAAATAAACAAATTAACATAATAAACTATCTTTCCCAAGCTCATATCTCAAAGTCGCCCTAAAAGAGCTTAGCTTTAGCTTTTATTAAGTTTTTACGTATTGGTAATGAAAATAATTGAAAAATTTGGTGTCCATAAATTTCTATTTCATTTCAAAATTTTGCTAATATTTACAATTTAAATATATATTAATTATAAATATATTCTCATGTATTTTGCTCTTGTGAAACTTTCCATTGTTTATTTTCAACTTCTGGAAAAATGATTTCTCAATGCAAACAATTACTCATCCGCACTGTTGCACCAAATTTTGATCCATAAGCAACTTACCCAAATGAAGCTATAAAATCTACACAAATTGATTCATAAACTTATAGAAAATGCTTTAATTGAGGGTCGTATAAAGATGCCCCCAAGTGGAGAAGGGAGATGGGAGATGGGAGATGGAAGATGGGAGATCGCAGATGGGAGACAACTTAATCAGGCCGAAATCAAATAAAATGCCAAATGTTTTTATTTCAACAGCTACGCTCATTTTGTGCCCACTTTGGCCGGCTTCTAGGCCCACAAAATATATGCACAAGCCCACACAAATGCAGGCAATATATATGTACATAGAGATATGCCAAATGCGGGCACACAGATACAGATAGACGAGTTGGATGAAGAGATACTTTTTATGTGCTTGCATATTCATTAGATGCAAATGGCAAAAACTTTTAGTCGCGCTTATCGTTAATCGTTGGTGGCCCAAAGCATTTATTTCATATTAATAAGCAATTTTTTAAACTCTGCTCGAAATGTTATGAAGCTGACGATTACCTCAAGACCATAATCGTTAGCATATCTCGCAAATGGGCTTAGGAAAACAGGCTTCGGCCATATACAACTAGCTAATGCCCTGCAGTATGAATAACTTATGGAGCTAGTCTTAAACTTGCTGTTGAACGAGGCATATTTAGCTACGACTAAGATACAGCGATATATTTAGATGTGCATGTAAATAGATACATTTGGGCAACTATTTAACAAACTGTTAATCAAATAATATTTATCTAATTGTCATCATTCTATCATTCAATTGTGTCCATCCGTGATCCTGGCTTGTTATGTTAAAATGTCTAACGCATTGAAGAAGACGTCTTCGAGCCCATAAAGTATATGTATTCTAGATCAGCATCAACAGCCGAGTTGATAAAGTCGTGTCTGTCTCTCTGTCCGTCTATTCGACTGTCTGTTTTTATTCAAACAAGTATCTTAGTTTTTAAGCCATAGCCTCGAAGCTAGATCAATCAGATCGGACAACTATAGCATACAGCTGCCATAGAATGGATGCTTGTATGGAAAACTTTTTGGCTTATCAAGATACTCCCTAGAAATCTTATCTACATCAGACTTCTATATCATATAGTTGCCATAGGCATTAACCGATCTTTAATATAGTTCAAGAATACATTACATAAAAAGTAGAGTACATAAATATATATATATATATATATATATATATACTACATACATAGTATACATATCTCTGCATATTAGGCATATATCAAATATTCCTTTATTCCCTTTGCGTTTCTTTATCGTGCAGCAGAAATGAGCCTAATTATTATCAATATTGTAACAAATGTGTTCTATATATTGATAACTTTCCATTTTTTGTCTTTTTTTGGCGTTCCGAATATCTACAAATATCAACAGCAACAACAACGCGAAGAAGAACAACCTTTGGTGGGCACACCTTGAGGCGTCGTCGTCGTCGTCGTCGTCGTCGCCGTCTGAGTGGCCTCTCCCAGCGCAGACATCTTTGGTTTGTTTATTTATTTATTTGGTTAAATTGCATATTTAATTTATTTTCCATTTCATATGATAGCGAGCTGGGCGCTTGGGCTGCTAATTAAAAAATGTTGGTTGACAGTTATTGTTATTTAGCCATATATCATGGCATTTCATTGGGAATTCCATGGCTCGCCGTTTGCCCACCAGTTGCGTTTTATGCTTAATTGAGTTATTTAAATATATTATTTGGCCAAAAGAGAGAAAAAAAAAACAAAAAACATATGATAATAATAAAAACGGAGGCAGCCACTGGGCAGCCAGCAAGGGGGCAACACATTGAATTAATATCGCGTTGTCACACAAAAGTCAAACGTCATTTAACAAATGTTGATATGTTAATATCGCTGCCACCCGAGAGAATGCATAGCCCAAATACGAGCGAGGGTCGACTCAAAAATATCTCAAATATTAGCAATGATTTTGTGAAAACTTTGCCTAATGGACAAGTCCTTTAGTTGTATATGTTACATATCAAGATGTCTCGAAAGATTTGCTTTCATTCAATACAAGATATACTTAAAGCAAGATTTGCTCTATGTGCTTTATAATGTGCTATAATCTTTATTTATTTATCTTTTTATACTTATATACAGATTTTCCAGCTTTATTAATCCAACATGCTATGCTATGTGAAAATGTGTTAATCGAAAATGGAAACTTTTGCCACAACTTCATCAAACTACTTCCCAGCTTGTGAAGCATGGCTCGTGCATATATGGAGCGCTAGATGATCGCACAGGGCTTTTAATTTTTGAATATTTGTCAAATAACAAGCAGATGAAGATGAAGAAGAAGAAGCAGAAGACACCTAAACAATGATCAGCTTTTGGTTAACAAATGTGTGCGATGTGTGTGCCTCATGTGCTTGTTGTTGTTGTTGCTGCTGCTGCTGTTGTTGTTGTTGTTAACTGCATTTTAGTTTGAGTTTCAATTTTAAAGCGATTATGTTAATGCTGGAAACGAGTTTCCAATCAGCCATTACCATTAGCGCTGAGTTGCTGCGTTGCTCTCAGAAAATTTATGGCTCTGCCTCCGGAATGGGCCCAGTTTTCAATTACCGCATCTCGACCCCGCCGGCCTCGACCCCCAACATTGCAGCTAGCCAAAACTGAATTTGAATGGGCATCGACAACGGCATCGGCATCGGAATCTGAATCTGAAACTGAAGCAAATCCAAATTAATTTTCCGTTTTTCACGAACAACCTAATTGGCAATATGCGAGCCAATTAATGGGGCCAAGGGAAGTGCAGCCAGCAAACGCTTGAGGCGAGGACTCAGCGAGACGAACTGTTGCGAAGGGTTCCTGCCTGCAACTGGCAAAAGTTACACTTGTTTCTAGTTGGTTAACTGGCAAAAAGAGCAGCTCGTGGCGGTCGGGTCGGGCCGTGTGACTGTGCGACTGGGCGTATACGCAATAGAGCTGGAACTCGACGTGAACGCCAGTTTCTAATTTAGGCAAAACATCACGTAAACAATTGAGCAACAATTTGAGTGGGCTGCCAGGTGGAAAGAGGGGGTGTGGCAGCTTGTGTTAACAATGGGCGAACAGGCGAGCGAGCGGGCAGAGGGGTCGACCTGGCCAATTCATCAGCAGCACAGCGCGGCCTTGAGGGCAACGCACAAAATGCACTCGAAGCGGCAGCCCAGCACAGTGCCTGCAAAAAGTAAAACAAAAAAACGAAAAAAAATACAGCTAATTGTTTTGATATGTAAACCGAAAGCAGAACCAAAATTCAACACGCAGTGCAGGCGCTGCAGCAGCGGGGGCACGGGCCGGGCTGAGCGGGGCTGTGCCTCAAGTGCAGCAGATTGCCCGGCATTGCGGGGCTCGCTCTCGTCAAGCTCCTCTTCCTGGCCCCTCTCCAATCTCGGCAGTGGCAGCGGCAGCGGCAGAGCTCGTTGAGCATACAACGCGTGTTGCACGCCCTCGCCGGGGCATTGTTGTTGTGTCTCCCAGTTTCCCAGTCTCCCAGTTGGTGCCCTGCCTCATTGAGCATGGTTATTGCCAAGCTTTTTGTGCTAATTAGCCACGCTGCTTCATGGTTATTAAGATTGCGTCAAGTGTACCGGGGCACAGTCAGCCGAACCCCTGCCACGCCTACCTCATTCACTCTCTCTCCCTCTCTCTCTCTCTCTCGCTTTCTCGTGCTTGCTGCATTGGCAGCGCCTGCAGGCTGTTCGCATGTAGCATCCACAAGGACACACACACACACCATAGACTGTGGCTGTAGCTGCGGCTTATTATGGCGCACGCATCCTTCAACTTCAGCTGCCATCGTCATCATCATTATCAGCTTTATCGTCATCATCGTGAACGCTGTGGCACGAAGTGCGCTTGAAATGGTCGCTGCTGCTGCCACGAACAGATTGTTGGGCATCCACAGCGCCAGTTAAAACTGGCTACGGAATTGCAGCGCGTTGCAGTTGCAAGCTTAGCGAACGTTGCTTAAATTAGAAATTGGCGCCTTTAAATTTTCCCATATTACAGATTTTGCTTTAGTTTTAGCTTGGAAGTTGTGCTGGGAAAACAAATCTTTCGGATTTGCACTACAGGAAAGTGTTTAACTTATATAATTAATTAACGTTCGATATATTCAATATATTTTAATTTCCAATATTCTTTTAAAACAATTATTTTAATAATTGTAATTAAAACATATTCTTATTTGCCTAATTCATTTAAACATTTGTAAGTTAGCCACATTTTAAGAGCGCCATCTATTGCGGGCCTTTCAACCACACAAATAACTTGTTAACAGCTCTGTTAACTCTGTTATTTAAAGAGCACTAACATTTATCTCAGCTAAGACACACACCCATGCAGTTAACATTGCCTTGTCATTCGCAGTGTTTGCTAGCGCCATCTGCTGAAAGGATTAGGCAATTAGCTTAAATTGTTTGCGCAGCGTAAAAGTAGGCTGCATCTTAAAGCGTTTTATAAATTGGCTGGAGCTCTAATTAAATTAAGCTGCTGAAAAAGAGGCAACAATTTATGGTTTTGAGAAAACTAATTTAAAATTTTTATGGAAACAATTTATTATTAACTTAATTGCATGAACTCTTAGAAGGCTGGTCTTTATGTGTTGGTCTATGAAGCAAGTTATTTACATACACCCATACTTCTCTCCACTTATGTAGTTATCGCCTTTCTATTCGATTCTCAACAAATCATATTAATTCATATATTGCCCCAGGGCGATAGAAAGGCAATATCAAATCAATCTTTAATTAAATCGCTACAAATCATTGGCTAAGGATTCCAAATGGGATTTTGCGTAATATATTTAATGCAGGTCGATTGTCTTTTGAGGACTGGCTGCTCCCATTGCGTCCTTAACCCTTGTGAATGAAGTGCTGCACGCGCCTTCGCCCCCATCCTCGGGTTTTTGTTGGTTTTTGTTGTTTCAGAAAGCCCCTTCCTTCCGCAGGGCTAATTAAGCGTAGTCCTGGCACTCGAAATCCGCTTTAATTGAATCAAAATTCAACAACATTTAAACAATATTACGGCGGAGGCATTACAAATTCTGTTGGCGTCGGGCAATGAGGCAAAAGTAGCTGAGCAAATTTTTCGCTTGCGCCACATTAAACACAAACTGATGACTGCGAGCGGGGTGGGGGAGGGGGTGGGCATGGGAATGGGGGCAACAGAGGGGCAGCCCCATTTGACAACATCATTGGCAGCAGTCGGCCCCGCGCCCAAAATCTCTCTCTTTCTCCCACTCTCAAGCTGATTAAATTGCCGAGCTGTACTCGAGCTGGCAGGCGCCTTTGTTGGTTCCCTTTGTTCCCAGTCGAAATCCGGAGAGTCCTGCGTTCAAAAGAAGCTAAAAGTTTTGTCCAAATGTGTCTAGCTGCCTTCCTGCCGCCGCTGCCACCGGCTGTTGTTACCTTAAGTGGACCTGCGCCAGGCTTATCCTTATACCTACACTTATCCTTGCCGACGCACTTACGACTCGCAGCGTATCCGTAAGAGCGTAAAACTATTTATGGATATTTGGCGCATAAACAAGCTGACCTTAAGGAACGGGCCACGACAACGGCTACGGCAACGACTTCCGGCAGCGGTAACTGCGGCTGGGGTCAACGATGCGGACTCCAAAATGTGGGCGGTGGGCAGGCTTTAAGAATTGTTTGCGCTTATTGAATAGCACTCCTTCGACTTTGATGTGCGGTGTGAGCTGCTGGCAGAGGCGGGGCCCAGCGCCAGAAATGGTCTCCAAGCATTTTGCACACGCAAATTTGAGATGTGCTCGTGCCGGCTTTGTGTCCTGCCTGATGTCGGGTATGCCAGGCCATGAAAATAAGTCTCTTTTAGGTTTTTGTAGCATACTTTTTGGCTTAGGCACCGAAGTGTTCCAGAAATCGCTTTCGCCTCTATTGCATGTAAATCGATTTATATCGGAATTTGGCAATGCGAAGAGATACAGATACAGATACAAATATATTTCTTAATTGTAGTTAAAAACTGAATAGCTTTTTCTTTCTACTCGAACTCTCAATGATAACTTTTACATACAAATCTCGAGCAATTCATTTGATTTGCCTCGTGCTTAGCTCTCGCGTTTATTCCATCTCGAATGAAAAGCGTTTGAATAGGTGAAAATCCTGGGCATAACTTACAGGCTGTTCGGTAAGCAGCTTAAAGAGCTTCGCAGCTTATCGCCTGCTTAGCAGGCGCACACACAATTTGCCTCAAGTGGCAATGCCCGCCCTTCCCCTCAGACGACCTGCCCCTGGCAGAGGATTGCGTCGCAATTAAGCCGCAGTTGGAGAAGAAGATCATTTTCATCTGGCCGAATGATGAGTGCGATTCAGGGCTTTGTTTATGCTGCGTCCGCTCATAACTTGTCATAAATTTGACAGCCGCAGCGCTTGGCGTATGCGGGTCCATTATAATAGAGCTGTGAGCTGGGCATGGAGATGGGCATGGAGATGGAGATGGGCATGGAGATGGTCATGGAGATGGGCCTCAGCATGTTCCCACATAGTTTTGGATTGCAAATATAAATGACGCACTAATTGCAGCGAATGCCTTAAAAATGTTTATTTGATGCGTTTTCCAATTGAGGACTAAGTGCCATAAAAACGAAAATATCTAAAAACCAAGTGGAAGCTGTAGCCGAAGAGGAAGCTGTGCATTTTATGGCGCACAAAGCAATTGGCTATGAAATTAATTTGGAGAGCGAAAACCGAACCGAACCGAACCGAAGCAGAAGCAGCAGCAGAAGCAGCAGCAGGAACTGAAGTTAATGTCGCATGCAACGCGACGACCCGCAACAACAAGAGCAGCACCCGCTGCCACATGTGTGGCATAGAAAAGAAATACAACTATTCACTATTCAGTATTCACTATTCAGTATTCAGTATTCACTATTCGGTACTCAGCATTCAGTACGCAGCACTCACTGGCCGCACTGAATGTGCACCTGAGCCCCAACGCCAGCTGCCCCCTTTGAAGTTGGTCGCAGCCATTTGGTTGGCTCCTTCGCCTTTGATGTGACTGCGCCTCCAACGCAGAATGCCACAAAATTAAAAAAGGAACAAATTAAAAGATGGCAGCAACAGCAGCAGCAGCAGCTTGGGGCATCATAATGGGTGCATCAGGAGGCGCCTAGTCGCCAATTAAGAGCCAAGAATAGACGTTGACCACTTCACATGATTGAGCGATTCAGGCCAACAACATCAACGGACAGCGGACAACGGACAGCAGCAGCAGCAACAACAACAACAACTGCAACAGTAACAGGTAAGGCAGCAAATGTATCTTTTACTGATCAACTATGAGATACCCTCTGTATTCTATATTGTACTTGCCTTTTAAGAAGCTGAAAAGCTGTTTAAAGGGATCTAAAACTTCTACTAAATAAACGCATTCGTAAGTCATAACTATCTTTAATCAGTCCGTTGGCTATGTAAGATAAGTATAAGATTCAAACTCCACGAAATTCCTATACATAAATCATGTTAATCACCTTTCAATACGTTGGAAGTTCGTTGATATAGTCAAAAAGCTTTCAAATGCATAGCTAAATAATAATATACATATATTACATATATTATATAGTATAAACTACGATATTTACCACAAGATTTGGATTTTGTTAAGATTTTATCAGCAACCTTCAAATAACCTACAAATCAGTTATATCTCTTATTTTGTACTTAGGAAATCTTCGTTTCAAGTTAATTTTATGATTTTCACAATGATTCCCAGCGAGAAAACTTTTTGTTTTTGCTAGTCTTAAGCATATGTATACCCTATATTCACAACCTGCTTGCAATATCAAAACAGTTACATATGCACTCATAAGTTGCGTATACCCCGTGTGATAGTTTCTGTACAGGTCATAATAAGAACCGACAGCAGACAGCAAAACAAGACGTCATTAGTGGCAGGTGTCTGTAAAAATGTTTAGACTTGGCCAGTGTTTGATTTGTGTTGCTTTTTCACCATTTCGAATCTTCAAAATTTTGTTTCTTCTTCTTCTTATTTTAGCCGAAAATTGCTTTTTCATAAACAATGAGAAAACTTTGAATGTTTGCATTCCGCTTTTTCCGAAGACTTTCAAAGCCGACAGCAAACACAGGAAATGTGCTGCAACATTTTCAAATACCCAATGCGAGTGGACACATTTCCAAAGGGGGTGAGGTGGGGCGGCAGTTTTCTAGGTGGGGAGGGGGTCACTTCAAAGACCTTTTGAACAGTTGGCGACAATTAGCTGAAAAGCTGAGCGTCTAATGGACTCGGGCATGCCATTGACGCATTAGATGCGTTTCCCCGACAGAGTGGAGTGGAAATGCGAAAGGCGTGATTTGAATGACAACGTTTTGGCAATGCAATTTTACGCTACATTTAACATTGGTCAATGTCGCTGACCCTCCCAAGGGTCAATGTGTAGTCTTAATTGCAGTGGCATTTACATTGGGGGTCAGCTAATAACAATTGTTGAAGCAAGGGCTCGATTTGAAAGGGTAAAGGGTTAACTAAGCAGCAGAAGTGGGAGAGCTTTTCAAGCTTCATTTTATTTTGAAAATAGGAATATGTTTTTTAGTTTGCCAAAAGATTCAAGCATTCACCTCATTTAATTATATACCATACAAGACAAGACTTGTGTAAGAAGCAAGTCTTTGACTTTCCAATTGAGTTAAATGCATTTATTATATGTTGAAAGTATATATGTAAAGCATTAAAACTATAAATCTATTAAAAAGTTATAAATTTGTTATTAATCTGTTTATATACGATAAAAATAATCATGTTAAGTTGAGCTAATTCCTCAAGAAGACATGGTTAAATATTGCCTAACAAGAAAATTAAGTATGAAAAGCCTAGCCCCGAGGAAGGCTAAAAATAGTTGTATAATTAATGAACTAAACAAGTTGAACTTTTCTTTTCACAATGAATATCAAAAAATGTTTAATATAAAACAGAAACTTCAACATTTTATTTCTATACATACTTAACTATTCGCACTTTTCTGCTGCTCATTGTTCATTATGAGAAAGCCAAGCTGAGGACGAGGAGCTAGAAGAAAACTGAAAACTTTTAAGAAATGTTGAAAATATTGAAATTACCTTAAATTATGTTTGTAAATTCTTGTAGCATACTTTTTGACAGTTTGAATATTAACTTTCAATCGCATTTGCGCTTTGCAGGGAACAATAATTTTTGAAAACAAAATGAACAAGTATTTGATTGTGAGATATAAGAAGCTTAAGCTCAGATAAATAGATTACATATGAACTTTTAGATTGGACAAATTAGCTGATGATGCTTCATAATCAAATGTTGCTTAATCTCATAATCAATAAATATCGATAAGTAAAGATGTTGTGTTTATTCCCTTACAAAGAGTCCTAAACCAATTTGAATTCATATTTATTCTCATGTCAACTCATGTCTTCATACCTCCAAAGAGCTTAAGTTCTAGGTAATCAGTGCCATTTGCTATAGAACTTTTTGCACTTGTGATCATCTGAATGCGTCGTTTGTCTATTAGCAGGCCAGACTTTCAGCTCATTGAGAATCATTAAGGGAGACTCATTCATTGTGTGCCCGCTGGGCACAGCTCGGCGACGGCGTCTCATGCTGATTGAAAGTGCGCCCAAACAAAAAACTACTCAAAGAACATTCACAATTTACCTTTACACGCTGGCGAGAACGGGAGAGTGGGACCGAGACAGAGAGAGAGAGAGAGAGAGAGAGAGAGAGATAGAGACACGGGCTCATTGTCAAGCCAATAAAAGCAGGGCCAGAGCCGTGTGGGCATTAGAAGCTAGTCCATAGGCATGGGCATGGCCCGTGGGCCCATCTTCAGATACTTTTTATCAGCTGGCAAGCGGGCGCCCAGCAGTCGACATGTTCGTGTAGTTGGTGCTGTAAGTAAAAGTAAATTAGATAAACGCACAATCATGGCAAGTATTGTATGTATATGAGTAGCATGTGATATCAACGTTAAAATGAATCTTAATTGAACCGAAACTGAAGCCGATCAAAGCGCTCGCCGACGCCTGCTGATGATGATCGCCCCCATGAGGAAATGTGCCTGGTCAGAGCTCAATGAAATTGACAAATGTTTGGACAAATAAACAAGCCGAATGATCGACAACGACGACAAACGCACCAACTCCCCATATATATATATATATATATAACTAGATATTTATGTGAGTTCTATTTTTGTTGTTTTTGTAATTACCTTGGGCAAATATTGGCTGGCCGAGAGCGGGACGAGGGCGGAACAGCGGCATTCCATGTCGCCTACGGTTTTGGGTCAAAAGTTGTAACTGCAATTTTTGCCTCATTTGCAGGCCCATAAAACGTCATGAAGATACCACGGCTAGCTGGTATCGGAGTCGCGTGTTGCTGTGGTGCTGTGGTGCTGTGGTGCTGCGGTGCTGTGGAGTGCCTTGCCCTTTTGGGAATGTGTTGACGCAGCAGACGGACAGGAGAAAGAAGGTAAACAGCAAACAGCTCAAGTTTTTTAGACAACAACAAGTGGAAAAGTAGTTGCTGAGCGAGCGCTGGGATATGGGTTTGTCTAAGGAGAAATGTGTGTAACCAACAGATTGAGTGACTGATGGATGGATGGATGAACCAAGCAAACAAAAACACACACACACACACACACACACGCACAACTATGCGTTTATCTATAGATAAACAGATGCAATGCAGTGCCACACACAAGGGATGTGCAGTAGCATAGATACAATCACAGCAGCAGGCACGTATTACAAATACTTTCTGTCAATTAGCTGGGCAATTAAAACCAAAAAAAAATACATACAAATTTGAGAAGTTTTCGTAACTGAACGAACTCGAAATATTATATATTAATAGTTGATAATTTACAACAGGATAATAATTGATGAACCTGTTTTGAAAGCACTTTGAAATCTTGAGCATAGCTTGAACTAGCTTTTTTACATTACATAATTTAATGCTTAGGTACACACGTAAAAAGTCAAAAAGTAGATTTATCTGCTGTTTTAAAGTTGAATCTAAAAGCTCAGAGATGAAGAAAACGGCCTCCCAGCGAAGCTTTAAGCGAGCTTTAATATATTCGATGTTATCTTATCTATAAGACTTAGCCAATTACATTATGCTTAATCTGTAAAGCACATTTGATGTGCTTTAGTTGTTTAATATAC
The DNA here is from genome assembly GCA_037075305.1 of Drosophila kanekoi. Taxonomy (NCBI): domain Eukaryota; kingdom Metazoa; phylum Arthropoda; class Insecta; order Diptera; family Drosophilidae; genus Drosophila; species Drosophila kanekoi. The sequence goes on along the minus strand of JBAMCE010000678.1, from coordinate 4,635,671 downwards.
AAATGTTGATACAAATAACATTTATTTAAATAAATTTCAATAGTTACCCAAACCAGGTACTTGTATGGATATGAGTTAAAGACGAACAATGAAAACTTGTTTCAAATCTGCACATCTCCCTATTTCTCTGAGATATTAATATAAAGCAAAAGTCAGATAACTTTTTTTTGATTTAACTGTCATAAGCTTTAACTTGCCATATCATAAAATAGTTTTGAAAGTACATTAAAGCTACAAATCAGTTTTAAATCATTTTCTATTGCATGGTAAAAATGGTAAGTGTAATCCTTACAATTTGACATATTAAGGAACTAATTTATCTGGCATAAATCTGCCTTGAATGACTTTTAAAAGCACATTAAAAGCTTTTGGCGTGCTAAAAGGTACTAAGTTCTTGAATCCTAGTTGTTAGCGAAGCTTGTCTATAACTACCACGATTATCAAAAGCTAAAGTCTAATATAAAACTTACCAAACCTCGCTAAAGCTTAAAGCTAGCTTTAATATATTCCTTGTGTAAATTAAAGTGGATCTATAAAGTGTTTGCTCAACAAATAGTTGGCAATTCCGAACGGTTTTGGATTTCTCTTGGAACTCTATTGCTGCGCCCGATTTCATTGGAATTGCCGACCACCCAGACCGAAATACCATATCAACAAATTGCAATCAGTTGAGAGCACACCTTTCCACTAGCATTAAGCATGTTATGTTAGGCGCACACGTTTAACAGCGTCACTTTAACATAAAGTGCGCTGATAAACAACGATTAGTTAGTTAGTTAGTTAGTTGGAGATGCATGTCAAAACGCCGCAGCATTGACAAGTTGCCGTGATTATTAATGAACAAGCACAGCCTGCAGATACATTTGTATCTTTTGCGCTCCAAACTCAGACAGCTACCACTGGCTCTAGCTGCGCAGCAGTGAATTTCTTCAGCATACGCAACAACAGCAACAACAACAACAGCAACAACAACAACAGCAACAGCAACATCAACGAGCGCACTTTTTGTGCCTATCAGAGGCGGGCAACGACGACGCTTGTGAATCCAAAAGATACACGAGACGAGAGCGCACGAAGGCGCGTCGCCAGCCGCAGTCGCAGTCGCCGTCGCCGTCGTCGTCTTCAGTCGAGTTCCGAACGAGCTGTGGAACGCACGTGTGTGCCGCACACAGAACCAGTCGCATCCGATATAAGAGAATCCATTCGAATCGCAAGTGAGTCGAGTCCCAGTTCAAGGCAGAAGCTTGCGCGAACTTATCCACATCCGCTGACACCGGGAACCTACGCGAACTTCCGTGTGATCAATTCCGGAGAGCGCGCGCGCGTTCGATCTCGGGCCAAAGGCGCATTTGAGACGTGGCCGGCCGGCCGGCCCCCAATCGCGCATTATACTAAAAAAAGACGCAGTCGGCGCCTTTTAATCTGCTGAAAAATAAAAAGATATAAAAAACGAAAACAACAAACTGCGAGCTACCTTTAAGCCTGTTTAGATGGATGGATCGGCGTGAGGCATCGAGGCAGACGCGGCGCGTCGTCTGTTCAAACGGGTTTCGTTGCGCCCGATCGGGGGATCTGTCTGGAATCGCTGGCCTTTTGATGTTGCGCCCTCGGCAGCACGGCTATCGAGCACCTCTAAACGTTTCCAGGAAGCCAACTGGATCGGCCAGGAGGCGGCGGCTGCTGCTGTAAAGCAAATAAATCAACAATTTTTGATAATGTGAAAACAAAAGAAACACGAAAAACCGTTTGAAGTGCACACGTGAAAATCTATCTACACACAACAACAAAAGTTGATCGAATCATGCGAAAAGTGAACTGGAACAAAAAATGAAATGTTTGTAAAAAACAAAATGTAGCGGCCAAGAAAAACAAAAGCGCGCAAATCAAACGAAAAGTATTAAGTAGTCCAAAAACAACAAAAAACAAAAAAGTTCAGGAATATTAAAAACAACAAAAATTACACGAAAGCAAAGTAGTTGGAAACAAGCTAATTAACACACACACATATATATACACATATATATAAAGAACACACAAACATATATCACGACTATCAAAGTTGCATAATCTCAATCTATAGGAACCCTTAAACTAGATATATATATATACATAATCCAAATAAAAATAAAAAATATTCATTAATTTTTTGATACATCACGCAGTCCCAGCAAGTAATTGAAAACATTTTTTGCATACAAATACATTTAATGAGAATATATTTAAAAGTAAATACAATATTTGATTAGAACTTAGCACTTAGTAATTTATTAACTACAAAGTACTTACGCAAACATAAACGCATTCAAAAACACGCCAAAAAGTAGACTCTAGACCGGAACCAAACGACAAGCGAAGCATTTAGCCAATCTTAAAACAGATAGCACACAACTTTAACTGATAACTGATAACAGATAATTGATAACTGATAACAAGAAGAAGAACAAGAACAACTGCAAGATGCATTCAACATTTCTAAGCCTGATGCTGCTGCTGCACTTACTCAGCAGGCTGGGACGCTGCCAGGATCAGCAGCTGTTGGTGCCGAGCATCGAGAGCAATGCCAACGTGCAACAGCAACAGCAACAACAACAGCAACAACAGCAACAGCAGCAACAACAACAACAACAGCAACTGCAGCAACAACTGCAACAGCAGCAACAACCGTTGCACAGCAGCAGCATCAACAACCAGCAGCACCTGGGCAATCCCAGCCTGAACAGTTCGATGTTCAATGCGATGCTCGCTGCCACTGGCCAATTGGGCGGCGCAGCTGTGGGCGGCGCGATGCAGCTGCCCGTTGGCGCTGGCGGCGCGGCGATCAATCAGCTGGGCGCCGGCCTGGCCGCCGGCGGCCTGGGCAGCAGCACGGCAAGCGCGCCGGCAGCCGGTGGCATTGGACATGGGCATGTCATGAACCACGGCACGGCTCATGGCATGGGCGTGCATGGATCTACCGGACATGTCCCTGGACCAGGACACGTACATGGACATATGATCCCGGCACTGGCCAATCTGGGCGTGATACTGAGCGGCAAGGGCATGTCAGGCGGCTATGGCGGAACCATGCTGAACCCTGGCGCCGCAGGAAGCGTTGCGGCAGGAGGCATTGCTGTTGGCGGGGGAGGCGGCATGGATATGCAGAGTCCATAGTGAGTACATTTAACAGTTATTGCAGCACACGCTTAATTGGAAACGCGCCCAAGCGAAATCTTATCATCATCAATTGATGCAGCTCGTCAAATTCTTTTGTCCTATTAACGTACCCCCGACCAGCCGAGGGCAGCCCATGCGTTTTTATGGCATACTCTGGCCCGGGGCCAATTGCCATTGACATGTTGTGTGTGTGTGCGTGTGTGTGTGTGTGTGTGTGCCTTCTCGACTGCCTCTGGGCACACAATCTACAGATTGAGCCATCCACAAATCAACTTTTACTCTTTACCCTCTTCTGCAATTGCAAAGAATTGTATATACATAACACATGTTTGCCGGCATTCAAAATATATGTCTTGAGCTCTTGCCTAACCCTTGACTGAACTGCAGATCGTCAGTTCGACCTTTCGCCAGCCATTAAATACTAAATTTAGTATGTGTTTCAAACATAAAGTTAAGGACTTTATAGTATATATGCGTGTGCCAAGTTTTTATGTGAGAGCTCTTGTAATTATTGTCCATGAAACGGACTATTAAAGATTTCTGCACGAGGTTGTACAACTCGACAACATGCGGAACTTTGGGCCTAATATAACTTTCATCCATTTTGATTAGAAATAACACTTTTTTTTAGGATCAAAATTGAATTGCAAGTGTTATTTGACATTAAGAATAGACAAGTTGTTATACTATCTATTATACTATTTATCTACTATCCGCTTTTATTCCCACAAATTTATACATAAGTTCGTTGTCTTTTCATGGGTTCTGTTTAACATGATTTCATATACTCTTTCTTATGCTATATATACTCTATTAAACGCTTCTAAGCTCTGTGTCCAGGGACTTTATAATGTTTTATCTGGTTGGCCTTTATGTAATCTAAACTAAACCCTATTTCAAGTCTATAAATCGTAGTACATATTATGTTAATTATATACGTTCAATAGGCAGCCTTTTGTTTATAATGACAAGCTCGTCTTGCAAATTTGTTTTAATTCAATTCAATTGGCTTCTTTAATGCAATTCAATCAAGTTATAAAGAACATCCCAGCCACATGGGAGTACTTCCTTGGGGCTCCTTCGCTACCTCCCCTCCCCTGCCTCTCCTCAGAGCCTCGCCCCAAAGCAATCGTCAGAAATTGAACTGAATTGAGTGCCAAAAACAACGAAGTCCAGCTTATAGAAATTTATCGCGCTTTTGAAATATGTATGCAAAAGAATTTTATCTTCATTCATAAATAGTTCTTTTGAAATTTTTGCACTCGCTGCCATAGAAACAATTGTATATTTTGATAAACATAGGATTTCCACGAAAGCTTTGACTTTCGATATGACTTCATCAAAACTTCGTCAATTAACGTTTCGATTTTGTTTGTTTCCAACGAATTCGTTCTTTGATGTTTGCCAAACAGTTTTTCAGTCCAATTGCCCAAAAATGCTCGCACTTATTTGTTTACACTTGATTTCCAAGCTAAGCTGAGGCGAAGTCAAATAAATAGCAAAAGAAAATGTGCAACAATCCGAGGACCACCCGACTGCTGACAAATGCAACATAAGTCCGACCAGCCAGAAGTCGAAGAGGCGGTGGCAGGCGGCCGGCCACTCTTTGGGGCACAATGTGCCCGGTCCGCTAGCCCTGGCACGCCCCGAGGCGCGTTTAAACAATAAACTTAAATTATTTATACTTGCTTGGCTCTTTTTTTTTTGCGCCTGTCAGCCAAAAACATTTTCATCTTTATTGCAAGGATTGCGCGGCAGCCGCTTGTCAAAATGTGCCGAGTCGCCGCGCGTTTTTTATGATTATTAGCAGCAACTGGCTGCAGCGTAAATTTTACTTACACTTCACATTCATTTGCCCAACGACAGCCAGCACAAAGGGGCGAAACGGAAGGGCGGCTATGGCAGGGTTATTATTTGTCATTACAAAACCACCCAACAACAATTGCAGCACCAGCTCCAACTCCAACTCCTGCTACAGCTACAGTCCAGGATGCGTCCTTCCTGTGAAAGTGGTCGCAATGTGGTATTTTTTTTATTGCACAATAGCCAAATGGGCGCTACACTTGCCGCTGCAGCCCGATGGCTTGCTAATTTTATTTCTTTATGCTCGTCGCAATGGGGTAGAAAGTGTTTCAGCTGCTCAAGCGTTGACCCAACCGTCGGGCCAGACAAATCGATAGACAGCCACAAGCCCAAGCTATTGCCCAAGCTATTGCCCATTAGCCAGCCTTTGTCCACGATGCACGGCTCGAGCCGCTTGATTACAATTAATCGGCTTATTTACCGGAGCCATTTGCCCATTTGCCCGTTTGCCATTTGGTTGATGAGCCACACTCTACAGCTCCGACTCTGCTGCACTCAGCGTCAGGTGCGTTGCAACAAGCAATTTTATTGATTTTAAATTTGCCATCAAATTCTTTAAAGATATCACTTGACGCGGCAGACTTGGCTTAGATATCGCAGCGACTGCATCGGATAAGTCTAGATGAAGTAGTTACCAGTTTACAAGAAATGGGTAAACAATTTCAACTCCCAATGGGATTCAACTCTTAGGGAAATTCAGCTATTAGGGAAATATCATGATTTGAATATGAAAACAACGTGCGTTAAATACGTTTAACTAACACATCTTATCTTATACCTTAAGCAATTAGTTATACATTTAGTTTGATTTCCCCTTCCCTATAGCTGCGATCTAGCTTTAACTTCCTTGCATATTTGCATGTACTCTTTGGCCACTTGGTGTTCAATCCCTCCCCCCTCCCATCTCTCCACTCTCCTCTTCTGTCGCGCCCAGTTGGATATATGGTACTTCAACACCTGCTTAAACAATTCGCTTGCCGATCTCAGTAGCTGGTCGAATATGCAAAGAACGGCGTTGTAAGAATTGTGGCACGCAGTGTGTGGCACGCAGCCGAGAACAGGGCCTGTTGACACGAATCAATATGCAGAAAAGCTGATTAGGGGATGTAATGAAAATTTAATAATTGCCATTCTGGGCACTCGATGGGCCAAAGCGACGTATTTGTTCCGTAACCAGAACGCTTTTTCCCCCGACGCTCGCAATTAATCTTCGGCGCAGGGTTGCGCCTGGTAATTCAAGAAGAGCGAAAAGAGGAAGCAGCAGCAGCTCGACTCAGCAGCCAAGTCAAATAAAACCGAAAACCAAAAACCAAAAAAAAAGCAACCGAAAATTTGACTAGGCAGTGACTGGAGGGGGTCAAAGTTGGGCAGGGTTGGTTTCAATTTCAGCCATTTGAAAGGCAAAGCAAAAGGCAAATAATGTAATAATGTTTGACAGTCTCGTTCCCGTCGCGTTTCCTCCCCCCGCAGCCGACGCTCTATGACGTCTGTTGTTTTGTTAACAGACATTTATGACATTATACGGCGCAAAACGATGTTGTTACAGAGGGCTTAACAAAGCCGACGCCACCCCAGAGTAGAAGAGAGCCAACCCCCCCCCCCAAAGGAACTCGCTTTGAGTCAATCCTTTTGGCCTGCTGTGATTTCATTTGCCTTACAAGCGGCTAAAATCTGCTTAATTGTGCGTAAGCCTGTCCCTGTCCCTGTCCCTTGGCCCTGTGTCTACTTCCTTCCCCCTTTGCATGTTAAATATTTGTCAAACAGTAATTAAAACTTACTTACTTTATCCTGTTGCCCGGGCTGCCAGTGCGAGAGCACAAAAGAACAACTTAATGTTAACTATGCGAGTTCTTTGAGTTTCAGAAAAGTTGAACCCTGCTCCTTGTATCTGGGCACTTATATAGTGCTCCTCGGTATCTCTATAGTGTCTGGCATCCTGGTGCGGAAACATAAAAATGTTAATTTCCACGCCAAAGAAAAGCCAGCGAACGGCTTTTGTGTTGCACACAGGCCGCAAATTAAGAGTCTGCGTTTGCCAGATGATTCGAGTGCCCGACTTGGGCCCTCGAAATTGACGATAACGATTATGTGCAAAGTTTTGGTATTGTTTTTCATACACACATATATATATATACATCTTTCTCTTTCTTTTTTTTTTTTGGTTGCCAACAAATTAAAAATATCCCTGCAAAATAAATGCGGGAAATCTTTGGCGGCTGCTGCAGTCATCGCCATGTGGCACCACCGAACCACAAAAAAAAAAACAGAAAAAAAGAATTTATTTGTCTCAATAAGCCAGCGACGACAATGAAGGCGACTCTGGGGAGGAACAGCTACTCCGTTTCTGGACAGGCCTCGCCTCGCTTTCGGTGGTATAATGCCATTGCAGAATGAAATTGCAGGCATAAAGTTTTTCCGTTTTCCCTCTACTCTGTACTCTCTACTCTCCAAGTTTTGCTCGTAATAAGTTGAGGGCCAGGCGACATGGTCAAGTGGTTGGTGACGCACACGACAAGGCCCGGCTTAGAAGCTGTATGAAACTAGGCTTACAAATTCGACAAATCGGTTTTCATATATATGTATTCATATTGGTTCAATAGCTTTTAATAAGCCCGAAATATCATCATTATATATATAAGCTATTCTTTCGCCCGTTTAGCTCATTGTAAGCCGAAGCCAATGGGATAAGAAAATGTTAACCTCAAAAGGTATCCACCATTTTTTCGAACGTGGAAATGTGTATGACAAAATTTATGAAACAATTTTGAAAACACGAAACTTAAAATCTTGCCAGATCTTAAAACTCAGTTACGCTGGACGGTCTGAAATGTGAGTAAGAAATACCAGACTATGGGACTTATATTGATGTCTATAGAGAACCAAGAGGAATACATTATGATAATTCAATTGTAAACATAAGTATCTGCGGTTTCTCTCAAAATCTATCTATAAACTCCTATATCTCGAAATTTTCCAAAAAGTGATCTGGCTTTTCACTTGCCCCCACGCTCGCATGAAGTTCATTCAGGTTTCGGTGCTGGCGCTTTGTGCATACATGATTTGCTTTTCTAGCCGTTTTCCCGCCAACAATTTGCCTGCCATTTGCCATTTGCCATTTGAACTTTTTAATTTTGTCGTTTTGATGGCTGCGTTTTATGATGCCGTTGCCTTTATTTCTAACTGCCCCCTGTCTCCCGCTGCCTGCCCCTCCCTCTCAGCTGCTGCTGCTCGTAGACTCGTTTCCGTTCGCTCGTGGTTTTTGTCTTAATGATAAACTCTGGGGTTTTCTGTGTTCCCAGCTTGGTTTAAATTCCCTTCAGCAGCGTCCTTTGTTGAGACTTGGCCAAAGCTGTGCCATAAAAAAAGTAAATAAAAATAAAATCGGTGAATAGAAAATAGCAGCTGGAAGCCCGAACAGAAAATCGTCTCATAAATTGGCTATATGATGAATCTAATAAAACCGAAACTCAAACTCAAACTGAAGCCCAGACTGAGACTGAGACTCAGACTGAGACTGAGACAGGGACTGAGACTGAGTCACAGGCACAGCGAGGGTTGCAGTCTGCAGTCCGGTAACAAAGGAAATGGAAAATTTTGATTGTTCCCATGACATTAAATGCATTTTCATGCAATTAATGTGCCTAAAAACCCAAAAATGACTTAAGCAAATCAAAAGAATTGCGTTACGGCAGAGCCGGAGGCAGGGGCAGGGGCAGGGGCTGAGATTGAGATTGAGATTGAGACACGCGCGTTGCATGCACAACATGAAAATGAAAATCAAACAAAAAGCCGAGTTGTCTTCGGCAAGCCGACGATCTATTACCCTTGCGGTCAGACGGCAATGCATGATATATTATTCCGATCTAAATGTTTCGATTTGGAGCTGAAAATCCATTTAGAAGTGAACAGTTTTGAGTCCTTAACTATAATTTGAATATGTCATGAACCAATCTTTCGATAGCATAGAAGACCTGAAACCACATTTTTTGCAAAACTTTTCTGGTTCAAAGTATTTCTATTTCAAAGTATTGGTATGATCCAAAACTTTAAGATCCAGGTTTTCGAAGATTTAGATAACACGAACAAAAGTTTTCAGAAGATTAGTTAAAGGAAGAAGCAGAACAGCCGAAACCGAGCCATAATTTGAACAAATGGAAATGGTTCTACAAAGTTATATATGTGCTATATTGCTAAGTTTTTGCCCAAATGATGAGTGCATAAAAAAAATATATTATTTATAGATTATCTATTATAAATGATATACTATTCAGATTCGGCCGACTTGGACCTATGTATTGGTATTATATAGGGAATACGTTTTCAGCAAGTTTTCAGCGAATCGGTTATTGATATACGCCTTATGGCAACGAATATGTTCCTTCAGTGCGTGGCACATTTTGCGGCTAAATCATGCTAGCCTATGGAAGAGTATAAAAACATGTTGAAAGATCTTTCAAGGTGTCAAAATTAAAACAAACTCCAATCAGCCAAGAAAACGGTGTAGGAGTCGAAGCTGATGGATTTGTGGATGCAACTGTTGCCGCTGCTGCTTTCATTTCTGCTGCTGCTGATGCTGCGGATGATGATGGCTTTGGCTTTGGAGTTGCCTTTGATCTTGTGCAATGTTTTTAGCTGGCCAAAGTTGTGTGTCTGTTTGGCAGCGCATTGAGGAAGTTGCATCAAAGACAAACACTGACACACACACACCTACACGCACACATGTGGCATGCAGCATTGGGGACCTTGAAGTTCTAGCGGACCTTGAGGCGCTCTCCACGCACACATCAAAGAGATCAAAGCGGGCGCGGCAAGTGTGCAGCGGGCGGGCGGGCGTTCGTCTTGGTGGGGAGTTCGCATTTGCCACACGCAGTTAACAGTTAAACTGCAGTCACATCCTGTTAAACGGTTTAACCTATAAAGGAGAAAAATTGAAATAAAAATATGTATGGAAAGAAAAGCGCAAACCTCGGCTCTTGCTGCTTGGCCAGGTAACTGGCAACTGCCGACTGGCAACTGGCAACTGGCGACTGGCAACTGGCAACTGTTGCTTTGTCGGCAACAGCACTTGGGGCAGGCTCCAGCACCTGGCTGAGCTTTGATGTTGCGCCTGTTGCGGTTGCTGTTGACATAATTGGAGTTTGGGCTGCCACGTTCTTGTGTTTGTTGCCTGGTTGTTGTCTGGTTGTTTTGTCGTTTTGTCGTGTCGTTGTCACGGCTCGACACTCACTTAGCGGTACTTTAAGAGGCCCGCACATAATTTGCGCAAATTGGCGACAAGAGTCAAGACGCGCCGCTGCATTTGGCAGATCTTTAAGCCTAATTGTTGCTTAAAGCGTAAGCTCCGTCGCGCCCCCCTCTCTCTCTCTCTATATATATGGCACCCCTCACGCCCACTTGCGTGTAGGTGTTAATGTGCATTTCTCTGCTCTGCTGGGTGTGTAGCATTCGGGGCGTGGCCGAGACTTGTCTGCAGATCGATATAAATTGGCAATTTGACCCTGAAAAGGCAGACCCCGGCGACAATGGAAATGACGACAACAACTGGCGGCGGCGGCGGCGACAACACAAAGCAAACCAACTCACAATCAGACAACAAAACAACAATTATGGAAATGAAGAAAACACAGGGGCGAGAACAGAGTTAAGATGAGAAAACCAGATGCCGCCACAATATCGAAAAACATAAAAAGTAAAGTCCAACATGTTTGGTATTTTAATTCAATTTGGTCTCTTGTCGGAGAAAGATGAAATGGATAAGAGACATAGATTACAGCTCAGAGATAGTTCTGAAAGGATTCTGCTTAGTCAACAAGCAGTCAATATGTTATTAGTTTGAATGGGAAGATAAAAAAGTCGGTGAATCAGCTAAATTCTATTATTATTGAACAAGCTTAACAGCTGTTTCGAGAGAAGTTATCCATCCAGGCAGACCCCTTCCAGCGATTATCTGCTTGCGCTTAAACCACTTGAGAATTATAAGCTCAAATAATGGGAAACTAGTATATGTATATTTAAATGTGTGCTGCTTGACTGTTTGTTTTTCTTTTCACCTCCGTGTCTCTCTAGCCTGCTTATTACCTGAGAAGAATCAATGAAACTTAAGGCATTATAAGCTTTGTGTGCATACCAATATATAGACAAATCCTTCCTAACAACGCCCAAATACCTTACCTTAATAAGCAATCTGTCAAATATTGTATTCTTTTCTGGAATCTATATCGAGCTCCTAGCTTATAAGCACTATCAATTGGTTCCCATATTCCCATATATGTTCCCATATCTTCTTTCCCTGACGCGCCTCTCTCCCTTGTTTCTTCAGGATACAATTTGATATTCTATTGATATTAGTTCTATGGATTTTATTAGTATTTCTTCTACTATCCATTCATGATCTTATGCATCAGCAATTATTTATATATACTAAGTTACATATCCATACATAGATTCACAATCCCACACCCACTTGAACACTCTCGCGCTGCACAAGTGCCACATGTTGGACTAACTGCAGCATGAATATGCACTTCAGAAGACAATCTTCTCGTAACCCCCCGCTCGTACTGCCTATGCCTGATTGGCTCGACGGCTTTCTCGAGCGAAATTCAAGAGCAAAACTTTTGCTATGATAGGCGCCACATGATCAAGAACCAGAACCAAAACCAGAACCAGACCAGACCGAAAAGCGCGAGACAAGTGATGGAAATGGACCTTCAGGCTGCAACACAAGCATGAAAATGCCACTTTTCTCCCACTCCCCCCGCTCTCTTTCCCTTCTCTCAGTGTCTTTCCCGTAGACGCTGATTGACAAATGCAGTGAAGCGTCCGCTGTCGGAACGCGCGCGCGTGTTGATGGATGGACACGAGCATGGAAGAGCTGGCGTTGCCTTTGCCTTTGCCGTGCTGCTGTTGTTGTTCCCGGCGAATCACGCCCCAAATTAACTGAAATTAACACGCGTTTAATGTCAGGCAAGCAGCTCACCTGCCACCCGCATTGCATCGACTGCGTCGCCGACTCCAACGATTCCCATTGCTGTGGCTACCCATTCACATACCCATTCCCATTCCCGTTCCCATTGCCTAATGGGGAACTGGGGGATCGTGCCGGGTCTTGTGTTTACTTAATGACGTTTATGTGTCTTGTGTGTCATTTGTCGGCATATCTGAGCTGTCATAAAGCGATTTGATTAAAGCAAAAACGCCGCCGTGCGCCGCCCAAAGCCAAGCAGCTGACTCTGCCGCCTGGACGAGGCCTCTTTTCCAATTAAAATGCAGTCGGGGAGTCGCAATCGCTGCTCTCCTCGTCCTGCTCCGCCAGCTCTGTGCCAAACATTTATTTTCGGAAATCGAAAAAAATCTGGGGGAGTCCACAAGAGCGTGCAGCAGCGTGGTGCCCAGAAAGTGAGAGTAAATCAGAGCAGAGTAGAGAAGAAAAAACATCGAATTCGAATGCTCTTTCCTTAAAATTATTGGTAAGTTTCTTCTCTCAGCTTAAGTTCTTTCTATTGCATTTGAAAAACTCTGGTATATTGAACTGGGTCAAGTTCTTCGCCTGGAGCTCGTCTGTAAACAAAAGCAAGTCTTAAAGCAATTTATAGATATAGATATATAAATCTCAACTCGTTTTGGAAGACTGTCAGAGGATAAAGAGCGACTCGTAGAATATTGCAAGACAAGCTCATTAGCAATAATTTATTGCGTAATGAATGATGATCGCTGCGGGTAATGAACTCTTGATCTTTTGTTCGGTAGGTGTTTGCCTTGCCTGCGATTGCTACCTGTATTTTGTTTTTTATTAACTTGAACTGCTGACATATAAATATTTTGAATGTGATAGACTTTGCACTAGCTGATGTTGCTCAATGCAAGTGTATGGCCATGCAGAGAGTTGAAAAATGAAAAGGAAAAGTGCCAAACGTCGGCGGCACAAATTCTTTGTAATTAGTATTAAAATGTTTTCCGCTACATTTTCACTTGATTTTCTGCTGCCAGTCGACAGCAGTCCCTGTGCCTGTCCCTGTGCCTGTCCCTCGGCCTATCCCTCGGCCTATCCCTGTGCCTGCACCAGGCCCCAATACAGCTCGAGTTGGAGGCCTCAGTCAGTTAGTCAGTTAGTCAATTTGTCTATGTGGCCCGAGGGCTTCACTACCCGTTTGGCTCTGGCTTCTGCTCCGCCTCCTTCGCTGTCCCTGTCTCTGCCCCCTATATGTATCTCTGACCTGGGCCTGTAGCTGTGGCTGTGGCTGTGGCTGTGGCTGCTTCGCGCATGATTGAAGGCAACATGTGTTTCGGAAATTATGCAAAATTGCCTGCTGACTGTTCGGCTCGGCTGGCCAGTCGATGCGCACAGCATGAATATGCCTGCATTCAGCTGGCCCCACTGCTGCCACATGCCACATGCGGCATCCACTTTTGCTCATGCTGCAGCTTTGCTTAGGCAGCGTTTGCATATTTCGCTGCTCATTATCATTTGTTTAGTGGCCGGCGCAGTTCATTTCATAAACAATTAATAATGCTTAAGCGCATCTTGGCGTTGACAGGCGCAGCAAATATGCCGAGCCACCTACCAGAGTCAACTATGTGGCCACACTCTGCGGCAGCAGCCCGTCCCTCAGTCCCTCCCTCTCTCTCTCTCACTCACTCTCTCTCACTAGGCGAGCCACAGCCAAATTGGATTGCATTTTTTGGTTGTTTGGCCATTTGTTTGGCTTAAATTTGTTGGAGTGTCGAAATGCGGCATACAACAAACGGAAGTTGCCAACGGACTGGTAGATGCCAGCCCATTCTCACAGCTGTGTCGAGCACTCAATGCTGAGTTATGAACTTATGATATTTGGACAAGCGTATTGCGGAAGCATTCGACAGATCTCGCTAATTGGCGTGACATTCTACAAGTGAAGATTACTTAAACAGAGATCTAGCAGAGTGTGAAAATGAGAAAATTAAAATTCATCAGTTATCCGAAAATGTAACCAATCAAGCTATCTAATTAAAAAGCCAAGAAGCAAGCGATAATTGATGGAAACTGCTGCTAGATAATCATTTGAATATGTTTTTGATAAGTATTTTAAAATTAATTTAGAATTATGATTAGATTTTTTAATAAGCTAACCAACTAGGAAATGTCGAGTAACCCGATCTTATATACTTATAAGTGTTGGTAAACTATGCATGATTGGGAGCTCAGTCCGATAGATTCGATTGTCGCCTATCGATAGATAGCTTTGCAAAGCTTGTAAGAGATGTTGTATGCAAAATAATTGGTTAATATGTATTTACATTACATCATAAAAGAAAGACTTTCAGAAATATTAATTATTTTGATTGTCAGAAAAAACAGAAAATATGCATAAAAACTATCGATAAATGCACTCAAAATCGATTGTCCAACACACAAAGAAAGTTTAACAACTACAAATCTTAGACTTGAATACCTCCAATATAATCATATATGACCAATATTTATCATTAGGAGACAGAGAAGATTTAATTTAATGGAATTTTCAAAATCGGACATATTTCGGCCGAGATATTAGGAAAAACTGATCAAAAAAGTTTTGATTTTCGAACCGACCCCGATTTTGACAAAAAACGTGATGTAACCCCTTGCCATTTTGGTCGATTTTGGTCAAAATTTAGATGTTCTTTTTTTGGATGCCAATTGATAGTACTGATACTTACGAGTCCAAAATGGTATAAAATTCTAAAATCGGACATTTTTTGGCCGAGCTATTCCAAAAAAACATCAATAAAGGTTGACTTTACGATCGCATCGTTTTTATACCCATAACTTTATTAAACCCATCGACATTCTAAAAGTTGGAATGCCAATTTATAGTATTGATCCGTACGAATTCAAAATGGTCAAACGTTTCAAAATCGGAAAGTTTTGATTTTCGAACCGACCCCGATTTTGACAAAAAACTTGATCATTTAATGTGTTGAGCAACTTTTTGTATAAGATTTAAGTACAAGATAGTGTGTGGGAATTAAAGAAGATTGGGAAAAAGAGAATCAAAGAGATTATACTTAATTTGAGCTAAGTATTACAATAGTACTAACTATTTGTACGTTTACCTAAAATATGCGATATATTCCATTTTATGGCCCTCGACTTTTCTAGAATGGCCCAGATTTCAAAATCGTAAACATTTGTTAAAGCTTTCTTCCTTCGTTCGCTCAATAATTTATTTAAAGTCGTTTTACATGAAATCATAAGCCAGCTTTTATGAAATTTCAAATCGGCTTTTCTAATGCAGGGGAATGTGAACTCTGATATAAATAGCTTCACTTTTATGTTTTAGAGGAATTTTAATTACGTTCACGTTCGACCGACTCCGAATTCAACCCACGCAGATGCGATGCTTTATATGTAAATCCAAACAGACAACGCACTGATAAATAATATTGCACAAGTGTTTATAAATATACTTGCAACATGTATCTACAGTATCTACAGTATCTACAGTTGTTGCCCCTCGTTGGGTGTTTTTATGAAGCGCCAAAAGCATAATTAATATGCGTTAAATTTTAACTAGAAGTTAACACAACTTTATTATTCACCTGGCATTGAAGTTTTCCACTGTTTACAAAGCTCTTAAATTTAATGCTATGATATAGGGTTATTTTCATATCGGAACTGCTGCGAGTAGCTGCAGTTGAGAGTCTTTAACTAATTAGCTAATAATCTGATTTGTAAACCCAACAAAACAACTGAGTATTGTGTGCGCATGTGTGTTTGTGTGTTTGTAAGTGGCAGCAGCAATCTATGCAACATGAACTTGTTTTATCACCTCGGCGGCAGCAGCAGCAGCAGCAGCAGCAACATCAACTTGTCTGATTGAATGTGCGCTTGGCAGCATTTGATTTGTTTAGAAAATAAAGCACTCAAACTCTCTACCACACTCACACATCAGCTGTTGTGAGCGTGTGTGCGTGTGTATCTATGTGGCGCCAACTTGGCCCCAATTTGTAGGGGGCGGGACAGCAGGCATTTGCCTAATTAGCACTCAATGAGCAACTGAAGAGCTGTCGAGGCATTTTTTTGCTCGTCCGTTCGCTCAACTTGCAACAGCTGCCACAAGTACTCGAACTCGTAGTCGTACTCGTACTCGTACTCGTACTCGTATTCATAGCGAGTATTCATACTATCAACGACTGCTCGATGCCAGCTGACAAGGCCAGCATTTGCGAGGGTTGCTTTTAGAAATCTTATGCGTGGTACGTGACCGTCCATTAATACATCATTGCTTCCCATGCTCCCAATCGGCTGCTGCTGATGTATTGGGAATGGAGTGTGTGATGATGACTCCCTCTTACCTATTCTGCTTGCCCCATGCCCCATCCCCCACGCCCCCTGACCGTAGCGTGCCTGGACTGTGCGATATGCCGCTTGGCTTTTGGGTTCGCCTTTATTTTTGGGTGCGTTTCGCATTTTCGTCATGGTCATAAAAACGCATTTTATGCGAAACGCATTTTGGCCTTCTTATCGCTGGCCCATACAACGTAGTCGGGCTTTTTATGAACGCAAATAAAAGTGCGCTTAAAATACTTACATACCTCCCCCACACACAAACACACACAAGCACACACACACATATACACACCTCCCCCCGCCGTAGACGTGCCCCGCCCAGCCCTGCCAATGGGCACACATAAACCCAGCAGCAAAAGTTTTAATGTTGATTGCGTTTTGCATTAACGTTAATGCTGATGCTGTTGCTGATGCTGATGCTGATGCTGATGTTTAATTTTAATGCGTCTCTCAGCGCCTCTCTCGTAGGTTCTGGACTGAGCCAAGTGACCGTAAGACCAGCCTTAGACGTAGCCCAGGGAAAATTAATCATTAATTGCCGCGGCTCATGTTAAAAAGAAAATGCGTCGAGAAAATTAATTTAAATGTGTGCGCTGTCAATTTTGATGAGTTTCTTCTGTATGGAGCGGAAGGGCGGGTGGCGTTGTGGGGGCGGGTGAAGAACAAATTCCAAATTCCAGCAGTTAAATTTAATTGCCAATGCTTGTAAAAGCGCAGCCACAGCCGGGCCAAGAAGAAAATGTTATGACATTTCTATAAATATGCGCGGCAAAGAAATGTCAAGTGGAAGCAGTCAGGGAAGGTCTCTCATAAATAACTGAAATGCCTCGACAATATTAAATCACAACATAATTAGAAGGGATGGGGCACAACGCGAGGAGTATCAACAACAGCAGCAGCAGCAGCAGCAGCAGCAGCAGACCCGGCAGCAGCAGCAGCAGCAGCAGCAGCAGACCCAGCAGCAACAGCCTCTGCTTATTGGAGATCTGAAAGAAACTTCCTCATTCAGAAATTACCTGATAAATTTTACGTTGTAGAGGCCGCGGCCTCTGCCGACAGCAGCAACAGCGCGCAACATTAGCAGTCGGGCATGGGGCGTGGCAGGGCAACAAATAGTTGTAAAACGCACTGGCGAGCCACAGAATTATAGGAAAGAATATAATGGCAGACGAAATGCGGTAGCTGGAAAAGAAATGCAGACAAATTGCCGGAATGCTGCTGAAGCAGAAACAAATACGACTACGCGGCAGCAGCAGCAACAGCAGCAACAACGAGCGCAACAACAATGGCTAATATTAGCTGAAAAATAGTTTGGCAATGTATTCAATGCAACAGCAGCAGCAACACCAACACCAGCAGCAGCAGCAGCAGCAACAGGGAGCAACAACAAGCAGCCAAAACAAAGCGGAAACGTTGCTGCAACCAAAGGGCAAACCCATTGCCACGCGAAGAGTGAGCTCTGCAATACATAATGAAACTAATTGCTGGCATTTTGAAGAAGTTTAAGGCTGTCAAATTGCCAGCAACTTAATGGCATAAAGAAAACCTCGCTATGATATCTTGAGTGTCAAATCAAGCGAAATTGTTGCGGTATTCAAGCAGTTGCTGTTGTATGCAAATGATTTTGCTAAAGCCGTTAACTGACAAAATGGGCGGATTAGATTAGGCTAAGTGTTGGCTTTTAGCCAAAAATTATGAACCTTTAAAAGCGCAATTAAGGTAACTGTAATAGTTAAATTAAAGTCAATGTTGCAGCTGGCAAGAGCAATGTTGCTGCTGCTAAAAGCAATGCTGCCGCTTGGCAACGACAACATTTTAAGTATGCGTCCATATTTAAGGGTCTAACATATGAAAAACAAAGTTGCAAGCACAAGGACATGGCATTCAGATCTCATGTTGCTGCTGCACGCCGGCAACATGCCCACAAATTAATTTAAAACTAATCATGAAAGTTGTAACCTAATACACAAAAAAGCTGTTAACAAAGCAAGAAATATGAACAAGTAGCCAAGTGTCAATGACAGAACACAAAAGTTGCTGCTGTTGTCAGCAGTTGCTGCTGATTCTATTGCTACTATTGCTGCTGCTGCTGGCAATTACAATTCAATTTTTATGCATCTCACGGGCAGCGCACAATGAAAATGAAGCTGTCAAATGCATGAAAATCCAATAAAAATCATAACAACCAAGCGAATTTATGCAGCACAAACAAAACGTTGCTGATGACACAAGCAGCGGGTGACCAACAGCAGCAGCAGCAACAGCAGCAACAGCAGCTGCAGCAGTTGCAGCTTGTTCGAAGCGGAGGCGTGGCAAATGAGCTACGGTAATGGCGTTAAATGCACACGCTGGCAGGCAGGCAGCAGTGGTCGCATTAAATTTACTCGCCAGATGCGCCGCTGTTAGCAGCAATTGCAGCACAGCAGCAACAACAGCAGCGGCAGCGGCATCAGCAGCAACATCATCAGCAAGTTGAGGGCAGGAAGGAAGCGCCCAAGATGCGTTGGCAAGGTGTGAAGTGTACAAATACCGTGTGAGGGTTGCAGGGCGAAATATGTCGTAAAGATTTTTATTGCATTTTTATGGCGCACACGCAGCAGCAACATGAGCAACAACAGCATCAGCAGCAGCAGCAGCAGTAGCGGCAACAACAGCAACATGGCATTTTTGGTTGTGCCAGCTTAATGATAAACTTTAACGTTGCTTGCATTTTGGATTTGTTTGCCGCAAGAAGCGTTTCGAGTAAATAAACGACGAGCCTGCAACCGCAGCAGCAACAACAACAACAGCCATAAAAATGCTTAAAAATCAAAATATATCTACACAGGAACAAAAACAAAAACAAAGTATCGAGCATTAGAAAAGTGTGCAAGTACTGAAGCGACCCTCGTTCCCCATCCCCAATGCCTACCCGTCTCCCTGGGTGGGCATAAATTGATTGCCGTTGCCGTTGCTGATGTTGCCGTTGCTGCTGCGCAGTCGATGCTGCTGTCGTTGCCGGGTTTTAATCATTTGCCGGAGCTTTTATTAAAAATTTGGCAGAAGCAGCGACGTCATTTTATTGTCTACTTACTGTTCAACCAAATCCCATGCACAAATTTTATGAGCCAGCCCATAAAAATGCCTTAACGCAGCCGCCTCCACCCGCCGCGCGTGCTTTAGCCAACTCTCGAGGGGCACATTTGTTGCTGCTGTTGTTGCTGTTGCTGCTGGGGAGGGAGAGCTGGGCGAGCAGCAGCTGACAATGTTTACGGTTACAACTGTTTGTCGTCGTTGCTTGATGCCAAAATTGATGACCATAATCTTGAGCGCAGCTACTCTGGACGCTGGCAAGGATGCGCTTTTTATGATGAAGCGCCGCTGCAGCAGCAGCAGCAGCAGCAGCAGCAACAACAGAAGAGGCAAACAACCACCGGCTGCTGCCCCCAACCGCTGCAACATTATTCATGGGCTGCGGCTTGTTGGGGTTGCGGGGGGTAAAGCGACTATGAGCGGCAGCATATTTTATGTTTTAACGCTGTCGAAATCGGGCAACGACAACAACAGCAACAACAACAAACAACAACAGGAGCAGCTCATACATCAGCATTTAGCAGCAACAACCGCCCTCATAAACGTGGGGTTGTTGTTGCCAGCGGAGGTGGGTCTTGGCGGGGGGGCTGGGACGCGAAGGGACGGGGAGTGTAACAAAGGCGGACGTTTGTCTTGCGGTTTCGCGCTTGCAATTTTTTGGCCTGTCAGCGACTGTTGCTGTTATCGTTATTGTTGCTGCTGCCGCTGCTGCTGCTGCTGCTGCTGCTGGCGGCTTGCAATTTAACAGCTTAAGCGCATATTTACAGCGCATTTTGGAAGTGTTTTGCTGTCGCAAAACTGGCCCATAAAACACTGAAAACTGTGCACTCAAAAGGGGGGCACAGGAAGCACAGCACCCTGAAAAAGGTAGTCAAGGGAGAGCCCGTCAGTTGGGGACGCCGAAAGCTGAAAGATGCTCTTAAGCTGCTTGGGGGATTGGCAAAACAGATGGCCAAGCCGTTGATATATTGGCAAATGCTTTCACAATGAGCCACAGCATTCGAGCTGGCAATTAGCGTAACGGGGGCACCAAATGACTCAAATTAAAAATATACTTAAGTACATTGAATCACAAACCCGCAAGAGTATAAGTATCAATACGTAAATGACAGCCTTTCAAATTACACTTAAGCCTTTGGCAAGATACAAAAGTTGTCTGACAAAAAGATAAAACTGAGAGAAGAGAATTTCCGTGTTGCGCTTTAAGCGGTTGGGAATTATTAGCCACAATGTTTGATGAACAATTTGCTTGCTTTAATTATTAATAAAAATTAATTCAATTTCGATACAATTTCGTATATTTTTCTTAACATATATAAAGTATTAGAGAAAATAAAACAATAACAATAAAAATGAAAAAAAGAATATTCCAAGAATTGTGTGGCCCGCTGCGTATTCATTAACAATTAAGAATGTTATAGTCTATTGAGAACATTTTATTGTACGATTATTTCCACTCTATAAAACCTCAATCGGCTGTCCTTATGCATTAATGGCTACAAAACTTTGAATTGGAAAAGCCATGACAGAAGTTTGCTGGCTCATTAGCCTCCATTCCAATTAATCGGCTCTGCATTGCCAATAGACTGGCATCAATTGAAGCAAGCCAAGCCAAACTGTAGGGCATTCAGACGATTCTGTCAACCCGACCCGTCTTTGAATATGTTGTGCTCGTATGTGGCATGTCTTGGTGTCTGTCTGCCCCAGTCAAAGTGGATGCGCCTCGGAGGCAGTCGCCGCAGTTGCCGCAGTTGCCTCAGTTGCCTCATTTGCCGTTTGCCCATTTACAAAACAATGCGATTAAGTTTCAATTTTCAATTTGCAATTTGCAATATATGGCCAGTGCGTTGATTGCACTTGCCAATTGGCTGCAAATGCATTTTAATTGCAATTTTGCGTTCAAATTATGTGACAGCCAATGGCCAAAGAAAACAAACAATCGCCACCAGAGACGTTGCCCAAGCCGAACCGCATCCAGCCACAGATCGGCAGCTCGTGCAACGTTTTATAAATAAAGTGCAGCGCGGCATCGACTGAGGGGCTATCAGCTGCATTTATGTTTTGGCAATAAAATGCATATGGTAAAAAGTCCATTAAAAAAAGAAAGAGATATGGACGGAGACGGAGAAAGAGAGGCAGCACATCTCGGTTCACAGCCAGTTCATATGCTTATGCTACTTTAAGAAAGATTTTATGCGCCTGCCTCGATTTCAATTTCGAACTACTTTCAAATCGCTTTCTGATGTTGCCTCTGTTGCTGCTGTTGCTGCTGTTGCACATTTGCTATGCTCTTTGGCTGCTGCTGCGGCGACTTAAACTGTAAGTCCATAAAATGCTTCTGCCACAGCACAAAGGGATTTTTGTGTGTGTGCATGTGTGTGTGTTAAATATTTTACGTTTCTGAAAATTTGATGAATCTGTACAAATGCGAAGCACTCAAAGCAGCAGCAGCAACAGCAGCAGCAGCAGCCACAGCAACTGCGACTAAAAGAAGTAAATAAAAGTTCAAGGACCGACCTTATTATACCCTCTATTTAATTAACATACTCATGGTCAGTGTTGGGAAACTACTAAGATGATAATCGTTATAAGAGATACATTTCTCAATCATTAGTTTTTCAATTACGTACACATACACGCCTACATATATACACACACATAAATACGTACATACATATGTACATGCATATATATATGCATACATACATTAATACATGCAAGCATATATATGTATATATATATATATATAAATCAAGAGATTTGGTTGATGAATGCCATTTTCGAGTATGTTTCTCTACTTACAAAATCCTTACAACTTTAACTACACCCCTTGCATATATGGGTCGATTACAGGGTATACTATCAACAACAACTAGGCACAACTTCAATGCCGTTGTCGTCAGTCAGTCAGCGCACGAGGAAAATATCCATCAACACTTTTGTTTTATAGCCGCTCGCCCCTTTCTCCCTCTTTCTCTTTCTGTGTCTCTCTCAATCACTCTCTTTCTCTCTCTTTCTCTCTCTCTCTCTGTCTCGCCCTTGCCATGTTTGCTGGCACACATCCGTACGTCTGTCTGCCTATCAATTTGTTGTTTGGCCTGCCTAGCAACAACAACAGCAACAACAACAACAGCAACAACAACAACTCTTTACAGTTTGTTTTGCTCTGTGGCCGTTTTAATAGCTTTCAACTACTTTGTATCTCAAAGATACAAATTGCTGGCAGCTAAATTTGTGAAATTAAAGTGCACACCAAGTCGCAGAGACTCGGCTTCAGCTCTTGCTCTGTCACACTCTGCCACGCCCACCTGCATAGCTAATTGTATTTCATTTCGCATGTAAACGTTTTGTCAAAAGGATTAAATGACACGCCCCCACCCACACACACACACACACACACACACAGAGACAGACATGCAGCGAAGCTGAGCTGGTAATTCCACATGTTCCAAGCCATAAGGCGACACACATTAACCAGCTTGAAGTGGGTAACACGAGCGGGGGCAGCGGGAGGGAGGTGGGCTGTGGAGTGGGTCGTGCGGGTAGCTTCTCATGTGTGGGCTTTGACTAATGCGCTTTGCATTGCACTTGCACCACACAGCAACAACAACAACAACAACAACAACAACAACTACAAGAACAACAAGAACAACAATGGGTAAGCTTACACCACGACTTACATGAGCTTTAAGCCGTAATTGAAGACTTTCCTTTGTTGTTGTTGTTGGTGCTGTTGTTGTTATAGCTACAGCAATTGTTGTTGCTGCAATTGATAAAAATTAATAGAAGTTTACATACACATATCTATACATTATACTCATTTAGCTTAGGAGTAAATATATAATTAGATTTGAACTTTCGCTTAGCGCTTGGCAAGTTTGCACTTCTCCGCGACATCTCCTTGCGCCTTTCAACCAGTTGGTTAATATAACTATTTTAATGAAATATCGTTAAATAACAAAATGAAATAAGTTATAAAGGATATCTTCAGCACGCAGGGTGTTTCATACACTAGTGGACATTTGTGAGAATGGCGAAGCTTGAAAAGAGAATATTTTGACACACAAAACTAGTTCTTGACCGTTATGATTAAAAGAAGTTCAATCTTTAGCAGACCTGAAAAATACAAACACAGCACAGTTTAAATAATAAATGTCGAGTTATAAAAGAAGTTAATTTTCTACCGATCGTTCCTATCTTAGATATAAGAGATAGTAGATAGCAGTCCGAACTGGTCTGCAACGCAAGATTTCTCCTTTTATACTACCCTCTGCAGGAACGTGTTGTTAAAGTTTTACCTTTAAAGGTTTCACAAGTTATAATATTTATATTCCGAATTTATCCGAAATTGTATTATGCTTACCTTATCGATTTCGAAATCTCTATATTAGTCAAAAAAAAGTCTATTAAAGTGCATTTATATAAATTACTTCAACTTCGCCCAATAAGTTCACATTTTCCGTCGACTTACCGAGTGTGGAAGATCAAGCTTCGAAAACTTTAAACGGAATCGGAAGTAGACAAATGCCTCTTTTATCTCGAATTTTCCACTTCCATTTATTTAATAAACATTATCAGATTATTTGTAGACTGTTAATTTGCTACCCATATAACTATATTAGCATATTCTATGCCATTCCGCTCAGCGGGAGCTATATTCGGTATATTCGACGTCACATCTGTAGTTCATGATCACATTCATCTCTGCAACATTTCAATTATAGTATAACTAAATGTTCTTGGCAATCCTCCGAACTTATTCATGTGCTACCTATAAAGAACATTGCTCTTAGATCGTACATCAAACATTTTATGATCAACGTTTCAGCTATTTGCTAAATACATGAATAAGTACACAATGAAAATCGCATTTTCATTTCTTATACGTATGTTTCCAAGTGCTCCAAAATGTGCTCTATTTATATATAGTATGTACATTAATAAATATAGCATTCATTGAACAAAAGTTCGAAAGTTCTTGTGTGAGTTTCTTCTCAATAAGTAATAATACCTTTATGCATTAATCAAATCTTTTATTGAGCATTTATGCAGGTTATTATGAAATGTTGTTAGAAAATCTCTGGCAGACCGAAAACTTTGATGGTATCCTAGCTAGACAGAGCGAGTCCAAGTATCTCTTAGGCCAATTGGCCGGCGGGAATAATAATTTAATCAAATCGAAAACTACGTCAAATATCGAAATAAAACAGCGGGAGATAAATAGATAAAAATTCGCTGAGGCACAAGCTGCAAAGCAAACGGAATGCCGCGTGGGGCAAAGTCGAACAAGTTGTAAACAATTGGAAGCACTTGATTAATTAATTAATTGCGAAAATCTGGCCAAATTAATTTCGCATTAGAAACGCGCGCGATTTTTCCCACACGCAACAACAAAATTATGAACAGGCAAAAGTTTAAATCAAAATGAACAGCAGAGCGGTGCGGGCGGATGGAACTGATGCCTGGTGGGCTAATGAGGGGGGGACGTGGGGCATGGGGCATGCGGCATACAAATGGTTATGGGTCGAGGCTAGAGGTAAGTGTATGTGTGTGTGTGTGTGTGTGTGTGTGTGCCTCGAGGCGGCGACGCAGACGGAAATAGGCAAGAAATGCTGAGATCGTTACTCATACGCCAATTTACGGTGCACTTAAGTTTTATGAGAATTTAAGATTTCCTGCAAATCACGAAAACAGAGAGCGAGCGAGCGAGAGAGAGAGAGAGAGGGAGTCAGACAGAGTGTGAGCGAGAGAGAGAGAGAGAGAGTCAGTTTGTTGCCCAAAGCTGGACAGGAAGTGCGGCGGCTTTATAGAAACTGCGGCGTCTATTACACGCATATAGAAGAAGACCCAAATAAATAAAAGTTTTTATAAGCTCTGAAGAAACTCTTTTGGGCAATTCCTAGAAACTGCATACCGGGTCACAGCTGATAAGCAAAAGTTTCTGTTACACCAAAACCACACACGACAATTACAAGAATGGGCGTGTTTTGGCTTATCAGCTGTGAGAATTCTCTTCAATGCTGCACTAAATAGTTCCATTACATATTTAATTGGTTGTTTTTTTTATTGATTTCTGTTGAAATTGAACATTTTGTCGCTATTTACACAACTTTATTGCTGAGATTCCACTTGCAGCTACAAATTTCAAATAAAAACGTTTACTTTGCTAGCGCGACAAAAAGCTTGCTGCGCGAACACATGGCAAATTCGCCGCTGACTGGTGCACACGCTAAGCCAAGACACAGACCTGGCAAACTAAACTATGAATTGAACTTAACGAATCTGTGTTGTGTGAGCAGAGGAGTATGCTCCAGCGAGGACGCAAACCTTGAAACTGCTTAACGAAACGTTGAACGAATTGACGAAACACTTAACGAATTGATTGCTAACCATTTTATTTTTTCGTTGATTTTTCATTTTACAGCGAACATTTCATTTCGGAACACACAGTCATGGCCGTTTTCACATCGCAAGGTCAGGTGGGCGGACCCTGTCGTTATATGCCTGCCACGCGGCGGCAGAATCATCAGTGCCGCAAGGAGACCGGTCTGCCCGGCGCGCTGAGCGAGGCACGACGCTTGGCCACCACCCATTGTGAGGATCAGTTCCGTTACGATCGCTGGAACTGTTCCGTCGAGACGCGCGGCAAGCGTAACATATTCAAGAAGCTCTACAAGGAGACGGCATTCGTGCACGCGCTAACGGCGGCCGCTATGACCCATTCGATAGCCCGAGCCTGCGCCGAGGGCCAGATGACCAAATGCACCTGCGGGCCGCGCAAACAGAATCGTCCGGATCAGGACTTCCAATGGGGCGGCTGCAACGATAATCTAAAGCATGGCAAGCGGCTGACGCGCAACTTTCTCGAATTGCACACCAGCGATGGGGACGAGGTTACCGAAATATTGCGACATGACTCTGAGGTGGGTGCCGATAAGCATACCAAGCCACATACCAAGTGGTTAACCTGCCTCTCTCTCTCTCCCTCTAAAACAGGTTGGCATCGAGGCCGTCTCTACGCTGATGAAGGACAAGTGCAAGTGCCATGGCGTCTCCGGCTCCTGTTCGACAAAGACCTGCTGGAAGAAGATGGCTGATTTCAATTCAACGGCCACACTGTTGCGCCAGAAGTATAACCAGGCCATACGCAAGCCGACCAACCAGCGCAACACGCGCCAGACCACGGCGAGTCGCATGAAAAAACCAAAACAGCGACGCAAGAAAGTAAGTTGCATCTAAGCAAACAATGAGAACTTAACGAATCGTTGAGCAACACTGGCGCATTGTTGTGCAACTAGCTCGAGCAACACATATCGTTACGCAACACTAGAGCCTCACAGAACTATTTCAAACATTTAAGATCCATTCCGGCTTATACATCGATTCTGTGCTATTAAAAATTTAAAATAGATGAGTTGTTTATTTGTATCCCTTGATATCCCCGTAAAGTTTAGAGACTTAACCATCGATAGGAATATTTAAAATAAGTGTTAAAAAGGAAAGAAAAAGTTAAGCGTGTTAGTACTTGGGTGTTAAAAATTGTATTATAGTGTTGTAAAAGTCAAGAAAATTGTAAATAGTTCAAATATTATCATTATTTATATGTTTTTTATATACAAAACTAAATGTCTTAAGATGTATTTTGGATGGACATAGAACGAATTACCACGACGAAGAATCAGTCCAGTATCATCCGAAGTTCCAATTAAGGAACAATATATATTGGATAAATGGATAATCCTTTCGTTCTCACTTATCTTAATTAAAATTCTCTCTCTCTCTCTCTCTCTCTGTTCCCTTGCAGCAACAACAATACACAACGCTCTATTATTTGGAGACCTCGCCCAACTACTGCTCGGTCACCAAGAATCGCCAGTGTCTGCATCCCGACAATTGTGCGAATTTGTGCTGTGGGCGTGGCTATGTCACGAGCGTTCTCAAGAAGATGGAGAACTGTCGCTGCCGATTCAGCAATGGACGTTGCTGTGATCTGATCTGTGACTTTTGTCAGCGCTATGAGAATAAATATTATTGTAAATAAGTAGGCTGGGCCCACCAACTCCCTTCCCAGCGCTATCTCTCTACATCTCTCCCTCTCTCTATCTCTCTCTCTCTCACTCTAACTATCTATCTCTCTATCACACACGCCCACATACACACACATGGCATACACATAGAATGCTCTCTTTGTACTTTTTAAATGTAATTTGTAAAATTTTGTTCGATTATGGCTTGTATTTTTTCCATTCCTAACTTAAAGAAAATACTTTGATCAAAATGATAAGCAACGCGAAAATGATATGAAAAACCGATATAAACACTCAGAAATGATCACAGACTCACACACACACACACACTCACACACAAACACACTCTCACACACACACACAAGCACACACACACACTCACACATACAAGCATAGATCATCTATATTATAGATATTAACGTATATAGTAACAGTTAGCTGCCGTCGCATTCAGAACGAAAAAAAAATCTCAAAAAAAAAATGGCAAAACCTTCATTTAGCAAAAAACAATTAAAAAAAAAACTCTCACACACCATCACGCATATGAACAACAACAACAACAACAACAACAAGAAGCAGAAGCTAACAACAACACACCGCAACAAAAATAATTTTAATAAGTATTTAAACATAAAAACAAACCAAAAACATGCAAAAAAAAAACAAAAAACAAAACAAAAAAAAAACAAATACATGAAAATGAAATGAAATAAAAAGTTTCACATAAGCCGCAAAGGTCTGTGATTTGGGTTTCGGGGCACTTGAAGCTTTGATTAGCTTTAATTACACTTTCCGCATTTCGCCAGCCTCCCATCCAAGCACGGATTACATGGCAGACCGAGACCGTGTCTCGACGGGAATCACCAGGAATGAACCGGGCCAAACTGGCCAACCGGCGACTGCAGCAATG
Organism: Drosophila kanekoi; assembly: GCA_037075305.1. NCBI lineage: Eukaryota > Metazoa > Arthropoda > Insecta > Diptera > Drosophilidae > Drosophila > Drosophila kanekoi. The sequence continues at coordinate 4,607,335 of JBAMCE010000678.1, read as the reverse complement.
GGCTGGCAAATATTTGTATTTTGTCAACTTCATTTCACACAATCCCATCTCACATCTCGAATTGCCGAGTCACGACTCACACGCGACATTATTTAGCAAACACACACGCACACACACACACACACACACATGCACACACGCACACTTACACTCACATGCACACTTTCCTAGCAACAGCTAGAGTCGATCCCAAGACTAGGCAATGGGGCTTTTGGAGACGTCGTCTGCGAATAATATTTAAAATAAATTCAAAGTTTGACTTCCGTTCAAACACGAGTTTTTCTATCTAGGAAATGGCTGCTCATAAAAGTATTATATATATTTTGGTTTCCCAGCCTTAAGTAAAAGCTTAAAATACCCTCTATATCATTTATAAATTATAATTTTCCTTAACTCATATTTCAACAGGCTATTTTTATCTAGATATAGCCACATCTGGTGAATCTTGATCGATAACAAATTCGAGCTGACAAAAACTACTTCGATAACAAAAGTTCGAGATCAAAAATGTACTGTATGCAGAATTGTTTATCGATTAACAAGATGTGTCTCTTTTGGACTTAAGGCTCGATCCTCTTAAAACGACCCCCTCTCTGTCTCTGTTTCTCTCCCTCTCTCTCTCTCGCTCTTTCTCTATTTCTTTCTCTTTCTCTCTTTCTCGCTTTCTCTCTCTCTCTCTCTCTCTATCTCTCTGTCTCTTCCTCTCTAACATTCTCTCTCTCATGGAACCTTCAAGTATCCTATATAGAAATGGGTTATTTCCCAACTCCATAACTTGGTCAAATCTCATCAGATTTTCCCGAGGCTTGGGCTCTTTGTTCATGCTTCGTCTTCTTGATCAAATTGGCATCTAAAGCTGACAACATTATTCTTGCTATATGTATATATATCTTAATTTTTTTCTACAAACTTTCTATGCTAAGATATTCCAGCAATTGCATGGTATTTTAGCTAACTCACCTTCAAGTAATCGGTTCCTTGTCGCTCTATGTTTATATGCCACGTGTACGATATCGGAAACATAATATAGCCACGAGTCCACAATGGATATGGCCATAAAAAAAGTGTCGCGCGCTTTTATGTAAATTCGAGTGCGTCGCTTGTTATCCTTGCAGACAGCCGTCTTTGTGCCACGCATTGGTTGGTTAAGTCCTTAGTCAGGACTTTGTCGCGGCCCCGCCCCTTGCCGCCTTGACACCGATACGAATACGCTTTGTCAACATTGTTGAGCGTGTTGCGTGCTTAACTGTTGCCTGGTTGAAGCATTTCTTAAAGGGCGAGTACAACAAATTCTGGAACCAAGTGCGACAACAACAAATCCATCAACACGACACGGTTCTTCTTTCCCTCTGAACCACTCTGGAACACCCTATTTGTTTGTGTGTCTGTCGCTGGGTTTGTTCAATAGGTAATTCACATTAGGGAAGAGTAACTGTGAAGAGTTAATATCCTTTCTCTAAAGAGATTCCAGCCAAGTTCTTCTTTATGCAACTTCTTTGTCGATCGTGTCTGTATAAGCTTCAGAATATAGTTAAGCTATAGAAGTATATAAAAGAAGTATGTTAAAATATGTTAACAATTTCTTCGTTAAACTCGTTTCGTCAAGGCAGTTAAAGTAGTTCTTATATCTTCAAAATAAAACTCTATTAAACTCTAACAAACATTCGCAAAAGTCTTATCAAGTTAGTTTGTAAACTCAGAGATAAGTTTCCATTCAACATAGGCATTCGGATGAAGCTATTTTGACAAACTTGGCTTGGTTAAAACTAGTTAAGAATTTTAATACTTTTGCTTTCGCAGACTGTTACACATTTTCACAAAAAGCAAAAACACCCTCTCTTAGGTCATAATCATATTTGTCATGTTAGCTTGATGGGATTGAGAAAAATAAATGCATAAAGGCAAATCGAATTGTTGACACAATTTTGTTGAAAGTATGAATAAATTTCAAGCCCGCGGTGTAGATTGCCAAGAAATAAGATACTTTTAAAGGGGTTGAAAAACACGTGGAACATTTGAAGTTGGGCTCACAAAAACCCATAAAACCTTTAAACTTTATATTATGTGGCTAAATCAACATTTTCTGTTTCAGCACAACATTTGCCAGTTGTTTTTGTTTGCACTTAAGATATTATGCAAAGATCTTCCTTTTGTTAAAGCAAGGCGAGAGAAGCGCATTTGTCTAACACATTTTTCCAGTGACAACTTGACAGCTCGGCATGTGGCAACAGCAGCAGCTACATTAGGTCCCCAATGGGCAGAGGGGGCAACATTTGGCAATAACAACAACAATAAAGCAAGGAATGTACAGAAAATCTTGGGTAAATCTTAAAGCCCTTATTTAGCTTAGGTTCTTTACCTTTCAACGAAATAATTTGCATGTGGAGGGAGATGTTAGGACGAACTTTGACATATCAATAATTTATCTCATTTAAGCGAATCATTAAAAAGCTTACTTAAAGCTTACAGAATCTTACCAATGTTTTACACACATACAGTTTAAGAATTACCCAAATATATTTTTGGACTTTCTAATTGCTCAAGATATAAGCTTTCCGTCAAGCATGCAGAGATCTCATGCATCCATATCAGCCGGTCCATCATAATTCTTTGTTATTATATAAAAGTTAAAAGTTATTCAACAACTTAAATTTTCGTGGCTACGTGCTTGACATCTGGGCAGTTATATGGGGCTATCTTTATGGCCTTGCGAAAATTAAAATCTTTACAAAAGGCTTTTAAATGCACAGATTGATTCCATAAACTATATTATTCTTATCAGCATGACAAGTCGGCTTTCTATGGAGCCACAGAGTTGATTGTTGATTAGAATGTTTTGATATCCAAAGTCCCTTAGAGCTATTTAAACATTGGACTTTAGCTGAAGAAATGGTAAATTATATACTAATTTAAATGATTCATTTCAATATCTTATATGAACCGAACTCTTAGCTATTCTTGTTGACTGGAACGGATGGATCCTGGACAGGAGCTCACATAGTTAGAGGAGTTTATTGACTAAAGAGATTGCCTAGGACTCTAGGTTATTATACCAAGTACTCCTCATCCTCCTGATAAGGTTGGATAACATTTACTACTTTCCTTATGTTATTTTCTTAAGCCGCCTAATTTGGAAGCCTGTGCCACCTGAGATACGCAACTGTTTTTCAATTGTCCACCTTAAATTAGAATTAAGAAGTAACATTTATTTTCTTTGTTTGCCGCTCAAATGACAATAGCCGAAAGTAAATGGCCCGTCTCAGCTGTAATCTAAATTTCGGACCACAAAAGCACGAACAACCGCAAAGAAAATTAAAACCAATCATTAGCTATTCCAATACCGAGCTCCATTAAGAACAATTAGAATTAGCAATGATCTAAAACCATCTCGAACGCTTTGAAATTGAGCGGATGTTGCACGAGAATGCGAGAAGTTGCCAACAACAAAAACATGCAGTCAGCAATTGTTGTCGTTGTTGTTGTTGTTGTTGTTGTCGTTGTTCTATGCGAAACCGCAAACAGTCTGACGGTATTATTTACTTAGTCAGTCAACAGAGCACCCACAACAACAACAACAACAAAAAAACACTTGTGTGCACATAGATTAAAAAAGCGAAACTCAGACACAACAGTGAGCCACCCCCCTCCCCAACTTCCCCTCGCCCAGACAATGCGAACGAGTGGCTAAAAAGTGATTAACACAAAGCTGAGACAAGGCGACTGACATGTAACATTAATGCTAACAAGAACAAGTTCAAAGTTTGTCTTGGCATGGCTCGACTAGGCTATACCCTGTACAAGGTGCCCAGCTGCCTATACAAAGAGCCTACATTATGGCAAGTTCATTCTTGAATAACTTCAAAGCCCTAGACTAACTCCAAAAATAAGTTTTCTATAGTGTTGGTTGGAAAGTGGGTGAGGTATCCAAAAAATGATTTTACTTTTACCATCTGGAATTGCGTAAACAGACAGACAGACAGGCAGGAAGACAGATAGACATATAGACAGATAGACAGTCTTACAGGCAAATGGATAAACAGACTGATAGATAGAGAGCCAGACAAAAAGGCAGACAGATAAATGAACAAATAGTCAGTCAGACCGACAGACAAACAGATAGACAATCATGGCTAAGTCAAGTGAGTTCAGCGGGGAGTATAAGAAAGTTCAAGAAAAGTTGCTTGACGGTCACATTATACCCATTATTGATACTAACAGGGTATTTAAATAAAAAATAAAACGAGACATAAATCGAGTGAAAAACAAAACAACAGCGTAAAGCACATGGAAAAGTAAACAAGCCAAAAAAGAAAAATGCAAAACATAAAAAAAAAATAAAGAAATAAGAAAAATTGGCAAACTGTGCGGTCACGTAGCGAACAAAAGCAAAGATTGAAACAGACGGACGGGCCGATCGGAGACGTTCTAATGAGAAAGCTGACCAGAAACTATGATTTTTGGGCAGCCCAAAAACCGCCCAATTGAAGCTGACTGGGGCTGGGGTAGGGGATGGGTCAGAGGGAGGGGGGTTCAGCTCAATTGCCCGAAAGTGAGAGCGCAGCGTTCGAGCTGCATTCGGTATCTGTCAGATACGTGTGCCGTCGAGCATTTGAGACGCCGCCACCGCCGCCGCCACACAAAACAAAAGCCAAACGCTGACCGAGCTGTGGCAACATTTCCATGGAAACTGCCAAGCCGCCAACAAGTTTATCGATGCTGCTGCTGCTGCTGCTGCTGTGGGTGACCATCGGGTAAGTTGCCAAATAGCCAAACTTTAAGCCAAAGTCAATTGCAAGATTCCGACCTTAGCTCGGCGTTGCCCAAACGCGAGCTGCAAATGCTCGAGATGATGCAGAACATTTTGGGCGTGGACAGCGTCGATTTGAGTGGACGCAGCCAGCGCTCGAGTCCCATGCTGTTCGCCTCCTCGGTGCCCTGCGAGGACAGCCTGCCCGAGGACAGCAGCGCCCAGTTCAGCCTGTTTGATGAGGACTTCGACGAGAGCGAAGAGTGCGGCGACTATGGAAGACCCTGCCACGGTGACGCACAGATGCAGACGGGCATGGAGCCCTGCGTCCGGCCCATGCAGCCCATGCAGCATCCCTGCTTTGTGCGAGTCGTCTTGCTGCGCACGCCTCTGATGCGGCACGATCCCTGCACTAACTTCACCCTGGGCATGGCCCAGCCGACGACGACCAGCACGACAACGGTCAGCCCTTCAGGAAAGAAGGCTAGGGGCAAAAAGTGCAGAACCAAGATGCGCAAATTGACGCCCAGACCCGCATTCAAAGCGCCAAGCAGCAACAGCACCAGCTCCAGCACAAGCACAGCTACAAGCACCACGGAACTGGAGACAACGACAAGTACAACGGCAGCTACAACAAGCAGACAAGCTGAAACCAGCACCACAGAGCGCACCACAGAGCGCACAACCACCGCCAGGAGCACAACAACAACGCCGAGCACCACAACAACCGAGCTGCTGCCCACCATAATGGAGCTCGACGAGATGCCAACCACAACCATTGCGCCGAGCAGCACCACGCTCGTCTACACCCGACGCCACCAGCTAAAGTCCCTGCGCGGCAGGCGCCGTAAGCCACAGCGCGGCAAAATGGCAGGTGTGCCGGATAAGCCCAAGATCAAATTGGATGGCAGCATGCAGCCCAGTGATACGTTTCCGGTATTTCTGACCACGGAGGCCGGCGAGCTGAGATCACGTCCAAAGTCCACCACGTTGCGGCCGGAAGCGCTGGCCCCAACATCGACAGAAAGTGAAGCAACAACCGAGTGCATCGAAGCATCCGACGATGAGGAAGCCGCAACGGAAAACGCTGAGAGCAGAACAAACGAAGAAGAAGAAGAAGACAGCGAAACTGAAGGTAGGTGGCGCCACTAAAGGTCAAAAATATGCTTGCCTTGCAGACTTCTAGAGAAAGTCGTAAGAACATTCGAGTAGTTGCTCTTATTTTACTTTATTTGCACATAATTGAGAGCTAAAAGTGGGACTTATGATTTTTCTGAAAAAAACAATCAGTTCTTTGTTGATTATTTTCTATCCACATTAAAATATCGAAAGATATATAGAAAATTTTATCCATTAGAGCTAAATTCGTTTGGGATCAGGATAGATTTTTTCATCTACTGTTCCAATTAGAATTATATACCTTGATGTAAGCTGACTTTAGACTATTCTCTTGGAATTTACAGCTCTAACTAATTTTAACAAATTTAAATATTTAACCCACAAACAATATAGCCAGCGAAGACTGTGAGGATGCCGAAAATCAGGATACAAATCTCTGTCCACAGTTTTCAGCGCCTGAGGAGGCAGGTAAGTGAAAAAACTTAAGCCAAACGATTTTATGGACAACAAATCAATAGTATATTACTTGATTGACAGCCAATATGCGACAGATGTCGCCTGGAAGCCGTTTCCGGAAGCCTGTCAAGAACTATGTGGAGCCCATTCTGTATGAGGGTCAGTTCGCCAAGCCACGTCAGCGGATCGGCATGTTTCCACCGCAGCGACGAGATTTCTATGTGAGCAACAAACAGATCATGCCAAGGCCGAGGCCCAAGCTCCGGCAGCCGCTGCCGCATTCGGTCTACCTGAACAACATTGTGCGTGGAATCAAGTGCAGCGATGAAGCTGGCGCTTCACCTGGCGCTTTTCCTGGCGCTTCACCTGGCGCTTTTCCTGGCGCTTCACCTGGCGCTTTACCTGGCGCTTCACCTGGCGCACACGGCCATCAGCCGCAGCCAGGTCGCTACCTGTCCCGGAAGCCATCCACAACGCCGCAGCGTTCCTGGCATAACAGACGCAATGGAGCTGCCTACCCGCCGTTTGGCTCGCAGCCTTCAGCACAGGGCCCGCAACGCGGACGCGGTAATCCGTTATATGGACTCAGCTCCGGCGAGGATCCGGACTCGTATGGCCACGACAGCGATCAGTACTATGATGATGACATCCCCGATCGTCTGGGCTGGCCACGCGACCATCCACTGCATCCTCACACTGGATCCTCACCCACTGCGGATCCCTGCCAGGCGGAGCTTAACCGTGAAAGGCAAAGGCATCGCGAACGGGAGAGGGAGCGGGAACGGGAGAGGGAGCGGGAGCGGGAGCGGGAGCGTGAGAGCGATAGGGATAGAGAAAACGAGCATCTACTGGACTATCCGCAGCGTTCGTCGAGACGTTTCTTTACCTAGACACATAATAATAGCCTAAGCCAAATGAATTACCCAGCACCCAGTAGCATAATAAACAACTGCACCACAAAAATATATATAAATAATTTGATGGCTATCAAAAACTCTGCTCCCAAAAGTACATACATCAATGATAGAAACCTGTGATTAGGCAACTTCAAAGCTGCGATGAGTCCAAAGCTGCCCCCCGCTCGCTTGTCTACGCCAGCTCAATTGTGGGCGCCCATCCACTTGGCAGTGAATATGTCGCAGACACGCGCCCGTAATGAGCGAATGGCAGCGCCGGGCGGTCGGTCACCTGATGATTAAGATATCCGAAGCGCCACAGACAGCTGTGCGGATTGTTCAGACGATTCGACAAAGTTCCGAGGCCTAATGATATGGCCAAGGCTGTGATTGATGAGCACATGGCAACCACTTATTGCGACGAGCGAACCCAGCTCAAGTACTTTCGCACTCACACTTGACATGCAAACAGAAACCTTTTTGAAAACTTACTAATACATGAGCGTTAAGCAATAGAAACATTTATAAGTACATCTGTTGACATTAAGCTTTACTTTGCCAGGCAGTTGAATTACTTTAGGTGTCTATATCCTCCTTTCAACTAAATGTTAAATGTCTAACAGCAGAAAAGCACGTTGTCTGTGAGCCTTAAACACTCACTAATTCATGATCACAAATTAATATTGTGCTTTCATCCTCCTTGCAACCAACAGTTAAATATCTGACAATAGAATGCCAATAATGAATTTATCAATATAGATTTTAGACTTGTGTGTCTTTAACTTCCTTTAAGCTAAATCTTAAATATCTAACATCAAAAAGTATATTTTTCTTATAAGCTTTCAAAAGCTCACAAAAAATGAGCATTAAGCAACGTACATAAAGCATATATATTCTTGAGACTTAGATAAATGAATCTAATTTTTTCGATAGTAAATTAATTCTTAAATTTTGAATATATTTGCTTATGTACCTGATAAGGCTCATGTTATCTTTGTCCGGCACTTCTTAAGACGTCTCCCATGCGTTACAGACTTCATCACAAAGTTATGGTACCCTCTATAAGGGCGCAACAATAAGTTGATTCACACAAAGGAACTCTTGATGACCAATTATTATCAAGTTTTTATCAGCTTTCGTCATGTGTAAGAATTGTCAAGCAAATTTTGATTTCAATTACTGTAAACAATTTTTTTTTATTTTATTTAACTTTCATATCATTGGATTGTACATGCTCATAATGCTTATCGTCAACTGACCTTGACTCTGTCGCATACCCTGTACTTTATGGCATAAAGCAGCCCACAGACCGTGCGAAATTGAGCAACAAAACATTCATATTTATCGCATCACTGAAAAATCAGAAGAGCGAGCCCCAAAGGAGTTACCCCAAAGCAAGAACAAAATGAAAACAAATTATAGACGGCAAGCCAGCCCCATTGACGCTCCCCCGCATACGCCCTTCCGCCCACAACACACTCGCGGTCACACTCGAATTACAGTTCTCACAGACATAAATTGCTGTGCACGCTCTCGCCCGCTCTCTTGTCTTGCTCTCTGTGACATTGTAAATGTCACAGGATGCCGCGTGGGTGATGCGACGGCGCAAGAACAAAACACAGAGAAAGAGAGAGAGAGAGAAATGCAAAGAGAGAGCGCAAGAGAGCGAGCGTCTTTATGATGAGAGAGCATTCTAGCAAGCCGAGTCTAGGTCTATGGGCCAATATGTGTACTGATTTTTAGGTTCTCCTGGCTCGTGGCACAGTGCGGACGTGTTTTTCAGTTCGGGCGGAAACCTGCACGAAAGCTGCTGGTCAAGAAAATTGCAAGAAAAACCGTTCTGCAGCAACAACAAAAAAAACCATATAACTTAATCAATTAAAGCAAACAATAAAAAAAACCAAATGCAACGCAGCCAATTAAATAAAATCTGTTTATTGTGAATTAACTTGTGTGTCATTGTTGGAGTGAGTGTGTGTGTGTACCTAGCCTTAAAACGCCCCTACCCTTAATGAAGTGCATTTAAAAGCAATCTAGTAGCAAAAACAGAGTAACTATTAGCCTAATATATAGCCAAACATTAAAGTCTATTGCCAAGCCTGTATTTAATCTAACTCTTTAAGCAAAGCAGAAGGTGTAAAAACAGCAGCAAATCCAAAATCGATAAAAAAAAGTTCTAAAATAAAATCCCAACATCTCCAATGGGCCAACACCTGTGACAACAACAACAATCAGATACCCTAACTGCAACGAGTTGTTAAACGTTATTGAAAAAGCAAACACTGCCAAAGAACGAGCAAAACATTCAACTCGATTCCAATCAAGTCAAAACCACCGTTTCAAATCTGAAGATAAATACTATATATGAGCAGCATTTAAAGGGCCTACAAGCACTAACTAACTGGGTCAATAGGCAGCAGCAGCAGCAGCAGCAGCAGCAGCAGCAGTAACAGCTACTGTTGCCAACTTTTTCGCCCTCAAAACCCTAGCCAGGGCTTCCTGGCAAATACGGTAAGTTACTTTCAGCCAAAGAGCCAAGTGTTGAGCAAACTTTTTACTTCAAGTTGACAGTATTTTTGTACGTACCCTATATTTAAAGCAATTACAAAGGGATATGATCAGTTTAGGCAAACTGATGTAATAGACAGACAGACTTTGGCTATGATTATGCATATACAGAATCTGGCATGACATATTGATGGGTTGAATGGGTGTACTTACCCTTAAGCCTACAGTTCCACAGTATTTAGTTGGAAAAGACGTACGTAAATGCCGTAGAAAAGCTGTTAATCTTAAGAAGTATTCATATTATTTATAAAAGGAATAAAGTAATAGATCTCTTTGCACTATACACTTCATAAGAATGAATGTCTACAGGGTAACTGTTAGTCAACCCAACTCCTTTCAAGCATATAATGTTATTGCTTCTGATTGTGTTAGTTCTCTCGGTTAATGGTGGCGCCTAGCACAGAACCTTACTTTCTGATTAACTTGCAGTTTTTGTTAAGATAAAAAGAACAACACAAATCAAACATATAGAGGTGTTTATACCAGTTGTTTGTACCGTATCAATTACTTTTGTACCTGTGTAACACGAAACGATCAGAGAAGTTAACAGAGCTTTTCACATCGCAGGCAAATTCGTGGAACTTGCCTGGCTCTGAAGTGGCCACCCGATACTTTGCTGTGCGGCTTTTAGAGGAATCAGCTGCTGCCACAATGTCTGGCAGGGTTTTTGCCGTTAAGCCCGTGCTTGTATGCCCTATGCGTGCCTGGCAGGAGGGGTATATTAGGCGTGGATGTCTTATATAGCTAAGGTCTCTTATTTCTAGTTGATATATCAATTTCTCAACAACTTTACAAGTTTATTTAATGTTTAATAACAACAATTACAAACAATTTAATTACATTTTTCTATTTTCCTTATTTTTGTATATTGCATTGTATATATAACAACTTTTAAAGCCAAAATACATATTTCTTAGCTTCAACTCATAAATTAACTACAGTACAAATTTCAGCACAAAGCAATTAGTCAGTCAGGACAAACAGCTTTATAAATATAAACTATCTATAGGGTATATTACGCTTTCATCTTATCTTAAGTAGTTCAAGCATGGGTCGTGTCGCCTGCTAAAGCGGGTCAGGGGGTCAGCTTTTGTTTTTCTACCCTTAAATGTTTTCAGCTCTGCCAATTGAAGATTGTGAAGTCTTATTTTAAGATATTCCAGCGCTTTTTTGCTAGTCAAGTTCCTTGCCAAGTTTTGAGAGCCACGGGCGAGGCTTGATAATTTGCCAAACATGATTGGTTTCGGGCAAAGTATGTAATCGAATCGAATCGAATTATAAAAGGAATCAATAAAGTATCTTTGAGAAAAGATGCGGGACACTTGGCTGAAAGGGAACATTGAAATTGCATTTCTAAATATCAAATTGCAAAGGTTTCGTGTAATCAAACGAAAGTTTTTTGTGGCTTTCTCAACAATTTGTAGCTACGAGCTACAATAATGGATGCAATGTTCCCATGGAGTAATTGTACTCAATCTGTTTTGGATACTGTTGAAATATTGTCAATAACAATACAAATCAAATAAAGTAGCTTTAACTTTAACGAAAAGATAAAAGGCAAATGAATTCTGGAAGTGGAAAGTAAAGTTTGATCACAGATATAGACAACAATAGTATAATGTGCCCGGCTCAAGAACAATATAATATATCGATTATTAGTTGGGTATATTTACTATGAGAAATTCTCCCATTGGTGTTTTCCGGCATTTTCCTAGCAACTAACATTATTTCGATTGTGTGGAAATACTTAATATCAAACAATCTGTTTTAACAATTTATGAAGAAAAAAGGGCATAAGATTGTCGTACCCAGAAAGTCAACAACACATGTTAAATATATATTTTAGTTTACTCAATTTTGCTGCAGCTTATCGGAAAAGACCATACGCAATTGTGTTACATGGGAATTGAACATGAAACCACGGTGAACAAATAGGATCGCCTCCTCCTTCCGCGTCTTCCCAGGCAAGTCAAACAAGTTAAGCTTTAATCGGCGCCATGAAGCAAATATAACTTGCCGGACAAAGTTCAGTAGCTCTTAACTTTTCTCGATATACATATATATATATATATGTGTGGTTTGGGGATAAGTGGACATGCGTGTGCCACAATTTATGTGACTACACATGCCACATGAGTCGACCCAAAGCACTCGCACATGCACCAAGGCCTCGGGGAGCTAGGACATTGGGAAGAGGCATACGCCAAATGTTGACTCCAATCGATGGTTATTTTTACGCGTCCCGAAAGCTGAGCACCCGCTGCCTAAGCTCCCATGTCGGCTCCTGCTGTGTCCCATTACGTATTCATTGGCGTAATTGGTATTTGGTGTTACTTATGCAAAGAATTTGAATGCCTAGCAGCAGGTACAGCTTACCTTTGGCACTCGGATCTGCAAAATATGCATTTCACCTAGCTAGAAAGTCCTTCTATAATTAGCAAACGCGCAGGTCTACTTGTTGTGTGTGTACAGGTGTGTGTGAGTGTGTGTGTGTGTGTATGTGTGTGTGTAGTCGTGTATGTAATTACCTTCCTAGCCAGGCATGTCAAGTGACAGCTTGTACTATATATGACTACAGTTACTTATTCTCGACTAACCTGATTACAGCTCTGCGCACACGTTTTGCCCTATTAACTTTTCGACTTTATTTTATGATGTGGTTCTCGCCTTGCCATGCGCCTGTTAAAGTACATGTTAGTTGCAAATAAGTTAAAGTTGATTACAAGTTGTACATACATACATTGTTAACAATAACAAGCAAATAGCAAAATGAACCCTTTTATCATCCTGTTAAACTAACTGTTAACTTTTACAGAAGCATAAGAATACATTCAAAATAAACATACATTCCAACTTGACAGCAACTTTAAGAGCCTAGTGTAACATATGCGAAGCAGCTGTGACAGCGACTGTCAGGGCTTCCAGTTTTATTCATTGTCAACGCATTCAGATATTCGCCATGGCAGCTCCTGTCAAGGCTACTTATTTATGCAATGTGAAACTATCTGGCAGCACTTTCGGATATAGACTATATACTTTGCATTTTATATAAAGCGCTTTCAAGAGATGCTAATGTGACTGTCAAGGTTGACAGGAACATAAAAAAGTGATTCTTGTGAATATGTTATGTTAATTTATGTCAGTTGGAGAGCTTTTCCGGCAATTATGTGCGCTTACGCAATGCTGAACAGTGTTGAAAAACACGCAAAGCAGTCTGGCAGCGCTTTAAGGCATACTTTTAAAACATGCCTCAATGCTTTTCAAGCAAGGGCCTTTGTTTCAAGCTGACCCTAGAGATACAAAGGGGCTAATAAAAGTTTAATTTTATTTTTATAACCCTTTACCTTTTGACACAAATCCCTTTCTATATTTAGAGCCGGCGCGTGCCGCATGAGCGCTTGCTGCAAAATGCGTTTGTGCCACAAATGGTTAAATCCTCACAGAGCTGTTCGAGTTATGTAGATGGTCGTAACTTGACTGGTTGCTGTAGCTTTTGTTGTCATCTCTCGACAGTTACGCAACACATAAAACGCGACCTTACGGGAATAACTAACTAGCCTCCGATGCCCTCCGGCTTTATTTAGCCAATATATTTCGCGGAATAGTTAAGGGAAAATCAATAGCAACAACGTTTTCCTTTCATTTGCTGATTTTTGCACACGCTGCGAAATTGAAAATTTCATTTACACTTGACACTGGCACAAATCAGCCTACATTCACGACTTACCCGCACCCGCACCCGTCCCCGCCCTGCCACCGTTTGTACCCCTTCACCCACCCGCCCTTCCGCTCAATAGCTTTGCCATTCGCACGGTTTTCCCGTAAGCCAACCCACTTAGTTGGTTACAAAATGCTTGGCTACCATTTTCATATCCGCCATGTGTCTGTTCAGAGGAAAATCGAATGAAAGCCGAACGAAAAACGTCAAGTTAAGTAACAAAATTGAATGCAATGCCTGGGCCTGGATGGGCTGCAGGTTGGCAAAATATCTGATGAAAAACAGAAATAAATGCACAAACAAATATGAACGGACCTCGCGATAGGCGAGCAAATGCCATTTCCCTCAGATCTCCTGATAAAATGCAAATAAACCAAATTCAAAATTCATAAATTTCATTTAACCATTCTGAAGGCTGACTTTATGGTCCTGTGAATACACTCAGTGAATACACTCAGTGAATACATTCGGTGAATACATTCATAGTATAATATGACTTTATTTGCATTGGCATATCAAATTATGATGTTTACTTTCGCGTTAAATGTTGAGCACACATTTCTCTGTAGCAAGTTTAAACTTCAATTCCACATTCATTTTTGTGCTTGACTAAAAGTTGAATGAGCCTTAACCAGAATTTGATTTGAAATGTGCATGATTTCTATACTGAAAAGTAATATGATTGCTAATTTATACATAACATTATAAATTAATACTTTTAGTTTTGATTATCCTTAACCCACAATTGTGCTCATTTCATAAGTTCTCAATGCCTTATTCATTCTCATAAGTCATAATATTCCTTCAAATTTATACAGCTTCAGTCCAAGCTTTAACTTCCACCTAGCAATATTTTGACTTTAATCATAATATAACATTAAACATTAATAAACATCATAGTTGATTAATTTTAACTTAAATAAAATATAATGCTTTCATCAGCTTCAAGTGAAGGAGTCTTTTTAGTGGTTTTTGTTGTTCGATTAGGGATATCCCTAAGTGGAACCTGTAAATGCCGAGTTTCGTTAAGATATCTTCAAAAACAAAACAGAAATTTTATACAAAAACTGAACTGTGACCAATCGCTTCAATGGCAGCTGTGTGATATAGTAGTTCGATCCGGCTGGCCACGAAATATGTACAAAAAGTCGGACCAATGCAAAGTTTGCAGATGATAGCTTTGAAACTAAGAGATTAGTTTGCATAGGAACAGAAGGACATGAATATATGAATTCGGCTTTTAATGCTGATTTGGAATATATATACTTTATGCGGTCGGAGATGCCTCCTTCTACGTAATTTCATGATGAGATTTCTCCTTCTATGTAATTCCTTGATGAGGTGTCTCCTTCTATGTAATTTCATGATGACATGTCTCCTTCTATGTAATTTCATAACATAATTATAATAACCTTTGCTAGGTATTCAAAAATGTGCTTTAACCAACCTTGAAATCGGTACAAAAACAGAATTAAATTAATTAAGTGGCTGCACTTTGAGTATACGTAATTTTTTTGCGTTAGAAATTGTCGGCAAATTGCTAAACAAGTTCAATTTGATTAAATTGCATTGCAATAACAGCAAAATCAACACGAAACCTCCTAGACACACACGCGCGCACACACACACACTCACACACACACACACACACGCGCACATAACCGCATTGGCATCCTTTGGCCGGCTTCCCCTAGCGGGGACAACCACCCACCCACAGCGCCCATTGGGACAAATTTGCAGCGTGCTTATAACGGCATAATTATGTGCGAAGCCGATAAGCAAACGCGTTAATGCAACAGCCCGAAGAGCGCCGGCAAAGAGCTGAAGAGAGTGCAGCCAATGCAGCCGCGCTCTGTGCAACAGTTGCAGAAAGAGAACGAGAGCGAGAACGAAAGAGAAAGAGAGAGAGAAAGAGAGAGAGAGAGTGAAGAATGCAGCGACTACAAACAGCTGAGCCGGCGGCGAGGCAAACTCTGGCAGCGGCTGAGGCGAGTTGAAAACTTCGTTACGGCCAGCCCGGCCGGATTAGTCTGGCGCGCGACTCAATGCGATGCGGATACGGCTGCAGTAACCGTTAAACGGAAAGTGCTCAAAGTGATGCCCAGCCAATAACAATTAACCAATAACTGCCTATCAAGGCGAGTGCTGCCAAAGTGATTGATTTGTGACCAAAGCAGACCATTGCCCGGTTGCGCCTCGCACGCGAGCTCTGTGTAAGAGGCATTGGCAAACGGGGCAACTCCTTTCGCCCAGTTGCTGTTGTGTGTCCTTTGTGTCTGCGGCGTAGTCGCAGTCGCAGTCGCAGTCAACGTCGCGTCGCTGCCGGCCGAGTCAATAACCCGACGTCGTCTCTTTGTCTCTGTGTGGTTTCCTTCAAAACAAACAACGGCATTGGGAAATTTGCAAAATTTTGTAGTCAGCTGTGCTATTAGAGACAAAGTGGATGCCAGCATGCCGCAACAGGCCCAAACACAGAAAGCACAACTCAAACATATCCATGGAAATGGCAGGTTGCCAAAAGTGATAACAACCGACAGCAGCAGGTAATCAGGCAATAATCAAGTTAAGCTACAAGTCTAACGCGATAATGACCAGAGGAGAAAAGAAGTTTAAGAGCTCTGCTGAGAATAAGCCTACTTTTCATAAGTTGTCATTATGGAATTACTCGAAAAACATTCGTCCTCCTAAATCTCAAAGCCCATTGAAGTATCTGAAGATGCGTATACAATCGGTTATTCAGATTAAGACATGTTCAAGCTTCTTACTCAGGTCTTGTAATTCTTAACGTAAGGTTTTTCAATATTGCGTATACGTCCTGTGCTCCCTTGCCAACCAACACATCCAAATTCTGATGTACAAGGGCTGTCTAATCGTTAAAGACGGGCGAAAAACAGAGCAAAACATTGTGTGCAAGGATGAGATTTAAATTTTCTCTTTTAGAATATCATTTCTTACGTTTAATAACAACTAATCCGTTTCCAAGAATCTGTTCCATTACGCTGTATGCTACGTCCGTCTTATTTATGGCATGCGGCGATGTCAACATATCCTGAATTGTCTGTGGATCACTGACAACATACATGGGTATTGGACCAAACCAGCTCAGCCACAAAGGTCCTTGCTTTTCTATTTCTGCTGCGAACTCATTCAAGAGAGCTGCAATGCAGTATCGAGACCTTAGACCAAGTTTACACCTAAGGCCCACACATCTTTGCAATATGCCAACTAGGGGATAGCCCATTGGACCCGGCACTATTAGTATTAGATGATAGATAGACAGATTACGGCGTTTCCAAGGAAAACAGATCCACAAAACCAGCAAATAGATGATACATAACTCAATTGACAACTCAACTTAAAACCGTTTTTGTGAAGTTTTTGAGTTTGTTTGTGCTTTTATAGAAACGCGCTCCTGCACGAAATACTGCATTTCAACTAGCTTAACGAGAAAATATTAATAAGTAAATTCGTTCCGCTTGTTTTTCTTGTGACTTACGACTTTTCTGGTGTCACAAAAAGATCGTTTGTTTAAGCGAGTTCTAAGCACTGCAACAGCTGCAACTAGTAAATGCCGGAATGAGCCGCATTTGAAATAGAATAAATAGTGCTGTAAAACACCTTTTTATCGAAATAGTTGCTCCATATTTCGCGCTTTCTAATCTAGATATGAAGAGCCTAAACTAACTATGTTCGGGACGGAGCTAGAGTAAAAAAAAATTGATAGATCGAAAGATAGAAAAAAAGGATATTTTGGGATATCTAAATTTTAAACAGATATGCGGAATTTTAATATATGTGTCCCATTAAAACCAAAAAGTGATTAAAAAGTAAATTTATCATTTTTTATTGGCAATAAAATTTAATAGGAAAATCATATGCCAGCTGTAGTTAGGCTATCCGTATTTTATTACTGTTAAATGGTTCAGCTTTCTTTGCCTTTCCAGTTGTGTTTCATTTTATTTTTTCTAACTAATTTATAGTTAACCCAGACTAGCGATACATATATATATTTACGTAGCTTTCGTAGTAATCAAATTCAACAACTACAACAACAACAAAAGAGAAATAACAAACAAAAAAAGCACGCACTGGGGTCAAATCCAAGAAATGCAAACACAATAGCTTTTCCATAATACGTAAATTGCGGGGGCAGATAGATACTTACAGATAGATATAGATGTGTTGTATTGTGCCCCCAATTAAGTGACAATGGAAACTTCCGCGACACGCACAGCTCAACTAGAACCGAGCCGAGCTATATATACACATACATACATACATATATAAATCCCATAAACATTGTGGACGCTATAATAAGTACGTAGACTTTAAATAGAGCCCAACAATTTATGGACAGGCACGAAAATGTTGTCATTAAAATGCGATCAAGCCATAAATTCGATACGATGGCGTCTAATTGAAACCGCAAACAAATGCAACTATATCAAAATCGAAAGGCCTTAGTTCGATTTGACAACGTCAAGTGTTTGTGCCGGGAAAATGCCCGGACAATAGAAAAACTGTCGCATTTCTGGCGTGCGACTCTAGCTTACTTTCCGTTTTGTTTGCACAGATTCTCAAACGTGTGTGTGTGTGTGTGTGTGTGTGTGTGTGTGTTGGCGTCTGCACTGGGTCAATAACATGGCAAGTGCAGATGGTCTATTGTCTGGCTGCCTGGGCGCACTCTATTGTTTTTCTTATCACAAGGTGCGCACAGTTCGTGGCAGGAAGCATTCGATAAGCAAACAGACAGTTCTTGCAACTGCGCTCTCTCACCTCTCTCTCTCACTCTCTCTCTCTCGCATCTCTCTCGCTCTCTACCCTGTGCAGCTGCCACCTGCCTACCCCAGTTGTCATTTCTGTTTTGCTTGCCGCGTTCTCCTTCGCGGGGACATTGATCCCATTTAGCTGGGCTGTGCCACGCCTACTTGCTTCCCAGCGCTTATGTATGTCATAGCCGCAATGCAAGATATCAAATGCATATTGCCTCAAACTCTTTTTACAGCACTTCAACGGCAGCAAAAGTGCCAAATATTTATTAAACATAAACATATTCATTTTTTCAATAAACACAACTTAATTGTCGCTCTGTTAATTGTAAATATACTGAGAACTCGTAAGGTGCAAATCGTTTTCTCAGCTAATCTGCGAAATTTGTTGTTTGCCTGCGATAATCATGAGAAATTCAACCATGAGACCAGAAACTATTCCAATTCATTTCATTTCGCTTGAGCCAATAACTTTTTGTTATCTTATTGTTTATGTTTTTTTCTGTTTTTTGTGGTGAATGCTTGTCATATGCAGGACTGTGGTTGTCCTTGCAGCTGACGCTTGATATTCAACGCGTTAAATGGCGTCCCACAAAGACAATAAAAAACCGGCAGCAGACGCCAACAATGACATCAGCCGAACTAAAGGATATACACACAACATTTTGGCATGACATTATATGGTAGCTTAACTGTTCTCAAGGGTGGGGCCGCCCATTTGTTTAACTGGTAGCATTAGCCATAAGAAAGCCAAATTGCCAGCCGACGACCCTGAGCCGTATGCGATTTATAACGTCAGCGGGCCTTGACAACATCTTGTGACGACCTAACTCTTGCATAAATTTACCAAAATTATGTTTACGTATGTTTTGGAATGCAGTTCAAGAGAACAATTCATTAAACTTATTAATTATTCATTAGTTAGTTACTTATCTTAAGACATCAGATGTCGCTTACCATTCAATTCTCGCCAAATATTGAAACGAAGTTGAATAACTTTGAACTTTGACTTGAATTTAAGGCTAAGAATATAATTTCAGCACTTTTTTGGCCAAGCAAAAGTTCCAATTAGGAAAAGCCTCTATAATATCATTCAATTCAATTTCTTTTTCGTTAAAATTTCATTTCATTAAAAATTTCCAATTGGAATACTTTCGAAGTCCAACGAAAAGTTGCCTTTAAGGAAATGTAACTCAATTGGGATTATTTTTCAAGAAATTGGTAATTGGATAAGCAACTCTTTATCTATGAATCTTGGGGCTTAAAGGTTAAAGGTTTCAATTGCAAGTTTTTTACAAGCATGCTGTAATTTGAACACATTTTGCATACATAGTTGGCAACGGGTTTTAACCAGCTTAGCCATGAGTAGGGGCTTGGGTCAATAAATTGAGCTTCAACTGTGAGTTCATATTGTTGTTGGATATGAAACTTTAATAAAGTCTGTAGCTGGATTAACCCCTTACCCCTATATGGCTTGAAGGAAGAGTTGACAGCATAGATAAGCGTTAATGTGATTTACATGGAGCATAGAGACTATCCAAGGTAGAGTTAGCAAAATTAAGAATCTAATGCTAATCACCTCAGCTATGTGAATGTTATTCAAGGCATCTGCTGTAATTTGTAAGTTTGTTTGTGTTGGATGTCAAAGTCAAGGTGAGCCAAGCTACAGATGCCAGTCGGAAATAAAAGGCGTTCTTCTTTACAAACTAGTCCAGCTGCTCACGAGATATATACATGATATATATCAAAGCTTTTCCGCTGAACAAATATCAATATGAATCTAATATAATCTATCTATATTTGCTCTGTTATATTGTCATCATTCCATATCCGAATGCTCTTTCGCGTTTGTTTCCAGCGTATCAGCGTATCACATTCTTGTTGATATTCGAGCGTTTCACTAATTGTGGCATTAATTGAGCAATTACATTTTTATCAGAATTGTTGACTATCATAAAATGTGCCAACATTTGTTGACACTCGAGTATAAACAAATTGCAAAACGAGTGCCATAAACCAAAACTTTGTACATTCATAATCCGACCATATCTACATTATTGGCGTTTAAAATCTCATTAGAGCTCTTGAAAAATCATTGCCGAAAATGTGTCGAAAATCATAAACCGATCATGAAAATCAAGCAGTGCCATATAATATGAGACTTGTCAGAGAAGTTAAAGGCATATATGGCCCATTATCTGCAATTGGCAGAGACTGCAGCCTTATCGAATGGGTCTTCGAGTGGCCAGCCCCATGACGCGCCCGTCAGGGCGTCGATAAGGATCTGTGTTGAGTGGCTTGTCACGTTTATTAAACTATTTAGTTACCAAGTACATCAATCTCAAGAGGTTGTCGATAAGTTAAGGCCAAGAAAATTTCGAACTCAAATAGAAATGATCTTGTTTATGAAACATTTCTCCGCAATGATACTTCGAGTGCTTAACGATAAGATGATGAAAATTGTCTGACGTCAATGCGGCTTAGCTTATTAGTATTAGCAATAACATTACAGATGGGCTAGGTTATCGTTGATTTATTTGTTCATAGCCGCACGTTTTATAATTCTAGTTGACTATGACGAAATACACATTTGTTTTATCAATACTTTATGTTAAAGCTGGCAGGTGTTAATTGGCGATAATTAGATTGAATTTATTAAACAATAAAATAATATTGCTTATGACCTGATATACCGCCAAATCAATGACAAATCTGGCGTTCAGCGGAAATCAACGTTTCGTCCTAACAAACCAAACAAACAAACAGAATCTCAGCCAAAAGAGTTACAAAGTTCCCCGCATCTGATGCTACGTAATTAATAATTAAAAACAAAAAGCAAAATTCAATTAGACCGACTTTCTGCCAGTCTGTCAATCAGTCAATTAGTCAAACACTCAGTTTGTCAATTTCTCCAATAAGTTTTGAGTCTGTGCCGAGATATAAGCTAAGCTATTTGGTAAGTTGGCAAAACTTGATGCGGTTGCCGCTTACCGGTTAAAGCCGGTCAAATGCTGCCTTGCAGTCGGCGTCGCTGCTGGCGTCGCAGCTGGCGTCGCCGTTAGCGTCAGCCCGTTGCAAATTTAATTTAAATACATATACTCGTACTAGTCTCAGGCATTATAAAATCAACACAACACAACACACTTATTTGTTTTTCCTTCAAGTTACGTTAGTTTTCTTTTGATTTCGACACGGCAAACAGCTGTTTTCCGATTCGGAGCGGTAATACTCATTAGTCCAGCAATACATACAGACATATCGATGAATGTATGTTACATATATATGCATATATATATATATACAGAGACGACTAGGGGCCATTCAGTTAGTAGCTGATATTATGCATAGGCGGAAGGCGCGTCAAAGAGAAACACATTGAAAACCGCAGAGCACAATTCTTTCTCGATACGATACATACATATATACACATACATATACACATATATACACATAGACATATATATACACACATACATATGTATATATAATTGGTTTTTAAGATTCTCTTGTTTTTTGTGCGTCCTCTGTCCAAGTGATAAGCAAAATAGATAGGTAGCCCACATTCCACGCCGAGCTGTAAAATCCGATAAGACTATCAAATTTATCTACATATTTAAATTTCCTATGCATTTCCTATAAGACCCCGATTATGGCCAAACTTTTAGAAAGTTTCATAGCAAAATGCTGAAAATTAAATAGATAATAAAAGATTCAAAGTATTTAACTATTTGTATGAAACATTACGAATATGTATCTTATGCGTTTCATAGAATCTCAAGCAGCTAATAATAATAATAACAATAACAATAATTACACTAATAATATTGATGGTAAAATCATAATAACAATAATGATAATATTTATAAAATTGTATGGACAACTCACAAGAAAGCTTGCAATTATTGTTATATTATAAAAAAGTGTATTATTTATCCTGTTAACATTTTCACTTAATCTGTTATTGTTTATTGTGAACAATTTGTGATAAAATGGCAAAGGGGCAAACATTGTTTCAATAATTTTGAACAAACTTCAATAAGCTTTCTACTTATTTCCATACTTTGTAAGCAAATTTTAGTTAAGCCTTAAAAAAGGTTCAAATCAACTCGAATTACTCGAATTGCGATGAATAGACACATTGTGTGTTTAGTTTTGTGACAACTTAGAATCAACTGAAAAGCAAACAAACTTATTACAATGAGAAACGTCTTAACTTAAGCTTTATATCATATCATATCATGTCATATCATATAAATGTGTTCTTAACACTCTCTTTACACACATTCGAAAAGTGTCTAAACCTTGTTCTGGAAACCTTTTCTAAACGTGCTTTGAATATTGCCCTTAAATTGAGTTCGAGGGCCACCTTGACAAAATTGTTAATTGTTGTAAACAAATGGCTCAGAACGAAGCGAAGCTGCTTTAATTATCTATCTACTTAGTTATGCAAAGCGGCTAACAAAAATAAAAATAATTATACAAATGCATCAATAAACAAGCAATGAATGAAAATGGTTACAAAATTCCAAAAGGCCTTTGACTTCAAGCTGTAAACAAACAACAAAAAACATTAAATAAATAAATAACTACTATTATTTCTACTATTATTATTATTAGTATAAACTTTTCAATTCTAAGCGCTCTTTTTAAAGCCTTTTCACTATTTTACACAACATGTGGAAACAATAAACAATATATATTTACGCTGCGCCATAATTAAAAGTGAACACATGAAATAATTTTGCCATCAAAATTGTTTTCAAATAAATCCGCGAGCTTGAAGCAAAAAGTTAATATGCCCCAAGACTACCCTACGAATTTTGCGTATGGGGCAGCTGTTGCCACTTCTGTCGATGCTCATTGATATTGAATGCAATCACAGCAACAACAACAACAACAACAACAACTACAACAACAACAACAGCAACAACAAGTAAGATATTCTAGTCGGGAGCTACCGACTAGGGGATACCCTGAACCCTCTTCTTCCAACACCAAATGCAGATATATATACTATTCTAGAAGCTACTTGTCAAGTTTGCTGACTCTAGCTTTTATTATCGATATCGATTTTTATCGATTGCATGGAAACGGGCACGTTATCGATTATCGGAAACAAACTCGATCTGCGCATGTACTAGGAGGACCTACAGCTAACATTTCAAGTCTCTAGCTCTTATAGGTCCTGACATCCTTGCGTTCATACGGACGGACAGACGGACAGACGGACGGACGGACGGACAGACGCACGAACGGACGGTCAGACGGACGGACATGGCTAGATCGACTTGGCTATAGATGCTGATCAAGAATATATATACTTTATGGGGTCGGAGATGCTTCCTTCTGCCTGTACATACACTAACATTTTGCACAAATACATCATACCCCTTTCACCCATTTTCAATGGGTATAAAAACAATAGAAAAACGCCGAACACCTTAGCAAATATTGTAATAAAAAGGTAAAAGAACAACAACACAGAATAAAACTAATTGCAATTTAGGTAAACAACCTGTAAAGAAAAGCAACTGATAAGCGGGCCTTGAGCCGGCGGCAGAACGAACTCCTGCGATAAGAACACAAACGGCGAATATCATCGATAAGGTCAACAATGTAAAACAACGTTTAAAAACATATTTTGTAGAAGAAGAAGCTTCTGGGATTTGTGTACAAGCATGTTATAAGTTGTTGTTGCCGTTGCTCTCGCCAACGCGCTCTCGTTATCCCTTTCCATCGCACCGTGGTACGTGTGCCGTGAGCATTGGCTGAAAATCATGTACTGAGCAAAGTAGTATTTGAATGTTGAATAGGAAAGTAAAGTCTCTTGCATATGCAAATAAAAATTATTTACAAATATATATATTAAGTGGAAACTTTAAGTTTACAACAAATGCAACAGAAACTATTTTCTAAATAAATAACAAAAATTTCCTTTTAATATTATAGATATGAGAAGTTATTCAATTTGCATTTTTAAGTTGTGAATCTATAAAAGTGGGAAAGCTTTAAATCTGTAAAAACTAAGAAAGATCAATTTTCGCACAATAAACATAAAACTATATTGTAAATTTCGACACATGAATTCGTTGTTGTCTGTCTATGCAATGAACCAGTGTGCTCTGCTGTTGTCGCTGCTGGCGCTAATCGCAGCAGCGGCAGCAACCGCGGCAGCGACGGCGGCAGCGGCGTCAGGCCTAGCAGCGGGTTAAGCGCCGACGCTGCTTCGCTTTGAAGATCGGCCAGTTAGCAGTTAGTCTGCAATCGCCCGGGCTCGAAGCGAGTCGCTAGAACCGCGTGATAAACAGCCCAACAGAACAGATCGGAAACAACAGACGGACAGACACTTTGAACCCCAGTGCCAGCTAACTCACGCTTTGTGCCTATCTACGCATAGTTCGCTTCTCGCTGCACCGATAATCGGCAAGTGATACACGAATTGAACGCGCAATTCGAACAACGATTCGCCAGATCGTTGCAAGTGTTTGTCCAGATTGGAGCCGAAAATTATGGCTCACAATAATGAAGAAGAAACGTAAGTAAAAAGCGAAGCAAGCTCCCCAAATCACTTTAGAAATCAGCGGGAAATGTTATTCAACGGACATCCGGGTTCGAACTCTAGGATATTATATTCTAGATTGATAATTGCCAACTATATTCTAGACTTTTATATAAATAATTGTCATAAAATGTAACGCCTTGAAGTCAAAAGTTCTTGAGATTATACAAAATCAGTTTTGAATCCCAAGCTACTCAAAGTATTCCATTGGCTAATTGACGGGCTTATCAGAGGAAAGAAAATGCGGCACTCCGAAGACTAAATACCCTTATCATATGTCATATGACTGACTTAGTGCTGAGTATTACAGATTTATATAGATACTTTAAGAAGCAACAACATATATATGACAAGAAAGTTAATTTGAAACGTTTTTCACGGTTTTTCCACGCTAGCGGGCGGAATACTCCGAAACCCCGCCTGAGTGCAGCAGAAAGACGGATCTGTGCAAGGCTTACAGAGACTGTTGAAGAAGAATTCATGATTAAATCGTCGTACCCTCTACAAGCGTATAAAACGATAAACAAAGATCACAAAAACAAAGCCTAGGCAAATTATTTCCATATTGTTCCATATATGCACTTAATTAAAGCTCACATCATATACTAATTATCTCATTGTTTACAGTCTTTCCATAAAGTTTATTCAAACACTTGTCTGAGCATACTTATCAAAGGCATTAATATATGCATGTCTGTCAGTTTTTTTCCGTTTTTATTCCGATTTTCTTTTTTTTTACAAACCGGCGCTACGTGACTCACTTGATATTGATACGGATTCGCCTTGGGACTATGTAAAGTGGCTTAATGTTAACAGTTTGTACGCCTGAGTTCGACCCAGTTTAAGCTGGCAGACAGCTTGGAGGGTCTGTCTATCAGTTGGACAACCTTATATGTAAGCTATATATAGACACATGTATATATATATATATTGTTATATATACATATATATTTGTAGATAAGCTCTTTTGATTGTTGATAGCGCTGTCGTTGACTCTAGATGCTAGACCTTATAATTATAGACATTTACAGACTATACATAAGTTCGTGATGATACAGTCTATATGCACAGCACACGCGTCTAAGAAAGGGTCTAATATAAACTCATCTATATTGAAATTTCAACTTTTCCATATATCAAAATATGTTCACAATGAATTACATTCAAGAGTTTGATTAATCGCGTATTTAGTTTATATAGTATATATATTAAAATAATTGTATTCCTAACCCCAACAAGACTTTAGTATTTGGTATTTTCTAAAACATATTTGAATTTTCAACAGGGATGTCGATCTAGCCATGTCCGTCCGTCTGTCCGTCCGTCCGTCCGTCCGTCTGTCCGTATGTATGAACGCAAGGATGTCAGGACCTATAAGAGCTAGAGACTTGAAATGTTAGCTGTAGTTTGTTTCCGATAATCGATAACTTACTCCGTTTTCAAGCAATCGATAACAATCGATATCGATATATATGGCTAGAGCCACAAAACTTGACATCTAGCTTCTAGAATAGTATATATATCTGCATTTGGTGTTGGAAGAAGAGGGTCCAGGGTATCCCCAAGTCGGGAGCTCCCGACTAGAACCTCTTACTTGTTAAATATTGCTAAATGCGAAAATATAATAATGAAAATATTATATTCTTAATACCTTCTTGAACTTTGCACTAGTGCAAATTAAATTTCTGCTCTGTTGAATAACTCGAGATAGCGTTATTTATAGTCTTAAAGGTTCTGACTTTGTTTTCTCAACTACTTGAATACATTTGATTGGCATTATTTGAAACTAAATTTGAAATGCAGTAAGGCACGTCAACAGCATATTAGATAAATGCAATATTTACTTAGCAATTTCAAAAGTGTAGCACGAGACGACGAATAAATTAAAGCTGTAATACGATTTTCAAATACCCTTTGTTGATGCCAATTCAATGCTAGCCTGAACTTTGCATTCTCTGAGCCTCAGTCAGTGTGAGAGAGAGTCACGCAGTGAGAAAGATTCTCTTACTGAGAGAGACTCACCCACCAATACGATCAGCACTCTCCTTATGGTCTCCACTCCACTTCCATAACTCCAACTCGAATACAATTTTCCAATCACAACCTGAGGATAACTTATCTGACGCCACGCCCACAAGCATTGGTCCTTCGAGCTGGACTTAGAACTAGCGACCTATGGATCGTATTGGGGAGTGGGTCTCTCTCAGTGAGCGAGTCTCTCTCAGTGAGTGAGTCTCTCTCAGTGAGTGACTCTCTCACACTGAGTGAGGCTCAGCTCAGACTAGCATTGAACTGGCATCAACACACTTACAAAAAAGTCCCCTTTAATTGTCAACAGCTGAAACCAAGAAAAACCCGAAGAAAACGCGAACAAAAACTTCAAATTGTCAAATGAAGTGCTAAAAATTGTTGATCTAAAAATACATTTTTCAATTAACGCTCCTGTGTCAACTGCATATTGGAGCTAAATTTGTATACAAATTATATAAAAACAAATTTCAACTTAATTCTAGTGAATTTAATTAACAAGTCTGCAAAAACAAAAAACATTTCAAGCCGTGCTTCAAATGTTTTGGATGCAAATTTTGTTTGAGTGAAATTTTCAACTGTATTCGGAATTCCTAGAATAGGAGATGGACCTATTCAGAAGCTAGCATTCAAGAGGAATAAGAAAAAGTCAACTTAAAAAAAGTCAACTTAAAAAAAGTCAACTTAATAAAGTCAACTTAAAAAAATTCAACTTAATCTTCAGGCGTTAGCCATGAGAGTCAGGACAGCAGATATAGAAATCTTTAACGACTTAAGGTCCAGAAATTATCATATATAGTAAAAGATGTCTCTTAAAGTAAAGTATAGAATGCACTTAGGCATGCTTTACTGTACTTATGGAATGCATTAACTTTTAAAAACCGTGAACAACAAATCTTTGGGGGAAGTAGAGCTTAATAGGCGCAACAATTGTGATGCTTAGCTCATAAATTGTATCGCGTGTGAAATTGAGCAAAACATAAACAATAGCTCGTAATGACAGTAAACACTGCACAGGCAACACTCGCAGAAGGCACTTTCGGAATCGACTCATCTTGTCATTTACAATTGACGGTAACTGTGCTAGCGACAGTCACAGTCACTGTCAAAAGTGATCTAATGTGCAAACACAAAGTGCTTTCGACTCAATTGAATGACTCGACTAAAGTTTTTAGATTTTATGAATTCTTGTCGAGCTATTTTCCAAGTTTGCGGCCAGGTTTATGGCGCTGAATTTTGATTTAGCGTTTGCAAATGCAGTTCGAGTTGTTGTTTAACGAGTTTTTCGTTTTCGTCTTGCAACATTTCTGATCCATTAAGTTGAAGTGCGAACAGCTCGATAAGGTGTAAATTTTTCAAATATTCTTTCTCAAGTTGTTGCTTTGACTCTTTTCAGGCCCTGGAACATGAACTCCTCGAGTGGTGACGACGAGGCGCCCAAGGATCCGCGCACCGGCGGCGAGGACTTTACTCAACAATTTACAGAAAACGATTTCGAGGGTGAGTAAACAAATCGCTTACTCAAGTGCACAACGTCGCGTATACGCAATGCATTGGAATTCAGCCAAGCTGACTGGCTGCAAGCTGATTCTTTATGCAAAGTTTGCACGCTAAGCGATTCCAGACACGCCCGCGCTGAGAACAAACGTGTTACGAAATCGATTCGCAAGTTTTAGGCAAATAAATGAACAAAGCTCGACAATTGCCCAGCGGCAGGAGCACGCCGGGTGTGGCTGGATTGGACTTGGAACAATCGTCATCACGGCATGACAGGCAACAGATTTGTCGTGTGCTAATTGCAAAACGAACTAACTAAAACTAACTATAGTTAGTCAAATTGCAATATGATGAATGTCCGAAATTCCCAAGCGCAATGCCAAATATTTCCTCTTAAATCAAAGTCAAATTTGTTGCCTGAGTTATGTGCTCCAGTTGCAAATGTGGCTGGCTGTGTGTACTCTATTAACAGATTATTCTAATTTATGTAAACAATTTAATAATTGTTTTCGAATGCAAATTTTTTTATTTGCCCAAGTGTTAAAATACTAATGAGACAATTAGAGATAACTGACGGCTTCGGAGCGTAAACTATTCCATTTGAAACGTGTTTCAGACAAATGAGCTCAAGTCATTTTTGAATAATTTACGCGCTTCAATGAACTTTGGCTGAAAAAGCGCTAAATGAATTTTAAAAAGGGAATTTATTAGTTTTTTTCCCTCATATTTTCTCTTAAGTCTCTTTTGTAATTTCTTATAATTTTCAAATATTTTCACTTTTTTTTCGTTCAACCAATCCAACCAATCCAACCATATCCTTTCAGAGTCCTGCAATTGTTCCTGCTTATATATATTTATTTATATTTATTTACATTAATTTGCTTAATTTGATTTTTTCATTATCCAACACAATCCACAACTCATCGTCAACACATTTTCATTTCCATTCCCATTTTGCATCATGTCTTCCCACACTTTCCACAATATTCCAGTTGAAACCGCTTTTGATACCCTCCCATTAGGCATATCAGCTAATCTAATCAGTTTGCCCAGCGTTTCCTGTAGGCAATATCTACTGTATCCGCGAACAAATTGCAAATTAAATGCATTAACGGCAGCATGCAAGAACGCCCACAAAACCTCGATACACATATGTGTGTGTATATAGATGTACTATAAGTTCTGGCTTCAAAAATTGTTGCTTATAATTAATTTAAATTATGATCAAAGCCGAGATACAGCTAAGCAGATGATCTCAGCAAGACGCTGGGCTTGACGAAGTCGTAACGAAAATTGTCATAGGACTTGGAAAATTACTAGCACGTATTATTGAGATCTGGAAATAAGTAATGTACATAAATTTAGACGCTGAAAGTGCGCGCATTAAACAGCAATTTGGCGCAGTAAAAAAACGCGTTCCCCTTTAGACACTGAGGATGAGTCAATGCGGCGTATGCGCAATGCCCGACTTGACTTGATTGAAGCGTCTGGACGGACGACCGCAGTCAAACATCATAAATTTTCAACGTGTGCTCGGTTTGATAAGAACTTAAAACTGATTTTGATTGTATGCCACGCGAGCATTAAAAAGAGGCAATTAAGAACTTTGCGATCGGGCGTTACCGACTGCGGTATGCTCGTTTACAGGCCGGCCCAGAGTATCGGGTATACCCGACTGCATTATACTCGTTCCCAGTCCAATCATAGCCACAAACAGGAGATAAAGATATATAGATTCTTCTAGCTTATTTGCCGACAAATAACAAAACCTTTTCTGACTAGAATATTGAGTAGAGTATTGCACAAGCCGCGTATACTCTGCACACTCTTGCGAAGGGGCATAGAAATTGTTTGACTTTGCGCACGAAACGATGCATGTTTATTTTGTTGTTGTAATCAATTAAGCGACGCATTCAATTTGTATCCACGCATGCAGGACACCGCGCACACACCGTTTATGTGGGCGTGCACGTGCCGGGAGGACGACGGCATTCGCAGCGGCGCCGCAAGCATCACCACAGCGGCGGCACAGGTGCTGCAGCGGGCGCAGCAGCTGCCGCTGGCGCTGGCAGAGACAGCATCAGCGACAAGCAACAGGAAGTGGAGCGTCCAGGTGGGTGCAGCAGCAGCAGCAGCAGCAGCAGTCCCTGACATATTCCCGAGTGTATTGACAAATCTAATTGCGAGCAGGAGCTGTCGCCCACATGCTGACATGTGCGACCAATCAACGTGACAGAGTCTAAATTATAGCTAAATAACAGGGTGTGCGGATCCTGCCAGCAGGATGCGCAAATTGTAGTCATCTGAGAAATCACAGCTGCTTGTGCAGGCACAGTGAATGGATATGGTTGATTGAAATCAAGAAGGAGAACGAGTAAGGTGTGAATTATATGGAGAACAGATTTCAAATTTATAGCTAATCTGTATTACATTATATTTAAGTGCAGGCCACTGGTAGAAAATATAGCAGCCAGGACTTTTCAATTTTCATTCAGAGAAAGGACAGTAATTTTCTTGGTTCTCCTTTCTATTAGGTGAAGTCCATTAACTCCCATTCATGTGTTCAGGAATTCCCTTTCAATTTTATGACCCGCTAATGAGTTCTTATGGCAACACTTTTTATCGATGCAGACATGTTTATGAGTGTCTAAGTACCTTCAACTGTTTATCCAACAGCTCGTTTTCGCTCCTGAAGGTCCTTGTGTGCCTCCTATGCGAAATCCATGTGAGCTCTCTGCTGCGAGCAGACAATTTGAATGCTTAGCCCCAAGGCATTTGAAGCTATTAAAAGCCAACTGCTCATTTTGAAACCCAAATTATCTTGGCTAACAGACAGTTTAATTTAACGAGCAGTTCAGCTTGAAAACCATTTGAAATTGACGAGAAGTCAAATTTAATGGTCACATAAAAACTATTTAAGCTTTATAGCAACTTTAACATGACCTGCCGACACATCGAGGCATTGTTATCGATACACTTTGATAGTCCTCACTTACAACGCAGGATTGGCAGCACTTTATCTTTTTGTCCAGTGTTGAAAAGGTATGTGAAGAAGCGATAACAGCTTTATTTTTAATTTGCTTGTTAGTAAAACAGAACGATAAAACGGTTTATAATATTGAACAGAAAGAAGAGAAAGATAAAAGAATTGTGATAAAGTCTTGAGGTGATTGTTAGCTGAGCAGGAAAAAATGTCTTATCGAAGTTAAGCTAAGTAAACTCTTCGAGTGACTAGGATCACAAATATTTACTAAGAAAACATTGAGTTTAAATAAATGCCAGTGACATGGTAAATATGTATTTACCTTAAAGAAAGATTTGCCTATCACAAAATGTAGAAGCGTTTATCAGTTCCGAGAAGCTGTTCTTTCTGGTATTCATTACAGATCTATCGTAGTTCAATTTGGTAGACACGCAGTCCAATCTCATTTATAATCAACATCATCGACCATCACGACAGGCGTAGCCTTCGCCTGCCTCACATTCATTTCGAAAACACGCAACTAACCCACAGCTAAGGGGCCATCTGGTCGAAAGCAATTCCCGAGCGGCTGTGCGGCCAATTAAGCGGGTTAAGCTCAGACCTGTTGGCCGAGTACTTGAGTGCCTTGAATGTTGGCCAAACTAATCGGGTTTTCCTCTTCGACTTTTCTCAGTGACGCCGCCCGCACAACGTGTACAGTTTATATTGGGCGAGGATGTGGATGATGGTTCGCATGCGTCGCATCCTCTGTTCTCGGAGATGGGCATGCTGGTGAAGGAGGGCGATGAGATTGAGTGGAAGGAGACGGCACGCTGGATTAAGTTCGAGGAGGATGTGGAGGAGGGCGGCAATCGCTGGTCCAAGCCGCATGTGGCCACGCTCTCGCTGCACTCGCTGTTCGAGCTGCGTGGCCTGCTCCTCAATGGCAGCGTCATTCTGGACATGGAGGCCAATAATCTGGAGCTGGTTGCCGATCTCGTCTGCGATCAAATGGTCAGCGGCGGCACGCTGCCCGCCAGCGTCAAGGACAAGGTAAAGGATGCGCTATTGCGCCGACATCGCCATCAGCACGAATATGCAAAGAAGTCGCGATTGCCCATCATACGTTCCCTGGCGGACATGCGCAATCAGTCGTCATCAAAAAGTGAGTATCCCTTCGCGGACTGCATTTATCAGGTTACTCTAAGCTCATCTCGTTCGTTTGTTGCGCATCATCATCATGAGTTGAGTTTGTCCTACTAAACCTACATTAACTTCAATATTGCCCACTTAATAAAACAAAAAAATTGAAACTGAAATCGGGTTGCTTAGACGCAACTGGGCAATCATTGCATGCCACATCGCCTGGTTTCGGTTCGGATGGATGCCGTACACCCGTGACGTCTATCTTTGTGTCCAGTAAGGATCAGCGTGGTTGTTATCTCGCTGTTCCCACAGGTATAGACACACTCTAATTCCAACAACTTTTCAGTTGCTTCCAAATGCACCACTCAAATCTCCAGATCCACACCAGCTGTATAAAGAGCACGCACCCATATAAATTGCAGACTTGTAACTCTGCCCCTGAATACAAACTCTACTTCTCAGTATGATCGTATCTATGCCAGCTTATGCACTCTGAATACGATATCTCTCATACGTACATTCCATCAGCTAACTCATCTCGTATTCATCAATTGATCACTCGCAGCACTAGTTAAGTAAGTCGCAAAGCAGTGTTGTGCAACGTCCTATGTAAGTGTTTGCTAACACAACTTCTAACCATCGATCGCTCTCGCTCTCGCTCTTGCTCCCATTACTCATACGTACGTTTAACATTAGCCGACATGGGCGCTATTGGCGTTACCACCTGGTTCCATGCGGGCGCCTCGCCCTCGCATGTCCCGTCTAGCCAACAAGGACAACAATTACAGCAGCCAACGACGAGCCAATTGCCAAGTAATCGCCTTACTAGATCTATTCAAAACTCTTTATATGGTTTTACTTCTTTGCGTAAAGTGTATCTACCATAGCACGCTCTATATAACAAAGATATGTAACTAGTTGAACTATCTCTCTGCCAATTATTACTTCTAGCTTTTTCACGATTCTGTTGAAACTCACTCTGATCTTTTCTCAACTCTTACAAACTCTTTGATACTCTACGCTACTCTTATCTCTTATCTGCTATAACCCCTCTCTTACCAAGATACCTTTTTGTGCTGTCTACTCACACACAAGCTAAACGGGGTTCCAGATACAAAAGTATTTAAACGTGATGCAACGCGAGATTCTTAGATATCCTTTTTGTTTTCAATTCGTTTCGTTTTCTTTTAAGTTTTCGTTTACCTACTTTAATCTACAAAACCAAAACAAATTTACAGTGGAAGAGCAGTCTGGCAACGCTTTAATGGCTACCACGCCCCTATCTATGACCGCCAGCGAGCCCGGACCCCCTGGCAATACCAATGGCAGTACCAATGCACTGGGCATGGGAATGGGAATGGGGCGTTTTCTAACGGTACCCGGCAAGCCCAGCAACAGAACGCTTGGTAATGAACCAAACTTCAAAGCTTCCCAACTATCAAGAAACAAAAGTTACCGTTATCATTATCGTTATCGTCACAGTTACCGTTACCGTTACCGTTCCTGTTCGTTTGCGTGTCTTCTTCTTTGTTTTTCTTATTCGAACCCAAAACTAGTTTCTTTGTTTGGTATAATTAAATAAAAGCCGAAAGTTAAAAGAAAGAAAATTTGCATGCGCGTTGGTTGACGGCACATTGGAACCTACAAATTTCCGATTACTCTAAGTATGTGAAGAACTTTGATGTCTTAATACACAACTGTTAATCCTTCAACATTCTAATACACATTCTAATATATGCACGCCTATCACTCACAGTCTTCCATAGGAAGTATTTTGCAAGCATGATCTGTCATTTCTGTTCTTTGTCCTGAAATGAGAATTTTTAACTAAGCTTTATGCACTTCTTTTTTGTATTTTTTTCTTTCTATAAAATATTTATGATTTTATGTTGTTGTTGTCGTTGACGTTGACGTTGACGTTGTTGTAATGCCTATATCCAATAAACATCACACAACTACACGAACAACCCGCACCGCCTGCAAACCAATGCCAATACCGAATACCGTACCCACACCGAACCAATCACTACCCTGCGATACCGAATTTGACTAATGTAGAGAAAAAATCAAATTCTAAAAACTTGCGGCCTCCACAAAATCTGCCCATGATAACAGAGGACATGATTAAGAGTCCCAGCAGCCAATCGATGGCCAGGCAGACCAGCGGCACGGAGCTGGCCGAGCAACAACACAAGGGCAATACGCATTTTATGCGTAAAATACCACCGGGAGCGGAGGCAAGCAACATTCTAGTGGGCGAGGTGGACTTCCTAGAGCGCACCCTCTCCTGTTTCATACGTCTCAGCCAGGCGGCAGTCATGGGTGATCTGACCGAGGTGCCAGTGCCAACCAGGTGAGTAACATAGAGACTAGAACTACGAATCCTACGATAATTCCAAAGAACAAAAGGCAATAAGCATATGAAGGTCGACTAGGATCCAAACCTAATATGAAAGATGCCTTAAGGTCTTCTTCTTTAGAGATTGGTCAAGGATACTTTGTATTCCCAACCTCCAGGCCTAAGCTACGGTGTTTTCTCACGCACGACTATTCCACAGATTCATTTTCATACTGCTCGGTCCGCCGGGCAGTCAGAGCAATTTCCATGAGATTGGACGTGCCATGGCCACGCTGATGTCGGACGAAATCTTCCATGAAGTTGCGTATAGGGCACGCAAGCGCGATCATTTGCTCGCTGGCGTGGATGAGTTTCTGGATGCGGTTACAGTATTACCTCCAGGGGAATGGGATCCAACCATACGGATTGAGCCGCCGGCGGCTATACCATCGCAGGAGGTGCGTAAGCGACCGCCAGAGCTGCCCAAGGAGGAGATCGACGAGGAGGAGGAGGAGCAACGTTTGCGCGAAGAGTCCGGACTCTCGCGCACGGGTCGCCTATTTGGCGGTCTGATCAATGATATTAAGCGCAAGGCGCCCTGGTACTGGAGCGATTACCGTGATGCGCTCTCCATGCAGTGCGTGGCCTCGTGGATTTTCTTGTATTTCGCCTGCTTGTCCCCCATTATTACGTTTGGTGGCCTGCTGTCGGAGGCCACGGGCAAGAATATGGCGGCAATGGAGTCGCTTGTGTCTGGATTTGTTTGCGGCATGGGTTATGGCTTCTTTTCCGGTCAGCCGTTAACAATTTTGGGTTCCACCGGTCCAGTGCTGGTCTTCGAGTCAATTGTCTATGAGTTCTCGATGGCTCAGGGTTGGGACTATATGACATTCCGGTTCTGGATCGGCATGTGGGTCGCCGTCATTTGTGTCGTCCTGACCGCGATCGATGCCAGCGCGCTCGTGTGCTACATAACACGCTTCACTGAGGAGAACTTTGCCACCCTTATCGCGGTTATCTTTGTCTACAAGGCCATCGAGAATGTGTTTGTCATCGGGAAGACCTTCCCGGTCAATCAGGGCATCTACGATTGCATCTGTACTCCGCCGCTGCACAGTAATGCCAGCGTCCTGGAGTTCGCCAAGTACAAGTGGGACTCCTGTGAGGTAAGAGTTTTGGAACTGCCATCGGCATTCCTTTTATAACTTGTCTCTCTTTCTTTTG
Source organism: Drosophila kanekoi (assembly GCA_037075305.1). Lineage (NCBI taxonomy): Eukaryota > Metazoa > Arthropoda > Insecta > Diptera > Drosophilidae > Drosophila > Drosophila kanekoi. Next base: position 4,571,308 of record JBAMCE010000678.1, on the reverse strand, counting down.
CAGTCGTACAATGGCACACTGAGTGGCACCGATTGCGGCAGGCCACCCACCGAGAACGTCTTCCTTATGTCCGTGGTTCTGTGCTCCGGCACATTTATCTTTTCCACCATTCTCAAGGAATTCAAGAATGCTCTGTTCTTCCCATCGATCGTGCGCCAGTACATTAGCGATTTCTCCGTTCTGATTGCCATCTTTGCCATGACCTTCTTTGACTACTCGCTCGGCGTGCCCACACAGAAACTGGAGGTCCCCCATGAGCTGAAGCCCACGTTGAGCACACGCGGCTGGCTTATACCGCCGTTTAGCGAGAAGAATCCTTGGTGGTCGGCGATCATTGCGGTATTCCCAGCTCTGCTGGGCACCATACTCATCTTTATGGATCAACAAATTACGGCCGTGATTGTCAATCGTAAGGAGAACAAGTTGAAGAAGGGCTGCGGCTATCACTTGGATCTGTTTGTGCTCTCCGGCCTGATTGCAATCTGCAGTGTAATGGGTTTGCCCTGGTAAGTTCTTTCAGCTGCTTTTATGAATAGAATCTCACGGCGTGTTTTTCGACTGACAGGTTCGTGGCAGCCACTGTGCTGAGCATCAATCATGTGAACTCGCTGAAACTGGAATCGGAGTGCAGTGCCCCTGGCGAGAAGCCGCAGTTCTTGGGAGTGCGCGAGCAGCGCGTGACCCACATCATGATCTTCCTGACCATTGGCGGTTCGGTGCTGTTGACACCGCTGCTCGGACACATACCAATGCCGGTGCTCTTTGGCGTCTTCTTGTACATGGGCGTGGCCTCGCTCAAGGGTCTGCAGTTCTTCGATCGCATTCTAATCATGTTCATGCCGGCCAAATATCAGCCGGACTACATGTTCCTGCGTCAGGTAAGCGGAGTCCACAAATCTCGACCTGAAGGACTCTTAAAAACTCACAATTGCTCACTTTATCTTTTTAGGTACCCATCAAGCGTGTGCATCTGTTTACCATTATACAGTTGGCCTGTCTGATTATCTTGTGGCTGATTAAGAGCTTCTCCCAGACCTCGATTCTCTTCCCGCTGATGTTGGTGGTAATGATTGGCATACGCAAGTCCTTGGACTTTGTGTTCACGCGACGTGAGTTGAAAATACTTGATGATATTATGCCAGAGATGACGAAACGTGCAGCCGCGGATGATCTACATCAACTGGACGCTGAGGTGGGCTTTTGTCAGAAATATTTACCCTGTTTTGGTGGTCGCGGCAAGCGCGAACCAAAGGGCAGCCTCGATGGTGGCTTGGACGGCGGCACCAATGCCGTCGCTCTGATCAAGTGCACTACCACAAATGCAAATGAGAAGGAGTTCGAGGCACAAAGTAGTTTACTCAAAAAGTAAACACGGCACCGATTTTGGCACAAACACTCAAAAGAAACAAACAAAAAAAAAATAGGACACACCACACAACAAACAACACACACCACACACCAATCACTATTGAAAACGACAACACGCCGATTATCTGGTCACACTCGAGCAGCACGTAACGAAACACAATATTGAAAAAGTGCTGCCCATTTCGTTTGCGTTTGCAGTGCTGCACAATCCACCACAGAACAATTTGATGTGTCTCTAATTTGTTGCTATCTTCTAATGGAAATTATTCTTAGAGATTTTTGCATTTTGTCCTATAAAAATGCATTACCTTACTATGTATATATACCATACATGGGTTTTTATATAACTCTTTTCGTATATATACGATTGGAAACGTTTTATTATGTTTTTTAACAGTATTTTGTAAATGTTTTTCCTTAATTTGTTATATTGTAGCATGCAATTTTTGCATTTTGTTATACATATTTTTAAATATCTACTTTGCTTTTACAACTCTTATGTACTTTTATTTAATATGCTGTTCTGTTTCTCCATTTCGATCTTAATGCTCAATTATTATGATATTGCTATGAAGTCCAAGCCTAACTGTACCTAAGCTCATGGCCCTACTTTTATATGCTAACTGAAATTCTATTATTTCCTAGTGCATATATATTATTCAATTACAAAACTATACTATACTACTATAACTATATTGTATTTATATCTTTACTATATATATATATATATCTTTGTATATGTTAATGATGCTAGCTTAAGTAGTCTGCGAAAACACGTTTACACGGTGTAAATGTATTAAATGTAAATGTTAAATAATTTTATAGTCAAAAACAAGATCATAGTACAAGTAACTAACAATAACAAAAACTACAAAACAACCAAAATTGGCAAAGAGAAATAAATTTTTAGGACAAATTGTTGTTAATTTAAAGGCCAATACCAAAAACAAACAAAAAAATAAAACAAATATTTGGCAAACAAAACAAAAAATGGAAAGAAAGGAATTACATCTAAATTTCTGGCACTACACAACACTACACCGAATTGGCTCTTAGATCGGCAGCACGCGAATTTTTTACTCTCACCTCTCACCCACGCAAACTCCTGTCTCTCTTTTACCCCACCTCCACCTACACTCTCTCACTCTGTCAATCTCTCTCTCTTTCTCTCTCCCACATACTCTATGAGCTCTTTCGTATTGTAAACAAAAAACATACTCTGCCAATGCATGTCTTATATTGAAGGACAATCATCATCAGCATCAACAGCCGCCCGGCACAGGAAGTGCTGTGTACAATGCCAAGAATGCGAACGCGACAGCGGGTGCCACAACCATACACATACCGTTATCTGGCAACAAAATGGGCAGCACTGTTGCGGGACCTGTGCCCCCAGTGGAAGTAAATCGTGCGACTGTCTGGAAACAGATCAACAAGGACGGCACCTCCGAGCAACTGATCATACCCGTGACCGTTAAAGTGCGTCAAATCAATGGCAATCAGTAAGTGTACAAGTAGTTGAGTCCAGAACGAGTATTCACTCTATGCGGCTAGCCGAGAATCATTCGACACACGCTCCCAAAGATTTGCATAGGTTCTTGAGCCAAGCTAAAAAACTTTAAGTCTACTTTATATTTACGAGACACATATGTTATATATATAAATATCATTCATTTGCATTCGACCATGCTCCTCAGTTCCTCGACAAACGCCGCCCTTTCGCCACGCCTATCGCCCATGCACGAGGCAGATGAATATAACGAAACCCCAAACAAGACGCCAGCCCAAATGCTCCCAGCGAACCAACAGCAGCCGAGCAATTGCAAGGAGGCGGCTGCCAAGCTAGAATGTGGCGCGATTGTCGCCGCCCAAGTCCCGGCCAACGTAACGCCCGTCTAAGCGGTGATCCATGGGCACCACCGTAATACCGAAATACCAAACCAATTAAATACCAAAATACCAAACTACCTAAGCTAAATGGTGTTAGAGCGAACACAAAATGCGTAGAGCAAATGCACAACGTTTTATAGATCGTATCAGAAATAGGACTCCAAGCTTAACGTACATAAGTCTATCCAAAGTGTGAATGTCGAATATATACATACATACCAGTATCATAATTAATTATATATATATATATACACATTATTCGTAGCGGTTTTTATGACAAAGTTTGGTAAACATTTTAAAGTGTGCCCGCAGCATTTACCATCCAACTAAATAGTTGACGGTGAACTAGAAGATAAATATAAGCAGAAATTTCACAGCATTCGTTTGTCGTAGATTTTTTGGGCTCAGGTACAAGTTTTAGAAGTATTAATTTAAAATATTGTATGGTAGTACATGCATTCCAAAGAAACTATATACATATATATACACTTTTTTAAAGGAATTTTACAACAACACACGAACCAGTGTCAATTCAACGTGAACTCTCTCCCCAGATCAACAAGCTATAACTATCTACTAAATATGATTTCCTTATGTGTTTGCTTTCAATTTTTCAGGCTTGATTTTGTTTTTAAATAATTTGGGTTGGATAAGCTGTGATCTTATTGTAGGGTGCGGGGTATGGGGGAAGGAATCAGTGAAAAGCCGTCTTAGCAATATTTAGCCAGAACATACATAAAAATATACTTAAAATAAACTTAAAACAAGTGTAAGCAAATGTATTATAATTTATGCAGTATACTAAGTTATGATTGAAACTCAAAACACACAAATAGACACACATCTAAATATACGTATGAATATTGAATAAAAGTAAAAATTATATCTCTGTATGTTTCATTTTGTGCGCCCCAAAAACTAGTTCTAGTCTGTTTTGTTTCAGTGTATTTTGTGCTTAGTTCTCAGTGTGGCACATTGTACATACATACTATATAGCACCAATTAAAGCTTGGTATCTGCCTGCTCTCCCATCAAATGTATCAAGCATCTATCAATCAGTCAATCAAACATCAACTCATTTGCATCGTGTTGATGTCTAACTACCTCATAGAATGCTCGTAAACAAACTTGTCTTGTAATGTATGTATACTGGCAGACCTAGAGCTTAAGTTGATTATCGTGGCAAATATTAATACCTGAATTTCATTATTTCAGAACCCAAAACTTGATACGACGAAGCAATTGTGGCGTGGATATCTTTCATCAACGGAAACATCCGTTTGAATCGATGATTTAGTTTGGCTGCAGGCGCCATCAAAATATTTATTGTACTTATAAAACAATTATATGTCTATATTTATGGTATTATATGTATACCGTTAGCGTAACCGTCCCTCTATTGAATTTCGTGTGCATTTTCATGGCACAAAACTGCAACAAACAAACACACATATACACAAACATTTAATTTAATTATTGCAATGTTAACATATCAATACTAAAAACAACAGAAACCCTTCAATCTACCTGCTCCTGAATTTATTATGAATAAATGTTTTAAATGTGTCTTAATTGGCATTTAAATTGGGCGTATGCAGCTCTCAATCGTACTAATCGACTGCGAGAGACTCGAATACAATTTAAATTCGAACAAATTCAAATTCAATTGCGCGCCTCACTGTGAAAATCGATTGTTAAATAATCAGTATTGTAATTGCTATTTTGCAACACTCATATAATTAATGACAATGGGATTTCAATTGCGCGCGCGACTCTCATAATCGATTGCTAAGATATCGATATGCGATCACTTACCAATACTGTTCCCAGCTCACTTTTGCAGCACTCTTTGCGCGACCAGCTGTTTGTCGTTGCGGTACCGAGCGCGTGTTTTTAGTAAAATAGACATTATTATTAATTAAAAAGCAGCCAAAATGACGCTTATAACACGTGTGCTGAACAGCAACCTGCCGATGCGCCTTAGCGCGTTGAAAACTGTGCGCCAGGTGAGCATTGAACTCATATATAACCAGTTTTCCAATTTTTCCAAGCGGCTCATTATGTAATTTAAATTTGTATTTCATCTTTTAGCTGCAATGCGGTTACAGCTCGCATGCAAAGTACGCGGAGCACAAGCCCATCGAACGCATCCGAAACATTGGCATCTCGGCGCACATAGACAGCGGCAAGACGACGCTGACGGAACGCATTCTGTTCTACACAGGACGCATCGCTGAGATGCACGAGGTGCGCGGCAAGGACAATGTGGGCGCAACGATGGACAGCATGGAGCTGGAGCGACAGCGTGGCATAACCATACAGTCGGCGGCCACCTACACGCTGTGGAAGGACACCAACATCAACATCATCGATACGCCCGGTCACGTGGACTTTACTGTCGAGGTGGAGCGTGCTCTGCGCGTCCTGGACGGCGCTGTCCTGGTGCTATGCGCCGTGGGCGGTGTTCAGAGTCAGACGCTAACGGTCAATCGGCAAATGAAGCGTTACAATGTCCCCTGTCTGGCGTTCATCAACAAACTGGATCGCTTGGGCTCGAATCCTTATCGAGTGCTGTCACAGATGCGCTCCAAGCTGAATCACAATGCGGCCTTCATACAGCTGCCCATTGGCGTGGAGAGCAACTGCAAGGGTATTGTGGATCTGGTGCAGGAGCGTGCCATCTACTTTGAGGGCGAGCACGGCATGGATCTGCGTCTAGACGAGATACCTCAGGATATGCGCGTGGAGAGTCAGGAGCGTCGGCAGGAGCTCATCGAACATTTGTCTAACGCGGACGAGACCCTTGGCGAGCTGTTTCTTGAGGAGAAGCCTTTCACGGAGGCGGACATCAAAGCGGCGCTGCGACGCACCTGTATTAAGCGCACCTTTACGCCCGTCCTGGTGGGAACGGCTCTTAAGAACAAGGGCGTGCAGCCGCTTCTAGATGCCATTATTGACTATCTACCCAACCCAGGAGAAGTCGAAAACCTCGCCTATATCGAGATAGAGGGCAAGGAGAAACAGCAAGTTGTGCTCAATCCGGCGCGCGATGGCAAGGATCCTTTCATGGGCTTGGCATTCAAGCTGGAAGCGGGTCGTTTCGGTCAGCTGACCTATTTGCGCTGCTATCAGGGTGTGCTCCGCAAGGGCGACAACATTTTCAATGCGCGCACCAACAAGAAGGTGCGCATCGCCCGCCTCGTCCGGCTGCACTCGAATCAAATGGAGGACGTCAACGAGGTCTATGCCGGCGACATTTTTGCGCTGTTTGGCGTCGACTGCGCATCGGGAGACACTTTTACTACCAATCCCAAGAATCATATGGCTATGGAGTCTATATTTGTGCCAGAACCGGTTGTGTCCATGGCCATCAAACCAAACAACACCAAGGACCGGGATAATTTCTCCAAGGCCATCGCACGCTTCACCAAGGAGGATCCTACGTTCCATTTTTACTTTGATAATGATGTTAAGGAAACGCTGGTCTCCGGCATGGGAGAACTCCATCTGGAGATCTATGCACAGCGCATGGAGCGTGAATACGGCTGCCCTGTGACGCTGGGCAAGCCCAAAGTGGCATTCCGTGAAACACTTGTCGGACCCTGCGAATTTGACTACCTGCACAAGAAGCAATCCGGAGGTTCGGGTCAGTATGCGCGTATCATTGGACTCATGGAGCCACTGCCACCCAATCAAAATACACTCCTCGAATTCGTCGACGAAACGGTGGGCACCAATGTACCCAAGCAGTTTGTGCCCGGCGTTGAGAAGGGCTTCCGTGAGATGTCCGAGCGCGGCATGCTGTCCGGCCACAAGTTGTCCGGCGTGCGTTTCCGTCTGCAGGATGGTGGACATCACATTGTGGACTCCAGTGAGCTGGCATTTATGCTGGCTGCTCATGGCGCGATCAAAGAGGTCTTCCAGAACGGCTCGTGGCAAATACTGGAACCCATCATGCTGGTGGAGGTCACTGCCCCTGAAGAGTTCCAGGGCGCGGTCATGGGTCATCTGAGCAAGCGTCACGGCATCATCACAGGCACAGAAGGCACTGAGGGCTGGTTCACCGTATACGCCGAGGTGCCCCTCAACGACATGTTTGGCTACGCCAGCGAGCTGCGGTAAGTAACTGGGATAATCTCTAACAGTTCTCACTAATGAATCCTTCTCTTGGTCTGCAGCTCCAGCACGCAGGGCAAGGGTGAATTCACCATGGAGTATTCACGCTATTCGCCTTGTCTGCCCGAGGTGCAGGAACAGGTTGTGCGCCAGTATCAGGAATCCCAGGGCTTGGCTCAACCCGAAAAGAAGAAAAAGAAAAACTAATCATTTCGTTCGCTTAGCTTAAATTCTAGCGTTAAAGTCGAATGTTTCTTACATAGTTTAATTTTATTTCATACAAAAATCTTTAGTTTTTACTGTGATAATCGTTGCATAATACAAAATCAATGACAATTTGTACAGATTTTTCTAAAATAAACTTCCAATAAATCTTCATGAAGTGTAAAAGAAAAGTTAAATTTGGCCTAACGGAAAAATACCGTTAAGAATGCCGGATACTTGGGTTTTTCGCTTTAGTTAATAGATATGAAAAGTACAGGAAAATCAAATCCAAGACGTTACCCAATAAACATAAAAAAAGCTAGAATTGTTTACCTATAAGTTGTGGATTAGTATAATAATTATCGAAAAAAAAAACTTTAAAAAAACAATCATCCGCAAAAAACAATTTCTTAATTTTTAGTATATTCACGTAAGCACAATTTCCGCTGGGCACACTGTTGCAACAGAATGTTACTTTAACAGCGCCATTTTGAGCACAACATTTGGGTTTACAATTTTATGTTATTTCCATTGTTGTTGTTCTGGCGTCGAGCGATTGAGACGTGCGTCGCGCGTGAAATTGAAATAAATAAATAATAAAGGTTTAACAAACCTACGAACGTTAAGAGCGGTACGCACGCGAAAAAAGATGCGCTAGAATCGAAGTATAGCAAATCGACAGCAATGAGGACGGAAAGCAACGAAACAACAGCTAATTAAGGCAACAGATTTGTTTTTCCGGACGCGAAATGAAAATGTAATCAAAGAGACGAGACGAAATTACTGGCAGCAAAACTTAGAGAGTAGTCAGTCAAACGAATTAATCGACTAACGAATCGTGTGAAATGGAAACGAAGTGCTTCTTCTTTCTCTTCATATGTAGCTATAGTATAGGATATTGCTTGAAAAGTGTGCACAGGAAAATTGCGGACAGATCGTAAAAGAGAAGCGGGCGCGGCGTGGCAAAAAAGTGTGGAAAATTCAATACAAAACGGCGCGACAATAACAAAAAAAACCAAAGAAAGAAGAAATTTTGCAAAAGCAGCTGTGTCTTTCTATGTGTGCGTGTGTGTGTGTACGTGTGTGCCAGTGTAGCAAGAAAATAACACAAAAAGAGAAATTCAAAAGCGAATTATAAAAACAACAATAGTAGCTATAACAACAACAATAACAGTAACAACGGTAATCAACAACAACAGCTAGCCACAACCGCTGACTTCCGCTTTGAGCATTTGCAAACGCATTTACACACACACCCACACACACTCCCTTACCTGAGTGCCAACGGCGAAGGCGACGACGACGACGACGCAGCATCTCAGCAGCTGACAAACAGCCTCTCTCTCTCTCGCTCTATCACCCGCTCGCTCGCTCGCTGAGGTCTGCTCTGCCTGGCAAATTAGAGAACGCCTACGCTGACGTCGCTGCCGCCGCATAAGAATGCAAAAGATAACAACAAAAAGAACAGAAAAAGAAACAGAAAGAACTTCCAGCGCGCTGGCGTCTCAACTAGTCAAGACTTTTGCATAAGGAGAGAGGGAGAACAGCAACAAAAGCAAATTAAGCAAACATATCCATCAAATTAACAACATTTTATTAGTCTCGATAACATAATTCGATAAAAAACAAAAGCAAAAAAAAAAAAAAACTCACACAAGATGGATTGGATCATCAGCGATGAACTAGGTCTGACCGTGGGTCACGTGGTCGGCTGGGCGGCCGCCTCCGCTATGGTCATCGGCGGCGTTATACCCTACGTGCCGCAATATGTTGAAATCAAGAAAACGCAGGACGCCGAGGGTTTCTCTCTATACGTATGCCTGGCCCTGCTGGTGGCCAATTCGCTAAGAATACTTTTCTGGTAAGTGAAAAGCAAAGGGCATTCAAATTGGCACTATTTATATACTTTATTCTTAAGAACTATTTCAGTGTTGTTTAGTGTTGAATTTCACCTGTCACTTGCTTCACCCATGCGAATGGATTTGAGAAAATCGGTATGGTAGAAAAACATGTCTAAATCATTTTCTATTTCTGACCATGTGCATTTTCCAAAATCAGCCAACTTTTATACATCCCCCTCAAGAGGTGGATTGCCGAAAGAAGTGAAATGGCATCCGTTAGAATGAAAAGCAAAAGTTGAGGAGTTTTCACAGCATTCCCTTATGGGTTTTATGTCGAAACTCTTTTCGTAGCATGAGAATATCTCCGACTTAAGTTCTGGTTAAAGTGGGAAAATCTGCTGTTGATTTCCACAAATCCTCGTGAAAACTATCAAAGATTTCTAGTCTGGCTTTTTCCCCGAGTGCAGATAATAGAGCCCAAGTACCTAGAAGCGTTTATCTCTTCTAAGAAAATGTTATCCAAACCCTTATGCAGTAGCACCAAGGCACACAATAGACTTTACAAGATCCCTCCCCCCGCCTCCAATGCAATAAACCAAATGACGCACCCTGCGCTGCGGGCAAGTAATAATTGTTGTCCACATTGTTATCTGGACCGGTTTGGTGCTTATAAACTTTTGCTTATCAACGACTTATCGGGCAATTCGGGCAATGTTTATAGTGTGCTCGTATGATCTCATGGCATATGTCTAGCCATGTCATGGTTTTCGTTCGCTTTCTGGCCAGGCTCATACCTCGTTTATTACATTGTCCAAGGGCTACAGCCACACGATATCTTTATTGGACCCGCGCGGGCTGATTCGATTTCTGGAGCATCAGCATTAAATGCTATTTCCTTTGCGGGTCGTATGTTTAATTAACGCGAATTCCACAATGTGTTTGTGTTTTCATTCGATTAGGTCAAGAATTAATTGGCCAATGAACATTAGGTTTTGTAGCTTTCATATTACCTGCGGAATTTTCCACTCTCTGAAGATTAAGCGTGTGGAGATAGTCAAGTTCTCCAGATAACTTTGGGAACTGCCAAACAATCAACGGAAACGTGCAAGCACACATCTCTGATGATATAAGATTACATTAGTTAAGGTACAATCGGAACACCTCTCTCGGCATATTGTATTTCCCAGACACTTTTGCAGCTATGTATAACGATGACACATTTAATTGGCTTTTGCCGTCGATTCATCGTTTACGCAAATGAATCAAATTCAAAGCACAAATCTTAATTCAATTTGAATAACTGCGCAAATGGCCAACAATGTCAGGGTTCCCTTCCAGCCGAACCAGCTATAACTGGCTTTTCGTCCAGCACAGTGTGAAAACAAAGTGTGAAAGTCGAAAATATATATAGCAAATTAATGCTCTATAAGCTAGAAACATAGAGGACTTTTGTTATTTCATTCAAAAGCTTAATATGTGATCAAAATTTAGCCTAGTTTCAGCCCGATTTTCCATCTAAATATGTGAATATTATCTACTAAGCATATTCTAAAATTTCTTTGCACTTCAAGGCGCTTTGCCAAAAGTGCCCGCTATTTGTTTATATAATGCTTCCAATCGAATTCTTTTTCTTTTTGTGCAAATCTTTTCATTTTCTGTCACAGCTGAAAAGCGCTCGAATCGATGGCCAAAAAGTAAATAATTCTCTTTGATCTCTCTGAGCACTTTTGTGGGATTGTTTATGTCAAGAAAAACAAAAAAAAAAACGTGTTGCCGTCGATCGAACTGGAGGCCATTGGCAACTGGCTGCAGCCAGGGTCAACCACTTCCACCTGCTGCTATGTGGCTATCGCTTCTTATTAACTATGCAATTTTAATGCGACTTCCGAGAGGCCAACTCCCCAAGACAAAGAAAACGACATGGCGAAGACTAAATACCCTTTGCAGAGATGTAGCTCAGAAGTGCTTGAATACCAGATATAGATATAGAAGTCTGGCTAGTTATAGAAGTCAGTTTTGCAGATAAGTCAGGTGAAGCTCTTAATGAATCTCATTATGGGTTGGTCAAGATATTTCGGATAACAAGAAAGTACTTCATACTAAAACTTTTTTTTTCAACCGAGAGAATAACACTCCGATGTTGATAAGACTTAGACTCAACTTTGAAATGATCTCTGCTGAATGTCGCAAATGCCTGGCTTAGTCTTGATATCTTCTTTCAATTCGAGAGCCCAATTTCCAATTGATATAGTTGACCGATCCGGCGGACTTTGACAAAGTTAAGCAGCATAACTAAACTAAGCAACGATAAGCTTAAGATACCCTTTAAATAGACTCGACTGCTTAATACAAGAGTATATTTAACTTGATAGGGCTTCCTAGCATACACATCTGTTGACATAATTCTAATACCCAACGTAAGGGTATGCAAACAAGAAGAAGAAGCTAGCGAGCGAGCGAGCGACTGACGCAACTGGTGTCAGTCGTCAATTTGTCTGCCACGTTGCGAGGCAGCGCACAACAACAATCAATAATTAAATTGCTTAGCCAGAAACCGGGCTAGAAACTGTTTGTCAGCTGTTTTCGATATCTACATATATATAACTATATATATATATATGTATATATATGCTTTCAATGCCATGCCATAGTTAAGCTGGAGGCAGACATATATTTGCCTCCTTCTGCGCTTTGCGTATTTATAGCGTGACGCTCGGCACTGCGGGTGTCGACTCGGAACACGCAATTGCGTTGGCCACGGAGGCGCCAGCATTGTGTGGCCAGAGTTTAGATTCTGATTGCACTATAATTAACAAAATTTGCCAGAAAACTGCATGCTCTAATGCCAGCTAGACCCAACGAAACCATATAAATATTTTCATATATATATACATACATTGAATCAACAAGAAAACAAATGCTTTAAACTTTTCCTCATTCGTAGTTGGTTAAGATATTTTTATCTTTACTTTGGGCGAGTTAGATACATTAAGACTCTGTTCACTTAACTCATGTGAGATACAGATACAGCAGAATGATGAAGTCAGTTCTAGTTTCGAAAATGTTATCAAAACAGTGTAAAATACAAACTGAAGTGTTGAGAATTGTGATTTCACCTGTTTCCTTTGGTGGAAATGGTAAAAGTAACAAGTTGAAGGTGCTCTAGTCGAGTGGTATCTCGGGTAAATAACGTCAGATTTTTAAATGTTATACCTTTTTGAATTCGTACGGAACCCTACTATCAATTGGCATTCAAACAAATCAAAAATCGGTTGGTTCAAAAAAGTTGTAGAGCAAAATCCGAATGGTTTGTAAAGTACACCTTCTTTGATAATTTTTTGGAATATCTCGGCCAAAAAAAATATCTCGGCTTAGTGCCCGACTAAGGTATACCTTAAACCTAACTGAAATGAAAGATACTTGAACTGAACTCTCGGTTATTGTTGCTGATCAAGAATATATGTACTTTATGGGGTCGGAGATGCTTCCTTCTGCCTGTAACATTCTCCAGTTTATGATAATTTAAGCAAAATAAAAGTTTGTAAAATTTCAAGCTAAGTTAACACTAAATTTATAACTATTTCTATATACCTCATGCCTTTTGCATAACGCTTAGTTACTGTTATATTAATATACAAAAAAATAGTTTATTCTATTAGTTCTTTCCATTGTTTGTTTTCGAGCACAAATTTGCCTTGTGCCAAATGCATAACAAACTAATGACAAGTTAATTATCATTATTCTGTCTAATCGTTGTCGCATTGACAAAGCTCAGCCCCAGCCGCCCGGCCAATTCCCCCAAGTGCATTGGGCAATTTGTGGAGAAATAAAAAACAAAAAAAAAGCACTTAAAAAAGTGTTTGTTGCTTTCGCATTTCAACAATTTGTACAGCCGTCAGCTACAAATTCCGATTTGCCCAGAATGCAAATGATAAAAAAAAAACAAAACAAAACGTGTACAAAATTGTTTTTAATTATCTAAGCAACTTTGTAATGCGATTATTGAAATATTGGCGAGTGTTAGAATATGTTTTTGTGTTCTCTTCCGTGACAGTAGAGGGTTAATGTATGTAACAGGTAGAAGGAAGCATCTACGACAACATAAGGTATATATATTCTTGATCAGCATCAACAGCCGAGTCAATCTAGCCATGTCCGTCTGTCAGTCTGTCCGTCCGTCCGTCCGTCTGTCCATCTGTCCGTCTGTCCGTATGTATGAACGTAAGGATCTCAGAACCTACAAGAGCTAGAGAGATTAAAATATTAGCTGTAGATCCTCCTAGTGTCCGCGCAGATCCGATGTTTGTTTCCGATATTCGATAACTTGCCCCGTTTCCAAGCAATCGATAAGAATCGATATCGATAATAAGAGCTAGAGCCACAAAACTTGGCATGTAGCTTCTAGAATAGTATATATATCTGCATTTGGTGTTGGAAGAGGGTTCAGGGTATCCCCTAGTCGGGCGCTCCCGACTAGAACCTCTTACTTGTTTTTTATTTTATATAGTCTGTCTGACCGTCACTTTCCCTTGTTGTTGTTCGCATATTAAATGTTGTCGAATAATAATACGGTATATATTGTATATTTTATTATTTTCACACCCGCACACATCATATGCAAGTGATGTATGCCCGATGGCCGAGGGGTTGAATGAGCTCATCGATTCAACTCTTATTAATCATGTTCGCGGACAACGACAAAAACAAAACAAAACCGCATTGAAACTGAGAGTTAACGCTTCACAATATACCCTTTACTTTTATTAGATTGCATAAGTTTTGCAATTGAATCTTTCGGCTTAATGTAATATGACCTAATGCTTTTATAACAATTCAACTTTATAAATACCTTAACTTTTTTTTTATAGATTTTCCATTGTAAACTATTGTTTTAAACGTTTGCTCGTTGACTTTTAGCTTTGAGCGTTGAGGTAGTTAAGGGAAAAAAATTGTTGTAAATGGAAAAATGTTAATGAATATTTATAAGACATCAAAAGCGAACGCTAACGTATTATTAACATGTAAAGTTAACATTAACAGAAATGCTAACAATGTATGTTAGCGATGTATGTTAATGTATGTTAAGAGACTATACTTTAACAGTTACGATCATAATTTATAAGATCTTATAACTAAAAGTTCATATGGACTTAAAGTAAACAAAGCAGCTTCTACTGTAGTTAAACGCATTGCTTCGGGGCTATAGGTTTATTTCTATATATATCGAATATCGATAACATTATCGATTGCTTTCCATCGAAGTTATTCAAGAACTAACATGACCAGAAGTTAATAAGTTGGCTTTCGTTTTCGCCCAACTAAGGCCCTAATATATGCATTTACCCAATCTATTAGCTTTTGTTTTGCGCTGAGCGTGCTTTGATAGCTGACACATTCATATTTGCTTAAACCCAATCAAGGGGTGTCGGATTTCCAGAAATGGAAGCCGAGAGCCAGACAAACGAACGAAGCCAAGCCAAAGGCCTAAAAAACATGTTCACGCTTCGTACATGACTCGTCTATGAGTCAAAGGCGTGACTAAAAAACTCAGACGATTGGAGTACAATTCATTTCAATAATAGCGCTTATTAGATATATATATAAAAATCTATATATTTCTATAGTGTATGTAAAGAACTGATCCCAAATAGGAGAGCCAGCGCGCATTTGCGTAAATATTTGCCTGAAAATTAAATAATGATCAAGTAATGAGCCAACGAACATTTTATTACACTGCCCGCCAACTATTTGTAATTGTAATACCCTGTACACATTAAAGGTGTTAGATACGGGGTATGATAATCTTGTGTAACGGCAAAAAGTCGATCATATAGTTCCCATTGGAAAGATCAGTCGAATAGTAGTGCCCACCGACTATTTGTAATTGTAATACCCTGTACACATTTAAGATACGGGGCATGATAATGTTGTGTAACGGCAAGATTCAAGATGTTATAGATATAGTCAATCTATCATAAGCTGCTATGGGAAAGATCAGTCGAATCAATTGTAATACCCTGTACACATTTAACGCGTAAGATACGGGGTATAATAATCTTGTGTAAAGGCAAGATTCAAGATGTAATAGATAAAGTCTATCTATCATATAGCTCCCATTGGAAAGATCATTCGAATAGTAGGAATATCTATGGGGGAATATTTGGTTTTCCAAGATATTCTCATCAAACTCAGCATTTAAGAGCTTCCATATTCTCAAGGGGGAAATGTCTACAAAGGTATTAAATTTGCCCATTCTTCTAGATAAATCATTCTTTAGCCAGGCAATCTCTAGCATCTCATGGAGAGCTGGACAGATTAAGATCTCTCTCCAATTATTATATAAATTTCTAACTTAATTTGAAAATTGATTGAATTATATATTTCTAGCTAATGAATGAATCAAGCAAGTATACAATGCTGTCTTAGACCTTTGTACAGGGTATCTCCTCTCGACATGTTCTTTTATACTTTGTTATATATGCTTACATTGTGTGTATATTTATGTGAAACTGTGCGTTGTGTAAACACAAATTTTAAGTACACGAGCGCCCCGCACTTCAATTTTGAGTGCAGTTGGCAGTTGGCAAATGCGCAAAGTTAAAAGCCGCTTTAGTTGTGAAAGGCCAAAAAATTTTATATTACAGCAATTTGGCGAAAGGTCTTGCGGGGGTTCAATGAACGTTATCGCGATACGTGTGGCAAATGCCACAATCAAGTTCTACATGCGCCCAAACTTCAAAATGTGGCAGCCGCTTTCGAATGAAATATAATTTCTAATAGTAGTAAAAGTAGAAGAAGTTTGGCAAGGCAGAACTTGAGTTTGACAGAAATTGTTACTTCTATTAATCAGAAACCGCAAATTGAAGTCTTTCAGAGAGAGAGAGAGAGAGAGAGATTGTAGCTCAATTCCGAATGATATTAAAGAAAGTAAGAAACAAGTGAAATACCAGGTTTTCATTTACAGATCATTTGAAATAAGATACAAAATACCAAAAGGAATCTAGATCTGGTTTATTGTATACTTCAGTTAACTTCAATACATCAAAGCTTAAGGGCACACCGAAGACTTAATACCCTTGTAGAAGTTTCCTTTTGCAGATATACGAGAATATGCAAAAGTATCTTGGAAAGCAGAATCATTTTTCATATATCAACCTACCATAATCTATATATACAATAAAACTCCATTAATGATTAATATATGAAATAGATAATGGCTAATACTCGGATAGATACATGGACTTTGGAAACATAAACCTTGTACAATGGTTAATCTGAAAAACTAAAACCTTACATATTATGTTTACATGAAACAACTTTAATCAGTCCAAGCATCCGATTAATCTGAACCTCCTAATCTCAGGTTATCGTTGTTTTACGTGTTGTCAGCATTCCGACTAATCAATATATGTAAAAGTAATGCACATTCCCGGGAAGAGACCACTTATACTACAAAATGCCATTCGGTGCTTCCTCAACTGATAAGTTTTTACCCTCGAACGGTCTCACACATAATCGTAGTCGCCGATATGGCCCCATTCAGCTTATGATGACAGCACACATTAAATTTTCGCTTGAGCCGAGAAGCTCTTCTTATCGCCCCCTTAGGGGAACGTCTGTTTGTGGGAGATAGCTAAAGCCTCTTGCGACAATTAATTTATTTACGTAAAACTTAACAAAAGCTGACGAAGTAGTTTCTAAGTATTTCACATATACCATGTATTAAATGATATGCACATGGATAACAATTTCAATTGCCCAATTTGCACTTAATAACTGACAATTATTGTAAATGTTGTATGTTATCAATGCATTTCAGTTGCCATATTATTCTCAGATAATTTGAAAGTGAATTCAATTAAATAAATTCACGTGTCAGTTGACAATGGGAAAGCAAAGGCATTTCAAGAATATCATACGCTCGGGTTGATAAAAAAAGAAATTAAGTAAACCCGTTCTCTGGATATCTCGAAAATGAAAGATACTTAGATAACCTACGAGATTTGCTCAAAATCAGGATTTCGATATCGATTTTTATCGATTGCTTTAAAACGGATCAGGTTATCGATTATCGTAAATGAAACTCACATAGGTGCATACATAGGTAGGAAGACTCTCGATTAAAAGTCTAGCTATAGTCTCTCTCTCTCTCTCTCTCTCTCGCTTTCATTCATACGGATAGACGGACGGAGAAACATACGGTCGGCTATGGATGCTCACCAAGAATATGTATACTTTATGGGTTTGGAGATGCTTCCTTCTGCCTGTAACAAACATACCCTATTATACCCTTTTTGGCCATATTGAAAGGGTATACAAAACAAACTTTTTTCGCTATTAAAACTATCTGCACATACATATATGCCTCAGCCAAACGTTAAGCTCTGTTGGTATAGCCACATGCATCAGTCGGTTCATAAAGTAAACCTACAACCTTGCAGAACTCGTGGCGCCACCAAGTGTGACCACAAACGTGGACTTCAAAGAGGTTGCCAGAATTTGTGTATTGCATGCTTCTTGGCCACACAGTTGAAAACAACTTAGTTCGTGTTCGATTTTCGATTAGTGCTGTGAAATGTTGCTAGTCAGTGTTGTAAAAGTATTTGTACTTTTGCGAAGTTTAACTACTTATTCGATATACGAATGAATGAATGACGAATTGGAATATTGAGTTATTGTGGATTGGCATATTGAGATATTGCCGCTCGCTGCCCGATTAGATTTGGCTAAAGATCAAGATAAGTTGCTCGTTATCATTTCTACGATGTCTGTCTGCCATTAACAAAATAAAAAACATGTGCATTCTCGAGGCCATTTCGACAATTGGAATTATGCGGCACGCTTCGCTTATCTAAGAGGGGAAAACAAAATTGAATTGCCTCAATAAGACACGACCTATCTTATCTGCCGTATAAACGGAACGTAAACAGGTATTTCGGGTAAAAACTTTGACATAATTTGTTTAATATTTGACCCACTTGGGCATGTTATTTATTTTTGATGTCTTCAAAGTAGCTGCCCAACATCAAAAGTAAACAAAACTCTCTAAAAATACATGGCCCAAGGTCAGGGCCCTGTGAGAGCCGCATATCGGTTGGCTTCAGGTGCTGAGGCGCGTGTCGTGGGGGGGGGGGGGGGGGTATGGCAATTAATATTTTATATTTATTTTTTGTTTTTTTGGGCAGCTCCATATTTGCCGGACCTGGGCAGGTTGCGGACGTGTTACCAAATTCTTATTTAGCCATAAATGTTAATGTTTTTTTCTTCTCTTGTTGTTGTTGTTGAGGATGTGGCCTTTTGCATGCAAATTAGCGTTTAACACATTTCGAACCGGTTGCTTTTGAGAATGATAATGATGATGATGATGATGACAATGATGATGATGGTGGTGATGATGATGACTTCTACTTTTTAGCTTGAGGTTCTCTTTTTATACCATGAACCCATTGCAAATGTGTAAAAAGGTATATTATATATATAACAGACAGAAGGAAGCATCTCCGACTCCATAAAGTATATATATTCTTGATCAGCATCAATAGCCAAGTCGATCTAGCCAATTCCGTCTGTCCGTATGTATGTACGCAAGGATCTCAGAACTTATAGGAGCTAGAGACTTAAAATTTTAGCTGTAGGTCCTCATAGTGCCCGCGCAGATCCGATGTTTGTTTCCGATATTCGATAACTTGCCCCGTTTCCAAGAAATCGATAAGAATCGATATCGATAATAAGAGCTAGAGCCGCAAAACTTGACATGTAGCTTCTAGAATAATATATTTACCTGCATTTGGTGTTGGAAGAAGAGGGTTCAGGGTATTCCCTAGTCGGAAACTCCCGACGAGAACCTCTTGTTATATATGTATATACATAAGTACCTATAAACTATTTGGCTTATGTCGAAACTTGACTCACTATTCTAAAGCCCTTAACAAAGCAATGCTTTGATTTGCTTTGCGGTTACATGTTATATTATTGGAAGCTAAAATTACAATCTTTTAGGGGAATTTCATATGCCTGAAAATAACTTGAAACGATCGCACAATAGAGTTCATTAGCCGTATGACAAATTCAAAGTTTACTTGTCATCGCTTTTTCTTCTTTAAATATTTGCCATTTAACTCTTTGAAATACGTCAAGTTTAAACATAAATATAAAAATAGATAATAGATTTGAAAAATTCTAATAAGTTTAATTTCTAAAAATCTTTCATCCAATGTCATGTGAAAATAATGCTCATTTTGAGTTGTTTATAAACAAAAGTTGTTTTTTACGGTTTTCTAAAAACAACAAAATTAACATGAAGGCCATTTTTTGACACTTTTTAAATTGGGAATCTCATGATTTATACGCTAGAGTATAATGCCCTCTAAATACCTATATACAAGTTGCGAACTAAATAATAGCACCGCTGCAATAAATTTTGTGTACATACATTTTTATCAGTACTACGAAAAGCTAAAATTTCTGAAATAAATTGGTTCTGAAACATTTACGTTTAAATACATGACTATGATTCGAAACCGGATCTGCATTATTAAGTTGCCCAAACTTAAAATTATACTTCAAATACATTCGATATATTATCGATATTTTGGGAATAAAAGCGATAAACGCATGTTAAAACATTGTTCACTGGCCTGAATTCACAATTACACTTGAAATCAACTAAAATACAACCGATATATTATCGATATGTTGTATATTGTACATCGATTATCGCTAATTTGAAAAATTATATTTCTGAGTTGCCTGAACTCAAGATAAGCCTTAAATTTTATAAATATACAATCGATATATTATCTCTATAATCGATAATTGTGAATAATATTGATTATCGCAAATTAGACTAAAGCAACAAATATTCCAAAATGAATGACTGATTGATATATTCTTGAGTATATAAACACGTCCATATATTAGACTATCTAAACTATATCCTATCTTGTGTCAGTAATCTATTGAGAGAGAGAGGGTGAGAGAGAGCGAGAGAGAGAGAGAGAGAGAGAGAAATGTATAAGCTAACTTTGAAATGAATATCAGAATCCAATCTCTACACAAGCAAAACAACATTTCAAATAATTTCGAAATAATATCAGTGCCAAGCTGATTCGCTTTGCGTTATCTTCAATGCGATTTCAGGCTCCATTTTCAATGTACAGCTAATTTAATGGCATTACTCAGTTGGGCAGCTTTTAAGGCGGCGACTCTTGTCTCTTGTCTTGATAGCCTGGGTGCGGTCAATGGGCCCAGCCCAGCCCAGCCCAGGCCAGGCCAGCCCAAAGGTCAGCTTGGGGGCTATCGCACGGGCGCTTATCTCCGCCAGCGTAGCCGGCTTCTAATTGTGTTGGAAGACTTTTGCGTAATTAAAAAACTGAAGACGGGCGTCTCCAAAAATAAAACACGTCATGTTTCGTGCCTGGCTGCAATCCCTGGACTGCCTGCTGGTCACAGGTGTGGGAATGCGGATTGTATCCGGAATAAAGCTGAGCAATTTGATTCTTTGTTTTGCTGGAGACGTTTTTCTAATTGAATTTTAATGCCTGGCTCTCGCTGTTCCGTGCACCTGCTGGCAGTGGAAGGGCCGCTGCGAAAGGGCTTAAAGGTCTTCCTGTGCATTCCGTTTTTGGCCCAGTTGCGTCGACGTTAAGCTCTCAACTGATTTGAGTGTGCGGCATTTAATTTGCTTGCGTTGGCAAAAGCGCCAACACGACCCATAAAACTAATCGAAACGTCTAAACAAGGGCAACAAGAATCCAAAATACTCTTAAGCGTGCTCGCCCAGAGGATACCTTGTGCAGAGTGTCGTACTGTCGAATTGCCTTCTATAAGGAAATACAGGAAAACATGCGAGAAGAATAAAATGTTCTTTTGTGCAAATGGTTCATTATATATAAGAACAAGCAGGCATTCTCCTTCCCCTCGTAGGCCTGTACTATGTATAATTTATTCTCGAATAACTTCGGTGCTTATTGTCCGATCTCTATACAATTTCTACAGCCTAAATTTGGCTTCAAAAAGCGTGTGTATACCAAAGATAAAAGTTTGAGCATAAAATCTCCGATATTTGTTTCCAAAAACCTAGTTTCTATAATAAGCTACATTGTCTTTCAATCCGTTCCACGTGGCGTATGATAATGTATAAGCACGTATTTCAAAATGCATGTGTCTAGTTTTTGTTGTTTCCGTGATTGATACGTTTAGACAAACGGCTAGCTTTTATAAACATTCCCTTTATAAAAATTGGAACAAAATACACGTTTTCAACGACGTACAGGGTATAACAACAACAACCACAACAACAACAGGTACAGTTACGGCCACATCAGCAATCCCCATAGACCCCCTGCAATCGCCGTCTTTCTATTGAAATGTGTTGCAGTGTTTACAGTTTCGGTCTGATGAAAGCACAAGCGAACAAGCAACTGCTGATATGCCATAGAAAAAAATTAGAACCCATAGTTTCTTGAATACCCACGCTCTTCCTTCTGCGTTTCGATTGACGCAAGTGTTTACTTAGCTTTAAGATTTTTATAGGCAAAAAGCAAATGAGCAGATGTCGGAAAGTACAACTTATGTTTTTTCTAAGTGGGCAGACAGAAAACTAATTGTTCGAAATATATTGGTTTTTGTAATATTTAACAGTTGGTATTATTTACATATGTATATTCGCGTGCTCTACAGATTTGTTGGTGCCTTCATATTCTTAACATGTATAACAGTTTGTTTCACAGTGTTTTCTTTTCCATCTATGTTTGACAGCTATGGTCTTTTATACCAGTATAGATACTTATATAACAGTATAACACTATACAAATATAACAGTTTGTAAGCTGTCTGCTATTGTCCAGTATATCAGCAAATGCTTAAAACAAACAGTATAAAAGTTTGCAAAATATGCTTTGATATAAAAGTATAACAGTTTGTATAGCAGCAATGTTTGATAGTGTTTTCTTTTAGACCTATGTTTAACATTTGGTATGCGTGCTTATTGCCTTGGATGCCAGTATACATACTTATATAACAGTATAACACTATAAAATAATTCTTATACAAAAGTTCCCTATAAGTGTATAACAGTTGACTTGTCTACCAACAATCATTTCAAGGACATTAAAAGTTGTGCTTAAATCTTGCCTGAAATCTGAAATTGATTGTATTTTCGCTTTGTTTCTTGAATTTCGCCCAAATGCGGTTGCCTTATCGAGTGCACATAATAATTCATGTGGGGGCGTTGCTCTATAAATATGTATTTTGTACGGCTTTATCCATATCTGACATCGACTTGCCAACAATTTCTGTGTGTGCGCCCATATGCAAAACTCAGTTGCGCTGTGCTTTCTCTGCGGCAGCATCCAAATGCGACAATATACTTTTTTCCTTTGTTTTCTTTATATATTGCGAATTTTTCTTTTGTGGTCTTGTTATTGGGCCTTTGTTTGCCGACACTTCCTGCTGCTGCTGCTGCTGCTGAGCCGTAAATTGGAATGGCCTTACCACCCCGTTGGCTCAGCTGAGATTTGTTTGCCTCTTGTTGATGGGCAGCTTAGCGCCATGTGCGAACCTCTTGTCAAATGGCCACATATTCTTTTTCATTGAGCGTATAAACAAAATTAATGTAATACTTTTTGTGCTCTTATGTGTTTCATTTTATCTCTCATTTGGATGTTAATCGATAAATCTTAGCGTAGATTAATATGCTGTTGTCTTACAGGTTGATAAAAGCTTTTAAATATCAAAGCTTCTTACCCGCATAAAAGTTAAATGGTATAACAGATTATATAACTGTTGGGCTTAACCTTATCTGAATTGTCATGTGGGCGTCACAATTATAGCTGTGTCTTTTTATGATTTGGTATAATAGTATAATTCCATAATCCCATATAAAAACACTTAGCTGACTGTATAACAGTTTGTGCTAGGACAAGCTTTACTAGCTTGCTAAATCTGTTTACCTAATCTTTCAGCTGTATAACAGTTAATTTACTATTGCCACAAATTGTGAATGAATAGTTGCCTCTATGACACGAGCTTAGAGTTTTTTAATTAGTATTTAGACATATTTTACAGTTTAACCTGCCAATTTACAGACCTTGAAATTATAACAGCTTATAACTTATAACAGATGATTTTTATCGCTAACATTTTAAAATAAATTCATCATAATCGCAGCCAACTTCAAGCTAATCGCAGCATTTCTGAATCACCTAGTATTCTACATAAGGGGTATTCCTCAAATATACTGCTATAACAGCTTGTATAACACTTTTACTACTAACCTTCGATTGCTGCCATTGTAGCCGAAATCCTTGTAAGGTCATTTGTAAGGCTTGAATGAAAGTGAAAAGCTTAAACGAAACACATCGAACGACCCAGTTTTTCATTCAACGTGCTCATCATAACCCCGCCGAGTCGCGCCTTTCGATTTCATTCAGCGGCCCAGCTCAAGGATAATTACGATGCTTTTTGGCTCATCAACAGCGTCTTATTTACACAAATCTTGGCCGTATACATAATATATGGCCGCTTAATGGACGCATTCAATGCAAAACATTTTTCTCCACACATATATAGACCTTATTCAGTCTTAAGGGCCCGCCTTCAAGCTTCTGTGCATTCTGTTCGTTAGGGGTACTCTCCACGCGGCGTTCATGACATGTACTCAATTGGTCTGAGTGTAGCCTACTTCCAGGCAAATTAAATTGCTGTGTGCGTGGGTGTGTGTGTGTGAGTGTATGTGTGTGTTTGTGTGAGTGTATGTTTGTGTGTTCACCAAACAAAACGCCGCGCACACTTGAGCTAACGCTGCATTAGGGCCTGCATAGTTTTAATTATGAACACACACACATACGTATATGATGCCTGCAGACGGACTCTGATGTTCGTTAGAATGTGGTCTTCCTCCTCTAGAGTCTTCTGCTTCCGTTCAATAGCACATTTCCGCTTAATTGAACCGAATACATTATAATTTACTAAGATAATCTACTACTTGGATTTACATATAGTTTTTACATATAGTGCAAAGTTCTCTTTAACTGAAAGTTTAGATAAATGTACTTATACCATAAAAAATGCCTCGCTTTTGGAGTCAAACGTTTTATGGGTTCTACTCTGCCTTTAACCCAGCAGACGTGAGTGTACTACTTATTTTGCCCGCCACTGTATGTCTGCAAAGCGGACATCCTGCACAGGCATATGTGCACAGGCAGGATCTGCTGGACTGAGAGAGAGCTTTGTACACAAGCCTAACAAATAGGCAAACATACAAATTACCCAACAGAATGTGACTTCATTTGCTCTAACAAGTGGAAGAGCAGACAAGAAATAACAAGAAAATTTATCAATAAAAACTTCATCAGCATTAAGTGACATTTGTGCAAATACCCTGTAAAAATGCTGCAATAAAGCTGGCTGCTATTTTGGGAGCTGGCTGCAGACTTAAAGTTTTATATGTTATGAAGGTTCTCGTATACCTCTTGCAAATGAATGTATTCAAAGCTCACATGTGAAAGAGAAACTTAATATAATCGCATCTTTCAAGATTTATTCTTACTTTTGTTCAGCGCTATATGCTACAAAATGCATTATAGGGTATCTTCTAGTCGTTCATTTCGGCACGTCTGTCTTATCGTGCTATTTTCCTTGCCAATTGGTACCTAACGTGCTTTAAGCTCCTTCAGACCCGTCTACAGGGTATGTGCTAGTTGAAACACTCAACTGGCAAGCTTTTCCCTTATTTTTGGATGAATGTTGTGCGCGCTGAATTCCCGCTCGTTTGCCCCACCTCCCACCGCTGGACTTTCAGCCAAATCGTTGCGGCTATTTACACAAATTGCCATTGAAAATGCGCCTGCATGTGGCAAGTGTGTGGCATGCGGCAGGAGTCGGAAGTCGAGCAAAGCGGCGTGCATAATTGAAATTATTTACATTATATTTGAGCGCGAACATTTCCCATCCAACCAGACAAGAGGAGCCTGGGAAAGGCACGACGCCTCCCCCTCGCCGACCACAACTTTTTCATTCTCATCGATTTTTTACGACTTTTGCATACATATTTTACACGTTAAATGGACTGCCTTCTTTTATCTATGTGTGTGTACTTATTGTTATTGAATTTTTTGATCAATTTACACTCTATACTCTTTACCCTATACCCTATACTCTATACTCTATACTCTATACTCTATACTCTATACTCTATACTCTATACTCTATACTCTATACTCTATACTCTATACTCTATACTCTATACTCTATACTCTATACTCTATACTCTATACTCTATACTCTATACTCTATACTCTATACTCTATACTCTATACCCTATACTCTATACTCTATACTCTATACTCTATACTCTATACTCTATACTCTATACTCTATACTCTATACTCTATACTCTATACTCTATACTCTATACTCTATACTCTATACTCTATACTCTATACTCTAGACTCTATACTCTATACTCTATATTCTATACTCTATACTCTATACTCTATACTCTATACTCTATACTCTATACTCTATACTCTATACTCTATACTCTATACTCTATATGCAATACTGTATACTGTATACTTTTCACCCTATCCCTTATACCAGTTATCTTATATCTTATGTTCGTAGCTTCTGCGACAAGTTATAAAAAGACTAGGCAAGCACTCTTGGGGTGAAAGATGGAGGCGTGGCTGGAGTGTGGAAACGTTGACATTGCAAATGTCAACAGAGCTGCAAATTGCTGTTTTTCTTACGGATCACAATGCGTGCTACGGAAAATAGGTTGATTAGACGTAGATACAGGTCAAAAAAGCAGTTGCATCTACTAGAATTGAAGCCAACTGTTATACGTAAGAACAGGCTGAAAGTGTCAACTTTTACACACAGCAAATAGGTAGATATGTTAACTAATATAAACTAATATAGCTACAAACCTGTATTTTATTGACTACTGTTCAAGAAAAAACTGTTATATACAAAACTGTCATATATTACCCAAAATAATCTTACGTAAGCAAAGTACACTCACTTACCCAGTAATTGTTTACAGCTGCTGAAAGCACTTAAATTTTGAAGTACCTACAAAAACTTTGAAGGTCTCTTGCTATACAGATCCATTATATTATTCAAAGTTATTTGCTCAGTTTCGCCAAGGATTTAGCAAAGTTTGAAACTGTTATACAACTATAAAACGAACAAAATACTAAGCAAATAACTGTACCTGTTATTTATATTAACTGTTATACATATAACAAATTTTAAAATATTAACTGTTATACATATTGTTATAATTATAATATATTCAAGTCATAGCCAAACCAGCGACAAAACATGTTCATACGACAAGCTCTTCTATCAATTAATAACTGTTATAATAGGTGTAATCCTTGCACCTAAAGCAACGTAATTTGCAGCCTTTTTTATTATGCTTTGCTGTTATACAGAATCATAGACACTTATACAAATAACAAATATTGTGATAATTAATTGTTGTCAAACTATTTTCGCCTCGTAAGCTACAACAATCTAATGTTTGACGATATATATATCGTGTACATATACATAGATATATTGTTTTAGTTTGTGTACATATACATAGATATATATATATATATATAACTAAAACAATTTCGCGCTGTCGCCCCTTTGGGGCGTGTCATTTAATGGGCGGCCGCCAGGGTTGCCAATCTGTGTGTTTGTCGGCCTGGCGCCCAAATGAAACGACATTAAATGGCACAACTTGTAATTCAATTTCGTTTCGCCAACAAGGAAGCAGAAAGTCAAACAAGTCGAGCGCAACCGACTGCCCAATGCTCTGTTTGCCTTGTAATTAATGTATTTGAATTAATCGCAAAGCTTTTTAGGGAATTGGTTGGTGACTTTCAAACTGTGAACTGTAGAGAACATCAAGAATTGCAATTGGGGGCTATTCTTCCAAGTTTCAGTTTATATATATTCGAAGTTTCAGCTTTTCCAGCCACAAAAGAGGTGAACACAATTCAATGCATATAAGAGTATATAGGCAGACATTGCACAGAACCAATATACCCTTTTAACTTTGTCCACAGAGCATGGCAGCCAAAATGAAACACAACCACAGCACAAACTAGATGCCAAAGTTGTTATCGTCGTCATGAAAAACGTTGTCTACTTTTGTGCGCGCTTCATTTGCCTACCCACACTGACATTTCCGATGACGCGGAAATACATGCATATATAAATATATATATATATATATATATATACATATACATATATATCTTATCTCTATCTAAATTTTATGGACTGTGTGACAGCGAGTTAAACGGCGCGCAGAGACTTATCGCAAATAAGCCCGCAAAGCATTCCGTTAAGGCCTTTAATAGCAGCTCCCATCGACAACACACAAACAAATCCCCAACAAATGCCAGTTTTTTATATTTATAGGGTATATACATGGGGGTATGCTCATTTTGTCACCAATTGTGTAAGACCCTTTAAAGTGTATATATTCTTGATCAATATCTTTTAATCAATTGTCATGAGATCTAGATTTATCTTCTATCTTTCTGCTGAATCGGTAGATAAAGGCCTTCTTCTTCTTCTGTTTTTCAAGATTTCTTCATGAATTGCTTACGAGCTTATCTGTGCCCCAATATCTTCTATATCTACAAGCCCGCATCGAATCGGACGACTATATCATATGACTGCCAGAGTATCAATTGGCCCTGCCTATCAAAGGGTATTTGGTCTTCGTCTTGCCGTTTCTTCTTTCCTTGTTTTCTGTTGTTGTCAGCCTAGTTTCTGGTGCTTTGCCAAATGCTCAACACGTTCCAGTCTCATTGTGTTGGCTTATTTCGGCCTTTGGTTTGTGGACCCTTTGCCACAACGTGGCCGCCACTTGCCGTCTGTCAGATTTATGACAGTTTCGCTTGACACCCGGCACGCCAAGTTCAAAATATACATATATATATACGTATACCAGATGGTTCCGTCGATCGATTTTGTAGGCCTGAACTTAGCCAGTGCATAAATCATAATTTCCCGAATGACTGTCTATTTAGGGCAAGGCGTGTTCTTTAACGCCAATATAAAATATCATCAATCATTTGAATCAAAATTCAGTTTTTCAAATGGGAAAGGCAAATGAGAATTTTTGGAACAATATTATGAATGAATGCGCGAAGATTTTATATAATATCCAAAGTTGTTTTCCTTACAAGCTTTACATAAGTTAGATTGGCAAAGCAAATAAAAATTAAATTAATTTCCTCATGGAATACGTGCAAACGGAAAACAAATTCTTGGAATAAAACACAAATGTGCAAGCCCCTTGAAGGACTTTAACCTTTGGCATTCTACTTGGAATAACACGGGGTTAAAAAGTTGGCTTTATGAAGGGGCACAATAAACTTATGCAAATATATATTCAACGGACGCAAGGACACATTTCTTATCCCATGCGTATGAATGAAGAGTTGTTGACTCTTCAAATTAATTTTAATTATAAACTTTTAAGAGCCTGCACAACTAATTCAACATAAATAAGTGTAAGCACATTTCTGTTATCCGAAATCGTGTTCTCTTCTGTTCTCTTGCAGCTTCTGCTAAGCACAAAGTTTATCCATCTGAAACTCATCTTTCAGAAATCCTTGAACTTTTCGTTGGGCTGCTGCTTTGCCATTTTTCACTTATACCAGATGTTCATTATAAAACGGAAATGGGAAATTGCTAGCACAGTGCTGTAAAACGCCAGACAACAACTTACCAAATTGAGGAATATTCCATGAACAATTTGGGCAGGAAATTTTAATGCACAAATTCAATAAAATGCTTTTGCCGAAGTACCATATGCGTTTTGGCAGCTTAACAACACTGGCTACCAAAATTAAATGCACAAATTAATTAAAATACTGTTGAATATGAAATATAAATGTTGTTTCACAACACTGGCTACCAAAATTAAATGAAATTAAATTGTTTTGCAAGCGAACTGTACATCAACTAAAATGCTTTTGCCTGAAACTATACTTATGTCAGGTTGTTTTACAACACTGGCTTGAACCTTTCGAAAATACTACCAAAATTATACATGTGATATATTATATATATATGATATATCATTCACATATGTTTGATGTGTGTTAGTGCAATTACTTTGAGTGATTTTACAACACTGTTTACCCAAGTTAGACTAAGCATTCAACAGCACTAAACAACACTAAATTCCTATTTATATTCTTACTGAACCACCAATCGAAGTTAATTTACTTCGATTGTGGCTAAGTGCATAATCAAAGGCAATTATAATGCCATTTACTGCCCTGTGTGTACATATATACCTACAACTAATAAGCCATTTATTCTTTTGTACAGGTTCTCCAGTCGCTATGAGCTTCCATTGCTGGTGCAGAGCGTCGTCATGAATGTCACCATGTTCCTAATGATACACCTTTGCGTGAAGGTGAAGCGCATGAATGCCAATACACGTGACCATGCGCTGCGTGGTAAGGCAACGTCTTCTTCTGTGAACTTAGCTCGATTAAATAATGACAACACACTTTTCCTTTTAAGGCGACGAGCTGCACTTGCCAAAAGTGCTGACGGACACGGACACCGGCGCCTCCGTATCCACGGATGCGGGCGTCCTGAAGCGTGCACGTTCCAGGCATTATTTGAATGGTGAGTCACAAGGCGCAGTTGCCATTGAAAAGTTTTCCCGCATTGACAGCTGACAGCAATTTCCGTTCCACCAGCTTGTCTTAAGGTGGAACCAAAGAGCCACCCATACCAGCATATATCAGTTTATGGCCCAGTATAACACTCCCAGTTCCAGTTTTTAATTTCTATTTCTCTACTTTTACGGCGCTTCGTTATCTGTACGCGTCACTTACAGAATTTTAGCCTCGGTACCTTATCAATCTGCCCTCGCTCAGGGCAACATAATAAAACCAGGTTAGGTAGGCGGAAACGTGGCCCATAAATTGATCAATGAACAAGGGCCACAACCCCGGCGCAGGCACAGCATTGAGCTAATTATAGAGGCACGCCTGGGGCTTCTTCGTTATCTTTGTGGGAAATGTATTTTTTCGTATACGTACGTGCACAGCGCCTAAAAGGCGGCAGCAATAAATAGAATGGGTTTTAAAATAAGTTTGCCAGTTTTAAAGCATAAATTCCAAAATAAATAACAAACTTACTAAATACGTATAACAGTTATTTCAACATGCACGCTCACAAATGGACTTAACCGTTTAATACTGAACATTGTTCGTGTATAACAGTTAAGCAAACTGTATTACAATTGTAATTGGAATACAAAACTTAGTTCGTGTATAACAGTTATGCATATTATATAACAATTGAACAGCAGTTTAATATTGAACATTCTTTGAGTATAACAGTTATATATATTGTATACAAATTGGAGTTAACACCTTTATACTGAACATTGTTCGTGTATAATAGTTTAACCAATTGTATAACAACTGAAGTTAACAGCTGAATACTGAACATTATTCATGTATAACAATTATGCACGGGCAAAAGTTAGATTTTTGATTATTAAATGTTATACCTTTTTGAATTCGTACGGAACCCTACAATCAATTGGCATTCAAACAAATCAAAAATCGGTTGGTTCAAAAAAGTTGTAGGCCAAAATCCGAATGGTTTGTAAAGTACACCTTCTTTGATGATTTTTTGGAATATCTCGGCCAAAAATGGTCAGATTTTGGAATTTTATACCATTTTGGACTCGTAAGGATCAGTACTATCGATTGGCATCAAAAGTGTGAAAACCTAAATTTTGACCCAAATCGTCAAAATGGCAAGGGGTTACATCACGTTTTCTATCAAAATCGAGGGTCGGTTCGAAAATAAAAACTTTTTTGATGATTTTTTTTGAATATCTCGGGTAAAAAACGTCTGATTTTTAAATGTTATACCTCTTTGAATTCGTACGGAACCCTACTATCAATTGGCATTCAAACAAATCAAAAACCGGTTGGTTCAAAAAAGTTGTAGACCAAAATCCGAATGGTTTGTAAAGTACACCTTCTTTGATGATTTTTTGGAATATCTCGGCCAAAAATTGTCCGATTTTGGAATTTTATACCATTTTGTACTCGTAGGGATCAGTACTATCGATTGGCATCAAAAGTGTGAAAACCTAAATTTTGACCCAAATCGTCAAAATGGCAAGGGGTTACATCACGTTTTTTATCAAAATCGAGGGTCGGTTCGAAAATCAAAACTTTTTTGATGATTTTTTTTTAATATCTCGGGTAAATAACGTCTGATTTTTAAATGTTATACCTTTTTGAATTCGTACGGAACCCTACTATCAATTGGCATTCAAACAAATCAAAAACCGGTTGGTTCAAAAAAGTTGTAGACCAAAATCCGAAGGGTTTGTAAAGTACACCTTCTTTGATTTGATGATTTTTTGGAATATCTCGGCCAAAAATTGTCCGATTTTGGAATTTTATACCATTTTGGACTCGTAAGGATCAGTACTATCGATTGGCATCAAAAGTGTGAAAACCTAAATTTTGACCCAAATCGTCAAAATGGCAATCACGTCACGTTTTTTATCAAAATCGAGAGTCGATTCGAAAATCAAAACTTTTTTGATGATTTTTTTTGAATATCTCGGGTAAATAACGTCTGATTTTTAAATGTTATACCTTTTTGAATTCGTACGGAACCCTACTATCAATTGGCATTCCAACAAATCAAAAATCGGTTGGTTCAAAAAAGTTGTAGACCAAAATCCGAATGGTTTGTAAAGTACACCTTCTTTGATGATTTTTTGGAATATCTCGGCCAAAAATTGTCCGATTTTGGAATTTTATACCATTTTGGACTCGTAAGGATCAGTACTATCGATTGGCATCAAAAGTGTGAAAACCTAAATTTTGACCCAAATCGTCAAAATGGCAAGGGGTTACATCACGTTTTTTATCAAAATCAAGGGTCGGTTCGAAAATCAAAACTTTTTTGATGATTTTCTTTGAATATCTCGGGTAAATAACGTCTGATTTTTAAATGTTATACCTTTTTGAATTCGTACGGAACCCTACTATCAATTTTCATTCCAACAAATCAAAAATCGGTTGGTTCAAAAAAGTTGTAGACCAAAATCCGAATGGTTTGTAAAGTATACCTTCTTTGATGATTTTTAGGAATATCTCGGCCAAAAATGGTCCGATTTTGGAATTTTATACCATTTTGGACTCGTAAGGATCAGTACTATCGATTGGCATCAAAAGTGTGAAAACCTAAATTTTGACCCAAATCGTCAAAATGGCAAGGGGTTACATCACGTTTTTTATCAAAATCGAGAGTCGATTCGAAAATCAAAACTTTTTTGATGATTTTTTTTGAATATCTCGGGTAAATAACGTCTGATTTTTAAATGTTATACCTTTTTGAATTCGTACGGAACCCTACTATCAATTGGCATTCCAACAAATCAAAAATCGGTTGGTTCAAAAAAGTTGTAGACCAAAATCCGAATGGTTTGTAAAGTACACCTTCTTTGATGATTTTTTGGAATATCTCGGCCAAAAATTGTCCGATTTTGGAATTTTATACCATTTTGGACTCGTAAGGATCAGTACTATCGATTGGCATCAAAAGTGTGAAAACCTAAATTTTGACCCAAATCGTCAAAATGGCAAGGGGTTACATCACGTTTTTTATCAAAATCGAGGGTCGGTTCGAAAATCAAAACTTTTTTGATGATTTTTTTTGAATATCTCGGGTAAATAACGTCTGATTTTTAAATGTTATACCTTTTTGAATTCGTACGGAACCCTACTATCAATTGGCATTCAAACAAATCAAAAATCGGTTGGTTCAAAAAAGTTGTAGACCAAAATCCGAATGGTTTGTAAAGTACACCTTCTTTGATGATTTTTTGGAATATCTCGGCCAAAAATTGTCCGATTTTGGAATTTTATACCATTTTGGACTCGTAAGGATCAGTACTATCGATTGGCATCAAAAGTGTGAAAACCTAAATTTTGACCCAAATCGTCAAAATGGCAAGGGGTTACATCACGTTTTTTATCAAAATCGAGGGTCGGTTCGAAAATCAAAACTTTTTTGATGATTTTTTTTGAATATCTCGGGTAAATAACGTCTGATTTTTAAATGTTATACCTTTTTGAATTCGTACGGAACCCTACTATCAATTGGCATTCCAACAAATCAAAAATCGGTTGGTTCAAAAAAGTTGTAGACCAAAATCCGAATGGTTTGTAAAGTATACCTTCTTTGATGATTTTTTGGAATATCTCGGCCAAAAACTGTCCGATTTTGGAATTTTATACCATTTTGGACTCGTAAGGATCAGTACTATCGATTGGCATCAAAAGTGTGAAAACCTAAATTTTGACCCAAATCGTCAAAATGGCAAGGGGTTACATCACGTTTTTTATCAAAATCAAGGGTCGGTTCGAAAATCAAAACTTTTTTGATGATTTTTTTTGAATATCTCGGGTAAATAACGTCTGATTTTTAAATGTTATACCTTTTTGAATTCGTACGGAACCCTACTATCAATTGGCATTCAAACAAATCAAAAATCGGTTGGTTCAAAAAAGTTGTAGACCAAAATCCGAATGGTTTGTAAAGTACACCTTCTTTGATGATTTTTTGGAATATCTCGGCCAAAAATTGTCCGATTTTGGAATTTTATACCATTTTGGACTCGTAAGGATCAGTACTATCGATTGGCATCAAAAGTGTGAAAACCTAAATTTTGACCCAAATCGTCAAAATGGCAAGGGGTTACATCACGTTTTTTATCAAAATCGAGGGTCGGTTCGAAAATCAAAACTTTTTTGATGATTTTTTTTGAATATCTCGGGTAAATAACGTCTGATTTTTAAATGTTATACCTTTTTGAATTCGTACGGAACCCTACTATCAATTGGCATTCCAACAAATCAAAAATCGGTTGGTTCAAAAAAGTTGTAGACCAAAATCCGAATGGTTTGTAAAGTATACCTTCTTTGATGATTTTTTGGAATATCTCGGCCAAAAATTGTCCGATTCTGGAATTTTATACCATTTTGGACTCGTAAGGCTCAGTACTATCGATTGGCATCAAAAGTGTGAAAACCTAAATTTTGACCCAAATCGTCAAAATGGCAAGGGGTTACATCACGTTTTTTATCAAAATCGAGGGTCGGTTCGAAAATCAAAACTTTTTTGATGATTTTTTTGAATATCTCGGGTAAATAACGTCTGATTTTTAAATGTTATACCTTTTTGAATTCGTACGGAACCCTACTATCAATTGGCATTCAAACAAATCAAAAATCGGTTGGTTCAAAAAAGTTGTAGACCAAAATCCGAATGGTTTGTAAAGTACACCTTCTTTGATGATTTTTTGGAATATCTCGGCCAAAAATTGTCCGATATTGGAATTTTATACCATTTTGGACTCGTAAGGATCAGTACTATCGATTGGCATCAAAAGTGTGAAAACCTAAATTTTGACCCAAATCGTCAAAATGGCAAGGGGTTACATCACGTTTTTTATCAAAATCGAGGGTCGGTTCGAAAATCAAAACTTTTTTGATGATTTTTTTTGAATATCTCGGGTAAATAACGTCTGATTTTTAAATGTTATACCTTTTTGAATTCGTACGGAACCCTACTATCAATTGGCATTCCAACAAATCAAAAATCGGTTGGTTCAAAAAAGTTGTAGACCAAAATCCGAATGGTTTGTAAAGTATACCTTCTTTGATGATTTTTTGGAATATCTCGGCCAAAAATTGTCCGATTTTGGAATTTTATACCATTTTGGACTCGTAAGGATCAGTACTATCGATTGGCATCAAAAGTATGAAAACCTAAATTTTGACCCAAATCGTCAAAATGGCAAGGGGTTACATCACGTTTTTTATCAAAATCAAGGGTCGGTTCGAAAATCAAAACTTTTTTGATGATTTTTTTTTGAATATCTCGGGTAAATAACGTCTGATTTTTAAATGTTATACCTTTTTGAATTCGTACGGAACCCTACTATCAATTGGCATTCCAACAAATCAAAAATCGGTTGGTTCAAAAAAGTTGTAGACCAAAATCCGAATGGTTTGTAAAGTATACCTTCTTTGATGATTTTTTGGAATATCTCGGCCAAAAATTGTCCGATTTTGGAATTTTATACCATTTTGGACTCGTAAGGATCAGTACTATCGATTGGCATCAAAAGTGTGAAAACCTAAATTTTGACCCAAATCGTCAAAATGGCAAGGGGTTACATCACGTTTTTTATCAAAATCGAGGGTCGGTTCGAAAATCAAAACTTTTTTGATGATTTTTTTGAATATCTCGGGTAAATAACGTCTGATTTTTAAATGTTATACCTTTTTGAATTCGTACGGAACCCTACTATCAATTGGCATTCAAACAAATCAAAAATCGGTTGGTTCAAAAAAGTTGTAGACCAAAATCCGAATGGTTTGTAAAGTACACCTTCTTTGATGATTTTTTGGAATATCTCGGCCAAAAACTGTCCAATTTTGGAATTTTATACCATTTTGGACTCGTAAGGATCAGTACTATCGATTGGCATCAAAAGTGTGAAAACCTAAATTTTGACCCAAATCGTCAAAATGGCAAGGGGTTACATCACGTTTTTTATCAAAATCGAGGGTCGGTTCGAAAATCAAAACTTTTTTGATGATTTTTTTTGAATATCTCGGGTAAATAACGTCTGATTTTTAAATGTTATACCTTTTTGAATTCGTACGGAACCCTACTATCAATTGGCATTCCAACAAATCAAAAATCGGTTGGTTCAAAAAAGTTGTAGACCAAAATCCGAATGGTTTGTAAAGTATACCTTCTTTGATGATTTTTTGGAATATCTCGGCCAAAAATTGTCCGATTTTGGAATTTTATACCATTTTGGACTCGTAAGGATCAGTACTATCGATTGGCATCAAAAGTATGAAAACCTAAATTTTGACCCAAATCGTCAAAATGGCAAGGGGTTACATCACGTTTTTTATCAAAATCAAGGGTCGGTTCGAAAATCAAAACTTTTTTGATGATTTTTTTTTGAATATCTCGGGTAAATAACGTCTGATTTTTAAATGTTATACCTTTTTGAATTCGTACGGAACCCTACTATCAATTGGCATTCCAAAAAATCAAAAATCGGTTGGTTCAAAAAAGTTGTAGACCAAAATCCGAATGGTTTGTAAAGTATACCTTCTTTGATGATTTTTTGGAATATCTCGGCCAAAAATTGTCCGATTTTGGAATTTTATACCATTTTGGACTCGTAAGGATCAGTACTATCGATTGGCATCAAAAGTGTGAAAACCTAAATTTTGACCCAAATCGTCAAAATGGCAAGGGGTTACATCACGTTTTTTATCAAAATCGAGGGTCGGTTCGAAAATCAAAACTTTTTTGATGATTTTTTTTGAATATCTCGGGTAAATAACGTCTGATTTTTAAATGTTATACCTTTTTGAATTCGTACGGAACCCTACTATCAATTGGCATTCCAACAAATCAAAAATCGGTTGGTTCAAAAAAGTTGTAGACCAAAATCCGAATGGTTTGTAAAGTACACCTTCTTTGATGATTTTTTGGAATATCTCGGCCAAAAACTGTCCAATTTTGGAATTTTATACCATTTTGGACTCGTAAGGATCAGTACTATCGATTGGCATCAAAAGTGTGAAAACCTAAATTTTGACCCAAATCGTCAAAATGGCAAGGGGTTACATCACGTTTTTTATCAAAATCGAGGGTCGGTTCGAAAATCAAAACTTTTTTGATGATTTTTTTTGAATATCTCGGGTAAATAACGTCTGATTTTTAAATGTTATACCTTTTTGAATTCGTACGGAACCCTACTATCAATTGGCATTCCAACAAATCAAAAATCGGTTGGTTCAAAAAAGTTGTAGACCAAAATCCGAATGGTTTGTAAAGTATACCTTCTTTGATGATTTTTTGGAATATCTCGGCCAAAAATTGTCCGATTTTGGAATTTTATACCATTTTGGACTCGTAAGGATCAGTACTATCGATTGGCATCAAAAGTGTGAAAACCTAAATTTTGACCCAAATCGTCAAAATGGCAAAGGGTTACAT
Organism: Drosophila kanekoi; assembly: GCA_037075305.1. Taxonomy (NCBI): domain Eukaryota; kingdom Metazoa; phylum Arthropoda; class Insecta; order Diptera; family Drosophilidae; genus Drosophila; species Drosophila kanekoi. The sequence continues at coordinate 4,533,779 of JBAMCE010000678.1, read as the reverse complement.
CACGTTTTTTATCAAAATCGAGGGTCGGTTCGAAAATCAAAACTTGTTTGATGATTTTTTTGAATATCTCGGGTAAATAACGTCTGATCTTTAAATGTTATACCTTTTTGAATTCGTACGGAACCCTACTATCAATTGGCATTCAAACAAATCAAAAATCGGTTGGTTCAAAAAAGTTGTAGACCAAAATCCGAATGGTTTGTAAAGTACACCTTCTTTGATGATTTTTTGGAATATCTCGGCCAAAAATTGTCCGATTTTGGAATTTTATACCATTTTGGACTCGTAAGGATCAGTACTATCGATTGGCATCAAAAGTGTGAAAACCTAAATTTTGACCCAAATCGTCAAAATGGCAAGGGGTTACATCACGTTTTTTATCAAAATCGAGGGTCGGTTCGAAAATCAAAACTTTTTTGATGATTTTTTTTGAATATCTCGGGTAAATAACGTCTGATTTTTAAATGTTATACCTTTTTGAATTCGTACGGAACCCTACTATCAATTGGCATTCAAACATCAAAAATCGGTTTTGAAAATTTAACACCTTCTGTATAATAGATTTTAGGACTTTGCTGTATAACAGCACAGTATTTATTCTAAGTAGTACACTTCCATCTAATTGTCCACAGCTGTTTAGCACAGTATTCCACTTTCTATGGCTATAAAAAAGTTGTAATAATGGGCGGGCACTTGTCCCATTTTCCGAATTCTATTTTCTATAAGGAGTGTTAAGATAATAAACAATATATTCTCTAAAACAGTATAAGGTGTTGTTTGACAATAAACAATTTATGCTACATAACATTCCTAACAATTGTGTATAACAGTATTACATATAGCCAATATCTGTATAACAGTTTGATAAATAACTTGCAACTGCTTGATGAAAACTTTCCAAATGAATATAACACTTGTATAACAGTTTAGTTTAACATCAATTTCAGATCTGGACTTCAAATACTTTTGGAACTGGACAGATTTTCAATCGTATTTGGACATGATGCTCGTCGTCTGGGCCGTTGGCGCCGCGATCACATATCTGATGCTCTCCGTTCACTGGTTCATGGAGGCCATGGGCTTTGTGGCCGTCTTCACCGAGGCCATGTTGGGTAACACATTTCTCCTCTGGCACAAAATAATTCCCATTTACCCATGTGCTGCATGCTTCATTTTGCAGGTGCTCCGCAGTTTCTGCGCAACTTTAAGAATAAATCAACATATGGTATGAGCATACACATGGTGATCATGTGGACGCTCGGTGATATGTTCAAGACTGGTTACTTTATTGCTAGAAATGCGCCATCGCAGTTCTGGATTTGTGGCACGCTGCAGGTGCGTACAAGTTTAGAATTTTTAAATAAATATTGCTAATATTCAAATAAGTTTTGGCAAAAAAAGTTTATATTAAACAAACTTCCCTCACAAAATGTTGCTAAAGTTGAATACTTTGAAGCTTGATTGAAATAATGCAAATAAAATAAATGCATTTGATTAATTAAAATTTTTCAATAATTCAATTTTATAAACTACGCACTGCATTTCCGTTTGCTCTTGAAATACCTGAGCTATATATTCAGGCACTTGTACCAAATTTCTAGATGCTATAAAAGCGCTTTTATTGGCCGCAAAGTTCAAAGAATGTATGCATTTTGCGCTTGGGTAAGAAACAAAGGAACTTGAAAAGATGTTCAGAAACCAAAAACCAATCGCAAATAGACTAAATCGAACATGTTATCAGCAATGCATAAACAAGATCTTCAAATAAAATCTCTCTTTTCTATATAGTATAGAGAAACGGCAAGAGAATCGGAGAATCGAATAATTTTCACATTCATTATGATTTTAGGGTTCTTCTTTGTAAAGCCGCGATGCAAAATAATAATTAAGCCTTGTAGCAACAATTTATAACCTATAAATACAATTCCCATTTAAGCCTCTGTTAATTAACAGAGCTTCGAGCATAAGTTCAATTCCCATTTAAGCCCCTGTTAATTAACAGAGCTTCGAACCAGCTTAAGCCTTGCCTTAAGTCTTGGTTCATGTAACTGCTTTTTCACAGGCATGAACCCAGGTTTTGATTTGTCGTGCATGTAAAAAATGTAAAGGAATAAATGTTATACACCTGTAGAGTAAGAAATGTTAAGGAATAAATGGTCTGCACCTGTAGAGAATATTATAATTTCGTCATTCAATTTGTAACTCATATAAGAAGACATATCCGACCCCATAAGAAAACCTTTCTTACAAACAATGCAATTACGAGCTGCACTTGCCACATATTCATGTGTAAGGAAGGGTATTTAAACTTCGGCTTGCTGGAGATGCCGTTGTTTTGATTCATTTAAATTAATTGTATTTAACTTGCGACACCTGCCCTTAGCTAATGCTCAACTTTTATGCAGGTCAGCCTGGACATTGCCATACTGCTGCAGGTGTGGATCTATCGGAACAATACGAAGCCGCGCGACTTGCGGCGCGGCGATTAGCAGTTTGCCCCCGAAGAACAACAACAACAGCAGCAGCAGCAACAACAACAACAGCAGCAGCTGCAACAACAACAACAGCAACAACAACTTCAGCAGCAGCAGCAACAACAACACGATTTGCATCTTTCGCTCTCCGAGGAGCGACAATTGTCGCTGCCAATCACGCTCAGCAGCAGCGGCGAGGATCACCTGCTGACCGCACGCGCCGACGATGAGCACTTCAAGACTCTGGACTTTGGCCAGTGCCACGACAATCGCGCCTTTCAGTATCCCGCCCAGCAACCGCACAACAACAACAACCAGAAGAAGCTGCTCCCAAGACCTGGAGGCAGCGGCAAGAGCCAGAGCCGGCACGAGCATAGCGCATCCCATAACGCTGTGGCCGTTGCCCTGGACGCCTTGGAGGTGGTCATTGTGCACACACCGAATGCTCGGCTCAGCAATGGGCCGGCCGGGGAGCACGGGCACGGTCCGTGTCATAATCACGGGCGCAGCAGCTGCTGTCAGCGGCGACTCAAGCGGCACAATGCGACCCAGACGTCCGTGGAGCGCTGCTGCTGTGCCGCGGGCGGCTGTCATTGCCATGTGACGACTACGCATCATCATCATTGCCATCACCATTGCCATCATCATCATCATCAATACGACAGCAGCGCCAGGCGTCGCCAGCGGCAACATCGCCAGCATCTGGTTGAGGCGCCGCGTCACAAGTTGCATTCCAAGCGAAGTCCGCTTCCAGCCAAGCACAACAAGTCTTCCCTGGACTCTAGCGAGGATCCGCAACGGCCGCAGCTGCATTCGGCGGCAATAGCCATTGAAATTGATGCGGCCACCGTGACGGAGAACAACAGCAGCACGGCCACCTCCAATTTTCCGTACAAGGTGGCCAGCGAGGGTGGCGGCGCGCCTATGAATCTGTTGCCGCTCTGCGAGAAGCATCGCCAGCGACGACGCGCCTCCCTCAACTCAAATACGACCATTGAAACCGATGAGTTGTCGCGCGACGAAGAGGTAGAGGAAGAGGATGATGATGACGACGATGACGATGTGCGCTTGGGTGTGCAGCCCGAAGATGAGGAGCAGCTGACGCCGTCAACGTGCGCCGTGCAGCCCAGCAGCAGCTCGAGCAGCACGGCGCGCGCCTTCGCTGGAGCTGCGCCGCCGCGGAACGAGTGCGTCCGGATTAAACGCAAGCGTTTCGTGCCCGACGCCATGCAGGATTATTGCAGCAGCTGCTCGCGCTGCTCCAGCTGCAGCTGCGACCAGGCACGCACCAGCTCCTGCAGCAGCCTGGATGAGGATCTGGCGCACGAGCTGACCGTCGCAGCCGACTGCCATCGCTGCATGGCCGAGCAGCAGCAGGCGGGCCACAGTCGTCCTGGCAGCAGCCTGAAGAGTTTCTGCTCCTGCCACACGAACAGCTGCTGCTGCGGCGTCGACAACGACGACGACGACGATGCCGTCCACTTTGCTGGCGATGAGGAGGAGTTCGACGACGACGACGATGATGAGACAACGGGTCAGCGCGAATCGTTCTGTACGGCCGCGGATCACACAATTGTGAGCACGCCGACGCACAGCAGCACCTTGACGCCGCTGAGCACACAGCTGGAGCAGACAATGACCGAGCAGGATCTGAATGCCATAACCGATGCGGATGCCTCATCGCTAAGCCAATCAGCCGAATACTTTTCACTCTCCTCCGCGGTGGGCGGCGTCGATGGCAAAGGTGCCGAGGAGCAGGCCAGCAGCAGCTGCGGCAACAACAAAAACAATGCCAACAAACCGTGGAGCAAGCATATACGGCTCAAGCGCAGCTCCTCAGCAATGGACTCGCATTTATGACGAAGCGTCTCGCTGGTCGCCTGGCCAGCCATCGATGTCAACGCTCTGCTGCAGCAGACCATACGCAAGACCGCCGCCGTGCTGCAGGAGACAACGCCAGTCAAGCGTCGCATGCCGCTCACGCCCCAGCTATCACGTCCAATCCCGGCGCCGCCGGGCAGCAACGACAGCTCCTCGGCCACCCTAACGCCCAGCATCATCAGCGTTAAGCAGTCAACCGCCGTGACCACACGCAACGGCATCACCAATACGACAACTCTGCCAGCTGGACGCACGATGCGCGGCGGCAAGTACTCGCCGGTGGCTGATCCGCTGCAGCGACGCTCCCAGGAGATCATACTCTAGATCTGGATCCTACCTCTGCTTGGCTGTGCGTCTGCAACAGAGTTCAGTTTTGTTGCCATTTCATGTGCAAACAATTCGTGAGAAAGTATTCTCCATTTACCCAATTATTTAGCTGTTTACATTATTTGTTGTTATTCGGGGGTTCCCCACGCAGATGAGAGATCCAATGTACATTATATGAAAGTATATTTCTTGTGAGCCTCTAGCCAATATCTTTTTGTATATGTGTGTAATTATTATTTTAGTTGAACTATGTGAATTTAATGCCTCGTCCTGAGCGATTTCCCCCCCTCCCCCGCCAAAACAATTGGCCAAGTTAGTTAGCCAAAGAGACAGACATATCCATATCATCAATAATAATCTAACTTTATCATATGCTGCTGGCAAATGGCTTTAAGGGGGGGAGGGGGACTCCCCGCTCCCTCTGTGGGGCCGGAAAAGCCTTGTTTCCGATCAGTTCGTACAATTTTCTTAGTCAATTCCTCGTAGCGATGTAAGTTGAATGCATGCATAATAAATGTAAAAATACAAAAGCAAATCTCGATATTAAAAAGTTAATAAACAAGAAAAGAAGTAAGAAAGAAGAATACATTTATAAATTTTATGATTTTTCTAGCAGAATTTATTAGCTAAGGCTTTAAGTAAATTGTAAATTAAAATAAAACCAAAACAACAAACGAATTTATGATTTTCACTTTATTTATTTACTTTATGATTTGCAAATTTGGCACACGTTTTCTTTAAAATATTTGGCACCACACACACACACACCTACTTACACCTACATATATATTCCCCTAGCTATATAAAGTCGAATACGTTTAAGCCAATTACTATATAGCGTATATATACCAAAAGAGAAATAACTTAGTTGTTTGAAACAGAAAGCTAACGCAGCCAAATATCTTCCTTGCAATATTGAGATTCCGTTGACAAATGCTACACACAATTTATTAATCAAATAACTTATTTATGTTTAAGCTAAACTATACGTCAAGTGCTTGAAAATATTTCAAAAATATTAAAAACTAAGAATTACTAAACCAAAACAACTCCGCGAGTAAAAATGTGTTTAAAGATTTGCCTAAGAATTTGTTGATTAGTGCGTAGCCGACGTCTTGTTTGCGTATATACATGATAATATATTGAATATATTGATTCTAAAGCTAAAGTTTAAGTATGAGTATCTAAACCATGAGTTGCCGCCTGCTACAGGTAACACACACTTTGTTGGCCACCTAAACGTTTTTCTATCAAATAACTCCATATGTAACGAATTACTTATATAACCAATAGTCATAATCATAAATGTTCAAACTATACGATCTATGTCTAAATTGTGCGCATTTCAATGTGGAACTTTATCGTCATCTTGAGAGGGTTCTACATATATATATATATATACACATATATTATACTCATAATATTATCGTTCTACTAAGTATATTATACTAAAGCAATATTTGCATACAACTTGAATTAAATGAATTATTACAAATATAACTGTAACAACTATACTTTCTTATTCAAATTGGTAAATAATTAATCCAGTAAAAGATTCAATAAAAATATTGCGAGTAACCGAAAAAATAACGTGGCGGGTAAAATTCAAATTCAAAATAACAGCAGTTGCTTAGTATTTCTGGTATTTTGCAGTTAACAGCTGCACTGCTTGCTGGCATTAACAGAAGGTCGTATTATGTTAACAGATTGAAAATATAAATGTTAATAACAGCGGATCTGTGTTCACTATGCTTGATTTTTTTAACCAACAACAACATTTATGTATTCGTTGCTTGTACTATAAAATTTAAATTATTTAGTGCACATAATATATCCTATATATCCTATCAAACAGATTGCTTGCATTTACCAACACTGAACAAATACCTTAACAGCTGTTCAACAGAGCTGAGTTCATATCGATATATCGATATTTTATATATTTTAACATAAGACAAAACACTGCGCCTGCTAGCGTTAACATTAATATGTCGTGTGTCGCTCGAACTCAAAACAAAAAAAATTGTTAGTGGTTTTTTTTCGTGCGAGTTGCAGCAACGTTCTGCTAGCGGTTACGTTCTTTTAACTACTAATTATTAAAATAAGAAAAAGAAACGCGACGGTAGTTACGAAGTGAAAAGCAAATAGAAATTCACCTAAATATTGCACACAAAGGGAAGAAATAACAGTCAGCAACAACAAAACTAACAAAAATAGTTTAAACAAACCAAAGGTTTTATTTTTCTTGATAAGAACGCGCTGATAGAGCGGATAAGACGTATTGAAATTGCGACTGGTAAGTGTTACACAGCGAGCCCTAAAAATAAATGTGCGAGTGTGTATGTGTGCTTATATGTACATATCTGTGGAGCGTGCGAGTGTGTGTGGGAGAGTGCCGTTATCTATCCCTTTGTTGGCCGCTCTGCTCTTTCGGCCCGCAACTGTAGCAATTGTCAGCATCAATTGCCAATTATGAGCTTTTGACCCCCAGCCAGACATGAAAACATCTTTTGCCTAGTCTATTTTATTCTTATTCAATAAATTCAATAGAGACAACACTTACCTCTCTACCTGCGCAATTGTTGTCATTCACAAGCAGCCTTCTCTTGAACGTGTGCGTATGCACATGTATGTATGTGTGAGTGTGTTTTTCTATTGCATTGCACTTTAGCTTTTGACATTGCTTTTTGCAACGCTTTAAAAGCTGCTGCATGCTGTCCAAGGGCGTAAGCAGGGTGCCCATAGTATATCCGTCAATTCAATGTCAGCTTTTCATTGAACTTGATACTGAAAATTTGAGTGGTTTTTGTGTGTCTGAAGGCTAAAGTCCATGGCCAAGGCTCAAAGCTGTAAGCCGGACAGTGCTGTTAAATATCCTACAAAAAGTTCAGCTTGGGCTAATTGTATATATTCACCGAGCACAACTGCAAACCAGATGGCAACACTCCACACACAGTAACTATAAGCCGCTCAATTGTAAACAAACATTATGTGTGATGGAAAACGACCATTTATTTTTTTTCGCCCAAGCAACTATTTCGCAAATATGGAGCTGCCAGACTGTTGTTAATGAGCCTGTAAAGCTTCTATCAATTAACACTATCAGAAATCTTAAATGGCTATAGGTTATATATATGTGTGTGTTTGTATATATGTGCGACCGCCTCTAACTGATTGCATTCTTTACGATAAGTCACAATTACTTGAGGTTTGTTTACATTACGAGCATCTTGTGCAAGGTCCGGCTTGGTGTTGTTAGTAACCCAAATGCGGTTTTCTTATCAGCGCACAAATATAAATAAAAAAACATATGCAAGTTCATGCTTTATTATCAAGGAGCTTGTTTGTGCCCTCATTTAAAATTATAAATATGTATGTATGTTTATCTATGTAGCTAATCTCAGCTTCTGTCTGCCAAAATTAAACAACAAAGAATTTTAAAAGAAAGCTGCACACTAAGAAACCACAATACTATAGATACGTATATACATGTTGAATTCAATCATACAAATTAATTTTTACGTATTATTAAATTCCTGCTCTTAAAGCACCACAAGGATTAAATATAACTCCGCAGGCTTAGCTTTTTGTTGTTGCTTTAAATTCTATAGTATTATAAGGCCTGCAAATGATTTTTGGACAGAAAAATACACAATAAACATTCAGAAAACGCGCCTATTTTATTTACTGCTGACATTGCGACGCCCACACGCAACGTCAAGAAGCCAAAGTTCGCCCCAAATTGTGTGTTATTCATGAATGGAACCGAAAGCGTTCCGAAAAGGAATGCGGAAGTGTTAACGAGTGCGAAAGAGATAGCTACAGTTGCACGCTATCTTTTCTGGCATTGCTTTCAGCCTCAGCTGCGCCGACTAACTGTTTATATTCAGTACCCAGTGAAATGGGCAGAAAGGATATGATAAAGTTCTGCAAATACATGTAACAGACGGCAGGATACCATTTCTTCATTTCTCTTAAGCATTTGAATGTCTAGTTCAAAGAATCGATCCAAGCTATCTTTATAGTATCTTAGATTTCTGAAGTTTCCAAAATTAGATTGCTAACCATTTTTAACTTCTATTTCATATGCTGAGTATCACATCATAAATAATATTGTTTCCCCTCCAAAGAGTTGATTGGAATGCCTGAATGTAATTTTGATGAGGTCTAGCCCATCCGTCAAGGATCGCAAAATAGGCACAACAACTATTCAAAAGTCAATTTAACTAAGTGTTTAGCTGATGGAAGAAGCAGCACACACCTTCAGTTGTGTGTGTGTGAGTGGGAGTGTGTGTATTTGCTGGGTATCTTGTGGAGGACTCACAACCACTTTCTGTTTTATTGGGAAGCACATCATGAATAATCCCAGCGGTAAAATGAGGGTTGACTTTACGCGTTGTGCATTTAAATCGCAGTTGATCAGATGGAGCTGAGCTTTGGGCTTTGGGCTAAACATTTTACAATATCGTATAGTAGTCGATTTTACTTTCATGGCCAGCTTAAATGAATTTCTCGATTTACACAATCGTAAATTGATTATGCATGCACATGATTGCCAGCTCCGCAGACACACCCACGCCCTACCACTCCCCACCCCTCCCTCCTCGCAACAGGCAGCGTTTACCGTTGAGTCAGGACTATAAATAGAAAAGGCTGCGCCGATTAGATGGGGTTCATTGCGTTGGGCAGAGAATTTATGAATATTACATGAGCATACGAATGAGTCCAGGTGATAAACAATTTCCATCAACATGAGCCATATGTCAGGCATGTGTCTTCAAGTACCTGTTGTAGTTGTTGTCTCTTGCAGCTACCTTTCCCATTGACGTCAGCATGTGTTTCCCGAGAACGACTAGGAAAAGCGCATTGTTTACCGTTAAGATAATGACAAGGGTTAAATTTCTTGCGAAATGCCAAACTGTAAGTTGCATAAAGGAAGGTATTTTTATACTTTGATGGAATCTAGTTCCACATGCACCCTAAAGAAAAGGTCAAGGTCAAACCCAGTGTTGAAAACCTTCACCAAATTTTACAGATTTTACAAGCTGTCATTTTAAATGAGAATGGAAAGTTCATTGATAAGCCAAGCTTTTGGGAAATACATTGATATAGATGGGCGAAACTCTGAATTGAAAAACATTCCGGAAAAGTACGATTATTTTCTTCACAGAAAATGCTATCAGTTAGGATTAAAGCTCTTAAATTGGTTGGAGAAAGTGTCTCCCCTCGGCTCTTCACACCTTCAACCGTTTGCAGCTCATCTCGGCCTTAATGGCCCTTAAGACAACACCCGACCCAGACCGGCCGTCAGAGCACTTCACATCTGACACGGGCCATAATCGAACCGCTAACTAACCGAGAGGAGAGCCGCCAATCTGGGGGGGAGCCATGCCGCCCATTGCCGTCATCACATGACACATGCGTCAGCATGTCGCCCGAGTCCAAGCTTTCTGCATGTTGTTGTTGTTGCTGGCGCTCTTGTTGAAAGCAATTTCATAAATGGCTTCCGTTTGCACAGGACACGCGCAACGCTGCCATCGAGAGATACATCCAAAGCATGCATCCTTTTCTCGCACCAAAAATATGAAACAAAAAGGACGCGCAAGCAAAAAACATAAAACGGCATATTGTGTTGCCTACTTTCGGGCGCTGCGGCTGCCTCGACGTGCTGAAACCGAGTTCAAATAATATAAACATAAATGAAATGCCAGCGTAGGTGGCGGCCTTTAGCTATGGCGCCGCACACAAGAGTGTGTTAAATAAACAGACACACACGTCAAGGTCAATGGCAAAGCAGAACGAGAGCTTTTTACCACTTACTTTTCGGGCTTCTTGTTGTCTCTTAGAGGAAAATGAACAAGTGATCCTTTCGGGCAGAAAATATAGACTTAACGAAACTCAACACTTGCTCAAACTCAAAAAAAAAACTGATCGAAAGTCAACGAACTTGCGACACCCGCTACAACAAAGCACTTAATTTCTGTGGCATCTGGCAACCAGGAAGCTAAGAATTTGTATTAATACGAATGCGCATGCACATTTTAAACCGTACTTAATTCAATTAGCTTGTATTAACCAGCCAGTATTTATAAATAAAAGAATAAAGCTGAAACATGTAGAACAATGGCAAAAGCACACTCGCATGCATATGCTCAACGTGTGTGTGTGAGAGAGAGAGCGAGAGAGTGATTGATTGACGGAGGGAGGGTGAGAAAATGGAGGCTCATGACAACGGCTCGTGGCAGCAGCAGCAGCAGCAAAAACAACAACAACAACAACTACTGATTGGCATGACAGGCGCAAAGTGCAACGCAAAAAAAATTGCAAAAAAAATTCACTGTCAAAGCCAAACAAAGAAACTGTTGAGCAAGCTAACAAATGCCCAACTCGCTCTCACTCACTCTCTGTCTCTCTCTCCCGCTCTCTCTTCCTCTGCCGCGCTTCGATTCTCTGGCACCTAGCAAATTGCACACAATTGCCGTGCTGCGCTTTTAATAAGTTTTCTTTAGCTTTGCTTTTGTGCGGACCGGCAACAGTGCTGATTAATGACGTGCACAAAACTGTGCATATCATTTGAATTGCAATTAAAACTCGCCAAAACTGCAAACAAAAATCAATAATCTGCAAAATACTTACGAGTTGTCGTACAAAGAAGTTACAGCTGACATAGTTTTTGTGGGTTAAGCATTTGATTTTTTCGTCTTTTTTTGTACTTCGTGTTGCCTGCCGCCAGCAGCTTTCATTATGACGTTGTTCCGTGTGCTTACGCTTGTGATTTGCATGCAACAACAACAACAACAACAGATTTGTATGACAGTGCAACAACAATAAAAGCTACTAGCACTAACCATACAATGCATAGATACACCAAACAGCCTTTTTATCGAAACACGATTATTCGCAACGAGGGAACCCCAAGGGTCTCTGAGACCATTTTAGTGTGCCCAGATAGAGTAAGACTGCTGAGAGTGACAGCCGAACGGCGGCCTCAAAAGCCGAACGTTCAGTATGAAGCCGCATCTCGCTCAGCGCACGTCGCTGCGGCTGATGCATTTTCTTAATATATGTATGTTAGTTTAAAATCCAACAGCCCAAATACATACATATGTGTATACGCATGTGCCTCGCACTCACTCATTCCTTTGCGCACATGTGTGCATCTCTTTCTCCCTGCATAGCTTCTCACAAAACCCCGAGATCTACACACATACATACATATGTTTGTGTTGTGTAGATGTGCACATAAGTAGATCAGAGCGTTTGTCGCGAGCCAGAGGATTTTCTTCAATTGTGTGCCCTTTTTGTCTGTGGTAGCGAAAGGCACACACATTCAAATGCTCTATCATTTATTTCTTCGTCCAGTTAGGCAAAATGAGAAGAATTTGATCTATATTTATTTAATAAACAATTAATTGACCTAAATTAAATATTTATATTTATTCTTTGTTTACTGTGGGGACCTATTTTGCTTAAAATTAAACAATATCTAAGTCGTATTTCTACAAGGGTAATTGATCGTCGGCTTGTCAGGGAATTCTAAGAGAACACCAAAAATGGACAAGGTTCAATTTTTTCGACTTGCTGCTTGTGCACGCGCACACTCTTTCGAGTAAGCAGTTGTATAAAATTTGTAGAGCGCTTGGCCCGTTTATGTGCAAAATTGCTATTTTCCATGCTTGTTGTAAGGGAAAGGGTACCTCAACGTTGACATGTGTACATTATAGCTTTTTGGGCCGGCCAAACACGCACACTTACACACTTTTCTATATGGATGGAAGCATTTATGAGTTTGTGTGCGTGTTGGTTCCCTGCCTGCCTGTCCGATGCAAATTTGACAAGATTTGAAGTTTTTGGCATTTCTTAATTTCGAGCTCTACACACACATACACACCCACAAATGTGTGTGAATGAGGCGATCAAGTGCTTGTAGTGAGCCAGAGATATTTTTATCAATGGGTGCGTAAATTTGGGCGACGGGCACGGTCCTTGTTTTCTTTTGCATGCCTGCGGTGGGCTTGCGGACGCAAATTGCACAAATGTGTGAAGAGTCAATAAAAATAGGAAAACCGCACTTCTTCAGTTCTGGAAATTTTTTTAAAATTACGTCCTTTGTTATATTTCCATAAAAAAAGGTAAAGACGAAACTTACTCTACTGCGACACATTACGATTGTACAATTTTCACTTTCCTTGAACATAACGTTCAAAATGTCTAGCAAGCGTCTGCATCCATATAAAAATGCAATGCGACAAGTGCGGTTTTCCTATTTTTATTGACTCTTCACACATTTGTGCAATTTGCGTCCGCAAGCCCACCGCAGGCATGCAAAAGAAAACAAGGACCGTGCCCGTCGCCCAAATTTACGCACCCATTGATAAAAATATCTCTGGCTCACTACAAGCACTTGATCGCCTCATTCACACACATTTGTGGGTGTGTATGTGTGTGTAGAGCTCGAAATTAAGAAATGCCAAAAACTTCAAATCTTGTCAAATTTGCATCGGACAGGCAGGCAGGGAACCAACACGCACACAAACTCATAAATGCTTCCATCCATATAGAAAAGTGTGTAAGTGTGCGTGTTTGGCCGGCCCAAAAAGCTATAATGTACACATGTCAACGTTGAGGTACCCTTTCCCTTACAACAAGCATGGAAAATAGCAATTTTGCACATAAACGGGCCAAGCGCTCTACAAATTTTATACAACTGCTTACTCGAAAGAGTGTGCGCGTGCACAAGCAGCAAGTCGAAAAAATTGAACCTTGTCCATTTTTGGTGTTCTCTTAGAATTCCCTGACAAGCCGACGATCAATTACCCTTGTAGAAATACGACTTAGATATTGTTTAATTTTAAGCAAAATAGGTCCCCACAGTAAACAAAGAATAAATATAAATATTTAATTTAGGTCAATTAATTGTTTATTAAATAAATATAGATCAAATTCTTCTCATTTTGCCTAACTGGACGAAGAAATAAATGATAGAGCATTTGAATGTGTGTGCCTTTCGCTACCACAGACAAAAAGGGCACACAATTGAAGAAAATCCTCTGGCTCGCGACAAACGCTCTGATCTACTTATGTGCACATCTACACAACACAAACATATGTATGTATGTGTGTAGATCTCGGGGTTTTGTGAGAAGCTATGCAGGGAGAAAGAGATGCACACATGTGCGCAAAGGAATGAGTGAGTGCGAGGCACATGCGTATACACATATGTATGTATTTGGGCTGTTGGATTTTAAACTAACATACATATATTAAGAAAATGCATCAGCCGCAGCGACGTGCGCTGAGCGAGATGCGGCTTCATACTGAACGTTCGGCTTTTGAGGCCGCCGTTCGGCTGTCACTCTCAGCAGTCTTACTCTATCTGGGCACACTAAAATGGTCTCAGAGACCCTTGGGGTTCCCTCGTTGCGAATAATCGTGTTTCGATAAAAAGGCTGTTTGGTGTATCTATGCATTGTATGGTTAGTGCTACTAGCAAATACAGACACATATGGATATGTATATAGTATATCCGCAAAAAAAATGAATAGAATGTTGATATTCCCACGCTCACAATTCATAGTGTTGTTAGACGCCTCAAATTGATCTGTTGGGAGTGCTGAAAAGCAGCCTACAGATATCTATCTATATATATATATTAATCGATTTATAATCGCTTAATGGCGCATTATTAGAACGGGCTACGCGTACTTGACGCCCAATAGATAAAAACAATCATAAAAAATGATAGGGCTTGACAACTCTGGCTCCCTGATGTGATTTGCTTAAGGGCACCCTGTATACGTTCTCAATGCCATTGCAAATTGAACAGTTCAATTAAAAGCTAATTTAACTATAGCGTTGCTTTCAACGGCAGCACTCTGTTATTAGTTGAAACTGATTTTATGACTGCTTCACATGTGTGTGCCTGTGTGTGATCTAAAATTATCATTAATATGCCAAGGCTTTTATTTATATTTCTCGACGGGATAGGTCAGGGCTTGGGCAGGGAGCCTTATCGATTTACGCCCAGCTAGATAAGATTAGATGCACGCCCAACATTCCGCGCCGAGCTCAAATAACGAGTCTGCGAGTCAATTTGCCGTCCAGTATTTCAGAGCTGTCAAGTAGCGCCAATATAATTAAATTGCATTTAGTTGGAAGAACTGTAAAGCGATCCAGATATACTTAAAGTCATGGCGCGCATTGTTTCGGTTTGAAATGAATCGCAGCCGGGTGCCAGCCAGAATGTCTGGCTAGCATTCCTCTTGGGTCGCATTCCTCAGCTCCCTTGCCGGGCCGAACTTGTTTCCTTGTTTGGCTGAGACTTGGCCTGGCGCCTTGATGCCTTTGACCAGTTTCTCTGTTGTCTTCCAGTTTATGGCTGAAAGCAAAAGTATACCATATAACTTGCATCGATCTATAAATAGTCGTTGAGCAGGAAATATTTAATCGGCAATGAAACGATATATGTAAAACCAAACCCTTACTGAACTTCTAATGAGTTTTGTGTGCTATTAATAATAATCGACTTTCAGCTTATACATATGTGACGTCTGCCTGACTGGCTAATGGTATCTGTTGACCAAAGCTGGGGCTTTTGCCTGTCAAGCGATACATCAATCAATCATAATTTGCTATTCGAACTCTGGAATCGCATCACTTCAGCTGTTGATTCAATTTGCAACAAGTTGTCGACACGAAACAAAATTAGAGAAACAAATTGGAAAGATTAGAACACAGACTTGGGATACATGTTCTAACTTTTGTGGGGTTTCATATTAACAATTTGATTTATATACAAAAAATGTATACTAAAATACAAAACCTTTGCAATCAGCCAAATGCCCTTTTGAAGCTTAAACTGGTTGCGAATTTTAACGCGTCGATCACAATACTAGCAAAAGCAACTCTTATTTCGAGTGGCAACTGTACTTTTAATGGAAATGAAGGGGGGCTAAACTCGAGCATGCTCTCAAGGAAAAATAATAGAAAATGAGGAGTAAATGCCCCAACCAAAGGGACTTCAAATGGAATCTCGCAATATTTAATTATGATTTACAAATTGTCTCACACTTTTATTTAATTAGGCGTTGAGAATTTTGTAACTTATCTCCTCCACTCCACAGCTTTCACGCTACTTTGTGGCCCGACCCCAAAGCCTGTTTAACCTCGCGGCGGTCCATTTTATAATAACCATAATAATCATAAATACAAAGCATAATACCGAATGCCGCCAGCCCTTGGACATTGCGGCTGGCTTGGCTCCAAGCTGAACCCTGAGCTCCACCTGCTGACCGTCGTCTCCTTAGCTACGGCTAATTATGCGCAAGTGGAGCAATTTGGGCTCATGGTCAACACCTAACCTGCACCCACCTACAGCAAATCCAAGCTCAGCAGCTCGCCCAGCATCCACTTTGCCCATAAAAGTTAAAATCCCCCCTTGAAATCCTACGTGCAACCGCCGCACCCCTCAACCAACCCCCCAGCCAGTCTGCCTGGCAACTGTTGGCTGCGTCGCAATAAGTTTTTTATACCCAGCACCCATTCAAGTTGAGTATGAAGGGGTATAATGGTTTCGTGCAAAGGTATGCTACGCGGGAAAGGATGATGAGCTCAGACAAACTAATTTCATCTTTGTATCAATCTTTGGAACTAGATATCGATATCGATGGGAAATATTTTACTTTTCGGAAAACTCTTCCCGTATCAGGCATATTCTTGGGCTGTGGGTGCCATATTTAAGCCTTGATAATTTTAGAAGGCTTAGATTGAAAAACCCCAACTATTTATAAACTAATTCTCTATTGTTTTAAGCTAAGCGAAGAAGAAGCAGAAGCGTGAGAACTATATTTAAGATACTGCATGCAGAGTATCTTCTAGTCGGGCACTTCCACCGAAAGCTCTCTTGTTTGTATCGTCATATCGTCATCTTCGCTATTTTCCTTTCTCGTTTTTCTTTATGAGCTATTGTTGTCGCTTTTGCCTCGTCCGTACTTGTCTGCGAATATATAACATATACATACACACACACATACATATATACTGCATACATACATATTTTTTATCGCTTTTGTTTTTATAAGCTTGAAAATGTTGTCAAGGATGTTGTCCGGGGATGTGTTGGTATTTATAGTTGCCAGTGAAGTGTCTCCATGCTCTCGTTTGCCCTCGACCAGAGCTGGCGCAACGATATAATCTTTGGAGATCCATAAAAAAAAAGCGTTTCAACGTTTTCCTTTTAGTCTAGATATGACACAGGCTTATTTGTTAACAGTTAAAAAAAAATTAAAACAAATAAGAGCCTAGCCCAACGTTCAACTTAGTGAGGTTTACATAGTATGCTCTTAGTCAAGCAGCCCGTTTATAATATTATTTTTTCATTATCGTGACCTTCAGTGTAATATGCAATGCGCCCTAGGTCAGGGTCATTTCTTGATGTGCCAAGACTGTGAATATTTTGTTTTTCTGAATATATTCGTTTTTGCAGGCACAAATTTTACACATTTCATGAAACTTTCTCACTTGCATTCCACTTATTTTCCACCTGCTTATCTTTATATTTTACTTATTTATATTTTCCATTCTTTTTCTCTTGCAGCACGATTTGATATTGCACATTAGACAAATTGTATAAGAAGACTGAAAAAAGTACGCTCCCACACACACACACTCACACACACACACCCACCCACACACTCACTCAAACACTTACACACACACTTACACACACACTTACACACATTAAATCCAGCGCTAGACAAACAAAGACCACTGCAAAGATGTCATCACGTTCCAAAGAGAGAGTAGTCACCGCGATTCGCAAGATCTTCCACAAGTCCAGCAACAACAACAACAACAACAACAACCATAATAATAACCACAACAACAACAACAACAACAACAGCAGCAGCAATGACAAGAGCAGCGATAAGGTCGATGGCGCCGAGCACAGCACCAGCAGCAAGAATAATCTTAGCAACAACAACAACAATGAAGTCGCCGCCGCATCCACAGCCACAGGCAACGCACCAGCAACAGGGGCAGCAAACGATGTTGCAGCTGCTGCTGCAGCTGGAGCTGGAGGAGGCGGCACAGCTGGTCAGCCCAGCCCAAAGAATGCGATCGTGCGCGTAGCCGCCGAGCAGCCCGTTTGCGAGTCTCCGGGCAAACGTCGCCGCCAAGATCACAAGTAAATCATTATAGTTGCGAGTTAACAGATTCATATGCTAATCCTTTGCTTAACCCAGAGTGGCCCCAACAACTGGACGCTCGCTGCTGATGCCACCCGATGCCAGCATACGCTCGCGTCGCCTGATGAAGGAGTATCGGGAAATGGAACGCCTGCAGACCAAGGACGATGCCGTTTTTACGGTAATTTAATTGCCCTTGCCTTTGACTTATCCATATTCAAATGTATATCTCTCGATTCCAGGTGGAGCTAGTCAATGACAGCCTGTTTGAGTGGCATGTGCGTCTGCATGTCATCGATCCGGACTCACCGTTGGCCCGCGACATGGTTGAGATGAGCGTGCCGGCCATTTTGTTGCATTTGAGTTTTCCCGACAACTTTCCCTTTGCGCCGCCATTTATGCGCGTTGTGGAGCCGCGCATCGAGAAGGGCTACGTGATGGAGGGCGGCGCCATTTGCATGGAGCTGCTCACACCGAGGGGCTGGGCCAGCGCCTATACCGTGGAGGCGGTAATCATGCAGTTTGCAGCCAGCGTTGTTAAGGGCCAGGGCCGCATTGCGCGCAAACCGAAAAGTACAAAGGAGTTTAGTCGGTGCGTCCTTGGTATAGAACAACTGCCTCCGTAGCATTTGATCTAATTCGGTTTATTTTTCTGTTCTCTTTTTTGATTCCTGCAGCCGCCAGGCAGAGGAGTCATTCCGGTCGCTGGTTAAGACACACGAGAAGTATGGCTGGGTTACGCCCGCTCTCGCCGATGGCTAAAGATGCAGTCCCCGATGGACAAGCCCGCCGCTCGCCATAGCAGCTCATGCGTTTGCCAACTTAGTCAACTAATTGAATGCAACTCGATTTCCATTTAACGTACACACCGCTCATTACGATACTACAAAATAGTTGTAGGATGCTTATACTGAAGATTGATTTCATTTCTATAATTTAGTTAAGTAACATGTAAACGATTTCAATTGTCGCAAATGAATACCATCCAAGAGGTAGAAGAGGAAACTAACAAAGAAATTAGCCTAAAATGTAATTTAGCTGTAGAAAACACCCATGGAAATAATAAAAGAAAAGTATTATAACTTCATTAAGTTGGAAGAAACTAAGTTCCACATTACTAATACATATATATATATTATTTACAGCATATATTAGTTAATGCAATCTAAATGAAAGCATCTCGGAATGTGTTATTATAATTAGTTGTGATTTTTATTAAGTTAAAAACCAAATTACAGATCTAGCCTACATACATATATAAGTATGAACATTTTCTTAAGTTTCGCATATAGTAAATATATATATATTAAATGTCTCTATGTGTCTTTGCATTGCCTTTTTAATTAAATACGCATACACAGTAAATGCGCAGCGTGGCGTAGCAGCCCATTTCAAAATGCGCGCGAGCTTAGTGTTGCACAGCGTCAAAAAGGACGGTATTGCTGGTCAAGCATATGCATGCGACTCGTCAGACATAGCCGATCACAATGACGCCACGCATTCCGCTAACAAGCATTTATCAGAAAAATTTGTTGCCTGCCCATTTGGAGAGTTAATTTTTGAACATGTTTATAGTTTGAATGCTGTAAATAATTGTCGCGTATACTCGAGCAGCATAATTTTATGCAATGCTGGAGCTGACTTTGCTTTAATGTCTGAACGTGCCTGGTTACCGCGTAAGTTTCGTTACCCAACACTAGGAAAAAACTGAAACTGGCTGCAGAAAATTGTAATCACAGGACATAACTTTGTAAGTAAATTAAAGCATTTAGATAAGTTATTAAGGTAGCAAATGCCAAACAAAAGCTGCCACAAACTTTTGCCCAACTAATTTGTGCAACATTTGCATGCGTTGCTTGTGAATAAGCGGTCTAAAAGCCCAGCAAAAAACTAGCTACTCGCAACGCACGCAGTTGATGCGAAAAAAAGATTGACAAGCTGCGACGGTGACGCCGACGACGACGCCGACGTCGACAGCGTCGTTGAGCTGCATGGACAACCGTATGAGAATTTTGAGGCAAATCCTAACTTGGAACTGCAGGCAAATTGCGCCCCATGAATTTTGAGCTCCCCAAGTGAACCGATCGACCCAAAACTGAACCAGCACACCAGCTGAGTGCGAGCGAGCGAGCAAGAACAAAATGTGTGTGTAGCTGTTGTTGTTGTTGTTGATTTTGTGTGTTGTATAGTAACTATGTGTATGCCTATGTGTGTGTGTGTTGACAGGCAATTTTGTAGCAACTGAAACCCACGAAACATAAAAATACCCATACCGTAAGCGTCAGCAGCCCGCAGCACATAGCAAAAAATAGTAAATACATAGTTTTTGTTATTTTTAGACTCGTTTCAATGGATACGAACGCTAGCAGCAACAGCAGCAGCGGCAGCAACGATGAGCAGCCCAACAAGACGCCAAACGAGGCAGATACGGCTACAACCTCTGTGCCCATGGATACCCTCGATCCGCCGCCCAGCGGCAGCACCAACTCCAAGACGCTAAAACGCTGCCTCAGCGTGCCCATAATACGCACGCTGCCGGGCAAGCCGACGCCGTCGCCGATGACGACGCGCGCCGCCGCAGCAGCTGCCGCGGCAGCCAAAGAGCAGACACCAAAGAAGAAGGAACAGCAGTCACAGCATCGGCCCGAGTCCATCGTCAGCAGCATCGGCTCCAATTTCAGCCTCAACACACTGGCGGGCATCGATTGCTTTGGCAAAAATATACACATACGCTCGCAGCCCAGCTCCCGTGAAGTCTCGCCGGCGCCAGTTTTCAATCCGTTTACGCCACGTGCACGTCGCTACTCGGCCAGCTACAGTCCGGCGCTGAATGGCGCCGGATCAGGCTTGGGCGCAGCTCTGTGTGTTACGCCGCGCGTCTCACAGCTGCGGCAGGAGGAGTGCGCCGATCTCAATAGCCGAGAGGTGAATCACGAACGCGAGGTGCATCGCGAAATTCAATTCTCGCAGAGCTGGGAGGATCTAACACTGGTGACGGAGAACTGGTCCTGCAAATCAGACGAATTCTCCAATCCGCTGCAAGTGGTGCTGCCCAACGGCAGCAGCAACAGCACCAGCTGCTCCAGTCCCAGCCCCACAAGCAATCGCGCCGGCATGCGCCTGCCCTACTCACCCTCGCCGACACGTCGCACATTCGCCACACGGCGCTCCATGTCGCCAATCGCAATGCGACCCTCCTCTCTGGGTCCCGTCAAACGCAAATTCGAGCTGGATGACAACAATCCAGGCGTCAGCAACTGGAGCGTCTACTCGCCACCGCCCCCCAAGAAGATCTTTACGGATAGGTAAGTGCAAAAGTTGGTCGGGCAAATGCTATCGATGTTTGGAATGTCTCACTGCATGTAGAAACTCACGTATGTAAACTAGGAACAGCCCGTGATAATGGGGTTTCAGTCATAAATATCCAGCTAGTTTAGATCTCAAACGGATAAAGTCGGGTAATGTCAGTTAGTGGAGCTTAAATGGCTCAAAACCAAAGAGCGTGACATGTTCTGTATTGTGGATGTTGGTAGAAGTACCCAAATAGTATAATAATTGATCGTTTTTGTTAATAACCTGATCAGCGCATGGATTTAGCTTTAGCTTATAATCTCTTATGCCACATAAATGACTAACTTTTAAACATTTGCTTATTGCAGCCGTGGCTCATCACCTGTATGCCAATCGCCTTCATCCGTGTGCCCCAGTCCCGACTCGGGCACCTACGACGGACGCATTACGCCCAAGCTCTTCATATCGAAGCTGTGTACCAACAACAATGTCGGCGGTAATAATAACAGCAGCAGCAGTGGCTGCCCCTCGCCCGTATCTGCGTCACCCAGCAGCATTCTACCTGGCAATAGCCTGGAGGGCATGTGCCTGACGAGCGGCAGTCAAAGTCAGAGCCTTGATGAAGGCATCTCGATACCGGAAAGCGAGCCAAATACTTGTCGCAGTCGCACCTCTTCCATATTGTCGACGGCCTCGTCGAGCAGTGTGCTCGGCGGTCCCCAGCTGCTGGTCAACGATATGGTTGATGATGCTACGCTGATGGATGATGCCAAGAGCGAGACGTCATCGATTGGCGGCTGTTCCACAATCAGCATTGAATCCTCCTCCTGCGACAGTGGCGCCAGGGCGGCGGCCACATTTTTAAATCGCCTTGCCGTTGATGATGGCGGCTCGCCGCTGGCCCAGAAGAGTTTCTACATCAATAAGCAGGGCTTTTCCGGGGCCAAGAAGTTCATTGTTAACCACGAGAAACTGATCACATCTCTGGACCCCAGCAAGGCCAACAAGCAGGATGTGCAGCAAAAGCTTTAAGCGATCGCGCCAGCATCGCATTGTACAATAGAATATAACCTGCAGCCGCGTATGCCTTCTATAATTAGTATATGCTGCTGCGCCATAGTTATATACGTAGCTCTAATCATGGCATTAATCGAGCGTTATTCTAACCCAACCCATGTCCCACCCAATGTCCCGAGCTTTACTTCTTTACTTAGTTTGCCTTAGCATTAAGTACTGTACATAATTAAGTTGTTTAACGCCAGATCTTTTATACATTGCATATCATCTGTGTATAACTTACCCTCTCTCTGCTATACCCTGTAATTCTTTCTTTATAACATGTGTTTTTAATATGTTTATTGCGCGATCCGAGATGAGTTAACCCTTTAAGCCGATATCTTATGTATATGTTTTATTACCAATGCCGTTTCTGTAGATGACATACGATACTTATGAATTAGAAACCACTTTTTTTATATATATACATATATATTAATATATATACATTGCTACATTTAGCCCTATTTACGGTCCACCTAGTTGTTAGCCCGCTTAGATTATAGTACCTATCCAATTTTGCCAAATATGTTTCTTATATAGTATATGTACGTATGTATATGACACGTTTGAAATGCGATCGATTTAATACGGATATCTGCGTGTATCCGACATTATATAATGTTCGTCTTACGATCCAGTCGAGCATCGTATGCGAATTTAAATATTTAGCTTCAAGATGTTATTTTAAAATGAACACAAAAACATAATAAACAAGTTTTTTTCAATAGATTAAAGACAATTCTTTGATCTGCTATTTGATTATATCAATAGACAAGAGGATTTTGCAATTGTTTTTGAAACTACGATCCTAATTTCTAATATTTGAAATAATTTTTTGAGATCCTTCCAATATCCCCACTACTTGGGTATTTCCGTTTTGGGTTTCTTAAAAAGAAAGATTTTCGAAGAAATATTCAAATGTCGTAAGGGAAACAGTATACGATGTTTGTAGACCTCGCACGCCTATAATTCTATAGAATCATAGATTCATTTTTATGCAGAACACGCCTATTGTAGGGGAAATGAAACCTATTTTTATACTCTTGTAAGAGTTATTATAATTTGATCGTGAAATGTGTAACGCATAGAAGATGTCTCCGACCCGACTTGATATATCCATGTCCTTCTGTCTATTTCTATTAAAGCTAGCTTCTTTAAACTTTGCATAAGTCAGTCTTTCTGTTGCAGGCAGTACATATGTATATAGCATTCGGCCAGATCGAATAACTATATCATAAGCTGCCATAGGACCGATCGGTCGAAAACTAGGATCTTGAAATAAAAACATGTTTGCTTAGTAATATATCTTGACTTATAAATAAGTTTAAATAGGTTCCAAATCTTATCAGCATAAGTTCACTTTATCATAAGGTGCTATAGATATATATATATATATATCTATATATCTATATATATATATATATATATCTATATATATATATATATATATATATATATCTATATATATATATATATATATATATATATATATATATATATATATATATATATATCGCGATCGGCCGGTATCTTGTATCAATCAAACTCAGCATTTACGAGCCTCACTGTTCTCATATACATACAAGGGTATTTAGTCTTCGGCGGACTGTGCAACACTTGATAGTTGCCCTCACATACATAGAATATATATTTATGCACATACATATATATATATATATATTTATATATATATATTTATATATATATATATATACATACATATACATATCGGTTGTAGGTTAATTATTCTCCGTAATACTAAACCATCCCATTACAGGTTAATGTTTATTTTTAGTTATATGAAACTCTGATATAATTACAGCACCGAGCTGTAGGCATGCATGCATATGTACATGTGCATGTGTGCGTGTGTATGCATACACGTCCGTCTGGCTCAGTAAAAGTTCGAACAACTGGCCGAGCATTGCTCCCCGCTCAGCCAGCGGCAGGCAGGCAGGCACACCACTCATGGAGTCTATTTGTGCCGATGCAGAAGCGCACGAGGCGCCCAGGCTGGGGCCGAGTGGGCGTGCGCTGATTTAAAACAAGTTTTATAGCTGCGCTTAAAGTCGATTCGTACTTGGAGTCACGATCGCATCTCGCTCGGTCGTATGGCGAGAGGAGGAGAAAAAGAAAGAATAGCAACCGATGTTGTCGTGTTTGGTGCGACGTGCGATCAGCTCAGAATCAACCACCTACGCTAAATACATACAAATGAATGATTGGCATACCAACCCGAATACAAACATACAACCATTGTAAAAGGGCCCCCTTTTGTGTCGTTGCTCAACACTGTCAAAAGGCTGACGCAGCCACTACGTACATACATACACATGCATGTGTATGTGCGTAGCTTTTTGCTGCCAACGTTGACGCTGACGCCAGCGACCTAACAATAAAACGAATATACAACAACAACAAAACACAACATGGCAAATAATTAAAGTCTGTGGTTGTTGTTGGGCAAAAAAGGAAAAAGAGCGACAAGAAATGGTTGCGCACGGAGCTCACGCTGCTCGGCAGCCACTTCTGCGTTTACTGTTGTTGTAGTTGTTCTTGTTCGCATTGTTGTTGGGGCCTCGATTCGCTTCGTTTCGGTCGTGCTTTAATGGAGCTTGCCTGCTTCCCTCCCCACTATTGTCGGCGTCTGCTTCACTGCTCGCCATTTGCGCTGCTCGAAGTAATCTTGAAAATCGTGAGTTGAGTTTTGCGCGACGCTCGCTGGTTTCTTTTTCTCTCACCATGCGCGATCGTTGTTGTTGTTGTGTTGTGTGTTTGGGGCCTTGCTTTTGGTTCGCCCTGCGCATTTTCTTTGTTTTTCGTTTTGGGTTTGGTGCTGTGCGCGCCTGAAGAAAAATCAAGTTAACAGCCAACGCACGCAACGGTACAGGGTGTGGGCAGGGACAGGGACAGGGGCAGCAGCAAAGAGGAGCAGTTTGCCGGGTCGCAAACGTTAGTTTTTGTTTTTTTCAATATGCGCGTACATTAAAAATAAAAAGCCTGCAGCCCGCGTTGACGTTGGCGTCGACGCCGATGTCGTCTTGCCTGTTGCGCCCGCTGTTTTGTTGCTGCTGCTGAGCTGCTTCTGCTTGTTGTTGTTGCCTCGCTTCGCTGATTCGGACTGAGCAGCGACTGAGGCAGCGGGCCGACAGAAACTCGACTTTTGGCGTTTGTCGAGGTTGCTGAGCCCGGGCAAGCGAGCTGCGAATCCAGTTTCTTCTTCACTCGGCCTCGGCTAACAACGCGAAACGGCCACGGCAAAAAATCAGCGCCAGACACAAATTACTTTTCCCTCTTTTTAATTTCTTCTTTTTTTTGTTGCAAATTGTTCACCGATTGTTAATGTATTGCGGTAAGGTAAGTAATTATTGTTGTTGATGCTTGCGTAAGGATGTGAATGGCAATTAGCTTAATAAGCATAGCATATGCACAGGCGCAAAAGCTCTCTTTACTCTCATTTACAAGCTCTCTCTTTTAATACTTAGCATGCTCTCTCTCTTTGCTTCCTTTGTTACTCTATATTAGGGCATGGAGCTTGCGTCCGCTGGCTGCGCTGACTGCTGCAGCGACTGCGTCAGCGCGGCGCCCACTTGCTGCACTGCTTCTGGCTGCTGCGACGCTGCCTGCTGCGACGTCAACTGTCAGCTGCTGCCGCCAGATGCCAATAATTATGAATACCACGAGCCGGAAGAGAACTTTGTGTCCATTGATGATGCCAAGATAAAGAGCCTGCTGCTCCAGATTGGACAGCAACAGCAACAGGAACTGCGACGCCAGCAGCAGCAGGAACTGCGACGCCAGCAGCAGAAGGAGCTACGACGCCAGCAGCAACAGCAACAACAAATTATCGAGCTTTTGGACGATGATGAGGCTAGCGTGGAGCAGCCGCCGCCAATGTTAATTAGTGCAGCGCACAGCTTAAATCCAGGCAAACGCCTTTTGACAGATAAACAACAAAAAGCCAAGAAACTGAAGCAGAAGCAACATCGAATTGTGGCCAGGATTGAGCTAAGCGACAGCGAATCCGAGACGGAAGTGACGCAGCCAGCGCCGAGCAGAAATAGCGAAGAGAATTTGCCTTTGGCTACAGTCAGCTGCGAGCTAGTGCAACCACCGCAGATCATTGAGCTACCGTCGGACGAGGAGGAGCAGCTCCAGCAGCAGAAACCGCCAGCTAAAGCAGCGCCCCGCAAGCGACCGCCGAGACCATATATAAAGCGACGCGGCCGGCACTTTTACCAGTGCCAGGCATGCGGCAAAAAGGTGCAGTCCAATTACAATCTGCGTCGCCACATGATGATCCACACAGGTAAGACACAGGTGCAACAGGCGTGTCCTTAACTGAAGACACTTATCGATCAGCCAATCTTAGTAATTTCTCACTAGGAGAATATATAAACCTCCTTGCCAGCCACCTGATCTGTCATATTTTATCTTTCTATAAACCAGGTGAGCGACCCTTTCCCTGTGATTTGTGTGAACGTCGCTTTCGCGAGTTCAGCGACCTCAAGAAGCATCGCCGACGACACATGAACGATCCGCGATACATATGCATGATCTGTCGTTTGCATCCGCCCATGGAGCAGGACTCTACGCGCTGTGTGGAATGCGAGGGCAAGAATCTGCTCTTAGGTCCGCAGGACTGCGATGATGTGGAGACTGAAAAGGTGCCGGACGAAGAGGCGGATCAAGAGCTGGATCAGGAATCGGACCTGGAACAGGAATTTGTCGAGGAGGAGCTTGACGTAAATAAATTTACGCCCTTACCCGTGGCAACCGTACTGGCTTCACGGCCGCCCACGCTGCTGGTAACGCTGGTGCCCACGCTTACGCCAGCCCCACCCCAGCCAGTGAGTGCACCTGTAGCCACGCACACGCCCACACCCGCCCCGCCGTCACGTCCGCCGCTGCCGCGCAGCTGCAGCAGCGCCAACTCCTCATCCTCGCTTAGCAACGATGTGGCGCCCAGGAGGCTGCCCAGAAATTCGCGCACTCGGCGCTCCTATCCCTGCCCGTTGTGCCAACGTCCGTTCGGCACGCGCCACAATCTCAAGCGGCACTACATGATCCACACCGGCGAGAAGCCATTCAGCTGCAGCAAGTGTCGCAAGCCGTTCCGTGAGTGCTCCACCCTCAAGAAGCATATGGTGACCCATGTGCGCGAACGCTGGTATAAGTGTCTCAGGTGTCCCGCCAAGTATCAGGATTATTTGCACTACACGGAACACAAGGCGACGCATGGCCAAGAAACGCAGCTGGAGACTGACACAAATAGTCGCCACAGACAGCGTTCATCTGAGAGCGAGGATGGCGATGGCGATAGCTCTGTGGATGATTGGCTGGAGTGCTGCGAGTGCCAGCTACGTTTCACCCAACTGGATGCCTACACGGAGCATCTGAAGAAGCACGATCTGGAGCTGTATGGCATGACTGTCGACGATCTGGACGATGAGGATCAGGATGTAGATGTGGCCTAATATTGATCAGTTATAGATATACACATTCCATTTGTTAAACTTGTTGCATTCCAAACTTTTGGGCTACATTTTCCTTAAGAGATGAAATATTCTGCCGAAAAGGAGCTGGAATAACTTAATTAAGAATATAAATTATACCTATTTGTTATATGAGATGTCTCAGCGCAGAATGCGTAACTTTGAAAACCCATGAAATATATTTTTGTACTGCAAAGAAGAGTGTCGGGAACATTTGTTATTAAACCCAAAACTATCCTATCCTGTTCGAGCACGGTATTCCAATCACCTAAACACTGGATTAAGTTAAAAACTACTTTAATCTATCTGCCTAGTCGTACATCATTGGGTTCCCAAAAGCCTTTACCTCTGATGGATCAACATTTCCTACAAAAGAGAGCAGCAAATCAACGAACCTAAAAATTATCGATCAACTGATCGTAGGCAATATGTAACATCGATAGGGTTTCTTCTAATTTAATGATTTAAAATATTTGGGTTTTACTTACCAAACTCAGCATATTATATATCTTACCATCAACCAGGTGAGCCTTGCGAAGGCATGAATCGGATGATAGACTGCAAAGAGGCGTACGAAGAGGAGCAGTCATGTGTAGACCAGGAAACGGACGTAAGGGAGGAGTCTGAGCTGGTACAAGAAGCGTGCATTAAAATTGTACTGAAATGCTGATGACTTAGAAAGTTATCTTTCCTTCCATAGACTGCAATAATAACTAATTACAATAACAATAATAACTAATGCATTACTCGAAAAGTTTCAAAAGTGAGATTTGTATCGCAAAATCTTGTCATTTTTGAAACCCTATTTCTTCACTTCTATGAATATAATATAAATGATCATTTTTAAATTTAATAGATCTTTCACATATGCTTATTAATATTATAAATAATATATATTTTATAAACGTTTTAAGAGCACAATACATCTTTGAAAAAATTGTTTACAATTTACAAGAAAACTGTATTGTAAAATCTACATTTGTGATGGTCAATGCCAATTCTACGGATCAAGCAATTATTTGCAGTTCGTCGATCAGTTTTTAAGTTTCTTTGAAAAGAAACCTTCTTTTTAAAGAAACTATCAATAAAATGTATCCAAAAAGTTAGGAATGGTCTTTAGAAATCAGCCGAGGCTTTAAACTTATTGGATCAAGTTCCCAAATGAATTGCGCAGTTGACCACCCCAAAAGTTCGTTTCGAATTGCGCTAAAGCGTTTAAAGTAAAGTTTAACTAAACATAAATAGGAAAAAGCGTAGAAAAAATGACTAACAAACGCGCTTTGAGCACTGAACAAACGATAATCCATTATAACGAAGAAGGCAGATAACTAGATGTCCAAAAGTACGGGCTTTGTTTCTTTGGCACATTTGAAGACCGAACGCATCATTTTGAGAAAACCCGTATCCTTAGGCTTTTCCAGGCCGCGTTGCACGCGATTTTTCATGACCGAGATGAACTCCTTGTTGCTCAGCTGATTATCGTCTGCGAAGAACAAAAAAGTGTAGAATTAGGGTTTTAATAAGCTGACTAAAACAGCAAAACATACTGTTCTCGTCGAAGATGGTAAAGACCACGTCGACCACGTGATCGGAGAGGTTAACCATGGCCACAGTTTTGGCCACATGCTGCAGCGTTTGCTGATCAATCGAGGCGCCAGCAATGTGATAGAAAGTCAGCGCCGTGTCCACATCATTGATGTTGTTCAGGAAGTGAAAGAAGTCGAGATAATCCTCTTTGGATATGCCCGTGCCATGGTCACGAAAACGGCGCTTAACGCGCTTCAGTTTCTTTTGCTTCTTCTTGGGCGGATAGCCGGCATATGCGAGCAGCAGCTCGGCAAAGTCTGCCTCGGTTATGTTGCCATCGTCATTGGGCTCCTTGCGTTCAAACTCTAGAGAGAGTATTTCGCGTTGTAGCTGCTCTTGAAAGTCCAAAAACTTTTCGATTGTCAGCTTCTCGTCCATGTTAGGCCCAAAGAAGTATGTTATCAGAGCCGAATTTACACCCTGGCAAATGCAGAAAATACTTTTAGTGCAAATCTATACAACAATCAAATAGGTACGTTGTGTTTGTAACGAATAGAAAAAAAGTGTGTGCATTTGCAGGTAGTTTCAATTGGATGCAAAGTATGTGCAATTATTAGGTTGAGTAAATGTATGGGTGAGAGGGGTGTGTTAGCAAAAAGAAAGCTTAAAAGCGTTTGTTGTTTTCACATAAAGTACCTTCAAGGACTGTAAGTAGTAGTCAAATAAAGGAAGAGAAGTATGTATATACACAGTTAGACACGCATTTAACGTACACGCGTATTCAAAAGGATTAAAGCCAAAAGACATAGAGAATATACAATACAAAAGATCGTTTAGTATGGCGTTCTAGAATACTCGCTCGCCCGCTCGCTCGCTGCGCAGATCTCTTGACGGAGCGCACAGTCCATTCAAACGATAATTACCTTAAATGTGTTCCCTGTATTCGCATGATCCCGATGCCGTGTACCCATGCTGGTCTGCTGGCGCACCAGAGTCGCCACCATTTCAAACTCCTCGCAGTCCACATCCCCGTCGCCATTTAAATCGAACATGCGAAATGCAATCTCGAAGTGGCGACGGGAAACTGTAAGAGACAAAAATACCTTAGTATGACAATTGACTTAGTAACACTAATGAAAATTGACTTACTGGAGAGTACGGTGAGCAGAAAGATGTAGTCGGAAAATGTAATGAGTCCATAGGAGCCCAGCTTGTAGAATATGCTGTTCTTTTCCAGCTGCAAGTTTAACTGCTCCCCCACAGACTGTCAGAAAATAGTTGTAAGTACAAGGAATGTCATTTAAAGTAAGTTATATGTAGTTACCTTGGGATCATATCGACGATATTGATCCAGGCCCAAACCTGTAAAAAGCAAATTGCGTTAGGCAGACCATGTTTAGATATAATTGGGGATTTTAGTTAGTTTGGAGAGCGTTGTGGATTTGGGGTCGGAGGTTTTAAGCCACATACCATCTGGTTGTTTCATGCCTGGCGTCATGCTAGTCAAAAAATCGGTTGGAGTCATGTAGACCTCATGGCGATCATCGGCGACCGGCACTTGGATGGTGGCAAAGTAGCGAAATACTTTGTCTGGCGTCGAGAATTGCCTGATGCGATTCTCGTACTCAATAATCTAAGCAATAAGCGTTTAGGAAGATTACAATTACTTTGTTTCGTTTGGTTTTAGCTTAGTGCGAACAAAACGCAGGCAGTGCAGAAGAAGAAGAAGGTTGGAAATTGAACAGAAATTGAAAAACCAAGCGCTGACGCCAACATAAAACTGGGACGCAGTTATGAGCAGTTCGTGTTAGTATTTAGTCTAGATAAGCCTATATAACTCAATTACCATCTGGTTGTTTAATGCCCGGATAGATAGAGCGCAAAAAGTCCTCGGGTGTCATGCATACAACTGTCTGTGTGGCATCCTGTAGACGCACCGTGGCAAAGTAGCGAAAGATTTTGTCTGGCGTTGAGAATTGCCTGATACGATTCTCATACTCGATTATCTAAGAGGTGTATATTGATGTTGTGATGTGTGTAATGGCAACAGAAAATGTGACGGGCAACATAAAGAGAAACGAAAGTCATAAGAAAACTTAAGTAAATAGGTAAATATTTATATATACAGCATTGTAAAGTCACAAAAGGTTTTTCAGTGGCATCGATTTATGTTTCGCGTACCTTGCGCTCGCGGAAGCCAACTTTTTCCTTAATCTTTTTACTATCGTGCGGATGCAGGCGCGACTCATCATCCTCCGACTCATCGGAGCTGCTGTCGCCGTTTACTCCGGCCGCATCGGATGGACGCTGGCCAGCATCCGCGTCCACTTTGGGTATGAGCAAGCGTTTCACTCTAAAAATAGAAGCATTTTACATATCGATTGATTTTTGTTGGTTAGACCAAGCTACTCACTTGCCCCAATCGAGCACCGAGATGATAAACAAACTGAGCACCAAAAAGTGAAAATATTTGGTAACCTGAGGGGTTTTCTCCTCGCCATGACCAAAACGCTTGTGCCCGCGCGTTTGTTGCACCTGGATCTGGGACGCAGCACCATCTGCTTTTATTGCCAAAATCGGTTGGTATTTGTAGTTGTTGACTAAGGATGAAATTGTGCGACAATTCTGTAGCGAAGGACCCGCTGAACGCTTCGCTAGCGCCGCCAGCGCCTGGCGCGTTACCAGAAAACGCAGCACAGACATTTTTCCAATGTTCTTATTCTAGTTTATTGCGTTTTTTGCACTTTTACTTTATGCGCAAATTCGCATTCGTTCGTGAACTAGTTAAGTGTGAATGAATCAAGCCAGTTCAATTTTGAGCAATAAAATGCGAACGCTTAACAACACTGAACTTAAACACAGCTGATGGCACAATGCATCTATTGTTTGGGAAGCAGCGAACTGGGTAAAATGTTTGTTAAGCAAACATTGTCTTCTCATATCTATTTAAATTATTTTAAGCAATGGGTAATTTGATCTAAAATCTAGTGGAGTTTTGCCTTGATATTTATGTGTGTATATTTTAATAGGAGAGCAGCAACAGATTGAGCTGCAACGCCAGCATCAACAGAAGTTGCCATGTGAGCAACAACAGAGTGTCAAGCTTGTGGACACTGAGGAGGCGAGGGCGGAAGAGCCGCCGATGATGGTTATTAGCGCAGTGTATAGCTTAAAGCCAGCGAAACGGCCATTGACGATTAAACAACTAATTGCTAAGAAACTGAAGGAAAGGCACTATCGAGTTATAGCTAGGATTGAGATAAGCGACAGTGAATCCGAGAATGGAGAGGAGGCAGCACCCAGTGAAAATATTGATAAGAGTTTGCCATTGGCTACCGTTGGGAGCGACCTGAGGCAATCAGGCCAGATCATTGAACTGCCTTGAGTGCAAGGACTAGCTCTAGCCGTAGAAATAATCAATAAAATTCAATAAATATTAGTTTGTACACTAACTAAAGTTAATGTACAAAAAATTTCCCATTAATACGACGTCTGATTCATAAAAATAGCAATACTGTTCGTATAGAAATGAGAAAAAAATGTATTTTTAAAATATTTGCAGTTTATGAACTAGGCTACCATATCGAAGCGATATGGCAACACAGTTCGTAAGACAACAATATGGCAGCATAGTTTGCAAGACAACAGCATGGCAGCACAGTTATTTCAAATTGAAAATTTCATGGAAAACGAACGCGCCAATTTTTTTTAAAAGTATACGTTATTTTACAAATATTACTTTAATGGGTATTTTTAATGTTCTCAAACTTTACACTATATATTATTATTTAATATTTAAACGCTTAAATATATTTTAAATTAGAATGTACAATATGTTACTATTTTTAAAGAGGCAGTTCAACAAATTCTTAATTATTCATTCATGAGCCTGATATACTATATTTCTTTTATAGCTCAGTGTGAGAGAACTTAATTGGCCAGTTGAATAATGTCTGCCACATGCTATCAGTCGTCGGTAATTTGTACACTTCGGCTATATATCATTTCCCAATGGATTCTTAGGGCTCCAATCGGAACTATGCTTTTCGGCTTTTAGCCAAAATGTCTATCAGTAACTTGTATTCGCAATGCCATATAGTTGCCAAAGACCGTTAATTTGCTGCGCAGACATTTTGTGCCAGGACACTAAAAACTTCAACGGTTCCGATGCAGGGTCTCTGCTGAGCAGCTGGTTAAGTTCTTCTGGGCCCAGCACATACGGCGTCAGGTCTGTTATGGCAATATTGCTGCGCTTGGAAAGCAGGCCGGTAACGAACACGTCATCCAGTCGAAAAAAGCTGGAGCGTTGGGCGGCCAAGTAGAGCCGGCGCACCACATCCGAGGAGTAGATAACCGCAAAGCCTGGGCAGAAGGGCGGATAGTAACGAGCGGAGTATTCCCAAAAGCTTACGCGCCACTTGGAGGAATAGGAACGAATCACACGGTCTCTGTCCCTAATGGCACACAGCAGCAGGTTCTCAGATGGAGTCTGTTCTAAAACGGAGTCTGTTGAGTACGGAAGTCTAAAATGTTGCAGCAGCTGCGGCGTATTCAGGTAAATGTCATCATCCACTTTGACCAGCAGCTGCGCCTGCTCGCAGCGAGTATGGAACCATTTCAGAGCCATCACATGCTTGTAGGTCAGGTTAAAGTATCTGTCCAGAAAGTTGCCCTGCAACAAGTCGCCATGCCGTGTGTGCTCCGCCCGAAGCATTGCTTGCCTCGCATCATCCTCGACGGCGCCGATCAAAAAGAAGAGCCGCAGCGGAGAGCTGGCCGATATAACGGACGGGCTGCCCCATGTCCGACGTATCACGGAGCGTTTCTCAGTGTTGTGCGGCGCCGAGTGGACCACGATAAGCGCTCGGGTGTGAGGCTCGCAGCGCGTTTGCCCAATGACATAATCAAAATCTTTTAAATCGATCAACTGCTGCGGGTTTTCACTGTAAGCAGCGCCGAGCTCCACTGTGGTTAGCTGCTGTGGCACAACGCGCGGACTGTCCGGCATGAACAGGTATATTAACAGGCAAAATATTATCCATAATAATAATGCAACTTTTGAACTATCTTCCAATAAATTGTATTTCCTTTTTATTGGTTCACTTTTATGTTTGCGTTGCGAGCAAGCGTCAAAGATCTGCAATTGACACAAATATATATGTTATATATTTAACCAACTTTCCAAGTACTTGCATTTTTGAACTTCATTTTTGCAATAATTAAAGCTCTGGAAGTTAACCAACTTTGCAAGTATCTAATTTGGTTTCCACAATAACAGTTTTGTAAAAAATACAAATTGTTCAATTGGTTATTGTAATCGTTTATGAACAACAAAAAGTGATTAGACTCCACTGTATGAGGCAATGGGAATTCGGGCCATGGAACACATGTGATATGTCTCGAAGGGATTTGCCAAATGGCCTTGGCGCAGTCCAATTAAGCAATTACCTGCGAACGACAGGTGGTTTTAATGAGCCCCATCAATATGTTGAAAAGAAATTAACTACTTTCAGTGCCCAGCCAAATTATTGGCGAAGAAGGTCACAAGCCATACAAACAGACATCTGTGTAATTAAATATGAATCGCTGAAAATGCTTCTGGTTCAAAACTTTTCAATTGACCCTCCACAGAATAAACAAGTGCTCTTCAATATTTCATTAAGTTCGAGTGTTTAGGTAACATTTCGCCAGACATCTTTGTAGAATAGAAAACGGATGGAATGGATGGAACAGAATTCTATTCTGTGGCATTATTTCGATGGTGAATTTTAGAAAACGGATGGAATTTCAACAGGCATATGTAATGAAATTCTGTGGAATTTCAACAGGCATATGGAGTTCCATTCTGTGGAATTATTTCGATGGTGAATTTTAGAAAACGGATGGAATGTCAACAGGCATAGACGCACAGAATTCCATTCTGTGCAATGATTTCGATGGTGAAATTAACAAAACGGATGGAATTTCAACAGGCATATGTAATGAAATTCTGTGGAATTTCAACAGGCATATGGAATTCCATTCTGTGGAATTGTGAAACTAACAAAACGGATGGAAACGTCAAAAATGGTTTTAATGACATTTTCAAAGCCTCGCTAAAATGTTGTTGTGCATAAAAATGGTTTAGTTATCCATTAAATATGAATATGCAAATAATGAATATGTATTTATACGAAAATCTAATTGAGCGATATCATGCAAGCGAGCCAGCGAGTGCTATTACAGGGTGTTTACTAGTCAATTATTTACCATTATTTTTATCAAAATCAAGATGCTTATCCTGTTGATAGATTATGCTATGAGCATAAGTCCGAATAAATGGGTGCCCAATGAATTTGCTGGCCAGCTTAAAGCAGCTGTCACAAATTTGTTTTTGTTATTGTTTGTTGTTGTTGTTATTGTTTGTTGTTCTTTTTTGTTGGCTTGTCAAGTTTACTATATAAACAGCTGAGTATGTGCGCCAATTTACAATAACAACACGCCGGACAGACATGCACGGACAACAAAAAAGCAAATACAAGCTGTTGACTCCGCCTCCACCTCCTCCTCCTCCTCCTACTTCTCCTCCTGGCAACTACTTCCCACTGGGGCCGGCTGCCCAGTAATAAGCATTAATGGTCAAATGAGTATAGGAACGATTGGGTGGCTAGCTGGTGAGTGGATTGTTGAGTTTCCGCCCAGGTGGGGGCAGCCACATTTTGTCCGCAAAAATGTTGTTTCCCTTCATAAGTGGAGCAGGCGAAACGGACGGACAATGGCGCGCATTCGGCATGTGGCAGGCGTGCGTTACGGACGTGAATAGTATAGAGCACATTGTATATTCCGGTTCCGTCAAATTTCGACGTCGAGTATATATATGAAATTGCAAGGTCTGATGAAAATGTCATCATTGTTGTTCTTCGGCTGAATGATGGGCTGCGGTTCGTCCATGGAGACACCGACAAGTGCTGGCGCGCAGCGTCCACGAGAAAATGGCGGACCCAATCTAACGGTAATTTCCCAATCAATAGCCCTCGAGCCGTATTTTGTACAATTCCTGTGCCCAGCATGTAGCGCTGCAATATGTGCGGCTGGACGAGCAGATCAGCAAATTGGAGGGCAGTTGCCCGGGTCCGCGGATGGCCACCGTCGAGGCATGGATAGAGCATGTGCAGGCCAGGCGCGATGACATGCTGGGTCTGCAGGGCATGGAGCACACGGCGCGTCCAACAACGGAAACGGCAACGGAAACAAATGCAGTGGGCGAACCGGAGGCAACACAATTAAGCAGCTACCCCTTGACGCTGGGGAGTGGGGAGCGCGTGGGCAACGAAATTGTGGCCAATACGCCCACCAAGGACTTGGCTCAGGTGAGTAGACGACAATTAGCCGCTTGGCACATGCTTAAGGCCCTAATTTGTGCTGTGCACTGGGCTTGCTATTGGAATTATAATGGCTGTGACCTCGTTCTATAATTAATAATTACCCGAACGACCCTTAGCTGGCGCATAATCTAGGCGTCATTGTTGATCCACGCAAGGCTTCCATGCACGAGGACTTTTTTGCCAACTTGAGCGAATCGGCGCTCTACTTACTTAGCATACGTTATTATGGCGAACTCCTGGAGCACACCAAGCAACGCCTCAAGACACTGGCCGCCAGCTACGCGGAGCTGAATGACCTGTATGTGAATCAGGATGGCATTATTGCCTACATAAGCGGCGGCACCTATATGACTCGACTGGAGGAGAGCATCGACGAGCAGCTGGAAGTGGCGCGCGACACACGTGACAAGCTGGGCAGCGCCCTGGAGCAGTGGCGCATCTGTGGACTACTCCTACGTGCCGCGGCTAACTCCTCCACGCAGGCCCTAAAGCAATGGCGGCATCTGAACAGACATATGTGAGTAAGCCCGCATTTGTACTCCTTTCCATTCAAATTCAAATTTACTTGTTTAAAATTCACTTCAAATTCCGTTTCCATTCGTTCCGATAGCTTCGATTAACATTCAAAAAGTTTGATTTCCGTTAAAAGAATCGTTAGTCGGGCGGCCATTTTGAATTTGTTAATAGTCCAAAGCGGAAATGGCAAAAATATTAACTTTCCATCGATTTTTCTTAAATTTTATTACTATTTATCTTTCAGCGATCCCAAGCAAAAGCTGCAAGCAGCTCTGGACTGTCGCAGTCTGTTGCATGCCTCGCTGACGTCCCTGGAGGCCGCGCAATTGGCCCTGCCGCATGTGGAGCTCAAGTATATGAGTCATCGCCAGGTGTTGGCGGTTAATCATTGCAATACCTATTTAATTACAGATATAGCGAATGCAGCGCGGTAAGTTCCTTGAGTTCCCAATTTCCCAAGTTCCCAATTTTACTCAATTCTCCATTTATACCATTTCCTTGACAGTTATGAGCACACGAGCCGCGTTTTCAGCAGCTACGAAACGAATATTTCCAAGACATGTACCTGGCTCTATGATACCTTTAATAAAACACTGCGCGGCGACTTTGACAAGGCGGAGGAGACGGTGCGACGCTTGGCCCGAACACTGCGCGAGCATCGCGAGGAAATTTTTAGTGCGGCA
Organism: Drosophila kanekoi; assembly: GCA_037075305.1. Taxonomy (NCBI): domain Eukaryota; kingdom Metazoa; phylum Arthropoda; class Insecta; order Diptera; family Drosophilidae; genus Drosophila; species Drosophila kanekoi. The sequence goes on along the minus strand of JBAMCE010000678.1, from coordinate 4,495,975 downwards.
CGCAAATGAACAAATTTTATAAGCCCATCTATTTTTCTAGCTTTAAACATTTACAAAATATTTTTTTTTTAATATTGCTTACACCAAACATTGTTTAAAAATATAAAGTTTTAAGACATGATCAAAAACAATAAGTTAACAGAAATCTTATTTTTAGAATAACGCACGGATTTAATCGATAACATTTATTTGAATTATTGCGCCAAAGCAACAGAATTAATCGCGCTGTTATTAACAGACTTTTCACATGTTAAATTAGCAGAAAATTAAATGCAAACACATTTCATATTATTGTAAATTTTATTAAACAAGGTATGACTAATACCAATAGCTCTTGGCCGGCGTGCGTTCCTCCTTTATGTCCATTTCCTCCATGATATCCATTTCGAACGTGGACAACTTTGGCTGAAAGGTAATCTCGCCCACAACGGCAGCTGGTGTATCCTTTTCGCGCTCAATGTAGGCTTTGGGAGTTTTGTAGTCATGCGTTTGGTTATTTGTCTCCGGAATGGGAATGATGCGGCCCGAACGCATCGATACGCGCACCTTTTCACCCTCCTCCGTGAAGCGCCACTCAAATTCAGTGCCCTGCAGATCGGATGGATCCACAAGGCGTATGTCTTTGGTAACATTAAGAGGCGACTCGGACTTTATGATTATGCCGGGGAATTCCTTCTCAGCTCCCACGCGCCTATAATGCCAATTGATGCCCTCGACAATGACCCAATTGCGTTCGGGTATTACCTGAGTGACAATGCCCTGCTTGCCCTTATCCTTGCCGACAAGCACTTCAATGCGATCCCCGCGGAAGAAGCTCCAGTCCTCTGCACACACACAAATTTATGAATATTATGAATATGCCACAAAGATAACATTCCACTTACCAACTGGCTCCAGAAAAACTTTTCGTCGCATGGTGCCCGGCATATTCTGCTGCCGGAATTGGCCTGTCCATGACCGATTTGTGGTATAGCGAAAACGCTTTCGCTCAACGGTGCGTGGTAGATAATTCTTTTCGCGTGGTGTTTGCCAATATACCTGAGAAGATTTACACATTAATACGGGAATTGAGACGTGCACTCCCCGCCGAAGCTTAAGCTGTTACGTGAGCTGCAAAATATTGTCGATTGAAAACAAACATTGTACTTGCCTGCTTTTTACTGCGTTCAATATATTCCTTGGGCAGATTTGAAAAGTTTTTTAACTTACTAGCTAAGTATTGTGTTATACGCATGTTTCTTTTATTAATAATATCAATTTATTTACAGAGAAAAAAACCTAAGCAATGCGGTTCAAAACAGATGTTTGGCTACTGCCATTCACAGTGAATCGGCGACATTGGAGATGGGTGTGTTTATAATAAACTATCGTTGCATAATTTTCTTATTCAGAGAAGTTATCGATATTCCGCATCCATAAAATACGCAAAGCATCGGCACTGAGATTTTTCTTGTGCTATTTACCTGAGAGCGATGCAAAAAACCGGCTTATAATAAAAATAAGGTAATGCTAGGCTATTTAAATGCATACACGTGCCAGTGCACCGTCAATACCAAGCGCACCGTTGCGCGGACACCAACTCTTAATGAAAAGACGTCGACGCTTAGTCATAACCAACACACTCGTACAAACACACTGATAAAGATAAACAATAGCAAGAGTGAATCAAAATAAATATATAAAATGTCCTACCATGTTGTAGATATGACGGATCCCTCCGAGCTAGCGCCCGTGCTGCACTCCAAGCATGCAAAGAATCTGCTGCGCTTTCTGCACTTGTTGCCTGCGCGAATGTCCTCTCATGATAACACCAGGTAAGGATCTTCAAGGTTTTTCAACTTGGCTAATACTAATACTTTTTAAACAGGAGCACTATTGTGTTTTTCGCTGTCTGTGGCCTTGACGTGCTGAACTCGCTGCACTTGATATCCCCACAGCTGCGCAAGGACATCATCGACTGGACCTACGGCGGCCTCGTGGTGCCACGCGAAAACGAAAAGCAACGCGGTGGCTTTATGGTGAGCATAAATACTTGTCAGTCAGTCAGTCAGTCAGATACGATTGATAAACAAACTAGCCAGGCAATGGCAAATAAACACAAACGTCTGTGTCTTTATCTTTCTACGTGGCGCTGCAGCAGCCACTGCGACAAACGCTCCGTTTCCCATCTCAAATGCTGAGGTTATAAATTACACAGATCTAAATAACAACAACAATTGCCGAGTAAGCTGCACAAGCTTCTTAGTAGTTGTAGCTTTTGCACATCAGTTAGAATTCTGAGAATTCAACTAGTGTTTATATAAGTCGATGTAAATTTTGCTTGTTGTCCGATCTGAAAGATATAAGTCGGATCCGAGGTGTTGCGGATAAAGGAATTCCTTCCATCATTAAATCCTGCTGGTTGAGCTTGTGACACCTCAGGGTATACAATTTTTCATTTACCAATTCATGCTCGCGATAATGAAAACCGGGAACTGGTCATGGTCATTACATGCCATGCTTTGGCCCAGCAGCATCTAATGGGCTGGGAGTGGGGCAGGCTGAAACGAAAACCTTATCACATTTTTATCACGTCAAGTGCTTTTATCAGCGCAACATGCATAACCACTTTTGTGTACATATATATTGACAATAACAATTAATTGTGGGCTATCTTTTGCAGGGCTGCCGCGCCATGTTACCGAAAACGGAGGACGCTGAGCTCCTGGAATGCATGCGCCAGTATCAATGGGGTCATCTTGCCATGACGTATACCAGCATCGCAGTGCTGGTGACACTGGGCGATGATCTGTCGCGATTGAATCGTCAGAGCGTCGTGGAGGGCGTGGCGGCGGTACAGCATGCGGATGGCAGCTTCAGTGCCTCCATCGATGGCAGCGAAAATGATATGCGCTTTGTGTACTGTGCAGCCACCATTTGCCACATGCTCGACTGCTGGGATGGAGTGAATAAGGAGGCCATGTTTCAGTTTATAATGCGCAGCCTACGCTACGATTACGGCTTCAGTCAGGAGCTAGAGGGCGAGTCGCACGGCGGCACCACATTCTGTGCGCTGGCCGCACTGGAGCTGAGCGGGCAGCTGCATCGCCTGGACGAAACGACGGTGGAGCGCATTAAGCGTTGGCTTGTCTTTCGGCAAATGGACGGCTTTCAGGGGCGACCCAACAAGCCGGTGGATACGTGCTATTCCTTTTGGATTGGAGCCGCGTTGCGCATTCTAAACGGCTTTGAGCTGACCGACTATGCTCAGAATCGTGAATACATACTGAGCACACAGGATGAACTAATTGGCGGCTTTGCCAAATGGCCAAAGTCCACGCCAGATCCTTTCCACACGTACCTGGGCCTATGCGGTCTTGCCTTCATCGGTGAACCGGGTTTGAGCGCTGTCATGCCCAGCCTGAACATCTCCATGGCCGCCTACGGGCATCTCAATCAACTGCACGAACGCTGGCGAGCCAACAGCAGCGGCCTTACCCATGACCTTACCCAGTTAAAGCTGTCCGTGGGCAGCAGCCCGGAAGCGGCCACAAAGACTACCTCGAGCTCGTCTCTGATATCAGCACAATGATGGGAACTGCACACAATTTGTATTTGTACGCTTATTGGTGGCAATTTTTTGCAAACGCTTTTAAATCATTTTTTTAAAAACTGGTATTTAAGTAAAAAGTTGGAAACAAGCTGGATTTCAACGTGACTGGGTAACGCAAACGTGTACCTTTAAGAACGAACAGCTAGTTTTTATGGCATCAACATCTTAAACTAATGATTTTCAATAGTTGACCTCTCTTTTGCTTTTTACACCAATTAAGGAACATTCTTTCTTTTTAGCCAGAAAATATTAGTTTCTATATTGTACTTGTACAGCTTAAATTAATTTTAACAACTGTAAGCTTAAGCTAAACAATTGTATTAAACTACGTCCATATTTACAAAGATGTCACTGGCCTGACGAAAGCCTCAGCAGCCTCTGGGTTAATTCAGTTAATTCATACCTGCAGGTACAAGCGGTGCTGCAGGGCGGGCAGATTGTAGCCCATGCTTGGTCGATCGATGTGCATGCGTCCGCGCAGGGGCGCCAGCACGCGTTCAGTGACCAATGGACAACGTTGCACCATCAGGGACTGCAGCAGCGGGCAGCTGTTGGTCAGTGCACTGTAGTCGGCAGGAGGAGAGAGAGAGAGAGAGAGAGAGAGAGAGAGAGAGAGAGAGAGGGAGAAAAAGAGTGATGTGGAACTAATAAACAAGAAAATCACTGGGATAGAAATCGTTTAAGTTGTAGGCATTGTGCGCATCCTGGCGTGGACGTGGTCGATCAATGTGCACCCGCTGACGCATAGGCGCCAACGAGCGCTCCGTGATACGATGGCAGCGTTGGATTCGAAGCGATTGCAAACGTTTGCAGTGCACGCTGAGTGCGCTGAAAGAGATGCAAATGCAGAGTATTGTGTGCGGTTGAGTCGCAGCCAAAGGAACGACACACACAAAAACTAGTGTTGCCAACTGCTTTCGGTTAGTTAAAAACAGCCGAGAGAGATTTAAAAATGATATGCAATAATGCAAATCCTGTTCTTAAGTGTTTGAATAAATGAATATAGCCAATAAAAATAGCAAACTCAGTTCAAAATGCCAATTATGTTTAGCCAAAGTCGTCAAACATAGCTAGAAAGTTTCCGAATTGGCAACACTGACACACACTAATACACACACACGCATGCACTAATTCGTAGCCAATGAAAAAACGGTACTTACTGGACACCATAGTCGGAGATGGCGGCACAGCCAATCAGATTAATGTGTTCCAGCTCGCGGCAGAAGTTGCCAATCTGTATGAGCACCTGATCCGTAACGCTGGGCGTGTTGGCCAGCGAAAGGACGGTCAGTTTGTTGAGCTTGCGAAAGAAGATTATCAGACAGCGTTCGCCGATGGCACCGCAATACGAGATATCAAATTCCACCAGTTTGCTCTGGTGCAGAGTCAGAGCATCGACGGCACCTGTAGTCAGCCACTGGCATTTGGAGAGCTTTAAAATGCGCAGCTCCTTGCACTGCACAATGATTGGTTGCAGAGACAGCGCCGTTATGTTGACGCATTCGTTCAGATTGACGGCGAACAGTCGCTGTTTGTTGTTCTCCAGCAGCGGCAGAAGCAGCTCATCTGTTAGCCATTTGCACCTGGCCAAATGCAGTTGTTCCAAGCGACGACAGCAGCGCCCCAGGACCTTAAAGGCCAGATCAATATTTCTTGTATTGTTGCCTGACAAATGCAGCTCCTGGTGCTTTTCCAACGCTGCCTCCGCCAGGCGCAATGCTGTGCGCGAACAACTTCGCAAATTGAAGAGGTCCTTGACTGACAGATAGCTGCACATTTTTGGTATGAGCACATCGTCCCAGCTAATGTCAAATATTGTAAGCTCTCCATCGTTTCGTCTTAGCATTGACATTGGGCTAGGTGTTCGCGTTCGGCTGCTGCTGCCCATGGCAGCCAAATGTGTCTCCTCCTCGATGTGAAGTGTGCACATTTTGTTTGTTGATTACGTGATAGCAATATTGCCAACGGCCTGATAAACAATTCTACGCAACAAACACCAACAAGTCAATGAATGTTGTTTACATGCGAACAGCTGATTCCTCAGGTGCCCCACAAGAGCAATGGCACTTGGAAGATTACGCAGCAGCAGCGACAGAAACCTTGAATATTGGCCTGTGATGTCACACGCAACACAAAGGAACGACTAGTAAGACTATCGATACATCGCCTCAAGACGATACATCGCCGCAAGAAATATTAAATACGTTAATTTTGCAACTGTCAAACAAAGACAGATTCTTATATCAAATGCAAACAATGCTTGAATATTATACACACTACACTTTTATAATTATTATTTATTTTTTAACTACACCTGTGGAGCTCAGTCCAATTAAATAACTGAGCAGCATGAATATTTTCTTGAATGCATTTGCACGGCTTTACAACGAGAACTAAAGAGCAAGGGCACAATACCGCAAACCCATGCATAACGTATACGCAGTGGTTGCATTGACGAAGACATAAAATGCGAGCGCACTTTTTACGATGCCAGCTTCGTTATTTTGTTTATGGCAAAAAGAAAGAAAAAAGCAAACAATAAAGAAAAGTTTTGACACGTCACCAAATTTAGAATGCGTACTGCAATCACAAAACATAACTATCAAAATGTCAAACTGTTTCGGTCCCTCGCTTGTCGAGAGCTTTCTGTGATGTTAATTTTTAATAAATACTATACTGAATTACATTGGAAAGTTACGTTTGACAGGTGGTCAACTACTACAATAAACTTTTTCTGCGATAAAACTTCAAGACGCCAAATTTGTAGCAAAGTTAGTTAAGTGGATTTTTAAACAAAATGAACAGGTGGTCAACACAGTTCGTAAACGACTCGCGGTCAATAAACAACATGAACGAAGTACCTGCCTATGCCTCAAAAACTCGACGGAAATATATTGACTTATATACGGAGGTGCAGGCCTGGCTTAATGCGCCTAATCTTAGCGCAGTGGAGTCTCAGCATCGCAGGGAGATGCTCCAGTTGCGTCTGCTAATGCTGGACAAGATCGATGAGGAGTATTACATTAGACGCTATATAAAACTACGAACGCGCTGAGCGAAAAGCATTTAAAACAACAAATTGTTTATAATTATATTATTATTAGTTTTTATATATTATATTGTTTAATCAGCATTTGCGGCTGATAAACTGTTTAATGTTTGCATAATAAATGTGATTCGTTTCGCTTGTTATTTTTATCATCGCATAATTATAATAGTAAAATAAACATAATACATAATAATGATAGTGAATTCTGATTGATTTTCCGTCTTCGCTCAACGCTCAATATAGAGTTATGCATAATATATAATATTTATAGGGTATATGGTATATAAATAGATTTCCTTTCACTTATTTAAAAACTTAGTTTTTGGCGCTAATGCAAACATTTGCCCGACATTTTCTTAGAGATTACAAACAAAGCTTATCGAATAACAAAAATAAACAAGATAAACAAACATTCTACTTTAGCATAAAGGCTGGAAGTTAACAGATAAATTCTGATGAATCGGTGAAGAAAACTCAAAATACAATAATAATCATTCCAGTTGAAACAAGTTTGCAATGGGGTTTATATTAGAATAGAATTGGAAAACAAAGACTTGTAGGCAAATTAATCAAAATCAAATGAAGGAAACTACAGCGGGCTAATTAGTTAACGGTTTTACCGCTGCTGCTGATAGATAGGAATGTTATTCTTGACGGCATCGTTTTGCATATGATATGCTGGCGCCGCTGCTGCTGGGGCTGGTGGCATGCCACCCAGATGCGCCATCGACATGGCGGCCATTTGCTGATGTAGCTGACTAAAATGATCGTTGTGATTGTGTTGTGGTGGCTGCTGCTGCTGCTGCTGTTGGGGATGTGGTGCTTGTTGTTGCTGCTGCTGCTGTGGCGCCATGTAGCTCTGTGTAACTGGTGGAGCTCCGTTTGGTGCAAAGAACTGTGGCGGCTGTGCTGCAGGGCCCGCCGGCAAGTAGGTCTGCGGCGGCGCCGTTTGCTGCTGCTGTTGATGCTGTGGCGACATGTAGGCATGTGGCGGCGGTTGATGTTGCTGAATTTGTGTGGCTGTTGGTGGTGCGGCGGCAAACTGCGGCGGAAGCGTCGAGGGCGGCATCTGCTGCTGCTGCTGCTGCTCAACAGGCATTGGCATGTGATAATTAGAAGGCGTTGGTTGCTGCTGCTGCTGCTGAGTGGTGACTTGTGTGGGCTGGGCATTGTAGATGGGTAGGGGGTGGCTTGGATGTGGCTGCGGAGCGACAGCAACTGCAGGCGGCTGGGACATGTGAGGCGGCAAAGCTGCAAGAGATCGGTAATGTATTAGCAAATGATTGAATGATAGTTAATGTAATTTAATTACAATTTAACTGCGGCACATGCCCGTTTTGGTAGGGCATGGGCACTTGTCCCGGATAAGCCGTAGTTGTCGTGGGTGGAGCTGCATTGTTAGGCTGTGGCGGTGTATACGGCATTGAGTGCATGCCCGGATAGGTTTGGCCTGGCGGGAAGCCAGCAGCACTGGGATAACCAGGTGCGCCGTAGAGCGCAGCACCCGGAAAGCTACCAGGCATATATGCAGCAACGCCGCCAAACTGTGCAGCAGCTGCACGATCATCACGCATGAGCGTATGATATAGATTAATGGCATCCACCAGATCACTGGAGAGCTGTGTTAGCTGTGCATGCTTGCGATCGACACGCTCCAGCTCGGCATCGATGAGCGGCCCCATTTGATGAACCTGCTGCTCCAAGCGCAACATTTCGTCGCTATCCTGCGAGGGATCCTCGGGATTGGCCTCATGCAATAGATGCAGCAAACGATCAATTTTGGCCTCATCAATTTCCACGGGCTGTGCGGCAGCCGCTTCAGTCTTTTGTTGCAGCAGCGCCTCCTCCTCCTCGACGGCTGCCTGTTTCTGGGCATTGTTTTTGTGCTGCTGATTGATGTCCAAGCGTTCAGGATCTACAGACAAATCGGCAGTGACAAAATTGGAGGGAAAGAGACCCTCGCCGCGCTCATTGTAGCCCTTCCACCAATTGGCATCGCTGTCATCCAGCACGTGAATGATTTCTCCCGAAAAGAAGGTCAGCTCATTCTCCTCGGCTGCCTCAAAGTCGTACAAGGCGCGTACAGTGCGAGATGAAGCGGCGGCGGCGGCGCCGCTGCCACTGCTGGGATTTCCATTCCCGTTGCTTGGTGCGGGGGCAGAGCTGCCACCAAACGAGGGATACAATGAGGGATAGGCACTGCTGGTTGTTGAGGCAGCTGCTGCACCGCTTTGTTGCTGCTGCTTGGGGCTGCTTTTGTTTTCTTTGAGCGACAGCTCTATGGCTTTGGCTATATCGTCCTCCTCCTGCTGGCTGCTGACCACATTTGGATCCTTTGCCAAGGTAGCGGCCGCCGCCTTAGCTGCGGCTGACTTGGCGCTGCTTTTGTCGTTCAGATTGCTAAAGTCGTAGCCCTCGCTGCGCAGCTTGGCATACAACGAAGGTATCAGATTGAGTTCGGGATCATTCTTGAAATCATTCTCAGCCCAGTTCTTCAGCACTTGACGCATTTTCTGCAAAACAAAATCGATTTAATTTCGAATCTACAGCAGCTAGTTTGCTACTTACCAATGAGACTTTGGGCTGCGCCTTGGTCAGCAGGCGCCTAAACTCGGTCTCAAAGTCACGCGATGCCACCTCCAGGTGGAACGGCTTGCCGCAGTTGTTGGCGCACGCATCCAGCAGTGTAATGGCCTGCATGACGACATGGGGATCGGCATGGCCCATGCGCCGCATCACCGCCTTGAGGCAGTCTTTGGCTAGACGAGGATTGGTTGTCACCTTGTCGCATACATCCATAATAAAGGACCAGTTGTCATTCGTATTCGTCTCGCTCGTGGCCTTTTCTGTGGATCGATCGCAAACATTCATAAGTTGTATGACAATTCTCTGCCCAAGCCACGCTATCTACTAGTAAAAACAACAATAAATACGAATACGCTTCTATTTGCTTATCATTGGCAGGGAAAGAATCAGCATGCTGACTCAGTGTGATAAGCATGGCAAAGAAGCAAAGCAAAATCAATAGAATATACAGCAAATCGCATTAAAATGAGGAGCAAAAAGGGAATACCCAACAATGAATAATATATACGCTTTACACGCATAGCAATTCATTTCGCAAAATGGTTTGAACTTTGAGCTTGGATTGGTTTCATTTAAATTATTAAAGGTATGTAAGTAATAAGAATATTAGAGTTCGCACTTTTAAGAATTAGGAGCCGTACATATATGAATCTGTACTCTATTAACAGACCCCCCGTGAAGGCTTCCCTTCAATGCACAACATTTCTGAATTACAGAGGGTGTGCGGAGGTGTGGGGGTGGATGATGTCGCTGACTTCAAGGTCACCGACTGCAGACAAAACTCCAAAGAAGTTCAATGAACAGACGCAGAAGCTGCGCAGCTTCCCAGCAGAGCGACGCATGTGACTCGGTTTGGATTTGAGTTTTCTTTGTGTCTGCTGAGCGCTTAACGAGATGACAGGGGGTGGTTCGAAGGCAAACAGATAAGATAAAGCAAAATAGCAGCAGCTACTAATTACAAGCGGACAGTATTGCGACCAATTGGACTTGTCACTGTTGGGTCAGGGCAGGGGGGAGAAATCGAGGGCCGGAGGGATGGACAGAGACTTACCCACATCGGCGTCAAACGGCGACGATTGCCCAAATATGCCCATCTCGTTGACCAAAAGCGTACTTAGTTGCCTATTAATTATTTGGGTAATTGATGTAATTCTGTTTAATTATGTCGCTTCTTTTATGCTTTTCGTTGTTATTGTAGTTGCACTTGCACTTTTGTCTGGTGTTTTCGTCTGCTACGCAATCGATTTTCATGCGTCACAATAACACACATACAGTATCCCGTATTGTGTTGAATTTTCCCTAATAAGGCAGCTGCCAACACGAAGCTGACGATTTAATTTGACTCGAAATTTTTGTAATTTGCATTAATTAAATCGAAATACTGCAATAAAATTGCTGAATAATCACTTGCACCGTTTTTCTTTTGCTTTTGTGTAAAAAATGACTAATGAATATATCGATGTTTGGCAGCTATCGATGTGAAGTGTCAATTTCAGACATCCGATTACAAATATCGTATTGCTTTCGCAGTATATCGTATGTATAAGTGGCCAGGTCACACACGTTTCTTCCCGATTTATTGCACAACAATGAACCGAATATATAGCGAAGCGTTTTTATATTATACCTACACCAAAACACTTTTTTTCTCCATTTGATTTGCTAACAAGCTATGCTTGGCGAAAACTTAACAATCTGTTACGTGTGTGGGACCGATCAAATGTGTCTGTCAATCAGTTGTATCGTGTATGCTCACTATGAGGCTTAGGGTGAAAAATTTGTAATCGAAATATAGCAACAAATAAATGAATGAAACTTTTTGGAAGCAATAAAATGAGATACTAAATTATACAGACGTGACAGAGCCATCACAAGTGAAAATTACCAAGTGTGAAGTGTTAAGAGTTGCTGCCAGCAGCTGAGCTGCAGTGTAGCAACTTAAGTGTTATTGGGTACGTTAGATGGAAAGAGGCAAGGGCTGAGATAGCTTCGATTTGTAATTCAATTACGAGCACACACACACAGATAAAATAAAAAGCCGATATTGGACATGGTTTTCATACGCGATCCCTGCGGCATTGTCTGCCTGATTTTCACCTATGGCGCTGTTATCTATGCGGACTATGTGGTCATGCGCTGGATTATACTGACAACCATGCCACTGAGGTGAGTACCAGTCATTTTCTTGTGATGACGACAATATACCAAAGTTTAATATATTGGTTATAGTATCTGGGCGCCCTTCCACGTTGTGCTGTTTAACACGATCGTCTTCCTGCTCGGCATGTCGCATTTGAAGGCAGTTTTCTCAGATCCGGGTATTGTGCCGTTGCCCGCCAATCGCTTGGACTTCTCCGATCTACATACCACGAACAATGGTACAAAACAGATATCCGGGAATGGCCATGGCAACGAGTGGACTGTGTGCACCCGTTGCGAGACCTACAGGCCACCACGTGCCCATCATTGTCGCATATGCAAGCGCTGCATACGCCGCATGGACCATCATTGTCCGTGGATAAACAATTGTGTGGGCGAACGCAATCAAAAGTATTTTCTGCAATTTCTCGTCTATGTGGGCATTCTTTCCCTTTATTCCGTCGCGCTGATACTCGGCTCTTGGGTATCGCCATGCACGGAATGCAGTCAAAATATAATTGATTCGCAGCTACGCATGTAAGTTGTTCGTCTCGCTTTGACAATTGATGGGTGAATTGCCGATTGATAGACTCTTCCTTTACTTAGGATTCACTCCGTCATATTGCTGTTGGAATCGGCGCTGTTTGGACTGTTTGTGACAGCAATTATGGTAGATCAGCTGCATGCCATTTTGTACGATGAGACGGCCGTTGAGGCGATACAGCAGAAGGGTGCCTATCGGCCGAACCGACGTAAATATCAACTGTTGGCCGATGTCTTTGGCCGCGGCCATCCGGCGCTTTGGCTGCTGCCCTGCGCTAGTTTAAATCACGCCGCACGCTATCACGACACCCCGCTGCTCAGCCACGATGTTTAGAAGGCGTGTGATAAATTCTATTATTTTGTATGTATTATAAATGTATTTTATGTACGCGAGGCGCGCGTGCGAATTTGTGACAGTCCCACAAAATCAATTTCATTTATTTTTTGTTTTATATTTATATCTTCGTGTGATTTCTTTTTATCTACAATGTTCTGAAGCTCCCACCCAGCTGTCCCCATAACTCTCACCTTGACTCCAAGCTACAATATTGCTTGTGTGTATATTATATGCAAAGATTCCAATGGCTAATTAACACATTAGTTAATAATTAATTATTGCACCAGGCGAGCCAAATCATACTCAACAGAAACTCAATATTTTTTTAAAAGAAACTAGTTTTTTCATAAACATACGTAGATCAGATAATTAGCTATATATATAAATATTTAAATGTGTGTAAAAAAAAAACAAACAAACAGATAACAAACTAACATTCAAGCATTTAAGAGCAAACAAATTCATATACCAAAAACATAAACATTAATGCCAGGCAATTGTGTATGCGGTAATAGCTCGTATTATTTATAAGGCGTAATTAGTTTGATTGTAAACAATGCAAAATATGTTGTTTTAACTTTTTTGTTTATGCGCATAGTTTTATATCGGTCAAGTTCAACATATTTTAACAACAGTTCGATTTATGCTGGAATGACATTAGGCTGTACGAAGCATGCATATTTACGACAATTTACAAAACAAATTTTTGTATACCAAATTTGGAAGAATATGTTAAATTTATCAATTGTCCATTAAATTTTAAATTTGCTTAAAAGCGGCAAGTGTCATTGCAGCATAATTAACTGAAACTAATCTAAAGAACGCCTTAATATGCAATTATGTAAAAAACACAGAAACCAATTTGAGAATTAAGCGAATTGTTTCTATTGAACAGGCAACTCTCTCGATGGTCTCAAGAAGCCACAAAGCCAATACATATGCGTATCCTCAACTATGTGTATAGTTTGCAATAAATTTAATGATATACATATGAATAAGTACAAATTATTTCGTTTCGACTTAGTCCAGTTCGCTGCCCAAGCCCTCAACGCTTATTGTGAGCTGTTGGAGCGCCTGCTTGGCCACACCGCAGAGGATGCCCTCCTGTGACCTTTGATCCTCATGCTGCAGTATCTCTACGCACTCCTTGAGCAGATCAATGGCATCCACTAGACGGGCACGCAGCTCGCCACCACTCAGCTTGCTGGCTATGAAGCCGCTCTTGGCTAGCAGCACCAGCGGCACATGCAGCTCATAAAGATTCATGGCGCGCGCACGACTCAGGCCCGGCTCAAAGATGTTCAGCACACGTAGCACCTCTCGGCACAGCGACGCCTTACGCTCCAGCAGCTGATCTGTCAGCTGGACCATCTCATAGCCCTGCACACGGCCGTACATCTCGATGAGCAGCTGTCGCAAACTGGTGGCTATGTAATGCGATGGATGTACCAGCGATTTGTATTTGCGCAGCAAACGTTCCGATTCCTCGAGGCGCTTTGGACCCATTTCAAGGGCTTGTACAGCATTTACCTCGGCCTGCAGCGCAACCACAATTTGCCGTACCTCCTCGCTGCTTGTGCTGTAGTCGCAGGCGCGGCAATTCCAGCTGCTGTTCACAGCTGCAAAAGACCAATCGAAAGATGGTTAAGGATAAGATGCCGAAATGAGCTAGGCACAGTATTACCCGTCGGATGCTTGGGTAGCAGCCATCCTTCCGTGCACTGGCCACACTTCATGCTGGAGAAGTGCGTCTGAAGTTCGCTGGCATCCAAACATCGCTCACAGCTGCATGCGAAATATTTGCCCTCGCGCAGATGCGCCTGCCTTTGGGCGGTGCCATCCAAGGTGTACGTATAGCTGTGCTGCAGCTGTTGGCCTGCTTCCAGAGCGACCATAGCACGTAAGCGAATCCTGTACAAAAGAAAAACTATTAATCTTGGCAACCGTTGCCCTGAGCAAATTCCAACTCACTTGTAGCCCTCGCTGGGATGAATGCTTCGCGCCGTGTTGGGCACACAATTGTGGGCCAGAATTCCCGTGTATGGATAGAGGCAACGCAACGGATAGCCCTGGCTGGTGCGTGCCTCGAAAGCGTTGACTTCCAGCACGCCCACCACTTGCATGATGAGCTCCTCGCTGAAACGTTCTGCAAGCTTGCAGGGACCGCGCAAATATTGGGCTATGTTCACCCGATCCGCATGCCAGACATCCGCATTCTCGCGGCGTGCCTGCTCATGGTGCTCCATGGGCGCCACCTCGTTGAGCCAACGTTCCGGCTGTGCTTCCTTTGCCAGCAAGACTCTAAGGGGGAGAAAAGGAAAAGAGGATTAGATAAAGGCATGATATGCAGTTCCTTGTATTGGAAATGATGAATCGTATATGATTTCAAGAGATTGCATATAAACATAATTGTTTAAAGTGCATTTTAAAGAACGAATAAATAAATTATTAAATTGGATTGCTTTTAATTTATAACAGCTGTTATTCGTGCTGTTTTTTTTCTAGGTTTTGTCTTCATGTTAGCGTCACGCACTAACACTTGCACAAATGTTAGCGTCACTTTAACACTCGCTCGTATACACATGAATATTTGATGTATGCATGCCAAAAATTGGCACAAATCTTGAATAATGCGCATCTATTTTTATGCGTCCGTCCAACACCTCAGTGGCATGATGCAGTCCAGCTGGGGCCAATGCAGGCTGCCGGCGGGCATCTCATAGAAACGCGCTTTGGTCAACTGCAGCACGGAGCACTCCAGCTCCAGATGTAGGTTGGACGTATTCCCCTCACACATGCTGCACAGGGGCCAGCCACAGAGGGAGCAGCGCTCCTGAACATTTGGTCGATAGCAGGCGAGGCATAGCACATATCCATTGCACTTGGGGCCAATGGCAAGCGGTTGCTCCTGCACCAACAGCTCGCCGCGCTGCACTGGCTCGCTGGCAACCAGATAGCGCCCATAAATGCGGCTCCATTCGACTGCCGTGCGATTGACTTCGAGCGCCGGCGACGCTGTCATATCGCTCACTGACATGAAGCGGGACGATGCGCACACAGCTCGTCATCATTCGTATAAATTTTGGCAAAGCCTCAAAGATGAAAGGCCGCTGACTTGCGTACATTAGTCGGCCAGCTGGCCAAGTCGTTGGCCGTCGTTCAACTGGGCCATTTGCGACTGTCAACATTTTTGTGTGGTTTTGAGTTGTGTGAACCGCGCACCACTAGCCCCGTGGGCACCCACAAACTAACCTCAATGGTGTTATGCAATCTAATTGTGGACAGACGCCATCCTCGCCGACGTTGCCGGCAAATGTGACACGTGCCGCGGCAAAGACCTCGCATTCGCCCCGATGATCATCAGCATCATCCACGCAGCTGCCGCATATTGGCCAGTCGCACAGCTCGCAGCGGTCCAGCGAATCGCCGTCCTCGCCAAACTGCAGGAACCGATAGCAGCCCAGGCATACAATGCCACTCTCTCGCTTGGGGCCATAGGCAAAGGGCAGTTCCTCCACAACAACGTCGCCACTCTCCACTGCCTCTGAGGTGGCCAGGCAACGGCCGTAGACTGGGTCGTGTTCCAAGCGCGCTTTCAACATGTTGACGCCGCTGCCGCTCCCAAGTGCGAGATTCTAATTAAATGCAATTGAGATTCGAATCTAAATACAGAGAACGTGAGCTCTCACGTTTTCAGCGAGCCTCTGGCGTTGCTAAAAATAATACACAACACAAGCATTCTGCTCAATGACTCGATGCATATGCATTTTTACTTTAAAAAATGCATTTACTTTAAACAAATCATAATTGTATGCCTTAAATTTAATTTAAATTTCTGTATTTAATGCCTTCAAATATATTAAGCAATTAACGGTTAAAAGATCGTTGACAGACTCAGTTTGGCGCTAAAACCATATAGATAAAAAAGTATCGATGCTTTCGCCACAACGTTGCATTTGCGCATACGGATAGTATGCAAATCAGCAACATTTTATTGTAAACGTAAATTACATACAATTATTAAATTGATGAGTATGGGGTTTAATAATTTATTTTAGAAGTGGCTTAGGATATTAGATGACACATGATACATATGTTTAAAAATTATTTTAATATAATGGGCTAATGGTAAACACACAACAAGTAAAGTCGCGGTCCAGTTCTTTTTCTTCTTGGTTTAGTATATTCGCGCCCAAAGAGAAATCGTATTTTAGCCATTTTTCATGCTGGTCACACCGACATTCAGTTGCAAATCAATTTTGTGGTGTACGTTGTGTGGTCGTGGTCGTCTTGTTCCTGCGTTTCGCATTACTTTAAAATCTAACTAAAATCATTAAAAGTAAGTAAAACTTATCCAAGACATCAAAAAAATCTGTCCCGGTTGCATACAGATCAAATGTGAATGAAAATCCGTATGTGTAAATGCTTTTTCGTTACAAGTGATTTCATAACCTCGAAATGAAAATTTTGCAAGCAGACACGAAGCCCTCGCACATATACACACACACACATACACCCGAAGGGTTTCCATCGTGTTTATGCTGTTGTGCGAACTGTTCTTAATATCAATTAATTGATAATGATTTTGTGTCCATTCAAATAAATAAAGCAACCGGCAGACAAACACATGGAAACACCAAGCGCCCATAGAGTTTTACATTTCATTTGCACGATGGCAGCTGCCGGCAATAGAGTACTTTCCTGTTACGTAACATGTTGCCTGCGTTGTGCTGAAATTTGTTTTGATTAAATCGGAAGCTACCTTTTGGTTTCTTTCTTGCTTTATCACATGCATCTTTCTGAGCAGTTTTATCAATTATAGCTTGTTAAACTTTTGCTATTTGCTTTATTATTGTTTTGTTTGCTTTTTGGCCGTTGGTCATGTGAGCAGCAAGAGGAGCAAATTTTTTTGCAGTTTATTTAATTTGAGCTAGGGGTGCGTGTGACATCATGGAAAATCGATAAGTCGCTTATTTTGTGACACCTTTTAGCAGGTGCAGTGGGTTTATGCTCAGATATAAACTTGTTTTTGCTGGAGAGTGTTGCGTAACAGCACACGCCCACAATCTAAGATGAATACTCTGCCATGGCACGCAGAAACAATCCACTTAAGCGAATAAATTGTTTATGTTATCTACTGAGTCAGGGTCGTACTGATGAAATGCAAGTACCCAAAGCGTAATCAACCCGAATATACCTTGTATACCTCCTTTAAATACCATGCTTTCCATACTTTTGACCCATTACATCACGACACATGTACATACATATGTATGTATTTTTTCCGCGTTCATAGTTTTTGCTAAAATTCTTTGTCTTCTCTTAGCCGGGAAAGCGCATGATTTCACACGCCGTCTGTATTTCTTATGTTGTTGGTCATTTCCGCACCGTTTGGCCGCTGTCCAATCTCGCCAATAATAAAAAGATTTCGCTTTTGCCTGTCTTTCATATTTTGCCGCTGTTTTGGCACATGTATCACTATTTACGCCACGCCTGTGAGAAGTTTGCGAATGCTTGCATATGTGACGTCAAGTAGCGATGAGACCAAAGCAGCGATGTACGGGCAAGCTGTATGTACATATGTATGAATGTAAATGTGTATGTTCGTTGCACGTCAAGTGGTCATTGAACGTATTGCGGATAGTAATTAAAGAAACGGCAGCAACAACAAAGTGTAAACAGAGATACATAAATATGCTGCACAGTAGGCCGTGATAACAGACGAAGTTTGATAATTGAATTTTATAAGAATTATTTGCGTAAATTATTTTTTTGAAAAATGAATGATCACGGCAAAAAGTATTGGACTTATAATGTTTTGAGGGAGAAACTAAGACGCAAGGAGGTAGGCTAAGACCGCAGTTACAAACACTTTCTATACATACACAATTTTGTGGCTGTTGAAATTAGTTGCAATCTTTTTCAATCGACTGTGGCGCACGGTGCGTCATCAATTGCACGATCACTAGCAGTTGCCTCGTACGCTCTCGATTTTACTCATCCAATCACCGAAGACGTGCGTTGACCCCCATTCACACAGATACGACACTCATACATTGGGAGATTGAGAGCAGAGATAGTTGTGCAGTTTCTTTGCCAAATTTGGGCACACTTAACAAGTGAATACACTTTTCACCTTGAAATCCAATTTCATTTGATTTTTGTTTGGTTTTGCAGAAGAAATTGACATTTAGCCAAAGTACAGCAAAAATATCTGAAAAGTTCTTTCACTTTTGCGTTTATTTTTAAAAATTCAACTAAAGAGAGAAAGCCGCAAATTCGCACTACTCAAATAGTTGTTTAATGGTGTTTATTACTGTGCAAATATTTGCTTTTATGAAATGTTTGTTGCCCAATTGTGGGCGATAAGATAAGAGCTGCTAATCTAATCTCCAGTTTCACGCAATTGTAGACTCAACATATGAAATTGTTCATTAAAATATACGTGCAGACATTTGTACATAGTAATAATCAATGTTATTTGACCATTAACAGATGGCACCTCCATCGTATAGCGATTTGGGCAAACAGGCTCGCGACATCTTCAGCAAAGGCTACAACTTTGGCCTGTGGAAGCTGGATTTGAAGACCAAGACGTCGTCGGGCATTGAATTCAACACAGCCGGCCATTCGAACCAAGAATCTGGCAAGGTCTTCGGCTCCTTGGAGACGAAGTACAAGGTCAAGGATTATGGCCTTACCCTGACGGAGAAATGGAACACAGACAACACTCTCTTCACTGAGGTGGCTGTACAGGATCAGTTGCTCGAGGGCCTCAAGTTGTCGCTGGAAGGCAACTTCGCGCCACAGTCGGGCAACAAGAACGGCAAGTTCAAGGTTGCCTACGGACATGAGAATGTCAAGGCCGATTCGGATGTCAATATTGACCTGAAGGGTCCCTTGATCAATGCCTCTGCCGTGCTGGGCTACCAGGGCTGGTTGGCCGGTTATCAGACCGCATTCGATACACAACAGTCCAAGTTGACCACCAACAACTTTGCCCTCGGCTACTCCACCAAGGACTTTGTCCTGCACACAGCCGTGTAAGTAAACAATCAGCAATTTTATTTGATTAGTTCAGATCGTTTATACGTTGATCATTTACTCTGTGTTTCAGGAATGATGGCCAGGAGTTCAGCGGCTCAATCTTCCAACGCACTTCCGACAAACTGGATGTGGGCGTTCAGCTGTCGTGGGCCAGCGGCACCAGCAACACCAAGTTCGCTATTGGCGCCAAATATCAACTGGACGATGATGCCAGCGTGCGCGCCAAGGTTAACAATGCCAGCCAGGTTGGCTTGGGCTATCAACAGAAGTTGCGTGATGGCATCACCTTGACGCTCTCCACGCTTGTCGATGGCAAGAACTTCAATGCCGGTGGCCACAAGATTGGCGTTGGCCTCGAATTGGAAGCCTAATTTAGTTCAAGATAAATAGCTGAATGCGCTGCCAGCAATATGCATACAGTACTAAAAAAACACCCAACAACAAACATTAACAACAGAAGTAACTGCAAGAACAACAAGAACAGCAACAAGAAAGAAACAAATTAAAAGTGTAACAACAATAAAACACAAAAAAATTAATACACAGAACACAAGAATCTTCATGTTTAGCAAAGCATTTGCCAACAAATCGGCCCGGGATCGGAGCTTGCTATCGATCGTTGGACGTAGTCTTGTTTAGTACATAGCTAAGTACATATTTATTGTTGGCAAACAGTGAAATACATAATTTACCTATTAAAACATAACGAAAAAAAAGAAAAACACAATTTGTTAAACAAGCTCTGCGTTATTTTTGCACAGAAGTTAAGTGAGTAGAGAAAGCATCAGCTAGAAGGCAAACTTTCAGTTTCAAATAAATACATTTACACTGTTGCGGTGTGCATTTAAAACTCAAAACAGGAAGACATTTATTTTGAACTGCGCGAGGATAGCTAGAGCCTCTGCGCTCGATCTACGCGATCTTAAGGATTTAGGATTAGGAGGAGCGGTAATTGGGTTCAACGGCTTGAACGGATTTGAAGTTAGATTTGGTAAAGCTTCCATTGAGTCAAGTTCAAATTGAATCGAGATTTATTTTTAAGCGGATAAAGAGTGCTGCTGTCAGCATAGCATACGTTGCCTCACATTTCAATAGATGATAGGCAACGACAAGTTACAAACAGAGCTGAATTGTTTTCATATTCAAAAAAATTCTGGTGATACAACACAACTGTTAATTTATAAAATTCCGAAACGATATAATTCGCCTCAGCTCTACAAATTATTTACTTGATCGATAATGGCGCCGCCGCCTGTTTATACTGACTTAGGCAAATTAGCCCGCGACTTATTTAGGCGAGGCTACCATCCGGGCCTTTGGCAGTTAGACTGCAAGACAATGACTAGCTCCGGCATCGAGTTTTTTACGACTGGCTTCGCCAGTCAGGATGCCAGCAAGGTGATGGGCTCACTGCAGAGCAAATATAATATAGAGGATTATGGCATAACGCTAACTGAACGCTGGAACACGGATAATCTACTCTACGGCGAGATTGCCCAAAAGGATAAGTTAGCCGAGGGCCTGTTGCTGGCATTGGAGGGACGTTTTCAGCCCTCATCGGGGTAAGTATCTTTGGCATCTCCATATCCACTTCCGCTCATGTTGATCTGAGTAAATGTATTTGTTATGCAGCGACAAGGAAGGCAAATTTATGGCTCGTTATGCCCAGGAGAGCTATAATGTGTTGGGCAAAATAGATATTAAATCAGAACCATTATTGGGTCTATCCCTAGTGCTGGGTCACAAGGAATTTTTGGGCGGCGCTGCCATTGACTTCGACATAAACGGTGGCAATGTCGCCTGGAAGGTAGCGCTTGGCTGGACCAATGAAGCGACAACGGTGCACGCAGAACTGTAAGTGTAATACAATGTAGAACTATTCTATTATTATGTGATTAATCTGAACTCTTTGAAGAATAAATGCCGAGGGCTGGCTACTCTCGCTATTCCACAAGGCTAACGAACAAATTGATGCCGCCGTTGAGATCGGCAAAGCTCAAGCACCACCAGCCGAGGAGGGCCAAGAACCGGTAGAGAGTGAGTTGAACATAGGTGTGGGCATGATCTATCATTTGGAAGGTGACGCCCTGATACGTGCAAAGATAAACAACAATGCCGAACTGGGCCTGGGCTACCAGCAGAAGCTGCGCGAAGGCATCACCATGTCAATATCAACTGTTCTCGATTGCAAAGATATCACCGAAGGAAATCACAAGTTTGGCGTTGGCCTTTCCTTGGAGTGTTAACAGTTGTCGTCCCTGTCGCCACTAAAACGTTACTATTACTGTTTTATTTCTGTTACCATTGCACAGTTTTAAATTTATGACCTGTTTTGGTATCTGCGTCCATTAAATCGAGACAAAGATACTTTAAAATTCTGCAAAACGGACGTCTTCTGTCATTATTCGAATCGGTCGTTATATAATATTTAAAAATCCACAAAATAAAGAACCAAAAGTTGGAACGGTTTCTGCGTAATATTATTTCACTGTTGATAATCATGAAAAATAGTTTTATTCATTAATCATTTGACACGTACATTTTATCCAAGAGGGGTCTATTTATCATCATCAGTATCAGCTTTTGAAAATCATTTTGAAACCAATCGCATAGTAAACGAAAATCTTTATTTAAACGTTTTCCGTAAAGATCTTTAGAAATGAACTACTTGAGACTTACTTAAATTCATGAGAATCGCGTAGAAGGGAATGTATTAGGAATCCTTTTTACTACTTGCAGCGCAGCTTGGGCTAAAGTTGGTCTTGCATATAAATATACATTAATATGTATGCACATAAACGCTTATATAGAGTATAAATATATACATGGATACATACATTCATAAATACACACATGTAAGCATGCATACACACACACAGAAACATTTATACATACATACACACGCACATACACATACAGATGAAGAGCTGCAAGAAAGTTTTCAAAGCAATTTCGAGTTGAACATGTAAGATGAAAGACCAAGGGCATGATGCTACTTAATAGGTCTAAGAATTTCCTTAAGTGAAAGTCAACAATTAAATTTCGAAAATCTGAATCAAGCATTTGTCAAGACACAACATTTCTATTACGATCCTAGTGCCCGCGCAGATCGAGTTTGTTTCCGATATTCGATAACTTGCACTGTTTCCAAGTAATCGATAAGAATCGATATCGATAATAAGAGCTAGAGCCGCAAAACTTGACATGTAGCTTCTTGATTAGTATATATATTTCCATTTGGTGTTGGAAGAAGAGGGTCCAGGGTATTCCCTAGTCGGGTTCTCCCGACTAGAACCTCTTGTTTGTTTCTTGTAGTTTGGTTTCGTTTTACTGCTAGAGAACTATGAATCTAATATCAAATATATTTTATATCTGAATAACAACAAAAAATGAGCAAATCAAAATTTGTATGTATCCTTTAGACGTTTTACTTAAATTGACGGCTTAGTTTTAATCACAATGTCTATATATAAAGGATTTTCCATGAAGAAAAAAAAGGAGGGCAGCACTATAGACGACGAGTCTCGACCCAGCTCAGACTATGGCGAGGCAATACCAAAGCAGCCGCTCGAGGGCGAAATTCCAACATTCTTTCATGTCGGCAGATGGGCCAAACACTACCTGACAACCGGCTATGAATTCGGTGCCTGGCATATCGATTGCACCCCAAATGTGAGCGAAAATCTCGGCCTATATAGCTTCGGGTCCACCAACCCGGAGGCTAGAAAAGTTGCCGGTGACGTCAGCATCCGCGAGAAGCTGGGCATATTCAATCTGTTTCACCTTGGTATACTAACCGGAGCAACTGGTCGCATGACGATTGCCAAGATGCGGGACACATATATTGCACGGAACAAGTAAGTAGATGCTAGATCGGGTCCAAGATCTATCTCGATCTGGCGATGGCCTTTCTTGGGTCTGTTCCTCTTACTGGTTTTACTCGCATCTAGTGAGGGTGTCAACGTTGAACTCTATTCCAGTCGGAGAGTAAACAAAATTCTTTTATTCGACCGTTTTCCGCCAATTTACCAAAGTTGCGGCATGAACTTCCGAAATCGTTGTAACATGAGTTCATTATGTTCTTTGTAGGGCTTTGAAGCCAATCGGAGGCGACTTAAAATTTTGCCCTACAATTCTTTGAATCGCATTTTTTACAGAGAAAACTTGCGAAACCCGTATCAAATTACTTTTCATAAAGATCTTTAGAAATGAACTACTTGAGACTTACTTGAAATCATGAGAATCGCGTAGAAGTGAATACTTTTTTGTACTTGCAGCACAGCTTGGGCTAAAGTTTGTCTTGCATATAAATATACCTTAATATATCTGCATATAAACGCTTGTATAAAGTGTACATATGTATACACATGCAACATATATAATTACAAATATGCTCACATACACGCATGGGCTTGCACGCATATCTACATATATACATATACATATACATATACATATACATATACATACATATACATATACACATACATATACAAATTCATACATACATACATACATACATACATACACACATACACACATACACACATACGCACACACACATACATACATACATACCTATATACATACATACAAATATACAAACATACACACATACACATATGCATTCAAAAATACATAGAAACAAACATATGTACATACACATGGATACACTCATGTATACACACATGTATGCATGCATACACACATACATAAACATTTACACATACATAGATCCGCACAAGCATGCAAATATACATACACATCGATACGCATATAAACACACATACATTGTCACTTACCTTCATTCATACATCCACACATACATACATACAGAAACATCTATACATAAATATAAACATGTTTGTTTTCTATATATGTATGTACATATGCAAAACATGCATGAGTACACGTACCTAGCATTATATAGCACTCACAATTTGTATTACGATCGAGTTTTTGATCTTCGGTTTTTACTTCAAGAGTTTTTTGTTTCTGATAGTTCAGTTTACTGCCAGGAAGCTATGAGTCAAAATTAAAATATATTTTATTTCTTAACAATAGGACAAGCAAAATTTTAATTTACCTTTTAGAAGTTTTACTTAAATTGACGGTTTTATTTTAATCACAATGTCTATTTATAAAAGATTCTCCTTGAAGAAAAAGAAGAAGGAAGAGGGCACTGTTGAAGACGACGCCCAACCCAACTCAGGTGATGGCGAGGTAATACCAAAGCAGCCGCTCGAGGGCGAAATGCCAACATTCTTTCATGTCGGCAGATTGGCCAAACAATGCCTGACAACTGGCTATGAATTCGGTGCCTGGCACATCGATGTCACAACAAATGTGAGCGAAAAACTCGGCCTATATAGCTTCGGGTCCGCCAAGCCAGACATTAGACATATTGCCGGTGGCGTCGGCATCCGCGAGCAACTGGGCATATTCAGTCTGTATCAGACATGGCAGACTCAGGGCCTATTGAGCTCGCTTGGTATACGAACCGCAGCAGCTGGTGGCCTGGCGAATGCCATGTTGCGGGCAACATATATTCCACAGAGCAAGTGAGTAGATGCCAGATCGGGTCCAAGATCTATCTCGATCTGGCTTTGGCCTTTCTTGGGTCTGTTCCTCTAACTGGTTTTACTCGCATCTAGTGAGGGTGTCAACGTTGAACTCTATACTGGCTACGAGCGTTCGCCTTTCAAGTTCGATGTGATCATACCAGTTCTTAATGTGCCCCAAATCATGGGCTATGCGCTGCTCCACCTGGCCGATAAGTACTTGCTCGCCTACCGAAGTGTCTTCAACATTAACGACATGGGGTTCGAGAAGCATGTGCTATGCGTGGGCTATCAGGATGAGTACACCGAATATGGCCTCAAACTGTAAGATTTGTTTTCCAAATTGAATAGTTACCCAAGTTGTCAAGGTTGTCCCTCATCTAGGGAGAACTTCAAGGAACTGCGGGGCTCCATGTTCCAGCGCGTAGGCAAGCGCTGGGCATTCGCCCTGAAGGCGCATCTTTATCGGGAGGAGGGCAGGCAATTCTCCGTTGGCGGTCAGTACGAGATCCATGACGATGGACTGTTCAAGATGCGGGTGCGCGATGATGGCTACTTGGGTCTTGCGTACCAGGCGGTACTCAGCGAAAACATTAACATTATGTATCACGTGGGTATAAATGCGAAATCACCTCTCGATGGCAGCCATAAATTTGGTGTTGCTTGGAGTCTGAAGTGTTGATTATATAACTTTTTTTATCGGTTTATATACTAGAAATTTTATAATTTGAATAAAAACGATTTGCACTTTACGTTTAATTTGTCATGCATCTCGCAGTTGAAGGAGTTTTTCAGCTTTGCGGATATATACTTTCCGTAGAATTCATCATAGTTTTGTTACCTTATCCGTAACCCTTAGTTTAGTCCAGAATCGAAGTCTTGTATATCATATTTCATCTCTGAACATTTCATAAAGATCGGACACCGAAGCACATATATCTACCATAGCTATGGTTGATTATCAAGGGCTTGAGCCGAGCAATGCTGGGTAATTTATTTTAGTAAACTTACAGAAAATCTTCTAAATAGTTGTTTCTATGCTTGTCTGTGATGGGGCTTAGGTAAGCTAGGTTGGTCAAGTAAATGCTCTTCCATATTTCTTCAGATCCCATGAAAAAGGGTTTTTGAAAAGGGTCTTTAAAGTCCTATGAAAAGTATAAGCCTTAAATCATCTTGCCTATCTACATGGAACTTTAGATCTTCGGTATGGATTTACAATGATGTCTTAATTTGTATGATTCTTGGGTTGGGCTTTGGTTTTTAGTAAACTTTGAGCCAAACTTCAGTTAGATTGTAATGTCAAATTTAAATAAACTATTTTGATTTCAGTTTTGTGGTCCTTCAGATATTTAGTATATAAATTAACGATCCAAAATTTGTCGAAATGGCAGATCCAAGAAATGATGAGAAGCCTGAGAAGCCTGAAAAACCTCCAAAGCCTCCAAAACCTCCAAATCCGGAGGAGACAATACCTTCGCCTCCACTGGAGAATGAAATGCCGACTTTTTTCCACATCGGAGGATGGGCCAAACAGTGCCTGGTAGCCGGCTACGAATTTGGATCCTGGCACATCGATTGCTCCACGAATGTTGGAGACAACATTGGCCTCTATAGCTTTGGGGCGGGCAGACCCGAATTTAGCGATGTTTTCGGCGGTGTCGGCATTCGCGAGAAGGTGGGCATCTTCCATATGTCACAGGGTTGGCAGACTGATGGCATTTTGGGTACGCTTGGGCTACGCTCTCCAGTGGTTGCAGGCGTGGCGAATGCCATGTTGCGTGGCTTGTACGATATTCAAGGCGAGTAAGTAACATACACACGAACAGAGTATGGCACAGTCGAACTTACTCACTTGTCCCATTCCTATCTAGAGATGGTGCAAAGGTTGAACTCTATACCGGCTACGAGCATTCGCCCGTTAGGTTCGCCATGATCATACCTCTTTTGAATGTGCCCAGATTCATGGGCTATGTGCTGCTCCAGCTGGCCGGGAACTATCTGTTGGCCTACCGGATGGTATATAGCCTTAACGACTCGGCATTTGAGAAGCAGGCCTTGTGCGCGGGTTATAATAATAACAACACAGAGTTGAGCCTCAAGTTGTAAGATTCGTTTTTAATGATCTCCTCCGATAGTCGCTTTAATGTTGTGCATATGCAGCGAGGACTTTCAGGATTGGCGTGGCTCCATATTCCAGCGCATAGGCGAGCGCTGGGCCATTGCCCTGAAGGCGGACATTTGTAAGGAAGCCGATTTGGAAGTTGCCATTGGAGGCCAGTTCGCGATCCACGAAAACGCACTGCTCAAGATGAAGGTGCGCTACGATGGCTTTCTGGCCTTGGCCTACCAGGCGCATCTCAGCGATAATATTGCGATCATGTACCACGCGGGCTTGTACGTCACAGATCCCATCAAGGGCGGCCATAAATTTGGTGTTTCCTGGCGTCTTAGGTGTTAGATTTCAACACGAAACGAAATAAGTAGTTGATGTAAATAAAGAAAAAGATGTGCGGCTGGATCGAGTTTTACCAGATTTACCTTGCCCCGCACAATGTACTTGTAAAGAAGCGGTATCTATATATATATATATATATGGAATAGCATTTGGAGCTTAAGTTTAAATATATAAATCTCAGATACCCAAGTACCCATACCCAACATCCTCCTTCCCTGCCCTCCCTGACCTTCCCGATCAAAAAGTTCAGATTAGTAAATAACATTAAACAATGCTCCAATTTTTTATATAAATAGCATAAAATGTTTAAATAAAAAATTCTCCTGCTCCTGAATCAATCTATTGATTATTAATTCACTTAATTGATCCTTAACATATCAGAATTTGTTATTTCCCTCAAGGGATTGGAAGATGAAAGTTTGATGGATCCCTGGTGATCATTGGAGAGAAGAGAAGTTTTGTATATTTTTCAAGTATAGGATGGGGATGACCAAAAATTTACCAAATCGGTCCCTTGCGGAGCTTATCGTTGCTCTCTTCTCCCTGTTTATAAGATTGAACTCGAACCCGCACAAAGTCCGCCGGGCTTGTGGCCTCAACCTGGCGCTTGTCTCTGGTGCGGTATATCTCCAGCTCGAGCATTACGAAATTTAATTGAGTTTTTCACATTTCACCGACTTTTGACACTTCTATGATAAGCAACTGTCACCTGTCAGTTTGACCTTTGTTGTAGTTCGAATCTTTCGAAAAAAAAGTGATATCCCTTTGCCCTTAGGCAAGCCATGTTCATTATTTCAAGGAAATTGTAGTGATAAGTTCACAACATTTCTAAAAATTTAAGTATTCTTTTGGTTTTTAGGGTTTTTTATATAAATTAACAGTTAATAGATTATACAAAATGTCCGCATGGAAAAGAAGATGTTTCAAAAAAAAGAAAAAGGAGGGGCCAGCGATCGAAGAAGACCCAGATGAGGCTAATAAAGATAAAGATAATCAAGATAATGATAATATAGATAATAATAATATAGATAATAATAAAAAAAAAACCAAATCTAAAGAAGACAGTACGATTTCGGATGAGGTAATACCTGCGCCCACGCTGGAGGGCGAAATGGCAACATATTTTCACATCGGTGGATGGGCCAAGGAATGTTTGATAACCGGCTATAAAATTGGTGCCTGGCACTTTGATTGTAGCACACAGCTAACCGATCAAATTGGCGTATATAGTTTTGGCAACGGCCGGCCCAACTTTTTCGATGTCTCGGGCGGATTCGGTCTTCGCGAGAAGCTGGGCATCTTCCACATGAGTCAGGCTTATCATACCAATGGCTTCATCGGTACGCTTGGAGCGAGCTCCCCAATCGTTGGCTGCTTAGGCAATGCCATGCTGCGGGGCACATACGGACCCCACGACGAGTAAGTAGATTGTTCTGCCAGAAGGAGGAGACTAAGACAATATAAACACGTGTCAGCCGCATTCGTCTGGCTTTTGGGGAGCGAACAGCCAGCCAGTCGGCTGGCATGTCGTGTGAAGTGGGAAAAGCCAGATGAGAAGCCAGGCTCTTTGAAGGAGACATGCAGGAGATATTTATTTTCCAGATCAAGCCATATGTCCGTCTGTTTGAATGAACCTCTATTGGAACTAGAGATTTCTAGATTTCATATTTGGAATCTAAACTCTATTACGCTTTAAGTAGATACATCCAAAGATTCGTTACTCTTATTATGCCTTATGCCTTTACTCTGTAAACAGAGTATAGTACAGTCGGTTGCATTCGACTGCCGCATTCTTATTTGTTTTATTCTCGTCTAGACCTGAAGTAAAGCTTGATCTACATACGGGCTTAGAGCGATCCCCCATCAAGTTGAATGTGATTGTACCAATATTGAAGTCCCCGAAACTAATGGGCTATGTGGTCGTACAGCCGCTCCAGAACTATTTATTGGGCTATCGAACGGTCTATGATTTTGATACTATGGGCTTTGACATGCACGCATTATGCGTGGGCTTTAATAACGGCAGCTCCGAATTGAGCCTTAAATTGTAAGATTCCTTTTGAAAATTAACCACGTAACGTTTGCCTAAATGCTGTGCGCACGCAGAGAGAACTTCTCGGAACTTCGAGGCTCGATATTCCAGCGCATTGGAGAACGCTGGGCGGTTGCCTTAAAGGCGAATATTTACGGTGAAAACGATAAGTTATTTGCCATCGGA
This sequence comes from Drosophila kanekoi, assembly GCA_037075305.1. NCBI lineage: Eukaryota > Metazoa > Arthropoda > Insecta > Diptera > Drosophilidae > Drosophila > Drosophila kanekoi. Next base: position 4,466,448 of record JBAMCE010000678.1, on the reverse strand, counting down.
GGACAGTACCAGATCCATGATAATGCATTGTTGAAAGCGAAGGTGCGCGACGATGGTTTTGTGGGCATGGTCTACCAGGTCAATGTCAACGAGAATATTGGCATTATGTATCACGTTGGCTTAGAAGTCGGCTCGCCCATCAAAGGCGAACACAGAGTTGGTGTATCGTGGAGTATAAAGGGTTGAAACCTTTTGTGTACTATGAAGCAGAACGTGTTGTTGTAGCTAAGTATGATGCAGAACGTTTGGTCATGCCGTCAGTTAGACAAGGATGGGTCATAGCCTCCACCAGGTTGATGGGGTCCCGACTGTGCCGAGGCAAAAAAAATTTTAAGGAAAATTAAATTGTTCAATAAAATCGTTTTGGAAAGCAAAACAAAGCTTTTTTCTTTAATCTCTGTCTGAATGACTCTCTGAATGACTGACCGACTGAATGACTGAATGAATGACTGAATGAATGACTGACTGAATGACCGACTGATTGACCGACTGATAAAGACCCAAGCCGTAAGAGCTAGGAAGCGAAAATTTTCACTATAGTTACCTTATGCGATGAAGGTGCACGATAAGGCGAGGTTTCCGGCGATTCCACCCGCATATGTGGAAAAAACGCGAAAAACGTTTGTATAAAACTAATTCGGTCTTCCGATTTTCACGAGGTTTGGCCGCTGGATCAGTTTGACATCTAAATCTGGCAACATTATTCTTGGTAAAAAATTAAAGTGATAATGGTCCTAGGATACTTTAGGAGATAACCTGATGCAGATCGTTCTATCCACTTTATGAAAATGTGTTTCTTTGCCGGCCTTAAACTGGCTCCACCATCAACAGACAGAAATTCTCAGGCTGCCTGTTACGGGTTCGAGTCCTTTAGAGGGACAGATTTTATAATTTTATATTATTACTGCAGCAAACAAGCTCATAGCTCGAGCTGCTCCTGGTGTTGGTAGAAGATGGTTCAGGTATCTTTTAATCGGGAACTCTTGAATCGAGTCTCTTGTTTGCGTTTTGCTTGCTAGCAAACCATGAACAATATTTCAAACAAATTATTTTGATATTTTTGGTACTTTTGATATGAATTTTTAAAATTTTTTGTAATAAATTAACCGTTTCTCTTTTATCGCAATGGGATCACTAAGGAAAAGGTTTACCTTTCGTAAAAGGAAACAAGATACTGTATCAGAAACCGAAGAAGAACCCACATATAATTTAAATGAGGAGATAATACCCGGCCCTCTGGCGGAGGGCGAAATGCCAACTTTTTTTCACATCGGCTCATTGGCCAAGCATTGCCTGATATTCGGCTATAAGATTGGCACTTGGCATATTGATTGCACTACAAATGTCAAAGATAAAGTCACTTTATTTAGTTATGGGTCTGGTAATCCTGACTTTGGCAATGTTTGGGGCGGCGTGGGCATGCGCCAGAAATGGGGTGTCCTGGACTTGTTTCAGGTTTGGCAGACCAATAACATAATGGGCGCGATTGGTGGACGATCTAAATTAGTTGGCGGCACGGCAAATACTATGCTGTGGGCCATATATAATCCACGCGACGGGTAAGTAGAAAACCTTAAAGAATCCCAGAGCAGGAGTTGAACTAGCCATGTCCTCCATATTGTCGGTCGGAGGCTATAGCAGCTGGGGATTAAGTGCAGATTCTCGTATATTGCTCTAATTTTAGGAAAAGGTCATGCATAATAGTAAATATATGTTCCTATATAAATGAATTAATATTTAATGATAAATACATGTAAGGATATTTAGAGATTTGACTGATTTTAATGAAAATATATATATATATCCCTCACTTTTTGAGCTAGCCATCAATTTTTCATTCTCACCAAAGATAAAATTGCTGACAATCTTATCATAACCGACTCAACTAGCCTCTTTGTGACATTACGCTGTGAACAGAGTATATTCAGTCGGGTGCACCCGATTGCAAGGTGCTAACATGTTTTTTCTTATCTAGTTCTGATGTCAAACTTCAACTACATTCTGGCTACCAGAGATCCCCCATCAAGTTTGATATGATTATACCAGTTTTGAATGTTCCAAGTCTTATGGGCTATGTGCTTTTCAATTTCGCCAAGAATTATCTGTTGGCGTTTCGAATGGACTATAACATTAACGAGAGGTCCTTTCAGAAGCATGCAATATGTGGGGGCTATTATAATGGGAGCACCGAATTGGCCCTTAAGTTGTAAGCTTCGGTTTTATGAGTCTTTTCCGATAGTTGCTTTAATATGTTGTGCGTATGCAGCGAGGACTTCAAGGATTGGCGTGGCTCCATATTCCAGCGCATAGGCCGGCTCTGGGCTGTTGCCTTCAAGGTGGACCTTTACACTGATCAGCCAAAACAATATGCTGTTGGCGGCCAGTACCAGATCAATGACCACTCGCTGATTAAGGCCACGTTACGTGAAAGTGGTTTTCTGGGTCTAGTCTACCAGCTAAACCTCACAGAAAACATTGGAATTACGTACCATGTGGGCTTAGAGTTCAAAAATCCTATCAAAGGAGACCATAGAGTTGGTATTTCGTGTAGTCTTAAGGCTTAATTTCAAACATTTTTATTAATTTATACAAGAGACAATACTCCAATTCATGTGTTAACTAAAAAAGATTTTCCTTGCCCCGTTCGCTGGTCCTCTGTTGAAGCTGAGCAGCACGTTTGGCCATGCCATCCTTTACCCACGGATGAGTCATAACCTCCACAAGGCTGATGCGACCCTGACTCTGTCGACGCAATAGCTTTTATGGAAGTAACAGAATTGTATATTAAAGTCTTCGGCAAAGAAACACATCTATATATTTTTTAAATATTTTAATTATACTTACTCCTGAAATAACTTCCTTTGCGCCAGATGACATATGCGATGGATAATGAATATCTAAGCGTTTGATTTTCTCATACCAGATCCCATGATAATGCATTTTTAAAGGCCAAGGTGCGCGACGATGGCTTTGTGGGCATGGTCTACCAGGTCAATGTCAGCGAGAATATTGGCATTATGTATCACGTTGGCTTAGAAGTCGGCTCGCCCATCAATGGCGAACACAGAGTTGGTGTATCGTGGAGTATAAAGGGTTGAAACCTTTTGTGTACTATGAAGCAGAACGTGTTGTTGTAGCTAAGTATGATGCAGAACGTTTGGTCATGCCGTCAGTTAGACAAGGATGGGTCATAGCCTCCACCAGGTTGATGGGGTCCCGACTGTGCCAAGGCTAAAACAATGTTAATGAAATTTAAATTTTCATTAAAATCGTTTTGGCAAACAAAGCTTTTTTCCTTAATCTCTATATATAAAACTGTCCTGACTGACTTATTGACTAATTGACCGACTGGTTGACTGATTGACTGACTGATTGGCTGACTGACGCACTAAACGACTGACTGACTGATTGACTGAATGACTGTCTGAGTGATAGACTGATAGACTGACTGATAGACTGATTTACTGACTGACTGACTGACTGATTGACTGACTGATTGACTGATTGACTGACTGACTGACTGACTGATTGACTGACTGACTGATTGACTGACTGATTGACTGATTGACTGACTGATTGACTGACTGATTGACTGAATGACTGACTGATTGACTGACTGACTAATTGACTGATTGACTGAATGACCGATTGACTGACCGACTGATTGACTGATTGACTGACTGATTGACTGATTGACTGACTGACTGACTGACTAATTGACTGATTGACTGACTGAATGACTGACCGACTGATTGAGAAGCGAACGTTTTCACTATAGTTACCTTATGCGATGGAGGTGCACGCTAAGGCGAGGCATCCGGCAATTCCACCTGCATGTGTGGAAAAAACGCGAACGCGACGTTTGTATAAAACTAACTCAGTCAAATCTCTTCCGATTTTCACGAGGCTTGCGTCTTTGTTCATGGCTTGGCCGCTAGATCAATTTGACATCTAAATCTGGCAACATTGTTCTTGGTCAAAATTCATTTGATAATGGTCCTGGGATATTCTAGCAGATAACCTGAAGCAGATCGTTCTATCACTTTATGAAAATGTGTTTCTTTGCCGGCCTTAAACTGGCTCCACCATCAACAGACAGAAATTCCCAGGCTGCCTGTTACGGGTTCGAGTCCTTTAGAGGGACAGATTTTATATTATTACTGCAGCAAACAAGCTCAAAGCGCGAGCTGCCCCTGGTGTTGGGAGTAGATGGTTCAGGTATCTTTTAATCGGGAACTCTTGAATCGAGTCTCTTGTTTGCGTTTTGCTTGCTAGCAAACCATGAACAATATTTCAAACAAATTATTTTGTTAAATAAAAACAAGAATTGTAAATTCCATCTTTTTTGGTACTTTTAATATGAATTTTTAAAATTTTTTTTAATAAATTAACCGTTTTTTTTTTATCGCAATGGCATCACTAAGGAAAAAGTTTAACTTTCATAAAAGGAAACATGATCCTGAATCAGGAACCATGGAAGACAACGCAAAAACCATGGAAGACAACGCAAAAACCATGGGGGACAACGCAGAAACCACATATAATTTAAATGAGGAGATAATACCCGGCCCTCTGGCGGAAGGCGCAATGCCAACTTTTTTTCACATCGGCTCATTGGCCAAGCAGTGCCTGATATTCGGCTATAAGATTGGCACTTGGCATATCGATTGCTCTACAAATGTCAAAGATAAAGTCACTTTATTTAGTTATGGATCTGGTAATCCTGACTTTGGCAATGTTTGGGGCGGCGTGGGCATGCGCCAGAAATGGGGTGTCCTGGACATGTTTCAGGTTTGGCAAACCAATAACATAATGGGCGCGATTGGTGGACGATCTAAATTAGTTGGCGGCACGGCAAATACTATGCTGTGGGCCATATATAATCCACGCGACGGGTAAGTAGAAAACCTTAAAGAATTCCAGAGCAGGAGTTGAACTAGCCATGTCCTTCATAGCCTCTTTATGACTTTACGCTGTGAACAGAGTATAGTCAGTCAGGTGCACCCGATTGCATGGTGCTAACATGTTTTTTCCTATCTAGTTCTGATGTCAAACTTCAACTACATTCTGGCTACCAGAGATCCCCCATCAAGTTTGATATGATTATACCAGTTTTGAATGTTCCAAGTCTTATGGGCTATGTGCTTTTCAATTTCGCCAAGAATTATCTGTTGGCGTTTCGAATGGACTATAACATTAACGAGAGGTCCTTTCAGAAGCATGCAATATGTGGGGGCTATTATAATGGGAGCACCGAATTGGCCCTTAAGTTGTAAGATTCGGTTTTATGAGTCTTTTACGATAGTTGCTTTAATATGTTGTGCGTATGCAGCGAGGACTTCAAGGATTGGCGTGGCTCCATATTCCAGCGCATAGGCCGGCTCTGGGCTGTTGCCTTCAAGATGGACCTTTACACTGATCAGCCAAAACAATATGCTGTTGGCGGCCAGTACCAGATCAATGACCACTCGCTGATTAAGGCCACGTTACGTGACAGTGGTTTTCTGGGTCTAGTCTACCAGCTAAACCTCACAGAAAACATTGGAATTACGTACCATGTGGGCTTAGAGTTCAAAGATCCTATCAAAGGAGACCATAGAGTTGGTATTTCGTGTAGTCTTAAGGCTTAATTTCAAACATTTTTATTAATTTAAACAAGAGACAATACTCCAATTCATGTGTTAACTAAATAAAGAGTATTGTGTGGCTGCGTCAATTTTTAACCAGATTTTCCTTGCCCCGTTCGCTGGTCCTCTGTTGAAGCTGAGCAGCACGTTTGGCCATGCCATCCTTTACCCACGGATGAGTCATAACCTCCACAAGGCTGATGCGACCCTGACTCTGTCGACGCAATAGCTTTTATGGAAGTAACAGATTTGTATATTAAAGTCTTCGGCAAAGAAACACATCTATATAATTTTTTAATATTTTAATTATACTTACTCCTGAAATAACTTCCTTTGCGCCAGATGACATATGCGATGGATAATGAATATCTAAGCGTTTGATTTTCTCATACGTATTGTCAGAGCTGTTGGACTCAAAGGGCGGATTGCCTACCAGAAATTCATAGCATAAAATTCCCAAGCACCACTGATCAACGCTGTCATCATAGGAGCGACCGTCGACCATTTCGGGCGGCAGATAGTCCAAGGTGCCGCACAGGGTTTTGCGCTTGTTGTTGGGCGTATGCGCAGACCAGCCAAAGTCCGCCAATTTCAGATCATCTGTGCCCGTCAGCAGGATATTTTCTGGCTTCAGATCGCGATGTATGACATTATTGAGATGGCAATAGTTAAGCGCATTGGCCACCTGGTAGGTGTATTTCGCTGACCGTGGCTCGTCGAACCGATGCTTGGGCGCATTACGCAAGTGCTTAAATAGTTCGCCCTCGGACGCTATTTCCAGTGCCAAATAAATGCGGGAATCATCATAGAACCAAGTTAGCAAACGCAATATATTAGGATGCTTGAGACGCGATTGTATTTCGATTTCGCGCAGCACCTGCCGCTGCACATTGCCCTTGCGCAGCTCCTCCTTAAACATCACCTTCATGGCAACCATGTAGTGGGAGTGGCGCTCGCGTGCCAAGTAGACGCGTCCGAACTTGCCGCGTCCCAGGGGCGCGCCCAACTCGAAATCGCGAGTGCTCCACTGATAGCTGTTATGTGGCGTCAAATGATACATATAAACATCTCCTATATTTTTGCAACAAAAAAACTTACGGTTTCCCGTAGGCATCATGCGACATCATTTTGAGGCACATTTGTTTGATTGGGTCTTGATGTTCCTCTGGCACATTGATCATCAAGTGGGGTAAATGGTCTCGTGTTGCGTGCTTCGTGCGAACAAACGCCATTGCAGTTTTCTGGTTTCACTAATATTCTAAAAGAAGTGAAATTTTTATGTTTTTTGCGGTTTTCAATGTAGCGTCACAGTTATTTGCGCGTTTTTTTCGAATGTCAACTTATTTTCTTCGATACTACTTGCTGCATTTTAATTTGTACTCGATATTTTGTTGAAGGAAATCTGCGGGCACAGTCAACAATCGATGACTCCTAACTTTTACTGGTGCTTGTGCCATCTGAGCTGATTCTCCGAATAATTGTAAGTGTGCTGATATAAAGTATGCTAGAAACTTTACGAACAATAAAAAAATGTATTATATTTTATAGAATAATGCGATAAATAGAAAATGGCTTGCTTATAAGAGGTTTGCCATTAATTAAAGTTGATTGCGGCATATCGACGATTTTTCTTATCGATGCTTTAAACGATATTATCAATTCGATAGCTCTCTTCTTCAACTCGGCAGCTGTGATATCGTCATTCAGATGTAATCGGAGTTTTATGTCAAACAGCTCTGTCTTTGTCACAAAAAAATGAGCACATATTGTGTAGACGTGATTAATAAAATCTAATTTTTATGTGTTCAAGAGCAAAAAACAATATTTTCTCCTACGTGTAGCAAGCAATAAAGTTGGCGCGTTAGCTTGTGCAAGTGTATCAACAAATTCAACTACTTCTTGCGGTAATTGTGAAACTGCAATTATTTAGGCCACGGAAAGATTCTTGGGTAAGCAAAAAAAAAAAAAAAAACAAAATGGCGTAAACGCGCACACATGCCAGCACAGACTCATACACGCGCACGAACATTGCATATTGTACCATATATGGCATTTTGACGTTCTCTTGCTTTTCTTTTTTGCAACGCAAAAGGTACGGCACGCAATTTGATGTAAAGGTAAGTTCCAAAAGGTAAAGGTGCTCACACATAACACGTAAATACCATACGAAACGGTACAACAACAATGTCCGATGCGATGAGCGCACCGCCGCCATTAATACCCCAGCTGCAAGAGATGCATCAGCAACAACAACAACAGCATCACCAACAGCAACAACAACAACAGCAGCAGCAGGCAGCAAACTCTGCAACTGCACAGCAATGGAGTAACTACGCTTGGTGGCATCATCATGGCAGCAACGCAGCCGCCTATCAACAGCAATATCAACAATATTATCAATATTATATGCGCTACCAGCAACAGCAGCAGCAGCAACAACAACAGCAGGTAACATCGACAATCAGCTCGTCAAATGCGCCGCCTGGTTTTAGCAATGCGCTGGCGGCACCGCCGCTACCTACGGCTCCGCCACCGCCGCCACCACCACCTGCACAGGCGGGTAATAAAATTCAACAGCAACAACAACAGCAGCAGCATCAGCAGCAGCAGAAAAATTTTGGTGGCATACGTTTTAATTTAAATTTGAATCAAAAACGTTTGGCAAATGCGCCAAATCCGCTGCAGCAGCAGCAGCAGCAACAACAACAGCAGCAGCTGCAGATGCAGCAGCAACAACATCAACAACATGCTATGCAGCAGCTTAATCTCTATAATAACATGAACAACAACAATTCTAACAAAAAGAAGCGCAAGCGCAATAACAAAAACAATAATAATAATAATAACAACATGAACAAGCAACAACAGCAGCAAATGACTGCTGCCTATGAACCGTCGTCTGCTGGATTTTCTGGCATTTCTCTAAATCCATTTTCTGCGCCAGCAGTGCCTTCCACACCGGATTTAAGCAAGCCACCACCTCCCTTACCCTTAATACAAACACCAGCACTAGCAGCTGCCGTTGTTGCCCCACAACAACAACAACAGCAGCAGCCGACTACGCCGCAGCAGCCGGTTCCGCCGCAGCCGCCGGTAGCTGTTTTGGAGCCGCAGCAGCCAAAGCAGTCGCAACCAACAACAGCAGCCGCAGCAGCAGCATTTAAGCGTCCTAATAGCTGCTTCCAAATGGGCTCGAATGATTCGTGGCCAGATTCTCTGAATCAGTATGTGGCACGCTGCTATTCCAAGTGTACAACCGACTTGGATAAGGATCAAATCGATATCTGTCTAAAGGGTAAAATTATTGCCGCCGCCAATCGCAACGAGCTCTGGACGCGCGACTGGGACAATGAGCCCATGCCGACGGTGCACAGCGAACGCGATGCCATTGACGTGGTGCTCAGTAATGTAACGCCTCCACAGCCGCAACGTAGCAACTATTTTAACAAAAAACAGCAACAACAGCAACAACAGCAGCAGCAACCACAGCAGCTGGAGCAGACAACCCCAAAGCCTAGTCAAAAGACACCAAATGTGAATCAATTTAAACAGAAAGTCAATGCCTTTAACAAGTTTGCCAACGGCAGCTACGGACAGCAGCAGCAGTCTTCCCGCTACTCGAGGAGTCGTTCACGGTAAGTTGTAAAAAAAGCTAAAAGCTGCTTAGTTGTTAAAATTGGTCTATCTATTTGCATTCTACAAAACAAAAAAGTAAATTGATTGTCTTTTGACTTACCTTCGACTTACCTTTAGCTTCCGCCAAAATTGTTCTTAATAATAGTTATTTTTATAAGAAGAATAATTTATTAACTTGTGTCCTTTCACATTACTTGCATTTTGCAGTTCGCCCACGTCGTCCACGTCCTCGGCATCGAAATATAACAATCGCAAACGTTATTCTCGTTCACCACGTTCGCGTTCGCGTTCCCGTTCCCGATCCCATTCGCGGTCGCGCAGCAGCAGCGCCAGCAGTCCACCAGCTCGTAAGGTGCAACGCAAGACGGGCTTGAATGATGCGCAGGGCAGCGATTTTATTCCAATCAATTCGAATCTGTCGAGGAAACAGCAGAAAATGCTGATGAAGAGGAATAAGCGTGCAGCCGCTGCCGCTGCCGCCGTCGGTGGCAAAAAGAAGACGCCGCATTTTTATGCCACGCATTCGTCGTCGGTGGGCGGTGCCGTTGATGATGACACAGCGCGCTTGCAACAGCGTGCGGCACGTTTCTCACAGTCGAGCAGCGGCTCGTCTAAGAAATCTGTCGTCGCAATTGCAAGCTCACCGTTTGGTCTCACCACGGCCAAGCACAAGAAGAGATTGCAGGCCGCGGCGGCGGCTTACCGTTCAGCGTCATCGGCCATGTTCTACGAGGATGATGCGGGTGCGGGTGCGGCGGGCTTAGATTTACTCAATTTGCATATTGTAGGCTCATGTAGGGATTTAGAAAAGTCATTCTTGCGCCTTACCAAAGCGCCATCACCATCCGAAGTGCGTCCCGTTGAGGTGCTCACCCATTCCCTGGTCAATGTGAAGGCCAAATGGCGAGCCAATCAGGATTATCATTATGCGTGTGATCAGCTGAAGTCCATACGCCAGGATCTGACTGTAAGTCCCAGACCTAAACCACTATATCCGTTCAAAACTCGTTTCAACAGATATTCCTTTGCTTTGTCCAGGTCCAAGGTATACGCGATAAGTTCACCGTTGAGGTATATGAGACGCATGCGCGCATCGCCATGGAGAAGGGCGACCATGAAGAGTTCAATCAGTGCCAGACACAGCTTAAGATGCTTTACCTGGAATTGGGCAACAGCAGCAATTCGCTCGAGTTTACAGCCTATCGCATTATCTATTACATCTTTACCAAAAATACCTTGGGTAAGTTTTTTATAAGGGCTTACAAATGAAGAAGAAAGCTTAAATTTCTTAATAGGAGATAATTTAATTTATTTAAGTTTTATATGACTCCGTAATACATTAACTTTTGACTTATTTTAAGTTAATTGGCCTTGCATAAGTGAAACTGTTAAACAAGATTCTGCCGAGTTTAACCAGAGCTTAAACTAGGGCTTAAACTTGAATTGCAAAGCGATAATCGTTAAGCTATTTCTATAAGGCATTTATATTTCGTCAAAAACTTGAATCAGTTCTCAAATATGAATATGAATCATGTTGATTTTTTTGCTTTTATAACTAATCTGTTAGGCTTGAAAGCATTTCATACGTTTGTAGCCCATTCAAATTTTGTTTAACCCACAACTAATCTTTCTTTGTATTCTCCGCCCTTTTATTTAATGTTTTTTAGACATCACAACTGTTTTGCGTTCGATAACAGCTGATCAGCGCGAGAATCCTGCCATTGCGCACGCTTTAGAGTTTCGTTCCGCTTGGTCGCTGGGCAACTATTGCAAACTGTTCGATCTGTATAAACGGGCCCCGCTCATGTCGGGCCATATGATTGAATGGTTTTTGGAGCGCGAGCGCAAGGCTGCACTGCGCATAATTATTAAATCGTAAGTGACTATTGACTTAAATGTTTGTGCTATTTGTAAGTTATGTTTCCGTTTTGCTTGCAGCTATCGTCCCAACATTAGCGTCGAGTATGTGTCAAATGTTTTGGCCTTTGATAGCACTGAGAAGTGCAAAGAATGGCTAGACACGTTCAGTTTACCCTATGCCGCAGATGGCGCTCAAATTGATTGCAAAAATGCAGCTGCCGTTGCCATTTGAAGCCACTTGAAAAGTGTGTTGGGCGTTTTTAAACTTAACTACAAACAGGTGTGGAGCGCGACGGCTTGGGCTGGCAGCGAGCGCACCCTCAAAGACAATATACAACAAAAGATCCATACTCGATATCCGTTTGAAAAACTCTTCAGCTATTCATTAGCGGAACGAGCGCTTTTCACGGAATCGATGCGGCTACCTTCCTGTGTCTCTCTCCCCCTCTCTCTCTCTCTTTTAGCCTGGCCCCTTTTGAACCCTTGTATATATTCGATCTATTAGTGCGCGTGACCTTGCGTTAATGTTAGGATGTTTTTTTTTTTATATGTATGCATCATTTTAGAATGAAAATGTATCTCAGTTCGGTTTTCCCTCCCATTAATCCAACTCAAATGTGTCTGCAAACTCTTACACCATACCCAATACCTCGTCGGTTCACATTCTCATGGATTGGCAATTAATGTCTCATCTGCACTTGAACGTATCATCAAAATTCCACGTCCGGCCTCAACACTCTGCTTTCGCTGAACATCGTCGAGTACCTCTCATGGATTATCTAATGATCTTCTTCTGGGCAGCATACTGAAACTTCGCTTCGGTTTTATGGCGATTTAGGTGAATGCTAAACGTCTGATGCTGGAAATGCTCAAAGTCAACAGGGACTCGGCAACCGGATCGTTGCTCCTGGGATCAGTTGAACGGGTTCTAAGGATATGTCCTGAATGCATAGAAAGGAACAGCAAATGGATCAATGCAATGAACGCTGCACGCTGATATCCACTAAGATATATTATGTATTCATCAGGATGGCCGCGATCACAACCGTCCAGTTGAGGGCGTTGTTGAGCTTCAATCAAAGCCGATTCGTCTTCATCCGTTTAACATAACAATTTAGCAATGCGGCATCCGTTTGGCTCTCATAACTGGAGGCCAGCACAACGACGGAACATCTTTTCAGGTTTTAGGAGTGGTTCCTACCAAAGTCAAACGTTCATAAAACAGCAAAAATAAAAAACTAAATTGAAACCCATAAAAATAATCAACATCCAAGTTGAACGAAACTTTTAAATGGGTTTCCTACAAAAACAAAAAAAGAAAAAGAAACAATGACAATTTCAAGTGCAAGTTATCAAAATGTGAACCTTACCTAACTGAAAACTGAACAGAACAAAGCAAAAGTGAAAATCTATTAACCATAATATTAACAAAGAAAAAACAACAACACCAGCAACAACAAATAACAATTAACACAACCAACAAAAAAAAAAATGCAGGCTCAAAACAGAGTCTATAAACAATTACGGCTGGCTCCAAGCCCCAATGCCGATATTTGTTTTGATTGTTTTTTTTTTTTAAATACCCCTTTTATCATATTTAAAAGAATTATTTTTAAGCCTTAGCCTTAACGTTTATTTGTTTAAATTATTGAAAAAAGGTTTCCACTAATGTCTTGTCTCTCTATTGTATACCTGTATATATACAACATCACCAACACCATCATCCAACCAACAACAACATCAACAACAAGAACAACAATCGCAACAGCATGGAAACAAGCGCCGGAAAATCAATTTTGCAACTTTCCGGCTAATCATACGGCGGACTCCAGAGTCTATCAACACGTCAACGTCAGCAATAATCGCAACTCCTCGGGACTTGTAAGCTCTTCCAATTTTAGACTGTTAAACAAAGACAGAAAACAGAAAACAAAAAAAAAAAACTTAAATATAATATGTATGTTAAGTGAGATGATGGGAAGATTCCACATGGATAATCACAAATTCAAGAAAAGCAATAACAATTGGCTATATCAGTTAATTTGTGTTCAGTGGGGGGCCATATAGGGTATATATATCTAATTATATATATTTATTCACATAGATTAGGCTAGTTTTAAGCACAACTTTTTTGTTGTTCATTAATGCTAAGGTTAATTGTTGTAGTTTTTTTTAATTTTGATGAATGTTGAAAAAACCAAATCGAAATCAATTGAGAATTTCAACGCATTTTTCAGCAGCCTACCACAAAAAATGCGTCCGTTGCATGCAAATAGTGAAATAAAAAGCGCGCTTTTAAAATCTATAAATAAAAATAAACCGTATTGACATTTATTTTAAAGCGGATTTCCCCAGCGCTACTTCCTGCCAGACAGCTTGTGTGGTGGCTACCTGGATCAGGATCTATGGAGTGGATAGTCTAGAGTCTCGGCAAGGAGCCGTTGAATTTATAGTCTAATTAATTTTTGTTGGTTTAAGTGCATTCGCAGTATAAGATATAAGTTAGGCAGGCAACCGTTAGATCTAAATTGTTTATATTTGAATTTAACCGCCAGCAACCGTGTTTTGCTGATCGGTTATTTAACATCGCCGCCAGAGCGCAACTTCACCTCGGCGGCGAAGAGCGCAACTGCACCTCGGCGACGAAGCGCCAAAGCTCCGTGGCGAAGTTGCGAAAGCTCGCGGCGATGTTATATCTATGTTGTCTATATTTGATTTTAACCGCCGGCCGCCGCGGCAACCGTGTTTTGCTGATCGGTTACTTAACATCGCCGCTAGAGCGCAGCTGCAGAAATAATCCTAAGGGGCGGCGGAGCGCTAGGGCTCCAGACAGAGCGGCTAATCTGTGTTCAATATAATCTCCTTTTCTATCCCAAAGGTTGGAGGGTAGTCGGGCCTCTCCCCCTCGCCTGTGAGAAACTTCCCGGTGGAGAAATGTATTCTTATTGCCTTGCTTCCTTGCTCTGGTTAGTTCACGATTTCTGGTGGTGTTTTTCCACACTAGACTCTAGCTTGTGTGGTGCGATTTGTACTTTGTACTTTGTATATCGAAAGGTCCTTATTGACGTTCGGTCTCCTCCTCCTTTCTCCTCGTCTTCCAATGAGCATAGAGCCCTCAACCTTTGGTCTAAATACTCGATTACGTCTGACAATTTTTGAACCTTTGTTCTTTTCACATGTTTTTCATATGATTGGAAAGGTCTAGGTCCAGGTCTGTGACACCCTGTAAAAGTAGTACAACGTTTAACCTGTTCGAATCGCTTTCCTCTTCCCCCTGGCCGTAGCCCCTTTACCTGTTGCATTGGCCTCAACAACGGGACTATAACACCTGTTGCTAACGTTGCCGTCAAAAAAGGCACATTCCAGTCTAGAGCTTTAGCCAAGACGCAAACCATTGTTGATTTTCCCGATTCGTGCGTGTGGCTGTCGCGTTGCCGCAAAGCTTTCACCAATGGTGAACGGATGCTGTGTGGTTGTTGACTTTGAAGACGACCGTGTGCCAGTCCTGGGGGAACGACAACTATTTAAGGATGCTGCGTTGCTGCCTTAGCTTCAGTTAACGCGCGGCGCTTGAGTTCGTTGGATCGAGCTAAAAGTCTAAAGATACAAATTCCAGTTCAAATTCAACTTGGACCAACATGATAATCAAAATATAATAGATTCTAGCAAAAAACTTTGTAAGTGCAGTGATACAAATCGAAAATCAAAAACAAATATAAAAAATAGCCAACAAATTCATAAAATAGAAAACAATTAGAAATGAAAATGCAAATCAAAAGAGAAAATTATATTTGAAGCATAGAATCCTGGTCTGTTCTTGTGGCATAGGAAACGTAAAAGCTTAAATACTTTTAACTAAAAAGGTAATTCTGAAATGAATGCGGAAAATGAGCACAAATTTCATAAGCCATTCAAATATTACAAAATTTTAAATATAATTTGGTATAAAACACAATTAAATATTATTTTTGGCCTTATTTTGATTCCCTTTGCTAGAGATACAAAGGAAACACTTGGCAAACTAAGATAACATTTAATAAGAACTCAATTAGCTTTGATTAAGCTTAAGACTTGACATTTTAAAGAAAGATATAACAGCGGGATAAGGAATATAAGATAAAATGAAATTAGCTGGAAAAGATCTTTTCGACATCTTAACTTCTACAACATCTAAATTTTGTTGTGAAGGATTAAGAATACAAGGAAGAAATAAAGGACTTCAAGCACATTTTGTGATTTGTTTCTTGTTACTTTAAAGGCAAATAAAGAGAAGGACATAATTTAAACAGATTCAAGTAAATATATCATATAAATATCATATTTATCTTAAAATTATACAAAAATCCTTATTCTGAGTCCTTTCTGCTTGCAACTAAATACAAAGTAAAAACTTTTGCAATCAAACAATTTTAGATATAGTTTGAGCTTTAAGTGAATTTCTGTTTATTTCTATTTGTTTTATGCTATTTCAGCTGCCAGGTCAATTTTAAGCCAAAGTTTGCCAAGTTGTATATAAATTAAGTATACGTCCGGTTGGCCAGCTTTGTTTGCTTAATGCTCACTTTGTTGGCTGAAATAGTTAAATAGAAATAATTAACAAGATCTAGCAATTGAGTATTAGTTTCTGCAAAGGAGCCTCGAATTGTGCAACATTTAATTTTAATTGCACAAATATTGCCGAATTGTTGAGCCGCAATAATCATGGAAACCGTGCACCTAAGCCTCAAAGGCAATTGATTAATGTTGCCGTTGCCAATTAGAAAGTCAGACTGCAAATTGGGCTTTAAAGGCCAATGCGACTGTCAAATTAATGCAAATTCACTTTTTGTTCTTCAAATCAAATTAATTACGTTTAAAATAAATCATTTATTACGATGTAAGACGGGGGCGAAGCACTTAACTGTTGGCCGCAATGGGCCTTTGATTGAATTGCAAAACAAGAAACAAGTAAGAGATTCTAGTAGGGAGAACCCGACTAGGGAATACCCTGGACCCTCTTCTTCCAACACCAATTGTAGATATATATAGACTATTCTAGAAGCTACATGTCAAGTTTGCTGATTTTTATCGCTTACTTGGAAACGGAGCAAGTTAGCGAATATCGTAAACCTACTCGATCCGCGCGGGCACTAGGAGGACCTACAACTAAAGTTTCAAGTCTCTAGCTCCTATGGGCTCTGAGATCCTTGCGTTCATACATACGGACAGTCGGACAGACGGACAGACAGACAGACGGACGGACAGACTGACGGACAGACGAACGGACAGACAGACGGACAGACAGACGGGCGGACATGGCTAGATCGACTTGGCTATTGATGCTGATCAAGACAATATATACTTTATGGGCTTGGAGATGCTTCCTTCTGCCTGTTACATACATTTACATTTTGCACAAATACAAGATACCCTTTTTAGCCATTTTCAATGGGTTTAGGGTATAAAAACTGGCATCAGCAAAAACATTTAGCAAAGAGTTGAGGCTTTAATGAAAACAATAATTAACTTGAAAGCGAGCCGAGCGCTGTTCATAACTCGATTTCCCCTGCCCCGCGCTCCTTCCCCGCGCCCCGCGTCCAGTGCCAGTTAATAAATTGAAAAACAATTAGAACACATTAAATTTTTGAGACAACTCAGCAAAGTTTGCTCCACATTTGGAGCAGCAGCTGCCCTCCACTTGCGCATCCTTGCGGCAGATTGTCTCTCTTCATTTTCTCGCAACGGCGGCTGTCTCTGTGTGTGTGTGTGTGTGCGTGTGTGCGTGTGTGTGTGCCTCTCTCTTTGACGTTCTCATGTCTTTTGATTATTATTCTATTTAAATGAAAAATACTTTCTTTCAATGTGCGAATGTCGCTTGTATATTTAAGTTAAAATGAAAAATAGTTCGCAATGCAAGAGACAGCTTCTTAAAATTAACTGACAATAAAGTTGTTTTCCTCTTTTTGAAATTGTTTAAAAGCTCAACCTTTTCATTGTTGTTGAAATATTTAATTTTGTTAGTTACATGTGAGTAAAATATAAATGTGGTCGACATTTGGTTTAATTTAATTTGAGTTTCCATTTGGCTGGCAAGTCAGAAGCTGGAGGTGCTTCATATTTGCGGCAAAAAGTGCTTGTGTTTATAATTATTTTCCTATTAAAATTGGGTAAAACATCATGTAAACTATTTGTGCAAATGTATGGAACAGGCAAAAGGATGCATCTCCTATCCCATTATGTGCACATAAGATCCATAGCCGCGGCGATCTAGCCATGTCCTTCCGTCCGTTTGTTCGCTCGTTTGCATGAAAACGTCAATCTCAGAACCTTAAAGAGCTAAGAGCTAGTCTCAACAAATTACTTAACTTTAATAGTATACACAGATCAAGTAACTTCTAGTTATCTGTTATAGCTTTCTGTGCTGGCAGAAGAAGGTTTAGGGTATCTCCTAGTCGGGTAAATAGGCTCAAAATCGGCATACCTATATACTTTTGCAGGCAAAGTCTTTAAGACTTTCCGTAGTCGAATATATTCCTTGGAGTTGTCATTGCATACATATTTTGTCTTCCAATATTCTTTGAAGAGTATTGTCTTTTAGTCCTTAGTACTTTTTTCAATAGCTTAGGTTAAAAAAATAATATATTTTTTATTAAAGTGAAGAATCTTTTAAAAAATAAACAGAATTTTTGTTTGTTTGTTTTTTCTTATTCGTTATTTTTAATATATACAAAGGTTTGAATAATATATTAAGCTGTCAAGAGTTAAGTCAAGTGGAAAAGAGATATGTTATGATATGATATGGCAAGCTATGTTATGATATGATATGATATGATATGATATGATAATGATATGATATTATAATATGTATGATAGATATGATATGATATGACATGATAAGTTATGATATGTTAAGTTATGTTATGTTATGATATGTTATGCTCTGTTATGTTATGTTATGTTATGTTATGCTAAGTTATGTTATGTTATGTTATGTTATGTTATGTTACGTTAAGTTATGTTATGTTATGTGATGTTATGTTATGTTATGTTGTGTTATGTTATGTTATGTTATGTTATATTATGTCATGTTATGTTATGTAATGTTATGTTGTATTATGTTTTGTTATGCTATGTTATGTTATGTTATGTAATGTTATGTTATGTTACGTTAAGTTATGTAATGATATGTTATGTTATGTTATGTTATGTTATGATATGTTATGTTATGTTATGTTATGTTATGATATGATATAACACTCATGATAGAGATTTCATTATTATTATCATTTGTATCATTATTATTAATATTAATATTATTCATAGAATTATTATTTAATGCTGATTTTGGTGAATTTTTCGCTAAAAAATCTAAAAATCTTAAGTCAGTTCTGGGTTTGTTGCGGCATTTATGAAAGCAATTCAGCAATGGGAATTCGTTTCGGTTCGCGCAAGCTGCCTTGCCCCAGCCAAAAACAGGGCATATTCGGAGCATGTAAGGTGACGGGTATAATGAATGTTTCCAGTCAGCTTTTACATATCAATTTCAAATAATAACAATATATAAATATTGACAAGGGCAAAGCAAAACAGGCGCAGCTGCTGCTGACATGATCCAAGAAGGCGAAGCAAATATGAATTTTCCATGTCGGGATGTGGGGAAATGTGTAGCAAAAGTGTGAATATTTATTTTGTATAACTTTTTTACAGCGGCAAGTATGCATACTTGATGCTGTTTGTGAATAACACACACAGCAGCAGGAGCAGCAGCAGCAGCCGGCGCTCCTTCAAAGGATGAACCTTTTGCGCGCGCCATCCTTTCATATGTTAATCCCACAGAGAGCTGAGCCAGCTGTGCAGCGGATTACCCAGTTAGTCAGTTAGTCGCCGCAGCTTGGTGTACCTGGGCGCGAAAAAAAGGACAAGCCGCAGGCAAAGGCATGCTGGCCAGCCTCCACGCTGCGCTTGTCTATCTATCTATGTATATGTGCGTGTGTGTGTGTGTGTGTGGGTGTGTGTGTGTGTGTGTGTGTGTCTTCCCACTCAAAGTCCAAGAGTAGAGCGCTTTACAATTTTATTATTTATTCTTTGACGGCCGCACTTCACATTTTTTTTAGCTGTTTTTTTCAATTTGCGTATTTGCATAAGGAAAAATGAACTGAAAACGATCTCTGGCCTGAGTTAAACTTATGACAGGCGTGCATTATAAATTTGTATGTGTGTGTGCGTGTGTGTGAGTGTGTGTGCGTGTGTGTGTGTGAGGCGTTCACAAGCGGAGGCAACACTTTATTGCTGGCCCGCCCGCAAAAGTATGCTACACTTTTTTATTCAACCGCCGTTTGGCTCTGGCCCAAACATTTAAATGGATTTTCTTAACAGATTTGTACTTTCTGCCCGTACATTTTTTTTTTGCATTCCGGTTGTATTTGTCTGTGATACTTTTTTCTGTACTTTTTTATTTTGCCAGTTTCTGTTTCGGCATTGCCTGTGCTTTTGTCTTCCAATTGTGCGACTCTTTTCATTGCTGCGATTTCTTGTTTTGTAGTTGGTGGCTTTTTGTTATTTTTTTTTTTGTTATTTTTTATTTTTCGTCGCTTCTGTGTTGTCATTTGAGATAATATGAAAGGCATTCAGGCTTTGCAGCATTTGTCCTTTTGTTGCGCTTCGCCTTTGATTGTATTCAAGTTTATTTTAAAGCAATTGATTGGATTCGAAACGATGATTGAGAAAATCTGCCATTGCAGTTGTGTGTTAAGTGGTTTGGAATACGTGTTGAAGCGTAAGTGGTTATATCTCTCAGTAGTTCGCTTCGGCTTCCAGAGCAAATGTCTCGTATGGGACAAGGGAAAAAATGCTCAACTCGGAGAAAATGCAAGACAAGCTTATGAACATTATGCATTGAATCCGTTCGAGCTTATGAATTCAAAAGGTGCGCATTAGGTAAACTTCCAAATTGCAGCATTGCTTATTAAAGGAAGGAAATATAAATCTTAAAGAGTGTGGAGATGGCAAAACCACATTTGATTTCAAATAATCTCAGCGAAGATAGATTCCAGGGTGTTGAATCATAATTCTCTTGCTTGCAAAAGAGAAGAACTTTTCTGAAACAGAAAGGTTAAGGGAAAGATTAAGTAACCAGAAGGGAATCCTGTGAGAAAATTTCACTTTTCTTTATAAGCATATCAGATTTAATATAAACGAGCATTGGCACGATCTAAGCATTGTCAACGAGACAAGAAGCAAGAAGCAAGAATTTACCATGCTTATAACAAAACCTTTAAGACAATAGCAAGTATTTCTGCAGTCCTTGCGAAAGGACATGCCTAGTCGCAGCTGATACTCAGCAGCTAAGTTGACCATATTCAATCACTTTGACTAAGTGCCAAAATGGCCAACGGCTAAGAAAACAGCAGCAACTGTTGGCCATCAGCAATAAAAATAGACTAACATGCAACCATATCAAATCGGTCAATTAATTGATTGATTGATTGATTAGCCACACACACACACACATATGCACACACACACACAAAACTCAACAAGAACAACAAACACAAATTAAACAAAATAAACCAAAATGCGGTTCATTATTTTCATTTGCTTAAGCAATTCGAGAGCCCAACAATAACAGACGAAATGATGCGGAAGAGAGAGGGCCAGAGAAACAGAAAGGGACAGATGTACATATGTGTGTGCGTTGTGTGTGTGCGTGTGTGCGAGTGTGTGTCTGTGTTGTGTTTGCAAATCAAAGCGAATGTTTATGCTTGTGATTTGAATTTAAATGCGAAATCTCTGCTCCCCTGCCGACGCTTTGTTTTATGCCAGCATCAAAATGTTTATGGAACTCGCAACGAGTCGCAAACAGAAAAAAACAACAACCAAAACACATTCGTACTCATGACAGCGCCAGCTGCAAATCAAAGACCAGCTGGAATTTGTATAATGGATGCCGATTCATTCAACCAATTCGGTACGCGGTCAACAATTTGCCGTTCCATCACTGTGTGTGATTTTTCATGTGTTATTTATCCAAACATTATTGGCTCAGTCAGCGGGTCACAGATTAGCGCACAAAAGTAGACTATGAAAATCTACATGTGAAATCTGCGCACAAAAGTAGACTACGAAAATGTGTATGGGAAATGTGCGTGTTTCGTGTTGGAAGTTTCTTGTACACCTTTTACAATTGGGTAAAAACCTCTTCATGGCATTATGGAAAGGGCAGAAGAAGACTTCTGGTAAACTATTCAAGGTTACATATACATATACATTACTCGCATGTCTTTCTGCCCGTGTGTGGGAAGGCGTCTTTCTTCGAAGCCATAAAAGCTAGGGATTCCATATTTAAAATAAACCCTTGTTTTGTAGAATCCTCAATCCTTTTTCATAGTTCCATTAATATTTGTTCTTTTAAGTTATAGTTAGAGCTGAAAACAGCAAAGTATTAAGGCATATCGACTCTTTCTATAGAATACACAGCTTAAAAGAAGCTCACCTTCTTTAAACACATGACCGGACAGGGTATCTCCTAGTCGAGCGCTCCCGAATTGAGCGTTAATAAATCACATGATAAACTGCTTGTGATTTGCAGTTTATAAAATGCTAGATTTCTATACTTAATGATGTTGAACAATAATTAATTAAACCAAAAAGAGCTGGTCAAACGGACTCGATGCGACCAAATGCCGACTATGGACTCACAACA
Source organism: Drosophila kanekoi (assembly GCA_037075305.1). NCBI lineage: Eukaryota > Metazoa > Arthropoda > Insecta > Diptera > Drosophilidae > Drosophila > Drosophila kanekoi. The sequence continues at coordinate 4,444,644 of JBAMCE010000678.1, read as the reverse complement.
AGATGTGGTCAGAGGATGTCCAGTTGGGAAATAGTTGCATCAATCATGGCAAAAGTTGATAAAGCGTTTTTATACACTTGTGTAATTATATCACGCTCACAATGTTTATATGAGCTACTGCCAATTGCTTATAAGATCTGGTTATGTGACCTTAGCTCTGGAGCTCGACGGAGGTTATGTCCTGACTGACAGGCGGATGGGTAAATGGCAAGGGTTATCAAGCTTAGTGTGCTGGGCATCGTTATAAAAAGCGATAGGTCAATAGTTCAAAACCAGCAGCAATTCTCACTTGGCGACAAATGCCAGAGGCTGGCGCGAGTTATTCATTATTAGTTATTCGGAAGATGCTAAGTTCTTGCATTATAGAGTTCGTTTTGTGAACTCTCTGTTATGCCATCTTGATTATATTGTGGCCCAAGGTCTTGGCTGTTTTGGCCAAGTTTTGTATACTTTATGTGGCCTGCTCGCGCCCAGTCCTTACCTGGCCAACTGTTGTTGATGTATTTGCGTCAACAGCTGCGGCCAGCCGAACGGAACCAGGCGCGAACGAGTTAACAAAAATGGAAGGCTCTTGATGAAATTTTGCGTGTTGTCTCAGAAACTGCGACAGCTGGTGTTAACTGGGCGTGAAAAGCTCTCGAAATCTGATGTTTATGTGAAGGTTAAGGTTCGTGTCTTTCAAATACAGCTTAGCGAAAACAAAAGGCTCGAACAGATGTTGCCTGCAAATGGTCCTGTGTCTTGTATAAGGCTTAAAATGAATTCATTTTGGTACATTTTAAAGGTGTACTAATTGAATTTACGTTGAGTTGAAGACGGCGTGGCTTTTGATTAAGAAATTTTACAATGTGCATCCGCACATAATTAAGCCGCAGCTGAAATGTGGAAATCTAGTTTGTGGCTTACGCTGCGCAGCGGCTGGCAAATTGCCATAAAGATACTTTTAATTGCTACTAAGTGCCGGCAGAGCCCAACATCGTCGCACTTATCTGGCCCAAGGCAAACGAATCTCTCGCAAAGTCTCGAAAGCCAGAAAGTCTCCAAAGGCAAACGCCAGACGGCAAGCGGCAAACGGCAAACGATGTGCTCTGGAGCTGAGTTATAGTTGCGGGAATTGTTGTTCTGGAAAAGTAAATGTAGGTTGCTTGATTTGAAAGTTAATGAGCTACGCATTGCCAGGACGGCAACGGTAAGGACTTAAAAATGAAACAACTGCAAGTTAAATGGATTGGGATTGGTATTGGGATTGGCAGGAAGCTTGGGCAATAAAGTTATACAAGTTACGTACAATTGAGCCCCGTTCTTAAGCAATTCAATCCGATGCACTGCGAATCGCTCTTGAATTGGAGTTGATTTGGAGCCAGAGATAAGAGATAAGACTGAATTTCATAAATCATTCGGGCAGCTAGAGCCTAAGGCAATTGTAATTCATTTAGCGCCTGCTTAAAATCGATTAGTTAAACAAGCTAAACATATTTGCATGTTTAATTTGTTGCCAAATGATTTAACGGTACAGTACAACATGGCTAAAACAAACTTGAATGATTTATATAGGACATTTAGTTAAGGCTTCTTATGAATGAATTATATGAGACATTTAGTTAAGGCATCTTATGAATGAATTATATAGGACATTTAGTGAAGGCTTTTTATGTTTTGGTAAGCAAAATTCACAACAAACACAATTTGTCTGGAGTAGCTTTTGTTATAGGGAAGCTCGACTTTAAGCACATCCTTTTGCAATACTTTGAAGTAACTCTCCTAGCCGAAGATTAAGCAAGTCAGGTTGATTTATATGTAACTATATCTTATTATTAAAATAATTAGCAATCATGGCAGGGTTTATTATGCCCAGGGTATAATTTCCTTTTGCGAATGTATGAAACAGGCAGAAGGAAGCATCTTAGAGCCCATAAAGAATATTTATTCTGGATCTGCATCAATCGCCGAGTAGATCTAGCCAAGTCCGTCTGGCTGTCCGTCCGTCTGTCTGTCCGTCTGTCTGTCCGTCCGTCCATCCGTCTGTCTGAAGTTATTGTCATTCAGAATAAATGTATTATGTCTTTTTTAGAGTATACTACATGTTTAACATAAAGCATTAAGTAAATATGGTAATTAGCTCTATAGTTATAAAATATCAATACTATAAGAAGTGAATAGATGAGAAATTCTATATATATTATATATGATGTCTGCAATGAAAGAACCAAAACTGATTATTCAATGAGAAAGAAGTAAAATTTTCGATGCTAGGCACATTTAGACTTTTTATTAATTTGAATATACCTTTAAACAAGTTGGAACCATAAATTATTTCTTGCTCACAATTATTGCTTATTAATTTGAAGAATTCGAATCATTCTTACGACATTTCCCCAGTTTTCATTTAGTTCTAAATTTTATGTATCGAACTTGATTTAAAGTTTGCCTTGAATACAAATCTTTGGTTTGATTGCATCTCATCTTGTATTAACAGCTTGTCCTTTCGCTTGACTCTGCGTTTGTCTAACAAATGTTTTCTTAAAGTTTTCCATCTGCAGCAAGTCGAGCAACAAGAAGCAACAACTGGAAACCAATTGGCTGTGGCCTGCGACCAGAGAACCAAAAGTTAAAGTTTTTTTTTAGATGTTTTTTTCTTAAAGAGAATTTAATCAAAAGTTGTACAGAGCTCGAGAGCGTTTCAAGTTCACCTGTGCTGGCTGCATTTTAAGTAAACGAGGCAAACAATCAAAAAAAAAAAAAAAACTGTGGAAAAGCAAAGCAAAAGAAGCCCAAAACATCATGTCGCAGCATTTCACATCGATATTTGAGAATCTGCGCTTTGTGACCATCAAACGTTCGACAAATGCGCAGCAACAGCAACAACAACAACAGCAGCAGCAGCAACAACAGCAACAGCAGCAACAGCAGCAGCAACAACAGCAGCAGCAACAACAACAGCAGCAGCAGCAACAGCAGCAACAACAGCAGCAACAGTCGCCGCTGCCCACGCCCAAAGCAACGCCCGCCGAACAAAATAAAGTCAAAGCCAAAGCCCAGCCAACGCCAACGCTTAACGGCAATGGGCTACCCTTGAGCACAAATCTTGAGGGCGTCGCGGGGGCTGCCTGCCCTGAAGTGGAACACAGCAGAGGCGAGACCGCAGGCGGAGGAGCTGCTGCCAGCACAGCTGGTGCAGTCGGCGGCGGCGGCGGCACGCCGTTGAAGCACCATAAGCGCACGAGTATATCGACGACATCGCCACAGACGGGCCGGGAGCGACGTGGCACGAACACGAGCATCGTTGTGGAGCTGGATGACAGGGTTGGCGGCGTGAATGCGGCGGGCGCATCGGGCAGCGGCACCGCATCCAGCAAAAGTTCACGCGAACTTTCGCCCACACCGAAAAACCAACAGCCCAGAAAAATGTCACAGGATTATCGTTCGCGTGCCGGCAGGTGAGTCTCACATACGTAATTTCAACGTATTGCAAATAACAAGAAAACCTATAAATACAAATATTTACAAAAAAAAGAGCAGAAGAAATATAGCTGAGAATAACTCAGAATTCCAAGAAAGTGGCTGGGTGGCATAAAAGACAAGATTTTCTAGCTTTTCGATAGACTAATCTTTCCAGATTTAAGGGCCAATTTGAGCTAGAGGTCAAACCATGAACAAAAAGCCAAACCTTATGAAAATCTGATGAGATTTTACCTAGTTATTGGGATGGGAAATTTTGAGCTATCTCTGTATAGGATATGAGAGAGTAAAGGGGTCGAAAATTGAGGCCTATGTCCATATAGGATATTTGGGAGTACAACAACAACAACAAAAAGGGTTCTAAAGCTCAGACTAAACAGATTGTCTGTATTTGATTGGTTATATTATCAGCAGACTTTGCTGCGAAGTTTAGATAAGCTACGCCTTATCCTCAGTTCGCAGCTGTAACTACTTGTGAATTATAAGAAACAGCTGTTGATAGAAGACTTTTTAGTGTATCGCCTAGGCGGAAACTTCCGATTAGAGCTTATGGAGCTTAAATCTACATTGATCTATGGATATATAAAAATGGATATGGATATATATACTTTGGTTTTATATACTTTGCCCAACTTAGTACTAAATATATTTATATATAAAGCTCTCATTATATTTAAAGCTTTTAGGATATATTTTCAATAGTTTCTTTTATGGCGTGAAGAAGGGCATGTTAACTTTCATTCTGCCAATCCAAATCAATGTCAAAGCGCGTTAAATTGTAATTTTTATAATTCTGCTGAAACTAAACCTTTAAATAGGCGGAATATCTCCTTTGTTCTGTTGATTACTCTTGATGGATTTTATTTTCACACACAATAATTTTCATAATTTAAAAGCTTTTTCCCTGTTTAAGCATAAATGTGTTCTCATTTTTTTTGCCACTTGAAATGTTCTTGTTGAACTTTTTTAATATGCATTTGTAGCTTTATTAACATGCATTGATTTTTGAATTGATTGCAGTTTCATGCACCTGGACGACGAGGGCCGCAGCTTGTTGATGCGCAAGCCGATGCGGCTGAAGAACATCGAGGGCCGGCCGGAGGTGTACGACACGCTGCACAGCAAGGGACGCGAGGTGAGTCACGTTTCCATTTCGGTTCCAGCCACTTACAAAAGATCATAATTAGCTATTTGCACGTGCTCCAAATGCTATCTGAAGTGAGTTTCGGCTGCGTACGGTCCGTTTTGGCCGACGGCTAAGAAACTGCGGGAGGCTCTGCGCTCCACGAATGAATGTGCAATAAAAAGGCAGTAAAACAATTCGCAGCATGTTCTCTCTTTTTCTTCAGAGCGTAAAAAAGTTTCTTCTGACATGCCAAGCGCAGAGAAAAAAACCATTGCATACTTGTAGGAGTTATTTAATACTCATGATGCTGCTAGTTGGCCATGTAATTGTTTGAGTGTGTGGGTGTGGGTGTGGGTGTGTGTGGGTGTGTGCGTGTGCTGCCTGTTTGTTTGTCCGTGTGCTGTTGTTGTTGCCTGCAATTTTAACGTTTACTGCAGTTTGTTATGTAAAAGTTGTTCGAGTTCGTGCCTGTTGCCAGGATTAAAGGACCCCGCATTTGTTGGCCCCATTGACGCTTAGAGCCAAGTGTGCTCAGCGTAATGAAGTAGCTGGAAATTCTTTTTATGCATGTGTGTGTGTGTGTTTGCTGTAAAATTATATACATCCGTGTGTTATGTTAGTTAGTCTGTGTGTGTCTGTGAGGGCTGCAAAGTGTTCGTGCGACGAAATTCCGTTGAAACTGTCGTCCGTTGTTATTTTTTGTAATTTCTGTTGCGGTCAGCAGGGTCAAAACAAAGTTTTCACTTGTGCTTAACTTAAAACTGCTGCCTCAGACTTTGACGGCAGCCCAAAATACCATAGAAGGGATTTGTTTAATAATGTGGAATTAAAACTTATTGAAGTTCGCGTCTCACAATTCGCAGAACAATCCCGAAAGGAATAAAATGCGACATACTGTTAATAGTTTTTAAGAAAGTTTAATTAATTCTGATTTGCACTTATTTTAATGTGTTTTCACAGCAATCACAACTTTTCTTGATCCTTACTTAGGGTTGTAAACTCAGCGGTTCGTTTACGGGTTGAACCAGCTACCTGCATGGAGCTTCGGGTCGAAAGGCTGTTTCGAACCGAGCTTCAACTGTTAATCAAACCATTAAGGGTCGATTCATAGCACCAAATAATTTAGAATTTCGGGCTCAACTGGCTTGTTGCTAAAAGGAAGAGTAATCTGGTCGGGAGTGCCAGGCTAGGGGAACCTAAACAATCTTCTCCCTCACAAATAAGTACTTCAATAGTTTCCAAAGCTCATCAAATGCTTTTAGTCTGCATAAAAGAAGCTTAAAGCTTTTAAGTTTGATAAAGTCGCCTAAAGCTAGCTCTAAAAGCACACTAAAAAGCACATTAAAGAAATATTAAATTGGTTGGCTTAATAAAATGTTAACTGCAATGCTTTTCAAAACAACAATAATATATATGGGATTTGTAAGCTGTCTCTGAAAGCACATTAAGTGTGTGAGGCTTAAAGCTCTTAAGTTTGATAAAGTCGCCTAAAGCTAGCTCTAAAAGCACATTAAAAAGCACATTAAAGAATTATTAAAATTGATAAATTCTATCCATTTAATATATATGTGATTCGTAAGCTGTCTGTAAAAGCACATTAAGTGTGTGAGGCTTAAAGCTCTTAAGTTTGATAAAGTTGACTAAAGCTAGCTCAAAAAGCACACTAAAAAGCACATTAAAAGCACATTAAGGAAATATTAAGTTGGTTGGCTTAATAAAATCTTAACTGAAATGCTTTTTATATCAACAATAATATTTATATCTGTGATTTCTAAGCTGTCTCTAAAAGCACATTAAAGCGATAGTAAATTTAGTGAGTGCATAAGATCTGAGGCTGAGAGCAACCCCCATTGCAACCCCCATGCAACCCCCATTTTATATCATAGATTCTGGCTAGATTCTCAGCGGGGCTTCAAAGCTGATTCAGCAACTGCAACAACGACTGCGACTGCGACTGCGATTGCGATTTAAAACTCATTAGGCCGCCAAAAGAACAGTTTTGGGGCGCGTTGCAAGAGCGGAAAAGACGTCGACGTGTTGGCATTAAAGTTGGCAACTAACCTCAATTAGCTGAGGCAACCCCAAGCGGCATTTGGCTGGCTAATTAAGTCAGCGTCGACGCCGACAGTTGGCGTCGGAAATGGCGCTACGAATCCTTTTTTTGCAATCAAATTTCATTGCAATGCCATCGTTGCCGCCGCAGTTGAATTTTTAATGCGCCGAGCGCATAAAATTATGCAATGCAAAATATTTGCTCTTGCCGCCATTCAAGTGTTCGAGTGGCCTCCTCGACTTTGGCTACCTTGGGAAAACACTCAACTTGCCAATTGGCATGCAAATTTCGCCCACCTGCTAATTATAATAAGCGCTGGGGAAAACCCCATTCAGCTCTTTTCATAGCTGTAAGCTGTCAGTTGTTATGGCGCCACTTAAAGCAAATTACACTTTATGTCCTCTGCTCTGAATGCGCGGCTTAAATGTCTTAGCATCCCGTCAATTAAATAGCCCACAATGTAGCTCGTCTATGTTAATACGAGCCCTTAACGGCAGGTTTCATAACTTTTATGGTTATGCGCGGGGGCTTTCGCTATATGTGATGCTTGAAACTTTTAGTTATACCCAGCCAAAAGCATCAGCTATCTATCAGATAGGTTTTCCCATATGAACTGTTAAATTTTAACAGCAGGTTTATCCACCTTTTAAATAATCGACAGTTAAATAAAATACGCAAAGCTGAAAGCTTTTAGTTGGAAACAGTCAAACGTCTAAAGGAAGTATCATCCCATATGACTATTGAATAGTTTAACAGCAGGTTTATCCAGCTGTTAAATAATCGATAGTTAAATAATATATGCAAAGCTTAAAGCTGAGTTGAACACAGTCAAAAGTCTAAAGGATGTATGATCTACATATGTATATGATCTATACCGGACACGTTTCCCCATATGACTATTGAATAGTTTAACAGCAAGTTTATCCAGCTGTTAAATAATCGATAGTTAAATAATATATGCAAAGCTTAAAGCTGAGTTGGACACAGTCAAAAGTCTAAAGTAAGTATCATCTACATATATATATGATCTATACCGTAGACGTTTTCCCATTTGACTTTTAAATAGTTTAACAGCAGGTTTATCCACCTTTTAAATAATTGATAAAAATATAATATAGAAGTTCTAAAACCTTACCCAATTTCCTGTTCTACTTGCAATTCACCCCCAAAGACAATCGATAGAGGTAGGAACAAATTAACAGTTTGTTAAGGCCCAGTTACAGAGTTTTTCCCACTTGATCATAGATAGAATAAGAAGAAGATCGTAGCTCTTTAACGTCGTGCCTTTTGAATTGCATGGGCTGCTTTTAAATGCTGGAATTATGAATTGCAATTTTCTCAGCAAAAAGAAAGCGAGTCCAGAAGCAGAGGGAGCTGGTTGGCAGAGTTCAGCGTATTAAAGTTCATGGCGAGGTAGTAATTGAAGTTAAGAACTGCAAATAATGTTTATTTCAAGTGTTATTCACTTCTATTGCCACTTCAGCTGCAGCAGGGCAAAGTTTTGGGGGTGTTGAAAACTTTTAGCTCAAGGTGTTGAAATGTATTAGCTGCAAATTAAATAAGAAAATCTACTTATATTGCATTGGAAAATAAGATTAAATATATATATTAAAGATTGATTAATTGATTTTCCGTTTTCATGCGATATCACATCATTCAAATATTCCCCTTAGCTATGAACTAGTTCATCTAATTTTCGATACATTTGACAAAAGCATATATCGATATCGATTATTAATTTATACTGATAAGAAGGATACAATATATCGATAAACATGTTAAATGTTTTATGACATGCTATCGATTAAATGAATTATCGATTCACAAAGAGGATCAAATATATCGATAAATATGTTAAATGCTTAAGGACATGCTATCGATTAAACGTGAAAATCGTATTTTGTTTTGCATATTTCTATCGAATGCAAGCGCATTTGCGATTCGTCTTAGCTGAAACAACAGCTGGCTGCACTTTTTACACTCTTCTTCTTAAGCGGCGCATAAATTTTGGAACAAAAAAAAGTTGAAAATTGAATAGGAAAACTTACAAAAAAGTGCAAATTTGGCGTACGCCAGAGAAAGACCCGCAGCCCTTGCGCTGCCCAGCTGCAGCTACCAAGGCGCTGGGCAAACTTTAAGCGCTCTAATATGTGTGTGTGTGTGTGTGTGTGTGTGTGTGTGTGTGTGTGTGTGTGTGTGTGTGTGTGTGTGTGTGTGTGTATTTATTTGACGCTTTGCAGCTGCAACAATTTCCGTTTCCGGCGCACTCGCGATGCGCCGCCTTGTTGCTGCTGCTTTGTGTTTTTATTTACATAAAACAATTTCGAAGAACTTTGTGTGTTGATGTTGCGGAGTGTTGGGCGGTCGAGGCGGGGCTCTAACCAGTTAATGGGCGTGGCATGCACTAGTAGCTGCCGCTGCTCGCAATTATTTACATTTGACGCTAGCAGCCAAATTCCCTTTAAATGTAATGCGGTCTGGCCACAATTTTCGGCTGCCTTATGAGATTTTTCCGCTTTGACGGGGAAAATTTCATTTTCAAGCACGGTAAACACATAATGAGGTGTGTGTGTGTGTGTGGGCGTGGCATGCAATGGCAAGCTTTGCTTATTAGAATAATAATTTTCAAGTTGTTGCAAATAAAGTGCGTAATGTGCACCACGTGTGCGTGTGTGTGTGTGTGTGTGTGCGTGTGTTTGCTTAAATCTGCTGCTTCCATTTGCTGTTTGCATTGTGCATAAATTTGTCCTTTGCAGTTGAGTGAAAATTGGTAAAGTTTATGCCCCAACCGTGTGGGAAACTGAGTAATTTTTTTTCTTAGTATTTTATATGAGAAAAGTATGTGTGTAGTTTATTGCGGTTGAGTTGCTCGAGAGGCTCATAAATTAACAACCAGAATTTATTAACTTTAGATTGTGCAAAAAACTTGCACAAAGGACATAAGCTAGAACATTTTAGATTGTGTGGAAATTTTGGGAACATGAGACGAATTTGCTTAACATGGTTCATAGTTTTCGAAAAAGTTGATTTAAATAAATATTTATTTTTAGTTTTAAGAATTTTAATTTTAAGCAGGACTTAGCAAAGGCTTGATAAAATTATGAGTTGGACAATGTTTTTCTTGCTTCATTTGCAAATTAATAAACTTATCTCAAAGCTCTGACAACATTTTGGCATGTTACACCTGAGCCTGATTGAATACTTAAGCATAGGAGCATAAGAATAACTCTCAAGCTGAGGACTTCCCTACAATAAGATGTATTGTGGAGGACGTCTGTCCTTTGTAAACACGCTCTTATAGCTCAGGTTCAATGCTAAGGTGACTTTTCCAATAGAAAGAAATATGTCACAGCTGAAGTATCTCTGGATGCTCCCATGCCTTCTGATGCGAGTGCCAAACTTTGCTAACCAAAAACCTAACATTTCAACAGATGAGTGTCTTGTGAAGACTTTGATATACAATAACAGGTGTGCATTCAAAGCTTGTGTATTTCATCAACATTTAAAATGTATCTCAAGTTAACTCTTCCATTTGTTGAATAAGTCAGCTTGCAGCCAATTACGACAATTTAAACAAAAAGTATTATAAAATACTCCAATCGCACCTTAATAACAATAATTTAAGAGTTTTTAATACTTGAACAACTGCCTATGAAACAAACGTAAGAAAGTGGCTGGATACACGGCGTATGTGTAATGTAATTGTCGCAGTCGCAGTCGCAGTCACGGAGCCTGAGCCACAACCGTAATAAGCAGAAGGTAAAAGCACTTGAGCTCTTTTATGGTTGGGGCCAATTCGCTTTTCTCCAGCCAATTCAAAAGCTCAACTGCCTGTGAAAACAAACTAATTATGACCGCGGGTTGCTTTGCCATCGCCTTGGCGCTTCAAGGCGTTGGCGTTGGCGTTGGCGTTGGCGTTGGCGTTGAGTAAATTAAACCGTCGAGGAAAAGAGACCGTAAGCCAGGTAAAAGAAAAACAGCCAACAGGCAGCGCGTTCGCAGTTGCCCGTGCGGCATAGTAGGATGAATTGAGCGTTGCAAGTGTAGACTGAAAGGCAAGCCGCAGGGAAGAGTGTTCAACTCGGCGATACACTGTAAAAAAAAGAAAATGTTAAGTGCTTTAGTTGCCGCGAGCAAATACTCCCTCTCTCTCTCTGTCGGACTGTAAAGTAGTATAAATATATACGTATAAGATAGATATAGATAGATAGGTAGGTAGCTAGATAGATAGGTAGATAGGTAGGTAGATAGATGGATAGATAGATAGATAGATAGATGGATAGATGGATAGATAGATTGATTGCTAGATGGATAGATGGATGGATAGATAGATTGATTGATAGATGGATAGATGGATAGATGGATATATAGATGGATGTATAGATAGATTGATAGATGGCTAGATGGATAGACAGATTGACAGATAGATAGATAGATAGATAGATAGATAGATAGATAGATTGATTGATAGATTGATAGATAGATAGATAGATAGACAGATAGGCAGATAGGCAGATAGGCAGATTGATTGATAGATAGATGAACAGACGTATATTTTTGCTTGTTTGGATTGATTATTGATGAGAGTCCTATTTTATTGCCCATCGCAGGGTAAAATTACAGCAACATGCGTCATAAGTAATAATAAAAAAGTATGTAAATATAATACAGTTAAGAAATTGTGAAAGTAAAGCAAAGTGAAAGTCACATCCGCAATTGACAGTGAAATGCTTTTTAAAGGCAACCGAAAGCCAAGGCAGGAGAAAAAGGCAGCTTAAATGGGAACTGGGAACTTTGGGAGATAAAGCTCTAGGCGAGAAGTTGTCAGTTGTTGCTTCATGTGATTCCCAGAGCTGTTTCTGTTTAATTCCATTTATATTGACTTAACGGGCGGGGGGCAGGGGCAGGGGTAGGGCTTGGGTGGGTTGTCTTCGTCTTTTATAGCTGTGGCAGCTCTGTCATTCATCTTCATTTGTCGCTGCAATTAGGGCGAACGAAATGAGCAATCAAAAATTTAATTACCCAGATAAGCAATTAAATTTTTTAATTAAATTGTCCAAACGTTAAGACACAGCCCAGCCCAGCCCAGCCCAGCCCCGCCCCATTCACCACGCCCCCTTCACATGTCATATTTGTGTCATGTTTATGACTTGTTTATTTATCATTTTCTCTTTCAAGATATTGTCCTGCTCGAGGGCAACCTGCACGAGCAGCATCATGAACATCGGCAACGCGGCCGTCGAGGCGCGCAAATCGGATTTGGTGCTGGAGCACGCCAAGGATTTCCTGGATCAATACTTCACCTCCATTAAGCGGTAAGCTACAGACTCACGAAACGCAACATTCGCTTCAAGCTGCCAACTTTCCCCTCGTTAGCTCCTCCTCTGCCGCCCACGACACACGCTGGAAACAGGTGCGACAGAGCATTGAAACAACGGGACATTATCAGCTAACTGAAACCGAGCTAATTTATGGCGCCAAATTAGCCTGGCGCAATTCTTCCCGCTGCATTGGTCGCATCCAATGGTCAAAGCTCCAGGTGAGTCTCACGTTTGATTTATGAACACAATTTCACAATTTCTGACTACAATTTATGAAGAACTTTATTAACAACTTTACGAACAACTTTTCCGTTGTTCTCTGTTTTAAGTTGAACTTTAAGATTGTAAAAGAGTTATGAAATTTGTGTGCTTCTTATTCAAAAGAATTTAGCTTTGCTTTTAGGGGTTCCCTTGTAGAAGACTTATATAAAACTATTCAACTATTTCAACTATTTCAAGCTCACTTTTGAAGTTGGAAATTGATTAGACTGTCTGTTAATTAGTTAATTAGATTAGTTCAAGAGTTAATTAGACGTGCCTAAAAGTGAAATGTAGAAGAGTTCAACTGAGAACTTAGAATACTTGAAATAGAGTTAACAAAAATAGTTCATGTAAGCGAAGAAATTTGATTTATTTTTTTAAATGAAATGAAGCTTACGTTTTAAAAAGAAAATATTGAAAAGTAGATCCTGCAGCTAACTAACTATTTGATCCTTAAGAGACAGGGAACGTCCAACTTGTTATACTTCCTCCAGAAGCAGATACAAATTGTTCTTTGCCTTTACAAAGAAATACTTTTGAAATATAAAGAACAACTTTTTAGACAGATTCAATAATACTTCTTTCAAGTATATATAAACTTTCGTCACTCGGAAATGTTTCTACACTTCGTTTTGCCTTCAGTCTTATCGTGGCAATACATTAGTTCTCGTCAGGCATTAGCCAGTGATTGTTGTATTTGCCAACAATTCATCAACACACATTAGGCAAATGTGTGTAATTTACAAAAATTTTGAAAGATACGCAAAATAGTCAAGCGAATTAGTCAGCGCACAAATCACAGTAGCAGAGCGATGAGGGGGGTAGAAGGGGGCTGCAAACTACTGTGATGCATGTATATGTTGCTGTGTGTTATAGACTTTGTGTGTGTGCGTGCGTGTGTGTGTGTGTGTGTGCGAAACATTATTCAAGATTTATGCGTGTTTCAACAAAATGACAAATGGAAAACGCGCGCCCGAAGGCGATAAAAAAGGCACCAAGTGACACCAGACAGACAAAAGAGACAGACAGCGAGAGAGAGAGATAGAGAGAAAACGAGAGAGTGAGAGAGAGAGAGACAGAGAGAGAGAGAGAGAGAGGGAGGGAGAGATAGGGAGAGGGGGCGGCGAGCACAAATTTGAAATGCAAATCTACGTAAATTTTAATTTACAAAAATATCACTGCCTGCCTCACTGAGATTTATGCATATACACACACATGCACGCACATACATATATATGTGTGTGCATACACACACACGTACACACATTATAATGATCTGTAGTTGGCATTACGAGCTGCCAGTGTGTGCCTAGCTGTGTGTGAACAGATTTGCATACACGCCTCAATGATTTGCGTGCGTGCGTGTGTGAGTGTGTGTGTGTGCGTGTGTGTGTGTGTGTGTGTTTGTATCTGAGCCTTAAAGCATGCCCAAATTTTCAGTTCGACATCTCTGAAGGCACCTTGAGAATTCACTTAGCGCTCAAAATGTATACACTGCAGTCACGTGTATGCATTCATATTTAATGTAGCACGACTTTTTTATGCCTTTTACTTATGCCAACAGAAAGAGCATACTAAGCATAGTTTACATACCCTGTACTCGAGTGTACTTTGAATGTTCGCCTGAGTTTAGTATAAATGGTGGCTTAAGCTTTACTTGTCTTTTTGAAAATAGAACACATGTATATGTATAAGACTTATATGTTGTAATGCATTACAGGCTATGTTTAAGTCGATCATTCTTTAGTTCTTACTTGTTGCCCAGACATATGTCAAAGGAAATGGCAGACGCAGCATAGTTCGTTCGTGTGGCTTTAAAGATGAGTCTGAATAAGTTTTGTGTTAGCTGCAAATGCATGAAGAGGGTAGGTATCATTGAATTGGGCAGGCACGAGATGTTGCTTAAGCTAGTGTATTTGAGTTGTTGCTTGAGCTTATAGATCTATAATTTGTAGAACTCTAAGGCGAACAGTTAAATACTAGTGTGAATATATGGGATATATATGGAATATATGGGATATGTGGCATATATGTTGCTAGCTCTTTCTCTCCCCTCTTCAATATTGATCCACATTTGTTACTGAAAGTAAGTGCACGTTTGTTTCAATTCTAATCGATGTTTAAACTAGGTTAATGTGTATAAAAGTGACACATATACAGGGTATTTTCGGCGTCAAGTTACCTTGCCAACGTCTATCCAAGTTGTTGTCTAGTTAAGTCAAGAGATCTGGCAAAGCCAAAGCATAGTTCGGATTTAAAAATGATGCTGCATAAACATTTTTGGCCTTACAGTTTTGTATGCTATGATAAATTCATTTTACGCCATGACGCATTCGAAAAAGTTATCCAATAACACTTGAAAAACAAAAAGTTTGCTCTAAATGAAATGCACGCATCATGCATAAATGGTTGGGTTATGGGCTGCCACTTGAAAAAGGGTTCTTACTTAATTACGAAAAACCAACCGGGCAGGCTTTCGAATAAAAGCCCAACACAGCAGAAAATCAAATGAAAATGACCAAAAAGAGAGGATGACATTAAAAAAAAAAAAAAAGAAAATGTGCTTCGGGAAAGTGTGTTGAAATTTGAGTGGGCAACACAGAAATCCCATAAAGCCAGGGTAAGTACTTACACCTGTCGCTGATAAGCCACAAATAGAAGCGGCAGCAGGTGTGAAAATGCCCAAACAACTGTTCGGTCAACGTTAATAGAGAGAGTGAGAGAGAGGCAGAGAGAGAGAGAGACAGAGAGAGAGAGAGAGAGAGAGGGAGAGAGAGAGAGGGGTAAAATAGGAATATCTAGAAAGTGCATTCAAGCGAATTCATTGAAAAAGGGTTTCTGTGTTCACAATTTGAACGTGCCAACAAAAAAAAACAACAACAACAACAACAACAACAACAAAAGACAGTCTAAACAATCGAAACAAAGAGTATTACGTCACATTTATCATACGCCCCATGTGCGGCTAGCAAAAACGAAACAGAACTGGGAAAAACCATAGCAAAACAGAACAGAACTGAACTGAACTCAACTCAACTCAACTGATTTCATTTAGAGTTTATTGTTTTCAGCGCCGCTGCAAAGTTTGTTCGCACTTAAAATTCATGTTGTACAATTGCTATGGCTGTTAGTTTTCCACAGTGATTCCTGCTTGTTATACCCTGTATTCATTGACCAAGATCAAAAGGTCATATACACGACAAGAATAGAAAAGAAGAATTGTAATAATAAAAGTAGCTTGAAAAACTCAAATATTCTATATAATATGCATCTTTCAAATGTTGTCAAGACAGATTTTATTTTCCTACATACTTATTTACCAAGCGGTTAATCTACATTGCAAGTGTTTAGGTACAAGAGTTGTTAATATGTTATATTGGAATTTAGCAAGAAAGTACTTCTAATTTTGAAATTGATCATTTTAAGTAGTTACCAAGTTAAAATCAGAGTATTGCCATATCGTTAAAAGTAACGATGTTAAATTTACCAAGCGGTCAATCTACCTTGCAAGTATCTAAAAGCGAGAGTGCCTTGGTATATACCTATATATTGCCATTACCTAGCAATTTTACCAAAAAAAGTCTGTTTCTTTTCAAAATTGATTGATTTAAGCATAAACCAACAAGTTAGAATCAAAGCGTTGCCACCTTGCATAAAATTTCATATACTTTGTATACATTATATACATTGAAGGGTATTGAGCAATATAAGCAAATATAGGCAAATAATTGTTAATTTTAAAATGTGTTGGATTGTTAGATATGTGACAATATGTAAATATGTAGTAATTAGATGGAAATGCATTGTTGCCACACTTCATTGCAAGTGTTACCTTACCTCACATTGATCGGCTTGGCGTTGCCACCCTTTCATTTAAGATCTTGTCTTTACAGGGCATCTGTTAGTCGTGTACACACAAGACTTGTTTTTTCTGATTTCTGTTATTGTCTTGTCTTCTTGTTGCATAAGCGCTATGAATATTTTAGTTAATTTTAACTTTTGAACTGGGCGTTGCACAGTTGAAGTTGCAGCTCCGATTGCAGTTGGTCCTGCTGAGGATTGTGAATTATGAGCTGAGTTGCGACTTAGCCAAAGCTTAAATTTGTTAAAGATAAAGATATTTTCGATTTATTTTGTTAACATTCTAACATACTTCTTGCAGGTTTTCGACTGTCGTTATGTGACCACAACGAGCGGAATGTTTGAGGCCATTTGCAATCACATCAAATATGCAACCAACAAAGGTAATCTCAGGTAAGTGAGCAAATCCTTTCGAATCAATAAATACTTAACCCAACCTCAAAAACATTTCAACAAATATTTAAAAGACAAATTCAATTAATATATGCTGCCATTGATATTGTGTCGGGCGAATAAAGTTCCTCCATCGTGTCGTGAATGATATTAGAAATATTTGCATTCTGTTTGGGCTTTAGGCTGTCAGTTATTTTAACAGATAAAGCAGTTAGGTTGACTCACGTCTGGTCGCTCATTAAGAAAGGTTATAAATGAGTCAATGAGGAATAAGTAAATGTTAAGAAATTATGCCTTTATTATTATGCCTTTCTTGTAGCAAACAAGTCTTCATGCTAACCTATCTTAACAAACATTATGCCAGAAATGTATTGTAAATATTGTTTCAAAAACTGTTTAAGCAATTTTTGGGAGTAGAATAAGCTCTATTACACCTGTTCTCATTTATATAGAGATTTATATAGAGCTTTATATAGAGCTTTAAATAGAGATTAAATGGGAAAGCTCCAAATCCTCATCGAATCATTCATTGCTAGCCCGAAAACTGAAAGATGTCATTAGTGATGAAAACGAATAAAACAGCAATGAAATTAGCTGAAAATTTCTAAACTTTAATGTTAATCAAACTATTTTCAGTACTTTCAGTATTATAAAATGAATTGCTTTAATTACACTTCTCGGTTTTTGGCCATGGCTGTTGCCAATAATTAACAGACACGGCATTTTATGGCCAAGCTTATACTAATTAGCTCGGGAAAATTTGTGATTGTATTGAGAGCAACAACATATTTGCATGTCTTTGAATATGCTGTTTATGGCAATTGGAAATTGGCGAATATGCATATTTCCAATTTTCATTGACACGAACTAATCCACCTAAAAACGTATTATTAGCTTTTCTGGCCAGAAGGCTGGCAAATATTTGGCCCAATGCTAATTGGCATTGAGTTGAGCGCTGTGAGGAGGGGAAGGGAGGCTTGGCAAATATTTGGCAATTTTCGACCTGACTATCAATTGCACTTTTAACTTTGTTAACATCGGAAGCCGCTTATGTTGCCAAAGTTGTTTAAACTCTTCGAGCCGAAAGTTGCCTAAACCTAAACTCGTCTAAAATTGAGCACATAAATTGTTTGACTTGTTGAAACTTTGTGTTCGCATTTATTGTTGAACTTCGGTAATTCAATATAAATTTTGTGTTTTATGTTCTCCAGATCCGCCATTACCATATTTCCACAGCGCACCGATGCCCGACACGATTATCGCATCTGGAACAATCAGCTTATCTCATATGCGGGCTATAAACAGCCCGACGGCAAGATAATTGGCGATCCCATGAACATGGAGTTTACAGAGGTAATTCCCTCCTTTTTTTCTTTTTACTTAGTAGATGTCGAATACTGTGAAGATGAATCCATTGGAGAAACAATTCTGCTTTCCATTTGGTTGAGGGAAGATCTTGAAGGAATCAAAGACCTTCCAAGGCATAAAGCACAAAAACCACTTGGGAATTATAAGAGGAAACCTTGTTTGGTTAGCTGTTTAGACAATTGAGCTATAGTTACCAGAAGATTTAACTATTCCAATGTAAAAATAAACAATTTTCAGGTACATAGCCAAATACAAAAATTTGTAGCCTAACATAAATATGCAAAACATACTAAGATGTAGATATCAGATATCATGGCAATACCTTATCTTCTTCTCAGCCTATCTATATGAAATAAAAATAATTCTAAAATAGATTTCTCCAGACGCATTTGCGTGAAATGTAATAAGTATTAAATGACCAAAATACTCTAAACCAAATTAACTTGGTTAAGAGCTCGACTAAGTTTAGGATAATGTTATTTTTACCTTGAGCTACATTTGCGAGCTTCACATAAATGCTTTAAAGCTTAGCTAAAGCTTGATTGAAATGCAATCAACTTCTCCTACATTACCCAAAAATTAATTATATATATGTATGTTATATAAATGGAGCAAGGAGTTGTGAAAACTCGGACAAATTGAGCCACTTTTGAGTGGTTGAGCAGCTGCATCGAAGCGATTTCCACGCTCGATTTTGGTTATTGGAGAACTGGCGTTTATTTATGGCCTATAATCTAGCTATCAATTTATATATATATGTTGCAGCAATTGCTAGCTGGCCTTTAAGCGAGGCTCACAACAAGTCGAGAAATCCCTGAATCCACAATAACACAACAAATTACAGGAATAAAAGTTGTATAAACTTCATGTAATAAATCGTATTTTAAATACGCAAAAAACAAACCGAACAAACGACAAAGCTGTCAATAAACACACACACACACACACACACACATGGAGAAACATATGTTGCCAGTATAGGATGTGCCGAGTCCTGTGTGTGTCCTGTGTCCTGTGTCCTGTGCTCTGATGTATTTGCATGCAAAACCGCCCGAAAGTATGCCATATATTTGTACACATGTCACTTTTTATGTACGTCTCGTGTTGATATTCGATTTTGATGCTGGTTTCTGGTTTTCTTTTATAGGTTTGCTCGAAACTGGGCTGGAAGGGCAAGGGCACCGAATGGGACATATTGCCGCTGGTGGTCTCGGCCAATGGTCACGATCCGGACTACTTTGATTACCCGCTGGAGCTGATACTAGAAGTGCCGCTGAGTCATCCCAAGTGAGTGTGTGTGTGTGTGAGTGTGTGTGTGTGTGTGTGTGTGTGTGTGTGAGTGCATGTGGCTGCAAAGCAGCTTTCTAGCCATTTTTGACACAGTGTATTTAATGGATTTGCATCGCCGCGGCAAATACAAACTCTAACTCATCTGTCTTGCTTTCTCCCACCCCCCTCCAATTTGCCGACAGATTCGAATGGTTCACGGATCTGGGCCTGCGCTGGTATGCCCTGCCCGCCGTATCCAGCATGCTGTTCGATGTGGGCGGCATACAATTTACGGCGACCACATTTAGCGGCTGGTACATGTCCACGGAGATTGGCTGCCGGAATTTATGCGACACAAATCGTCGCAATATGCTCGAGGTAAGTCGCCGCCAACATTAAAGCGTTCAAGTTTTTCAATAAGAGGCGTGGCCAGACCACATGTTCGCTCATATTGTAATTGCTTTATTGATAGAGCGCGGATTGTCCTTGCCGCATGTCCTTGCTGCCTTTGTCGCCTGCTGCTTGCAGCGCGTGCCGCGTTCCGGCATTTATTTCATTACATGCTGCATAATGGGCGCGTTTCCATAAGGATACTTTCCTGTTCAATAGCCCGCAACCATTAATAATGTTTAAACAAAAAGCTGTATAATATATGCGGCTGTGCGATTGTATGTAAACGGCAAAACGAGGCAGTTGCCTCCACGAAGCACATGTACTTCCGAGTGGACAGTGCGAATGTTATATAAAAGGAAAAGAAACAGAAGAAAGATAGAAATTCAACCATATTATTCAAAAGAACTCTTTTGTTCTTTGATTCTCTCTTAGATCATGCTAAGAGCTTTCAGGTAAACCCAAATTGGAATACCTTACAACAATTATAGCCAAAGAAGAGAACGAAAAAGCTTTGAAAAGAAGATATATGTAAACATATTTGGGATAAAGTTCTTTAAGCAATATAATCAAATCAATTTAAAATACTTTTAACGTACTTCCTGAGTATTGTCTAGTCGAACAAACTTGACTATGGCATTCTTTGCTTTTTATACCCTTTTCTGATGCTATTATAATTTTGTCACGGAGACAAGTAAAGTATATAGATTCGATCAGTCTAAACAACCAAGTCCAACCAAGAGCCATGTTCGTCAAGCTATCTCTAGGGTCTCAGTTTGAACTCTATCTTCACACAACTTACCAAAGTTCTAGCTATCCACACGATGGCATTAGAATATAGAATGTATTATATAGATGATATAAGCACGATCAGTCTAAATGATAGGCTCTCACATACCTCTTACACATTAGAAAATATATTCTATATTTATATTCTGTTCTTGACGTTCTTATGCTTCACATAACCGTTTGCTAGGGTATTTACATTTCGGTATTCCAAAAAGAAGTCGCTTTCTTCTGGGTTTTATCCTGGTTTTTTAACGCGTTTACTTTGCCAGCATAAAGCGTTTTTCTGTTAAATATTTCAGTGAATGTGTGTTTTATGCGTTAAGCTGGTTGTCATGGCAGTCGAGCACCAAGAAGTGCCTTTGAGGGCCACGGAAGACCGTTTAAATGGCGCTCGGGCGCCATTTCAAGTAAACCAGATTCATGAGCCTTCAATTTGCATACGGGCGCTCGTTTATGCTCGACTATGCACACCGTAAAACCTGAAACTGAACTAATTGCTGGCAGGACACACACACACACATGCTCGATGATGTTTCAGTTATTTGAACTGCATCGAATTTTGATGAATTTGCACTTTCAATTTACGGGCATAATTAGTTTGCAACACGAACTTGCCATTAGCATGATTCAATTTAATGACAGTAGTAAAGGGCACAACATCACATAAAGTACCATAGAGAGAGAGAGAGAGAGAGAGAGAGATGTGAATGCACATTGCACATTCTTCTGAAAGATAAGTTCGTCCCTTAGAGGCTCTTATCTCAGACTATTTGTTCTGAAGGATAACATTGGGATGTAGCCTTACAATTAGTTCTGCGCTTACCTAACAAATCGTTTGTCATTTTAGCAACATTTGAAAACATTCTCTTTTGCAATTGTAAAACTTTGTCATTTGCCGGAAATGTTCTTAGCTGATAGCCACTGTAGGCAACAAATGCATGTTTTATGGCCAGCGGCAAAATCGATAAACGTTGTCAGGCTGATGTCCAGTGACCGCAATGGGCCTATGAAACAAACGTTGGCAGCAACTTGTTGCCGTTGGGCGTGACGTGAGGCGTGGTAATTATCAGTTTTTGGCCACAAAAACCCATAAACTGTAATCGAAAATTAACAACGACATCGACAACGAGTGGGAGGGAGGGTAAAAGAATAATGTACAGAAGTAGTGCATAAGTTTGTTGGCTTTCAATCGGGCTGAAATTGAATTCCGACTAAATGCGAATACGTTTTTCTTTATGCTTGACAGACTGTGGCGCTGAAAATGAACCTGGATACGCGAACGCCGACATCGCTGTGGAAGGACAAGGCCGTTGTGGAAATGAATATTGCTGTGCTGCATTCATATCAGAGCCGCAATGTGACCATTGTGGATCATCACACGGCCAGCGAGAGTTTTATGAAGCACTTCGAGAACGAGTCCAAGCTACGGTAAGCATAAATACCTCAACAGATCGCATCCCATGTGCACAGGGCATTTACAGCCCAACACGGGGCGTATGCGCAATATCGCAATTTTTACGCCGGGCGTGCGGCCCTCTTGGCATATCCGCAAGCCGCAAGTTTATGGCTCAACGTGTTTTATTTGACTGGGGGGTGGGGAAACTGTTTTCAGGTGCGAATTAAATTTATTGTTTTCAATTTGCTGTCGCCAGCGTTTTATGTAAAGTGCACACGAGACACATAAATGCCGCACAATATGTCAGAAAGTTTGCATGCAAGGGAAGTTGGCGAATAAGTTTGGCTCGTCGAAACGCATTTTATCATATTCCATATATATTATTTGCCCAACTCTTTCCATTTATTGGCCTGGCGCGCCATAAATAAGCCAAAGGATATCAAGGATATGCAGAGGATATGTGTTAAGCCACTTTAATTATGGATTTTTTGTTACAGTTGATTTCATGTTAAAAGTTTGCATTAAAATGCGTTGTTCTTGCTGGCATTTAACACATTTTTAATCGAGTAAAAATAGGCTGAATATTTTATTTGCTTATCTGTCGAATGCGTACTATACATCATTGACATTGATATATTAATTATAGTTTAATAAATTTATGGGAAAGGTTGTTAAAGCATTTAACACCTAGCATTCGCTTTTATCAAAAGGTTTTCCGTTATATGTTTACACTATGCTACAGCATACAGCATATCATACAGAAATTGAAATGGATTGTCAAATAGAAACAGACATCTCCGACTCCGACTCATAAGAGCAGCTTCTTGGAAAACATTTTTCTTTAGATTTCTTCTTCATATCTCAATCGAACTCGTCATCGAACTCTATATATATATATATATATATATACTATGCTCTCTGGATATGTGGAGAATCTTCTTATAGAAACGATTCGTGCATGTCGAAATATCTTTTTAGACTAGATTTATACTTTCTGAGAGATTGACGACATTTCTGCTCGACAATAGTTTTATAGTTACAAACAAAACTGAATTTTGTTGAATAGTGTAAATTCAAAAATATCGCCCAAAGATTACTCTTTGTATAATCTTTTACCAGTTTGTGGATATATTCTAAATCAACAAATGTAATAAGCTTTAGCTGCTTTGAATGCTGCACAAATGAGCGATAGATCCGTTTACATACCTTCCACTCGTTTTCCACTTTTGCGAGTGGAATTTCTAATCTAAATCTATCGCAGGCTACGCAAGGCTGCTCTGAGGTTTGGGCATAGTTGCAGATGTCTCTGTCCTTTGAATCTTGAACTAATTAGCGATAGATCCGTTTACATAACTTCCACTCATTTTCCACTTTTGCGAATGGAATTTCTAATCTGAATCTAGCCGAGGCTGCCTTGCGTAGTTCTGCTCCGAGTTTTTGGCATAGATGCAGATGTCTCTGTCACCATGAAGTGTATATGCATGATTAGTCTTAGCCGAGTTGATATGTCCGAGTTGATATATCCAACCCTTTAAAATTACGCTCTGTAAATTGTTCGTTTTAGTACCTATCCCGGAATATGCAAGGGGATATCTTCATGATTTGAAGTTAGAATTTCCAGTCTACATTTCCATATAAGCTGTGGCAAGTAGGAAAACAAGAAGTCGACGCCAAGTCTTTGGGAATGCTGCGATTATTTTGTAGCAAGTATTTTAAGCAAAGTTTGTGTTTGTTTACACTAGCAAATCCTGTTCATTTAAAAGCTAAATATATATTTAGCTATAGCAAAAACCATGGACAAAAAACAGTTAAGCCGATGCTGAAAATACGCTTTGGCTTAAGCCATTTGCTGTCTAAAAATACGTGGCCATATTTCAATTACTGCCAATTTGCATTTTGTAATGCCGCACAAAGCGTTGCCATGAGATAAACGTTGGCTATCTTCAGCTCCTCGCTTGTTGGCTTCAATTAAGCAGAGCGGTTGCCAGAGGGGGGGGGGGGAGACAGCCATTAGCTGGAGCTGGTGCTCTGTGGCGTTATGTCAATTACAGCCAATAAGCAAAAACAAAGCAGCGTCCATAACAATTACATGATTCTCATCCTTTCTCTATCTCTCTTCTCTCTCTCTCTCTTTGTCTCTCTCGATTGCTCTAAGGAATGGCTGTCCGGCGGATTGGATATGGATTGTGCCGCCACTATCTGGTTCCATAACGCCCGTTTTTCATCAGGAGATGGCGCTGTACTATTTGAAGCCATCGTTTGAGTACCAGGATCCCGCCTGGCGCACGCACATCTGGAAAAAGGGACGCGGCGAAAGCAAAGGCAAAAAGCCGAGACGCAAATTCAATTTTAAACAAATCGCTCGGTAAGTACGGGCACGATTACGGCTACTCAATGGCACGTTGACGTAACTGTTGCCATTACCTTAACCGTTAAGCATAGCGACCTTTGCCTGATGACATCTTTGTCTCTTTGTGTGCATTCCCATCATGCCATGTAATTGTGTATGTGTGCGTGTACGTGTGTGTGTGTGTGTGTGGCGTGTGTGTGTGTGTGTGTGTGTGGCGTGTCACACGACACAGCATCAGCAGGGATTAGCTCTTAAGTAGATTACATGGATTCTGGTTTATTGCTACCGGTTGCCAGTCTTCATACTCCCGCCACATTCAGCTTACCCATCGTCAGCTCGCCTGGAAAATTTGATGCATTGCATCATGTATGTCACTCGGCATTGTATATATTAGCTGCTTGCAAGATTCACTTGCATAGCTCATTTGAGTTTATAAGATAGTTGAGTTAATACCAAGAAAATAAGCCAATGAAAATCAGTTGTTGGAACAATAGAAACAGATTTATCCCATGCATAGGCATTGCACAGTGTTCACCAGTGAAGCCAATGTTGGACATGTGAAGCTCTGCAGTTAATTAATTTAACTAATAATAACAGTATTCATTTGAAAGGCCTGTGGTATGTTGCCATATTCTCTGTAACTTTATTTTACCTCAACTCCTATGTTCCACTCAATTCAATGGCTCAAGGCTAAGTTAATTTTCAATTTGCTTAAAGTAAAATATGCCTTAGTAAAATATATTATATTTTGTGACTTTTGGTAAACATAATACTTAAGTAAAATATATTATATTTTGTGACTTTTGGTAATTTTAACAAAAGTTTTACTCATTGGCGCCCAACGTAGGACACGCAAAGCCAATTATTAGTGTCTTGATATCAATCATTAATCAAAAATAATGATAGTAGCGTAGAAAACAATATTTGGCTCTCGACCAAGATGGACTAAGTCATGTTTAATATACAGAGAACAGTCTTTAAATAAAATTTTATTAAGTCGTAATTTCTGCTGATTCCCGAAATTCTTTATCCTAAATCAAGTTAGCAAATATTCCAACTTTCATTCGGTTTAAGCAATCGCTTATTATCTTATAAATGAACTTTTAAGAATAACGCTAATTGGCATAGTGCTCATTTGTCGAAATTCTTTAAAATGCCATTAAGTTTGGCGCCCAACGTTGCACACGAGGCGTCACGTTTACCGTTCATGCGTGCTAATTAGTGAGATAACGGGTCTTTAATTTGGAATTAACTTCACGCTCATTACATAAACAAATGTTAAACATTGATTTACTACTTGAGCCAATTTAACAATAACAATAAATAATTTCATTGATTAACAAATAAACAAACGAAACGAAACGAAACGAAAAGGTACAGATTGTTGCTCAATGAATTGTAAAAAACATAAATAAACTTAATAATTATTTAATGAGTGCACTTAAATTGGTTACAGATTAATGAACTTGTCAGCGCACTTGTTCATTTGCGCATTTTCATAAGTTAATTTATTTAAATTTATTGCAATCGCGTTCGTCGCAATTGGGCTGGCCTATGCACGGCGCATTCACGGCTTCCAGCTGCCAAAATGGCAAAATGAAATTCATTAAAAAGTTGTCAATTAACATGTTTAAATCGTTTGCGAACACACACACACACACACACACACACACACACTCAGTCACACACATGCACTTTACATTTAAAACGAGCTTGGGAAAACTTTTTATCAATGCTTAAATGAATCGCAACGCATGCACACGTATGTATGTAATACATGTGTATATGTGTGTGTATGTGTGTGTGTGGGGCCATAATTAAGTTTAATTGTTTCAGCACGCGCTGCCTCGGCTGGCTCGGCTGCTGATGAAATGGAATTAAATCTGTGCTGACATCGACAACTTTATGAAAATCAAATTATGTTGCGCACAAAAGTATGCAGCGAAATGTGAGCCCGACCGCCATATTGAATTACAGTTAAACTGCCTATAAGCATCCGCACACAGTGTACATAAGCACGAGTAGTTCAGCATACGTCACGAACAGAAACTGAACAACAACAACAACAATGCTCCACATGACCCTTGAGGGCCGTGTTATGGCCATTCAAGGGGGTTGACGGGAGGCGTAAGACGCTGTAAACTGTGCTAGCTGGAAGCAGCGTGCCTTCATCCTGTTTGCTACACATTCTTAGACGTTGCATTAAAATTTCATGTTTGTTTGCGCTTTAAGCCAAGAATAACAGCAATTCGAAGAAGCTGCCACGATTAGAACAGATGCGGAACAGGGCTAACGCCTGCTGCTGCTGCTCTGCAATAAAAGTGTTGCAGCCATTTGATTATTGACAGGGCTACAAGTGTGTGTGTCTGTGTGTGTGTGTGTGTGTGCAAGTCTGTGTGTGTGTGTGTGTGTGTGTGTGTGTGTGTGTGTGTGTGTGTCTGTGTGTGTGTGTGGCCCGAACGTCTTTTAAGCAATTTATGCCATACTTATAGACTATTTTCCAATTATATGGCATGTCAATCAAGCACTCCTTATGTGTGTGTGTGTGTGTGTGTGTGTGTGCGTGAGTGTGTCTTTGTACCGTTATAAAGCTTTATGATGTATAATAATGTATGTGCTGCTGACTATGCATAAAATGCCTGGCAAGACTCCTAACTAGCTGCATGAATATGCATAGCTAGTTAGCTACATAGATAGATACTCTCATATATATATATTACTTGTGTCCTTTCGTCTTCTTCTTCTTTGCAGTGCTGTGAAATTTACATCGAAATTATTTGGACGCGCTCTGTCGAAACGCATCAAAGCGACGGTTCTATATGCCACCGAGACGGGCAAATCGGAGCAATATGCCAAGCAATTGTGCGAACTACTGGGACATGCCTTCAATGCACAGGTGGGTTTTAAAGGGCAACTTCTGCTATGAAGCACGGGCAAGAATGAAGCTCTTTAAAAGCAAACTCAATTGCTTAAAGAATTTCTGCACAAGTTGATATTGCCGGCAAATAAGCAACAGCTAATATTCATTTCATAGCATTTCCAGCAGGCTAAACAGGCAAGAACAAGGCAAAAGTTTCAATGTCCTCGTAAACAAGAGGCCATACGATATTGAGGTGCAATTTGATATGACATGTGACGCGAAAAGTAAAGCTCGTTAATGCGCTGATTTCGTTATTCAATTATAGATCTGTATGATACAGTAGCCCGATATTTACAAGACTTTTGAAGGTAGGCAAGCGACAGATGCAAATCTTTATCAAGGATATCTTGAAAAACAACAAGAATGTTAACTCAAAGCCTTTGACTATCTACCTTCGACAATGGCTCGTTAAATTTTACATGGTTTTTAAATTTACATCCATCTACCTTAAAGTGAAACAAATTAACGAAAGCGAGGCACATGCAAATATTGGGCATACATCATTTTAAACAAAAACAGCCTTAATTTGACATTAAAAAAGTCGCTGCGGACTATCCGAAAATAAACTGCAACCTGCGACCTATCGTAAATGCCACATTACACAAATTAGCATAAGCCCAAAATGTGCCCTGGAAATTTGGCAGCTTAGTGTCCAGCCGAGCCTCCGGTCGTGCTGTCTCTGTGTGTGTGTGTGTAAGGGTGTGTGTGTGTGTAGGTGTGTGTGCGGAAGCGGATGCTTTGCACAAAAAGCAGCTGTCTATCGCCTCGAAAACTAGATAGGCTGCAGACACCTGTGACAAACTACACACACACACACACACACATACACACACACACACACACACACACACACACACACACACACACACACACACACACACACACACACACACACACAGGCACACACACACACACACACAGGCACACACACACACACACACACTCACACACACAGCCAGCGAGCGAGCTCATTTGGGCCGTTTGCGTGTTTTAACTAGGTCAAGTTACTAATGAGCGGAAAAGTGTTGGTTTAAGCATGTTGCCCGGTCTGATTGCGATTAGTATACTAAATTTGTTTATTCATTTAGATATATTGCATGTCCGATTACGATATATCCTCCATTGAGCACGAGGCCTTGCTAATTGTTGTTGCCTCCACCTTTGGCAACGGAGATCCGCCGGAAAATGGCGAGGTAAGCTAACCATAAACAACTGTTGTCCATTCAGTTCATCGGGCCCACTTAATTAATGCATCAGTCGCTGAAGTTTCGTAATAATGACATCAAATGCGAACTTTGTGCTTACAGCTGTTCTCGCAGGAATTGTATGCCATGCGTGTGCAGGAGTCGGGCGAGCACAGCCTGCAGGATTCCAGGTGAGTGTCGAGTCAATAAATTCAGCAGGCCTTTCAGCTTGACCTCGCCCTTTGTTGGCCACATTCCTCTTCTTCTTTTTTTTTTGCTAACAGCGGCTCTGCATAAATTTCATATAAATCAATTTGGCTCAATATTGGCAACAGAATGTGGTCTTTTAAGCGGAGCAGGGGGGGGGGGGGCTCGCAGGGCAGGGTTTAATAAATGAGAGTTTGCAAAGGTCGCAACTAAATTGCTTTTTAAGCAAGAATCGCATAATTTGTTAGACATTCACCTTTTCCATAGCTGCCCAACAATTTGCAACAATTTAAAAGTGCCTTTTGTCAGTTTTTGGTAACATTTTTGATTGCATCTCAAATATTTGTGCGAAGTAAAGTAATAATTATTATTTTATTTATTTATAATTAATATATGAAGTGAAGGTGAGCATAATAAAGGAAGAAATGAAGCTTGGAGCCCAACGTAAAGCTTCAAAAAAATGTTCCTTTCGTTTTATCTAAGCTTTAATAAATGTTGAACGAAATTGCACAAAGCTTTAAACATTTGCCATGTGTGCTTGGCATGAAAAGAATACACAAATGAAAATTCTTTTAATTAAGCATTTCATACCCTTGTAGAGGGTATTACAGATTTGACGTGAAACGTGTAACGCATAGAGGAAGACTTCTCCGACTCGTTAAAGTATGTATGTTCCAGATCTTCATCAATAGTGGAGTTGATGTCGGAAACATTCCGAGTCGGACTTCTATACTTTTCTATACTATCTAGATATGCCAGCTCGTCATTTATAGGTATTACTGTGACACACTTACGTTCTCATATGGCAACATATACATATATATGTTCATGTATATATGTTCTAGATCAACATCAAAAGTTGAGCTGAAGTCGGAAACATTCCGAGTGGGACTTTTATACTTTTTAGTCTATCTAGATATCCAAGCTCGTCATTTATAGGTTTCACTGTGATGCACTTAGGTTCTTATATGACAACTTATTCTGCATTCTCAGCATTCACGAGCTTCTCTCTCTCTCTCACATATCTGCCAAAAGAGAAAAGGGTAAGAGGGTATTAAAACGCTTGAGTTGATATAGCCATGTCTGTCTATGTAGGAATCAGTCCGAGTCGGCATTCTATACTTTTAAGTCTGTCTAGATAGCCAAGCTCGTCATTTATAGGATTCAGTGTGATACTCTAAGGTTCTCCTATGAGAACATATTCTGCATTCTCAGCATTCCCGAGCTTCTCTGTTCTCACATATCTGCCAAAAGAGAAATGCCTTAAAGGGTATTAAAACAGTTGAGCTGATATAGCCATGTCCGTCTATGTCGGAATCAGTCCGAGTCGGACTTCTATACTTTTAAGTCTATCTAGATATCCCAGCTCGTCATTTATAGGTTTCACTGTGATGCACTTAGTTTCTTATATGACAACATATTCTGCATTCTCAGCATTCACGAGCTTCTCTCTTCTCACGTATCTGCCAATGGGAAATGCCTAAAAGGGTATTAAAACTTCGTGCACTTGCTCGCTTTGCTTTTATTTCAAATTAAATTTACTTTCCCATATAATTGCCTGCCTTTAAATAGTTTTGAAATTTGACAAAGGCAATTGAAATATTAAAATTTGTTTTTATACAAAGTAAAAGTAATTACATTTTTCCGCAGGCCTCGTTAAAACGCATTTATTGAATAGGTATTTGGGCCGCAATTTTGCTGACACATATTTCATTTTGTTTTTATTAATTGGCATTGCTTATTTTATTTTGGTAACCATGCCGCCACGTGCTTTAAAGCACACGCACACACACACACACACACACACGCACACACACACACACACACGCGAGGCTTAAGTGTGTGTATGCCGCTTGGGAGCGCCGGCAAATCCGCGCAATTTACCCCGCCCAACGTGCCAGGCCCCAAACAATAACAATAATTTTGTTATTTCGATATTTTTGAGGAGTGTACGTGTGCGTGTGTGTGTGTGTGTGTATTATATGACATGAGTTATACTCTGTAATAATGTCTATGGAGCATATTGAATGACAGCAACAAATTGTCAACATTTGAGCTCTTCATTTAGTTCTGCTTAACACACTTAACACAACACTCACTAAACTTTAAGTAATTAATTACTTGACGCATCAACTTGCTTGGTCTTGTCAGCATAGCCTACTACTCAATCTCATTCCTAAGGTATTTATTAGTTGGCCCGCCTTAATAGCTGTATCGCTTGGGGTTTTTTTGTATGATGTAAAGGGGATTTCCGCTTGACAGCTTTGACAACTTGCTGTACAAACACGCACACACACTAACACACTGGCACACACACACATACACACGCACATATATGCACACACATATACACGCGCGCATATGTCTAAATTTATACGCAGCAGCAGGAGCTGCTGTTCTTGAAGACGAAATTGAAAATTCATATGAAAAATGCGCAGACTTGTGAAACATATTGGCAGGAACACACGCACACACACACGCACACACACACACGCACACACGCACACACACACACACATACGTACTCACATGTGTATATGTGTGTGTTTATATTTGGCAATTCAATAAAAACTGATAAGTAGCAGCAGTTGAAAAAATGTCCTGCGGCTGCTTAGAATGCAATGCTGCGCGTCCTTAAATTTCACAATAATAAAATTAATGTGCGCATCATTTGTTGTGCGTGTGTTTCGTGTTGTTGTGCCTGTTGAACAATTTGCTTTTCTCATTTGCTATGTTAACAAAAAGTCTCTTTGGCTATTTTATTGTGTTAAGCAAAGTCCGCCTAAACCAATTAATATGATTTATTATGGCTTTTATATGATCGAATTTTATGCCTTAGATTTGGCTTGCAAGTAAATCAAAGAAGACGGCGTTAATTGGCTGGCTAGCAAATTTTGATCTTATATCCGAGAAGTGGCTACTCATTAGCCTCGCAATTAGTTGGATTTCCATATTTTGGCAATTCGATTAGGTTGCGCAAGACGAGCTATCTATCCACTTAGTCCGGGCCATGCCTCAGCCTTTGGGCGCCTACGCGGCGTATGAGCAACAGCTGAACAGCAGATTTGAACGCCTGTGGATGATTTCTGAGTTTCCGGAGTTTCCTCTTGCATTTTGGGCGCCTTTCCGGCTCATTGAGCGCTTTGGGCGTTTGTCGCTGCGGAAATTGCTTGGCTGTTAATTGTTTGGCTCAATTGATTTTATGCTTAAAGTCAAGAATGCGAAAAGTTTTGCAGCAAGTTCTGTTGCGCTCGTGTTGCATGTTTCGCCATGTGGCAACATTTTGAGTGGCATTAAAAAACTTTTACAAACTAGTTGCCTAATAGTTTACAAATAGTTCAAGTGCCGCAGCTGCACACCAAATTTTCCAAATTGCATTCTGGGCCAACTTTCATTTAATGCACTTGCCCTGCGGCCAGCGCACTTGCCAAAATTAATTGCAGTTAATTCATAACGGGCGAGACGTTAATTTGATTGTGTGTGTGCGTGCGTGCAAATCGTTAAATACACATTACGTCGCAATCATCGGCCATCGGCTCAAAAGTGCACAATCATCAGTTGCCCTGCGACCTTGCCTCGTGATCCTTGTCACAGTCGCCAGGCTCCTGTGTTTGTCAGCTCAAGTGACTCACTTAATTGCTGTCTATTATGCCATCAACGCCTGTAAGTGTCCTTTCAACTGCCAGCCAGTACAGGTTGCTTATCTATTTGCTCGCCCGTCTATGTGTGTGTGTGTGCGTGTGTGTGTGTGTGTGAGTAGCTGTTGCATCCGCATCCTGCAAGCTGCAAGCTGCCGCTGCTTGAGCGCACAAGTGCCACTTAGCCAGTTAGACACAATCATCATCATCATCATCATCAGCATCAGCAGCAACATGAACATCATTATTGTTATTGTTATGATCATCATTGCTGCGAGGGGAACGCACAGATGTTGCCTCATAGTTTTTATGATAATGCTACCCATCAACTGACAATTACTTCACTTTACATAATGAGCCACAGCAAAACACTCGAATAAAATTGTACGAAAAAAAAGTGTATATAAAAGAAAAGTATTTCAAGGGTTTTCATTATTATTGAAGAACACAAAACTGTCGCAGATTATGTAGATAATTTCTATAAATAGTCACAATTGAATGTTATAATCCTTTTCAACATATCGAGAGCATGTTTAAGTATTGGACATATCACGCTTGCTTTAATTATATGCTAATGAGAACATTAAGTTAAGCCCTTGAGGACACTTTTATTTGCCTGCAAGGCTTATGAAAAAGCTAAAGAAAGTGCAAGTAAAAATATACAACATTCAAGTGTGAACTCGTGTGAACTTGTCCCGCACTTACCTTTCTTGAAAAACTCACAAGTTTCACTCGATTAACTGCGCTTCTGTTGCTAAATTTCAATAGTCCAGTTAATTGCCTGACTTTTACAGGGTATAATTAATCCAAATAGTAAACGCTTCAACACTTTTCAACAGCAATTCGAGTGCACAAAATAATTACGAGTACAACTTTGCCGTGGGCCCCACTTTTGACTCAAGTGGAGCGCCGAAGAGACGCAACAAAAAGTGTTGCCTGCTTTTGGGCGCTCGGAAAAATTTATGATGCCATCTCCGGCAAAAGGAACAGCCAATTTAGAGTACAGCTTGGCAGCGTTTTAATTATGCCACACTCTCTCTCCCTCTCTCTCTCTCTCTCTCACTCTCTCTCTCTCCCTCTTTCTCTCTTTCTCTCTCTCTCTTCACTACCCTCTCGCTCCTCCTCTGCTCTTCATGCACTTACATTTTCTACTCTGGCCATGTTTTTTGTTATTGCTGTTGAGATTTTTGCACCTGCCACCTGGCGCTGCCTTAGTTGTTGCATGGCTGTAAATTACGACACTCTTTTCACGCCAAGCTGCACTTTTGGGTTGTCCAATGCACAGCAGCAGCAGCTTCATCCTGTGCTTCAGTGATACTCGAGATATAACAAGGATAACCCTCCGTTGTCTGTCTGTCTGTGTGTCTTTGTGTCTGTTGCTCTTGCGATTAAGTTGATAGGCAGCACGCAGCTAGCAACACGCAGCTTTGCAACTCAACGCTTTGCTACCTTGATGAATTGCACGTGGGCTAAGCGTGATGCTTAGTTGCGGCACAATGGAGCTGGCAGCTGAAATAGCCAGAACAAGTGCCAAAACTGCAATAACAAGTTTGTAAATCCGCCCTAAGTCACGTATTTAATAAGAACGAATTTTAACAGTCTTGGGAAAATCTTGTGGAAAACATTAAGTTTTTCAAATAAACTGAGGAACTCAACTTTTAAAGCTTGGCAGCCGAGTGGATTATGATTTGTGCTTTGTTTCGACAATCCTTCCGTTTTCCCTAGGTTATTTCTTAGTAAGATTTATACTCAAGAGCGACTCAGAGTAAAAGCTTACAAAAGCTATATTGCGATTTGAATTTGAGCTTTGAGCTTTGAACTTAAGAATCCTTTGAATAAATTGAACTCGAATCATATAATATATTTTCAATTAGCTAAAATAAGCTTTAACGAAAAATATGTTTCCTTAAGTACGTTTTGTACAACTTTTGTTTTAGAAGCTTTAATGTGCTCTTAAAAAGAATCTAGTCCTCAAGCTCCTCAATAAATATCAAATTGAGGATAGAGGATTTTTAATTTGTGGATGTAAATATTTGATTTATCTTTGTCTTTAAATTAGTTGTTGATATTGAAATCAGTTTCTACAAAGTGTTAATCTGAAATCAATCTCCAGCTAAGCTTTATATTAAGTCTTGATTAAGCTTTCAAAGCTTTTTCTCATCCGTAGAGCTTTAAGTTTAAACAACATTTGATTTCATATTTTTCATATGCTAAGCTTTTATGAGCTTTCAAAGTAGTTTTGTTTTTTCATATTGAAAAACAAGAGCGAATATTGAAAGATATAATTAATAATAGATAGGTCAGTCGGGTTTCTGCTTTAAAGATTTTACATTTTGGTTACATTTTGGTAAAGAAGACGTCAAATAGTTTTTTTGGTATTGAAATTTATTGAGACATTGCAAACGCGCTCCCTGGCCAATTCGAATGCAGTTTTTTATCTTTGATCTGGCTTAGGGCCAAGCATCAGTGTGCAACATTCTGTTAACAAGCTCTTACAGCTTGTAAGCTCTTGTTCAGCTGGGGATGCGCGGGATGCTGGGCGGGATTGGTATTGGCTGGCTACCCAGCACTTGGCAGCTGATTATGTGTCGGCCAACAGGTTTTTACGATGCGCCAAAGCCATAAACTTTTGACCCAAAGCCAAGCTGAGCAGCAGCTCAAATAGTTTTAAACGCATTTGCCATCCAGCGGTGGCCCCAGACGAAGGCCAGGACCTGGCAGGACAACGCCAAAGCCAGCTGCAGTTGGCAGTGGGTTGCTTCTTGTCCATTTCTCTGTGCTGTCTTCTTTAAAATAAAAAATAAAAAAAACTGCCACTGTTCATTGTTGAATCATCACTCAACGTGTGGACGCATCGCGCCGGGAACGGGGGCATCTTCAGTTAGCTGCAGGCAGGCGCCACATGCTGTGTTCTGTTGCGTCTGCTGCTGCTGCTGCTGCTGCTGCTGCTGCTGTTGCTGCTGCTGTTCCTGACGAGCTGCTGACGAGCGGATGATTACGCTTTTTAGCAATTGCTTTGCCAACTCAGTCTGAAATTCAAGCCCAAGCCGAGCGACACACACATTTCCCCCACCCGTCGCAGTCCAAGGCGAGGCCTCCTTCTTGTGCTCATTTTATTTGGGTTGTCTTTTTTTTCCTCCTACTTTGGCTACATC
The DNA here is from genome assembly GCA_037075305.1 of Drosophila kanekoi. Taxonomy (NCBI): domain Eukaryota; kingdom Metazoa; phylum Arthropoda; class Insecta; order Diptera; family Drosophilidae; genus Drosophila; species Drosophila kanekoi. The sequence continues at coordinate 4,409,504 of JBAMCE010000678.1, read as the reverse complement.
AAATGACAAGCGTAATAAATGTTGTGCTGTCAGTTATGTGAGTGTGTGTGTGTGTTTGTGTGTGTTGCTTTTATTGTTGCCATCTTTTTGCCGTGTCCTTTGCCTTTGTCATTGGATAACAAGAGGCGCACTGCTCACGTCTACGCCCACGCCCTTTGTTTGGCCGCCTTTGTCAAATTTATTGCGAAAAAACAACGAAGAGCGCAACATTTCAATTTCTAACTAGCCGTCTCTTTCAGCAGCAGGGGCGTCAGCTCGTCCAAGTCCTTCATGAAGGCCAACTCGAGGCAGGAATTTATGAAACTGCCGCTGCAACAAGTCAAGAAGATCGACCGTTGGGATTCGCTGCGCGGCTCCACTTCGGACACATTCACGGATGAAACCTTTGGTCCGCTCTCCAATGTGCGTTTCGCCGTCTTTGCGCTCGGCTCCTCGGCCTATCCGAACTTCTGCGCCTTTGGCCAGTATGTGGACAACATTCTGGGCGAGCTGGGCGGCGAGCGTCTGCTAAAGGTTGCCTACGGCGATGAGATGTGCGGACAGGAACAGTCGTTCCGCAAGTGGGCACCCGAGGTTTTCAAGGTGAGTGATACCAGCTCATACCAGATACCAGTTCATATAAAAATTTGTTATGCAACACTGTTTAGCCAAGAAGAAGAGTTTCAACTAGTATAATATTTTGCAACACCCGAATTAATCAAACTTAAATTCTTAAGATAATTTGACATAGTTGGGACATTTTTGATTTGAGTTTCGAATCTCTTTCTTCAGTTAGCCTGTGAGACCTTCTGCTTGGATCCGGATCAAAGCCTGTCGGATGCATCGCTGGCGCTGCAAAACGAATCCCTGACCGTGAACAATGTGCGTCTGGTGCCATCTGTCAGCAGGGTCTCGCTGGACAGCGCGCTGTCCAAGTACCACAACAAGAAGGTGCATTGCCTCAAGATTAAGGCGCAGCCGCATAATCTCACCAAGCTGAGCGAGGGCGCCAAGACCACCATGCTGCTGGAGATATGTGCACCTGGCTTGGAATACGAGCCCGGCGATCATGTGGGCATCTTTCCGGCGAACCGCACAGAGCTGGTGGATGGGCTGCTGGAGCGTCTGGTGGGCGTGGATAATCCCGACGAGGTGCTGCAGCTGCAGCTGCTCAAAGAGAAGCAGAGCTCGAATGGCATCTTCAAGTGCTGGGAGCAGCATGACAAAATACCCGCCGATACGCTGCGAAATTTGCTGGCGCGTTTCTTTGATCTAACGACACCGCCGTCGAGGCAGCTGCTCACCTTGCTCTCCGGCTTCTGCGACGACAATGCGGACAAGGAACGGCTGCAGATATTGGTGAACGACTCGTCGGCCTATGAGGATTGGCGTCATTGGCGTTTGCCGCATCTATTGGATGTGCTGGAGGAGTTTCCCTCGTGCCGGCCGCCCGCCAGCTTGGTGCTGGCCAATTTGACCCCGTTGCAGCCACGCTTCTACTCGATCTCCTCGTCGCCGCGTCGGGTTAGCGACGAGATTCACCTGACCGTGGCCATTGTCAAGTACCGCAGCGAGGATGGGCAGGGCGAGGAGCGCTTCGGCGTCTGCTCCAACTATTTGGCCGGACTGCGCGCTGGCGACGAGCTGTTCATGTTCGTGCGCAGCGCCTTGGGCTTCCATTTGCCCGCGGATCGCAGTCGGCCCGTGGTGCTCATCGGACCTGGCACTGGCATTGCGCCGTTTCGCTCCTTTTGGCAGGAGTTTCAGGTGCTGCGCGAAGTGGATACGGCAACATCGTTGCCAAAGCTCTGGCTCTTCTTTGGCTGTCGCAATCGCGATGTGGATCTCTATGCCGAGGAGAAGGCCCAACTGCTGCAGGAGCAAATCATGGATCGTGTATTCCTGGCACTGTCCAGGGAACCAGATATACCCAAGGTAAGTTCGTTAAGGAGAAACAGTTGAACCTGATTGTAAGCTCTGATTGATTGACTGACTGACTGACTGATTGACTGACTGTTTGCCTTGAGAGAGACTTAACATGCTGGCACCTTGATGCGTTGCGATGGAAATTTTCACATTTAACATTTTTTCTGGCCTAAACCAACATTTCGTTTGGTCTGTTGTGGTGTGGGGAGGGGTGAGGGGCTCAGGTACCTTGCCAGCCTGTCATTTGATGCGAGTTTCTGTGCTCTTATTTCTTTGCTTACAGACATATGTACAGGATCTGATTGAACAGGAATTTGATGCGTTGTACAATTTGATTGTGCTGGAGCGGGGCCATGTGTATGTGTGCGGCGATGTCACAATGGCCGAGCATGTTTACCAGACCATCAGGTGAGTTTGCGATTGAACTGGGTTTAGTTCAAAATAGTTTTCTGTTTAGCTTGATTGCCTTTGTGGCCCCCGGCATGGGCGGCAACGGGGCGTGCCAAGCGCCAGCGCCATGGGCGTTGCTCTGCAGGGAATTTATTTTCAAATGCTTTGCGGTCGCTTTCGTGTTTTTTATACCCTTGCAGAGGGTATTATAATTTTGTCGTGAAATGTGTAACGCATAGAAGGAGACATCTCCGACCCCATAAAGTATATATATTCTTGATCAGCATCAACAGTCGAGTCGATATAGCCATGTCCGTCTGTCCGTCTGTCCGTCTGTCCGGCTGTCTGTTTCTATGCGAACTAGTCTCTCAGTTTAAAAGCTATCTTAATAAAACTTTGCAGAAGTCCCTTTTTCTGTTGCACGCAGCACATATGTCAAAACCAGCTGGATCTGACTACTATATCATATAGCTGCCATAGGAAAGATCGGTTGAAAATTAAGTTTTTGTATGAAAAAACATTTTGTTTTTCAAGATATCTTGACCAACCTCGGCATTTATAAGTTTTACTAAGCTCCTCATATATAAGCAAAATCCTTTTAAGATCGGACCACTATATCATATAGCTGCTATAGGAACGATCGGTCGAAAACTAGGTTTTAGATTAAAAGCCTTTTTTGTTTATCAAGATACCTTCACCAAGCTCGTCATTAACCATTTCCTCGGCATTAAAAGGTTGCAAGGGTATTAGATCTTCGGCGTGCCTAAGATAGCCTTTCTTCCTCGTTTTCCCCTATTTTTTTTCTTCTTTCCTTCTGCCATTTGACTTTTATTTTCTATGCTCTCTATGCGGGCTCTTGATTACGTGCATTATTGTGAAATATGCTTCTCCAACTGTAGCAGTTGCTGCAGAGAGCAGGTGTGCAGGTGTGCAGGGGGTTGCGCCGGGGCTATTAACACACATACATATCGACAGACAGGATATGGTCATTTGCTCCATGAGCTATTTGACCCTGTCTCTAATCTAAAGCGGTTTATGTTAATTGAAATACTTTTTTTTCGGGTAATATTGTGCGTAGATTCGCAAAGAATGCGAACATGAGGAGTGAAGCGAATATTCAAGAGAATATTGATTTAAGAGACATCTCCAGTTCCAGCTTTTGTTGAAGTGTACGAAAAGATGTGAAAGATGTACTGGGAAAATGCATATCTACCTTCTGGCCGGAAATGAGAAGGAGATGTCAGGGGCGAGTTTAGACGCCTTCTAATAAGGCAGTTCCAAGACTGACGAGATTTTCCTGGAAGGGTTTTCATAATAAGGTTCAGGCATTGTTGGCATTTAGTTAGTTCATGTTCATGTTGGATTGAGAAATGAATTTAACTACAACAGCTTTAGGCAACGTTCACATCATAGAGTCCATCTTCTTTTTTACTTTGTAAGGATGTGTTTTTTTGTTGATCAGAGTAACTATTGTACATATTGTTAAAGGAATGTGGCGCAGTTAACATCCTTCAACAACAAAGCCGTTAGCTACACCTGAGCTACGCTGCACACACACTTTATATATAAATGGTCTTAATTAGCGTTTATTTATTAAATATGCTCACATGACAACAGACAAACTTAAGCACTCAAAAGCGTTGCACCCAGCACATTTCTTATATATATACTTATCCACGTTTTACTCGACAGGAAATGTATTGCCGGCAAGGAGCAGAAGACCGAGGCGGAAGTTGAGACATTTTTGCTCACATTGCGCGTAAGTATCCACTAACTAAACCAACTTAAACTGCACGTATAAATAACATAAAGCAAGTGCGAGTCTGACGAGCCGAGTGCGAGGCGTTCCGCTTCCGCCGTCACACGCGGCGTATGCGCATTTTCTGTGACCTTAGTCGTTAGGGGCGAAGCAGGAAGCCCGCCCGCAGGCAAAACTTTGCCAGCTGTTTGCAACTCCTTTAGCTGCATAAATGCATTTTTTAGTGCGAACGTTTGTTGGCTGTTTACAGCTGCTTTGCTACGGCTACCCTGTAGCTAGCAAGGGGTATGCACGGTTTGAGTAAAAGTTCTTTAATAGATCTCAAAAGAGATATTGCTTGATGAATGCGTAAGTATTATGTGTGATATTCTATGGAAATAGTATGTTTTATTATATATAGTTATTCATATATTTGAATATATCAATTCCTTTCTACATCAAGTAATATTTCTTGAAAGTTCCTCAATGAACCCAAGACTAAACAGTTCTTGTCCTTTGTGACCTTTCGAAGTATTCTTAATGGGCATCTGCTAGTCGTTCAGTTTGTTCCAAGGTCTCTGTGCTGTGTTTGTTTTGCTATTTTGTTTGTTTGTCCCTCTTGACAGCCACAAATATGATGACGTTTACACTTTTATTGCGAGTGTGTTTTATTATACACTCTCCAGCACAGCACAGAACTTGTAAATAGTTTATATATGTATATATTTGTGTTTTCTTTCGCACACACAGGACGAGAATCGGTATCATGAGGACATCTTTGGCATCACGCTGCGCACAGCCGAGATACACACAAAGTCACGTGCGACCGCAAGGATTCGTATGGCATCGCAGCCATAGTAAGGATAACACAAATAACTCAACTCGGAATTTGTTTTGCTTTGACACTTACCTGTTTAAGGGGCTTTAAGCTTCAGAGTCAACAGTCTAAGGTGATCGAAATGCACAAAGCATTATTAAATATGCATTAATTGTTAACTAAAGCGAATTCCAATTATTTAAATATTTTGAAGCAAATGTAGTTTTGTTTAGGTACAATTTTTATAGATAATTACCGAACAGCTTTAAAGTAAAACCTTAACTTATAAATTAAAAGCAAGCAGCAAATTGTGTTATTTGACAAAAAGTATTAACAAAAACTATAATACTTTTATACCCTGGACCCTTTGAATGTGGGTAAAAGGGGTATATTGTACTATTAGGAAGCATCTTCGACCCATAAAGTATATATATTCTTGATCAGCATCAACAGTCGAGTCGACCTATAAGAGCTAGAGGCTTGAAGCTGTAGCTTTTAGCCGTAGGTCCTCCTAGTGCCCGCACAGATCGAGTTTGTTTCCGATATTCGATAACTTGCCCCGTTTCCAAGTAATCGATAAAAATCGATATCGAAATCCTGTATTTCGTGCAATTTTGTTCAATAATAAGAGCTAGAGTCAGCAAACTTGACATGTAGCTTCTAGAATAGTAATATATCAAGTATCTTTCATTTTATACCTATCGCCACCTCCCCGGGTCCAGGGTATTGCCTAGTCGGGTTCTCCCGACTAGAACCTTTTAACTGTTTCCACTATTGATCTTAAATTACCCACCGTTTTGCCCGATTTCTGTCCAAGCTTCATACTGTAAATTCATGATACAAATATGTTTGCAAACATCTTGAAACGAAAAGAAATGAAATCTAATCAAAACTATAGCTAACGAAAACTATGAAAATATATGCTAAATATTATATATATATATGTGCAATTGTTATTTCTTCTAGTTTCAAAAATCCAATTAAAAGTTTACGCTTTGTTCATTATAAAAGTATTATACAAATAGAAAAGTTTATCAAATCTCTCGACTTAATGTACAAACAAATCAAAACTTTAAATATCTAAATGTTTAAACATATTTCTATATACATATATATATATTTCAATAAATCAAATCGAATGCTATAAACTGTAATATTCATTTGCCCGAGGTCCATCTAATGCCAAGCTGATTCCAAGTTCTTTCCATCAAATGCTATTTCAATGCAATTGCAATTCAATTTGAAAAGAGGCAAAGCCGAAACAAGCCGCTGCCCAGCGATGAAATGCTGCAGTTGACATTGGCTAAGCGGCTTAATTTGAATGCAATTGGCCAATTGATTGAACGGATTTCGCTAAAAGCTGCTAAATTGTGCTGAAAATGCAATTTATAAAATACATAATGAAATATCTTAACAGAGCAAAAGTCGCTATAATGCTGCAATGCAAGCTTAAGGTATGTATATGCATATACCCTGTAATTTGTAATGAAATATCTCTATAGAGGAAAAGTCGCTATAATGCTGAAATACAAGCTTAAGGTATGTATATGCATATACCCTGTAATTTGTAGTGGAATATCTCAACAGAGCAAAAGTCGCTATAATGCTGCAATGCAAGCTTAAGGTATGTATATGCATATACCCTGTAATTTGTAATGAAATATCTCAATAGAGCAAAAGTCGCTATAATGCTGCAATATAAGCTTTAGGTATGCATATGCATATACCCTGTAATTTGTCTAGTTTACTGTATGGGATATTTTGAAATGTGCTGTTCTTTAAATATTTAAGTGAAAAGCTCTTCTGATGGTTTTCAATGTAAAATGTTTAATGTAAAAGGAGCTTAAACCTATTTAACAATTAACAAGAAAGTTTTGATATCTTCTTCCTTGTAGACATTTCTAGCGGATCGATTCGAAAATCAAAACTTGAATATCTTGGGTAAAAATCTTCTGATTTTGAAATGTTATACGTTTTCGAATTCGTATGGATCCCTACTTTCAATTGACGTTTAAAGATCGAGGGGGCTTAAAAAGTTGTTGACTAAAACACGATTCGTTTGTCAAGTCAACCTTTTGTGATGACTTCTTGGAATAACTAGGCCAGATAATGCCCGATTTTGGAATTTTATACCATTTTGGACTCGTAAGGATCAGTAATATCGATAAATAAAATGAAAATCAAACTTGTTATACAAATCGACCAAAAAGCCAGGGCTTACATCAAGTTTCTTCTCAAAGTCGGGTTCGATTCGAAGCTCAAAACGTTTTTGATGCTTCATATCTCGGGTAAACATTGTCTGATTTTGAAAAGTTATATCTTTTCGAATTCATAAGGATCCCAATTAACAATTGGCATTCAAACAAATCGATGGGTTTAGAAAAGTTGTTGCTTACAGGCTTTGCGAAAGTGAAAGAACTTTTATAAATATTGACTTTTGCATAGCATAGATTGAATTCATTTTCTACTGCATCGCTGTGAAAGCTTAAAACCGAATCATATTGTTATTCCTCAATTGTCTTCCGCATTTTGTTGACATTGCATTCACTTTTTCTATTACAAACTAATTACAAAGATCCCATAGAAAGAAAAGAATAGAAAACATCAAACCTCCATTTGCGGCTGCGCCAACATTCCATTGGCTCTGCGTCGGTTAGTTAATCTGTCTGTTGGGTCTGCGGTTGGCACAGCGCTTGGATTTCAAAGCGTCAATAGCTTTGTTAACCGTTCTAAACGGAGTCTAGTCATCCAGCTAGCATATCTCTATGGCTACTAGCTTAGTTAGGCTGATAGTCCCGACCTCGTCGTGTATCTGGTTTCAATGCTGAAATTGAATTGTGCGCGTTCGCTTGGCTTCCAGTTGGTTCTTGTTTCGTTTGAAGAACTTTTTTCCCACTTTTGTTATTATTTTTCATTCGTTTTTTTCTGCTTCTGCTTTTATTATTTCATTTTAACGGAAATTGGAAATTTATTGAACAGTCGCGGTTTGACTTCTGATTGACATTTAGATTACGGCATTGCATATCTCTCCCCTGCCCAATGTCTTCTCATATTTCACGGTCATACTGGCATTCAGCTGGGCGCCTGTCCCTCACAGTCGGCTGATAGAGAAGCCAAAACATATATACTTTGAAATCTGTTAAACAAAATGTTAAACATAACTTTGTCAAGTTCAGGTATGTCTAGCTGTTGCCTGTTTAAAGGGTTGTTTTCTATAAGTTATTATATACATTTGTTGAAAATTGATTTATTTTTATAAGTTTTTACATTTTTGATGAATTTTTAAATTTTCTTATCGTAATTGATCGTTCGATGCCACAAAACGATCAAGCTACTCGATAATCGATAGTCGTTAGCCTCGTTACCGATATATCGATAGTCAATCTTTATTTTGTATATATTCTTATACTTGTATATATTCTAAGTTCTTAAACTCCCCTCATTTCAACAAATTCTAACAGTGCTTCAAGTCCTTCAAGTCTTTCAAGTCCTACAAATCTATTATCAATAGTTAAAACAGAAAACTTGTCAAAAACTATCGATAACCAGAGAGCGCACAATCGATACAAGCGTCTTGTATTAGATATCTTCTGGCCATATAATTTATGTCAAAATTTGATTGCGTGATATTCTTCGGGTTTCGCTTGTTGACCACTTTTGCCCTGCTCGCATTTCACATGTTCAGCACCTTTTTTTTCCCTGAGTTGTGCTTAAGGCTTGGTAACATGGGTATAAAGTGTCTTTAGCAATAACTGACAGATTTCTACATGCACTGACCTTTTGCTAAGAAATCGTAAGGTTGCATTTGCATAAAAATTTGTCAATTCCGTTGAAATGAATCGAGTCGCGTGGCCAAAAGAGTTTGAGCTTGTGAGCTGAGCTTTGATTTTTGAATACCGGGAACGGAAAAATGCTGTTCTGTTAGCTTTTAGCTTTTTAGCCAACGAATCGATACTGGGAACGAGGTGCTAATGACACGATTTAGCCAGATAGCCAACACGCTGAGCACGCAAAAGGTAATTTCTAAAAGTGCAGTTAGCACCAGAAATGCCTTCAGGCAAATGTCAATGGCTTTCGAAATGCGGTTCAAAAAACCCCAATCGCGTGATCTGTTGATTTGGGTATAAGAAAATTGATGATAAATCAAACTTAGCTCGAATTAGTCAAAGGGTTGCGACCCAACGCAAATGCAGCTTAACGCGCTAAGGCCGCAGCATGAAACTTGCAGCAGTATCAACGGCACGCCGAAGAGCTAATACCCTTGCGGACATTGAGGCGTACGGGCTGGTAGATATGTGTGGAGGCAGAGCTTGTAAGATGTCTTTGAAATCCCCTGATATATAGCTTTTTATGTTAGTTTATTGTTCTTGTCAATCATTTGATGTAGCACCTGATCCATTTACATACAAAAACTTTTTCTACCGATCTAATCTGTTTATAAAACTGTATGATATTGTGGTACACTAAAGGAGCATACATATATATACGAAATTATGTTATAAGCAAGAACTCATTTTGGTTCCTGGAGATATAGTGCACAGATCTAGCCGATATATATGACTGCAAGACAAACCTATGTAAACTTTCCCGTCATAACAATGAGATATAGCTATATCTACTAAGCTGCTGCTACTGATCAGGAATATAAATACCAATGTGAATGTGTCTCATTCTATGCATGTCACAGCCAGTGAGATAAATGTAATACCCTCTAGAAGGGTAGAGGCACAACAATGAATACGACTTTGGCACGCGTCTGAGCAACCAAAAAGCTAACCGGCTTTTGCTCTCACGAAACTCAACGTCGACTTTCAACGCAGGCCAACAATAACAGCAACAACAACTCCAAACAACAGTCGCCAACAACAAGAACAGTCTACAACAGCCTTAACAACAACAACGACAACAACAACAACAGCTGCGTCAGACAACAGCCGCCGCCTGCTAACATTCCTGACATAATTTCGAGTGTGAGTAAGCAAACGAGTTCGGTTCAAAATTAGACGTCATCAACAGCAACAGCAGCAGCAGCAGCAGCAGCGCAGCAGCAGCAGGCGCGACCGCAGCAACAACTGCCGCTGGGCAGCAAACAACAAAGTTGCAGGCGAGCCAGCAGCAACAACAAAAAACAAATGCCAACGGGCCCGCACATTAAATCTACCATAAAGCCAGACACTTTGACAACGGGCTTTGAAAAAAAATAAATAAATTTAATGGAATTTTTAATTCTCGAAAGCAACAGCCAAATATGCAAAAGCCGCGAGAAGCAGCAGACTGAAAGAAATTTAAATTGAAATAAATCTGTTGCGGGCACATAGCGGAAGCAACATGTTGCAAGCGCAACCAGCAACATTGCCAATTTTAGCAACAACAACAAGTCGAGCAGTTGCTTTATAAGCCGGCTTAAGTTTGCGAGAGCTTAGCTTGAAGTTCGCTTCGAACTTGTCGACAATCACGGGCGCTGTCATCGCAATATCGAAGCTTACATACCCTTGAAACAAAGCAAAACATTTATTAATTCAGCATTAATAATTTTCAAATAGAAATCATATTCTAGGCTTGCCAACATTTTCTTCAATGCTTTAATATCTCATCTAATGTTTTCATTTATAATAGTAATTTTCTTTTTACCAACAATGAATAATGAATGATATAAATTACTTTTATACAAATTGCTTTCAAGCTACAAACATTGCATAAAAATGCGAACACTCTCTTTCAATCTCTCTCACACACTCTCTGCAGTTGATGGCGTCGCAGCCGGCTCAAGCTAACATTGCGACTTGAACTTGCGCTCGATCCCAAAGACGCGCTCTTTGTGTATTTGTGCATGTGTGCGTGTGTGGATGAGAGAGCGCGCTTACTTAGTCTGTGTACCTGATTGGTGTCTGTTTTAGTTACCGACACACACATACACACACACACACACGCCAGCGCCAGAAGTCGACGTCGCTGCGACAACGTTGTGTATGGTTGATTTTATTTAAGTTTTGTTGTTGTTGCTGTTGCTGTTTTCAGTTTGGCTGCGCGGCTCGCGTCGTTTATTTTAGTTAGTAACGAGATTTCGAGCGCACAACGTTGGCGGCGCGGTTGAAAAATCAAAATCAAAATCAAAAGCTTAGCCACAGTGCGTACTCGCTAAGTTGATACCACAGAGCGTGTGTGTTAAATGTGTGCGCGTTTGCGTGTGTTTAAGTGTTGGAGCGCGTTGTGCAGACATGAAGTGAATAAGAAATTGGAAAAGCACTAATAAATAAAAAATAAAAAAACACACACATACACACATACAAAACGCAAAAGAAAACGCAAAGAAACGTGTTGAAGCCAATGAGCAAACCAGCGACCAGCAACAACAACAACAGCAACAACAACAGCAACAACAACAGCAACAACAGCAGCAACAACAACAACTAAGTACGTTAATCAGAAAATATTTTAGCCCATTGCGCGCCACATACGAAAAAGCGCGAAATATTTTGTTGGCACCCCCCACCATAGATGTGTGTCTGTCTGTGTGTGTGTGTGTGTTAGTAACAACAAACAGCACGACAGTTATTATGCATTGCAACAGCAACAACAACAGCAACAGCAACAACAGCAGCAACAAAACTAATGCAGAGTTGTCTTTTGTTGATTTCGGTTGCCAAGAGTGAAATTATTGAACAACATTTCGAAGGGGTGGTGGGGGTTGGGGGGTGCTATACTGCAAGGGGCGGCAGCGGCTGCTATAAAACTGTAAACACATATTAAACATTTGAGAAAATGTTAGTTAATTTCTTATTTAAAGATAAGTTCAAGTTTTTTAAATTGAAACTTAAAGCACATTTAGGAAGTGTTTCTTTAACAAGAAAGATAAAAGATATTTAGAATATTTGGAATTATAAAGGGAATTGACTTAAAGAATTCTTAAGCTTATATTATTTTCATGCATAAATTATTGATTTAATTAAGTTTTTGACATATTTAACCAGAAATTTCCCAAAAAAAAAAAGAAGATAAGTCGATGAATCTGGAAATTTCTTGTTAATTTTTTTATAATTTCCAGAATAGTCAGGTTTTTAATCCCCAGCTCGAAACATTCAAAAATTTCCCATTGCTTTCCACAATAAATTTTTGTATTTCCTAAATCTTATTCTTAAGTCAATAGAATAGAATATAATCTTTCTTGGAATAAGAAAATGTGTTGGAAATTTGTGAGAATCTAGCTAGATAGGGCTTCTTTCAAGGAATACGTGCTCAGTTGGATCAAGTTATTGAATAGTTGCATTTGCTTTCGTTGGATTTGAAAGAAAGAAAAGAAGAGAAGAGAAAAGAAAAGAAAAGAAAGAAAAGAATTGCTATCCGTTATATAATCACAGCTGGATCAAGCGATTCGGGCAGATTTTGTGGAAATATGCACTTGGACTTTGAAAGAGCAAATGAAATGCTAGAAATGCCCGCAATGCAAACAGATACATTAGACTCAGGGAATACCCTGAATGTAAATGGAGCCCAAATCGATAAGAAATTGTTACATTAAAGTAAAAATCGAAATGAAATCGAAATTAAATCGAAATAAGGTCGATATAGAATCGAAATGAAATCGAAATGAAATCGAAATGAAGTCGAAATAAAATCGAAACAAAATCGAAATAAAATCGAAATAAGGTCGATATAGAATCGAAATGAAATCGAAATGAAATCGAAATGAAGTCGAAATAAAATCGAAACAAAATCGAAATAAAATCGAAATAAGGTCGATATAGAATCGAAATGAAATCGAAAGAAAATCGAAATAAAATCGATATGAAATAGAAATAAAATCGAAATAAAATCAAAATGAAATCGAAATAAAATCGAAATAAATATTAATATGTAGAGGCTTTTTATATGCAACACTTTTTGAATTGTTTGCCAAGAAATATCCATTAAAGTCAAGGAAAATACCGCGTAGAACAAGTGCTAAATCACTTGCACTAAAAGTTAGTTGCAGCATTTAGTGTGAAATTGAAAAAATATCACAGCCAAGCGCAGCTCTTGAGCTTTTCAGCTGAAAGCAATAATAATATAAAAATTGATAAATGAAAATTCGATGAAACCAACAAAAAGCACTTTACAAAATAGACAAACATATATATATATGTGATATATATATGCATTACAGATAGATATATATGACATATATGGCATATATATATAGCACATTTATAGATTTATTGTGTGCTTCACATGCGACACACTTGAAGAGAATTAAGATTCTTTGCAATTATTAACTAAATTTTGAAATAAATTGAACATCTAATGGCAAAAGTTGGTGCGAGTGAGATATATTAAACATTTATGAGATTTATTTATTTTGGTACACCCAACACATATGTGTGCATGTGTGTGTGTGTGTGTGTGTGTGTGTGTGTGTGTGTGTGTGTGTGTGTGTGTGTGTGCAGCAGCCGAGACCTTACAAGGTTCATTGCTACTTGTCACAAAACTCTATTGGCCTTTTTTTTGCTGTTGTATTTGTATAGATAATAAAACTTTGAGCTTAATGGCATTGTTGCCAGCTACAACTGCAACAACAACAACAGCAGCAACAGCAACAACAACAACAACAACAGCAACAACAACAACAACAACAGCAACAAAATTTCATGCCAAATTGACACACGAAGCCGCCAACGCGGCGCGTGTCAACGTCGCCGTCGCCGCCTTTTAGCCATGGCTTGTGGACAGTTTGTTGTTGTTTTTTTTTTTTGGCCCTCTTGTGTCTGATAACAGGCGTGTTAATTTCAATTTGTATTTGCGTACAATACGAATGCTATTGAAATATTTGTATGCCCTGTAACCGATTAAAATGTTGTAGAAAGGGTCATATTGACAGGCAACAGAAGACGTTCTCCAGCTCGCATGTGCAATATGAGTATACCCTGTAACTGATTCAAATAGGTCGAAAGGGTCGTATTGACAGGCAGCGGAAGACGCGGTATCCACCTAGCATATGCAATATTTGTATACCCTGTAACTGATTACAATTGGTGGAAAGGATCGCATTGACAGGCAGCAGAAGACGTTCTCCAGCTCGCATATGCATGCATATATTTGTATACTATTGCATTATATATACACCCTGTAACCGATTGGTCGAAAGGGTCGCCTTGACACCAAAGTCAAAGAGTTAACCAAGCTCAACTAACTCAGAGACCCTCTCGTTATCAGACACTTAAAAGAGTAAGAACCTTATCTTTCGTGTAAAGACTTACTTACAGTTAATATTTTTATCGATTATTCCCGAATCGATAACTTTTGAGTTTTTATCGCAACTTGGTTTACAATATCTCGAAAACGCAAAGAATGTACCGCATATATAGAGTGTATCTGAGATTGTTTAACATTTTATATAGCTCTCTATAGGTAAACCTCCCAAGAAATTCCGTAGCTATTAAATAGTTACTTTTTCATGGTATAGGGTATCTGCTAGTCGGGCACTCGCGACTCGAGCACTCTTTCTTTACCCATTTTCTTGACTTTGTTTGTCCAGAGAAATGTGCTAAAATCGGATACGCTTTAAAGCTTCTCCGATTGCTCAATTCTTCAATAGATTCTGCGACGTGCGAAACGAAATATTAAATATTATGAAATATCGCACCTTTTTGTTGACACGCAATTTGGTTCAATTTGTTGTTGTTGTTGTTTTCATTGTAAATTATTAACTTTTTCTGCGCTAATGTTTAAGTTCAAGGTTAAGGATCGCCGTTTAGATAATTCGCAGTACGAAAAGTCTTTTGTGGAACGTTGCGGAACGATAAATATGGCGCTTTATAATTATTTCTGTTACGTGAGATAAGGCGAAATGCTTGGCAATTTGCGCGCTTCTTCTTATTCAATGCGATTCTTTAACATATTTAAATATCTTTCACGTGTTGCGAGTGAGATGCGGAGAAAGAGACGCGGAGTGCGGAGAAAGAGACGCCCGTCGCGATAGCAAGAAGGGGGGAGAGCGCGTGTGATACGCCATGTTATATAGGGCAGATATAACTAGGGCAAAGATGGAGAAGTTGCCAGGGAGAGGTTAGGGGCGTGCTCCGAAAGAACTTGACCTATTGCAGAGACGGGAGTAGAAGCGAGAGATGAGATAAGAAAGAGTTTATAAAGATAGAAAAAAGTTTGATCTTGAAAAGAAGGATCCCAAATGTAGAAAAACTTAAATCAATTTTATGCAAACAAAAGAAAAAACTGATAAAACTAAGTTTTCTTTAATATTGAGAAAGTTGGACTTGAAGGAAAAACTTAAAGCTTGCAAATTTCTGCATAATCTGTTTTGTTTTTTATAAAAAAAAGGCAGGCGATAAAAAAAATAACTCAAATGCATGTTTTGTGTTGAGATAAAAGGTAATAAAAAAGTTGTTTTCAAAGAATGCGCTTTTGTTACCTTTATCTTCTTCTTCTTCTTCTTCTTTATATTGTGGTGCAAGCCAGAAATTTGTTCTCACCTAGTTAAAATCAGTGTTTGGCCACTTTTCCACCTGACTTGCCGCGATTTGTTGGCCAATCGGCCAAAGCCAAAGCAGCTTGCAAATTTCTATGACGTCTGCCGTCTGCCGAGCCATAAAACTTCCTGCGTAGCCCCGTAGCCAAAAGCTAAAATGCGTTTCGACTTTGGTCGCGCAGCAAACGACGGCGTCGCAGCAGACGTCGCAGAAGAGGGAGAGGGAGCAACGGGAGTAGCAGCGGTAGCAGCAGTGGGAGCAGCAGACGTCGCAGCAGAGGGAGCAGAAGTGGGAACAGCAGTGGGAGCAGCTGCGGTAGCAGCAGACGTCGCAGCAGCGGGAGCAGCAGTGGGAGCAGCAGCGGTAGCAGCAGACGTCGCAGCCGCGGCAGCGGCGCAGCTGCAAAGGCAGAGGCAAAGACAAAGCAAAAAGGAATGGCAAACAAATAGCCGTTAACCGCAATAAATAAACTTCATTCATAGGCAAATATGAAAAACGACGAAGAAGAAGAAGAAGAAGAGTAGTTGCCAGCGTATCCAAGGGGCGAACGCAGGTAAATAGGTGCAAAACAAAGCAGCAGAAAACAAAACGAAACGAAACGAAAATAACGAGTAAATGGAAAAAATAGAAAAATCATTTAACGCATTTTAACGGCGTTCATTACAGCGCACACACAGTCAAAGCCGAGCCAATAAGCAACAGCTAAGCCAGGCCACAGCCCGCCGCAGCCCCGCCCGCCACTCGCCTCTCGCCCAGAAGCGCGGCACGTGGACCCATTTAAACTGGTGCAGAGCTGACATTAGCGGGGCGCAAAAAACAAAAAAAAAAACTAAAACAAAATATGCTTTGAATTTTATGAATGAAACGCCAAACGTTTCGAATTTGAATACGCATTGCGAATTCGCGACAACTTTAGCGCGTAGCTGTGCTTTGTTGTGAAAAGTATCTGTCAGATACACGGCATGCATGCCCAATGGCTAACCAAATATTTGCAATATATGCGAGATACCCTGTTTGCCGAATGGCCCATGGAATAAGCTGACCCGTTTGTTACTGCTTATACCCTGTAATACGATATGTTACAGTTTGATATGGACTGGGAAAGTGGGAGTTCGTTTATCTGAGCATGTCAAATTGAAATTCTCTGAAGTTACTCGCGAATAGCTAGCAAAAGATTCTTCGATTAAAATGTCGCATGACTCTCTCGACGACCTGTCTTCTAAGTTGTCTTGCAGTAATGCTAGGCAGATACATATATTGACTTTCCGCTTCATTATAAACATATTGCCAGATAAGTCTTATTGGTAACATTCAAAGAGAGCTGTCTATAACTGATGTCTGGCTGATTATCTTATTGACTGACGTTTGGCCCAAAGACTCAACCGCTGATATGTCATTAAGGCCGTCAGCTAAGCTCAAAAGCTGGCATTGAATATATCAACAAAATACCCATGTGTCATCGGGAACTTTTTACCCATGTGGGCTATATACACAATACCAATATGTGCAGACCTTGATGTTAAACGCTTGGAGCTTGCCAGAGCATCTGCTAGTCGGGCAGACTCGTTCTCCTCATGCTGCTCGCGGCGCGGCTTTAATTAAATTGAAAATGTTGCCTCAGCTCGAATTGTTATCTCAGCTAAAAGTTGCAAGAAAAAACACAACACACACACGCACACACACACGCACACACACATGAAGATTGTGCACAAATTTCAACGAAAATTTGTTAAATTGCGCGTGCAAAAATATGTTTATAATTAAATGCATAATTAAGTATGTATATTATGTATATATATACGGGTACAAGCCATGCGAGCATGAAAATAAATGCAATTTTTTGCAGAGCTTCAAACGTGAAAACATTAAATAATTAAATTGTTAAATGCATTAAATTTGATTATAAATAATAAATTGTTTAATTCACCAGGAAATCATTTCATTCAATTCGGAAAAACGTCAAAAACACTTTTCGAAAAAAAACCATAAACAAATACAAACAATTTTCTCTCTCTCTCTCTCTCTCTCTCTCTCTCTCTCGCTCTTTTTGAGTATTTGCAGCTTGAGCTAAGTTGAAAGAAAAAATTGCAGCTGAATGTGCACAAAACGCATGAGGCAGGCACTCAGATACCCTGTAATTTGCTGTTTAGAGCGAGAAGAGTTGAAGCTTCGTTTAGCTTGAGGAACTATTGAAACTTTGAATGTCTAAACAATTATAATTCTATAAAGTTTAAGTTTAAGTCTTTAAGACAAATTCTCGATTTGATTTCTATTTAAGAGAAATATCATTTAAAAACTTAAAGCTTCTTTTGTTAACTTGAGCTGATTTGGTTACAATTTAAAGGGAATATTCTTTATGACATGCTTCCATTTACACTTCATGGTTTGATTTGTGCTTGCCTTGTGCATTTTTTTCCCCTGGGCACAGCTTTTCAGAATTGTTGCAAATGTGTTCTGTGGCGCAATACAAATACAAATTCGAGTACAAATACAAATATATAAAAACTTGTTGACTGACTGAATGACAAACGTCGCAGTCATTCACATAAATGCGAAAGTTTTAATGAAAACAAAATAAATAATACCTTGTTGCTGCTAAAAATGAACATAAACAAGTCAGAGGTTCTAGTCGGCAGCTCCCGACTAGGGGATACCCTGTACCCTCTTCTTCCAACACCAAATGGAGATATATATACTATTCTAGAAGCTACATGTCAAGTTCTTTGGCTCTAGTTCTTATTATTTACCAAAATTGCTCAAAAGATAGGGTTTCGATATCGATTTGTATCGATTACCTGGAAACGGGGGAAGTTATCGATAGTCGGAAAGAAACTCGATCTGCGCGGGCACTAGGAGGACCTATGGCTAAAGTTTCAAGTCTCTAGGTTCTTCTAGG
The DNA here is from genome assembly GCA_037075305.1 of Drosophila kanekoi. Taxonomy (NCBI): domain Eukaryota; kingdom Metazoa; phylum Arthropoda; class Insecta; order Diptera; family Drosophilidae; genus Drosophila; species Drosophila kanekoi. The sequence goes on along the minus strand of JBAMCE010000678.1, from coordinate 4,391,298 downwards.
CTCTTCTAGGTTCTGAGATCCTTGCATACGGATAGACAGACAGACAGACAGACGGACGGACGGACGGACGGACGGACAGACAGACGGACATGGCTAGATCGACCCGACTGTTGATGCTGATCAAGAATATATACACTTTATGAGGTCAGAGATGCTTCCTTCTGCCTGTTACATACATTTACCTTTTGCACAAATACAATATACCCCTTTTACCCATTTTAATGGGTAAGTAAAACGAAATCAGAAAAAAATCTGAGCTCCTGTCCCCAATATGTTTCCAATGCACAAAAATTCAAACTAAAAATGAAAAACAAAAATTCATTTCATTTGAGTTTCATTTTTTTCTATATATATTTCGCGTAGTATTCAAATTATTTGTAGCAATGGCAAAACGGATTAGTTGATCACGTTTAAGCCAGAATTTAAATAAAATTGCAATATTTTTATGAAACAGTTTAGTTTTGTTTTATTTTAAGAATTGCCCGTTGAAACTTTGAAAAGTCGTTGATATTTTCATAGAAAAAATGCGGGCTAAATAAAATGCCAAACTTGGCATTCGCCAAATATGCTCAAATGAATCTTCTGTTAGGGCCCAAAGTAATCTATGCTTTGGGGCTCAAACTCTTTAAAATTTGTTTTTCATTGCAAAACAATTGTCAAAACATGCCATTTTCGAACAGAGTTAGGTTCACTTTGAAGTTCTTTTGAGTTATAGTTTATATGTTCTGAGGTTCTCTTCATTGTCAATTGCAATTCTGGACTTGGTTCGGCTCACTTTACAGCCTCGCTTCTTATTTAGTTATAACTAACATATATGCATATATTCTTGATCAGCTTTAAGAGGCGATTCGTTATAGTTACCTGTTATAGCTACCTGTTGCTATGCCATCTAGTTTCTCAGCCTAAAAGCTATCATCAGGCCGCATTATTCGGTATGTCGAAACGGGCCGGATCTGATTACTATATCATCTATATAGGTGCGATTGATAGAAAATACTTTTCTTCCATGGAAAACCTTTTCGTCTGCCAAGATAACTTGACGAACCTCAGCAATTTCGTATAAGCCATGTCTCCTTACAGATAAACCAATTCCCTTTGGCATCTAACTACTTTACCATATAGCTCTGTAGTAAGAATCGGTCGAAAGCTGAGTTGTTGCATAGAAGCTTTTCCGCTTTTCAAGATATTTTCACCGAACTCGGCAAGTTTTCCGATGCTGGAAAGTCTGTATGAAGAATCGGTCCAAGGCTGAGTTGTTGCTTTTCCGCTTTTCAAGATATTTTCACCGAACTCGACAAGTTTTCCTATTCTCCTTACAGATCTGCAAACTCTATAAGGGCTTTTAATACAAAGGGGCTTAAATTAGCTTTAAATAAAGCTTATATTGAATAGGCTTTCGGGAAAACGTAAAAGCTGAGCTTTTCAATGCTTAATACTCAAGTAAATAGTATTCACCTGGCCTTGCAATCATTGACGCACCTTTTTTCCTCTTATCTTGGAAATTTTGCTCCGTTCAGGTGTTATTGTTGTTGCTGTTGTTGTTGTTGTTGCTTGGGGAACTTTGTCGCATTTCCGGCCATATATCGAGTATTTGTGCTGACGCATCTTGCGTTCCCATTGACGACAATGCAGAGAAAACCGACTTTGGCCGCAGATGCGCGATCAAACATTGTGAATTTCAGCAGAAAAGCGACATTAACGCGCAGCTCACATTTGTTTACTTTGATTGTTTTTTCATTTCATTTTTTTGTTTGTAATTTTAACGCTCAGGTGCAGCGAGAAGTTCACAAGTGGCTCGCGCGGCTTGTTTATCTTTCGGCAGAACCAGTTTGCGTATTATTAAAATAAAAATTGAAATGATGCGAAAACATCACATCACATGTGTGAATGGGTGAATGAATGTTTGGAATCGACCAACAACAAATCTGGCGTTATTTTCGGCCAATGATTTTTCAAAATTTGTCAATTCTGTCAGACCAGGTCGGCTTAGATCACCTGCCGACCGACCGACCGACCGACCGACCGACCGACCGAATGTATTGCCAAATGTGGGCAAATTGCGCAACTAACTAATTACGCGACTTGTCGGCGTCGCATTTAGTTAGTTAGTCAGCGCACACACACACACACACACACAAGCACACACGCACAACAAACAGGCAATAACAAAACCATGAAAATTGATTCAAGCCCAATTGGGCAGCCGCAGCAGCCTTCGACACGTACGTGTAATTGTAATTAATTTGTTTTTTTGGTTTTTAGAAATTCGAAATGCGAAACTCTAAAATTCATATGGGATTTAGCACGTTGTGGCCTCAATTACATATACATACACATATCGATCGAAATGCGAATTGAGCTGTTAGCCAGGCTCGATTTTCATTTTGTTTCATCTGCCTTTGACTCATCTCCCGTGCGTATTTCGTTTCGTTTCGTTTTGTTGGCCGTGTCGGGGTTTTTCGCATTAATCAACAATGTCTAAAAATATCAACGTTAATAATACGTTTTATTTTATGGTCATATGTTCAGTTGGTCTCCAGCTTGTGGGCTATCTTATTATTTTGTTTTACATTTCTGCGCACATTTTGACAATTTATTATTGACCATTAAGCTAAACGCCAAATTGGCGCTAAGGCGTGAATATCTGTTAATCGATCTTCAGCTTGAACTTGAAGTTGCCGCCAAAAGTGACTGTGCGAAATATCTTGACAAAAGGCCAATGAACAGTTGACTGAGACCAGATTGTCCGACAGCGCAAGGAAAACTGAACTTAAAAGTGAACATCGAAAAACATTCAAATACTTAGGTATGTGAATCAATTCTGTGTAAAGGCTTATCAACATACAAAGAAAGCATTTGTTAAAAAACTTTTGATCATCTTATCATACTTCCTCTCAAATGCATAAAAAGCTCCTTGTTTTAATGAATGTATGTACTTTGCAAAGCTTCAAAATATAATTAACATTTTAAGCTTGAAAAATATGGTATTCACATTTGCATACAGAGCTTTAAAAGCACTTGAAAGCTCCAAAGCGCATTATTGTGTCAAAAAGCTCTCTTATAAAATATATATGCACTTTATTTAAGTTAATGCAAAAGAGTTAACGAAATGTTTTACAGTTTCCATTAAATCAGTAAGACTTGCTTTTGCTACAAAATGAGCTTCAATGACTTGATTGATTGATTGATTGATTAACAAAGCTTAGATTGAAGGTTGCTTGATTGATTGATTGATTTGATTATTTGATTGATTAACAAAGCTCAGCTTGTAAGTTGCTTGATTCATTAATTGATTAACAAAGCTCAGCGTGTAAGTTGCTTGATTGATTGATTGATTGACTAACAAAGCTTAGCTTGTAAGTTGCTTGATTGATTAACAAGGCTCAACTTATAGATTAAGCTTTCACACTCGACTTCCTTTATCTAGTCTTAAATTTCACTAATATTTTATCGCGCTCAAAGCCTTGCACTTGGATTAATCTCGACTTTCAGCTAGTGTCATTGCAAGTTGTTTGTATGGGAACTGTAAGCACTGGGGCATTTTGACAGCAATTTGGAATTCCCCAGCCGAATTTGACCTCAATCGAATGCACAGGACAATCAGAAAGTGCAGTTAAGTTTCCAACAGTTTGTATGTACTACATGAAAATTCTTTGGCTTGTTTGATTTTGCCTAGAAATTGTTGCCATAGCTGCGCCCATGTAGCCAAGTGGCACAAAAGTGTTGTAAATATCTGCTGCAAACTAAATTCATAACAAGACAACAACCAAAAACAAGAAAAAGAAAAAAAAATGAAGTTGTTATAGCGTAAACAAAGACCTTTTCGCACCCCAACTCCGCACAATTTGCATTTTGTGGGAGCAACAACAGGGTTCGAGCCCGCATGTAGACCCGGACCCGGACCCGGACCCGGAGGGGTGCAGCAAGAGGCACATCTCACATCAACTTTTGTGTCAAATAAGCGCAAATTTTGAAGGCGTTTGCCAGCTGCCCAAAGAGGCGACACCATCATCATCTGTCTGCGGCAAGTTGAGCGTCAAAATGCACAGCAAACAATTTCAACAAATGTCAAGTGTAGAACGTGCCAGTCATAGAGACAGATACGCAAAGATACACAGATACGCAGATACGCAGATACGCAGATACTTGCCGGCAAAGATACACAACAACGACGAGAAAAAAGTAGAAATGGACTGTGATAAGAGTGCAGTCGGATTGCTGAATGTTTGCCGAAATGTCGGCTTAGTTGTGAGCTATATTTATAGCTTTGCATGCCAAAAATCAAGCTGCAAATCTGTTGCGTACACTGAGAGAAACTGGGGAAAATAATTCAAGTCATTCAGGACTTCGTTCAACAACTTAACTTAAGAATGTATGAGTATATAATATAAGAGTTTTTCTCTGAGTGTAAAATGAATTAGTTTTTCTCTAAGTGTATTGTGTATACTTCGATCTTCTCTTGGCTGCTTAAAGTATAAATTAATGAGTTTTTCTCTGAGTGTAAAATGAATTAGTATTTCTCTAAGTGTATTGTGTATATTTCGATCTTCCCTTGGCTGCATAAGGTATAAATTAATGAGTTTTTCTCTGAGTGTAAAATGAATCAGTTTTTCTCTAAGTTATTGTGTATGAATCAAGAGACTTCGATCTTATCTTGGCTAAATAAGTATAAATAAATGACTTTTTCTCTGAGTGTAAAATTCATTACTTTTTCTTTAAGTGTATTGATTTCCCACTTATAACTAAAATAAGCAACTGGAATTAACTTTTAGATATCAAGCAGCTTTTTTAAATCGATTAAAGCTTTTGTCGTCTCGTCTTTTGCACATATTTTATTATTCATTATAATGCTGACAATACATTTAGTCCGTCGATTACTTATAATTAATATATTAAGGCTTAATCAACATATGAATGCAGTATTTCATTCTTAAACGAAAAGCCGAAATCAGGTTTGAATTATGTTAAAGCTCAAGCAAATTGACATTGTGTTCGTGGCTATTGTAGAAAAATGATAATTGTTCTAAAAGTAAATATTATCTCAATAGTTCGACAGAACTTGACAGTGAATGCAGGAATTGAGAAGCGTTTGGTTATATGGGAACTTATTCGTTTAGATCAGCGGAACGTGAAGTTAGAGATTTATAGCTTGACACGGGAGAGATAATTCTTGATATATCTTTACTTGTGCTTTGCTATTTACAAATATAACTCCAACTGCTGTAATTGTTGCTTTTTGGGAGAGCTTACTACGGACTAAGTATATCATTTATGCATAGTTTATATAAGTATATGGGTTATATAAAGTTTATATAAGCCTGACTTGGAACTAGGTTTGACTTCTAAAGCTTTTGGCTAGGACAATACCACATTCATATGCAAGCCATGGATGCGAATCATCTGTTAGACAACTTATTATTCGAAAGATGTTGTTAATTAAACAAGTTTTGCTATGTATATGCAGGCATATTTCCTTGATAGTCACAAACATCTGAAGATCAAAGTAAAACAATCAAGTCTCAACTTATAAGTACATGAAGGACATAAGTACATGAGGGACATAAGGACATAAGAACTTCCCCTCACCACCAAACCTACCCAGTACTATGTTGACCAGCTTTTATGCATTCTTAACTATTTCTGAATTCAATGAATAAGATATCTCTTAAATATATGTTCTACTGCTTATTTCTGCCTGCGTGAAGCAGCTGCTGGCACCATCAACATTTTGAATAATTCGAGGAACACCCTTTATGTGCATTTGAGTGGGAAATTTGGTTTGTCGCCTTTGTCGCTGGGCAACAAAATGAAAATTTTGCATGCGGAAATAACAACAATTGTGGCTATAACATTGCAATGACAGCAGCAACAACAATAACAACAACAACAACAACAACAACAACAACAACAGCAACAACAACAACAACAACAACAACAACAACAAAGTTGCCCGATTGGCATTGGTCGCGTTTGGGAATTTTTGATGACTTTGTTTGGTGTTCGATTTACAACTTTACTGAAATTTTTGTGGCTTGGTCATCAACTCGTTTCAGCTGCCAGCTTCAAGCGAAATTCATATCATTTTATGAGTTCGCCAGCCGAACTTAAAGTAGGGTATCTGCGAGTGTGTGCGAGTGTGCTTGTGTGTGTGTGTGTATCTGTGTGGCCCACATGCGTACTTGCCGGCAATATAATTCTGTGTTCGGCGCGACTTTAACTTTCTTCAAGCTTTAGGAATTTTGGGCCGCAAAATCCCCACAAATTAGATAAACATGTAAATGATTATTGACACAAAAAGGACGACAACTGTCAGGGATGGTGGAGGGTAAGGGGGTTAAGGCTGTATTAAATCTGAATGTGTAATATGCGTATGAATAATAAGGTATCCAAACAGGGCACAACACAAAAAAGGGACACAACTGGCAATACAAATTGACATTTTATTTGCCTTTCACCTGATGACAGACGACAGCCGACAGACGACAGCCGAGCGTCGACAACAGGTGAGACGAGACGTGAGGAGACGCGGCAACCGCAACGCAGCCGCAGGCCAGGTGCGGGGACAGGTGATCAGATCGGAGACCTCCCAAAAAAAAAACGCATAATGAAGTAATTGACTGGCGTGAAAATTCTGTTGCCAGCACGTCTGAGGTCTGCAGCAATGCGGAACACATAAATATTGAGCTTAGCATGCCGCAGATACACAGATACAGCTTAAAGATACTCAGTGTAACGCACAGATACAAATGTATCTTTAAGGACTGCGCTGGTCTTGGCCACATTTACCAAAGACCCATCATTGACAAAACGTTAAAAGTTCGCTCGCTTTACTTTCAAAATGTGAATGCACTTTTATTATAGCTCTTGTTGTTGTTGTTGTTGTTGTTGCTGTTGTTGTTGTTGTCGTATACGTGACGAGTTTTTTTTTCGGGCATTGCTCTACTTTTTCTTTGAGCAGCAGCAGCAGCAGGAAGATGAAATTATTTTTGGGTTTGTTGCGGACATACGTTAAATTTTGCCTTTAAGCAGAGAGTTGAGAGTTTTCTTGCTTGTTTATGGCGCTTAAGCTTAAGGTGAATGTTGGACGGCGGCTTAAATGAGATTTGTTGGCTTAGCGTAATTTTGCAATACAATACTTTTATCTAGCCAGCTTATAGCCAAAGCCAGGCAAAGTACTTAAAACCAGGCACATAAAAAAACTTTTAATAAAAATAAAAACAAAATAACAATTGGGTCATTTGAAAATATGGCCAAACAAATAATTGTGCTCTTAAATAACAATTGCGCTTAGTTTTTGTGTCGATTTTTAGTCTAAACGAAATTTTGGCGAGGGGGGCAATCGGGCAAGCGAGTCACGTGCCAGGCGAGGGTCAGGCGCCAAGGGGAGGCTAAGCTAAGGAATTCGATTTACATGACAGCGGCAAGTGTCACAGTCTATCAATAGCAAATGAAGCAGCTGCTTCTCACTAAATTAAATTGAATAGGAAAAGCAAATCAAAAACTTAATTACGTGTGAGGTTAGCATTGCGTGTCGTTGGCTTTGGCTCCGTCTTCGGTAAACGCCGTAATGACCCTTTCGTTGCGGCGGGGGCAAATCAATTGCCAGCGGCTGTCAAATTAACCGGCAAAACATAAATAATAACTGAGGCTGTTTCATTGATGGGCCAAAGTCCATTTAATGAAGTTGATGTGTACGGCATATTAAGTATACGCAGCGGGTGGTTGCAGGGTTAGTTAGCTAGTTAGTTAGTTGGCCGAATGTTGGCTTCGGCCGGGCTATTTAAATATGCAATTAAATTCTATGCCACTTAACCATGCCCATTTACAATTAACTGCTGCGCCCTGGCTGCCATCTAAACATATAATCACGCTTAAAAAGATCATGTAATGCCAAGTCTGGCTGCAAGATCGTGCTAAAAATAACGAAGAACGCATTATAAATGCCAAGTCAACTCTAGACACGGGCAACAGCAGCAGCAGCAGCAGCAGCACTTAAAGGTAATTTGCCCCATTATGGCGTAAGGGCCTGCAAATTGCGCATCTAACAAGTTAAGAATAGAATAGGAAAGCGATATGCACTAAAAATAGTAACAAGCGCATCCAAATGCGGCAGCCGCAGAGCAGAGGAGCTGCCACAGCCAAAGCCAGTCCAAGAATTGCTCCTGTGATGATGGCCCATAAACGATGAGCAACATTTCTGCTGCCGCTGCTGCTGCTGCTGCTGCTGCTGATTGACATAAAGAGCAAGTGGAGTCATAAAAGAAGTTGCTGCCAGCAGCAGATGAATCAACATTCCAAGCGGTCAACGTACCACGCACCAAAGCATGCCACAGCGCCCAGGATGATGATGATGATGTTGCCACAGCAGCAGCATCCCGAGCAGCAGCGGCCATAAAGACAAAGACAGTGGGCATTGAATGCATTGAAAGCGGCTGCTTAAGCCAACCAAAAACTCAAAACAGAAGAGGCCAAGGCAAAAGATGCCAGAACGTAACATTAAAATAAACGCGCTCAGATAAATCTTCAGGTTCTGCTGGCCTCGCCTTTCCGGCCCCTGCAGCCACGGGGCCAGGCAGCAAGGCAGCGAGGCAGCGAGGAAGAGCAAGAGGAAGAGTGAGAGGAAGAGCGAGAGGAAGAGCAAGACGCAGGCCAAGTCCAGCGAAAATGCAATCAAATGCGTGCACTGAGACAAAAATAATGTAATATTCATGTTTGCATCGCGAACAATTGAAATTTCGATCAAATATGTTATTTAGTTGGAATTGAAATAAAAAAACTTGTATCTAGGTTGAAGATGCAGCTACTTTTATATAAGAAAAAGATGTTTGTAACTTTTTGTTACTTTGTCGTTTTAGCAGGAAGATAGGATTAAGAGAAGTTCATCAGACGAGGTCAAAGTTGGGTCTATTGAATGGAAGGCAATTGATAATATAGAAGTATAAATACATCAATAATGATGATGACAATAATATCAAACATTGAGATAATGATAATAATAATATGACATATTCCACATATTTTCTCTAAGTGTGCCTGTCAAAGTGTGCTTGTGTGTGTGCGTGCGCGTGCTCACGTGTGTGTTTGTGTTTGTATGTGTTTGTGTATGTGCATGTGCATGTGTATGTGTATGTGTTTGTGTTTGTGTTTGTGTTTGTGTTTGTGTGCGATGCGTACGTGATGTCCAGCACTGGTCAGTGGTCACTTTTCAGTCGACTTTGCACAGCGCCCCGGTCGCGCCTCTAGTTATCAAACCCAATCCAAAACCAAGAGTGTCCAAGTGTCCAAGTGTCCAAGTGTCCATGGGTCCATGTGTCCATGTGTCCATGTGTCCAACGAGGCCATCTGCAAAATGCACGCATCGCACATCGCACATCCGTGAAATTCCTGCGCTGCTCTCGTGCTATGCATTTACGTTGACGTTGCAATTACAACTTGCGGCCAGCAGCAGCAGCAGCAGCAACAATGTGAGCCAAGAGGCAGTTAGCCATGGCCCTTTCTTTGCTTTCAGCTGCGTTCTCACGACCAAAGGCAGCTGCCTCCAACTCAGGCCCCTCTGCTGCCGGCTGCTGCCAACTGCCTGTTTACTGTGCGATTATTACAAGAAGCCAGAAAATAACAGGCTTTTGCTTAGAACCCGGCAAACGTTGACTCTCCGCTCAGATCAGTCAGTCAGTCAGTCAGCCAAAGTTACTTAAGAGCTTGGCAACTTAATGCCACGGCCGGCTTCATTATGGCCCAGACACAAAGCCAAACAACTCGGAGTGCACTTTAAACTCTTATATTTGGTACTCTTATTGTGGCACTTCAATGATCAGAACTCTCACCCCGCCTCGGGCAAGCACTATACATATATATATACATAGACTGTTACTCATTGTATTACACTTTTTGTACTGATGATCACAACTAATCTCATCTCTGCACATTTCGACTCGTTACGCGACAAATTTTCGATCCCTGGAACGGTTCCTCCATACATGCCAATCACTCGTAGCGCACCGAATTGGGTTTGTTCAGCTGTCCGCGTGGCAGCATGGAGAACTCGAGTCCCTTGGCATTGCCGTAACGCGTTATCTGCCCGATTTGGTATTCGGCGGGGCCAGGGCCAGATTTCTTGAAGGCCGGCAACGAAGGCTTCCGTCCAAACGAGTACTGAGGACCACGGCGCATGCGCGCGTCGCATTTCTCATAGCCAAATGTGCTCGGCAAGGTGTAGGCAGCCGGTCCAGGTCCTACCAAAAAATTTATTTTACCTAAATTTAAGACTAATTTTCTTTTCATTTTCATTTACCTGTTGCTCTCGGCATTTTTTCTCTTTTTTCTATTTTTTTTTCTAATTTTCTTCTTTTTTTTTAAAGAAACTAAATCTGTGGAGAACAAATCTGGTTTTTGTATAAATTTTGAGCTCTGTGTGAGTTGTTGTCGAAATGTGTACGGCTGCAATAATGAGAAACTCAATAAGCTTATTCGAATATCTGTACGATTATAAAAGCAAGGCTCAACTGTTTCCAAACAATTTCTGTTACACACTCTTCACAAGTTTCTACTCAGGGTATGAACCCCTTGAAGAATGGGTAAGAGGGGTAGAATGTTTGTGAATGTAAATGTATGTAACAGGCAGAAGGAAGCATCTCCGACCCCATAAAGAATATATATTCTCGATCAGCATCTATAGCCGAGTCGATCTAGCCATGTCTGTCCGTCTGTCCGTCCGTCCGTATGTATGAGCACAAGGATCTCAGAACCTATAGGAGCTAGAGACTTAGATGTAGGTCCTCTTAGTGCCCGCGCAGATCGAGTTCGTTTCCGATTATCGATTATCCTGGCCCCGCTTCCAAGTAATCGATAAATATCGATATCGACATCCTGCATCCTCCAGAGTCAGCAAACTTGACAGGTAGCTTCTAGAATAGTATATCTTTATCTGCATTTTGTGGAAGAAGAGGGTTGAGGGTATTCCCTAGTCGGGAGCTGCCGGCTAGAATTGCCTTATCCATTGCCGTGCTTATGTTCTTTATATTTCTAAAAGGATAATACCTATATCAATATAAACTCTATCATTTGATTTTTAGGCATTTCATTATTTAAGTATTACTTGGCTAGACGCCTCAGTTGACACATCCGTAATGTATCATTATTGTATTATTATTGTATTATTGTGCATTGTTTGTGCAATTGTACGTAATTATTCACTGAAACAAGCAGCTTCTGTTGTTGTTGGCCAGCGGCAATCAACACTTGGGAATAAAAATAAATTATAAAGCACACGCTCATTTATTATTAACACCTAAGGTGTAAAAAACATTAATTAAGTTTAATGCACACGCCACACTAATTAATATTTAATTTGTTTCAAATTGTACAACTTTTGCATTGTTCTTCCATGAGATGACATGAGAGGCTCCTCGCCTCATCTAATTGACGACAGCACAGGCGCAGGCACACATTCATTCAGTCATTCACTCATTCACACATTCATTCATTCATTTACTCATTCACTCATTCATTCATTCACTCCTTCAGTCATTCACTCACTCAGTCATTCACTACTTCACTCACTCCTTCAGTTATTCATTCAGTCATAGTCATTCATTCACTCATTCACTCATTCATTCACTCATTCACTCATTCACTTATTCATTCAGTCATTCATTCATTCACTCACTCAGTCATTCACTACTTCACTCACTCCTTCAGTTATTCATTCAGTCATAGTCATTCATTCACTCATTCACTCATTCAGTCACTCATTTACTCACTCTCTTATTCATTCAGTCATTCATTCATTCACTCACTCAGTCATTCACTACTTCATTCACTCCTTCAGTCATTCATTCAGTCATTGTCATTCATTCACTCCTTCAGTCATTCATTCAGTCATTGTCATTCATTCACTCATTCACTCATTTAGTCATTCACTCATTTATTTATTCATTCATTCATTCAGTGATTCATTCACTCATACACTCATTCAGTCAATCATTCACTCATTCATTCATTCACTCATTCACACATTCATTCATTCACTCATATAGAATATTTAGCTTAAACTGAAAAGGCATTCTGACATGTGAATCGGCTGCGCGAGGCCGCCAGACAAATTGTTCACTGCTGTTCATTAATCTAAATAATGTCAACTTTTTGCCGAGAGGCTGTCGCTTGTGGGACTCGGGGAATTCCCGGACAGAAGCAACTGAATTGAAATAGGTGCCATTCATTTCTGACAAGCAAATTACAATTCCAAATTTATGCGAAGCTCCATCATCCAATATGATTTCATCTTTTTATATGTTTTGCCTGTTTTCAGCTGTTGCTCAAAAGTTGTTTAATAATTTGTCTGCTAATTTTATCTGATTTGAGGTATAGGAGTAGGTATATCGATACGGCTCGACTGGAAGATACCCTCTAAGCAGAACCAAATCTTATTCACAATAATACGAAAGATCTTCCTCTAAAGCAATCTTTACGAATCGCATAGAAAGGTTGAAGGACACGCACAGCGAGAGAGAGTATCAACAGACGCACGCATAAAAAACTGTTCGAATTTGAAACATTTGTAGAAGAAAATTAAAAATCAATTAATAGCAAATAATCAAATCGAGTTTTTGCTTTGCCAAAAAGCAATTAACAATTTATTGTTTTATTGACAGAAAGACAAATGATGAAAAATGATTTTGTTACATATGCAAATAGCTAAATGATAAATTAATTGAAAATAACTCATTTCTCTCTGCATTATTCATTCATTTTCAAAGTCGCCTTCAATTTTCGATTAACAGTTTCTCTGTTGACCCTTTGCCATTTGTCACTTCAACTTGAGGCAATAAAGTTGAATACTTTTAATGCCAAAACTTTTGCACTGAGTGCATAATCGAAGAGGGAAAAGTACGACAAAAAAACTTGCTGCACTTGCTAAAAAATGATGCCTAGCGGGCACTCGTGAAGGGGATTGCCAGTTCCTTCCTTTAAGACTCACAATTTCTATGCAATTGCAGCGACAAGATGCACACAACGGCCACAGAGGAATATGTGGCGGCAACACAGCTGAGGCTTAGCCTGGATTCGGGTATTTCCAATAACTTCATTGAAATGGAAACAAAACGGCAAATGCCTGGCAAGAATTGCAAAACTAATCAACAACGACGTGGACGACGACGAGCGAGGGCACAATGTGCAGCCGGCGGAGTCTCTGGCATTTTTTGTTGGTCCATCAATTTGGCCATTTTGATTTGCCTGGCACATAGCACGAATTCCGGTAAGTGTTTTGTCCTCCTGAAATACTAATAAAATGTCCTTTATGAGTTGAATGATTTGACATGCGACGAGACGTGTGAGACATGCGAACGAGACATGTGTTGCCTGAGATGCCAGCACACACACACATACACACACACACACACACCCTCACACCCACACACACACACACACATCAACAGCCACACACACACATCAACACTCACACACACAAACCTCAATTAAAGGCACATCAATAACACTTGCCCCGCTGCAGCCCCCTTTGCCCACATTGACCCTCCACTCGCCACTTGCCACTTGCCCCATTTGCTTTGGCCTGGCAATGCAATTGGCACTTTGCTTGGCAGCTGGCTTGAGGGTCGTTGGTTTTGATTTTGATTTATTTTACAATTTAGCAACATGCAACAAGAAATATGCTAAGCTCTGACTGTGACTGAAGAGCTAAGCCAGGGCTCTGACATTCTTTTCCCTAGTTTCTTTCTGCTTTGCCGGGGGTCAACAGTTCAAGCACTTTTCGTAAGGCAGCTGCATTTGATATCTTCATTCACATATGTTGATAGCACTAATTTCAAAGACAAGACATCTGTTCACACGGCAGTTATTCATTTGACCTGGTTTATGAAATCAAACAATCTTCGAAGCAGTCAGCCCTTGCCAGATGAGCTGTGTCTAATTGACACAATCATTTAGCCAACTGTGAACACAAATGTTGCCAATTCGAATCGCGGACTAGTGTGCGGATATAATGTGGTCTTAGCCAAGGGATAAAGTAGAGGAGGGTGGGCGAGGAAGTGTGCAAGTAAGAGTAACTTGGACTTGGAGATACCCTAAACCCAGGCGCCAAGCTAATCATTGGAAATCGAATCAGGAAGAAGGTATCTAGGCAGGGATATTCTACAAGAAACTGCGTCTAACATTTCTTATAGACATGTTCTAAACATTACTAAATGATCACACCAAAACAATAAAGACTGTTAAAGTGGGAAAGCCCGACTAAGGGATACCCAGCATCATCTTCCACCAACATCTAATAACTAACACTAGTTCCCATTCGTAAACCCATTCGACCTTGCCTTAAAATGCTATAAACTAAAAGATACTCGATTTGTTTATATACTAGTCTAGAAGATCTTTATACAACTTGAGGAATCTACAGGAACTCTCCATAAACAGGAAGTCCTTATCGATTGTTATTGAATTGCTTGAAATCGGGGCAAGTTATCGACTATCGGAAGCTAACACAGCGGGAATAAGGAGCAAGTCCTTAGCTCTTATAGAATGTGAGATTGATGCGTTCATACAGACAGACAGACAGATAAATGGGCATGGCTATTGATGGGATCAAGAATATATATACATTATGGGGTCGTATGCGGTCATATGGGGTCTCTCTCTCTCTCTCTCTCTCTCTCTCTCTCTCTCTCTCTCTCTCTATATATATATATATAGTTTAGTCTAATTCCCAAATTCCCTTTAGGAGCTTAGAATACAATATATATATATATATCCCTTTTCCGCATATACGTATCTCTATGCTCTCAATCCCCTCAACTTTAGTTGGGTCTCCTATTTGAATAGTTGTTTTGTCTCGCTCTCTCACCCGGCGCCAGTCGATTGCTTCGAACGTTCTCTTTATAGTTCATTAGAGCATTTAGTTTACCCGGAGGCGATCCGTTATCTCAGCCACAAAGCAGGCAACAAAATGTGGCTGCCAAAAAAGCGGCAACAACTATGGCCCGCGGAAAATAAATAAAAGCGAAAACCGAAAATGAAAATGAACCTGTCGCTGCCTGCAGTTTAGCAGCAAAATTAACACAAGCGTTACATTAACTTTGCCAGCTCCCCAGTACCCCCCCCCCCCTTCTGCGTGCTGTCGCCCCGCTCCCAAAGGGTATATCCAGGGCAACGTGTGGCAAACGTTTTCATAGCCAAAATAAACGCCCGGCAACGGAGGCGGCGGCAACCCCCAAAATGTTCCCCCAGCGCGCATTTGAAAAGCGCTTAAAATGCTAAGCTGCATTTAGGCGCTTGTCCTGACACACACACACACACACACACACACACACACACACACACACACACACACACACACACGCACACATGTGCCTGTTGTGTGTTTAACGCCTGTTTTAAACATTTTTGCTGTTGTGTCTCTTTTTTTGCTCGCCTCGCAGCCGCCAAATGAGGCAACCCCCCGCGGGATGGGGGACTTGGGGTCATGTGGCGCTCGCGGAAGTGGCTGTTGCGGTTTTTGGATGTGTTTGCAGCCAGGCAGCTGGCGCTGTGGCGCTGCACTTTGCTCGTCCACTTTTGCAATTTGTCTGTTTAAGTTCGGAAAGTTCTGCTTTGCCACAGGCCGCCGCAAAATCCTGCGGCCTAGTAAAATATTATTTATAATAAGCATTTAAAACACGCGTCAAATCTCGTAAAACTACAGCAAATCATGCCCGGACTTAAAGCACTTGTGTGCGCGGCCCTTTTACACGCTCCAAACTGTGATCCAATTGATTTTCAGACTGTTTTAAGGAACAAGGGTATATTGGCTTTCTGCTGGTCAATCCACATTGTGGTTACTTTATATCGAGTATATCAGTTCGAGCCTACAGATTATGTGGCCATATAGAACTTTTTCACTTGAAGCCAAACAAAGCTTGATATCTCACAAAATTATCAGTTCAGACTTCAGTTATGATGTATGATTATAATATACGATGCATATAGATAGATGTATGCATAGATAGATAGATAGATAGATAGATAGATAGATAGATAGCTAGATAGATAGATAGATAGATAGATAGATAGATAGATAGATAGATAGATAGATAGATAGATAGATAGATAGATAGATAGATAGATAGATAGATAGATAGATAGATAGATAGATAGATAGATAGATAGACAGATAGATAGATAGATAGATAGATAGATAGATAGATAGATAGATAGATAGATAGATAGATAGATAGATAGATAGATAGATAGATTGATAGATAGATAGATAGATAGATAGATAACTGAAGACTTTTCATATCCTGTCTGTAAATAGCCGAAAGAAGGAATCAATAGGAATCACACTGTAAACAGAGCATCGAGCAGTCGCTACCTTTCGCTCTCGCGTGTATTTTTTTCTCTTGGCCCCGTTCTGGTCAAGCGTCACGAAATTAATTTTAATTTTTTATAGCGCAACCTTTTTAATTTTCTATCAAGCGGTTCGCAAACAGAAAGGCCGTGATGTAAAATTTTTAGAAATCCTTTCGGCTACCTGAATGGTTTTAGCCAAAAGAGCTGCCATTTGCAGTGCCACGTAAAAGGCCAAAAGAAAATTGAAAATAATACAAATGAGAGAATTTTTGCCTAGCCAATGTTCAAATACTCTAAAAGAGAACATTAAGTACATAAATATAAGAATGAAATTGAATTACATTGAGATTTCCTTTAACAATCTGTAAATAAGTCTTATTTCCATTTGAAGTCAGCTTGAAACAATTTTCTTGCACAAATATCACGATACTTGCTGAACGCCCAAAGGATCGGCCGCCGTAAATGTCCTTAAGATATAGTGCAAAGGATGGACGCGTTGAGTAATTTTTGTGTTTGCATTTTAACGGCAATTTTATGTACCTGACACGACCATAAACAAAAGCAAAAGGCACTCAAAATTGCGCAAAGCGGAAGGAATAGAAAAGCAAAATGCAAAAACAAAAAGCTAAAGTCGAGTCGTGAAAAGTGCATTTAAATTGATCACAGGTGAGCAAACGGGTTGGGGTTGGCTAACGGCTGCTGTGGGAGATAAAGTCAAATCAAATACACGTAGCCAGGTGAAAATATGCAAAGTGCAATAACAAATCCACGTTATCCCTCACACACACACACACACACACACAGCAACAACAACTGCGCGCAGGACAATTGTCGAGCTGTGACGGCAAAGTAAAAGAAAATAAGAAATCAGAAAAGGATAGGGTCTAGTCGGGAGCTCCCGACTAGGGGATACCCTAGACTCTCTTCTTCCAACACCAAATACAGATCTATATAGACTATTCTAGAAGCTGGATGACAAGTTTGCTGGCTCTGGAGGATGCAGGATGTCGATATCGATATTTATCGATTACTTCGAAGCGGGGCCAGGATAATCGATAATCGGAAACGAACTCGATCTGCGCGGGCACTAGGAGGACCTACATCTAAAGTATTTCAAGTCTCTAGCTCCTATAGGTTCTGAGATCCTTGCCTTCATACATACGGACGGACGGACAGACAGACAGAGAGAGACGGACGGACAGACGGACGAACGGACAGACGGACATGGCTAGATCGACTCGGCTATTGATGCTGATCAAGAATATATACACTTTATGTTGTCAGAGATGCTTCCTTCTGCCTGTTACATACAATTTTCACAAATACAATATACCCTTTTTACCCATTTTCAATGGGTAATGCTGAAATCATAATACCCGTTTGCTAGAGCATAAGATATTATCGACAGCAGCTAAAAATGAAGTACAATTTTGCAAATTTTAAGCACATTTCAGCTGCTGCTGTGAAGAAGTCGTCAGCAGTGCAAAACCGATTTGCATATTTTTGCACACACACACTCTCACACTCGCACACACACACACACACACTCACATGCACATGCACAGCGAGTGTACAGTTGTGCCAACAATACGCCCACATAAGTTGCATACAATAAATCTTGTGACGTCTCGAGAGAAAGACGTCACGTAGCACACAAAAATGGTGGAACTTACTTTTCCTGTTTCCTGCTTAAGTTCCTGCCCCGCAAGTGCCTTGTTGTTCCTGTGTGTGTGTTGTTTTGTGTGTCTGGCAAAATCTTTTCACTCGCTGCTAGTTGGCAGCCATAGCCAAGTTCGCTGAGGTCCTGGCTGCTGCTGCATCCTTGCCCCCCCCCCCCCCTCCTCCCCTTGCCAGCGCAGTCTGACGAAGAAAAATTGTAGATAGTTCACAGGAAAATTGTCAAGTAAACGAGTAGCACTATTACCAAAATGAAAACGAAATGAATATGTGAATGTGAATGTGAATGAAAAGAAAATCGAGCTCGTCATGCAAAGAAAATATTATCGTGAGTGTGTGTCTGTGTGTGTGTGTGTGTGTGTGGGTGTCTGCCTGTCTCAGCGCGCGGTTATTCATAATGAGCCACAGTCTGACTGCAAAACCGGCGTCTGGATTTATATTCATGCGGTGTGCCGCAGAGCTTCTGGATATTCCAACTAAAGAACCTGACAAAGTTTCGGGCGCGCGTCATTTTGTCGAAGTTGAGCTGCAAAAGTCAGCAGCAGATTCACCTGGATTACAAAGTGGAACCAAGTGACCTTCCAGGGGTCACAAGGTGCCTAAAGCACAGGCTCCAGATGAAGAGTGGAAGGAGATGTGCTTAAGACACAACAAGGTGCCTAAAACTTGGGGAAAGTTGTCATAACTCTCAGGATGAAGAGTAGAAGGAGCTGAATATCTGACAATATTTAGCTTAAAACAGTTTCGACAAGTTTGGGCTTGAAATCTTTATCTTATCTTTATCTTTATATTCAAGTTCATATTCAAATATTCTTAACTTCACCTGTGATTCTTTCTTAACGAAAGGTGAAATCCTCTTCAAAACTGCAATTTCTTTTCAAATGTCTCTTACATATCTCTTACATATCTCTGACATATCTCTTACATATCTCTTACATATCTCTTACATATCTCTTACATATCTCTTACATATCTCTTACATATCTCTTACATATCTCTTACATATCTCTGACATATCTCTGACATATCTCTTACATATCTCTTACATATCTCTTACATATCTCTTATCATCCCATATTCCAATATTCCCAGCACAGTTTTTATGTTCTTCACGAAGGATTGTTGTTTTAGCTAAATGTCAGCTAAAATTGGTATACTTCGACAGGTAAAGATTGAAGGTGAACGTCTAGAAACCTATAAATACCAAAATTATTTTTAAACATATTTCGCTTTCCGCTTGATTGACATTTAATACCGAAAATAATTTGACTTGAAAATAATTTGACTTGAAAATAATTTGACTTGAAAATAATTTGACTTGAAATTTAGAGTACGCAGAAAATGCAAATACTTCAAATAAAATGCTTTGCATATGCTTGAGTTGCGACAAATTTTGTCTGAGCTTTAAGTCTAAATTAATCAGAATTCGATTTGTATATTTTTTCTTTTTTTCTTTGTTGTGCTTAAATAAGACTTTCCATCTTTAAATGTCAATGCGAAAGCACAAAGCTTTCTTCCAAATGTGTTCAAATATGATTTACAATTGGCAATGTCTAATGGTGGCTCGACTAAGCAATCAATACCCTGTAAAAGTTGTAAATTAAGAAAAATAAAGAAGTTCTTTACTTTTTGTTTGTATAAAAGATTACTGTAGATCGGCCCTTAAGAGCAAGTCGAGCGTACTTCAATTTCCCATAGAGTAAATATTTTCTTGTCGATGCAGAGTATCTAGTGACAGGGTACTCCCGGCTGGCACATTCCTATTTACTTGATTGTAGCGCTTTCTCAATTATTCCCTTCGCACCAGTGTGTGTCTGCAACCGCAACCACATCATGTACTCCCATTAGGAGCGATCCCAGACCAGCCTGGAGCTGGCTTGGCTGGGCTTCCCTTTGTCGCAGCGAATGGGGTAAATGGGCAAATAACGATATGTTTACACATGGCGTTGCCAATATGGTGAGACGAAAAGAAGAAAAAATGGAAATGGAAATGGAAGAGCGAAGTAAAATGGAGCAGCGGCAAATGTGTCGCTGATTTATATGCGAATTTGTGGGCTGTCGCCAAAGGTGGGGCACGTAGCCGGGTGTCGCCTGTTGCCGCCGCGGGCCTCCTGGGTGGGCGGCAAACAAAACTGGGTAAAATACACAAACAAACAAACAAACATACAAAAGACAAACAGTCAGACAGGCAGACAGCACAACAACTTGGCGAATATCTAGAATACATGATAATATTTTTGTTTCAGTATCGTGGGAAAGACAAATGTCTCGAGGGGCTTGAGGCAGCCAGCCAGGCAGCTGTTATGTGCAACATTGTGTGCATTGGGGCATTTTTAAATCTTTAAAATGTGCGCTGCATTTTGTCAATGGGGCCGTCGACTGGCTGCCGCTCATTTTGAATGCATACTTCATAAATCCTTGTCATAACTTTGCTATCAAGTTGCCACAAAACCGTTAAGAACTTCGTCTGCCTTGCAACGTTGCAGCATCTGAGGATGCCGCAGTTTGCCGCATGTTGCGTATACGCTACGTTGGCTCCCAATTGCAATTTTTATGCCACTCGCCACGCCCACAAACTATTTATTGTTCATTTATATGCAATGTCCTCTACTGCATGGCCACAAAATAGATGGCTCGGCGATAATAAACCGCCAATGATAAATATAACGACAGGATTAGAACTCATAAAACGACGCCGAGAGTTGAATGCCAGTCGAGAGAGAGAGAGAGAGCGAGAGAGCGAGAGAGAGAGAGGGAGAGAGACAACTAAAACTGAAGTCAATAATAGCTGATGCTTGCTTATTTTAAAGTGGCTTAAAGCTTTGAAGTATGTGAAGTAGTTTTAGTATTTTTGGTATTTTTATTATCATCGAAAGTTTTAAAGCTGACTTTAGATGTTAACTTAAAGCTTGTGAATACAATTTCTTAAAGCTTAATATTGGACTTCAAAATTCAGATCGAAGTGTTCCTCTCCTCCTCCTCTTATTTGCATACAAATTGAAGTTTTTTTTAGAGCTTTTCAAGCTAAGTTTTAAAGTTGAAAATGCTCCAATTGCTACATGCATTTTTGTTAGTTTAAAGCTTTAAGTTTTAAATTATTTAAATTGAATTATGAAAAGCTTTTATTGAAGTTTCTCAATGCAAAGCTTGTTGTATGAATATAAGCAAAATGTGACTAGCTGAAAGCTTCCATTGAAATGGTTAAATATGAATATATTGACTAAATTATTGAATTCACCTCTGTGTGCTTCAGTATAAAAGTCCTCTTATTTGCTTAAGCTTTTCATTTTGTATCATTGCCAAACATTAAAGCATTAACTTATAAACAATTTTGTTAGCTTAAAGCTTCAAGCTTTAATACACTTAACTTATCGAAAGCTTTAATTGAGCAAAAATAAGTTACATCAAATTAAATCTGAACAGAATTCATGAAAGCTATGAATTTGAACTAAAAGCTAACTTAAAGCTAACTTAAAGCTTTAATTGTAAATGTAATTGCAATTGACTAAAAACTTAAAAGCTCGCCTATAACAAATTCAGCTCTGAGTGCTTCCTCTTCCCATTTGCTTACGTATTCTCTGTGAGCACATTAGTTTTTCTAATTGTTGCATAATGAACGGAATATAGGAAACAAGTTCTTAAAAAACTTGCACTTAGAACAATATTCCAACTGTGACGCTTCAATTAGCCTTAAAATCAAGTGTCACGCGCTCGCACGTGTAAAAAGTAAAAAAATAAGGGAAAATCTTCAACAAACCGGAAATATTTTAATTTCCGCTTTGGCCTTATATTCGACATTTTTTCTCGTCAGCTTTTAGGCAATTTTTGCGCCTGCTTTTTAATTGTTGCAGTTGTTGTTTTTTTTCACTTTTTACACATTAAATGAAAGTAAATACTTTAAGCATCAGAAGTCGGCAAATAAAATGAAAACAGTGCGAAGAACAGGCGAAAAATTTGCATAAAATATTTTAATTTCAGTCCGAGACGCCGAACACAGCTAGTTACCCAGGAGTCCAGGCACCCTGCTCCCTGCTCCCCGCTCCTTGCTCCCTGCTCCACTTTTAAAGATGTCGCATATTTGCCCTCTGACCAGTCGCAGTCGCCCTTAATTGAATTGTTTAATGGAGTCTTACGGCGACAGCAAACAGAGGCAGAGCGACAGCGAGTGGCAAAATCAAAACGGCGTAAAATAAAGGCGAATGCGGGTCGAGCAACCGTTTTTTTTTTTTTGGCCGTGCCCAACTCCTGGACATCCTTTAATTTAACGCCACTTGGCGGCCATAAAAGAAGGCAGCGACAACAAATTGTCGCCACGCGAGTGAGTCCGGGCCAAAAGGAAAGTCGGCAAGCCGAGGTCATAAGGTGAAAGCTCACACATTATTATCGTTATCAGCTGCGCGTTGTTCTTGTTATCTTATCAGTTATCCTCGCGGCGCGCATTCAATTTAGCATATTATTAACCTGTCCGCTGATTTTATGCTTTTGCCCAACTTTCACGCGAAATGACAAAAGTTAAATCAGCTCTTAAATGTGGGCCAGCCAGCCAAAACGAACGCCTGGCTAAGCCGCCGGCATCCTGCAGGCACGCTTTTGGCCAGTTCAAGATTTTTCTTACTAGATTTTTTGTCAATCCAATTGGGATTAAAGCTGGATATTGGCTACGGACTGCTCTGCTGTTCCTCTGTCAGCTGTCAAAATATGTTTTTACTTTTTTTTTTGTTTTTTAATTTAAAGTTCCTTTTACCCAATAGACTGCGCACTTCCAGCAGCCATGCCAGACGGCTAGTCACGTCTGCCCATTAAGTTTGGCCAGAAAATATATATGTTTACTTTATTGTATTTGTCAGATTCTGCAAATATATATAATGATGAACGTGACTAAAACAAAACTACATAGAATAGATAGGCAGAGAAGTGATTGAATTCGTGGATTCACCTTAATTGACACGCCTTTAAACTTTCAGCAGAATTGTGCTTTAAGGTTTTACCTGCAAATCGAAACTACCTTATTAAGCAAATTTTGTGCACAGAATGCGTTCAACTTTTCAACTTTTTCGAACTTCGTGTGTGTGTGTTTTGTGGCTGTGAAAACAGCAACAGTTTGCCCAATTGGCAATGCATGGCAC
This sequence comes from Drosophila kanekoi, assembly GCA_037075305.1. Classification (NCBI taxonomy): domain Eukaryota; kingdom Metazoa; phylum Arthropoda; class Insecta; order Diptera; family Drosophilidae; genus Drosophila; species Drosophila kanekoi. The sequence continues at coordinate 4,368,157 of JBAMCE010000678.1, read as the reverse complement.
AGCAAACGGAGCCACAACAGAACCAGGAAAAGACCAACAATTACACTAACTGCCAACCCCATCAAAGCCATATCCACGAGTTTGCATAGTCAGCTAGTCTAGTCGAGTCGCTGGAGAGAAGGAGAGGGTTTGGGGTTGGGAGGGAGGGAGGTAGGCAGCCAGTCATAGAGTTCAGTGGGGCGTGCTCATGAACAGTTAAAGCCGCTTTAAGCTGTCATTCCAGCCAAAAAGCAACAGTGGCCAATAACAAAATGCGTGCCTCGGTCAGGCCAACAAGAATTCAGCTCGTCATCGAAGCTCATAATTTTGGTTGTTTCTTATACACGTACACCCAATGAAAACGAGTATATTGGCTTGCCTGAAACTGGGTATATCTAGTCTAGCCTTAAGACTTCCCTTAACTAATTGGCCTGTGAGCGAGCATTGGGCAGTCGGTTTTGGCCGTTTGCAGCCGTTTTTTTATGTCAAATTCCTTGGGGACACATTTGCCGTTTTCACACACAATTTTACTTTCTCGCTTTCTGGCCAACTTTATGTTGGGGGGCGGGGGGCAAGTTTTGTAAGTGTCGCTTGTAAGTTTTCAGATTTGCTATTTGGCAGCAGCAGCCCCTTTTAACCTGGCCCGAATACCACACACGACCTAAGCCCGTCCTGGCTGCCCGATTGTTGCCGCTTCCTCTGTGGCTTGTAGCTATGTGTACGGATTTTGTTGGTTTTGGTCTAGGCATTATTATGCTTATTGGCGCATATGGAGCACGTATTATGATGGGCAGTTTAGACAACAACAACACAAATGCTGCCGAGTCCTGATTCCACAATGGACTCCGGGAAGCCCTGCTGCATATTGGCTAAGCTCTGGCTACGTATGGCTACGTCTAGCTACGTGTGCGTTTCGTATCCTTTAACATGTTTCTCAATTTGCCCGCATAATGCGCTTAGTGTACAAAAAGCCTGCGCACATAGATATGTGCATATTCATATATGTGTATATTCATATTTATGGCATCCTTAAAGTATCAGCAAAGTTGCCCTTGGCTGTAAATGAGTCAATAATTTGCCAAGCTCTTTGCACTTGACTTCGTGTCTAAAACTTGTGAATCGCAGAGATATGTGTAGATTATAGGAATAAATGCTATAGAAATAGAAAATGTGTTCGAAAACTAGTTCATTGTGAGGAACTATTGTTAACCATGAACTAGTTTACAGGCAAAATACGTTTAAGGAAAATTGTCAAAAAAGAACTAGTTTTGCGAGCGACCCGATTTCAGTTTCAACCGCAATACATATTTTGCAAAGTTGCATAAATTCCACTAATTGATGTCATAAAAGCCAATTAGAGAAAAATAAAGCATAAGTCTTATCAAAATAAAGTAGCTGTGCATGTAACATGAGAAAAATGCTATAATTCCAAAAACAATCACAAAAGCAAATCCAAGACAACAACTCATGCAACAAGCTGAAGAAAGACTCACTTTCATTTGACAGCTGAGGCTTCATAATTTGTTTAACGTCTCTGAGCTTAATACGAAAGGCAAACAGACCCATATACGTACCGCCAGAGAGTTCCAAACAAACAGAAAGAGAGAGAGAGAGAGAGAGGGCGAGAGAGAGAGAGAGAGAGAGAGAGAGCGGGGGTCAGGTGTTTGATAGCATAGTACAGAGAGACACGTGCCGCGGGGCAACTTCTAAAATGAAAAGTGTTAAAACTTTTACTTTCAACGCTTTTTGTGTAACTTGGGGCCAAGCATTGAGGGCCGGCCCCGGCCCCGGCAAGCGGACCCGGGCATGTAAATTAGCTTTTGAAGAGCCAACAAAACTGGGCCCAGAGAGTCAACAAGTGGCGCATGTGGCTCGCTGCGGGTAATTATATTGTGGTCACGTTCAGCTCAGGCATCTGCTTAATGTTGTGTTACACTTAAACTCCGATCTAAAGCAAGACAAAGACAGAAACACGAGAGAGACCCGAGAGAGAGAGAGGGAGCACACTTTAAGCCTGTGGTCTGGGCTTGGTTTTCGGCTGCATTTTGGGCTAATTGTGTGGCTGCTGCTGCTGCTGCTGTTACAGTGTCAGCCAGCAGTCTGTGCATTGCTTATGCAATTTGTCAATATGTCGATGAAGAAATATTAGTATTATGATATATAGCTGGCTGGCATGGCGTATGAGCAATGCGCGACGACAACTTGAGTGTTTGTTTAATAATTTTACTGCTGTTGCAATTGTTGTAATACTTTTTTTTTACGGCTCGTTGTGAAATCTCAAATAGTTAGACTGCAGATGCTGCTCGCTTGATATGATTACCATTCAAATAGCTGCAATTAGCCAGCTGCCTGCGACAGATTAATGCGGCACGTGGCCCATCGAATAATCTATCCAAGTGTATCTTTGTGTGCGTCTAAACCATCTGTTAATGCTCGCTAATATGCCTAATGACAGTCGTCTGCCATTGTAAACTGCGGCATTATTAATTTAAATAGCATGTCGAGCAGGTAAATAGAGAGACAGACAGACAGACGGACGGACGAACGGTTAGACGAACACGCAAGCAGCCACACACAATGCGTCAGATACAATAGCAGGCCAACAGATACAGATACAGATACAGATACTGAAACTGATACAGATACAGATACATATACAGTTACATATACAGATACAGATACAGATACAGATACAGATACAGATACAGATACAGATACAGATATAGATATAGATATAGATACATATACAGCTACAGCTACAGATACAGATACAGGTACAGATACTGATACAGATACAGATACAACTACAGATACAGATACAGATACAGATACAGATACAGATACAGATACAGATACAGATACAGATACAGATACAGATACAGATACAGATACAGATACAGATACAGCTACAGCTACAGATACAGTTACAGCTACAGATACAGTTACAGCTACAGATACAGATACATATACAGCTACAGATACAGATACAAATGCAATGATACTGTATTTGCCATGGCTACAGCCCCAACATTTCACACATGGCTCCGTTTGATTATTTGATAAGTTCGCTGACAGTTGGGAAATGTAAAGCAATGTTCAATAAATACCTTTGCGTGTCGCAGCAGGTTGGCGCTTATTTATTTATATTCATACCCTAAGCGCATTAACAACAGGTATTATAGCACAAAGCAAATGTATGTAACAGGCAGAAGGTGGCTTTCCGCTTCGGACTTTGTTCATCTATCCCCGTGTTGATATCATAAACTATAAGACTTTGAGGTACATCCTCCTGATGATCCTCATTGATGATCCCAAACTAAACGCAGAGAGAAGAATTAATATCAATATCCTTTGCTTTAAGCTGTAAAGAGCTGAAGACAGAGTATTAGGTATATATGACCTTCGTATAGTATACTTCGTATAGTCTCCCACCTTAGCTAAGCTAAGATGCCAAGTCAAACCCAGGAAAGTGACATAAAGATCGGATCATAAGCACCGAAGATACTTGAGTTTGCATTTTGCATGGTATCTACTAGTCGGGCACTCGCAACTTAAGCACTCTTATTGTCAAATGTGAGCTAGCTCACTCGTGGAACCACTGGTTCATTTGAATATAGCGGCATTTTCAGAAGCAACCATGTTCACATTATCATAAAAAGATCTTGGCCATGCCGTTAACTTGACAAAGATTTATGCGAAGTGCCATAAAAAACGTGCACACAAGTGTTGACAAACGGCTAAAAACAATGTTGCCATATTGCAAACATAAAGGAATTACTTTATACCTTAATCTGGCGTAAACTTTGCAAGTTTTAACTTATATATTTTTGTCAATATCAACATTTGATCTTTTATGTATGCCTAAGGAATGTCTACCAAAACTTTGTTCTAAGTTACAATTTGAGGGCTTAAATAACAATTGCCAGCACATGTGTATCTATGCACGATTACAAAACAATCAAAAGTAAATATTTATTTCATTTAAATATAAATATTTATTTTACTTTTATTTTAAGCAATATAATTGTGAGATTTGATTTGTTGCTGCTGCTTATTACTCATCACTTTGGTTTTCACATGTTCCATTTCCATTATATTTCTGGGGAAGTTTTACAACACTTAAACAGCTGTGCTGTGTTTAACGGTAGTTTGCTAGGAGTTAAATTAAACTCAAAAAAATGAAAAAAAAACTTAATTTTTGCAAAATTACAGAATCAAGCGAAAACCAGTTGCAAATCTAATTTCGTTTGCCATTTGGAACAAAAAAAAAAAAACAAAGTAATAATTTCCGCAAAATTTACACTCCACTTACGAAAAGTCAAACAAAGTCAAAAAGACGTCGACGTTTTCTGTATTTGTTATGTGTTAATGTCAAAGCACGTAGTTTTGCCATTTGAAAGGTAATTTGCCTAATTTCTGTGCCACCGACAGCTAGTTCTTTATAGCAGCTCGTGAACTAGTTCCTCTCAAAGCTGCCATAAATATAGGAAATACATAACGAGCGCAAATATTTATATTTAATGCGAGCCGAGTGCTCGTTAAGTTTGATTATTGACGCAATTGTCTAACCAAATTGCGCCTTACGCAATCCAAATAGCAGGGTATATATATAGGGTATATTTATAGGGTATATCGATATTACTCAAATGAGGCTCGCCCAACTCGTCCCCATAAACATATCTTAAAGCGCACGAATATCACCTGCCATTTAGGCCTATAATTTGTTAACTCTATCTTTAACCCCTTCCCTCGCCCGATGAGCTGGCATTTATTCTGGCCACGCCCCGCTGCCCAGCTCCAGCTTCAGCTCCAGCTGCGGCTCATTTATCATTTTGCAGTGTGACAAACAAATAAAACACAAAGTTGACAACACTCAAAGCGCTCGTTTGTTGTCTGTTTGTCTTTGTTGTTATTGTTTCAAGTCTGTTTGTTGTTGTTGTTGCTGTGTTTTTTACTGCCATTTAAGCATCAATTTCAAATCGCATTTCAGCTGCCGTCTTACGCGTGGCTGATTTTAGCGGCAACAATAGCTTGATACGATACACGACTTCAGATACATATAGCTTGAGGCTCTCCCTATCTCCCTCTCTCTATATATTTCTATATATTTCGTCTGTTTCGCAGCACATAAATTCCAAGTATTACAGTTGCAGTCGGCAATCACAATTACAATTTATGAGCCAAAGAATATACTATAATTCCGTTCGCTTTTCCTGCTTCACAGTGTTCAGCCAGGCCAGCTTGCACTTCATAAACAAAACAGTTTCTCGATCTAACTAACCGCAAAATGCTCAAGTGGAAAGCAGCCACTAGACAGGGTCATAACGGAACATTTTGTGGGTCATGGGGCATGTGGCAGTAGCTGAACCCACTTGCTGAAAATCTAATAATGGCCTGCCAGCCAAGACGACAATGTCCTTCTGCCTCGTATTAAGCTAAAGTCGAGTAGTTTATAAAGTGGCTAAAGAGAGAGAGGGGGAGGGAGAAGGGAGCTGGACAGACAATTCCCACGCTGTGAGAACTGGGCCCAGAACCGCAGAGCATGCCGTTTGACTTAGCCATTGTGGACAGGCCCGAAATTGTTTGCTGATTTGTTGTACTTGCACATTTATGGCCGGGCCTTTTAACTGCCGTCATATTTATCACTAAGTATTATTAATAGTGCGGTTTCGCGCGCCTCTCTCTCTCTCTCTCTCCCTCTCTCTTTGGCCAATTTCCTATTTATCCCTGTTTGTTCGCAACAATTGCGTCCAAATTGCGCCCATCATTTATTACTTAAAACTGACAAAAACAAAGGCAAGGGCAATGCAATCATATGACCATGAGACGTACGATTTGCATACGGGAAATGATAAAGACAAAACAAACAAAAAAAGAGAGAAAAAACAATCAAATGCTAATTTCCAATGCAATTTCCAGAGGCAGCAATAAATTTGCTAAGACAAAGGCGACAATCTTAGGTACAACTTACACGGAATCGTAAAGAGGCGCTCCGGCTAAAGCTCAAATCTGAAATAAGATCTGTCGGTGGCGTATACGTAATCTCAGGCATACGATTCAAATTACCGCTTGTGGCTGCCGCTGCTGTTCTACATAATGCGCATAATAATTTCGCTCATTTAAAACGTGTTGGCCAGCCAAAAACCGACTGACAGACAGACACACACACACACACACACACACACGCAGGCACACACAGGCACAGGCACACACACATGCGAACAGTAGAGCGCACTTAAGTGCGACGGGCATCATCATAAATAAAATGAAGAATGATAGAAACACAATGGGGCAAGTCGCGGATTCGCGGCTTCGCGGATTCTACAATGAAAACGGGAAGCTGTTCAGCTAATTGCAACGTTTCAAATTTCGCGTGTTACATAACAAAAAACAAAACGTGTGCCAAGTGCCAGACAAACAATATACAGCATATTATATCAACATTTTGAGAGCACAACCGAATCACCTGAATCACCTGTCGCGAGAACGCGCAGATGTGCAGGCACTGTGCAAAGGCAGCTCAAGTATGGCATGATATTTAGCTAACCAGGAAATAATCTAGCCAGGAAATGATATGGAGCGCATAAATAGTTAGCCAGCAGTTGACTCACCAATTAATGGGCTTTGACTAGAGCTAAAGTCAGGGTAGAACAAATACAGATGTACTTTGAATGTCTGCCAGCGAGCTGTAAAAATTACTTTAAGATTTTCGTATGCTTTCTATACCCTAAACCCCTTAAAGAATGGATAAAAGGGGTATATTGTATTTGGGCAAAATGTAAATGTATGCAACAGGCAGAGGGAAGCATCTCCGACCCCATAAAGTATATATATGCTTGATGAGCATCAATAGCCGAGTCCATCTAACCATGTCTGTCTGTATGTCCGTCCGTCTGTCTGTCCGTATGTATGAATGCAAGGATCTCAGAACCTATAGGATCTAGAGACTTGAAATACCTTAGCTGTAGTTCCTCCTACTGCCCGCGCAGATCGAGTTTGTTTCCGATATTCGATAAATTACTCCTTTTCCAAGCAATCGATAAATATCGATATCGATAATGAGAGCTAGAACCACAAAACTTGACATGTAGCTTCTAGAATAGTATATCTTTATCTGCATTTGATGTTGGAAGAAGAGGGTTCAGGGTATCCCCTAGTCGGGAGCGCCCGACTAGAACCTTGTTTGTGTTAAGCTCGTATATTTTGCTATTAGCTTCAGTTGCCTTTGTGCAATCATTTATAAAGAAAATGAAATGAACTGCTTAAACAGAAGCAACTGGGTGCTGTTTCCCCTGTTTCCAGCTAGTAAGCAGATATCCGCATACATTATAGTATATTTTTTCCACGAAAGCCCAGGCCGAACAATGAAAGCAAAAGCATATGCAGTCAACTAATGAGACAGAGCTGGTGAAACAATTTTGGGACGACAGCAAATAAAAAGGAGTTGCCAAAAAAAGAAAAGAAAAATAAAAATGCGTTGGCGCACAGTGCGTATGATTAATGCAGGCGCATATTTAATCATTTTTCATGGCTCCGAAATGACAGCAGAGTAGATGACGCACAAACAAGGGACAACAATTTGAGGTTTGAGGATTCCAATGAAATTCAAGAGCTTGTCCTCAGCTGACAGGCGCCCAATCAGAATTAGATAAGTGGGTTGGTGAGGGGGTGACAGTGGGGGGGGTGGGGCGTCGGCACAATCGAGTGCAACTGACAAAACCTACAACATCCTGTTGGGCGCGCCACGCCCAGCTGCGTAGGCGATGGGCAAACAAAAAGAGCCCAAACTAAAACTAAACTCATTTAACTTTTGCCGTATTTTGTTGGCATTTTACCTGGCCCAACACGACAACAGCAACAACAACAACAACAGGAGAAAAAAAAGCTGTTATCAAAATGTCATTCATTCAAATATGTAGCAAGGGGCCAAGGATCGTTGGCTCCATTGTTGATTCTCATTATAGTACAATATGCCTCCTGTTGCTTCCACTTGCAGTGCCCACCAACAGCAGCAGCAGCAGCGGCAGCGGCAGCGCATCCTCTACAATTGTCCCGGTCGCGGTCACGCCGAGCAGCATCAGTTCCAGTGCCAGCAGCAGCACCGAGACGCTCGCGGAGCAGCAGCAGCCACAGGGTAAGTGTCCGGACTTAGTTGGCGCACTCTCCCCCTCTCCCCCTACTCTCCTCGAACTAAAAGCCAAACAATGCCGCATTTCAATTTATTTTTAGGCCAATGTCTGCTGGACGGGCTCTGGGTGCCGGAGACGACGGTGCACTGCGAGAAGCAGACGAGCTGCCGCGCCATCCAGCGCACAGGACACTGTTGTCCCGATTATAAATGCGGTAAGTTGTCCCGTGCCACACGTTGCACATTTATGCAAATGGGCCCACGGCCACAAACGGCGCCAATCATCATTGCCGGTGCTTACCTTTCCTTTTACTTTACAGATTGCGAAAAGGATGGCAAAACTTATGCGAACGGTGATAAATTGGTTGATCCGGATACACCGTGCACCGTCTGCTACTGCAAAGGTAAGCTGCCGCAGATGGTCGACACATTTCGTGGCATTCAACAAAAAAAAAATACAAATTTCAATTAACAACCGAAATGTTAAACAAACGAGTAGCTTTTAAAGCTCTTCTCGATCTGAGCTGAGCTTTGTCTTAAAGGTTTCTTAAAAAGCGAGCTTCCACCCATATTTCGATCGCGTGAATGCGTAAGCTAAACTTTCCAGGGATTCAGGATTAAAAACGAATCAAATAACTTTTTAAACAGAATGTAAATCCGGAATGTAAAGCACATGAGGAAATCACTTGAAATGCATTGAGTAGCAGATTAGAAACAACAAATGGCCATATTCTAATAAAATTTCACAATTCCCTATAACTAAGCCTCAAACATGTCCAGTTTGTCAGTTACGAGCCACACAATTGGCTGTGGACGAATCCGACCAAGTGCAACAGTTAATTAAGGCAACATTTCAATTATTACAGGTGGAGAAATTGTGTGCAGCTCGGTGACCTGTTTCCGACGCGACGATTGCATGCCCAAATACGTGACTGGCCGCTGTTGTCCGGAGTACGACAATTGTCCCAGTGAGTAGCCCCCACTCTCGTATAATAAGCCAAATTCTCGACAATATACTCAACCCACCTGTCTCTGCTTCGCAGTTCTTGACAACAATCCGCCGCTGAGCAGCGAATTGGGTAGCGCGACGCCGTCAACCGCGAAACATGCGCCGGCTGCACCGCCCGCTGGCTTCAATTGGAACATAACCATCAAGGAGATTACGAAGCCGACAGAGATACGCATAACCGATGACAATCACAGGCCCAAGCAGACGATACCCACGCGCAAAGCACCCAATACGGAGGCGCCCACGGCAACAACAAGCACGACAACAACAGTTGCTGATAGCACAACAACAGCAGCAACGATTGCTGATAGCACAACAGCAGCAGCGGGAGCAGCAGCAGCAACAGCTACGGTAACAACTGAAGCCCCAGCAACAACAGCTCCAGCAGCAGCAGCAACAGCTACAGAGACGGCGGCAACACCAACGCGAAGCTTTGGGCTTAGCAAAGACAACAACCAGAAAGCACTTCCAGTCAATGGGAGCGAGAGCTTAAAGCTTATCGCCTCGGTGGGCTACATTGAGCGGCCGCTCTCGCACAGCAATCATGTTGTTATTGGACAACAGCTAAAGCCGCTGGTCACCTACAATGCGGACGGACTGCAGCCGCTGGCCGAGAACGATCCCAGCAAGGTGAACATCAAGCGGGAGTATACCACAGAGGGCGCCACCGGTCTGTTGAGCAGCAAGCCAGCAGCTGAGTCGGATGGGGCAGAGCTGGAGCCAGACACAGCGGGCAGCGATAATATATACCACATAATCTCCACCACAGAAGGACCCAACAGCAGCAGCAGCAGCAGCAGCAGCAACACGGAGCAGCAGCTGAGCACAGAGGGACCCTTGCACATAAGCGAGGACAGCTCCACATATTATGGCAATGTCACCATGGAGCTGGAATCGAGCACAGAGGGTTTGATTCCTAACAGCAGCAGCAGCAGCGAGTCGCCCGTTTCGAGCACTGTGCATCACATGGATGAGGATGAGGTGCCACAGGTGGAATCCAATCCCGCCTATCCCTCGCTGCCCGAAGACGATTTCAGTCTGCGCGATGTTAACTTTCCGCTGTCCGAGCTGGAAGAGATTGTGGAGGCGGAGAACAAGGATGAGCAGCGCAGCATAATCAGCCCCTTTGAGCGGGACAACAAACGCACCAAGCTGGTCACTGAGAATACTCTGGATGCCAGCGGCGGCGGCAGCGGCGGCGGCAGCGGAGGTGGCAGCGGTGACCTAGAACTCTTTCAGTCCTTCGGCTCCACAACGGAGAACATGCTGGCGCAGGCGTCCAGTGTGGAAAAGGTCGCAACGGCGGCGCAAGTGCCGCTGATGTACAGCGCCGAGGACAGCTCCGCGGAGACACGCATTCAAAACGTCAACGAGCTGGCCAAGATCAGTGCCAGGCAGAGCGAGAACGAGACCAGTGGCGAGCTGGACACCGGCAGCGGCAGCGGCGAGCTACGGGAGCCAACAACGCCGCGTGCCAACACACGCGTCCAGGCAGTCGATATTGATGAGCTGGGCTCGGGCGCTGGACAGGCACAGAGCACGGCACAGGATCCCAAGGCAGATGCCGAGAGTCTCAAGCTGGATGAGAGCCAGGAGCAGCAGGCGGACCGTGAGGCCAACACAAATTCCGCTGGCAAGGCGTCCTCCCGTGCCGAGAAGAGTTTCGTGGAGACGGATCAGCGCCTGGATCGTCTCCTACTGCAGCGAATATACTGAAAGCAGGTAGCACAACAAATTTATTTTTGCTGTATATATATATACTAGAACACATAGCAGAGCTGTAATTTTCAATTACCATTAACAATTACCTAAACGATTAATTATTCAGTAATTCAAATTGAGAAGTGAACTTGACAAGTGGCAATTGCTTTGATAATTGTGACAACAACTATGTAAACGCCATGGTAATTCAACTATAATTACCAAGTAATTAACATTTAAGAAACGCATTACTCAAGTAATTGCAAATCGTGAGTGTTTCGTTTCGTTTCGTTTCGTTTTTCCATTCACAATGAAGCGATTGTTGATTAACGAATAACGGCTCGATTACATCGACTATCGATAGGCAGCTATCGATATTTTTTCTTAAATGCGAAAAGTCTTAAGTTTAAGTAGCCAGAAACGAAAGCAACATTTAAGAAAAACTAATTCACCGACTGCACAAATGAACGCAAATCCAACTCGCGCGCGTTATTAAGAACTTGAATTTAACTAGGATTTAAGTTCGACTAATGATTAGCAACAATTACATATACAACAGGAAAACATAAAGCTGGGCTCCCCAAATGCAATAAATATTATTTTTATTCAATTTTCACCATGTGCACAACGTGTGCAGCAGGCAAGCACGTTTGCTTAGTTATAGAATTTATTTATTCATATATAAATAAATAAATTTAAAACGTTTTTTGTAGGCTAAGAACACATTAAAACCCCAAAAACATTTCACATTGCCACGCCCACAAGAAATTGTCATTGCACAAAATTATTAAACATTTTCTTTAACTTGTTTTATTTACTATGAATTTATTTAATATTTAATTTATTGCATAAAACAAAAGTATAAAAAAGAAGAAAAAAAGCTCTAGTGATGTTTTTTTTTGTTTGTTTAATGCAAATGATTTAGTCCTCTTCGATTTGAAAAGCTTTTAAGTTTAGACTGAATATTGAAAGTTCTAATTTAAAGTAATTACTTTAATTCATATTTATAAACTAAACTAATAATGCCCAAAATTCATATAAATACATATTTAATGAAAAGTGTCAAAAGTGCAGTCATTTTTTAGTTCTTAAGCTGGAAAAGAAAAGAAATATGAAATAATACGAAAAAGTAATAATAATTTATTTAGACGCGCAAGAAAAAAAATTGCACAAACTTTGAAAAGATATATGAGAATAAAATAAACATTAAATTTAACTAGCGTAAATTTAGTTTCAAGTTCATTTTCATGTGTACGAATAATAATAAAAACTATATAAATAGTAATTAAAGCTGTGAACGATTTCATGTGTGTTGGTTAACAGCAGGTAAAGAGCGTGAGAAGCGCGTAGAAGAGCGCGGTGGCTGCGAGAAAACTTAAGCCGAAGAAGCGGTGCATACGCACACCTGTCCTAGCAACAATTGCGCAATCGGACACACCTACAACAACAACGTGAGTTTTCATTAAATATGCAAGTGCATGCGGCGGCAATTACCAAGAAATTAAATGAACAAAACGTACACAACAAATATCACGACAGCGTCAACAACGAATGTTGCATCACAGCGGCAACAGGCAACTGTTGCCACAACAACAACAACAGCGACAACGGCAACAACAACAACGGCAACAACAGCAGCAACAACAACAGCAACAACAGCAACAACAACAGCAACAACAAAGGCGGCCGCAAACAACGACTCAGCTTACGCCGCAGGCAACAATAATAATAATGACAACAACAACAACAATAACAACAATAACAACAATAACAACAACAGCAACAACAACAACAACATCGGCAACATTCAATATATTGAACTGTAATCCGCAATACGTTCAAAACAAACAAAACAACAAAAACAATAATAATAAAAATAAAAGCAACAACGACTTATGTAACAAGGTTGAGGAGCTGCAAGCAAAACAATTTTGGTTAATTTCGTATGCGCCGCGGGATCCCAGCCGGAGAAAGTCATCGTCATCGTCTTCGTCTTGGTCTTCCCCTTGGTCTTCGTCTTGGTCTGCGTCTTGATCTGCGTATTGGTCTTCGTCTTGGTCTTCGCCTTGGTCTACGTCTTCGTCTTGGTCTTCGTCTTGGTCTACGTCTTCGTCTTCGTCTTCGTCTTGGTCTGCCTCTTGGTCGTCGTCTTGGTCTGCGTCTTGGTCTATGTCTTCGTCTTGGTCTTCGACTTGGTCTTGGTCTTCGTCTTCGTCTTGGATTTCGTCTTCGTCTTGGTCTCCCACTTTCCGCTAGAGCACTTTCGATTAGAGGAGGAGCAACTGGTTTGTAGGAGCTAGACTTTCGCTTTCATCTAATCTCATGGGAGGGGGGAGGGGGGCGCAGTAAATGCAAATATCTCATTTTTAATACTTAAATAATTTGTTGGTTTTTATTTTAGTTTCTTTGCTTATTGTGTGTGCTTTGTAAAACTTAACAAAATGGTGCAGCCAAATCGAACGATTTATGTTTGAATTTCAATTTAATTCCGTCCAATTTGATCGACCTGCGACTGCAGATTGTTTATCACCTCCGAGGGCACCGTATCGCCGAGAATGTCGAAGAGATTGATGCGCTGATTGCCGGGTATCTGCTCGTAGGCGCCCAGCTCGATGCCCTCCTGCACGTTCTGGATCTGTGCATCCTTGGGTATCAGCAGCGTCTGCTGCGCCTGCCGGATGGCCTCGTTCGTGTACGCGGCGCCCTCCCGGGTCTGTGGCAAGCAGCATGCGCTGCCAACCAGCAGCAGCAGCACGGACAGCGCAAAGAATTTCATTTTGTTTATTTATCGCTGACTGCAAGAAATGCCCGTTGTCATTTAAGTGATTTATAACACGCTTCGTTGTCTTACCTGGCGAGCGAGCTTTGTTGTAATGATTCGGCTGCGCAGGCGCCGCGCGCTTTTTATAAGCTGAGCCAAGACTGGAAGCGGCGCGTCTGGAAAGCCGCTGGGCGCCAGCAAACATTTCGCTTGTTTATTTCTGGTTTTTATACAAGAAAAAGAAAACCAAAAAAAAAAAGAAAAGAGTTAAAATTGTTTTTTTCTTTGCCTTTTGCCAAACGACCCATAAATGTTTTGATTATTTCCAGAGCAGGCAAATCATAAACATTATTGGGCATTTGTCCACTTTTGTGGCGAAGGTTAGGCCACAACAGAAATGTCAAGAGGCGCTTAACCTTCCAGTGCACAGCCAAGTGACGACCAGTTGCCGTTCAAGTGTAGGCATTGCTATCTGGTTCATTAATGGCCGCGGCGCGGCGGTATTAATAAAGTTTAACAATTGCGCGCGGCTTGGAGAGCCGCCAAATTGTTAATTGCTAACCAGCTATGGCTTTTAATGCTTTTGCGTAAGCCGTCAACAAATGCAGCACATCATCGCCGTGTCTGGTTATTTTTTTGGCGTGTTTCTTTGGCAGCGCAGCGTATCAATATTAATTATTAAACGATTAACTTTTGGGATTTTTTATTTTTGCATGTTTGCCTTGCATAAGCAGTACATGATTAAATAACATATGAGCCGCTTACATCTTCATTTCGCATTCAGCTCGTCAATTTTGGCAACTTTGATTGCTGAAGCTGATTTGTTTGTTCAAATTTCGCGGTAATATTTAAATAAACGATAACATCTTGTACGCTCGATAGAAATTCACAGCCAAGTTGGCAGCTCAGCACAGTATATTGCCCGCCTCCACAATCTATCGATAAGAATAAAACACGCTTATCGTAAAATTGCCAAGCTATCGATACCTATCGATGTTTATGAAATTGAGCGCATCACTAATCTATCTGCAGCCACCTCAATTTGGCGATTTATTAAATAAATATTATTTATATAGTATTTCTCACTTAAAGCATAAGATAAATACTTTATAAACCTTTTTGCGCTGCAGAACCAAGCAAGTGAACTGTGCAAGAGTTAATCCAACCGTTCTGCTACTGCACGCAAGCAGCAAAAACGAAACAAAAACACCGCAACGAAACGCACGTGTGCGGGAATATGGAAGCAGAGAACGGCGAGGGGCAGGTGCAGGTGCACCTTAAAACCAAACAAGAACAGTGAATACATCCAATTCCCACTACTTTATACTATAATTCTAATTACAATTCTCTTAGCTATGCTGTGCCTGATGTCCCATACGCGATCGAAGGCAGCGTCTCCACCACGGAGCTGAATATATTCCTAAATGCGCTGCTGCAAAGCAAAGGCACCGAAGGTGTTGACTTTGATTTTCTTGTATTCGACGAGTATCTGCGCGGTCGGCTGTGCGACCATCTGCGAGAGAAGGCCATCAGCTTTGAGGATGCGATTGAGATTGAGTATGTCGAACGCTTCCCGGCGCCAGAGCCGCAGGATTGCTTGCTGCACGACGACTGGGTGTCGGCGGTAAAAGCATGCGGCAAGTGGATACTCACCGGCTGCTACGACAACACCATCAACATTTGGACCAACAAGGGCAAGCACAAGCTAACGATACCCGGTCATACGGCGCCCATTAAGGCTGTGGACTGGATATCAATGGACGACGAGAACGGGCGCTTTGTGTCCACCTCACAGGATCAGACAGCCATGCTGTGGCAGTGGAACATTGGCTCGAATGCCGTGGAATGTGTGTCCGTGTGTAAAGGTCACGAACGCGGAGTCGATAGCGTCTGTGTGAGTCCGGATGCGCAGCGATTTGCAACCGGCTCCTGGGATACAATGCTTAAGATATGGTCAGCCGGATTGGATGACACCAGCGAGGGCACCGCAAAGCGAGTCAAGGAGAGCGGCGTCAGAGTAAGTCTGCCTACCATCAACTATTCCTGATAACTTCTTAACTCAATCCCCTTGTTTTCATAGACGCCGAAGATGACGCTGCAGGGTCATCGGGAAAGCATCTCGGCTGTGCAGTGGATGGACGTGACCACGTTGCTGACTGGCAGCTGGGATCACACTCTCAAAGTCTGGGATTTGCAGCTGGAGGGCATCAAGACAGAGATATCGACCAATAAGTCTATATTCGATGCCAGCTACTCCAAATTGAATCGCCTGATTGTAACCGCATCGGCGGACAAGAATCTGCGTCTATACGATGCACGTACAAATCGTATGTAAAACTTAAAAAATCTGGAACTTGTCTAAAACTCGACCAATGAATACCCTTCCATTTTTAGAGGGTTCTGTGGTGCGCAACACTTATCTGGGACACAATGCTTGGGTACAGACAGTCATGTGGTCAACTACGGAGGAGTTTCTGTTTGTGTCCGGATCATATGATAGCCAGAACAAACTGTGGGACTGCAGAAGCCCCAAGGCGCCGCTTTACGATTTGCTGGGTCATGGCGAAAAGGTTCTGGACATCGACTGGTCGAATCCCAAATACATCGTTTCTGGCGGTGCCGATAACACTGTGCGTGTATTTAAATCAAGCAAAGCAACAGTGGAAAATATGGAAACAAAGTAAAATGTTGACATATACAATTAATATATAGTAACTGCTAGACGCCGCTAAGTTTAAATAAAATGTCCTATTTTTTTTTTGCCACACAAATATCGACTAACATTTTGCAATAGCTACCGGCGATATACTGCACACGCTGATAGCAACTATCGATAACAACGCTGCATCGATATTAAGTTGACAACAAAAGAAACATCAAAAGCGGTCGACCGCTTGTCTGCCCGACTGTCCAACGACGACCAGCCTAACAACAATTTAAGCAAACTTTATGAAGTTACAATTTAGGAATTTAGAAGGCAAAAACAAACCGGACAATTAAAGTGTAAAGTGCGACGCGTTGGGCAACGCTCGCCGATCAAAGAACAGCAAAAACAACGCGGTCAAGTGTGAGACAGCGAGCGAAAGAGAGGCGAGAGAGCGAGCGCGACAACAGGGAGCAGAACAATTTTGCAGTGTTTTCGCGACGTAAAAGTAATCAAATTTTATTTGCAAAAGGTGCGTATCGTGCAATTAACCCCGTACAGTTCTTTGTCCAAGTTGCAAACAATCTGTTATTGCCTTAAATTGTGCAATCAGGCGATTGACAGCGGCACAACGGCAAAGGCAACGCGTTTTGCAAATGTCTGCGCTGAGCTGATTGATTTTTTTAACTGCATCCGCGTGCAAGCAGCAAATTTGTGCCCAGTTCTTTGAGTTAACGCTATAATTAAACACAACCGCTATGCACCAAGAGCATGGGCTTTCTCATGGCCAATGGCAAACTCCAAACGCTGCCGCCGCCGACGTCGTCGTTACCTCTCTGCCGTGCTGCAGCCAGCAGCAGCAGCAGCAGCAACGCTTGCCAAAATGGCCGCTTGCCTCTGCGCCTCTCTCTGCACGGGCAGCGCGCTCCGGTGATTAAATTTAATCCGAATGGGGCTTTAAATGAATAGATTGTGGCATGAGGTTTTGGGGCTCTCAATTTTACAGTTTGTTTGCCTTTCGTCTCCACACAGCCAAACGGGTCAAGGACCTGTCGCAAGCCACACGCCAGTGCGGAGGCCATCTAACTCAATGCGACAAAATACGTACCTAGTTTGGTTTTTCGTTCGCAGCTTATTGTTTTCGAATAGTTCTATTCTATATCTTGACACTTTCCAGAAATTAAACTGATTATTGAAATCTCTGCCCACTTGCTGCGAAAAAAACGCGGTTTCTACTGTATGGCAACGCCGCAGTCTGCAGGCCAGACAATCCCAAATCAAAGGAAGCCAAATATAATCCTATTATATCGAAACTTTTGATTGACTTTAATGGTGTATAGAATGGCTCCTGCCTTGGTTAACCTAAACGAATTCTTGATGCTAATTCTGTTTGTTTGCTGGCTTCCATTTAACTTTTTGATTTGATAAAGTTTCAAAAGAGTTTAGTTCGCTCGCATCTTAGCCACATAAAACCATGTCTAACTCCTTGACTTACGCGTTGTTTCCTTTGCAGCCCTCCTAATAGCTAAGACGACCAAGCCCATTTAAAAGACTGTAAACAACATCATGTCTTCAACTCCAGCAGCGGCGTCTGGTGCCGGCAGCAGCGCCACCAGCTCCAGCGTTGCGGCGACATCGAGCGCCAGTTCCTCGAGCAGCACTGCCTCCACCAACCAGACCACAGCCGCCGGCACACCAGCACGCGGTCGTGGCGGCGCCAATACGAATGGCGGCAGTGCGGCCGGCAATGCTGCCTCGGGAAGCAATAATTCGACGGCGACTGCAACCAGCGATGAGCCACGCAAGGATACGAAGTCAACGCCTAGAATATCCAAAGCGCTGGGGACCTCGGCCAAGCGCATACAAAAGGAACTGGCCGAAATCACATTGGATCCGCCGCCCAATTGCAGTGCTGGTCCCAAGGGCGATAATCTGTATGAATGGGTGTCGACCATATTGGGACCACCTGGTTCTGTGTACGAGGGCGGCGTATTCTTCCTGGACATACACTTTTCGCCCGAGTATCCGTTTAAACCGCCCAAAGTCACATTTCGCACTCGCATCTATCACTGCAATATCAATAGCCAGGGCGTCATTTGTCTGGACATATTAAAGGACAATTGGTCGCCGGCGCTGACCATATCAAAAGTTTTACTCTCGATTTGTTCCCTGCTCACAGATTGTAATCCTGGTGCGTATACAATTCATATGTTTTCTCTTTTAACTCTATAAGAATTCATATTTGTGCCTTTTAGCTGATCCATTGGTTGGCAGCATTGCCACGCAATATTTGCAGAATCGAGAGGAGCACGATCGAATTGCGCGTCTCTGGACAAAGCGGTGAGTGGACACATTTAGATATATTTTGAACCAACCTCATGCTCCTCCTCGTTTGTTTCGCAGGTACGCAACATGATGCGCAAGTCCTAGCATTATACACGTACCACACGCTGCAGCAAAAAACGAAAATTCGCAAATTATAAATAAATATATTAAAGTACGCTAACTATTAACTAAACAATATAACACACACACACACACACACAAGAGGAAACAACAACAACAATAGTTAAAACGTATCCCATTCAAAAAACAAAAATATCTTTCTGTAATTGTAACTTTATCACACACAACACACAGAAGTTTGAGAGATATGTATGATTATTTATACGAGCAGCAAAAGTGTAAAAACAATTTTAACAACTTGTCCGTTGCGTGTTCAAAATTTCGTTTGTTTTAGAAGCAAAACAGAAATACAAAAAAAAGAAGAGAAAACAAATCAATCGAAACAGAAGGAAACACTTATTGAATCCATAATCAACACATCATTCAACTTCACATTGGCATATTTACTAATCAACCACATAAATAAATAAATAATTATAAATACAATTAGTTTACATTACGAGTATCTGTACAGTGTTAAGTCAAAATGGAGCTAAACAATTAACAACAAACAAAGCCTATTTTAGTAAATATACTTAATTAACACAACAAAACGAAACAAATAACAAAACGTCAGGGCAGCAAATTTCGTTAATTTGAGATCAATTTCAATTAAAAGAGGCCGCAACAACAACAACTAAGAAATCTTGACAAAGCAAACGTAAAAAAGACTCAATGTAAAAACAATTAACAATACATTTCTATAAACAATGTAAGACACAATTTTTTCCAAATTGCAAAGAAAAAACCCTTTTGTTATTAATAATAAACAATTTGATTTAGTTTATGTTTTAATGTGATATCTGTAAGCGTCAAAATTGTTCTTTGGCCATTCTCGTGCTGTAAAAATTGTGTATTATTAATAAAAAAAAGAAGAAAAGATGCGAGCATGAACATGAAAATCGCGAAATTTGAGTGGTATTTTAAACGAATTGCGAAATTTATAACAAAAGAACGAAGAAGAAAAAGAAGAAAAGAGAAAACAAACAAAAACTTCCTATTATTTTGTAGTTTTAATGAGAAAACATAAGAGAATGCGAGAATAACAAGAGAAAATTGAATAAAAACGAAATAAAGGAAACTATTTAAATATGTAAAGCCATGTCTTAAGCGGGAGATGTGTTTATATCAGGGACCCCAATTATTATTATAAGTTCTCTTATGAAAAAGAAACAAAAAACACAACCAGTTAATAATTATTTTATAATTTTGTTTAAATAGTTCATAAAGCAATAAAACTCTGATTATAATCAACTATGAAGCAATAAAAACGAAAATGAGAATTGAGAATTGAGAGAACTTTCGCTTGCGAATAAAACTCAACAAGGAACATAGCCTAATGAAATATGAAGAATTTGTTAATGTCATTATAATAATTTGTCTGAGTTCTTATTTGTCATGCTAAAGAGAAAGATCTTAACTTGAGTTCGATAACATGGCTAAGGCATATATGTATATAAGGCAATAATGAGTTTCTAGGTTTTCCTGCTTTATATAGCCAGATCCTTCATTCTGTTCTCGTTTAAGTCTCAATCTTAAAGCTCTTGAAGCAAATCAATATTCTTTCTTCTTTTGAGATGTTTTGACGAAACTTACAAAAAGGAAAAAGACATTGCCCATCAATATTGGAAAGATCGGAAAAGGTAGTTGGAAAATTTCAAAAATATATGAAATAAGACAATTTTGAAGAGAAACCAAAGCAAAAACATATCAAATATCTTCTCAAGGAGTTCACAAGAGTCTCATCTTCGCTAGCTTCAAGAAGGCTTTCTTCTAAAGTCCGATTTTGTTCTTATAACAAGAAGCTTCTCGTTAGAAAATCAAATTGATATAATATTAAATCCTCAGGCAAGACTTTTAAAAAACACTTGTTGAGGGATGCCATATTTGATATATCATCAAAAGGATATTAATTAGTCGACGCCCTTTTTTTTCTTTTGTATATAAGTTTTCGGCAATTATTTGTTTATTTTAAATGATGTTTTATTCGTTATTTTTGTATATAATTGTTTATATAAAATATGTTTGACATTCATTTCAATTCACTAATTTGGATGCTTGAGGCACATCCAAAGCCCCCAACCCACACGAGACTGGCACACAAAACGGCATATATATATATATATTTATATATAGATGTGTATACTACGAAGGACTTGCCCTGGCCCAGATACTTATAGATACATGCCATTGACGAGGAAGTCCGCCTCCTGGGAATAGGGCGTCTTGCCGCCCATGCGACGTGCCCGCCTACCCACCGTGCGCATCCGACAGCCAATGAGTATGGCCAGCGCCGCGGTGACCAGCAGACCCAGCGTCAGGGAGAGCACTGCGCCGCCGGGTCGCTCCGAGTGACCATCATGATCACGAAACTCCAGCGCCAGATTGTCGTGTATCATCTTGTACTGCTCGTGCACGGGTCCAACTGGCACGGGCATGGCAGGCGGCGGCAACTGTTGCTGCGGCTGTTTGTTTTGCTCCAGCGCCAACTCAATGGGATCCTTTCCGCTGCTGCTGCTGCTGCTCTTGGGCTTGGCCTTCTTGTGCTTGCGCTGTTTCTGTTGGAGGGGATCAGGTGAGTTATCAGCCGGAATCAGGCTTAATATAAAACTCACCTTCTTGGGCGGCTCTGTGGACTTGTCCTCCTCGTACTCGTCGTACTCCTCATCAGCAGGCTGATCCTTGCCCAGCGTTGGCGCTGCATTCAGCACGGGCAACATGGCTTGCGGTGGGGCAACTGGTGGGCGTGCTGCTGCTGCAGCAGTTATGTAGGCGTGGCTCTGTTGCTGCTGCTGCGGCTGTAATTGTGGCTGTTGCACGGCAATTGGAGCTGGCGGCGCTGCAACTTGTGGCCAGTTAACAAGCGGCGTCTGTTGTGGCACGCTCAGAACTGGCTGTTGTTGTGGCGTCTGGTAAATGCCGGTGCGTGGCAGCGACATGCCATACAAAGAGCCAGACGCTGCCGGCAATTGGAGCTGTGCTGGGGGCGGCGGCGGTGGCTGGCCCTGAACCTGCCCCTGCCCCTGGCCCTGGACCAGGCTCTGCTGTTGCAGTTGCAGGCCGCCTTTGTGATTGAATATGTGACTGTTCAGCTGCTCATCTGTTGAGGAAGCGAATGGTTAAACGCACAGCTAATTGAATTAATTACAAGTAGACAACGACACCAAAACAGCACACACACACACACTCGCGCACACACTCGCACACACTCGCGCACACACTCCTACCCACCAACACACTCGTAAATCAATTCTGAGCGACGTGGCTCCCATTACAACAATGAAAACTGATGGGTAATTGCCATTTTCCCAGCAACTTCTCAATTGGCCAGACTCTCGACTGGTCATCGGGAGCAGCAGCTGCAGCTGGATGCAGTTGCGTGCTCTGTGGCTGCAATTCATGTGCTAAACTTACACAAGAGCAGAAAAGTTTCAAATTATATTTTCTTATAAATATTTATTGCAAATTTTACTTTAAGCTTGTTAGCTATCTTTAAACATGCTGCAAATGAAAAGATTTGCAGAACCTTGATGAAAGGTGTCTCAGAAAAGCTTTAAAGCAAGTTTCAGGCAATGTCAGACTAGATGGGAGGACTTCCGCAGGACTTCCCCTTTTGTGGTGCCCTTTGTCAATATTGCTGTAAACACAAATTCCGGCAACACAAAGTCCAATCAGCCAAGGGTCATTCTTCTTTCTGCACTCTTTTCGAGTCTCACCTTTGCGGTGTTTGCCAAGAGGAGGCCTTGGGTGCACCCAAGGGCATGCCTACAACCAAGCTGTCAGGAGGGAATTGAGAAATGTGGCAAGTAATTACGTGTTTGCCCGAAATTATATATATTTGCCATAGTCACAGCTTCTAGTTTCTAGTTTCTATATGCTTTAACTTCTAAATACCCTATAAACTTTCTATATGCAAAGGTCAAAAAGGTCGAGGGAGCAACAATTTGGATGTAGTTGCCAAAAAGACATTTTCTTATGATGTATTCTCTTATAATATCTTGTGATGTATTCAGATACTGCAGCGAATGACTGATCGCCAAATTGATCGACTGACTGATTGATTGATTGATTGATCAACGCACACAGCCCCAATCGTAAGTGTACACAAACGTACTAAAAAGTTTCTTATCTAATTTTTAATGATAGTAAAACAGTTTGACAAGCTCTTTATAAAGGGACTCTGGTAAGAGAGAAAATAGCCTTAAACATCAGAGTAAGTTACGGGGTATTATACGTATGAGGGTAGATCTATGCACATAATTTGATTTGTTAAACTAATAATTTAAGCTTTTACAATTTGACAAAGGTGTCCGCTAACTATACCCCACCTGTCATACTATAGTAATATAGCTGAATATCCATTCGCAGGTTTAACTTGCATATTATCAAAATTACAGGGTATAAAAAGGGACAGCTTTCGTATCTAGCCTATTGCTAGAGCTCAATGTTGCCCCCGCTCTTTAAATTGTTGTTGCTAATGTTTTCTAGTCTTAATCTAATCTTCAGAATTTTGCAATGTGCTTTCATTTCAAACGCAGCTAAAAAGGCTTTCGTACTTATTCACAATTGAAACTCATATTTACCCGTGCTCAGAATCTCGCCTTGAGGCTGTTGTTGCTGTTGTTGTTGCTGCTGTTGTTGTTGCTGTTGTTGCTGTTGTTGCTGTTGTTGTTGTTGCTGTGTCTCAGCAATCATTTTGCGATTAGCCCAAGCGGTCGCATCCTCACGATTGTTGACCATGGGCGGCGGTGGAGGGGGTGGCGGTGGTGGTCCCAGCACAATAACGTGTTGCTGTTGCAGCTGTTGTTGTTGCAGCTGTTGCTGTTGCTGTGGCTGCTGTTGTTGTTGCTGCTGCTGTTGTTGCTGTGGCTGCTGAGCTGGCAGCAATTGCTGCTGTATGGGCGGCACAGGCTGATATTGCTCGACATTGTTGTTGTTGCTGCTGGCCTTTGTGGCAACCGCATTGCACTGAAAAGTTGGTCAGCAATTGAAATTGAGTCTGCATGTGTATGCGTGTGTGTGTGTGTGTGTTGTGCTCGATTAAACTTACTTCCGGTCCCTCGTCGCTGCCATCTTCGCACTGGGGAATGCCATCGCAGGCATTGTAAACGGCAATGCACTCGCCCGAATGGCAACTGAACTGAAAGCGTCCGCAGTGCGCGGCGGGCGCTGCGAAAATGGAAAATGCTAAATTTGCATAATGTATGTGTGTGTGTGTGTGCGCGTACCGCTTTGAGCTGGCGTTGGCGCAGCTGGTGACTGGGCCACGCCCGCTGTGGGCATGGCCACAATTGCGGGCTTGTCCGGCCTGAGCTTCAGATTGCTGAGCTCCCACTCCTGCTGCGATATATTGTTGCTGGGTATGTGCGGCAGCTGGGGCCGCGGCGTGCTGGCCACCACATCCGCGGCGTTGCGCACCTGCGGCGTGAGCACGGCGCTCGTGTAGTTCGCGTGCCGCGTAAACTTGCAGTGGAAATTCTCGGGCGGACCGCACTCGAAGAGGTAACAGTAGCCGCCGGCCTTGCGCTCAAAGATGTACACATCGCAGGCATCCGTTTCGCAGCAGAGACGTTCGCACTCCTCCAGCGTGTCCAGCTCCAGGCCCTGCAGGTATTTGCCGCCAATCGCCTGCGATTCGCCCGTGCGTATGATTGTGTTCTTGTGCACATCGAAGTGACCGATGCACACCTCCAGATCCATGCGCTTGGCCAGACGATGCGTGGCGCTGGGCGTGGCAGTTGGCGCTGGCGCCAGCTCCGGCTGACCAACAGCTGCCACGACCAGGAGTAGGAGGAGGAGGAGCGGCAGCTCAAGCATCATGTTGCAGCTGGCTTGTGGTAAGCCTCTAGCCCGATCCCTCGTTGGACACAGCTCACTGGCTTGGTGGGGGGCGGTTGGGTTTTACGGGGGCTTGGCGTGTTTACAAATTTTACACGCTTATTGATTTTTTTCGTACAAGCACAAAACTTGCGTAGTTTCTTTTCCTTTTTTTTTTTGCTTAGCTGCCTAAATGGCACTTGAAGCAAAACAAAGCTTGGGCAATTATGAAAAAATATTTTAACTCTTTCGAATTTCAATTTGTAATTATTTGCTAATTTTGAAAAGCGAAAACAACAACAACAAGTCAGCTAAGCTTGTTGGCCCGAATGTAAACCAATGGAAAATGCAAAGGAAAATTCAGCAGCAACCCTTAAAAGCAAAGCTCTCGAGCTTTTACAATCAGCTGTAAGGGTCGAGCTTTGGCTGTTAAAAAAGAATTTACAATTATTAACTAATTTTATAGGTAGCCATAATTTATATATCCATGCAGCATATTCCATTTACTTTATTTTTATTTTATATTTATATTTTATTTTTCTTTCATTTCAATTCCTTGCATTTTCCATGAAAGCTCAAAGCTCTCTCTCTCTCTCCCGCTCTCTCTCTCTCTCTCTTGCGCTCTTCCAGTGAACATATGTTAACCTTATGTTTGCGTTTCAACCCTAACCTTGCGAACCTTGCAAGAACAACAGCAACAACAGGATATACAGCGCTTGCCTGCGCCTGTCTGTCCTTTGGCAGGCTCTTCTGTTCCCGAACCATCTTTGAAAAAGATTTTAACTGCAAACATGCAGACGGCATATTACCATAAAAATCAATAAAAGCTCTTCTATCTTTGTTTTTTGCTCTTTTTGCTGGCTTTAATAATTGCGCCGTCGACGAGGGTGGTTGAGGGTGCTAATGTCTGGGTGGTTGGGCAGGACTGGGGGCAGGATTCACAGCAGTCAGGCAGCCAGGTAGGCAGGCAGGAAGGCAGGTGGGCAGCCGGGTAGTAGATTGTTGGTAAATTTTGTAATGTGGCTTGCCGAATGTAAGAAGATGGGAGCATGTTTGAACTGTCATTTCAATTGTTTGCTTTGCCAGTTTCAAGTTCTTCAGGTGTATTCAACCCAGGCTTATGTAGGCGACAATATTTAAGTGCTATACAGCATACCCAAGTACCTTAAGTAATAAAGGAAGCAAATATTTAGCTTTAATTGTTTTAAGGAGAATTAATTAACACAATTAGATAATATGTAGAGTTTATATAAAGCTGTTTACCGGAAAACAATACGTTTGTAAAGACAACCTAATCAAAAGAGTTTCATGCAACCGTTGTTCGCGATTTTTTCACACTTGCGAGAGGAATTTCCTCAAACCCTGTCTTAACGTGCACCTTCATCACATAAGGTAGATACAATGAAAATTTCAGTTTCCTAGTTCTTAAGGTTTGGGCTGTGCGTAGATCATCAGTCAGTCAATCAGTCAATCAGTCAGTCAGTCAGGACAAACAGTTTTATATAATATATAAAAATATATAATCAATTAATATGCAATAGCTTTGTAACTAGTTTAGATATAAACGCTGCGAAACCTGACAAATTCATTCAAATTCCAACATATTGTCAACTTTCTCTTATCCCTGGTCTTATATCTAACCCAACCCAGGCATACATGTGTGCGTATGCATGTACACCCACACCTTCTAGCCGTATACATCATATGTATGTGTGTGTACATATTAGCCGCAGCATAAGCCGAAAATGTCTATAAATAGCATCAGATACCAGACGCCGAAATTGCACACAGCAACAGCTGTAACAGCTGTAACAGCCGCGTTAACAGTGCACTGTTAGCTAACAGCGAGCGCTCTCTGCTGCAAATGGCGGCGCATGCGTTGCTTTGGGGTGACAACTTTAAAAACTTCAAGTTGAAAACAACTTGAAAAATGTTAATGAAAAATAAAGCGATAAATGGAAAAGGGTCGCTAACACGCTTATACACCCCCTCACACACACACACACACACGCACATTTGTATCAATGTGTGCACAGAGAAACGAGCTGCACACACAGACTGGCTGCGTTTATTAAAACACCCAGGCGAACATTGCACAAAAGCCAAGCCTGGCACAACAATAACAACGACAGCAACCCCTTTGGCAGCGCAGGACAACAAACAAACAAAAAAACTTGCATTTGGAGCCATAAAGTGGGCAAATGTGTGCTTGGGAGCAGCAGCAACAACAACAAAAAACCATTGCATATTTATGGGGGCTGCTCCTGCTGCTAGCCAAGTGGCAGCGCGTTAGACGCTGTTAACTCTGTCTGTGTGTGTGCATGTGAGTGTGAGTGTGTTTGTGTGAGTGCACTCACAGTGCCAACTGCCAGAAACAGCAACAACAACAACAACAAGAACTGCCAAGAAGCGCTTTAAATTGCATGTTCAGTTCGGGCGAGCGATTTTAATGCCTTTCATTCGAAAGATGTGAAAGTTGGGGTCTAAAGTTGGGGTCTACAGTTGGGTTCTACAGTTGGCACAGCTTGTTGTTGCCATGTCATTTAAGTTAATAGCACCACAAAAAAAATGTATATATATATATGTAATGCCATTTTGTATTTAGTTGTTGAGGTTGCACTTAATTGCTTCAACTGCAGCTGCTACTTGCATACTTTGGAGCGTGTTTTAAAGCATTTTTTTGTTTTTCGTATTGATTTTTGTCGCTTTCAATTTTCGTGCTGGCAAATTGCATTAAGTTCGATGCCTGTCTGCAAAGGCGAAATATTTCAAGTATCTGTAGGATACAAATTATTATTTTAGCTTTTTTTGCTGTTTTCGACTGTCTGCTGCGGCATATTCTGCGAATAGTTTATGACTAGCCTCAGGCGTAGAAATTTCAAATTGGAAATTGTTTTTCTTTTTCTTTCTATTTTTGCTTAAAAGTCATTTGGCACAACGCCGAGGACGACGCCTTCGCTGGGGTTCAATAACATTTCCGAGAAAGTTGCAAATTTGTGAATACCCAAAGCTCGTAAAGCATGAAAAGGACGTGTGCACGTGCACTGCACGAGGACTCGTAAATTTCGTGCATTTAACCAAATGGAAATCCACACACACACACACACACACGGGGACTTTCGCCTGGGGTTGTATGCTGTACAGAGTCGACCGACATCCCCTTTTGTCTGACGGAGGGCCAGGTATGAATCTCCGCCGTGGCCCTGAAACAGGTGAGCTGTTGTCATCGCAAAACTGGTTTGGGTCTTAACTGGAAAATATTGTGTTCTGGACTTTGTTGCTGCTGCTGCGAAACAGTGGCCAAAACTTCATTCATCTAAGCCGAGTAACTTATTCAAAGCGTTGAAAATAAAAAGAATTCTGAATGAAGCTTGTCTCAGGCGAGAGCCACATGAGAAAAGCGGCGAAACAAATTGCCAGCAAGCTGCTCGAGAGTGCTTTGTGGTTAGCGCAGAGGCGTGCGCCAACTAATTAAAAGGGGGATGCGACAAAAACAACAAATGCCAAGTGGTAAAAGTGCAAATAGCTGGCAAAAGTTGTAGAGTGAAATCTAAAAAGGGGTTAACTTATTTACTTAAGTTTACATAAATCTCACCCCTCTCGAGGCGCACAAGCTAAGCCTCTGCTCGGCTTTTAGCTAGGCTTTGCCTCATAAATATAGCTTAGCGTCTTTTGCTTTTTTTGCGCTCATAGAAATTATAGCGCGATTTAACTTTAATTAAAAGTGCCACTAGAAATTTACATTAAGCCGACAACAATGAAGGCCCAACGAATGTTTGTTTTGGCTTGGCTAACATATATTATAAAGTTACATACTTTGTATTTCAATGGAGTCTTAAGCTGAACCTGAAATAACAGCTAAATGTGTGACAGAATACGTAAGAAGAAGACTTCGCAAAAAAAGTGTTGATAAATTAAGTTTTGCGGAGGGAAAGAAATCCTAAAGCGTCTTATTGTACATCTAAAAAAGAGTTTGTAAAGGAGGTAAGACTTGACATTATGCAATGAGAAAGGCTGGCAATTGCTTTGAATCCAGAATTCCAACATCTAATCCAGTTTGAATTGAATGGATTGGCTGGATAAAGCACAGCAAAGCCTTAAGCTTAACCTAGCCTAATTGAAAAAGGATTTGAAAAATAAACACATTTTGATGTATAAAATATCGGATATGTTTGTGTGAATGAATACAGTAGAACTTTTCGAGCTGAGCCCGATGTTCCCCATTTACCCCAGGCTATTTTGTTGGATTTGGACAAAGATCTAGAATTGGAATGTTCGATCGATAGCCATGATCCGTACGAGTCGAAAATGGTATGTAAATGAGATATCGAACATTAGATAAGCATCAAAGAGATGGAAGTTGTAGATCATATGTTGCATTAACTAAAACTGTTTTAAGTTCAAGTTAAGATTTGCCAAATTCAAATATTTCTTCATGCTTTACACATTTTACACTTTAAGAACAACAAATCGACTTTAACGAAGCGCCTTAACTAGACAACGCCCACATCAATACACTTACCTGAAACATTCGCAGACCGATGAACTTGGCAAATATCGTCTCGCAGATAATTATGCTTGACGGACCGACCCCCTGCAGCCCCCTCCCCGCAGCTGCCCAGCACAGCTGATGAGCTGACGAACTGACGAACTGACCATTAATTACGCCAGAATATTCGGAAAACCAAACAAGAGACAAGGAAAAAAAAATATGCAGACTAAGTCGCGACTGCTTTACTAATTTTATGCTGGAAGGGATAATGGGAACAGGGCGTGGCATGTCGGCCATTGATAGCATAAAGGAGCAGACGGCCAAATGGAATTAATGGCAGCGCCAACAGGCGAACGCCTCGCACAAAGCGACTTTGCCCATTGTGTCCTGTGGCATCGACGCGTGGAGACGACGACGGCGCGTCAAGGAACCTTCAAGTGCCCAAAACAACGCGGCAGACGCCACAAAGGGAAGGGGGAGTAAAGCCAAGGAGAGCGTAGTTGTGGGTTCGAATGCCTCAACCGCACAATAAAAGCGCAACAAGAGAACCTAAGCGTGAAAATATGCTGAGTATGCGATAGGTTAACAAGTTGCTGCACTAAGATATACCCTAGAAATTTGTACTCGAGCTAGAATGGACTATGGACTATGTCAAATAAGTTGTGCTATTTGGGTGTTTTAACATAAATGTTTATTTACTGTCTGTAGATTAACAGACATTTTACAGAAATTTAACATGTTTTATTCAATTGTTTATTTTATAATTATTGTTACCAATTAACATATTTTTAAATACCATAACCAATCTGTGCGCACAGATATACCCCACTCGGCAGGCATTGTATATGCAAGGAGCATTAGAAAACATTGACTTTGGGTTAAGAACAACAACAGATGCTGCTGCTGAATGCTGCGATGAACTCTTGAACTTGGCAGCAGCAAAAGTTCAATGCTTCTTTAAAGTTCAGAAGCACATAGGCAAATGGACAAGCAGAAGTAGCATAAGACGTGTCTGGACAGGACTGGAAGGGTCAACGAATTGGACTCCTGACTTGGCATTAAATATTTAAATACATCAAAATTGCGCATACGCCGCGTGGGCAGCGCACGAAAATACTTTCCTTAGCTTATGCAATATGCTTGGGACCGGAAAAAAAGTGAAAATACAGTAGCTGCTGCATTATTTAAATGCCGAGCTGAAAAAGCCAGCGCATAAATATTTGATTAGTTGTGAGCCGAAAAGAGAATGGCAACAACAATGGGAACGCTGGCTTCCAGTTAAACGCAATTATCTAGCGCCAGTGCCTCGAGACAATGGCAAATGCCAAATGGCTCATGCCTAATGCCTGATGCCTAATGCTTAATGGCAAAGGCGCACAACAGTTTAGGTATAAAGTTATACACATATATACTGTGTACATAAGTAGATGCTAAGTATGAAATAAAAGCCGTAATGAATGAGATGTCAGGCAGAGCAAAACGGCGGCTCATTAAAAGTTAAAGCCAAGCTGAGCTACAACAACGATTTAAGCCAGTGTTTAACTATGTATTTATCTATCGATTTTCTTAAATGCTGCCGCTGACAGTTTTGACTGACGTCTGTCACATTTGTGAAAATCAAACCATCCATCTATCAGTCAGAAGCCGATTTTGTTATTGATATTGTCGCGTGCCCAGACTGGCTCTGGCTCTGTTGCTTAACAGCTGCCGCTCTCGCACTGTAAGGCGTCTAACAGGCTGCTGTTACGACCCATTCCAGCGCTGCTGCTGCTAACGCCCCGCTGTGCCCAACAGCGCACACACTCCAGCCCCAACTGTAATTGTGACCCGTTTGGTTTGCATTTGTGCTTTATTTTTTGTTTGTTGCACATTGGCGGCGCCTTTTGTTTCTGGCATTCTAAGCATGGCCATGGCCATTGCCAATGCTCAACAGCGTGACATTTAACGCTATGGGATGCCCGTACAGTGAGCTATCATTGTGAGGGCCTCAGCGAGTGGGCGTAGCTACGACTAATGCTTGATTCGATGCTTTAATTGCCTGAAGTCTGTGATACTACTAATTATGTTGGACACAAGTATACCTAAGAAATGTACCAAAAATGTACCTAACATGTTCCTGATTCGGTTTACGTTTGGCACCAAATTACTCTCAGCAAGTTTGATCCCAAATAAAGGTACATTTATGGTATGATTGTGGCCCAAGTTATTGGGTTCGAGCATTTTAAGTAAAATTTGGAAAGTCAAATAAATAAGTAAAATAATCAAATAAATAAAGTGAAAGCAAAATCAGTTTTCATATTAATTAATTTAATCATCATATCATATTATAAATTAAGCTAAAATATAAAAATCTATTAGAAAACCAAGATATTTACGAAATTCCTAATGATATATCGGACCAAAAGTTTTCCTTTTGGTTAAGACATAAAAAATTCAACGTTTTAAATACCTTTATAGATATACATTAGAAACTATATGTTATGGATATGTGAATAGAATATATGTTACTAAAGCGGATTGTGAAGTCGTTCGTTATAAATATGTTTAAATTGTTATGCTGTTCATTTCTGATGTATAGCTAAAAACTTAAATGGGATCGCACAGTGAGATTTCTCGCCTCCAGCGCTTTGTAATCTGTGGTTACAGATACAACAACAGCAGCAACAACAGCAGCAGCAACAACAACAAGAACAACATTAACTCCAACTAAGTCGGCGCAGCCAAGCTTAACATATTGTGCGGCCATCCGCTGAGCTCTTGTCATTAATCGCACCATGGAAAGCCCACAAATCAACAGTCAATCAACGCGCACAGCCCACTAAAGAGACTGGTCATGTTATGTTAACAGAGCGAAGCGCTGGCTCTTGCTCTCTTTGCATGTTAACAGACATGCCGGGGCCGCCGTTAACATTTTTGTGTATCTCTCTGGCTGCAGTTGGCTACGGTTTCGTTTCCAGCTTTCAGTTCAGTTTCAGACTTTCAATGGTGCTCGTCGGCTGCGCGTTTCTTTCGCATTAATACGCTTCACTTTGCCGCCTAACAAACTAATAAACAAAAACAGTTAAATAAACACTTTGTCTCGTGTCGCGTTTATCTGTGTGTCTGTGTGTTTAACAGAGTGTGAGTTGTTCTGCCTGCCTGCGTGTATGTGTGTGTGTGTCTACACACGGTACGCCCTCATTGTGCTCTCGTGCACATGAAAATTTCATTAGCCGCAGAAAAGTGGAAAATCCTAAAACAGTTAAAAGCTAAAATAAATAATTAAAAATCACTTCAAGTGAAATTGCCAAAAAAAAAAGAGAAAAAGCAACAAATTGCGAAAACCCTGGAAAGCTGCCGAGAAAAATAAACAAAGTAATTTTGACATACTATTATTTATTATATTACTATTTGATGGCCGTTTAATATTTATGCGAGTAGCGTCTGTCTGCACTTTCTTCTTGCCCAGAACCGGAAAATATGCCAATATGTGCACAAGTTGTTGGCCAGTCAGTCGAGTCAGCCGGTCAAGCGTTCCGGCCAGACCAGGCCAGGTCCGACTAGCCTGGCTAGAAGCGTGCGCGCGCCCAGCTAGCCACCTGCCCGGTTTGAGCACCAGACATTGCGGCATAGAAGCTGCTCCATCTCCCTCTCCCCCTCTCTTTCTGTCTCTGTATGTGTGCGTGTCGAGCTATGGAATTTTATGCAGTGGCTAGCTCGTTTATTTCAGCCAGCTCCTACATATTTACAACTTCATATGTGAAACTTCTACTATTATTTTTTTTTATTGGCCGGGAGGGTGGTCGTCTCTGGACTGCCCTGCTCTGCCGTTGGCTACGCATTCAGCCAAACGTAACGAAAACGCAACTGCGCTTCACGCTTCAGGCCCAGTCGCAGTCGCAGTCGCCGTCGCAGTCGCAGTCGCCGTCGCAGTCGCCGTCGCAGTCCGGGGCTTGGGGCTTGGGGGCAGCCACGTACATTAGATGAGCATCAAATCCAATACAGAAGTTGAAAAGCGCTGCTAGTTAGTTAGCTAGGTACAGTAGAACTTGGCTGCGATGGCCAACAGTGGCAAATGCAAGTCTTAATTGCATTTTATATGCCAATTGCAAATTGCAATCAAACATTTTTAGCAGACAGGTGAACAAAGGAATTTTCATTAAACGGAGAAATGAAAGCAAGAAAAATATCTTTTGTTAAGCTTACTTTTTGGTTAATTAAAATCAAAATGATTTTAATTTGCTTTTGTTTTGTTTTGTTTTTAAAACACAAAATTGAAAAGCAAAATATTTTCCGTCTTATATTTATAAAATTGTCTCTTATAAAAAAAAGTACCTCAAATGATTTCCCTTATATCTATGTGCATCGAGAAACTTGTTAGTTCTAACTTTAAGCCTTTTTACATGCAAATAAGTTGTTCTTTGCCATTAAAATTTGTCACAAACTATTAATTAAAGCTGCAAAACCTGAAAACTTCCAACCTAGAATTCTCGCCCGAAATAACTTGGTTCTTTTGCTCTTTTGTGGGAAATTTCACAACAAATTAATTAAAAAGTTTTTGGATGCAACCTTTTTCAAAAGCTGCAAAATTTTCTGTTGCAAT
Organism: Drosophila kanekoi; assembly: GCA_037075305.1. Taxonomy (NCBI): domain Eukaryota; kingdom Metazoa; phylum Arthropoda; class Insecta; order Diptera; family Drosophilidae; genus Drosophila; species Drosophila kanekoi. The sequence continues at coordinate 4,334,599 of JBAMCE010000678.1, read as the reverse complement.
CCAAACGAAAAGTATCTTTTGGTGCGTGAGTCGAAGTTGGGGTTTGGCTCGAAGCGCGAAAAGTTGCTGGAAATGCGACATCGACTTTCTTTGCAGAGGAGTCGAGTCTAGCATAATTCTTTTTAATAGACTTTTTATCAATCGACAGACTCACTTTTTTAACCAGCCTCCATTCGCGTTTTATTGATGTTATTTCTTCGCAGCGCGCTTCTGTGCTGATTTTTAAGTGTGCCGTTTGCGAGTTTTATGTTGTGTCTGGCTGCGTTTTGTAACCTGGTTTTATTGCTGCCATAACATTTGCCGCTGCAGAGCAAGCGGAAAAACAAAAAACAGAAGAAGAAGAAGCAGAAGTAGTAGAAGATACGATGCACAAGATACATTAAGTATTGGACACACGAGTTGGATTCTGACATGTTTACATAGATTGTATTTTGTTTTGCGCCGTGTGCTTTTTGTCCGTCCGCCTAATCGATACGAATACAGGGTGCTTTGTGTCTGCAAAAGATACAAATGTACCTGCAAAAGATACAAATGTATCTTAATCGATACGCTTACAGGGTGCTGTGTGTCTGCAAATGATACAAATGTATCTCAAAGTCATTAATCGATACTTTTACAGGGTGCTTTATGTCTGCAAAAGATACAAATGTAACTTAGTCATTGATCGATACAAATGTATCTTAGCTTAGTCGCTTAGTCATCAATCGATACGTTTACAGGGTTCTTTGTGTGTCAGCAAAAGATACAAATGTATCTTAAAGTCATTAATCGATACGTTTACAGGGTGCTGTGTGTTTGCAAAAGATACAAATGTATCTTAAAGTCATTAATTGATACGATAAGATACAAATGTATCTTAGTCATTAATCGATACGTTGACAGGGTGCTGAGTGTGTCTGCGAAAGATACAAATGTATCTTAAAGTCAGTAATCGTGTGCCTCCAAAAGATAGAAATGTATCTTAAAGTCATTACACACGTATTGAGACATTCTCAAGGCAAGCACACACACACTCACGTGGATGGCCAGATGTGCGTTTCGCCCGATTTGACCTCAGCGTTAACAACAAAAGTCGCAGACTCTGAGTTTTAGCCCAAGTGCTCGCCTTCCATTGTATTTGTCGAAACGTTGGCTGAAATAATTGTTGAAAAATTGTGATTGAAAGATACGCCGTCGCCTTTGTATTTATTTATTTGTTATTTATTATTTTTGCAGTTTTCAGATCGAAAAGATAATCTCTTTTGTTGCTGTTAGAACAACAAGCTCGACCTTCGCCAGAGTTTAAAGACTTGACCCCATGCACAAGAAGCATTAATTATGAAGCTTGTTCAACATAAATTAATTTCAAATTAAACATTATTTCGAGAGCAGCAAAACAACATAAACAAATAGATCCAGAAATCTGAGAAAAGTAAGAGACAAGCCCAACGTCTGCAAAATGTGAGCATGTTCCGTGAAAGATTTCGTCAAAAAAATTAATCAGCAAAAGGCGACGTGTCTGGCATATAGTCAAAGGCCCAATTGCCGCTTTTGGCCATATATCTCTTCCAGCGGAAATGTCAGACACGTTAAGAGAAGAAGACGCCAGCCAGATGAAATGTATTGAAATTAACGAAGATATCAAACTCGAATATATATGAAATTGAGTCAATTTCTGTTTCGGCTTCTAATTAAAAGCCTTGCAGCACATACAAATGAGCCACATTTGGGTTCGGTTGCTTTTATTTTGGTTCGTGACAAACTTTTTATTGAGTTCGAATTATCTATGTATTCCTCATATATTTGCATCTTTTCCTCAAGCGATTTATGCAATTTTCATAAATAACATTTTATTGTGGGTCAATTAAACATAATCAACTAATTAAGTGCGAGCTCTAATGCGTCGATTTAATTACATTCGAAGCTTTAACATAATTAACTAATTTATCAAAGAGTGCAATTAAACATTGCAAGAGACTTGACTTCGCTTTGTTAGAAAGAAACAACAATCAAGCGGAATTTGAGGCAAATGCTTCGCTTTTGTCAATTGAAGCTGGATCGACTCGACTCTTGATGCGGATCAGGAATATACATATATGCTTTATAAGGTCGAAACGATGCATTAAGTGGGCTTCCTTCAGTCTGTTACATACATTTGCACAGCAGCAGTATACCCTTTTTGACCATTTCCTAGGGTATTCAAGTACTCAAAGAACTTCACCTCGACTTTTGATGCGGATCAAGAATATATTTGAGGTCGAAAAGATGCGTTAAGTATGCTTCCTTCAGCCTGTTACATACATTTGCACAGCATCAGTATACCCTTTTTGACCATTTCCTAGGGTATACAAGTACTCAAATAACTTCATCTCGACTATTAATGTGGATCAGGAATATATATGCTTTCTGAGGTCGAAAAGATGCGTTAAGTGTGCTTCCTTCAGCCTGTTACATACATTTGCGCAGCAACAGTATACCCTTTTTGACCATTTCCTAGGGTATACAAAGCAAATAACTTTTTCTCGACTCTTGATGCGGATCAGGAATATATATGCTTTATGAGGTCGAAAAGATGCATTAAGTGTGCTTCCTTCAACCTGTTACATACATTTGCACAGCAACAGTATACCCTTTATGACCATTTCCTAGGGTATACAAATACTCAAATAACTTTATCTCGACTTTTGATGCGGATCAGGAATATATATGCTTTATAAGGTTCTTCCTTCAGCCTGTTACGTACATTTGCACAGCAACATTATACCCTTTTTGACCATTTCCTAGGGTATACAAATACTCAAATAACTTCATCTCATGCAAATCAAGTGCACATCGAGACTTACTATACGCATTTTCTAATGGATTTTAGCCATAATACGAAACATAATCTAACTAACTAACTTTTCATAGTTTTTCGTATTTTGACAAAGTAATTTTTCATTATAATCAGGCCTAATACAGTCAGTAGAGGAAGGCGAATAATTGTTGACATTTCTTTTGCAAGCTAAAAAGTTGTTTAACATTTGCATTTTGGAATCCCAATCAGAACGAGATACTCAAAAACTTTTGGGCCTTATGTATATTTAATGCGGCCTAGCTGGCAAAATGTCAAAGTAGCGTCAACTGCGCGTACCTATTAGCCTGTTAAATATTTAACCAGCTGTCGGATGTCAGTCAGCACGTTGACGTTCAGATCAACGCCAACCGGATGTTAAGGCAATTAAAATTTTGCCAATTGGCAATGTTGTCGGGTCGATAAATTGTGGGGCCTGCGATTGAAAACTTTACTAAACATCTGTATTTTTCTTTGTATATTAAACAAAAAGCAGTAATTGGCTATCGTAATATGTACATATATATATGTAATAAATGTAATATTTTGGCTGATTTACAAAAGAGCTGAATCAACGGCAGGTGTTTCAATATCAATCCAACTAGAACTGCGGCCAATTACAGCAACTAATACATGTATATACTATATATCCATAGAGTATCGCAGCAAGCAAAGCTTATCAGGCGCACATAATCACAGACCGTTGAACAGACGGTCAGATAGTGGAGCAGAGCAGAGCTGTGCTGAGCGCACGTTCCATTCAACTTTAACCTAGTGTCAGGCATTGGCAGACGGGGCGTATGTGTAATGTGATTGTGATTCATAAAACTGTATGCTCAGACACTTTTAGAGGGTACAACAACTTTCTCGCTGAATGTGTAACGCCAAAAAGAAGACGTAGCCATAAGGGACATATATATTCTTGATCAACAGCCGAATCGGTTTAGCCATGTTCATCTGTCTGTATCTATGACAACTAGTCTTGCAATCTTGAAGATATCGTCATGAACATAACAATAGAGAATCCCTGAATATGAGCTTTTGAACAAGAAACTGTTTATTATTCAAGCTATCATGACCAAATTCAGGAATTACTTGTTTCACTTTCTGCTAATAGACCTGCAAAACCGAATCAAATCGGATTTCTGCGTCCCGCATTCTAAAAAACGAACGGACATAATGTTCTTATAGTATACACAATCTCAGACAAAAGCACCCAAGACAGCTCAAGACGCTGATCAAAATATTAAAATAAAAAACAAATCTATATATATTTGATGTCTTAAAGGGTAATTCGACTTCGACTTGCCGAAGATGGCAAATTTCCCTTGTTTATTTCTCTCTTGTTTTTTTTCAATAATTACAAGACGTCTTTATGTACACATTGATAGAGTGTTGCATTGTAACAATATTCACAGCTAAATGCATCTTGTGCGCTAATCGCGCAGTCGAGTACACTCACACACTCACACACACACACACACATTCATGCTCATGTGTATGTGTTCTGTGGGCATATGGACATGTGTGCATGACGTCTTTACGGCCTCCAATCATTGCCAGGCGACCGACAACAGCCGTTATGTATAACATATAACTGCATATACACACATACACACATACATACGCACATTCATACATTCCGCATTCATAAATAAATAAATAAACAGCTAAACCCGCGACCACGCCCGCCGCCCCCGCCCCGCTGCGAGGCGTTGTTTGCGTGCATTTTGCGTGATTTTCGTGATTTGTGCTGGTCACAACTTGTGATGAACAACTGCCATCCC